>CM054380.1:21314398-22754398 GCA_028858755.1 Ara ararauna
GTGCAGATTTCCAGTAGCTACTTTCAGACATGGATCATCGTCAGAGGGATCAAACAAGCTTGCTCTGCTCACTCAGCTGCAGGATGTCTGAGATTAGTTGCCGGAGAGGTTGGTGCAAATGCACTTTCAAATAAGTAAGCAAGGAGTGTCAGTAAAAGATTTGAGCTGGTTGCAAAGCTTGCTGACTGCTGAAGAGATCCAGCAGGCTCTTTCAGCCCTGGCTCTTCGTCTGTGGGAGCAGAGTCCAATCATTCGTTCAAACACAGCTACAGGGCGGCCAGGAGAACATCCAAAGATGTTGTACTCAAAGGCACTTTGAGGTGGGAAAGCAAGGAGCGAGAGCAATGCAGGTGGCACCGTTGCAAAGCTTATTGTGTGCAGAAGACGTGCAGCTGCATCTTTCAGCCCTGCCTCTTTCTCACTGGGAGCAGAGTCCAATCATTCGTGCAAACGCAGCTACAGGACGGCCGGGAGCACAACCGATGCTGTTGTATTCAAATGCACTTTGCGGTGGGAAATCAAGGAGCGAGAGCAATACAGGTGTCCCGGCTGCAAAGCTTACTGACTGCTGAGGAGATCCAGCAGCCTCTTTCAGTCCTGGCTCTTCGTCTGTGCGAGCAGAGACCAATCGTTCGTACACTCCAAACTCGGATTCAGGACGGCTGGGGAGTGCACCAGAGATGTGCTCAAACGGACTTGGAGCTGGCAAACAAAGGAGAGACTGCAATACAAGTACCATCTCTCAGAAAGATGCTGTGTGCAGATTTCCAGTAGCTACTTTCGGACGTGGATCATCGTCAGAGGGAACAAAGAAACTTGCTCTGCTCACTCAGCAGCAGGACGTCTGAGATTAGTTGCCGGAGAGGTTGGTGCAAATGCACTTTCAAAAAAGTAAGCAAAGAGTGACTGTAAAAGAGGTGGCCCGGTTGCAAAGCTTCCTGACTGCTGAAGAGATCCAGCAGCCTCTTTCAGTCCTGGCTCTTCGTCTGTGCGAGCAGAGGCCATTCCTTTGTGCACTCCAAACTCGGGTTCAGGACGGGTGGGGAGTGCACCACATATGTTGTACTCAAACGGACTTGGAGCTGCCAAACAAACGAGAGACTCCAATACAAGTGCCACCTCTCCAAAAGATTTTGCACACGGAAGACTTCCAGTAGGTACTTTCGGAGATGGATCATCGTCAGAGGGATCAAAAAAACTTGCTCTGATCACTCAGCAGCAGGACGTCTGAAATTGGGTGCCGGAGAGGTTGGTGCAAATGCATTTTCAAATAAGTAAGCAAAGAGTGACAGTAAAAGTTGTGGCCTGGTTGCAATTCCTGCGGTGAGCAGAAGAGATCCAGCAGCTTCTTTCAGTCCTGGCTCTTCGTCTGTGAGGGCAGAGACCAATCGTTCGTGTACTCCAAACTCGGATTCAGGACGGCTGGGGAGAGCACCAAAGATATGCTCTAACGGACTTGGAGCTGGAAAAACAAGGAGAGACTACAACGCAAGTGTCACCGTAGCAACTCCTGCAGATTGCAGAAGAGATCCAGCGGGCTCTTTCTGTCCTGGCTCTTCGTCTATGCGAGCAGAGACCAGTCGTTCGTCCACTCCAAACTCGGATTCAGGAACCTGGGAAGTACACCACAGACGTTGTGATCACATGGACTTGGAGCTGGCAAACAAAGGAGAGACCACAAAAGAAGTACCAACTCTCCGAAAGATGCTGTGTGCAGATTTCCAGTAGCTACTTTCAGACATGGATCATCGTCAGAGGGCTCAAACAACCTTGCTCTGCTCACTCAGCTGCAGGACGTCTGAGATTAGTTGCCGGAGAGGTTGGTGCAAATGCACTTTCAAAAAAGTAAGCAAAGAGTGACTGTAAAAGAGGTGGCCCGGTTGCAAAGCTTCCTGACTGCTGAAGAGATCCAGCAGCCTCTTTCAGTCCTGGCTCTTCGTCTGTGCGAGCAGAGACCATTCCTTTGTGCACTCCAAACTCGGGTTCAGGACGGGTGGGGCGTGCACCACATATGTTGTACTCAAACGGACTTGGAGCTGCCAAACAATCGAGCGACTCCAATAAAAGTGCCACCTCTCCAAAAGATTTTGCACACGGAAGACTTCCAGTAGGTACTTTCAGAGATGGATCATCGTCAGAGAGATCAAAAAAACTTGCTCTGATCACTCAGCAGCAGGACGTCTGAGATTGGGTGCCGGAGAGGTTGGTGCAAATGCATTTTCAAATAAGTAAGCAAAGAGTGACAGTAAAAGTTGTGGCCTGGTTGCAATTCCTGCGGTGAGCAGAAGAGATCCAGCAGCCTCTTTCAGTCCTGGCTCTTCGTCTGTGAGGGCAGAGACCAATCGTTCGTGTACTCCAAACTCGGATTCAGGACGGCTGGGGAGAGCACCAAAGATATGCTCTAACGGACTTGGAGCTGGAAAAACAAGGAGAGACTGCAATGCAAGTGTCACCGTAGCAAATCCTGCTGATTGCAGAAGAGATCCAGCGGGCTCTTCCTGTCCTGGCTCTTCGTCTATGCGAGCAGAGACCAATCGTTCGTCCACTCCAAACTCGGATTCAGGAACCTGGGAAGTACACCACAGACGTTGTGATCACATGGACTTGGAGCTGGCAAACAAAGGAGAGACCACAAAAGAAGTACCAACTCTCCGAAAGATGCTGTAGTGCAGATTTCCAGTAGCTACTTTCAGACATGGATCATCGTCAGAGGGATCAAACAAGCTTGCTCTGCTCACTCAGCTGCAGGATGTCTGAGATTAGTTGCCGGAGAGGTTGGTGCAAATGCACTTTCAAATAAGTAAGCAAGGAGTGTCAGTAAAAGATTTGAGCTGGTTGCAAAGCTTGCTGACTGCTGAAGAGATCCAGCAGGCTCTTTCAGCCCTGGCTCTTCGTCTGTGGGAGCAGAGTCCAATCATTCGTTCAAACACAGCTACAGGGCGGCCAGGAGAACATCCAAAGATGTTGTACTCAAAGGCACTTTGAGGTGGGAAAGCAAGGAGCGAGAGCAATGCAGGTGGCACCGTTGCAAAGCTTATTGTGTGCAGAAGACGTGCAGCTGCATCTTTCAGCCCTGCCTCTTTCTCACTGGGAGCAGAGTCCAATCATTCGTGCAAACGCAGCTACAGGACGGCCGGGAGCACAACCGATGCTGTTGTATTCAAATGCACTTTGCGGTGGGAAAGCAAGGAGCGAGAGCAATACAGGTGTCCCGGTTGCAAAGCTTACTGACTGCTGAGGAGATCCAGCAGCCTCTTTCAGTCCTGGCTCTTCGTCTGTGCGAGCAGAGACCAATCGTTCGTACACTCCAAACTCGGATTCAGGACGGCTGGGGAGTGCACCAGAGATGTGCTCAAACGGACTTGGAGCTGGCAAACAAAGGAGAGACTGCAATACAAGTACCATCTCTCAGAAAGATGCTGTGTGCAGATTTCCAGTAGCTACTTTCGGACGTGGATCATCGTCAGAGGGATCAAACAAGCTTGCTCTGCTCGCTCGGCAGCAGGACTCCTGAGATTAGTTGCCGGAGAGGTTGGTGCAAATGCACTTTCAAATAAGTAAGCAAGGAGTGACTGTAAAAGATGTGGCCCAGTTGCAAAGCTTACTAACTGCTGAATATATCCAGCAGGCTCTTTCAGTCCTGGCTCCTCGTCTCTGCGAGCAGAGACCAATCGTTCGTTCACTCCAAATTCGGGTTCAGGACGGGTGAGGAGTGCACCACATATGTTGTACTCAAACGGACTTGGAGCTGCCAAACAAAGGAGAGACTGCAATACAAGGGCCACCTCTCCAAATGATGCTGTGCACGGAAGACTTCCAGGAGCTACTTTCAGAGATGGATCATCGTCAGAGGGATCAAACAAACTTCCACTGATCACTCAGCTGCAGAACATCTGAGATTGGGTGCCGGAGAGGTTGGTGCAAATGCACTTACAGATAAGTAAGAAGGGAGTGAGAGTAAAAGAGGTGGCCCGGTTGCAAAGCTTCCTGACTGCTGAAGAGATCCAGCAGCCTCTTTCAGTCCAGGCTCTCCGTCTGTGCGAGCAGAGACCAATCGTTCGCGACACCAAACTCGGATTCAGGACGGCTGGGGAGTGATCCACAGATGTTGTGCTCAAAAGGACTTGGAGCTGGCAAACAAAGGAGAGACTGCAATACAAGTGCCACTTCTCCGAAAGATGCTTTTTTTGAGGATTTCCAGGAGTTACTTTCAGACAAGGATCATCGTCAGAGGGAACAAAGAAACTTGCTCTGCTCACTCAGCAGCAGGACGTCTGAGATTAGTTGCCGGAGAGGTTGGTGCAAATGCACTTTCAAAAAAGTAAGCAAAGAGTGACTGTAAAAGAGGTGGCCCGGTTGCAAAGCTTCCTGACTGCTGAAGAGATCCAGCAGCCTCTTTCAGTCCTGGCTCTTCGTCTGTGCGAGCAGAGACCATTCCTTTGTGCACTCCAAACTCGGGTTCAGGACGGGTGGGGAGTGCACCACATATGTTGTACTCAAACGGACTTGGAGCTGCCAAACAATCGAGAGACTCCAATAAAAGTGCCACCTCTCCAAAAGATTTTGCACACGGAAGACTTCCAGCAGGTACTTTCAGAGATGGATCATCGTCAGAGAGATCAAAAAAACTTGCTCTGATCACTCAGCAGCAGGACGTCTGAGATTGGGTGCCGGAGAGGTTGGTGCAAATGCATTTTCAAATAAGTAAGCAAAGAGTGACAGTAAAAGTTGTGGCCTGGTTGCAATTCCTGCGGTGAGCAGAAGAGATCCAGCAGCTTCTTTCAGTCCTGGCTCTTCGTCTGTGAGGGCAGAGACCAATCGTTCGTGCACTCCAAACTCGGATTCAGGACGGCTGGGGAGAGCACCAAAGATATGCTCTAACGGACTTGGAGCTGGAAAAACAAGGAGAGACTACAACGCAAGTGTCACCGTAGCAACTCCTGCTGATTGCAGAAGAGATCCAGCGGGCTCTTTCTGTCCTGGCTCTTCGTCTATGCGAGCAGAGACCAATCGTTCGTCCACTCCAAACTCGGATTCAGGAACCTGGGAAGTACACCACAGACGTTGTGATCACATGGACTTGGAGCTGGCAAACAAAGGAGAGACCACAAAAGAAGTACCAACTCTCCGAAAGATGCTGTAGTGCAGATTTCCAGTAGCTACTTTCAGACATGGATCATCGTCAGAGGGATCAAACAAGCTTGCTCTGCTCACTCAGCTGCAGGATGTCTGAGATTAGTTGCCGGAGAGGTTGGTGCAAATGCACTTTCAAATAAGTAAGCAAGGAGTGTCAGTAAAAGATTTGAGCTGGTTGCAAAGCTTGCTGACTGCTGAAGAGATCCAGCAGGCTCTTTCAGCCCTGGCTCTTCGTCTGTGGGAGCAGAGTCCAATCATTCGTTCAAACACAGCTACAGGGCGGCCAGGAGAACATCCAAAGATGTTGTACTCAAAGGCACTTTGAGGTGGGAAAGCAAGGAGCGAGAGCAATGCAGGTGGCACCGTTGCAAAGCTTATTGTGTGCAGAAGACGTGCAGCTGCATCTTTCAGCCCTGCCTCTTTCTCACTGGGAGCAGAGTCCAATCATTCGTGCAAACGCAGCTACAGGACGGCCGGGAGCACAACCGATGCTGTTGTATTCAAATGCACTTTGCGGTGGGAAAGCAAGGAGCGAGAGCAATACAGGTGTCCCGGCTGCAAAGCTTACTGACTGCTGAGGAGATCCAGCAGCCTCTTTCAGTCCTGGCTCTTCGTCTGTGCGAGCAGAGACCAATCGTTCGTACACTCCAAACTCGGATTCAGGACGGCTGGGGAGTGCACCAGAGATGTGCTCAAACGGAGTTGGAGCTGGCAAACAAAGGAGAGACTGCAATACAAGTACCATCTCTCAGAAAGATGCTGTGTGCAGATTTCCAGTAGCTACTTTCGGACGTGGATCATCGTCAGAGGGAACAAAGAAACTTGCTCTGCTCACTCAGCAGCAGGACGTCTGAGATTAGTTGCCGGAGAGGTTGGTGCAAATGCACTTTCAAAAAAGTAAGCAAAGAGTGACTGTAAAAGAGGTGGCCCGGTTGCAAAGCTTCCTGACTGCTGAAGAGATCCAGCAGCCTCTTTCAGTCCTGGCTCTTTGTCTGTGCGAGCAGAGGCCATTCCTTTGTGCACTCCAAACTCGGGTTCAGGACGGGTGGGGAGTGCACCACATATGTTGTACTCAAACGGACTTGGAGCTGCCAAACAAACGAGAGACTCCAATACAAGTGCCACCTCTCCAAAAGATTTTGCACACGGAAGACTTCCAGTAGGTACTTTCAGAGATGGATCATCGTCAGAGGGATCAAAAAAACTTGCTCTGATCACTCAGCAGCAGGACGTCTGAGATTGGGTGCCGGAGAGGTTGGTGCAAATGCATTTTCAAATAAGTAAGCAAAGAGTGACAGTAAAAGTTGTGGCCTGGTTGCAATTCCTGCGGTGAGCAGAAGAGATCCAGCAGCTTCTTTCAGTCCTGGCTCTTCGTCTGTGAGGGCAGAGACCAATCGTTCGTGTACTCCAAACTCGGATTCAGGACGGCTGGGGAGAGCACCAAAGATATGCTCTAACGGACTTGGAGCTGGAAAAACAAGGAGAGACTGCAATGCAAGTGTCACCGTAGCAAATCCTGCTGATTGCAGAAGAGATCCAGCGGGCTCTTCCTGTCCTGGCTCTTCGTCTATGCGAGCAGAGACCAATCGTTCGTCCCCTCCAAACTCGGATTCAGAAACCTGGGAAGTACACCACAGACGTTGTGATCACATGGACTTGGAGCTGGCAAACAAAGGAGAGACCACAAAAGGAGTACCAACTCTCCGAAAGATGCTGTAGTGCAGATTTCCAGTAGCTACTTTCAGACATGGATCATCGTCAGAGGGATCAAACAAGCTTGCTCTGCTCACTCAGCTGCAGGATGTCTGAGATTAGTTGCCGGAGAGGTTGGTGCAAATGCACTTTCAAATAAGTAAGCAAGGAGTGTCAGTAAAAGATTTGAGCTGGTTGCAAAGCTTGCTGACTGCTGAAGAGATCCAGCAGGCTCTTTCAGCCCTGGCTCTTCGTCTGTGGGAGCAGAGTCCAATCATTCGTTCAAACACAGCTACAGGGCGGCCAGGAGAACATCCAAAGATGTTGTACTCAAAGGCACTTTGAGGTGGGAAAGTAAGGAGCGAGAGCAATGCAGGTGGCACCGTTGCAAAGCTTATTGTGTGCAGAAGACGTGCAGCTGCATCTTTCAGCCCTGCCTCTTTCTCACTGGGAGCAGAGTCCAATCATTCGTGCAAACGCAGCTACAGGACGGCCGGGAGCACAACCGATGCTGTTGTATTCAAATGCACTTTGCGGTGGGAAAGCAAGGAGAGAGAGCAATACAGGTGTCCCGGTTGCAAAGCTTACTGACTGCTGAGGAGATCCAGCAGCCTCTTTCAGTCCTGGCTCTTCGTCTGTGCGAGCAGAGACCAATCGTTCGTACACTCCAAACTCGGATTCAGGACGGCTGGGGAGTGCACCAGAGATGTGCTCAAACGGAGTTGGAGCTGGCAAACAAAGGAGAGACTGCAATACAAGTACCATCTCTCAGAAAGATGCTGTGTGCAGATTTCCAGTAGCTACTTTCGGACGTGGATCATCGTCAGAGGGATCAAACAAGCTTGCTCTGCTCGCTCGGCAGCAGGACTCCTGAGATTAGTTGCCGGAGAGGTTGGTGCAAATGCACTTTCAAATAAGTAAGCAAGGAGTGACAGTAAAAGATGTGGCCCAGTTGCAAAGCTTACTAACTGCTGAAGATATCCAGCAGGCTCTTTCAGTCCTGGCTCTCCGTCTGTGCGAGCAGAGACTAATCGTTCGTACACTCCAAACTCGGATTCAGGACGCCTGGGGAGTGCGCCACAGATGTTGTTCTCAAACGGACTTGGAGCTGGTAAACCAAGGAGCGATGGCAATGCAAGTGTCACCTTAGCAAATCGTGCTGTGTGCAGAAGAGATCCAGCTAGCTCTTTCAGTCCTGGCTCTTCGTCTGTGCGAGCAGAGACCAATCGTTCGCGACACCAAACTCGGATTCAGGACGGCTGGGGAGTGCTCCACAGATGTTGTGCTCAAAAGGACTTGGAGCTGGCAAACAAAGGAGAGACTGCAATACAAGTGCCACTTCTCCGAAAGATGCTTTTTTTGAGGATTTCCAGGAGTTACTTTCAGACAAGGATCATCGTCAGAGGGAACAAAGAAACTTGCTCTGCTCACTCAGCAGCAGGACGTCTGAGATTAGTTGCCGGAGAGGTTGGTGCAAATGCACTTTCAAAAAAGTAAGCAAAGAGTGACTGTAAAAGAGGTGGCCCGGTTGCAAAGCTTCCTGACTGCTGAAGAGATCCAGCAGCCTCTTTCAGTCCTGGCTCTTCGTCTGTGCGAGCAGAGACCATTCCTTTGTGCACTCCAAACTCGGGTTCAGGACGGGTGGGGAGTGCACCACATATGTTGTACTCAAACGGACTTGGAGCTGCCAAACAAACGAGAGACTCCAATACAAGTGCCACCTCTCCAAAAGATTTTGCACACGGAAGACTTCCAGCAGGTACTTTCAGAGATGGATCATCGTCAGAGAGATCAAAAAAACTTGCTCTGATCACTCAGCAGCAGGACGTCTGAGATTGGGTGCCGGAGAGGTTGGTGCAAATGCATTTTCAAATAAGTAAGCAAAGAGTGACAGTAAAAGTTGTGGCCTGGTTGCAATTCCTGCGGTGAGCAGAAGAGATCCAGCAGCTTCTTTCAGTCCTGGCTCTTCGTCTGTGAGGGCAGAGACCAATCGTTCGTGTACTCCAAACTCGGATTCAGGACGGCTGGGGAGAGCACCAAAGATATGCTCTAACGGACTTGGAGCTGGAAAAACAAGGAGAGACTACAACGCAAGTGTCACCGTAGCAACTCCTGCAGATTGCAGAAGAGATCCAGCGGGCTCTTTCTGTCCTGGCTCTTCGTCTATGCGAGCAGAGACCAGTCGTTCGTCCACTCCAAACTCGGATTCAGGAACCTGGGAAGTACACCACAGACGTTGTGATCACATGGACTTGGAGCTGGCAAACAAAGGAGAGACCACAAAAGAAGTACCAACTCTCCGAAAGATGCTGTAGTGCAGATTTCCAGTAGCTACTTTCAGACATGGATCATCGTCAGAGGGATCAAACAAGCTTGCTCTGCTCACTCAGCTGCAGGACGTCTGAGATTAGTTGCCGGAGAGGTTGGTGCAAATGCACTTTCAAAAAAGTAAGCAAAGAGTGACTGTAAAAGAGGTGGCCCGGTTGCAAATCTTACTGACTGCTGAAGAGATCCAGCAGCCTCTTTCAGTCCTGGCTCTTCGTCTGTGCGAGCAGAGACCATTCCTTTGTGCACTCCAAACTCGTGTTCAGGACGGGTGGGGAGTGCACCACATATGTTGTACTCAAACGGACTTGGAGCTGCCAAACAAACGAGAGACTCCAATACAAGTGCCACCTCTCCAAAAGATTTTGCGCACGGAAGACTTCCAGTAGGTACTTTCAGAGATGGATCATCGTCAGAGGGATCAAAAAAACTTGCTCTGATCACTCAGCAGCAGGACGTCTGAGATTGGGCGCCGGAGAGGTTGATGCAAATGCATTTTCAAATAAGTAAGCAAAGAGTGACGGTAAAAGTTGTGGCCTGGTTGCAATTCCTGCGGTGAGCAGAAGAGATCCAGCAGCCTCTTTCAGTCCTGGCTCTTCGTCTGTGAGGGCAGAGACCAATCGTTCGTGCACTCCAAACTCGGATTCAGGACGACTGGGGAGAGCACCAAAGATATGCTCTAACGGACTTGGAGCTGGAAAAACAAGGAGAGACTGCAATGCAAGTGTCACCGTAGCAAATCCTGCTGATTGCAGAAGAGATCCAGCGGGCTCTTCCTGTCCTGGCTCTTCGTCTATGCGAGCAGAGACCAATCGTTCGTCCCCTCCAAACTCAGATTCAGAAACCTGGGAAGTACACCACAGACGTTGTGATCACATGGACTTGGAGCTGGCAAACAAAGGAGAGACCACAAAAGAAGTACCAACTCTCCGAAAGATGCTGTTGTGCAGATTTCCAGTAGCTACTTTCAGACATGGATCATCGTCAGAGGGATCAGACAAGCTTGCTCTGCTCACTCAGCTGCAGGACGTCTGAGATTAGTTGCCGGAGAGGTTGGTGCAAATGCACTTTCAAATAAGTAAGAAAGCAGTGTCAGTAAAAGATCTGAGCTGGTTGCAAAGCTTGCTGACTGCTGAAGAGATCCAGCAGGCTCTTTCAGCCCTGGCTCTTCGTCTGTGGGAGCAGAGTCCAATCATTCGTTCAAACACAGCTACAGGGCGGCCAGGAGAACATCCAAAGATGTTGTACTCAAAGGCACTTTGAGGTGGGAAAGCAAGGAGCGAGAGCAATGCAGGTGGCACCGTTGCAAAGCTTATTGTGTGCAGAAGACGTGCAGCTGCATCTTTCAGCCCTGCCTCTTTCTCACTGGGAGCAGAGTCCAATCATTCATGCAAACGCAGCTACAGGACAGCCGGGAGCACAACCGATGCTGTTGTATTCAAATGCACTTTGAGGTGGGAAAGCAAGGAGAGAGAGCAATACAGGTGTCCCGGCTGCAAAGCTTACTGACTGCTGAAGAGATCCAGCAGCCTCTTTCAGACCTGGCTTTTCGTCAGTGTGAGCAGAGGCCATTCCTTTGTGCACTCCAAACTCGGATTCAGGACGGCTGGGGAGTGCACCAGAGATGTGCTCAAACGGAGTTGGAGCTGGCAAACAAAGGAGAGACTGCAATGCAAGTGTCACCGTAGCAAATCCTACTGTGTGGTGATGAGATCCTGCAGCCTCTTTCAGTCCTGGCTCTTCGTCTGTGCGAGCAGAGACCAATCGTTCGTACACTCCAAACTCGGATTCAGGACGGCTGGGGAGTGCACCAGAGATGTGCTCAAACGGAGTTGGAGCTGGCAAACAAAGGAGAGACTGCAATACAAGTACCATCTCTCAGAAAGATGCTGTGTGCTGATTTCCAGTAGCTACTTTCAGACGTGGATCATCGTCAGAGGGATCAAACAAGCTTGCTCTGCTCGCTCGGCAGCAGGACTCCTGAGATTAGTTGCCAGAGAGGTTGGTGCAAATGCACTTTCAAATAAGTAACCAAGGAGTGACAGTAAAAGAGGTAGCCCAGTTGCAAAGCTTACTGACTGCTGAAGATATCCAGCAGGCTCTTTCAGTCCTGGCTCCTCGTCTCTGCGAGCAGAGACCAATCGTTCGTTCACTCCAAATTCGGGTTCAGGACGGGTGAGGAGTCACCACATATGGTGTACTCAAACGGACTTGGAGCTGCCAAACAAAGGAGAGACTCCAATACAAGGGCCACCTCTCCAAATGATGCTGTGCACGGAAGACTTCCAGGAGCTACTTTCAGAGATGGATCATCGTCAGAGGGATCAAACAAACTTCCACTGATCACTCAGCTGCAGAACATCTGAGATTGGGTGCCGGAGAGGTTGGTGCAAATGCACTTACAGATAAGTAAGAAGGGAGTGAGAGTAAAAGAGGTGGCCCGGTTGCAAAGCTTCCTGAGTGCTGAAGAGATCCAGCAGCCTCTTTCAGTCCAGGCTCTCCGTCTGTGCGAGCAGAGACTAATCGTTCGTACACTCCAAACTCGGATTCAGGACGCCTGGGGAGTGCGCCACAGATGTTGTTCTCAAACGGACTTGGAGCTTGTAAACCAAGGAGCGATGGCAATGCAAGTGTCACCTTAGCAAATCGTGCTGTGTGCAGAAGAGATCCAGCTAGCTCTTTCAGTCCTGGCTCTTCGTCTGTGCGAGCAGAGACCAATCGTTCGCGACACCAAACTCGGATTCAGGACGGCTGGGGAGTGCTCCACAGATGTTGTGCTCAAAAGGACTTGGAGCTGGCAAACAAAGGAGAGACTGCAATACAAGTGCCACTTCTCCGAAAGATGCTTTTTTTGAGGATTTCCAGGAGTTACTTTCAGACAAGGATCATCGTCAGAGGGAACAAAGAAACTTGCTCTGCTCACTCAGCAGCAGGACGTCTGAGATTAGTTGCCGGAGAGGTTGGTGCAAATGCACTTTCAAAAAAGTAAGCAAAGAGTGACTGTAAAAGAGGTGGCCCGGTTGCAAAGCTTCCTGACTGCTGAAGAGATCCAGCAGCCTCTTTCAGTCCTGGCTCTTCGTCTGTGCGAGCAGAGACCATTCCTTTGTGCACTCCAAACTCGGGTTCAGGACGGGTGGGGAGTGCACCACATATGTTGTACTCAAACGGACTTGGAGCTGCCAAACAATCGAGAGACTCCAATAAAAGTGCCACCTCTCCAAAAGATTTTGCACACGGAAGACTTCCAGCAGGTACTTTCAGAGATGGATCATCGTCAGAGAGATCAAAAAAACTTGCTCTGATCACTCAGCAGCAGGACGTCTGAGATTGGGTGCCGGAGAGGTTGGTGCAAATGCATTTTCAAATAAGTAAGCAAAGAGTGACAGTAAAAGTTGTGGCCTGGTTGCAATTCCTGCGGTGAGCAGAAGAGATCCAGCAGCTTCTTTCAGTCCTGGCTCTTCGTCTGTGAGGGCAGAGACCAATCGTTCGTGCACTCCAAACTCGGATTCAGGACGGCTGGGGAGAGCACCAAAGATATGCTCTAACGGACTTGGAGCTGGAAAAACAAGGAGAGACTACAACGCAAGTGTCACCGTAGCAAATCCTGCTGATTGCAGAAGAGATCCAGCGGGCTCTTTCTGTCCTGGCTCTTCGTCTATGCGAGCAGAGACCAATCGTTCGTCCACTCCAAACTCGGATTCAGGAACCTGGGAAGTACACCACAGACGTTGTGATCACATGGACTTGGAGCTGGCAAACAAAGGAGAGACCACAAAAGAAGTACCAACTCTCCGAAAGATGCTGTAGTGCAGATTTCCAGTAGCTACTTTCAGACATGGATCATCGTCAGAGGGATCAAACAAGCTTGCTCTGCTCACTCAGCTGCAGGATGTCTGAGATTAGTTGCCGGAGAGGTTGGTGCAAATGCACTTTCAAATAAGTAAGCAAGGAGTGTCAGTAAAAGATTTGAGCTGGTTGCAAAGCTTGCTGACTGCTGAAGAGATCCAGCAGGCTCTTTCAGCCCTGGCTCTTCGTCTGTGGGAGCAGAGTCCAATCATTCGTTCAAACACAGCTACAGGGCGGCCAGGAGAACATCCAAAGATGTTGTACTCAAAGGCACTTTGAGGTGGGAAAGCAAGGAGCGAGAGCAATGCAGGTGGCACCGTTGCAAAGCTTATTGTGTGCAGAAGACGTGCAGCTGCATCTTTCAGCCCTGCCTCTTTCTCACTGGGAGCAGAGTCCAATCATTCGTGCAAACGCAGCTACAGGACGGCCGGGAGCACAACCGATGCTGTTGTATTCAAATGCACTTTGCGGTGGGAAAGCAAGGAGCGAGAGCAATACAGGTGTCCCGGCTGCAAAGCTTACTGACTGCTGAGGAGATCCAGCAGCCTCTTTCAGTCCTGGCTCTTCGTCTGTGCGAGCAGAGACCAATCGTTCGTCCCCTCCAAACTCGGATTCAGGACGGCTGGGGAGTGCACCAGAGATGTGCTCAAACGGACTTGGAGCTGGCAAACAAAGGAGAGACTGCAATACAAGTACCATCTCTCAGAAAGATGCTGTGTGCAGATTTCCAGTAGCTACTTTCGGACGTGGATCATCGTCAGAGGGAACAAAGAAACTTGCTCTGCTCACTCAGCAGCAGGACGTCTGAGATTAGTTGCCGGAGAGGTTGGTGCAAATGCACTTTCAAAAAAGTAAGCAAAGAGTGACTGTAAAAGAGGTGGCCCGGTTGCAAAGCTTCCTGACTGCTGAAGAGATCCAGCAGCCTCTTTCAGTCCTGGCTCTTCGTCTGTGCGAGCAGAGGCCATTCCTTTGTGCACTCCAAACTCGGGTTCAGGACGGGTGGGGAGTGCACCACATATGTTGTACTCAAACGGACTTGGAGCTGCCAAACAAACGAGAGACTCCAATACAAGTGCCACCTCTCCAAAAGATTTTGCACACGGAAGACTTCCAGTAGGTACTTTCAGAGATGGATCATCGTCAGAGGGATCAAAAAAACTTGCTCTGCTCACTCAGCAGCAGGACGTCTGAGATTGGGTGCCGGAGAGGTTGGTGCAAATGCATTTTCAAATAAGTAAGCAAAGAGTGACAGTAAAAGTTGTGGCCTGGTTGCAATTCCTGCGGTGAGCAGAAGAGATCCAGCAGCTTCTTTCAGTCCTGGCTCTTCGTCTGTGAGGGCAGAGACCAATCGTTCGTGTACTCCAAACTCGGATTCAGGACGGCTGGGGAGAGCACCAAAGATATGCTCTAACGGACTTGGAGCTGGAAAAACAAGGAGAGACTACAACGCAAGTGTCACCGTAGCAACTCCTGCAGATTGCAGAAGAGATCCAGCGGGCTCTTTCTGTCCTGGCTCTTCGTCTATGCGAGCAGAGACCAGTCGTTCGTCCACTCCAAACTCGGATTCAGGAACCTGGGAAGTACACCACAGACGTTGTGATCACATGGACTTGGAGCTGGCAAACAAAGGAGAGACCACAAAAGAAGTACCAACTCTCCGAAAGATGCTGTAGTGCAGATTTCCAGTAGCTACTTTCAGACATGGATCATCGTCAGAGGGATCAAACAAGCTTGCTCTGCTCACTCAGCTGCAGGACGTCTGAGATTAGTTGCCGGAGAGGTTGGTGCAAATGCACTTTCAAAAAAGTAAGCAAAGAGTGACTGTAAAAGAGGTGGCCCGGTTGCAAAGCTTCCTGACTGCTGAAGAGATCCAGCAGCCTCTTTCAGTCCTGGCTCTTCGTCTGTGCGAGCAGAGACCATTCCTTTGTGCACTCCAAACTCGGGTTCAGGACGGGTGGGGAGTGCACCACATATGTTGTACTCAAACGGACTTGGAGCTGCCAAACAATCGAGCGACTCCAATAAAAGTGCCACCTCTCCAAAAGATTTTGCACACGGAAGACTTCCAGTAGGTACTTTCAGAGATGGATCATCGTCAGAGAGATCAAAAAAACTTGCTCTGATCACTCAGCAGCAGGACGTCTGAGATTGGGTGCCGGAGAGGTTGGTGCAAATGCATTTTCAAATAAGTAAGCAAAGAGTGACAGTAAAAGTTGTGGCCTGGTTGCAATTCCTGCGGTGAGCAGAAGAGATCCAGCAGCCTCTTTCAGTCCTGGCTCTTCGTCTGTGAGGGCAGAGACCAATCGTTCGTGTACTCCAAACTCGGATTCAGGACGGCTGGGGAGAGCACCAAAGATATGCTCTAACGGACTTGGAGCTGGAAAAACAAGGAGAGACTGCAACGCAAGTGTCACCGTAGCAATTCCTGCTGATTGCAGAAGAGATCCAGCGGGCTCTTCCTGTCCTGGCTCTTCGTCTATGCGAGCAGAGACCAATCGTTCGTCCCCTCCAAACTCGGATTCAGAAACCTGGGAAGTACACCACAGACGTTGTGATCACATGGACTTGGAGCTGGCAAACAAAGGAGAGACCACAAAAGGAGTACCAACTCTCCGAAAGATGCTGTAGTGCAGATTTCCAGTAGCTACTTTCAGACATGGATCATCGTCAGAGGGATCAAACAAGCTTGCTCTGCTCACTCAGCTGCAGGATGTCTGAGATTAGTTGCCGGAGAGGTTGGTGCAAATGCACTTTCAAATAAGTAAGCAAGGAGTGTCAGTAAAAGATTTGAGCTGGTTGCAAAGCTTGCTGACTGCTGAAGAGATCCAGCAGGCTCTTTCAGCCCTGGCTCTTCGTCTGTGGGAGCAGAGTCCAATCATTCGTTCAAACACAGCTACAGGGCGGCCAGGAGAACATCCAAAGATGTTGTACTCAAAGGCACTTTGAGGTGGGAAAGCAAGGAGCGAGAGCAATGCAGGTGGCACCGTTGCAAAGCTTATTGTGTGCAGAAGACGTGCAGCTGCATCTTTCAGCCCTGCCTCTTTCTCACTGGGAGCAGAGTCCAATCATTCGTGCAAACGCAGCTACAGGACGGCCGGGAGCACAACCGATGCTGTTGTATTCAAATGCACTTTGCGGTGGGAAAGCAAGGAGAGAGAGCAATACAGGTGTCCCGGTTGCAAAGCTTACTGACTGCTGAGGAGATCCAGCAGCCTCTTTCAGTCCTGGCTCTTCGTCTGTGCGAGCAGAGACCAATCGTTCGTACACTCCAAACTCGGAATCAGGACGGCTGGGGAGTGCACCAGAGATGTGCTCAAACGGACTTGGAGCTGGCAAACAAAGGAGAGACTGCAATACAAGTACCATCTCTCAGAAAGATGCTGTGTGCAGATTTCCAGTAGCTACTTTCGGACGTGGATCATCGTCAGAGGGATCAAACAAGCTTGCTCTGCTCGCTCGGCAGCAGGACTCCTGAGATTAGTTGCCGGAGAGGTTGGTGCAAATGCACTTTCAAATAAGTAAGCAAGGAGTGACAGTAAAAGATGTGGCCCAGTTGCAAAGCTTACTAACTGCTGAAGATATCCAGCAGGCTCTTTCAGTCCTGGCTCTCCGTCTGTGCGAGCAGAGACTAATCGTTCGTACACTCCAAACTCGGATTCAGGACGCCTGGGGAGTGCGCCACAGATGTTGTTCTCAAACGGACTTGGAGCTTGTAAACCAAGGAGCGATGGCAATGCAAGTGTCACCTTAGCAAATCGTGCTGTGTGCAGAAGAGATCCAGCTAGCTCTTTCAGTCCTGGCTCTTCGTCTGTGCGAGCAGAGACCAATCGTTCGCGACACCAAACTCGGATTCAGGACGGCTGGGGAGTGCTCCACAGATGTTGTGCTCAAAAGGACTTGGAGCTGGCAAACAAAGGAGAGACTGCAATACAAGTGCCACTTCTCCGAAAGATGCTTTTTTTGAGGATTTCCAGGAGTTACTTTCAGACAAGGATCATCGTCAGAGGGAACAAAGAAACTTGCTCTGCTCACTCAGCAGCAGGACGTCTGAGATTAGTTGCCGGAGAGGTTGGTGCAAATGCACTTTCAAAAAAGTAAGCAAAGAGTGACTGTAAAAGAGGTGGCCCGGTTGCAAAGCTTCCTGACTGCTGAAGAGATCCAGCAGCCTCTTTCAGTCCTGGCTCTTCGTCTGTGCGAGCAGAGACCATTCCTTTGTGCACTCCAAACTCGGGTTCAGGACGGGTGGGGAGTGCACACATATGTTGTACTCAAACGGACTTGGAGCTGCCAAACAATCGAGCGACTCCAATAAAAGTGCCACCTCTCCAAAAGATTTTGCACACGGAAGACTTCCAGTAGGTACTTTCAGAGATGGATCATCGTCAGAGAGATCAAAAAAACTTGCTCTGATCACTCAGCAGCAGGACGTCTGAGATTGGGCGCCGGAGAGGTTGGTGCAAATGCATTTTCAAATAAGTAAGCAAAGAGTGACAGTAAAAGTTGTGGCCTGGTTGCAATTCCTGCGGTGAGCAGAAGAGATCCAGCAGCTTCTTTCAGTCCTGGCTCTTCGTCTGTGAGGGCAGAGACCAATCGTTCGTGTACTCCAAACTCGGATTCAGGACGGCTGGGGAGAGCACCAAAGATATGCTCTAACGGACTTGGAGCTGGAAAAACAAGGAGAGACTACAACGCAAGTGTCACCGTAGCAACTCCTGCTGATTGCAGAAGAGATCCAGCGGGCTCTTTCTGTCCTGGCTCTTCGTCTATGCGAGCAGAGACCAATCGTTCGTCCACTCCAAACTCGGATTCAGGTACCTGGGAAGTACACCACAGACGTTGTGATCACATGGACTTGGAGCTGGCAAACAAAGGAGAGACCACAAAAGAAGTACCAACTCTCCGAAAGATGCTGTAGTGCAGATTTCCAGTAGCTACTTTCAGACATGGATCATCGTCAGAGGGATCAAACAAGCTTGCTCTGCTCACTCAGCTGCAGGATGTCTGAGATTAGTTGCCGGAGAGGTTGGCGCAAATGCACTTTCAAATAAGTAAGCAAGGAGTGTCAGTAAAAGATTTGAGCTGGTTGCAAAGCTTGCTGACTGCTGAAGAGATCCAGCAGGCTCTTTCAGCCCTGGCTCTTCGTCTGTGGGAGCAGAGTCCAATCATTCGTTCAAACACAGCTACAGGGCGGCCAGGAGAACATCCAAAGATGTTGTACTCAAAGGCACTTTGAGGTGGGAAAGCAAGGAGCGAGAGCAATGCAGGTGGCACCGTTGCAAAGCTTATTGTGTGCAGAAGACGTGCAGCTGCATCTTTCAGCCCTGCCTCTTTCTCACTGGGAGCAGAGTCCAATCATTCGTGCAAACGCAGCTACAGGACGGCCGGGAGCACAACCGATGCTGTTGTATTCAAATGCACTTTGCGGTGGGAAAGCAAGGAGCGAGAGCAATACAGGTGTCCCGGCTGCAAAGCTTACTGACTGCTGAGGAGATCCAGCAGCCTCTTTCAGTCCTGGCTCTTCGTCTGTGCGAGCAGAGACCAATCGTTCGTACACTCCAAACTCGGATTCAGGACGGCTGGGGAGTGCACCAGAGATGTGCTCAAACGGACTTGGAGCTGGCAAACAAAGGAGAGACTGCAATACAAGTACCATCTCTCAGAAAGATGCTGTGTGCAGATTTCCAGTAGCTACTTTCGGACGTGGATCATCGTCAGAGGGAACAAAGAAACTTGCTCTGCTCACTCAGCAGCAGGACGTCTGAGATTAGTTGCCGGAGAGGTTGGTGCAAATGCACTTTCAAAAAAGTAAGCAAAGAGTGACTGTAAAAGAGGTGGCCCGGTTGCAAAGCTTCCTGACTGCTGAAGAGATCCAGCAGCCTCTTTCAGTCCTGGCTCTTCGTCTGTGCGAGCAGAGACCATTCCTTTGTGCACTCCAAACTCGGGTTCAGGACGGGTGGGGAGTGCACCACATATGTTGTACTCAAACGGACTTGGAGCTGCCAAACAAACGAGAGACTCCAATACAAGTGCCACCTCTCCAAAAGATTTTGCACACGGAAGACTTCCAGTAGGTACTTTCAGAGATGGATCATCGTCAGAGGGATCAAAAAAACTTGCTCTGCTCACTCAGCAGCAGGACGTCTGAGATTGGGTGCCGGAGAGGTTGGTGCAAATGCATTTTCAAATAAGTAAGCAAAGAGTGACAGTAAAAGTTGTGGCCTGGTTGCAATTCCTGCGGTGAGCAGAAGAGATCCAGCAGCTTCTTTCAGTCCTGGCTCTTCGTCTGTGAGGGCAGAGACCAATCGTTCGTGTACTCCAAACTCGGATTCAGGACGGCTGGGGAGAGCACCAAAGATATGCTCTAACGGACTTGGAGCTGGAAAAACAAGGAGAGACTACAACGCAAGTGTCACCGCAGCAACTCCTGCAGATTGCAGAAGAGATCCAGCGGGCTCTTTCTGTCCTGGCTCTTCGTCTATGCGAGCAGAGACCAGTCGTTCGTCCACTCCAAACTCGGATTCAGGAACCTGGGAAGTACACCACAGACGTTGTGATCACATGGACTTGGAGCTGGCAAACAAAGGAGAGACCACAAAAGAAGTACCAACTCTCCGAAAGATGCTGTAGTGCAGATTTCCAGTAGCTACTTTCAGACATGGATCATCGTCAGAGGGATCAAACAAGCTTGCTCTGCTCACTCAGCTGCAGGACGTCTGAGATTAGTTGCCGGAGAGGTTGGTGCAAATGCACTTTCAAAAAAGTAAGCAAAGAGTGACTGTAAAAGAGGTGGCCCGGTTGCAAAGCTTCCTGACTGCTGAAGAGATCCAGCAGCCTCTTTCAGTCCTGGCTCTTCGTCTGTGCGAGCAGAGACCAATCGTTCGTACACTCCAAACTCGGATTCAGGACGGCTGGGGAGTGCACCAGAGATGTGCTCAAACGGAGTTGGAGCTGGCAAACAAAGGAGAGACTGCAATACAAGTACCACCTCTCAGAAAGATGCTGTGTGCAGATTTCCAGTAGCTACTTTCGGACGTGGATCATCGTCAGAGGGATCAAACAAGCTTGCTCTGCTCGTTCGGCAGCAGGACTCCTGAGATTAGTTGCCGGAGAGGTTGGTGCAAATGCACTTTCAAATAAGTAAGCAAGGAGTGACAGTAAAAGATGTGGCCCAGTTGCAAAGCTTACTAACTGCTGAAGATATCCAGCAGGCTCTTTCAGTCCTGGCTCTCCGTCTGTGCGAGCAGAGACTAATCGTTCGTACACTCCAAACTCGGATTCAGGACGCCTGGGGAGTGCGCCACAGATGTTGTTCTCAAACGGACTTGGAGCTTGTAAACCAAGGAGCGATGGCAATGCAAGTGTCACCTTAGCAAATCGTGCTGTGTGCAGAAGAGATCCAGCTAGCTCTTTCAGTCCTGGCTCTTCGTCTGTGCG
This sequence comes from Ara ararauna, assembly GCA_028858755.1. Lineage (NCBI taxonomy): Eukaryota > Metazoa > Chordata > Aves > Psittaciformes > Psittacidae > Ara > Ara ararauna. Next base: position 21,334,832 of record CM054380.1, read on the forward strand.
AGCAGAGACCAATCGTTCGCGACACCAAACTCGGATTCAGGACGGCTGGGGAGTACTCCACAGATGTTGTGCTCAAAAGGACTTGGAGCTGGCAAACAAAGGAGAGACTGCAATACAAGTGCCACTTCTCCGAAAGATGCTTTTTTTGAGGATTTCCAGGAGTTACTTTCAGACAAGGATCATCGTCAGAGGGAACAAAGAAACTTGCTCTGCTCACTCAGCAGCAGGACGTCTGAGATTAGTTGCCGGAGAGGTTGGTGCAAATGCACTTTCAAAAAAGTAAGCAAAGAGTGACTGTAAAAGAGGTGGCCCGGTTGCAAAGCTTCCTGACTGCTGAAGAGATCCAGCAGCCTCTGTCAGTCCTGGCTCTTCGTCTGTGCGAGCAGAGACCATTCCTTTGTGCACTCCAAACTCGGGTTCAGGACGGGTGGGGAGTGCACCACATATGTTGTACTCAAACGGACTTGGAGCTGCCAAACAATCGAGCGACTCCAATAAAAGTGCCACCTCTCCAAAAGATTTTGCACACGGAAGACTTCCAGCAGGTACTTTCAGAGATGGATCATCGTCAGAGAGATCAAAAAAACTTGCTCTGATCACTCAGCAGCAGGACGTCTGAGATTGGGCGCCGGAGAGGTTGGTGCAAATGCATTTTCAAATAAGTAAGCAAAGAGTGACAGTAAAAGTTGTGGCCTGGTTGCAATTCCTGCGGTGAGCAGAAGAGATCCAGCAGCTTCTTTCAGTCCTGGCTCTTCGTCTGTGAGGGCAGAGACCAATCGTTCGTGCACTCCAAACTCGGATTCAGGACGGCTGGGGAGAGCACCAAAGATATGCTCTAACGGACTTGGAGCTGGAAAAACAAGGAGAGACTACAACGCAAGTGTCACCGTAGCAACTCCTGCTGATTGCAGAAGAGATCCAGCGGGCTCTTTCTGTCCTGGCTCTTCGTCTATGCGAGCAGAGACCAATCGTTCGTCCCCTCCAAACTCGGATTCAGGAACCTGGGAAGTACACCACAGACGTTGTGATCACATGGACTTGGAGCTGGCAAACAAAGGAGAGACTGCAATACAAGTACCATCTCTCAGAAAGATGCTGTAGTGCAGATTTCCAGTAGCTACTTTCAGACATGGATCATCGTCAGAGGGATCAAACAAGCTTGCTCTGCTCACTCAGCTGCAGGATGTCTGAGATTAGTTGCCGGAGAGGTTGGTGCAAATGCACTTTCAAATAAGTAAGCAAGGAGTGTCAGTAAAAGATTTGAGCTGGTTGCAAAGCTTGCTGACTGCTGAAGAGATCCAGCAGGCTCTTTCAGCCCTGGCTCTTCGTCTGTGGGAGCAGAGTCCAATCATTCGTTCAAACACAGCTACAGGGCGGCCAGGAGAACATCCAAAGATGTTGTACTCAAAGGCACTTTGAGGTGGGAAAGCAAGGAGCGAGAGCAATGCAGGTGGCACCGTTGCAAAGCTTATTGTGTGCAGAAGACGTGCAGCTGCATCTTTCAGCCCTGCCTCTTTCTCACTGGGAGCAGAGTCCAATCATTCGTGCAAACGCAGCTACAGGACGGCCGGGAGCACAACCGATGCTGTTGTATTCAAATGCACTTTGCGGTGGGAAAGCAAGGAGAGAGAGCAATACAGGTGTCCCGGTTGCAAAGCTTACTGACTGCTGAGGAGATCCAGCAGCCTCTTTCAGTCCTGGCTCTTCGTCTGTGCGAGCAGAGACCAATCGTTCGTACACTCCAAACTCGGATTCAGGACGGCTGGGGAGTGCACCAGAGATGTGCTCAAACGGACTTGGAGCTGGCAAACAAAGGAGAGACTGCAATACAAGTACCATCTCTCAGAAAGATGCTGTGTGCAGATTTCCAGTAGCTACTTTCGGACGTGGATCATCGTCAGAGGGATCAAACAAGCTTGCTCTGCTCGCTCGGCAGCAGGACTCCTGAGATTAGTTGCCGGAGAGGTTGGTGCAAATGCACTTTCAAATAAGTAAGCAAGGAGTGACAGTAAAAGATGTGGCCCAGTTGCAAAGCTTACTAACTGCTGAATATATCCAGCAGGCTCTTTCAGTCCTGGCTCCTCGTCTCTGCGAGCAGAGACCAATCGTTCGTTCACTCCAAATTCGGGTTCAGGACGGGTGGGGAGTGCACCACATATGTTGTACTCAAACGGACTTGGAGCTGCCAAACAAAGGAGAGACTCCAATACAAGGGCCACCTCTCCAAATGATGCTGTGCACGGAAGACTTCCAGGAGCTACTTTCAGAGATGGATCATCGTCAGAGGGATCAAACAAACTTCCACTGATCACTCAGCTGCAGAACATCTGAGATTGGGTGCCGGAGAGGTTGGTGCAAATGCACTTACAGATAAGTAAGAAGGGAGTGAGAGTAAAAGAGGTGGCCGGGTTGCAAAGCTTCCTGAGTGCTGAAGAGATCCAGCAGCCTCTTTCAGTCCAGGCTCTCTGTCTGTGCGAGCAGAGACTAATCGTTCGTACACTCCAAACTCGGATTCAGGACGCCTGGGGAGTGCGCCACAGATGTTGTTCTCAAACGGACTTGGAGCTTGTAAACCAAGGAGCGATGGCAATGCAAGTGTCACCTTAGCAAATCGTGCTGTGTGCAGAAGAGATCCAGCTGGCTCTTTCAGTCCTGGCTCTTCGTCTGTGCGAGCAGAGACCAATCGTTCGCGACACCAAACTCGGATTCAGGACGGCTGGGGAGTGCTCCACAGATGTTGTGCTCAAAAGGACTTGGAGCTGGCAAACAAAGGAGAGACTGCAATACAAGTGCCACTTCTCCGAAAGATGCTTTTTTTGAGGATTTCCAGGAGTTACTTTCAGACAAGGATCATCGTCAGAGGGAACAAAGAAACTTGCTCTGCTCACTCAGCAGCAGGACGTCTGAGATTGGTTGCCGGAGAGGTTGGTGCAAATGTACTTTCAAAAAAGTAAGCAAAGAGTGACTGTAAAAGAGGTGGCCCGGTTGCAAAGCTTCCTGACTGCTGAAGAGATCCAGCAGGCTCTTTCAGTCCTGGCTCTTCGTCTGTGCGAGCAGAGACCATTCCTTTGTGCACTCCAAACTCGGGTTCAGGACGGGTGGGGAGTGCACCACATATGTTGTACTCAAACGGACTTGGAGCTGCCAAACAATCGAGAGACTCCAATAAAAGTGCCACCTCTCCAAAAGATTTTGCACACGGAAGACTTCCAGTAGGTACTTTCAGAGATGGATCATCGTCAGAGGGATCAAAAAAGCTTGCTCTGATCACTCAGCAGCAGGACGTCTGAGATTGGGTGCCGGAGAGGTTGGTGCAAATGCATTTTCAAATAAGTAAGCAAAGAGTGACAGTAAAAGTTGTGGCCTGGTTGCAATTCCTGCGGTGAGCAGAAGAGATCCAGCAGCCTCTTTCAGTCCTGGCTCTTCGTCTGTGAGGGCAGAGACCAATCGTTCGTGTACTCCAAACTCGGATTCAGGACGGCTGGGGAGAGCACCAAAGATATGCTCTAACGGACTTGGAGCTGGAAAAACAAGGAGAGACTGCAATGCAAGTGTCACCGTAGCAACTCCTGCTGATTGCAGAAGAGATCCAGCGGGCTCTTCCTGTCCTGGCTCTTCGTCTATGCGAGCAGAGACCAATCGTTCGTCCCCTCCAAACTCGGATTCAGAAACCTGGGAAGTACACCACAGACGTTGTGATCACATGGACTTGGAGCTGGCAAACAAAGGAGAGACCACAAAAGGAGTACCAACTCTCCGAAAGATGCTGTAGTGCAGATTTCCAGTAGCTACTTTCAGACATGGATCATCGTCAGAGGGATCAAACAAGCTTGCTCTGCTCACTCAGCTGCAGGATGTCTGAGATTAGTTGCCGGAGAGGTTGGTGCAAATGCACTTTCAAATAAGTAAGCAAGGAGTGTCAGTAAAAGATTTGAGCTGGTTGCAAAGCTTGCTGACTGCTGAAGAGATCCAGCAGGCTCTTTCAGCCCTGGCTCTTCGTCTGTGGGAGCAGAGTCCAATCATTCGTTCAAACACAGCTACAGGGCGGCCAGGAGAACATCCAAAGATGTTGTACTCAAAGGCACTTTGAGGTGGGAAAGCAAGGAGCGAGAGCAATGCAGGTGGCACCGTTGCAAAGCTTATTGTGTGCAGAAGACGTGCAGCTGCATCTTTCAGCCCTGCCTCTTTCTCACTGGGAGCAGAGTCCAATCATTCGTGCAAACGCAGCTACAGGACGGCCGGGAGCACAACCGATGCTGTTGTATTCAAATGCACTTTGCGGTGGGAAAGCAAGGAGAGAGAGCAATACAGGTGTCCCGGTTGCAAATCTTACTGACTGCTGAGGAGATCCAGCAGCCTCTTTCAGTCCTGGCTCTTCGTCTGTGCGAGCAGAGACCAATCGTTCGTACACTCCAAACTCGGATTCAGGACGGCTGGGGAGTGCACCAGAGATGTGCTCAAACGGACTTGGAGCTGGCAAACAAAGGAGAGACTGCAATACAAGTACCATCTCTCAGAAAGATGCTGTGTGCAGATTTCCAGTAGCTACTTTCGGACGTGGATCATCGTCAGAGGGATCAAACAAGCTTGCTCTGCTCGCTCGGCAGCAGGACTCCTGAGATTAGTTGCCGGAGAGGTTGGTGCAAATGCACTTTCAAATAAGTAAGCAAGGAGTGACAGTAAAAGATGTGGCCCAGTTGCAAAGCTTACTAACTGCTGAAGATATCCAGCAGGCTCTTTCAGTCCTGGCTCTCCGTCTGTGCGAGCAGAGACTAATCGTTCGTACACTCCAAACTCGGATTCAGGACGCCTGGGGAGTGCGCCACAGATGTTGTTCTCAAACGGACTTGGAGCTGGTAAACCAAGGAGCGATGGCAATGCAAGTGTCACCTTAGCAAATCGTGCTGTGTGCAGAAGAGATCCAGCTAGCTCTTTCAGTCCTGGCTCTTCGTCTGTGCGAGCAGAGACCAATCGTTCGCGACACCAAACTCGGATTCAGGACGGCTGGGGAGTGCTCCACAGATGTTGTGCTCAAAAGGACTTGGAGCTGGCAAACAAAGGAGAGACTGCAATACAAGTGCCACTTCTCCGAAAGATGCTTTTTTTGAGGATTTCCAGGAGTTATTTTCAGACAAGGATCATCGTCAGAGGGAACAAACAAACTTGCTCTGCTCACTCAGCAGCAGGACGTCTGAGATTAGTTGCCGGAGAGGTTGGTGCAAATGCACTTTCAAAAAAGTAAGCAAAGAGTGACTGTAAAAGAGGTGGCCCGGTTGCAAAGCTTCCTGACTGCTGAAGAGATCCAGCAGCCTCTTTCAGTCCTGGCTCTTCGTCTGTGCGAGCAGAGACCATTCCTTTGTGCACTCCAAACTCGGGTTCAGGACGGGTGGGGAGTGCACCACATATGTTGTACTCAAACGGACTTGGAGCTGCCAAACAATCGAGAGACTCCAATAAAAGTGCCACCTCTCCAAAAGATTTTGCACACGGAAGACTTCCAGCAGGTACTTTCAGAGATGGATCATCGTCAGAGAGATCAAAAAAACTTGCTCTGATCACTCAGCAGCAGGACGTCTGAGATTGGGCGCCGGAGAGGTTGGTGCAAATGCATTTTCAAATAAGTAAGCAAAGAGTGACAGTAAAAGTTGTGGCCTGGTTGCAATTCCTGCGGTGAGCAGAAGAGATCCAGCAGCTTCTTTCAGTCCTGGCTCTTCGTCTGTGAGGGCAGTGACCAATCGTTCGTGCACTCCAAACTCGGATTCAGGACGGCTGGGGAGAGCACCAAAGATATGCTCTAACGGACTTGGAGCTGGAAAAACAAGGAGAGACTACAACGCAAGTGTCACCGTAGCAACTCCTGCTGATTGCAGAAGAGATCCAGCGGGCTCTTTCTGTCCTGGCTCTTCGTCTATGCGAGCAGAGACCAATCGTTCGTCCACTCCAAACTCGGATTCAGGAACCTGGGAAGTACACCACAGACGTTGTGATCACATGGACTTGGAGCTGGCAAACAAAGGAGAGACCACAAAAGAAGTACCAACTCTCCGAAAGATGCTGTAGTGCAGATTTCCAGTAGCTACTTTCAGACATGGATCATCGTCAGAGGGATCAAACAAGCTTGCTCTGCTCACTCAGCTGCAGGATGTCTGAGATTAGTTGCCGGAGAGGTTGGCGCAAATGCACTTTCAAATAAGTAAGCAAGGAGTGTCAGTAAAAGATTTGAGCTGGTTGCAAAGCTTGCTGACTGCTGAAGAGATCCAGCAGGCTCTTTCAGCCCTGGCTCTTCGTCTGTGGGAGCAGAGTCCAATCATTCGTTCAAACACAGCTACAGGGCGGCCAGGAGAACATCCAAAGATGTTGTACTCAAAGGCACTTTGAGGTGGGAAAGCAAGGAGCGAGAGCAATGCAGGTGGCACCGTTGCAAAGCTTATTGTGTGCAGAAGACGTGCAGCTGCATCTTTCAGCCCTGCCTCTTTCTCACTGGGAGCAGAGTCCAATCATTCGTGCAAACGCAGCTACAGGACGGCCGGGAGCACAACCGATGCTGTTGTATTCAAATGCACTTTGCGGTGGGAAAGCAAGGAGCGAGAGCAATACAGGTGTCCCGGTTGCAAAGCTTACTGACTGCTGAGGAGATCCAGCAGCCTCTTTCAGTCCTGGCTCTTCGTCTGTGCGAGCAGAGACCAATCGTTCGTACACTCCAAACTCGGATTCAGGACGGCTGGGGAGTGCACCAGAGATGTGCTCAAACGGAGTTGGAGCTGGCAAACAAAGGAGAGACTGCAATACAAGTACCATCTCTCAGAAAGATGCTGTGTGCAGATTTCCAGTAGCTACTTTCGGACGTGGATCATCGTCAGAGGGAACAAACAAACTTGCTCTGCTCACTCAGCAGCAGGACGTCTGAGATTAGTTGCCGGAGAGGTTGGTGCAAATGCACTTTCAAAAAAGTAAGCAAAGAGTGACTGTAAAAGAGGTGGCCCGGTTGCAAAGCTTCCTGACTGCTGAAGAGATCCAGCAGCCTCTTTCAGTCCTGGCTCTTCGTCTGTGCGAGCAGAGGCCATTCCTTTGTGCACTCCAAACTCGGGTTCAGGACGGGTGGGGAGTGCACCACATATGTTGTACTCAAACGGACTTGGAGCTGCCAAACAAACGAGAGACTCCAATACAAGTGCCACCTCTCCAAAAGATTTTGCACACGGAAGACTTCCAGCAGGTACTTTCAGAGATGGATCATCGTCAGAGGGATCAAAAAAACTTGCTCTGCTCACTCAGCAGCAGGACGTCTGAGATTGGGTGCCGGAGAGGTTGGTGCAAATGCATTTTCAAATAAGTAAGCAAAGAGTGACAGTAAAAGTTGTGGCCTGGTTGCAATTCCTGCGGTGAGCAGAAGAGATCCAGCAGCTTCTTTCAGTCCTGGCTCTTCGTCTGTGAGGGCAGAGACCAATCGTTCGTGTACTCCAAACTCGGATTCAGGACGGCTGGGGAGAGCACCAAAGATATGCTCTAACGGACTTGGAGCTGGAAAAACAAGGAGAGACTACAACGCAAGTGTCACCGTAGCAACTCCTGCAGATTGCAGAAGAGATCCAGCGGGCTCTTTCTGTCCTGGCTCTTCGTCTATGCGAGCAGAGACCAGTCGTTCGTCCACTCCAAACTCGGATTCAGGAACCTGGGAAGTACACCACAGACGTTGTGATCACATGGACTTGGAGCTGGCAAACAAAGGAGAGACCACAAAAGGAGTACCAACTCTCCGAAAGATGCTGTAGTGCAGATTTCCAGTAGCTACTTTCAGACATGGATCATCGTCAGAGGGATCAAACAAGCTTGCTCTGCTCACTCAGCTGCAGGATGTCTGAGATTAGTTGCCGGAGAGGTTGGTGCAAATGCACTTTCAAATAAGTAAGCAAGGAGTGTCAGTAAAAGATTTGAGCTGGTTGCAAAGCTTGCTGACTGCTGAAGAGATCCAGCAGGCTCTTTCAGCCCTGGCTCTTCGTCTGTGGGAGCAGAGTCCAATCATTCGTTCAAACACAGCTACAGGGCGGCCAGGAGAACATCCAAAGATGTTGTACTCAAAGGCACTTTGAGGTGGGAAAGCAAGGAGCGAGAGCAATGCAGGTGGCACCGTTGCAAAGCTTATTGTGTGCAGAAGACGTGCAGCTGCATCTTTCAGCCCTGCCTCTTTCTCACTGGGAGCAGAGTCCAATCATTCGTGCAAACGCAGCTACAGGACGGCCGGGAGCACAACCGATGCTGTTGTATTCAAATGCACTTTGCAGTGGGAAAGCAAGGAGAGAGAGCAATACAGGTGTCCCGGTTGCAAAGCTTACTGACTGCTGAGGAGATCCAGCAGCCTCTTTCAGTCCTGGCTCTTCGTCTGTGCGAGCAGAGACCAATCGTTCGTACACTCCAAACTCGGATTCAGGACGGCTGGGGAGTGCACCAGAGATGTGCTCAAACGGAGTTGGAGCTGGCAAACAAAGGAGAGACTGCAATACAAGTACCATCTCTCAGAAAGATGCTGTGTGCAGATTTCCAGTAGCTACTTTCGGACGTGGATCATCGTCAGAGGGATCAAACAAGCTTGCTCTGCTCGCTCGGCAGCAGGACTCCTGAGATTAGTTGCCGGAGAGGTTGGTGCAAATGCACTTTCAAATAAGTAAGCAAGGAGTGACAGTAAAAGATGTGGCCCAGTTGCAAAGCTTACTAACTGCTGAAGATATCCAGCAGGCTCTTTCAGTCCTGGCTCTCCGTCTGTGCGAGCAGAGACTAATCGTTCGTACACTCCAAACTCGGATTCAGGACGCCTGGGGAGTGCGCCACAGATGTTGTTCTCAAACGGACTTGGAGCTTGTAAACCAAGGAGCGATGGCAATGCAAGTGTCACCTTAGCAAATCGTGCTGTGTGCAGAAGAGATCCAGCTAGCTCTTTCAGTCCTGGCTCTTCGTCTGTGCGAGCAGAGACCAATCGTTCGCGACACCAAACTCGGATTCAGGACGGCTGGGGAGTGCTCCACAGATGTTGTGCTCAAAAGGACTTGGAGCTGGCAAACAAAGGAGAGACTGCAATACAAGTGCCACTTCTCCGAAAGATGCTTTTTTTGAGGATTTCCAGGAGTTATTTTCAGACAAGGATCATCGTCAGAGGGAACAAAGAAACTTGCTCTGCTCACTCAGCAGCAGGACGTCTGAGATTAGTTGCCGGAGAGGTTGGTGCAAATGCACTTTCAAAAAAGTAAGCAAAGAGTGACTGTAAAAGAGGTGGCCCGGTTGCAAAGCTTCCTGACTGCTGAAGAGATCCAGCAGCCTCTTTCAGTCCTGGCTCTTCGTCTGTGCGAGCAGAGACCATTCCTTTGTGCACTCCAAACTCGGGTTCAGGACGGGTGGGGAGTGCACCACATATGTTGTACTCAAACGGACTTGGAGCTGCCAAACAATCGAGAGACTCCAATAAAAGTGCCACCTCTCCAAAAGATTTTGCACACGGAAGACTTCCAGCAGGTACTTTCAGAGATGGATCATTGTCAGAGAGATCAAAAAAACTTGCTCTGATCACTCAGCAGCAGGACGTCTGAGATTGGGCGCCGGAGAGGTTGGTGCAAATGCATTTTCAAATAAGTAAGCAAAGAGTGACAGTAAAAGTTGTGGCCTGGTTGCAATTCCTGCGGTGAGCAGAAGAGATCCAGCAGCTTCTTTCAGTCCTGGCTCTTCGTCTGTGAGGGCAGAGACCAATCGTTCGTGCACTCCAAACTCGGATTCAGGACGGCTGGGGAGAGCACCAAAGATATGCTCTAACGGACTTGGAGCTGGAAAAACAAGGAGAGACTACAACGCAAGTGTCACCGTAGCAACTCCTGCTGATTGCAGATGAGATCCAGCGGGCTCTTTCTGTCCTGGCTCTTCGTCTATGCGAGCAGAGACCAATCGTTCGTCCACTCCAAACTCGGATTCAGGAACCTGGGAAGTACACCACAGACGTTGTGATCACATGGACTTGGAGCTGGCAAACAAAGGAGAGACCACAAAAGAAGTACCAACTCTCCGAAAGATGCTGTAGTGCAGATTTCCAGTAGCTACTTTCAGACATGGATCATCGTCAGAGGGATCAAACAAGCTTGCTCTGCTCACTCAGCTGCAGGATGTCTGAGGTTAGTTGCCGGAGAGGTTGGCGCAAATGCACTTTCAAATAAGTAAGCAAGGAGTGTCAGTAAAAGATTTGAGCTGGTTGCAAAGCTTGCTGACTGCTGAAGAGATCCAGCAGGCTCTTTCAGCCCTGGCTCTTCGTCTGTGGGAGCAGAGTCCAATCATTCGTTCAAACACAGCTACAGGGCGGCCAGGAGAACATCCAAAGATGTTGTACTCAAAGGCACTTTGAGGTGGGAAAGCAAGGAGCGATAGCAATGCAGGTGGCACCGTTGCAAAGCTTATTGTGTGCAGAAGACGTGCAGCTGCATCTTTCAGCCCTGCCTCTTTCTCACTGGGAGCAGAGTCCAATCATTCGTGCAAACGCAGCTACAGGACGGCCGGGAGCACAACCGATGCTGTTGTATTCAAATGCACTTTGCGGTGGGAAAGCAAGGAGCGAGAGCAATACAGGTGTCCCGGCTGCAAAGCTTACTGACTGCTGAGGAGATCCAGCAGCCTCTTTCAGTCCTGGCTCTTCGTCTGTGCGAGCAGAGACCAATCGTTCGTACACTCCAAACTCGGATTCAGGACGGCTGGGGAGTGCACCAGAGATGTGCTCAAACGGACTTGGAGCTGGCAAACAAAGGAGAGACTGCAATACAAGTACCATCTCTCAGAAAGATGCTGTGTGCAGATTTCCAGTAGCTACTTTCGGACGTGGATCATCGTCAGAGGGAACAAAGAAACTTGCTCTGCTCACTCAGCAGCAGGACGTCTGAGATTAGTTGCCGGAGAGGTTGGTGCAAATGCACTTTCAAAAAAGTAAGCAAAGAGTGACTGTAAAAGAGGTGGCCCGGTTGCAAAGCTTCCTGACTGCTGAAGAGATCCAGCAGCTTCTTTCAGTCCTGGCTCTTCGTCTGTGAGGGCAGAGACCAATCGTTCGTGTACTCCAAACTCGGATTCAGGACGGCTGGGGAGAGCACCAAAGATATGCTCTAACGGACTTGGAGCTGGAAAAACAAGGAGAGACTACAACGCAAGTGTCACCGTAGCAACTCCTGCAGATTGCAGAAGAGATCCAGCGGGCTCTTTCTGTCCTGGCTCTTCGTCTATGCGAGCAGGGACCAGTCGTTCGTCCACTCCAAACTCGGATTCAGGAACCTGGGAAGTACACCACAGACGTTGTGATCACATGGACTTGGAGCTGGCAAACAAAGGAGAGACCACAAAAGAAGTACCAACTCTCCGAAAGATGCTGTAGTGCAGATTTCCAGTAGCTACTTTCAGACATGGATCATCGTCAGAGGGATCAAACAAGCTTGCTCTGCTCACTCAGCTGCAGGACGTCTGAGATTAGTTGCCGGAGAGGTTGGTGCAAATGCACTTTCAAAAAAGTAAGCAAAGAGTGACTGTAAAAGAGGTGGCCCGGTTGCAAAGCTTCCTGACTGCTGAAGAGATCCAGCAGCCTCTTTCAGTCCTGGCTCTTCGTCTGTGCGAGCAGAGACCATTCCTTTGTGCACTCCAAACTCGGGTTCAGGACGGGTGGGGAGTGCACCACATATGTTGTACTCAAACGGACTTGGAGCTGCCAAACAATCGAGAGACTCCAATAAAAGTGCCACCTCTCCAAAAGATTTTGCACACGGAAGACTTCCAGTAGGTACTTTCAGAGATGGATCATCGTCAGAGGGATCAAAAAAACTTGCTCTGATCACTCAGCAGCAGGACGTCTGAGATTGGGTGCCGGAGAGGTTGGTGCAAATGCATTTTCAAATAAGTAAGCAAAGAGTGACAGTAAAAGTTGTGGCCTGGTTGCAATTCCTGCGGTGAGCAGAAGAGATCCAGCAGCCTCTTTCAGTCCTGGCTCTTTGTCTGTGAGGGCAGAGACCAATCGTTCGTGTACTCCAAACTCGGATTCAGGACGGCTGGGGAGAGCACCAAAGATATGCTCTAACGGACTTGGAGCTGGAAAAACAAGGAGAGACTGCAATGCAAGTGTCACCGTAGCAACTCCTGCTGATTGCAGAAGAGATCCAGCGGGCTCTTCCTGTCCTGGCTCTTCGTCTATGCGAGCAGAGACCAATCGTTCGTCCCCTCCAAACTCGGATTCAGAAACCTGGGAAGTACACCACAGACGTTGTGATCACATGGACTTGGAGCTGGCAAACAAAGGAGAGACCACAAAAGGAGTACCAACTCTCCGAAAGATGCTGTAGTGCAGATTTCCAGTAGCTACTTTCAGACATGGATCATCGTCAGAGGGATCAAACAAGCTTGCTCTGCTCACTCAGCTGCAGGATGTCTGAGATTAGTTGCCGGAGAGGTTGGTGCAAATGCACTTTCAAATAAGTAAGCAAGGAGTGTCAGTAAAAGATTTGAGCTGGTTGCAAAGCTTGCTGACTGCTGAAGAGATCCAGCAGGCTCTTTCAGCCCTGGCTCTTCGTCTGTGGGAGCAGAGTCCAATCATTCGTTCAAACACAGCTACAGGGCGGCCAGGAGAACATCCAAAGATGTTGTACTCAAAGGCACTTTGAGGTGGGAAAGCAAGGAGCGAGAGCAATGCAGGTGGCACCGTTGCAAAGCTTATTGTGTGCAGAAGACGTGCAGCTGCATCTTTCAGCCCTGCCTCTTTCTCACTGGGAGCAGAGTCCAATCATTCGTGCAAACGCAGCTACAGGACGGCCGGGAGCACAACCGATGCTGTTGTATTCAAATGCACTTTGCGGTGGGAAAGCAAGGAGAGAGAGCAATACAGGTGTCCCGGTTGCAAATCTTACTGACTGCTGAGGAGATCCAGCAGCCTCTTTCAGTCCTGGCTCTTCGTCTGTGCGAGCAGAGACCAATCGTTCGTACACTCCAAACTCGGATTCAGGACGGCTGGGGAGTGCACCAGAGATGTGCTCAAACGGACTTGGAGCTGGCAAACAAAGGAGAGACTGCAATACAAGTACCATCTCTCAGAAAGATGCTGTGTGCAGATTTCCAGTAGCTACTTTCGGACGTGGATCATCGTCAGAGGGATCAAACAAGCTTGCTCTGCTCGCTCGGCAGCAGGACTCCTGAGATTAGTTGCCGGAGAGGTTGGTGCAAATGCACTTTCAAATAAGTAAGCAAGGAGTGACAGTAAAAGATGTGGCCCAGTTGCAAAGCTTACTAACTGCTGAAGATATCCAGCAGGCTCTTTCAGTCCTGGCTCTCCGTCTGTGCGAGCAGAGACTAATCGTTCGTACACTCCAAACTCGGATTCAGGACGCCTGGGGAGTGCGCCACAGATGTTGTTCTCAAACGGACTTGGAGCTTGTAAACCAAGGAGCGATGGCAATGCAAGTGTCACCTTAGCAAATCGTGCTGTGTGCAGAAGAGATCCAGCTAGCTCTTTCAGTCCTGGCTCTTCGTCTGTGCGAGCAGAGACCAATCGTTCGCGACACCAAACTCGGATTCAGGACGGCTGGGGAGTGCTCCACAGATGTTGTGCTCAAAAGGACTTGGAGCTGGCAAACAAAGGAGAGACTGCAATACAAGTGCCACTTCTCCGAAAGATGCTTTTTTTGAGGATTTCCAGGAGTTACTTTCAGACAAGGATCATCGTCAGAGGGAACAAAGAAACTTGCTCTGCTCACTCAGCAGCAGGACGTCTGAGATTAGTTGCCGGAGAGGTTGGTGCAAATGCACTTTCAAAAAAGTAAGCAAAGAGTGACTGTAAAAGAGGTGGCCCGGTTGCAAAGCTTCCTGACTGCTGAAGAGATCCAGCAGCCTCTTTCAGTCCTGGCTCTTCGTCTGTGCGAGCAGAGACCATTCCTTTGTGCACTCCAAACTCGGGTTCAGGACGGGTGGGGAGTGCACCACATATGTTGTACTCAAACGGACTTGGAGCTGCCAAACAATCGAGAGACTCCAATAAAAGTGCCACCTCTCCAAAAGATTTTGCACACGGAAGACTTCCAGCAGGTACTTTCAGAGATGGATCATCGTCAGAGAGATCAAAAAAACTTGCTCTGATCACTCAGCAGCAGGACGTCTGAGATTGGGCGCCGGAGAGGTTGGTGCAAATGCATTTTCAAATAAGTAAGCAAAGAGTGACAGTAAAAGTTGTGGCCTGGTTGCAATTCCTGCGGTGAGCAGAAGAGATCCAGCAGCTTCTTTCAGTCCTGGCTCTTCGTCTGTGAGGGCAGAGACCAATCGTTCGTGCACTCCAAACTCGGATTCAGGACGGCTGGGGAGAGCACCAAAGATATGCTCTAACGGACTTGGAGCTGGAAAAACAAGGAGAGACTGCAATGCAAGTGTCACCGTAGCAACTCCTGCTGATTGCAGAAGAGATCCAGCGGGCTCTTCCTGTCCTGGCTCTTCGTCTATGCGAGCAGAGACCAATCGTTCGTCCCCTCCAAACTCGGATTCAGAAACCTGGGAAGTACACCACAGACGTTGTGATCACATGGACTTGGAGCTGGCAAACAAAGGAGAGACCACAAAAGGAGTACCAACTCTCCGAAAGATGCTGTAGTGCAGATTTCCAGTAGCTACTTTCAGACATGGATCATCGTCAGAGGGATCAAACAAGCTTGCTCTGCTCACTCAGCTGCAGGATGTCTGAGATTAGTTGCCGGAGAGGTTGGTGCAAATGCACTTTCAAATAAGTAAGCAAGGAGTGTCAGTAAAAGATTTGAGCTGGTTGCAAAGCTTGCTGACTGCTGAAGAGATCCAGCAGGCTCTTTCAGCCCTGGCTCTTCGTCTGTGGGAGCAGAGTCCAATCATTCGTTCAAACACAGCTACAGGGCGGCCAGGAGAACATCCAAAGATGTTGTACTCAAAGGCACTTTGAGGTGGGAAAGCAAGGAGCGAGAGCAATGCAGGTGGCACCGTTGCAAAGCTTATTGTGTGCAGAAGACGTGCAGCTGCATCTTTCAGCCCTGCCTCTTTCTCACTGGGAGCAGAGTCCAATCATTCGTGCAAACGCAGCTACAGGACGGCCGGGAGCACAACCGATGCTGTTGTATTCAAATGCACTTTGCGGTGGGAAAGCAAGGAGAGAGAGCAATACAGGTGTCCCGGTTGCAAAGCTTACTGACTGCTGAGGAGATCCAGCAGCCTCTTTCAGTCCTGGCTCTTCGTCTGTGCGAGCAGAGACCAATCGTTCGTACACTCCAAACTCGGATTCAGGACGGCTGGGGAGTGCACCAGAGATGTGCTCAAACGGACTTGGAGCTGGCAAACAAAGGAGAGACTGCAATACAAGTACCATCTCTCAGAAAGATGCTGTGTGCAGATTTCCAGTAGCTACTTTCGGACGTGGATCATCGTCAGAGGGATCAAACAAGCTTGCTCTGCTCGCTCGGCAGCAGGACTCCTGAGATTAGTTGCCGGAGAGGTTGGTGCAAATGCACTTTCAAATAAGTAAGCAAGGAGTGACAGTAAAAGATGTGGCCCAGTTGCAAAGCTTACTAACTGCTGAAGATATCCAGCAGGCTCTTTCAGTCCTGGCTCTCCGTCTGTGCGAGCAGAGTCTAATCGTTCGTACACTCCAAACTCGGATTCAGGACGCCTGGGGAGTGCGCCACAGATGTTGTTCTCAAACGGACTTGGAGCTTGTAAACCAAGGAGCGATGGCAATGCAAGTGTCACCTTAGCAAATCGTGCTGTGTGCAGAAGAGATCCAGCTAGCTCTTTCAGTCCTGGCTCTTCGTCTGTGCGAGCAGAGACCAATCGTTCGCGACACCAAACTCGGATTCAGGACGGCTGGGGAGTGCTCCACAGATGTTGTGCTCAAAAGGACTTGGAGCTGGCAAACAAAGGAGAGACTGCAATACAAGTGCCACTTCTCCGAAAGATGCTTTTTTTGAGGATTTCCAGGAGTTATTTTCAGACAAGGATCATCGTCAGAGGGAACAAACAAACTTGCTCTGCTCACTCAGCAGCAGGACGTCTGAGATTAGTTGCCGGAGAGGTTGGTGCAAATGCACTTTCAAAAAAGTAAGCAAAGAGTGACTGTAAAAGAGGTGGCCCGGTTGCAAAGCTTCCTGACTGCTGAAGAGATCCAGCAGCCTCTTTCAGTCCTGGCTCTTCGTCTGTGCGAGCAGAGACCATTCCTTTGTGCACTCCAAACTCGGGTTCAGGACGGGTGGGGAGTGCACCACATATGTTGTACTCAAACGGACTTGGAGCTGCCAAACAATCGAGAGACTCCAATAAAAGTGCCACCTCTCCAAAAGATTTTGCACACGGAAGACTTCCAGGAGCTACTTTCAGAGATGGATCATCGTCAGAGGGATCAAAAAAACTTGCTCTGATCACTCAGCAGCAGGACGTCTGAGATTGGGTGCCGGAGAGGTTGGTGCAAATGCATTTTCAAATAAGTAAGCAAAGAGTGACAGTAAAAGTTGTGGCCTGGTTGCAATTCCTGCGGTGAGCAGAAGAGATCCAGCAGCTTCTTTCAGTCCTGGCTCTTCGTCTGTGAGGGCAGAGACCAATCGTTCGTGCACTCCAAACTCGGATTCAGGACGGCTGGGGAGAGCACCAAAGATATGCTCTAACGGACTTGGAGCTGGAAAAACAAGGAGAGACTACAACGCAAGTGTCACCGTAGCAACTCCTGCTGATTGCAGAAGAGATCCAGCGGGCTCTTTCTGTCCTGGCTCTTCGTCTATGCGAGCAGAGACCAATCGTTCGTCCCCTCCAAACTCGGATTCAGAAACCTGGGAAGTACACCACAGACGTTGTGATCACATGGACTTGGAGCTGGCAAACAAAGGAGAGACCACAAAAGAAGTACCAACTCTCCGAAAGATGCTGTAGTGCAGATTTCCAGTAGCTACTTTCAGACATGGATCATCGTCAGAGGGATCAAACAAGCTTGCTCTGCTCACTCAGCTGCAGGATGTCTGAGATTAGTTGCCGGAGAGGTTGGTGCAAATGCACTTTCAAATAAGTAAGCAAGGAGTGTCAGTAAAAGATTTGAGCTGGTTGCAAAGCTTGCTGACTGCTGAAGAGATCCAGCAGGCTCTTTCAGCCCTGGCTCTTCGTCTGTGGGAGCAGAGTCCAATCATTCGTTCAAACACAGCTACAGGGCGGCCAGGAGAACATCCAAAGATGTTGTACTCAAAGGCACTTTGAGGTGGGAAAGCAAGGAGCGAGAGCAATGCAGGTGGCACCGTTGCAAAGCTTATTGTGTGCAGAAGACGTGCAGCTGCATCTTTCAGCCCTGCCTCTTTCTCACTGGGAGCAGAGTCCAATCATTCGTGCAAACGCAGCTACAGGACGGCCGGGAGCACAACCGATGCTGTTGTATTCAAATGCACTTTGCGGTGGGAAAGCAAGGAGAGAGAGCAATACAGGTGTCCCGGTTGCAAAGCTTACTGACTGCTGAGGAGATCCAGCAGCCTCTTTCAGTCCTGGCTCTTCGTCTGTGCGAGCAGAGACCAATCGTTCGTACACTCCAAACTCGGATTCAGGACGGCTGGGGAGTGCACCAGAGATGTGCTCAAACGGACTTGGAGCTGGCAAACAAAGGAGAGACTGCAATACAAGTACCATCTCTCAGAAAGATGCTGTGTGCAGATTTCCAGTAGCTACTTTCGGACGTGGATCATCGTCAGAGGGATCAAACAAGCTTGCTCTGCTCGCTCGGCAGCAGGACTCCTGAGATTAGTTGCCGGAGAGGTTGGTGCAAATGCACTTTCAAATAAGTAAGCAAGGAGTGACAGTAAAAGATGTGGCCCAGTTGCAAAGCTTACTAACTGCTGAAGATATCCAGCAGGCTCTTTCAGTCCTGGCTCTCCGTCTGTGCGAGCAGAGACTAATCGTTCGTACACTCCAAACTCGGATTCAGGACGCCTGGGGAGTGCGCCACAGATGTTGTTCTCAAACGGACTTGGAGCTTGTAAACCAAGGAGCGATGGCAATGCAAGTGTCACCTTAGCAAATCGTGCTGTGTGCAGAAGAGATCCAGCTAGCTCTTTCAGTCCTGGCTCTTCGTCTGTGCGAGCAGAGACCAATCGTTCGCGACACCAAACTCGGATTCAGGACGGCTGGGGAGTGCTCCACAGATGTTGTGCTCAAAAGGACTTGGAGCTGGCAAACAAAAGAGAGACTGCAATACAAGTGCCACTTCTCCGAAAGATGCTTTTTTTGAGGATTTCCAGGAGTTATTTTCAGACAAGGATCATCGTCAGAGGGAACAAACAAACTTGCTCTGCTCACTCAGCAGCAGGACGTCTGAGATTAGTTGCCGGAGAGGTTGGTGCAAATGCACTTTCAAAAAAGTAAGCAAAGAGTGACTGTAAAAGAGGTGGCCCGGTTGCAAAGCTTCCTGACTGCTGAAGAGATCCAGCAGCCTCTTTCAGTCCTGGCTCTTCGTCTGTGCGAGCAGAGACCATTCCTTTGTGCACTCCAAACTCGGGTTCAGGACGGGTGGGGAGTGCACCACATATGTTGTACTCAAACGGACTTGGAGCTGCCAAACAATCGAGAGACTCCAATAAAAGTGCCACCTCTCCAAAAGATTTTGCACACGGAAGACTTCCAGGAGCTACTTTCAGAGATGGATCATCGTCAGAGGGATCAAAAAAACTTGCTCTGATCACTCAGCAGCAGGACGTCTGAGATTGGGTG
Organism: Ara ararauna; assembly: GCA_028858755.1. Lineage (NCBI taxonomy): Eukaryota > Metazoa > Chordata > Aves > Psittaciformes > Psittacidae > Ara > Ara ararauna. The sequence continues at coordinate 21,353,567 of CM054380.1, forward strand.
CCGGAGAGGTTGGTGCAAATGCATTTTCAAATAAGTAAGCAAAGAGTGACAGTAAAAGTTGTGGCCTGGTTGCAATTCCTGCGGTGAGCAGAAGAGATCCAGCAGCTTCTTTCAGTCCTGGCTCTTCGTCTGTGAGGGCAGAGACCAATCGTTCGTGCACTCCAAACTCGGATTCAGGACGGCTGGGGAGAGCACCAAAGATATGCTCTAACGGACTTGGAGCTGGAAAAACAAGGAGAGACTACAACGCAAGTGTCACCGTAGCAACTCCTGCTGATTGCAGAAGAGATCCAGCGGGCTCTTCCTGTCCTGGCTCTTCGTCTATGCGAGCAGAGACCAATCGTTCGTCCCCTCCAAACTCGGATTCAGAAACCTGGGAAGTACACCACAGACGTTGTGATCACATGGACTTGGAGCTGGCAAACAAAGGAGAGACCACAAAAGGAGTACCAACTCTCCGAAAGATGCTGTAGTGCAGATTTCCAGTAGCTACTTTCAGACATGGATCATCGTCAGAGGGATCAAACAAGCTTGCTCTGCTCACTCAGCTGCAGGATGTCTGAGATTAGTTGCCGGAGAGGTTGGTGCAAATGCACTTTCAAATAAGTAAGCAAGGAGTGTCAGTAAAAGATTTGAGCTGGTTGCAAAGCTTGCTGACTGCTGAAGAGATCCAGCAGGCTCTTTCAGCCCTGGCTCTTCGTCTGTGGGAGCAGAGTCCAATCATTCGTTCAAACACAGCTACAGGGCGGCCAGGAGAACATCCAAAGATGTTGTACTCAAAGGCACTTTGAGGTGGGAAAGCAAGGAGCGAGAGCAATGCAGGTGGCACCGTTGCAAAGCTTATTGTGTGCAGAAGACGTGCAGCTGCATCTTTCAGCCCTGCCTCTTTCTCACTGGGAGCAGAGTCCAATCATTCGTGCAAACGCAGCTACAGGACGGCCGGGAGCACAACCGATGCTGTTGTATTCAAATGCACTTTGCGGTGGGAAAGCAAGGAGAGAGAGCAATACAGGTGTCCCGGTTGCAAAGCTTACTGACTGCTGAGGAGATCCAGCAGCCTCTTTCAGTCCTGGCTCTTCGTCTGTGCGAGCAGAGACCAATCGTTCGTACACTCCAAACTCGGATTCAGGACGGCTGGGGAGTGCACCAGAGATGTGCTCAAACGGAGTTGGAGCTGGCAAACAAAGGAGAGACTGCAATACAAGTACCATCTCTCAGAAAGATGCTGTGTGCAGATTTCCAGTAGCTACTTTCGGACGTGGATCATCGTCAGAGGGATCAAACAAGCTTGCTCTGCTCGCTCGGCAGCAGGACTCCTGAGATTAGTTGCCGGAGAGGTTGGTGCAAATGCACTTTCAAATAAGTAAGCAAGGAGTGACAGTAAAAGATGTGGCCCAGTTGCAAAGCTTACTAACTGCTGAAGATATCCAGCAGGCTCTTTCAGTCCTGGCTCTCCGTCTGTGCGAGCAGAGACTAATCGTTCGTACACTCCAAACTCGGATTCAGGACGCCTGGGGAGTGCGCCACAGATGTTGTTCTCAAACGGACTTGGAGCTTGTAAACCAAGGAGCGATGGCAATGCAAGTGTCACCTTAGCAAATCGTGCTGTGTGCAGAAGAGATCCAGCTAGCTCTTTCAGTCCTGGCTCTTCGTCTGTGCGAGCAGAGACCAATCGTTCGCGACACCAAACTCGGATTCAGGACGGCTGGGGAGTGCTCCACAGATGTTGTGCTCAAAAGGACTTGGAGCTGGCAAACAAAGGAGAGACTGCAATACAAGTGCCACTTCTCCGAAAGATGCTTTTTTTGAGGATTTCCAGGAGTTATATTCAGACAAGGATCATCGTCAGAGGGAACAAACAAACTTGCTCTGCTCACTCAGCAGCAGGACGTCTGAGATTAGTTGCCGGAGAGGTTGGTGCAAATGCACTTTCAAAAAAGTAAGCAAAGAGTGACTGTAAAAGAGGTGGCCCGGTTGCAAAGCTTCCTGACTGCTGAAGAGATCCAGCAGCCTCTTTCAGTCCTGGCTCTTCGTCTGTGCGAGCAGAGACCATTCCTTTGTGCACTCCAAACTCGGGTTCAGGACGGGTGGGGAGTGCACCACATATGTTGTACTCAAACGGACTTGGAGCTGCCAAACAATCGAGAGACTCCAATAAAAGTGCCACCTCTCCAAAAGATTTTGCACACGGAAGACTTCCAGGAGCTACTTTCAGAGATGGATCATCGTCAGAGAGATCAAAAAAACTTGCTCTGATCACTCAGCAGCAGGACGTCTGAGATTGGGCGCCGGAGAGGTTGGTGCAAATGCATTTTCAAATAAGTAAGCAAAGAGTGACAGTAAAAGTTGTGGCCTGGTTGCAATTCCTGCGGTGAGCAGAAGAGATCCAGCAGCTTCTTTCAGTCCTGGCTCTTCGTCTGTGAGGGCAGAGACCAATCGTTCGTGCACTCCAAACTCGGATTCAGGACGGCTGGGGAGAGCACCAAAGATATGCTCTAACGGACTTGGAGCTGGAAAAACAAGGAGAGACTGCAATGCAAGTGTCACCGTAGCAACTCCTGCTGATTGCAGAAGAGATCCAGCGGGCTCTTCCTGTCCTGGCTCTTCGTCTATGCGAGCAGAGACCAATCGTTCGTCCCCTCCAAACTCGGATTCAGAAACCTGGGAAGTACACCACAGACGTTGTGATCACATGGACTTGGAGCTGGCAAACAAAGGAGAGACCACAAAAGGAGTACCAACTCTCCGAAAGATGCTGTAGTGCAGATTTCCAGTAGCTACTTTCAGACATGGATCATCGTCAGAGGGATCAAACAAGCTTGCTCTGCTCACTCAGCTGCAGGATGTCTGAGATTAGTTGCCGGAGAGGTTGGTGCAAATGCACTTTCAAATAAGTAAGCAAGGAGTGTCAGTAAAAGATTTGAGCTGGTTGCAAAGCTTGCTGACTGCTGAAGAGATCCAGCAGGCTCTTTCAGCCCTGGCTCTTCGTCTGTGGGAGCAGAGTCCAATCATTCGTTCAAACACAGCTACAGGGCGGCCAGGAGAACATCCAAAGATGTTGTACTCAAAGGCACTTTGAGGTGGGAAAGCAAGGAGCGAGAGCAATGCAGGTGGCACCGTTGCAAAGCTTATTGTGTGCAGAAGACGTGCAGCTGCATCTTTCAGCCCTGCCTCTTTCTCACTGGGAGCAGAGTCCAATCATTCGTGCAAACGCAGCTACAGGACGGCCGGGAGCACAACCGATGCTGTTGTATTCAAATGCACTTTGCGGTGGGAAAGCAAGGAGAGAGAGCAATACAGGTGTCCCGGTTGCAAAGCTTACTGACTGCTGAGGAGATCCAGCAGCCTCTTTCAGTCCTGGCTCTTCGTCTGTGCGAGCAGAGACCAATCGTTCGTACACTCCAAACTCGGATTCAGGACGGCTGGGGAGTGCACCAGAGATGTGCTCAAACGGAGTTGGAGCTGGCAAACAAAGGAGAGACTGCAATACAAGTACCATCTCTCAGAAAGATGCTGTGTGCAGATTTCCAGTAGCTACTTTCGGACGTGGATCATCGTCAGAGGGATCAAACAAGCTTGCTCTGCTCGCTCGGCAGCAGGACTCCTGAGATTAGTTGCCGGAGAGGTTGGTGCAAATGCACTTTCAAATAAGTAAGCAAGGAGTGACAGTAAAAGATGTGGCCCAGTTGCAAAGCTTACTAACTGCTGAAGATATCCAGCAGGCTCTTTCAGTCCTGGCTCTCCGTCTGTGCGAGCAGAGACTAATCGTTCGTACACTCCAAACTCGGATTCAGGACGCCTGGGGAGTGCGCCACAGATGTTGTTCTCAAACGGACTTGGAGCTTGTAAACCAAGGAGCGATGGCAATGCAAGTGTCACCTTAGCAAATCGTGCTGTGTGCAGAAGAGATCCAGCTAGCTCTTTCAGTCCTGGCTCTTCGTCTGTGCGAGCAGAGACCAATCGTTCGCGACACCAAACTCGGATTCAGGACGGCTGGGGAGTGCTCCACAGATGTTGTGCTCAAAAGGACTTGGAGCTGGCAAACAAAGGAGAGACTGCAATACAAGTGCCACTTCTCCGAAAGATGCTTTTTTTGAGGATTTCCAGGAGTTATTTTCAGACAAGGATCATCGTCAGAGGGAACAAACAAACTTGCTCTGCTCACTCAGCAGCAGGACGTCTGAGATTAGTTGCCGGAGAGGTTGGTGCAAATGCACTTTCAAAAAAGTAAGCAAAGAGTGACTGTAAAAGAGGTGGCCCGGTTGCAAAGCTTCCTGACTGCTGAAGAGATCCAGCAGCCTCTTTCAGTCCTGGCTCTTCGTCTGTGCGAGCAGAGACCATTCCTTTGTGCACTCCAAACTCGGGTTCAGGACGGGTGGGGAGTGCACCACATATGTTGTACTCAAACGGACTTGGAGCTGCCAAACAATCGAGAGACTCCAATAAAAGTGCCACCTCTCCAAAAGATTTTGCACACGGAAGACTTCCAGCAGGTACTTTCAGAGATGGATCATCGTCAGAGAGATCAAAAAAACTTGCTCTGATCACTCAGCAGCAGGACGTCTGAGATTGGGCGCCGGAGAGGTTGGTGCAAATGCATTTTCAAATAAGTAAGCAAAGAGTGACAGTAAAAGTTGTGGCCTGGTTGCAATTCCTGCGGTGAGCAGAAGAGATCCAGCAGCTTCTTTCAGTCCTGGCTCTTCGTCTGTGAGGGCAGAGACCAATCGTTCGTGCACTCCAAACTCGGATTCAGGACGGCTGGGGAGAGCACCAAAGATATGCTCTAACGGACTTGGAGCTGGAAAAACAAGGAGAGACTACAACGCAAGTGTCACCGTAGCAAATCCTGCTGATTGCAGAAGAGATCCAGTGGGCTCTTTCTGTCCTGGCTCTTCGTCTATGCGAGCAGAGACCAATCGTTCGTCCACTCCAAACTCGGATTCAGGAACCTGGGAAGTACACCACAGACGTTGTGATCACATGGACTTGGAGCTGGCAAACAAAGGAGAGACCACAAAAGAAGTACCAACTCTCCGAAAGATGCTGTAGTGCAGATTTCCAGTAGCTACTTTCAGACATGGATCATCGTCAGAGGGATCAAACAAGCTTGCTCTGCTCACTCAGCTGCAGGATGTCTGAGATTAGTTGCCGGAGAGGTTGGCGCAAATGCACTTTCAAATAAGTAAGCAAGGAGTGTCAGTAAAAGATTTGAGCTGGTTGCAAAGCTTGCTGACTGCTGAAGAGATCCAGCAGGCTCTTTCAGCCCTGGCTCTTCGTCTGTGGGAGCAGAGTCCAATCATTCGTTCAAACACAGCTACAGGGCGGCCAGGAGAACATCCAAAGATGTTGTACTCAAAGGCACTTTGAGGTGGGAAAGCAAGGAGCGAGAGCAATGCAGGTGGCACCGTTGCAAAGTTTATTGTGTGCAGAAGACGTGCAGCTGCATCTTTCAGCCCTGCCTCTTTCTCACTGGGAGCAGAGTCCAATCATTCGTGCAAACGCAGCTACAGGACGGCCGGGAGCACAACCGATGCTGTTGTATTCAAATGCACTTTGCGGTGGGAAAGCAAGGAGCGAGAGCAATACAGGTGTCCCGGTTGCAAAGCTTACTGACTGCTGAGGAGATCCAGCAGCCTCTTTCAGTCCTGGCTCTTCGTCTGTGCGAGCAGAGACCAATCGTTCGTACACTCCAAACTCGGATTCAGGACGGCTGGGGAGTGCACCAGAGATGTGCTCAAACGGACTTGGAGCTGGCAAACAAAGGAGAGACTGCAATACAAGTACCATCTCTCAGAAAGATGCTGTGTGCAGATTTCCAGTAGCTACTTTCGGACGTGGATCATCGTCAGAGGGAACAAAGAAACTTGCTCTGCTCACTCAGCAGCAGGACGTCTGAGATTAGTTGCCGGAGAGGTTGGTGCAAATGCACTTTCAAAAAAGTAAGCAAAGAGTGACTGTAAAAGAGGTGGCCCGGTTGCAAAGCTTCCTGACTGCTGAAGAGATCCAGCAGCCTCTTTCAGTCCTGGCTCTTCGTCTGTGCGAGCAGAGGCCATTCCTTTGTGCACTCCAAACTCGGGTTCAGGACGGGTGGGGAGTGCACCACATATGTTGTACTCAAACGGACTTGGAGCTGCCAAACAAACGAGAGACTCCAATACAAGTGCCACCTCTCCAAAAGATTTTGCACACGGAAGACTTCCAGTAGGTACTTTCAGAGATGGATCATCGTCAGAGGGATCAAAAAAACTTGCTCTGCTCACTCAGCAGCAGGACGTCTGAGATTGGGTGCCGGAGAGGTTGGTGCAAATGCATTTTCAAATAAGTAAGCAAAGAGTGACAGTAAAAGTTGTGGCCTGGTTGCAATTCCTGCGGTGAGCAGAAGAGATCCAGCAGCTTCTTTCAGTCCTGGCTCTTCGTCTGTGAGGGCAGAGACCAATCGTTCGTGTACTCCAAACTCGGATTCAGGACGGCTGGGGAGAGCACCAAAGATATGCTCTAACGGACTTGGAGCTGGAAAAACAAGGAGAGACTACAACGCAAGTGTCACCGTAGCAACTCCTGCAGATTGCAGAAGAGATCCAGCGGGCTCTTTCTGTCCTGGCTCTTCGTCTATGCGAGCAGAGACCAGTCGTTCGTCCACTCCAAACTTGGATTCAGGAACCTGGGAAGTACACCACAGACGTTGTGATCACATGGACTTGGAGCTGGCAAACAAAGGAGAGACCACAAAAGAAGTACCAACTCTCCGAAAGATGCTGTAGTGCAGATTTCCAGTAGCTACTTTCAGACATGGATCATCGTCAGAGGGATCAAACAAGCTTGCTCTGCTCACTCAGCTGCAGGACGTCTGAGATTAGTTGCCGGAGAGGTTGGTGCAAATGCACTTTCAAAAAAGTAAGCAAAGAGTGACTGTAAAAGAGGTGGCCCGGTTGCAAAGCTTGCTGACTGCTGAAGAGATCCAGCAGCCTCTTTCAGTCCTGGCTCTTCGTCTGTGCGAGCAGAGACCATTCCTTTGTGCACTCCAAACTCGGGTTCAGGACGGGTGGGGAGTGCACCACATATGTTGTACTCAAACGGACTTGGAGCTGCCAAACAATCGAGCGACTCCAATAAAAGTGCCACCTCTCCAAAAGATTTTGCACACGGAAGACTTCTAGTAGGTACTTTCAGAGATGGATCATCGTCAGAGAGATCAAAAAAACTTGCTCTGATCACTCAGCAGCAGGACGTCTGAGATTGGGTGCCGGAGAGGTTGGTGCAAATGCATTTTCAAATAAGTAAGCAAAGAGTGACAGTAAAAGTTGTGGCCTGGTTGCAATTCCTGCGGTGAGCAGAAGAGATCCAGCAGCCTCTTTCAGTCCTGGCTCTTCGTCTGTGAAGGCAGAGACCAATCGTTCGTGTACTCCAAACTCGGATTCAGGACGGCTGGGGAGAGCACCAAAGATATGCTCTAACGGACTTGGAGCTGGAAAAACAAGGAGAGACTGCAATGCAAGTGTCACCGTAGCAAATCCTGCTGATTGCAGAAGAGATCCAGCGGGCTCTTCCTGTCCTGGCTCTTCGTCTATGCGAGCAGAGACCAATCGTTCGTCCCCTCCAAACTCGGATTCAGAAACCTGGGAAGTACACCACAGACGTTGTGATCACATGGACTTGGAGCTGGCAAACAAAGGAGAGACCACAAAAGGAGTACCAACTCTCCGAAAGATGCTGTAGTGCAGATTTCCAGTAGCTACTTTCAGACATGGATCTTCGTCAGAAGGATGAAGCAAGCTTGCTCTGCTCACTCAGCTGCAGGATGTCTGAGATTAGTTGCCGGAGAGGTTGGTGCAAATGCACTTTCAAATAAGTAAGCAAGGAGTGTCAGTAAAAGATTTGAGCTGGTTGCAAAGCTTGCTGACTGCTGAAGAGATCCAGCAGGCTCTTTCAGCCCTGGCTCTTCGTCTGTGGGAGCAGAGTCCAATCATTCGTTCAAACACAGCTACAGGGCGGCCAGGAGAACATCCAAAGATGTTGTACTCAAAGGCACTTTGAGGTGGGAAAGCAAGGAGCGAGAGCAATGCAGGTGGCACCGTTGCAAAGCTTATTGTGTGCAGAAGACGTGCAGCTGCATCTTTCAGCCCTGCCTCTTTCTCACTGGGAGCAGAGTCCAATCATTCGTGCAAACGCAGCTACAGGACGGCCGGGAGCACAACCGATGCTGTTGTATTCAAATGCACTTTGCGGTGGGAAAGCAAGGAGCGAGAGCAATACAGGTGTCCCGGTTGCAAAGCTTACTGACTGCTGAGGAGATCCAGCAGCCTCTTTCAGTCCTGGCTCTTCGTCTGTGCGAGCAGAGACCAATCGTTCGTACACTCCAAACTCGGATTCAGGACGGCTGGGGAGTGCACCAGAGATGTGCTCAAACGGAGTTGGAGCTGGCAAACAAAGGAGAGACTGCAATACAAGTACCATCTCTCAGAAAGATGCTGTGTGCAGATTTCCAGTAGCTACTTTCGGACGTGGATCATCGTCAGAGGGACCAAACAAGCTTGCTCTGCTCGCTCGGCAGCAGGACTCCTGAGATTAGTTGCCGGAGAGGTTGGTGCAAATGCACTTTCAAATAAGTAAGCAAGGAGTGACAGTAAAAGATGTGGCCCGGTTGCAAAGCTTACTAACTGCTGAAGAGATCCAGCAGGCTCTTTCAGTCCTGGCTCTCCGTCTGTGCGAGCAGAGACTAATCGTTCGTACACTCCAAACTCGGATTCAGGACGCCTGGGGAGTGCGCCACAGATGTTGTTCTCAAACGGACTTGGAACTTGTAAACCAAGGAGCGATGGCAATGCAAGTGTCACCTTAGCAAATCGTGCTGTGTGCAGAAGAGATCCAGCTAGCTCTTTCAGTCCTGGCTCTTCGTCTGTGCGAGCAGAGACCAATCGTTCGCGACACCAAACTCGGATTCAGGACGGCTGGGGAGTGCTCCACAGATGTTGTGCTCAAAAGGACTTGGAGCTGGCAAACAAAGGAGAGACTGCAATACAAGTGCCACTTCTCCGAAAGATGCTTTTTTTGAGGATTTCCAGGAGTTACTTTCAGACAAGGATCATCGTCAGAGGGAACAAAGAAACTTGCTCTGCTCACTCAGCAGCAGGACGTCTGAGATTAGTTGCCGGAGAGGTTGGTGCAAATGCACTTTCAAAAAAGTAAGCAAAGAGTGACTGTAAAAGAGGTGGCCCGGTTGCAAAGCTTCCTGACTGCTGAAGAGATCCAGCAGCCTCTTTCAGTCCTGGCTCTTCGTCTGTGCGAGCAGAGACCATTCCTTTGTGCACTCCAAACTCGGGTTCAGGACGGGTGGGGAGTGCACCACATATGTTGTACTCAAACGGACTTGGAGCTGCCAAACAATCGAGAGACTCCAATAAAAGTGCCACCTCTCCAAAAGATTTTGCACACGGAAGACTTCCAGCAGGTACTTTCAGAGATGGATCATTGTCAGAGAGATCAAAAAAACTTGCTCTGATCACTCAGCAGCAGGACGTCTGAGATTGGGCGCCGGAGAGGTTGGTGCAAATGCATTTTCAAATAAGTAAGCAAAGAGTGACAGTAAAAGTTGTGGCCTGGTTGCAATTCCTGCGGTGAGCAGAAGAGATCCAGCAGCTTCTTTCAGTCCTGGCTCTTCGTCTGTGAGGGCAGAGACCAATCGTTCGTGCACTCCAAACTCGGATTCAGGACGGCTGGGGAGAGCACCAAAGATATGCTCTAACGGACTTGGAGCTGGAAAAACAAGGAGAGACTACAACGCAAGTGTCACCGTAGCAACTCCTGCTGATTGCAGATGAGATCCAGCGGGCTCTTTCTGTCCTGGCTCTTCGTCTATGCGAGCAGAGACCAGTCGTTCGTCCACTCCAAACTCGGATTCAGGAACCTGGGAAGTACACCACAGACGTTGTGATCACATGGACTTGGAGCTGGCAAACAAAGGAGAGACCACAAAAGAAGTACCAACTCTCCGAAAGATGCTGTAGTGCAGATTTCCAGTAGCTACTTTCAGACATGGATCATCGTCAGAGGGATCAAACAAGCTTGCTCTGCTCACTCAGCTGCAGGATGTCTGAGATTAGTTGCCGGAGAGGTTGGCGCAAATGCACTTTCAAATAAGTAAGCAAGGAGTGTCAGTAAAAGATTTGAGCTGGTTGCAAAGCTTGCTGACTGCTGAAGAGATCCAGCAGGCTCTTTCAGCCCTGGCTCTTCGTCTGTGGGAGCAGAGTCCAATCATTCGTTCAAACACAGCTACAGGGCGGCCAGGAGAACATCCAAAGATGTTGTACTCAAAGGCACTTTGAGGTGGGAAAGCAAGGAGCGAGAGCAATGCAGGTGGCACCGTTGCAAAGCTTATTGTGTGCAGAAGACGTGCAGCTGCATCTTTCAGCCCTGCCTCTTTCTCACTGGGAGCAGAGTCCAATCATTCGTGCAAACGCAGCTACAGGACGGCCGGGAGCACAACCGATGCTGTTGTATTCAAATGCACTTTGCGGTGGGAAAGCAAGGAGCGAGAGCAATACAGGTGTCCCGGCTGCAAAGCTTACTGACTGCTGAGGAGATCCAGCAGCCTCTTTCAGTCCTGGCTCTTCGTCTGTGCGAGCAGAGACCAATCGTTCGTACACTCCAAACTCGGATTCAGGACGGCTGGGGAGTGCACCAGAGATGTGCTCAAACGGACTTGGAGCTGGCAAACAAAGGAGAGACTGCAATACAAGTACCATCTCTCAGAAAGATGCTGTGTGCAGATTTCCAGTAGCTACTTTCGGACGTGGATCATCGTCAGAGGGAACAAAGAAACTTGCTCTGCTCACTCAGCAGCAGGACGTCTGAGATTAGTTGCCGGAGAGGTTGGTGCAAATGCACTTTCAAAAAAGTAAGCAAAGAGTGACTGTAAAAGAGGTGGCCCGGTTGCAAAGCTTCCTGACTGCTGAAGAGATCCAGCAGCTTCTTTCAGTCCTGGCTCTTCGTCTGTGAGGGCAGAGACCAATCGTTCGTGTACTCCAAACTCGGATTCAGGACGGCTGGGGAGAGCACCAAAGATATGCTCTAACGGACTTGGAGCTGGAAAAACAAGGAGAGACTACAACGCAAGTGTCACCGTAGCAACTCCTGCAGATTGCAGAAGAGATCCAGCGGGCTCTTTCTGTCCTGGCTCTTCGTCTATGCGAGCAGGGACCAGTCGTTCGTCCACTCCAAACTCGGATTCAGGAACCTGGGAAGTACACCACAGACGTTGTGATCACATGGACTTGGAGCTGGCAAACAAAGGAGAGACCACAAAAGAAGTACCAACTCTCCGAAAGATGCTGTAGTGCAGATTTCCAGTAGCTACTTTCAGACATGGATCATCGTCAGAGGGATCAAACAAGCTTGCTCTGCTCACTCAGCTGCAGGACGTCTGAGATTAGTTGCCGGAGAGGTTGGTGCAAATGCACTTTCAAAAAAGTAAGCAAAGAGTGACTGTAAAAGAGGTGGCCCGGTTGCAAAGCTTCCTGACTGCTGAAGAGATCCAGCAGCCTCTTTCAGTCCTGGCTCTTCGTCTGTGCGAGCAGAGACCATTCCTTTGTGCACTCCAAACTCGGGTTCAGGACGGGTGGGGAGTGCACCACATATGTTGTACTCAAACGGACTTGGAGCTGCCAAACAATCGAGAGACTCCAATAAAAGTGCCACCTCTCCAAAAGATTTTGCACACGGAAGACTTCCAGTAGGTACTTTCAGAGATGGATCATCGTCAGAGGGATCAAAAAAACTTGCTCTGATCACTCAGCAGCAGGACGTCTGAGATTGGGTGCCGGAGAGGTTGGTGCAAATGCATTTTCAAATAAGTAAGCAAAGAGTGACAGTAAAAGTTGTGGCCTGGTTGCAATTCCTGCGGTGAGCAGAAGAGATCCAGCAGCCTCTTTCAGTCCTGGCTCTTTGTCTGTGAGGGCAGAGACCAATCGTTCGTGTACTCCAAACTCGGATTCAGGACGGCTGGGGAGAGCACCAAAGATATGCTCTAACGGACTTGGAGCTGGAAAAACAAGGAGAGACTGCAATGCAAGTGTCACCGTAGCAACTCCTGCTGATTGCAGAAGAGATCCAGCGGGCTCTTCCTGTCCTGGCTCTTCGTCTATGCGAGCAGAGACCAATCGTTCGTCCCCTCCAAACTCGGATTCAGAAACCTGGGAAGTACACCACAGACGTTGTGATCACATGGACTTGGAGCTGGCAAACAAAGGAGAGACCACAAAAGGAGTACCAACTCTCCGAAAGATGCTGTAGTGCAGATTTCCAGTAGCTACTTTCAGACATGGATCATCGTCAGAGGGATCAAACAAGCTTGCTCTGCTCACTCAGCTGCAGGATGTCTGAGATTAGTTGCCGGAGAGGTTGGTGCAAATGCACTTTCAAATAAGTAAGCAAGGAGTGTCAGTAAAAGATTTGAGCTGGTTGCAAAGCTTGCTGACTGCTGAAGAGATCCAGCAGGCTCTTTCAGCCCTGGCTCTTCGTCTGTGGGAGCAGAGTCCAATCATTCGTTCAAACACAGCTACAGGGCGGCCAGGAGAACATCCAAAGATGTTGTACTCAAAGGCACTTTGAGGTGGGAAAGCAAGGAGCGAGAGCAATGCAGGTGGCACCGTTGCAAAGCTTATTGTGTGCAGAAGACGTGCAGCTGCATCTTTCAGCCCTGCCTCTTTCTCACTGGGAGCAGAGTCCAATCATTCGTGCAAACGCAGCTACAGGACGGCCGGGAGCACAACCGATGCTGTTGTATTCAAATGCACTTTGCGGTGGGAAAGCAAGGAGAGAGAGCAATACAGGTGTCCCGGTTGCAAAGCTTACTGACTGCTGAGGAGATCCAGCAGCCTCTTTCAGTCCTGGCTCTTCGTCTGTGCGAGCAGAGACCAATCGTTCGTACACTCCAAACTCGGATTCAGGACGGCTGGGGAGTGCACCAGAGATGTGCTCAAACGGACTTGGAGCTGGCAAACAAAGGAGAGACTGCAATACAAGTACCATCTCTCAGAAAGATGCTGTGTGCAGATTTCCAGTAGCTACTTTCGGACGTGGATCATCGTCAGAGGGATCAAACAAGCTTGCTCTGCTCGCTCGGCAGCAGGACTCCTGAGATTAGTTGCCGGAGAGGTTGGTGCAAATGCACTTTCAAATAAGTAAGCAAGGAGTGACAGTAAAAGATGTGGCCCAGTTGCAAAGCTTACTAACTGCTGAAGATATCCAGCAGGCTCTTTCAGTCCTGGCTCTCCGTCTGTGCGAGCAGAGACTAATCGTTCGTACACTCCAAACTCGGATTCAGGACGCCTGGGGAGTGCGCCACAGATGTTGTTCTCAAACGGACTTGGAGCTTGTAAACCAAGGAGCGATGGCAATGCAAGTGTCACCTTAGCAAATCGTGCTGTGTGCAGAAGAGATCCAGCTAGCTCTTTCAGTCCTGGCTCTTCGTCTGTGCGAGCAGAGACCAATCGTTCGCGACACCAAACTCGGATTCAGGACGGCTGGGGAGTGCTCCACAGATGTTGTGCTCAAAAGGACTTGGAGCTGGCAAACAAAGGAGAGACTGCAATACAAGTGCCACTTCTCCGAAAGATGCTTTTTTTGAGGATTTCCAGGAGTTACTTTCAGACAAGGATCATCGTCAGAGGGAACAAAGAAACTTGCTCTGCTCACTCAGCAGCAGGACGTCTGAGATTAGTTGCCGGAGAGGTTGGTGCAAATGCACTTTCAAAAAAGTAAGCAAAGAGTGACTGTAAAAGAGGTGGCCCGGTTGCAAAGCTTCCTGACTGCTGAAGAGATCCAGCAGCCTCTTTCAGTCCTGGCTCTTCGTCTGTGCGAGCAGAGACCATTCCTTTGTGCACTCCAAACTCGGGTTCAGGACGGGTGGGGAGTGCACCACATATGTTGTACTCAAACGGACTTGGAGCTGCCAAACAATCGAGAGACTCCAATAAAAGTGCCACCTCTCCAAAAGATTTTGCACACGGAAGACTTCCAGCAGGTACTTTCAGAGATGGATCATCGTCAGAGAGATCAAAAAAACTTGCTCTGATCACTCAGCAGCAGGACGTCTGAGATTGGGCGCCGGAGAGGTTGGTGCAAATGCATTTTCAAATAAGTAAGCAAAGAGTGACAGTAAAAGTTGTGGCCTGGTTGCAATTCCTGCGGTGAGCAGAAGAGATCCAGCAGCTTCTTTCAGTCCTGGCTCTTCGTCTGTGAGGGCAGAGACCAATCGTTCGTGCACTCCAAACTCGGATTCAGGACGGCTGGGGAGAGCACCAAAGATATGCTCTAACGGACTTGGAGCTGGAAAAACAAGGAGAGACTGCAATGCAAGTGTCACCGTAGCAACTCCTGCTGATTGCAGAAGAGATCCAGCGGGCTCTTCCTGTCCTGGCTCTTCGTCTATGCGAGCAGAGACCAATCGTTCGTCCCCTCCAAACTCGGATTCAGAAACCTGGGAAGTACACCACAGACGTTGTGATCACATGGACTTGGAGCTGGCAAACAAAGGAGAGACCACAAAAGGAGTACCAACTCTCCGAAAGATGCTGTAGTGCAGATTTCCAGTAGCTACTTTCAGACATGGATCATCGTCAGAGGGATCAAACAAGCTTGCTCTGCTCACTCAGCTGCAGGATGTCTGAGATTAGTTGCCGGAGAGGTTGGTGCAAATGCACTTTCAAATAAGTAAGCAAGGAGTGTCAGTAAAAGATTTGAGCTGGTTGCAAAGCTTGCTGACTGCTGAAGAGATCCAGCAGGCTCTTTCAGCCCTGGCTCTTCGTCTGTGGGAGCAGAGTCCAATCATTCGTTCAAACACAGCTACAGGGCGGCCAGGAGAACATCCAAAGATGTTGTACTCAAAGGCACTTTGAGGTGGGAAAGCAAGGAGCGAGAGCAATGCAGGTGGCACCGTTGCAAAGCTTATTGTGTGCAGAAGACGTGCAGCTGCATCTTTCAGCCCTGCCTCTTTCTCACTGGGAGCAGAGTCCAATCATTCGTGCAAACGCAGCTACAGGACGGCCGGGAGCACAACCGATGCTGTTGTATTCAAATGCACTTTGCGGTGGGAAAGCAAGGAGAGAGAGCAATACAGGTGTCCCGGTTGCAAAGCTTACTGACTGCTGAGGAGATCCAGCAGCCTCTTTCAGTCCTGGCTCTTCGTCTGTGCGAGCAGAGACCAATCGTTCGTACACTCCAAACTCGGATTCAGGACGGCTGGGGAGTGCACCAGAGATGTGCTCAAACGGACTTGGAGCTGGCAAACAAAGGAGAGACTGCAATACAAGTACCATCTCTCAGAAAGATGCTGTGTGCAGATTTCCAGTAGCTACTTTCGGACGTGGATCATCGTCAGAGGGATCAAACAAGCTTGCTCTGCTCGCTCGGCAGCAGGACTCCTGAGATTAGTTGCCGGAGAGGTTGGTGCAAATGCACTTTCAAATAAGTAAGCAAGGAGTGACAGTAAAAGATGTGGCCCAGTTGCAAAGCTTACTAACTGCTGAAGATATCCAGCAGGCTCTTTCAGTCCTGGCTCTCCGTCTGTGCGAGCAGAGTCTAATCGTTCGTACACTCCAAACTCGGATTCAGGACGCCTGGGGAGTGCGCCACAGATGTTGTTCTCAAACGGACTTGGAGCTTGTAAACCAAGGAGCGATGGCAATGCAAGTGTCACCTTAGCAAATCGTGCTGTGTGCAGAAGAGATCCAGCTAGCTCTTTCAGTCCTGGCTCTTCGTCTGTGCGAGCAGAGACCAATCGTTCGCGACACCAAACTCGGATTCAGGACGGCTGGGGAGTGCTCCACAGATGTTGTGCTCAAAAGGACTTGGAGCTGGCAAACAAAGGAGAGACTGCAATACAAGTGCCACTTCTCCGAAAGATGCTTTTTTTGAGGATTTCCAGGAGTTATTTTCAGACAAGGATCATCGTCAGAGGGAACAAACAAACTTGCTCTGCTCACTCAGCAGCAGGACGTCTGAGATTAGTTGCCGGAGAGGTTGGTGCAAATGCACTTTCAAAAAAGTAAGCAAAGAGTGACTGTAAAAGAGGTGGCCCGGTTGCAAAGCTTCCTGACTGCTGAAGAGATCCAGCAGCCTCTTTCAGTCCTGGCTCTTCGTCTGTGCGAGCAGAGACCATTCCTTTGTGCACTCCAAACTCGGGTTCAGGACGGGTGGGGAGTGCACCACATATGTTGTACTCAAACGGACTTGGAGCTGCCAAACAATCGAGAGACTCCAATAAAAGTGCCACCTCTCCAAAAGATTTTGCACACGGAAGACTTCCAGGAGCTACTTTCAGAGATGGATCATCGTCAGAGGGATCAAAAAAACTTGCTCTGATCACTCAGCAGCAGGACGTCTGAGATTGGGTGCCGGAGAGGTTGGTGCAAATGCATTTTCAAATAAGTAAGCAAAGAGTGACAGTAAAAGTTGTGGCCTGGTTGCAATTCCTGCGGTGAGCAGAAGAGATCCAGCAGCTTCTTTCAGTCCTGGCTCTTCGTCTGTGAGGGCAGAGACCAATCGTTCGTGCACTCCAAACTCGGATTCAGGACGGCTGGGGAGAGCACCAAAGATATGCTCTAACGGACTTGGAGCTGGAAAAACAAGGAGAGACTACAACGCAAGTGTCACCGTAGCAACTCCTGCTGATTGCAGAAGAGATCCAGCGGGCTCTTTCTGTCCTGGCTCTTCGTCTATGCGAGCAGAGACCAATCGTTCGTCCCCTCCAAACTCGGATTCAGAAACCTGGGAAGTACACCACAGACGTTGTGATCACATGGACTTGGAGCTGGCAAACAAAGGAGAGACCACAAAAGAAGTACCAACTCTCCGAAAGATGCTGTAGTGCAGATTTCCAGTAGCTACTTTCAGACATGGATCATCGTCAGAGGGATCAAACAAGCTTGCTCTGCTCACTCAGCTGCAGGATGTCTGAGATTAGTTGCCGGAGAGGTTGGTGCAAATGCACTTTCAAATAAGTAAGCAAGGAGTGTCAGTAAAAGATTTGAGCTGGTTGCAAAGCTTGCTGACTGCTGAAGAGATCCAGCAGGCTCTTTCAGCCCTGGCTCTTCGTCTGTGGGAGCAGAGTCCAATCATTCGTTCAAACACAGCTACAGGGCGGCCAGGAGAACATCCAAAGATGTTGTACTCAAAGGCACTTTGAGGTGGGAAAGCAAGGAGCGAGAGCAATGCAGGTGGCACCGTTGCAAAGCTTATTGTGTGCAGAAGACGTGCAGCTGCATCTTTCAGCCCTGCCTCTTTCTCACTGGGAGCAGAGTCCAATCATTCGTGCAAACGCAGCTACAGGACGGCCGGGAGCACAACCGATGCTGTTGTATTCAAATGCACTTTGCGGTGGGAAAGCAAGGAGAGAGAGCAATACAGGTGTCCCGGTTGCAAAGCTTACTGACTGCTGAGGAGATCCAGCAGCCTCTTTCAGTCCTGGCTCTTCGTCTGTGCGAGCAGAGACCAATCGTTCGTACACTCCAAACTCGGATTCAGGACGGCTGGGGAGTGCACCAGAGATGTGCTCAAACGGACTTGGAGCTGGCAAACAAAGGAGAGACTGCAATACAAGTACCATCTCTCAGAAAGATGCTGTGTGCAGATTTCCAGTAGCTACTTTCGGACGTGGATCATCGTCAGAGGGATCAAACAAGCTTGCTCTGCTCGCTCGGCAGCAGGACTCCTGAGATTAGTTGCCGGAGAGGTTGGTGCAAATGCACTTTCAAATAAGTAAGCAAGGAGTGACAGTAAAAGATGTGGCCCAGTTGCAAAGCTTACTAACTGCTGAAGATATCCAGCAGGCTCTTTCAGTCCTGGCTCTCCGTCTGTGCGAGCAGAGACTAATCGTTCGTACACTCCAAACTCGGATTCAGGACGCCTGGGGAGTGCGCCACAGATGTTGTTCTCAAACGGACTTGGAGCTTGTAAACCAAGGAGCGATGGCAATGCAAGTGTCACCTTAGCAAATCGTGCTGTGTGCAGAAGAGATCCAGCTAGCTCTTTCAGTCCTGGCTCTTCGTCTGTGCGAGCAGAGACCAATCGTTCGCGACACCAAACTCGGATTCAGGACGGCTGGGGAGTGCTCCACAGATGTTGTGCTCAAAAGGACTTGGAGCTGGCAAACAAAAGAGAGACTGCAATACAAGTGCCACTTCTCCGAAAGATGCTTTTTTTGAGGATTTCCAGGAGTTATTTTCAGACAAGGATCATCGTCAGAGGGAACAAACAAACTTGCTCTGCTCACTCAGCAGCAGGACGTCTGAGATTAGTTGCCGGAGAGGTTGGTGCAAATGCACTTTCAAAAAAGTAAGCAAAGAGTGACTGTAAAAGAGGTGGCCCGGTTGCAAAGCTTCCTGACTGCTGAAGAGATCCAGCAGCCTCTTTCAGTCCTGGCTCTTCGTCTGTGCGAGCAGAGACCATTCCTTTGTGCACTCCAAACTCGGGTTCAGGACGGGTGGGGAGTGCACCACATATGTTGTACTCAAACGGACTTGGAGCTGCCAAACAATCGAGAGACTCCAATAAAAGTGCCACCTCTCCAAAAGATTTTGCACACGGAAGACTTCCAGCAGGTACTTTCAGAGATGGATCATCGTCAGAGGGATCAAAAAAAACTTGCTCTGATCACTCAGCAGCAGGACGTCTGAGATTGGGTGCCGGAGAGGTTGGTGCAAATGCATTTTCAAATAAGTAAGCAAAGAGTGACAGTAAAAGTTGTGGCCTGGTTGCAATTCCTGCGGTGAGCAGAAGAGATCCAGCAGCTTCTTTCAGTCCTGGCTCTTCGTCTGTGAGGGCAGAGACCAATCGTTCGTGCACTCCAAACTCGGATTCAGGACGGCTGGGGAGAGCACCAAAGATATGCTCTAACGGACTTGGAGCTGGAAAAACAAGGAGAGACTACAACGCAAGTGTCACCGTAGCAACTCCTGCTGATTGCAGAAGAGATCCAGCGGGCTCTTCCTGTCCTGGCTCTTCGTCTATGCGAGCAGAGACCAATCGTTCGTCCCCTCCAAACTCGGATTCAGAAACCTGGGAAGTACACCACAGACGTTGTGATCACATGGACTTGGAGCTGGCAAACAAAGGAGAGACCACAAAAGGAGTACCAACTCTCCGAAAGATGCTGTAGTGCAGATTTCCAGTAGCTACTTTCAGACATGGATCATCGTCAGAGGGATCAAACAAGCTTGCTCTGCTCACTCAGCTGCAGGATGTCTGAGATTAGTTGCCGGAGAGGTTGGTGCAAATGCACTTTCAAATAAGTAAGCAAGGAGTGTCAGTAAAAGATTTGAGCTGGTTGCAAAGCTTGCTGACTGCTGAAGAGATCCAGCAGGCTCTTTCAGCCCTGGCTCTTCGTCTGTGGGAGCAGAGTCCAATCATTCGTTCAAACACAGCTACAGGGCGGCCAGGAGAACATCCAAAGATGTTGTACTCAAAGGCACTTTGAGGTGGGAAAGCAAGGAGCGAGAGCAATGCAGGTGGCACCGTTGCAAAGCTTATTGTGTGCAGAAGACGTGCAGCTGCATCTTTCAGCCCTGCCTCTTTCTCACTGGGAGCAGAGTCCAATCATTCGTGCAAACGCAGCTACAGGACGGCCGGGAGCACAACCGATGCTGTTGTATTCAAATGCACTTTGCGGTGGGAAAGCAAGGAGAGAGAGCAATACAGGTGTCCCGGTTGCAAAGCTTACTGACTGCTGAGGAGATCCAGCAGCCTCTTTCAGTCCTGGCTCTTCGTCTGTGCGAGCAGAGACCAATCGTTCGTACACTCCAAACTCGGATTCAGGACGGCTGGGGAGTGCACCAGAGATGTGCTCAAACGGAGTTGGAGCTGGCAAACAAAGGAGAGACTGCAATACAAGTACCATCTCTCAGAAAGATGCTGTGTGCAGATTTCCAGTAGCTACTTTCGGACGTGGATCATCGTCAGAGGGATCAAACAAGCTTGCTCTGCTCGCTCGGCAGCAGGACTCCTGAGATTAGTTGCCGGAGAGGTTGGTGCAAATGCACTTTCAAATAAGTAAGCAAGGAGTGACAGTAAAAGATGTGGCCCAGTTGCAAAGCTTACTAACTGCTGAAGATATCCAGCAGGCTCTTTCAGTCCTGGCTCTCCGTCTGTGCGAGCAGAGACTAATCGTTCGTACACTCCAAACTCGGATTCAGGACGCCTGGGGAGTGCGCCACAGATGTTGTTCTCAAACGGACTTGGAGCTTGTAAACCAAGGAGCGATGGCAATGCAAGTGTCACCTTAGCAAATCGTGCTGTGTGCAGAAGAGATCCAGCTAGCTCTTTCAGTCCTGGCTCTTCGTCTGTGCGAGCAGAGACCAATCGTTCGCGACACCAAACTCGGATTCAGGACGGCTGGGGAGTGCTCCACAGATGTTGTGCTCAAAAGGACTTGGAGCTGGCAAACAAAGGAGAGACTGCAATACAAGTGCCACTTCTCCGAAAGATGCTTTTTTTGAGGATTTCCAGGAGTTATATTCAGACAAGGATCATCGTCAGAGGGAACAAACAAACTTGCTCTGCTCACTCAGCAGCAGGACGTCTGAGATTAGTTGCCGGAGAGGTTGGTGCAAATGCACTTTCAAAAAAGTAAGCAAAGAGTGACTGTAAAAGAGGTGGCCCGGTTGCAAAGCTTCCTGACTGCTGAAGAGATCCAGCAGCCTCTTTCAGTCCTGGCTCTTCGTCTGTGCGAGCAGAGACCATTCCTTTGTGCACTCCAAACTCGGGTTCAGGACGGGTGGGGAGTGCACCACATATGTTGTACTCAAACGGACTTGGAGCTGCCAAACAATCGAGAGACTCCAATAAAAGTGCCACCTCTCCAAAAGATTTTGCACACGGAAGACTTCCAGCAGGTACTTTCAGAGATGGATCATCGTCAGAGAGATCAAAAAAACTTGCTCTGATCACTCAGCAGCAGGACGTCTGAGATTGGGCGCCGGAGAGGTTGGTGCAAATGCATTTTCAAATAAGTAAGCAAAGAGTGACAGTAAAAGTTGTGGCCTGGTTGCAATTCCTGCGGTGAGCAGAAGAGATCCAGCAGCTTCTTTCAGTCCTGGCTCTTCGTCTGTGAGGGCAGAGACCAATCGTTCGTGCACTCCAAACTCGGATTCAGGACGGCTGGGGAGAGCACCAAAGATATGCTCTAACGGACTTGGAGCTGGAAAAACAAGGAGAGACTGCAATGCAAGTGTCACCGTAGCAACTCCTGCTGATTGCAGAAGAGATCCAGCGGGCTCTTCCTGTCCTGGCTCTTCGTCTATGCGAGCAGAGACCAATCGTTCGTCCCCTCCAAACTCGGATTCAGAAACCTGGGAAGTACACCACAGACGTTGTGATCACATGGACTTGGAGCTGGCAAACAAAGGAGAGACCACAAAAGGAGTACCAACTCTCCGAAAGATGCTGTAGTGCAGATTTCCAGTAGCTACTTTCAGACATGGATCATCGTCAGAGGGATCAAACAAGCTTGCTCTGCTCACTCAGCTGCAGGATGTCTGAGATTAGTTGCCGGAGAGGTTGGTGCAAATGCACTTTCAAATAAGTAAGCAAGGAGTGTCAGTAAAAGATTTGAGCTGGTTGCAAAGCTTGCTGACTGCTGAAGAGATCCAGCAGGCTCTTTCAGCCCTGGCTCTTCGTCTGTGGGAGCAGAGTCCAATCATTCGTTCAAACACAGCTACAGGGCGGCCAGGAGAACATCCAAAGATGTTGTACTCAAAGGCACTTTGAGGTGGGAAAGCAAGGAGCGAGAGCAATGCAGGTGGCACCGTTGCAAAGCTTATTGTGTGCAGAAGACGTGCAGCTGCATCTTTCAGCCCTGCCTCTTTCTCACTGGGAGCAGAGTCCAATCATTCGTGCAAACGCAGCTACAGGACGGCCGGGAGCACAACCGATGCTGTTGTATTCAAATGCACTTTGCGGTGGGAAAGCAAGGAGAGAGAGCAATACAGGTGTCCCGGTTGCAAAGCTTACTGACTGCTGAGGAGATCCAGCAGCCTCTTTCAGTCCTGGCTCTTCGTCTGTGCGAGCAGAGACCAATCGTTCGTACACTCCAAACTCGGATTCAGGACGGCTGGGGAGTGCACCAGAGATGTGCTCAAACGGAGTTGGAGCTGGCAAACAAAGGAGAGACTGCAATACAAGTACCATCTCTCAGAAAGATGCTGTGTGCAGATTTCCAGTAGCTACTTTCGGACGTGGATCATCGTCAGAGGGATCAAACAAGCTTGCTCTGCTCGCTCGGCAGCAGGACTCCTGAGATTAGTTGCCGGAGAGGTTGGTGCAAATGCACTTTCAAATAAGTAAGCAAGGAGTGACAGTAAAAGATGTGGCCCAGTTGCAAAGCTTACTAACTGCTGAAGATATCCAGCAGGCTCTTTCAGTCCTGGCTCTCCGTCTGTGCGAGCAGAGACTAATCGTTCGTACACTCCAAACTCGGATTCAGGACGCCTGGGGAGTGCGCCACAGATGTTGTTCTCAAACGGACTTGGAGCTTGTAAACCAAGGAGCGATGGCAATGCAAGTGTCACCTTAGCAAATCGTGCTGTGTGCAGAAGAGATCCAGCTAGCTCTTTCAGTCCTGGCTCTTCGTCTGTGCGAGCAGAGACCAATCGTTCGCGACACCAAACTCGGATTCAGGACGGCTGGGGAGTGCTCCACAGATGTTGTGCTCAAAAGGACTTGGAGCTGGCAAACAAAGGAGAGACTGCAATACAAGTGCCACTTCTCCGAAAGATGCTTTTTTTGAGGATTTCCAGGAGTTATTTTCAGACAAGGATCATCGTCAGAGGGAACAAACAAACTTGCTCTGCTCACTCAGCAGCAGGACGTCTGAGATTAGTTGCCGGAGAGGTTGGTGCAAATGCACTTTCAAAAAAGTAAGCAAAGAGTGACTGTAAAAGAGGTGGCCCGGTTGCAAAGCTTCCTGACTGCTGAAGAGATCCAGCAGCCTCTTTCAGTCCTGGCTCTTCGTCTGTGCGAGCAGAGACCATTCCTTTGTGCACTCCAAACTCGGGTTCAGGACGGGTGGGGAGTGCACCACATATGTTGTACTCAAACGGACTTGGAGCTGCCAAACAATCGAGAGACTCCAATAAAAGTGCCACCTCTCCAAAAGATTTTGCACACGGAAGACTTCCAGCAGGTACTTTCAGAGATGGATCATCGTCAGAGAGATCAAAAAAACTTGCTCTGATCACTCAGCAGCAGGACGTCTGAGATTGGGCGCCGGAGAGGTTGGTGCAAATGCATTTTCAAATAAGTAAGCAAAGAGTGACAGTAAAAGTTGTGGCCTGGTTGCAATTCCTGCGGTGAGCAGAAGAGATCCAGCAGCTTCTTTCAGTCCTGGCTCTTCGTCTGTGAGGGCAGAGACCAATCGTTCGTGCACTCCAAACTCGGATTCAGGACGGCTGGGGAGAGCACCAAAGATATGCTCTAACGGACTTGGAGCTGGAAAAACAAGGAGAGACTACAACGCAAGTGTCACCGTAGCAAATCCTGCTGATTGCAGAAGAGATCCAGTGGGCTCTTTCTGTCCTGGCTCTTCGTCTATGCGAGCAGAGACCAATCGTTCGTCCACTCCAAACTCGGATTCAGGAACCTGGGAAGTACACCACAGACGTTGTGATCACATGGACTTGGAGCTGGCAAACAAAGGAGAGACCACAAAAGAAGTACCAACTCTCCGAAAGATGCTGTAGTGCAGATTTCCAGTAGCTACTTTCAGACATGGATCATCGTCAGAGGGATCAAACAAGCTTGCTCTGCTCACTCAGCTGCAGGATGTCTGAGATTAGTTGCCGGAGAGGTTGGCGCAAATGCACTTTCAAATAAGTAAGCAAGGAGTGTCAGTAAAAGATTTGAGCTGGTTGCAAAGCTTGCTGACTGCTGAAGAGATCCAGCAGGCTCTTTCAGCCCTGGCTCTTCGTCTGTGGGAGCAGAGTCCAATCATTCGTTCAAACACAGCTACAGGGCGGCCAGGAGAACATCCAAAGATGTTGTACTCAAAGGCACTTTGAGGTGGGAAAGCAAGGAGCGAGAGCAATGCAGGTGGCACCGTTGCAAAGTTTATTGTGTGCAGAAGACGTGCAGCTGCATCTTTCAGCCCTGCCTCTTTCTCACTGGGAGCAGAGTCCAATCATTCGTGCAAACGCAGCTACAGGACGGCCGGGAGCACAACCGATGCTGTTGTATTCAAATGCACTTTGCGGTGGGAAAGCAAGGAGCGAGAGCAATACAGGTGTCCCGGTTGCAAAGCTTACTGACTGCTGAGGAGATCCAGCAGCCTCTTTCAGTCCTGGCTCTTCGTCTGTGCGAGCAGAGACCAATCGTTCGTACACTCCAAACTCGGATTCAGGACGGCTGGGGAGTGCACCAGAGATGTGCTCAAACGGACTTGGAGCTGGCAAACAAAGGAGAGACTGCAATACAAGTACCATCTCTCAGAAAGATGCTGTGTGCAGATTTCCAGTAGCTACTTTCGGACGTGGATCATCGTCAGAGGGAACAAAGAAACTTGCTCTGCTCACTCAGCAGCAGGACGTCTGAGATTAGTTGCCGGAGAGGTTGGTGCAAATGCACTTTCAAAAAAGTAAGCAAAGAGTGACTGTAAAAGAGGTGGCCCGGTTGCAAAGCTTCCTGACTGCTGAAGAGATCCAGCAGCCTCTTTCAGTCCTGGCTCTTCGTCTGTGCGAGCAGAGGCCATTCCTTTGTGCACTCCAAACTCGGGTTCAGGACGGGTGGGGAGTGCACCACATATGTTGTACTCAAACGGACTTGGAGCTGCCAAACAAACGAGAGACTCCAATACAAGTGCCACCTCTCCAAAAGATTTTGCACACGGAAGACTTCCAGTAGGTACTTTCAGAGATGGATCATCGTCAGAGGGATCAAAAAAACTTGCTCTGCTCACTCAGCAGCAGGACGTCTGAGATTGGGTGCCGGAGAGGTTGGTGCAAATGCATTTTCAAATAAGTAAGCAAAGAGTGACAGTAAAAGTTGTGGCCTGGTTGCAATTCCTGCGGTGAGCAGAAGAGATCCAGCAGCTTCTTTCAGTCCTGGCTCTTCGTCTGTGAGGGCAGAGACCAATCGTTCGTGTACTCCAAACTCGGATTCAGGACGGCTGGGGAGAGCACCAAAGATATGCTCTAACGGACTTGGAGCTGGAAAAACAAGGAGAGACTACAACGCAAGTGTCACCGTAGCAACTCCTGCAGATTGCAGAAGAGATCCAGCGGGCTCTTTCTGTCCTGGCTCTTCGTCTATGCGAGCAGAGACCAGTCGTTCGTCCACTCCAAACTTGGATTCAGGAACCTGGGAAGTACACCACAGACGTTGTGATCACATGGACTTGGAGCTGGCAAACAAAGGAGAGACCACAAAAGAAGTACCAACTCTCCGAAAGATGCTGTAGTGCAGATTTCCAGTAGCTACTTTCAGACATGGATCATCGTCAGAGGGATCAAACAAGCTTGCTCTGCTCACTCAGCTGCAGGACGTCTGAGATTAGTTGCCGGAGAGGTTGGTGCAAATGCACTTTCAAAAAAGTAAGCAAAGAGTGACTGTAAAAGAGGTGGCCCGGTTGCAAAGCTTGCTGACTGCTGAAGAGATCCAGCAGCCTCTTTCAGTCCTGGCTCTTCGTCTGTGCGAGCAGAGACCATTCCTTTGTGCACTCCAAACTCGGGTTCAGGACGGGTGGGGAGTGCACCACATATGTTGTACTCAAACGGACTTGGAGCTGCCAAACAATCGAGCGACTCCAATAAAAGTGCCACCTCTCCAAAAGATTTTGCACACGGAAGACTTCTAGTAGGTACTTTCAGAGATGGATCATCGTCAGAGAGATCAAAAAAACTTGCTCTGATCACTCAGCAGCAGGACGTCTGAGATTGGGTGCCGGAGAGGTTGGTGCAAATGCATTTTCAAATAAGTAAGCAAAGAGTGACAGTAAAAGTTGTGGCCTGGTTGCAATTCCTGCGGTGAGCAGAAGAGATCCAGCAGCCTCTTTCAGTCCTGGCTCTTCGTCTGTGAAGGCAGAGACCAATCGTTCGTGTACTCCAAACTCGGATTCAGGACGGCTGGGGAGAGCACCAAAGATATGCTCTAACGGACTTGGAGCTGGAAAAACAAGGAGAGACTGCAATGCAAGTGTCACCGTAGCAAATCCTGCTGATTGCAGAAGAGATCCAGCGGGCTCTTCCTGTCCTGGCTCTTCGTCTATGCGAGCAGAGACCAATCGTTCGTCCCCTCCAAACTCGGATTCAGAAACCTGGGAAGTACACCACAGACGTTGTGATCACATGGACTTGGAGCTGGCAAACAAAGGAGAGACCACAAAAGGAGTACCAACTCTCCGAAAGATGCTGTAGTGCAGATTTCCAGTAGCTACTTTCAGACATGGATCTTCGTCAGAAGGATGAAGCAAGCTTGCTCTGCTCACTCAGCTGCAGGATGTCTGAGATTAGTTGCCGGAGAGGTTGGTGCAAATGCACTTTCAAATAAGTAAGCAAGGAGTGTCAGTAAAAGATTTGAGCTGGTTGCAAAGCTTGCTGACTGCTGAAGAGATCCAGCAGGCTCTTTCAGCCCTGGCTCTTCGTCTGTGGGAGCAGAGTCCAATCATTCGTTCAAACACAGCTACAGGGCGGCCAGGAGAACATCCAAAGATGTTGTACTCAAAGGCACTTTGAGGTGGGAAAGCAAGGAGCGAGAGCAATGCAGGTGGCACCGTTGCAAAGCTTATTGTGTGCAGAAGACGTGCAGCTGCATCTTTCAGCCCTGCCTCTTTCTCACTGGGAGCAGAGTCCAATCATTCGTGCAAACGCAGCTACAGGACGGCCGGGAGCACAACCGATGCTGTTGTATTCAAATGCACTTTGCGGTGGGAAAGCAAGGAGAGAGAGCAATACAGGTGTCCCGGTTGCAAAGCTTACTGACTGCTGAGGAGATCCAGCAGCCTCTTTCAGTCCTGGCTCTTCGTCTGTGCGAGCAGAGACCAATCGTTCGTACACTCCAAACTCGGATTCAGGACGGCTGGGGAGTGCACCAGAGATGTGCTCAAACGGAGTTGGAGCTGGCAAACAAAGGAGAGACTGCAATACAAGTACCATCTCTCAGAAAGATGCTGTGTGCAGATTTCCAGTAGCTACTTTCGGACGTGGATCATCGTCAGAGGGACCAAACAAGCTTGCTCTGCTCGCTCGGCAGCAGGACTCCTGAGATTAGTTGCCGGAGAGGTTGGTGCAAATGCACTTTCAAATAAGTAAGCAAGGAGTGACAGTAAAAGATGTGGCCCGGTTGCAAAGCTTACTAACTGCTGAAGAGATCCAGCAGGCTCTTTCAGTCCTGGCTCTCCGTCTGTGCGAGCAGAGACTAATCGTTCGTACACTCCAAACTCGGATTCAGGACGCCTGGGGAGTGCGCCACAGATGTTGTTCTCAAACGGACTTGGAACTTGTAAACCAAGGAGCGATGGCAATGCAAGTGTCACCTTAGCAAATCGTGCTGTGTGCAGAAGAGATCCAGCTAGCTCTTTCAGTCCTGGCTCTTCGTCTGTGCGAGCAGAGACCAATCGTTCGCGACACCAAACTCGGATTCAGGACGGCTGGGGAGTGCTCCACAGATGTTGTGCTCAAAAGGACTTGGAGCTGGCAAACAAAGGAGAGACTGCAATACAAGTGCCACTTCTCCGAAAGATGCTTTTTTTGAGGATTTCCAGGAGTTACTTTCAGACAAGGATCATCGTCAGAGGGAACAAAGAAACTTGCTCTGCTCACTCAGCAGCAGGACGTCTGAGATTAGTTGCCGGAGAGGTTGGTGCAAATGCACTTTCAAAAAAGTAAGCAAAGAGTGACTGTAAAAGAGGTGGCCCGGTTGCAAAGCTTCCTGACTGCTGAAGAGATCCAGCAGCCTCTTTCAGTCCTGGCTCTTCGTCTGTGCGAGCAGAGACCATTCCTTTGTGCACTCCAAACTCGGGTTCAGGACGGGTGGGGAGTGCACCACATATGTTGTACTCAAACGGACTTGGAGCTGCCAAACAATCGAGAGACTCCAATAAAAGTGCCACCTCTCCAAAAGATTTTGCACACGGAAGACTTCCAGCAGGTACTTTCAGAGATGGATCATTGTCAGAGAGATCAAAAAAACTTGCTCTGATCACTCAGCAGCAGGACGTCTGAGATTGGGCGCCGGAGAGGTTGGTGCAAATGCATTTTCAAATAAGTAAGCAAAGAGTGACAGTAAAAGTTGTGGCCTGGTTGCAATTCCTGCGGTGAGCAGAAGAGATCCAGCAGCTTCTTTCAGTCCTGGCTCTTCGTCTGTGAGGGCAGAGACCAATCGTTCGTGCACTCCAAACTCGGATTCAGGACGGCTGGGGAGAGCACCAAAGATATGCTCTAACGGACTTGGAGCTGGAAAAACAAGGAGAGACTACAACGCAAGTGTCACCGTAGCAACTCCTGCTGATTGCAGATGAGATCCAGCGGGCTCTTTCTGTCCTGGCTCTTCGTCTATGCGAGCAGAGACCAGTCGTTCGTCCACTCCAAACTCGGATTCAGGAACCTGGGAAGTACACCACAGACGTTGTGATCACATGGACTTGGAGCTGGCAAACAAAGGAGAGACCACAAAAGAAGTACCAACTCTCCGAAAGATGCTGTAGTGCAGATTTCCAGTAGCTACTTTCAGACATGGATCATCGTCAGAGGGATCAAACAAGCTTGCTCTGCTCACTCAGCTGCAGGATGTCTGAGATTAGTTGCCGGAGAGGTTGGCGCAAATGCACTTTCAAATAAGTAAGCAAGGAGTGTCAGTAAAAGATTTGAGCTGGTTGCAAAGCTTGCTGACTGCTGAAGAGATCCAGCAGGCTCTTTCAGCCCTGGCTCTTCGTCTGTGGGAGCAGAGTCCAATCATTCGTTCAAACACAGCTACAGGGCGGCCAGGAGAACATCCAAAGATGTTGTACTCAAAGGCACTTTGAGGTGGGAAAGCAAGGAGCGATAGCAATGCAGGTGGCACCGTTGCAAAGCTTATTGTGTGCAGAAGACGTGCAGCTGCATCTTTCAGCCCTGCCTCTTTCTCACTGGGAGCAGAGTCCAATCATTCGTGCAAACGCAGCTACAGGACGGCCGGGAGCACAACCGATGCTGTTGTATTCAAATGCACTTTGCGGTGGGAAAGCAAGGAGCGAGAGCAATACAGGTGTCCCGGCTGCAAAGCTTACTGACTGCTGAGGAGATCCAGCAGCCTCTTTCAGTCCTGGCTCTTCGTCTGTGCGAGCAGAGACCAATCGTTCGTACACTCCAAACTCGGATTCAGGACGGCTGGGGAGTGCACCAGAGATGTGCTCAAACGGACTTGGAGCTGGCAAACAAAGGAGAGACTGCAATACAAGTACCATCTCTCAGAAAGATGCTGTGTGCAGATTTCCAGTAGCTACTTTCGGACGTGGATCATCGTCAGAGGGAACAAACAAACTTGCTCTGCTCACTCAGCAGCAGGACGTCTGAGATTAGTTGCCGGAGAGGTTGGTGCAAATGCACTTTCAAAAAAGTAAGCAAAGAGTGACTGTAAAAGAGGTGGCCCGGTTGCAAAGCTTCCTGACTGCTGAAGAGATCCAGCAGCCTCTTTCAGTCCTGGCTCTTCGTCTGTGCGAGCAGAGGCCATTCCTTTGTGCACTCCAAACTCGGGTTCAGGACGGGTGGGGAGTGCACCACATATGTTGTACTCAAACGGACTTGGAGCTGCCAAACAAACGAGAGACTCCAATACAAGTGCCACCTCTCCAAAAGATTTTGCACACGGAAGACTTCCAGTAGGTACTTTCAGAGATGGATCATCGTCAGAGAGATCAAAAAAACTTGCTCTGATCACTCAGCAGCAGGACGTCTGAGATTGGGTGCCGGAGAGGTTGGTGCAAATGCATTTTCAAATAAGTAAGCAAAGAGTGACAGTAAAAGTTGTGGCCTGGTTGCAATTCCTGCGGTGAGCAGAAGAGATCCAGCAGCCTCTTTCAGTCCTGGCTCTTCGTCTGTGAGGGCAGAGACCAATCGTTCGTGTACTCCAAACTCGGATTCAGGACGGCTGGGGAGAGCACCAAAGATATGCTCTAACGGACTTGGAGCTGGAAAAACAAGGAGAGACTGCAATGCAAGTGTCACCGTAGCAACTCCTGCTGATTGCAGAAGAGATCCAGCGGGCTCTTCCTGTCCTGGCTCTTCGTCTATGCGAGCAGAGACCAATCGTTCGTCCCCTCCAAACTCGGATTCAGAAACCTGGGAAGTACACCACAGACGTTGTGATCACATGGACTTGGAGCTGGCAAACAAAGGAGAGACCACAAAAGGAGTACCAACTCTCCGAAAGATGCTGTAGTGCAGATTTCCAGTAGCTACTTTCAGACATGGATCATCGTCAGAGGGATCAAACAAGCTTGCTCTGCTCACTCAGCTGCAGGATGTCTGAGATTAGTTGCCGGAGAGGTTGGTGCAAATGCACTTTCAAATAAGTAAGCAAGGAGTGTCAGTAAAAGATTTGAGCTGGTTGCAAAGCTTGCTGACTGCTGAAGAGATCCAGCAGGCTCTTTCAGCCCTGGCTCTTCGTCTGTGGGAGCAGAGTCCAATCATTCGTTCAAACACAGCTACAGGGCGGCCAGGAGAACATCCAAAGATGTTGTACTCAAAGGCACTTTGAGGTGGGAAAGCAAGGAGCGAGAGCAATGCAGGTGGCACCGTTGCAAAGCTTATTGTGTGCAGAAGACGTGCAGCTGCATCTTTCAGCCCTGCCTCTTTCTCACTGGGAGCAGAGTCCAATCATTCGTGCAAACGCAGCTACAGGACGGCCGGGAGCACAACCGATGCTGTTGTATTCAAATGCACTTTGCGGTGGGAAAGCAAGGAGAGAGAGCAATACAGGTGTCCCGGTTGCAAAGCTTACTGACTGCTGAGGAGATCCAGCAGCCTCTTTCAGTCCTGGCTCTTCGTCTGTGCGAGCAGAGACCAATCGTTCGTACACTCCAAACTCGGATTCAGGACGGCTGGGGAGTGCACCAGAGATGTGCTCAAACGGACTTGGAGCTGGCAAACAAAGGAGAGACTGCAATACAAGTACCATCTCTCAGAAAGATGCTGTGTGCAGATTTCCAGTAGCTACTTTCGGACGTGGATCATCGTCAGAGGGATCAAACAAGCTTGCTCTGCTCGCTCGGCAGCAGGACTCCTGAGATTAGTTGCCGGAGAGGTTGGTGCAAATGCACTTACAAATAAGTAAGCAAGGAGTGACAGTAAAAGATGTGGCCCAGTTGCAAAGCTTACTAACTGCTGAAGATATCCAGCAGGCTCTTTCAGTCCTGGCTCTCCGTCTGTGCGAGCAGAGACTAATCGTTCGTACACTCCAAACTCGGATTCAGGACGCCTGGGGAGTGCGCCACAGATGTTGTTCTCAAACGGACTTGGAGCTTGTAAACCAAGGAGCGATGGCAATGCAAGTGTCACCTTAGCAAATCGTGCTGTGTGCAGAAGAGATCCAGCTAGCTCTTTCAGTCCTGGCTCTTCGTCTGTGCGAGCAGAGACCAATCGTTCGCGACACCAAACTCGGATTCAGGACGGCTGGGGAGTGCTCCACAGATGTTGTGCTCAAAAGGACTTGGAGCTGGCAAACAAAGGAGAGACTGCAATACAAGTGCCACTTCTCCGAAAGATGCTTTTTTTGAGGATTTCCAGGAGTTACTTTCAGACAAGGATCATCGTCAGAGGGAACAAAGAAACTTGCTCTGCTCACTCAGCAGCAGGACGTCTGAGATTAGTTGCCGGAGAGGTTGGTGCAAATGCACTTTCAAAAAAGTAAGCAAAGAGTGACTGTAAAAGAGGTGGCCCGGTTGCAAAGCTTCCTGACTGCTGAAGAGATCCAGCAGCCTCTTTCAGTCCTGGCTCTTCGTCTGTGCGAGCAGAGACCATTCCTTTGTGCACTCCAAACTCGGGTTCAGGACGGGTGGGGAGTGCACCACATATGTTGTACTCAAACGGACTTGGAGCTGCCAAACAATCGAGAGACTCCAATAAAAGTGCCACCTCTCCAAAAGATTTTGCACACGGAAGACTTCCAGCAGGTACTTTCAGAGATGGATCATCGTCAGAGAGATCAAAAAAACTTGCTCTGATCACTCAGCAGCAGGACGTCTGAGATTGGGCGCCGGAGAGGTTGGTGCAAATGCATTTTCAAATAAGTAAGCAAAGAGTGACAGTAAAAGTTGTGGCCTGGTTGCAATTCCTGCGGTGAGCAGAAGAGATCCAGCAGCTTCTTTCAGTCCTGGCTCTTCGTCTGTGAGGGCAGAGACCAATCGCTCGTGCACTCCAAACTCGGATTCAGGACGGCTGGGGAGAGCACCAAAGATATGCTCTAACGGACTTGGAGCTGGAAAAACAAGGAGAGACTACAACGCAAGTGTCACCGTAGCAACTCCTGCTGATTGCAGAAGAGATCCAGCGGGCTCTTTCTGTCCTGGCTCTTCGTCTATGCGAGCAGAGACCAATCGTTCGTCCACTCCAAACTCGGATTCAGGAACCTGGGAAGTACACCACAGACGTTGTGATCACATGGACTTGGAGCTGGCAAACAAAGGAGAGACCACAAAAGAAGTACCAACTCTCCGAAAGATGCTGTAGTGCAGATTTCCAGTAGCTACTTTCAGACATGGATCATCGTCAGAGGGATCAAACAAGCTTGCTCTGCTCACTCAGCTGCAGGATGTCTGAGATTAGTTGCCGGAGAGGTTGGTGCAAATGCACTTTCAAATAAGTAAGCAAGGAGTGTCAGTAAAAGATTTGAGCTGGTTGCAAAGCTTGCTGACTGCTGAAGAGATCCAGCAGGCTCTTTCAGCCCTGGCTCTTCGTCTGTGGGAGCAGAGTCCAATCATTCGTTCAAACACAGCTACAGGGCGGCCAGGAGAACATCCAAAGATGTTGTACTCAAAGGCACTTTGAGGTGGGAAAGCAAGGAGCGAGAGCAATGCAGGTGGCACCGTTGCAAAGCTTATTGTGTGCAGAAGACGTGCAGCTGCATCTTTCAGCCCTGCCTCTTTCTCACTGGGAGCAGAGTCCAATCATTCGTGCAAACGCAGCTACAGGACGGCCGGGAGCACAACCGATGCTGTTGTATTCAAATGCACTTTGCGGTGGGAAAGCAAGGAGAGAGAGCAATACAGGTGTCCCGGTTGCAAAGCTTACTGACTGCTGAGGAGATCCAGCAGCCTCTTTCAGTCCTGGCTCTTCGTCTGTGCGAGCAGAGACCAATCGTTCGTACACTCCAAACTCGGATTCAGGACGGCTGGGGAGTGCACCAGAGATGTGCTCAAACGGACTTGGAGCTGGCAAACAAAGGAGAGACTGCAATACAAGTACCATCTCTCAGAAAGATGCTGTGTGCAGATTTCCAGTAGCTACTTTCGGACGTGGATCATCGTCAGAGGGATCAAACAAGCTTGCTCTGCTCGCTCGGCAGCAGGACTCCTGAGATTAGTTGCCGGAGAGGTTGGTGCAAATGCACTTTCAAATAAGTAAGCAAGGAGTGACAGTAAAAGATGTGGCCCAGTTGCAAAGCTTACTAACTGCTGAATATATCCAGCAGGCTCTTTCAGTCCTGGCTCCTCGTCTCTGCGAGCAGAGACCAATCGTTCGTTCACTCCAAATTCAGGTTCAGGACGGGTGGGGAGTGCACCACATATGTTGTACTCAAACGGACTTGGAGCTGCCAAACAAAGGAGAGACTGCAATACAAGGGCCACCTCTCCAAATGATGCTGTGCACGGAAGACTTCCAGGAGCTACTTTCAGAGATGGATCATCGTCAGAGGGATCAAACAAACTTCCACTGATCACTCAGCTGCAGAACATCTGAGATTGGGTGCCGGAGAGGTTGGTGCAAATGCACTTACAGATAAGTAAGAAGGGAGTGAGAGTAAAAGAGGTGGCCGGGTTGCAAAGCTTCCTGAGTGCTGAAGAGATCCAGCAGCCTCTTTCAGTCCAGGCTCTCCGTCTGTGCGAGCAGAGACTAATCGTTCGTACACTCCAAACTCGGATTCAGGACGCCTGGGGAGTGCGCCACAGATGTTGTTCTCAAACGGACTTGGAGCTTGTAAACCAAGGAGCGATGGCAATGCAAGTGTCACCTTAGCAAATCGTGCTGTGTGCAGAAGAGATCCAGCTGGCTCTTTCAGTCCTGGCTCTTCGTCTGTGCGAGCAGAGACCAATCGTTCGCGACACCAAACTCGGATTCAGGACGGCTGGGGAGTGCTCCACAGATGTTGTGCTCAAAAGGACTTGGAGCTGGCAAACAAAGGAGAGACTGCAATACAAGTGCCACTTCTCCGAAAGATGCTTTTTTTGAGGATTTCCAGGAGTTACTTTCAGACAAGGATCATCGTCAGAGGGAACAAAGAAACTTGCTCTGCTCACTCAGCAGCAGGACGTCTGAGATTAGTTGCCGGAGAGGTTGGTGCAAATGTACTTTCAAAAAAGTAAGCAAAGAGTGACTGTAAAAGAGGTGGCCCGGTTGCAAAGCTTCCTGACTGCTGAAGAGATCCAGCAGCCTCTTTCAGTCCTGGCTCTTCGTCTGTGCGAGCAGAGACCATTCCTTTGTGCACTCCAAACTCGGGTTCAGGACGGGTGGGGAGTGCACCACATATGTTGTACTCAAACGGACTTGGAGCTGCCAAACAATCGAGAGACTCCAATAAAAGTGCCACCTCTCCAAAAGATTTTGCACACGGAAGACTTCCAGCAGGTACTTTCAGAGATGGATCATCGTCAGAGGGATCAAAAAAACTTGCTCTGATCACTCAGCAGCAGGACGTCTGAGATTGGGTGCCGGAGAGGTTGGTGCAAATGCATTTTCAAATAAGTAAGCAAAGAGTGACAGTAAAAGTTGTGGCCTGGTTGCAATTCCTGCGGTGAGCAGAAGAGATCCAGCAGCTTCTTTCAGTCCTGGCTCTTCGTCTGTGAGGGCAGAGACCAATCGTTCGTGCACTCCAAACTCGGATTCAGGACGGCTGGGGAGAGCACCAAAGATATGCTCTAACGGACTTGGAGCTGGAAAAACAAGGAGAGACTACAACGCAAGTGTCACCGTAGCAACTCCTGCAGATTGCAGAAGAGATCCAGCGGGCTCTTTCTGTCCTGGCTCTTCTTCTATGCGAGCAGAGTCCAATCGTTCGTCCACTCCAAGCTCGGATTCAGGAACCTGGGAAGTACACCACAGACGTTGTGATCACATGGACTTGGAGCTGGCAAACAAAGGAGAGACCACAAAAGAAGTACCAACTCTCCGAAAGATGCTGTAGTGCAGATTTCCAGTAGCTACTTTCAGACATGGATCATCGTCAGAGGGATCAAACAAGCTTGCTCTGCTCACTCAGCTGCAGGACGTCTGAGATTAGTTGCCGGAGAGGTTGGTGCAAATGCACTTTCAAAAAAGTAAGCAAAGAGTGACTGTAAAAGAAGTGGCCCGGTTGCAAAGCTTCCTGACTGCTGAAGAGATCCAGCAGCCTCTTTCAGTCCTGGCTCTTCGTCTGTGCGAGCAGAGACCATTCCTTTGTGCACTCCAAACTCGGGTTCAGGACGGGTGGGGAGTGCACCACATATGTTGTACTCAAACGGACTTGGAGCTGCCAAACAATCGAGCGACTCCAATAAAAGTGCCACCTCTCCAAAAGATTTTGCACACGGAAGACTTCCAGTAGGTACTTTCAGAGATGGATCATCGTCAGAGAGATCAAAAAAACTTGCTCTGATCACTCAGCAGCAGGACTTCTGAGATTGGGTGCCGGAGAGGTTGGTGCAAATGCATTTTCAAATAAGTAAGCAAAGAGTGACAGTAAAAGTTGTGGCCTGGTTGCAATTCCTGCGGTGAGCAGAAGAGATCCAGCAGCCTCTTTCAGTCCTGGCTCTTCGTCTGTGAGGGCAGAGACCAATCGTTCGTGTACTCCAAACTCGGATTCAGGACGGCTGGGGAGAGCACCAAAGATATGCTCTAACGGACTTGGAGCTGGAAAAACAAGGAGAGACTGCAATGCAAGTGTCACCGTAGCAAATCCTGCTGATTGCAGAAGAGATCCAGCGGGCTCTTCCTGTCCTGGCTCTTCGTCTATGCGAGCAGAGACCAATCGTTCGTCCCCTCCAAACTCGGATTCAGAAACCTGGGAAGTACACCACAGACGTTGTGATCACATGGACTTGGAGCTGGCAAACAAAGGAGAGACCACAAAAGAAGTACCAACTCTCCGAAAGATGCTGTAGTGCAGATTTCCAGTAGCTACTTTCAGACATGGATCATCGTCAGAGGGATCAAACAAGCTTGCTCTGCTCACTCAGCTGCAGGACGTCTGAGATTAGTTGCCGGAGAGGTTGGTGCAAATGCACTTTCAAAAAAGTAAGCAAAGAGTGACTGTAAAAGAGGTGGCCCGGTTGCAAAGCTTCCTGACTGCTGAAGAGATCCAGCAGCCTCTTTCAGTCCTGGCTCTTCGTCTGTGCGAGCAGAGACCATTCCTTTGTGCACTCCAAACTCGGGTTCAGGACGGGTGGGGAGTGCACCACATATGTTGTACTCAAACGGACTTGGAGCTGCCAAACAAACGAGAGACTCCAATACAAGTGCCACCTCTCCAAAAGATTTTGCGCACGGAAGACTTCCAGTAGGTACTTTCAGAGATGGATCATCGTCAGAGGGATCAAAA
The DNA here is from genome assembly GCA_028858755.1 of Ara ararauna. Taxonomy (NCBI): domain Eukaryota; kingdom Metazoa; phylum Chordata; class Aves; order Psittaciformes; family Psittacidae; genus Ara; species Ara ararauna. Next base: position 21,390,314 of record CM054380.1, read on the forward strand.
AAACTTGCTCTGATCACTCAGCAGCAGGACGTCTGAGATTGGGTGCCGGAGAGGTTGATGCAAATGCATTTTCAAATAAGTAAGCAAAGAGTGACAGTAAAAGTTGTGGCCTGGTTGCAATTCCTGCGGTGAGCAGAAGAGATCCAGCAGCCTCTTTCAGTCCTGGCTCTTCGTCTGTGAGGGCAGAGACCAATCGTTCGTGCACTCCAAACTCGGATTCAGGACGGCTGGGGAGAGCACCAAAGATATGCTCTAACGGACTTGGAGCTGGAAAAACAAGGAGAGACTGCAATGCAAGTGTCACCGTAGCAAATCCTGCTGATTGCAGAAGAGATCCAGCGGGCTCTTCCTGTCCTGGCTCTTCGTCTATGCGAGCAGAGACCAATCGTTCGTCCACTCCAAACTCGGATTCAGAAACCTGGGAAGTACACCACAGACGTTGTGATCACATGGACTTGGAGCTGGCAAACAAAGGAGAGACCACAAAAGAAGTACCAACTCTCTGAAAGATGCTGTAGTGCAGATTTCCAGTAGCTACTTTCAGACATGGATCATCGTCAGAGGGATCAAACAAGCTTGCTCTGCTCACTCAGCTGCAGGATGTCTGAGATTAGTTGCCGGAGAGGTTGGTGCAAATGCACTTTCAAATAAGTAAGCAAGGAGTGTCAGTGAAAGATTTGAGCTGGTTGCAAAGCTTGCTGACTGCTGAAGAGATCCAGCAGGCTCTTTCAGCCCTGGCTCTTCGTCTGTGGGAGCAGAGTCCAATCATTCGTTCAAACACAGCTACAGGGCGGCCAGGAGAACATCCAAAGATGTTGTACTCAAAGGCACTTTGAGGTGGGAAAGCAAGGAGCGAGAGCAATGCAGGTGGCACCGTTGCAAAGCTTATTGTGTGCAGAAGACGTGCAGCTGCATCTTTCAGCCCTGCCTCTTTCTCACTGGGAGCAGAGTCCAATCATTCGTGCAAACGCAGCTACAGAACGGCCGGGAGCACAACCGATGCTGTTGTATTCAAATGCACTTTGCGGTGGGAAAGCAAGGAGCGAGAGTAATACAGGTGTCCCGGTTGCAAAGCTTACTGACTGCTGAGGAGATCCAGCAGCCTCTTTCAGTCCTGGCTCTTCGTCTGTGCGAGCAGAGACCAATCGTTCGTACACACCAAACTCGGATTCAGGACGGCTGGGGAGTGCACCAGAGATGTGCTCAAACGGACTTGGAGCTGGCAAACAAAGGAGAGACTGCAATACAAGTACCATCTCTCAGAAAGATGCTGTGTGCAGATTTCCAGTAGCTACTTTCGGACGTGGATCATCGTCAGAGGGATCAAACAAGCTTGCTCTGCTCGCTCGGCAGCAGGACTCCTGAGATTAGTTGCCGGAGAGGTTGGTGCAAATGCACTTTCAAATAAGTAAGCAAGGAGTGACAGTAAAAGAGGTGGCCCAGTTGCAAAGCTTACTAACTGCTGAATATATCCAGCAGGCTCTTTCAGTCCTGGCTCTCCGTCTGTGCGAGCAGAGACCAATCGTTCGTTCACTCCAAATTCGGGTTCAGGACGGGTGAGGAGTGCACCACATATGTTGTACTCAAACGGACTTGGAGCTGCCAAACAAAGGAGAGACTGCAATACAAGGGCCACCTCTCCAAATGATGCTGTGCACGGAAGACTTCCAGGAGCTACTTTCAGAGATGGATCATCGTCAGAGGGATCAAACAAACTTCCACTGATCACTCAGCTGCAGAACATCTGAGATTGGGTGCCGGAGAGGTTGGTGCAAATGCACTTACAGATAAGTAAGAAGGGAGTGAGAGTAAAAGAGGTGGCCCGGTTGCAAAGCTTCCTGAGTGCTGAAGAGATCCAGCAGCCTCTTTCAGTCCAGGCTCTCCGCCTGTGCGAGCAGAGACTAATCGTTCGTACACTCCAAACTCGGATTCAGGACGCCTGGGGAGTGCGCCACAGATGTTGTTCTCAAACGGACTTGGAGCTTGTAAACCAAGGAGCGATGGCAATGCAAGTGTCACCTTAGCAAATCGTGCTGTGTGCAGAAGAGAACCGGCTGGCTCTTTCAATCCTGGCTCTTCGTCTGTGCGAGCAGAGACCAATCGTTCGCGACACCAAACTCGGATTCAGGACGGCTGGGGAGTGCTCCACAGATGTTGTGCTCAAAAGGACTTGGAGCTGGCAAACAAGGGAGAGACTGCAATACAAGTGCCACTTCTCCGAAAGATGCTTTTTTTGAGGATTTCCAGGAGTTACTTTCAGACAAGGATCATCGTCAGAGGGAACAAAGAAACTTGCTCTGCTCACTCAGCAGCAGGACGTCTGAGATTAGTTGCCGGAGAGGTTGGTGCAAATGCACTTTCAAAAAAGTAAGCAAAGAGTGACTGTAAAAGAGGTGGCCCGGTTGCAAAGCTTACTGACTGCTGAAGAGATCCAGCAGCCTCTTTCAGTCCTGGCTCTTCGTCTGTGCGAGCAGAGGCCATTCCTTTGTGCACTCCAAACTCGGGTTCAGGACGGGTGGGGAGTGCACCACATATGTTGTACTCAAACGGACTTGGAGCTGCCAAACAAACGAGAGACTCCAATACAAGTGCCACCTCTCCAAAAGATTTTGCACACGGAAGACTTCCAGTAGGTACTTTCAGAGATGGATCATCGTCAGAGGGATCAAAAAAACTTGCTCTGATCACTCAGCAGCAGGACGTCTGAGATTGGGTGCCGGAGAGGTTGGTGCAAATGCATTTTCAAATAAGTAAGCAAAGAGTGACAGTAAAAGTTGTGGCCTGGTTGCAATTCCTGCGGTGAGCAGAAGAGATCCAGCAGCTTCTTTCAGTCCTGGCTCTTCGTCTGTGAGGGCAGAGACCAATCGTTCGTGTACTCCAAACTCGGATTCAGGACGGCTGGGGAGAGCACCAAAGATATGCTCTAACGGACTTGGAGCTGGAAAAACAAGGAGAGACTACAACGCAAGTGTCACCGTAGCAACTCCTGCAGATTGCAGAAGAGATCCAGCGGGCTCTTTCTGTCCTGGCTCTTCGTCTATGCGAGCAGAGACCAGTCGTTCGTCCACTCCAAACTCGGATTCAGGAACCTGGGAAGTACACCACAGACGTTGTGATCACATGGACTTGGAGCTGGCAAACAAAGGAGAGACCACAAAAGAAGTACCAACTCTCCGAAAGATGCTGTAGTGCAGATTTCCAGTAGCTACTTTCAGACATAGATCATCGTCAGAGGGATCAAACAAGCTTGCTCTGCTCACTCAGCTGCAGGACGTCTGAGATTAGTTGCCGGAGAGGTTGGTGCAAATGCACTTTCAAAAAAGTAAGCAAAGAGTGACTGTAAAAGAGGTGGCCCGGTTGCAAAGCTTCCTGACTGCTGAAGAGATCCAGCAGCCTCTTTCAGTCCTGGCTCTTCGTCTGTGCGAGCAGAGACCATTCCTTTGTGCACTCCAAACTCGGGTTCAGGACGGGTGGGGAGTGCACCACATATGTTGTACTCAAACGGACTTGGAGCTTCCAAACAATCGAGCGACTCCAATAAAAGTGCCACCTCTCCAAAAGATTTTGCACACGGAAGACTTCCAGTAGGTACTTTCAGAGATGGATCATCGTCAGAGAGATCAAAAAAACTTGCTCTGATCACTCAGCAGCAGGACTTCTGAGATTGGGTGCCGGAGAGGTTGGTGCAAATGCATTTTCAAATAAGTAAGCAAAGAGTGACAGTAAAAGTTGTGGCCTGGTTGCAATTCCTGCGGTGAGCAGAAGAGATCCAGCAGCCTCTTTCAGTCCTGGCTCTTTGTCTGTGAGGGCAGAGACCAATCGTTCGTGTACTCCAAACTCGGATTCAGGACGGCTGGGGAGAGCACCAAAGATATGCTCTAACGGACTTGGAGCTGGAAAAACAAGGAGAGACTGCAATGCAAGTGTCACCGTAGCAACTCCTGCTGATTGCAGAAGAGATCCAGCGGGCTCTTCCTGTCCTGGCTCTTCGTCTATGCGAGCAGAGACCAATCGTTCGTCCCCTCCAAACTCGGATTCAGAAACCTGGGAAGTACACCACAGACGTTGTGATCACATGGACTTGGAGCTGGCAAACAAAGGAGAGACCACAAAAGGAGTACCAACTCTCCGAAAGATGCTGTAGTGCAGATTTCCAGTAGCTACTTTCAGACATGGATCTTCGTCAGAAGGATGAAGCAAGCTTGCTCTGCTCACTCAGCTGCAGGATGTCTGAGATTAGTTGCCGGAGAGGTTGGTGCAAATGCACTTTCAAATAAGTAAGCAAGGAGTGTCAGTAAAAGATTTGAGCTGGTTGCAAAGCTTGCTGACTGCTGAAGAGATCCAGCAGGCTCTTTCAGCCCTGGCTCTTCGTCTGTGGGAGCAGAGTCCAATCATTCGTTCAAACACAGCTACAGGGCGGCCAGGAGAACATCCAAAGATGTTGTACTCAAAGGCACTTTGAGGTGGGAAAGCAAGGAGCGAGAGCAATGCAGGTGGCACCGTTGCAAAGCTTATTGTGTGCAGAAGACGTGCAGCTGCATCTTTCAGCCCTGCCTCTTTCTCACTGGGAGCAGAGTCCAATCATTCGTGCAAACGCAGCTACAGGACGGCCGGGAGCACAACCGATGCTGTTGTATTCAAATGCACTTTGCGGTGGGAAAGCAAGGAGCGAGAGCAATACAGGTGTCCCGGTTGCAAAGCTTACTGACTGCTGAGGAGATCCAGCAGCCTCTTTCAGTCCTGGCTCTTCGTCTGTGCGAGCAGAGACCAATCGTTCGTACACTCCAAACTCGGATTCAGGACGGCTGGGGAGTGCACCAGAGATGTGCTCAAACGGAGTTGGAGCTGGCAAACAAAGGAGAGACTGCAATACAAGTACCATCTCTCAGAAAGATGCTGTGTGCAGATTTCCAGTAGCTACTTTCGGACGTGGATCATCGTCAGAGGGACCAAACAAGCTTGCTCTGCTCGCTCGGCAGCAGGACGCCTGAGATTAGTTGCCGGAGAGGTTGGTGCAAATGCACTTTCAAATAAGTAAGCAAGGAGTGACAGTAAAAGATGTGGCCCAGTTGCAAAGCTTACTAACTGCTGAAGAGATCCAGCAGGCTCTTTCAGTCCTGGCTCTCCGTCTGTGCGAGCAGAGACTAATCGTTCGTACACTCCAAACTCGGATTCAGGACGCCTGGGGAGTGCGCCACAGATGTTGTTCTCAAACGGACTTGGAACTTGTAAACCAAGGAGCGATGGCAATGCAAGTGTCACCTTAGCAAATCGTGCTGTGTGCAGAAGAGATCCAGCTAGCTCTTTCAGTCCTGGCTCTTCGTCTGTGCGAGCAGAGACCAATCGTTCGCAACACCAAACTCGGATTCAGGACGGCTGGGGAGTGCTCCACAGATGTTGTGCTCAAAAGGACTTGGAGCTGGCAAACAAAGGAGAGACTGCAATACAAGTGCCACTTCTCCGAAAGATGCTTTTTTTGAGGATTTCCAGGAGTTACTTTCAGACAAGGATCATCGTCAGAGGGAACAAACAAACTTGCTCTGCTCACTCAGCAGCAGGACGTCTGAGATTAGTTGCCGGAGAGGTTGGTGCAAATGCACTTTCAAAAAAGTAAGCAAAGAGTGACTGTAAAAGAGGTGGCCCGGTTGCAAAGCTTCCTGACTGCTGAAGAGATCCAGCAGCCTCTTTCAGTCCTGGCTCTTCGTCTGTGCGAGCAGAGACCATTCCTTTGTGCACTCCAAACTCTTGTTCAGGACGGGTGGGGAGTGCACCACATATGTTGTACTCAAACGGACTTGGAGCTGCCAAACAATCGAGAGACTCCAATAAAAGTGCCACCTCTCCAAAAGATTTTGCACACGGAAGACTTCCAGCAGGTACTTTCAGAGATGGATCATTGTCAGAGAGATCAAAAAAACTTGCTCTGATCACTCAGCAGCAGGACGTCTGAGATTGGGCGCCGGAGAGGTTGGTGCAAATGCATTTTCAAATAAGTAAGCAAAGAGTGACAGTAAAAGTTGTGGCCTGGTTGCAATTCCTGCGGTGAGCAGAAGAGATCCAGCAGCTTCTTTCAGTCCTGGCTCTTCGTCTGTGAGGGCAGAGACCAATCGTTCGTGCACTCCAAACTCGGATTCAGGACGGCTGGGGAGAGCACCAAAGATATGCTCTAACGGACTTGGAGCTGGAAAAACAAGGAGAGACTACAACGCAAGTGTCACCGTAGCAACTCCTGCTGATTGCAGATGAGATCCAGCGGGCTCTTTCTGTCCTGGCTCTTCGTCTATGCGAGCAGAGACCAATCGTTCGTCCACTCCAAACTCGGATTCAGGAACCTGGGAAGTACACCACAGACGTTGTGATCACATGGACTTGGAGCTGGCAAACAAAGGAGAGACCACAAAAGAAGTACCAACTCTCCGAAAGATGCTGTAGTGCAGATTTCCAGTAGCTACTTTCAGACATGGATCATCGTCAGAGGGATCAAACAAGCTTGCTCTGCTCACTCAGCTGCAGGATGTCTGAGATTAGTTGCCGGAGAGGTTGGCGCAAATGCACTTTCAAATAAGTAAGCAAGGAGTGTCAGTAAAAGATTTGAGCTGGTTGCAAAGCTTGCTGACTGCTGAAGAGATCCAGCAGGCTCTTTCAGCCCTGGCTCTTCGTCTGTGGGAGCAGAGTCCAATCATTCGTTCAAACACAGCTACAGGGCGGCCAGGAGAACATCCAAAGATGTTGTACTCAAAGGCACTTTGAGGTGGGAAAGCAAGGAGCGATAGCAATGCAGGTGGCACCGTTGCAAAGCTTATTGTGTGCAGAAGACGTGCAGCTGCATCTTTCAGCCCTGCCTCTTTCTCACTGGGAGCAGAGTCCAATCATTCGTGCAAACGCAGCTACAGGACGGCCGGGAGCACAACCGATGCTGTTGTATTCAAATGCACTTTGCGGTGGGAAAGCAAGGAGCGAGAGCAATACAGGTGTCCCGGTTGCAAAGCTTACTGACTGCTGAGGAGATCCAGCAGCCTCTTTCAGTCCTGGCTCTTCGTCTGTGCGAGCAGAGACCAATCGTTCGTACACTCCAAACTCGGATTCAGGACGGCTGGGGAGTGCACCAGAGATGTGCTCAAACGGACTTGGAGCTGGCAAACAAAGGAGAGACTGCAATACAAGTACCATCTCTCAGAAAGATGCTGTGTGCAGATTTCCAGTAGCTACTTTCGGACGTGGATCATCGTCAGAGGGAACAAACAAACTTGCTCTGCTCACTCAGCAGCAGGACGTCTGAGATTAGTTGCCGGAGAGGTTGGTGCAAATGCACTTTCAAAAAAGTAAGCAAAGAGTGACTGTAAAAGAGGTGGCCCGGTTGCAAAGCTTCCTGACTGCTGAAGAGATCCAGCAGCCTCTTTCAGTCCTGGCTCTTCGTCTGTGCGAGCAGAGGCCATTCCTTTGTGCACTCCAAACTCGGGTTCAGGACGGGTGGGGAGTGCACCACATATGTTGTACTCAAACGGACTTGGAGCTGCCAAACAAACGAGAGACTCCAATACAAGTGCCACCTCTCCAAAAGATTTTGCACACGGAAGACTTCCAGTAGGTACTTTCAGAGATGGATCATCGTCAGAGAGATCAAAAAAACTTGCTCTGATCACTCAGCAGCAGGACGTCTGAGATTGGGTGCCGGAGAGGTTGGTGCAAATGCATTTTCAAATAAGTAAGCAAAGAGTGACAGTAAAAGTTGTGGCCTGGTTGCAATTCCTGCGGTGAGCAGAAGAGATCCAGCAGCCTCTTTCAGTCCTGGCTCTTCGTCTGTGAGGGCAGAGACCAATCGTTCGTGTACTCCAAACTCGGATTCAGGACGGCTGGGGAGAGCACCAAAGATATGCTCTAACGGACTTGGAGCTGGAAAAACAAGGAGAGACTGCAATGCAAGTGTCACCGTAGCAACTCCTGCTGATTGCAGAAGAGATCCAGCGGGCTCTTCCTGTCCTGGCTCTTCGTCTATGCGAGCAGAGACCAATCGTTCGTCCCCTCCAAACTCGGATTCAGAAACCTGGGAAGTACACCACAGACGTTGTGATCACATGGACTTGGAGCTGGCAAACAAAGGAGAGACCACAAAAGGAGTACCAACTCTCCGAAAGATGCTGTAGTGCAGATTTCCAGTAGCTACTTTCAGACATGGATCATCGTCAGAGGGATCAAACAAGCTTGCTCTGCTCACTCAGCTGCAGGATGTCTGAGATTAGTTGCCGGAGAGGTTGGTGCAAATGCACTTTCAAATAAGTAAGCAAGGAGTGTCAGTAAAAGATTTGAGCTGGTTGCAAAGCTTGCTGACTGCTGAAGAGATCCAGCAGGCTCTTTCAGCCCTGGCTCTTCGTCTGTGGGAGCAGAGTCCAATCATTCGTTCAAACACAGCTACAGGGCGGCCAGGAGAACATCCAAAGATGTTGTACTCAAAGGCACTTTGAGGTGGGAAAGCAAGGAGCGAGAGCAATGCAGGTGGCACCGTTGCAAAGCTTATTGTGTGCAGAAGACGTGCAGCTGCATCTTTCAGCCCTGCCTCTTTCTCACTGGGAGCAGAGTCCAATCATTCGTGCAAACGCAGCTACAGGACGGCCGGGAGCACAACCGATGCTGTTGTATTCAAATGCACTTTGCGGTGGGAAAGCAAGGAGAGAGAGCAATACAGGTGTCCCGGTTGCAAAGCTTACTGACTGCTGAGGAGATCCAGCAGCCTCTTTCAGTCCTGGCTCTTCGTCTGTGCGAGCAGAGACCAATCGTTCGTACACTCCAAACTCGGATTCAGGACGGCTGGGGAGTGCACCAGAGATGTGCTCAAACGGACTTGGAGCTGGCAAACAAAGGAGAGACTGCAATACAAGTACCATCTCTCAGAAAGATGCTGTGTGCAGATTTCCAGTAGCTACTTTCGGACGTGGATCATCGTCAGAGGGATCAAACAAGCTTGCTCTGCTCGCTCGGCAGCAGGACTCCTGAGATTAGTTGCCGGAGAGGTTGGTGCAAATGCACTTTCAAATAAGTAAGCAAGGAGTGACAGTAAAAGATGTGGCCCAGTTGCAAAGCTTACTAACTGCTGAAGAGATCCAGCAGGCTCTTTCAGTCCTGGCTCTCCGTCTGTGCGAGCAGAGACTAATCGTTCGTACACTCCAAACTCGGATTCAGGACGCCTGGGGAGTGCGCCACAGATGTTGTTCTCAAACGGACTTGGAGCTTGTAAACCAAGGAGCGATGGCAATGCAAGTGTCACCTTAGCAAATCGTGCTGTGTGCAGAAGAGATCCAGCTAGCTCTTTCAGTCCTGGCTCTTCGTCTGTGCGAGCAGAGACCAATCGTTCGCGACACCAAACTCGGATTCAGGACGGCTGGGGAGTGCTCCACAGATGTTGTGCTCAAAAGGACTTGGAGCTGGCAAACAAAGGAGAGACTGCAATACAAGTGCCACTTCTCCGAAAGATGCTTTTTTTGAGGATTTCCAGGAGTTACTTTCAGACAAGGATCATCGTCAGAGGGAACAAAGAAACTTGCTCTGCTCACTCAGCAGCAGGACGTCTGAGATTAGTTGCCGGAGAGGTTGGTGCAAATGCACTTTCAAAAAAGTAAGCAAAGAGTGACTGTAAAAGAGGTGGCCCGGTTGCAAAGTTTCCTGACTGCTGAAGAGATCCAGCAGCCTCTTTCAGTCCTGGCTCTTCGTCTGTGCGAGCAGAGACCATTCCTTTGTGCACTCCAAACTCGGGTTCAGGACGGGTGGGGAGTGCACCACATATGTTGTACTCAAACGGACTTGGAGCTGCCAAACAATCGAGCGACTCCAATAAAAGTGCCACCTCTCCAAAAGATTTTGCACACGGAAGACTTCCAGCAGGTACTTTCAGAGATGGATCATCGTCAGAGAGATCAAAAAAACTTGCTCTGATCACTCAGCAGCAGGACGTCTGAGATTGGGCGCCGGAGAGGTTGGTGCAAATGCATTTTCAAATAAGTAAGCAAAGAGTGACAGTAAAAGTTGTGGCCTGGTTGCAATTCCTGCGGTGAGCAGAAGAGATCCAGCAGCTTCTTTCAGTCCTGGCTCTTCGTCTGTGAGGGCAGAGACCAATCGCTCGTGCACTCCAAACTCGGATTCAGGACGGCTGGGGAGAGCACCAAAGATATGCTCTAACGGACTTGGAGCTGGAAAAACAAGGAGAGACTACAACACAAGTGTCACCGTAGCAACTCCTGCTGATTGCAGAAGAGATCCAGCGGGCTCTTTCTGTCCTGGCTCTTCGTCTATGCGAGCAGAGACCAATCGTTCGTCCACTCCAAACTCGGATTCAGGAACCTGGGAAGTACACCACAGACGTTGTGATCACATGGACTTGGAGCTGGCAAACAAAGGAGAGACCACAAAAGAAGTACCAACTCTCCGAAAGATGCTGTAGTGCAGATTTCCAGTAGCTACTTTCAGACATGGATCATCGTCAGAGGGATCAAACAAGCTTGCTCTGCTCACTCAGCTGCAGGATGTCTGAGATTAGTTGCCGGAGAGGTTGGTGCAAATGCACTTTCAAATAAGTAAGCAAGGAGTGTCAGTAAAAGATTTGAGCTGGTTGCAAAGCTTGCTGACTGCTGAAGAGATCCAGCAGGCTCTTTCAGCCCTGGCTCTTCGTCTGTGGGAGCAGAGTCCAATCATTCGTTCAAACACAGCTACAGGGCGGCCAGGAGAACATCCAAAGATGTTGTACTCAAAGGCACTTTGAGGTGGGAAAGCAAGGAGCGAGAGCAATGCAGGTGGCACCGTTGCAAAGCTTATTGTGTGCAGAAGACGTGCAGCTGCATCTTTCAGCCCTGCCTCTTTCTCACTGGGAGCAGAGTCCAATCATTCGTGCAAACGCAGCTACAGGACGGCCGGGAGCACAACCGATGCTGTTGTATTCAAATGCACTTTGCGGTGGGAAAGCAAGGAGAGAGAGCAATACAGGTGTCCCGGTTGCAAAGCTTACTGACTGCTGAGGAGATCCAGCAGCCTCTTTCAGTCCTGGCTCTTCGTCTGTGCGAGCAGAGACCAATCGTTCGTACACTCCAAACTCGGATTCAGGACGGCTGGGGAGTGCACCAGAGATGTGCTCAAACGGACTTGGAGCTGGCAAACAAAGGAGAGACTGCAATACAAGTACCATCTCTCAGAAAGATGCTGTGTGCAGATTTCCAGTAGCTACTTTCGGACGTGGATCATCGTCAGAGGGATCAAACAAGCTTGCTCTGCTCGCTCGGCAGCAGGACTCCTGAGATTAGTTGCCGGAGAGGTTGGTGCAAATGCACTTTCAAATAAGTAAGCAAGGAGTGACAGTAAAAGATGTGGCCCAGTTGCAAAGCTTACTAACTGCTGAATATATCCAGCAGGCTCTTTCAGTCCTAGCTCCTCGTCTCTGCGAGCAGAGACCAATCGTTCGTTCACTCCAAATTCGGGTTCAGGACGGGTGGGGAGTGCACCACATATGTTGTACTCAAACGGACTTGGAGCTGCCAAACAAAGGAGAGACTGCAATACAAGGGCCACCTCTCCAAATGATGCTGTGCACGGAAGACTTCCAGGAGCTACTTTCAGAGATGGATCATCGTCAGAGGGATCAAACAAACTTCCACTGATCACTCAGCTGCAGAACATCTGAGATTGGGTGCCGGACAGGTTGGTGCAAATGCACTTACAGATAAGTAAGAAGGGAGTGAGAGTAAAAGAGGTGGCCGGGTTGCAAAGCTTCCTGAGTGCTGAAGAGATCCAGCAGCCTCTTTCAGTCCAGGCTCTCCGTCTGTGCGAGCAGAGACTAATCGTTCGTACACTCCAAACTCGGATTCAGGACGCCTGGGGAGTGCGCCACAGATGTTGTTCTCAAACGGACTTGGAGCTTGTAAACCAAGGAGCGATGGCAATGCAAGTGTCGCCTTAGCAAATCGTGCTGTGTGCAGAAGAGATCCAGCTAGCTCTTTCAGTCCTGGCTCTTCGTCTGTGCGAGCAGAGACCAATCGTTCGCGACACCAAACTCGGATTCAGGACGGCTGGGGAGTGCTCCACAGATGTTGTGCTCAAAAGGACTTGGAGCTGGCAAACAAAGGAGAGACTGCAATACAAGTGCCACTTCTCCGAAAGATGCTTTTTTTGAGGATTTCCAGGAGTTACTTTCAGACAAGGATCATCGTCAGAGGGAACAAAGAAACTTGCTCTGCTCACTCAGCAGCAGGACGTCTGAGATTAGTTGCCGGAGAGGTTGGTGCAAATGTACTTTCAAAAAAGTAAGCAAAGAGTGACTGTAAAAGAGGTGGCCCGGTTGCAAAGCTTCCTGACTGCTGAAGAGATCCAGCAGCCTCTTTCAGTCCTGGCTCTTCGTCTGTGCGAGCAGAGACCATTCCTTTGTGCACTCCAAACTCGGGTTCAGGACGGGTGGGGAGTGCACCACATATGTTGTACTCAAACGGACTTGGAGCTGCCAAACAATCGAGAGACTCCAATAAAAGTGCCACCTCTCCAAAAGATTTTGCACACGGAAGACTTCCAGCAGGTACTTTCAGAGATGGATCATCGTCAGAGGGATCAAAAAAACTTGCTCTGATCACTCAGCAGCAGGACGTCTGAGATTGGGTGCCGGAGAGGTTGGTGCAAATGCATTTTCAAATAAGTAAGCAAAGAGTGACAGTAAAAGTTGTGGCCTGGTTGCAATTCCTGCGGTGAGCAGAAGAGATCCAGCAGCTTCTTTCAGTCCTGGCTCTTCGTCTGTGAGGGCAGAGACCAATCGTTCGTGCACTCCAAACTCGGATTCAGGACGGCTGGGGAGAGCACCAAAGATATGCTCTAACGGACTTGGAGCTGGAAAAACAAGGAGAGACTACAACGCAAGTGTCACCGTAGCAACTCCTGCAGATTGCAGAAGAGATCCAGCGGGCTCTTTCTGTCCTGGCTCTTCTTCTATGCGAGCAGAGTCCAATCGTTCGTCCACTCCAAGCTCGGATTCAGGAACCTGGGAAGTACACCACAGACGTTGTGATCACATGGACTTGGAGCTGGCAAACAAAGGAGAGACCACAAAAGAAGTACCAACTCTCCGAAAGATGCTGTAGTGCAGATTTCCAGTAGCTACTTTCAGACATGGATCATCGTCAGAGGGATCAAACAAGCTTGCTCTGCTCACTCAGCTGCAGGACGTCTGAGATTAGTTGCCGGAGAGGTTGGTGCAAATGCACTTTCAAAAAAGTAAGCAAAGAGTGACTGTAAAAGAAGTGGCCCGGTTGCAAAGCTTCCTGACTGCTGAAGAGATCCAGCAGCCTCTTTCAGTCCTGGCTCTTCGTCTGTGCGAGCAGAGACCATTCCTTTGTGCACTCCAAACTCGGGTTCAGGACGGGTGGGGAGTGCACCACATATGTTGTACTCAAACGGACTTGGAGCTGCCAAACAATCGAGCGACTCCAATAAAAGTGCCACCTCTCCAAAAGATTTTGCGCACGGAAGACTTCCAGTAGGTACTTTCAGAGATGGATCATCGTCAGAGGGATCAAAAAAACTTGCTCTGATCACTCAGCAGCAGGACGTCTGAGATTGGGTGCCGGAGAGGTTGATGCAAATGCATTTTCAAATAAGTAAGCAAAGAGTGACAGTAAAAGTTGTGGCCTGGTTGCAATTCCTGCGGTGAGCAGAAGAGATCCAGCAGCCTCTTTCAGTCCTGGCTCTTCGTCTGTGAGGGCAGAGACCAATCGTTCGTGCACTCCAAACTCGGATTCAGGACGGCTGGGGAGAGCACCAAAGATATGCTCTAACGGACTTGGAGCTGGAAAAACAAGGAGAGACTGCAATGCAAGTGTCACCGTAGCAAATCCTGCTGATTGCAGAAGAGATCCAGCGGGCTCTTCCTGTCCTGGCTCTTCGTCTATGCGAGCAGAGACCAATCGTTCGTCCACTCCAAACTCGGATTCAGAAACCTGGGAAGTACACCACAGACGTTGTGATCACATGGACTTGGAGCTGGCAAACAAAGGAGAGACCACAAAAGAAGTACCAACTCTCTGAAAGATGCTGTAGTGCAGATTTCCAGTAGCTACTTTCAGACATGGATCATCGTCAGAGGGATCAAACAAGCTTGCTCTGCTCACTCAGCTGCAGGATGTCTGAGATTAGTTGCCGGAGAGGTTGGTGCAAATGCACTTTCAAATAAGTAAGCAAGGAGTGTCAGTAAAAGATTTGAGCTGGTTGCAAAGCTTGCTGACTGCTGAAGAGATCCAGCAGGCTCTTTCAGCCCTGGCTCTTCGTCTGTGGGAGCAGAGTCCAATCATTCGTTCAAACACAGCTACAGGGCGGCCAGGAGAACATCCAAAGATGTTGTACTCAAAGGCACTTTGAGGTGGGAAAGCAAGGAGCGAGAGCAATGCAGGTGGCACCGTTGCAAAGCTTATTGTGTGCAGAAGACGTGCAGCTGCATCTTTCAGCCCTGCCTCTTTCTCACTGGGAGCAGAGTCCAATCATTCGTGCAAACGCAGCTACAGGACGGCCGGGAGCACAACCGATGCTGTTGTATTCAAATGCACTTTGCGGTGGGAAAGCAAGGAGCGAGAGTAATACAGGTGTCCCGGTTGCAAAGCTTACTGACTGCTGAGGAGATCCAGCAGCCTCTTTCAGTCCTGGCTCTTCGTCTGTGCGAGCAGAGACCAATCGTTCGTACACACCAAACTCGGATTCAGGACGGCTGGGGAGTGCACCAGAGATGTGCTCAAACGGACTTGGAGCTGGCAAACAAAGGAGAGACTGCAATACAAGTACCATCTCTCAGAAAGATGCTGTGTGCAGATTTCCAGTAGCTACTTTCGGACGTGGATCATCGTCAGAGGGATCAAACAAGCTTGCTCTGCTCGCTCGGCAGCAGGACTCCTGAGATTAGTTGCCGGAGAGGTTGGTGCAAATGCACTTTCAAATAAGTAAGCAAGGAGTGACAGTAAAAGAGGTGGCCCAGTTGCAAAGCTTACTAACTGCTGAAGATATCCAGCAGGCTCTTTCAGTCCTGGCTCTCCGTCTGTGCGAGCAGAGACTAATCGTTCGTACACTCCAAACTCGGATTCAGGACGCCTGGGGAGTGCGCCACAGATGTTGTTCTCAAACGGACTTGGAGCTTGTAAACCAAGGAGCGATGGCAATGCAAGTGTCACCTTAGCAAATCGTGCTGTGTGCAGAAGAGATCCAGCTAGCTCTTTCAGTCCTGGCTCTTCGTCTGTGCGAGCAGAGACCAATCGTTCGCGACACCAAACTCGGATTCAGGACGGCTGGGGAGTGCTCCACAGATGTTGTGCTCAAAAGGACTTGGAGCTGGCAAACAAAGGAGAGACTGCAATACAAGTGCCACTTCTCCGAAAGATGCTTTTTTTGAGGATTTCCAGGAGTTACTTTCAGACAAGGATCATCGTCAGAGGGAACAAAGAAACTTGCTCTGCTCACTCAGCAGCAGGACGTCTGAGATTAGTTGCCGGAGAGGTTGGTGCAAATGCACTTTCAAAAAAGTAAGCAAAGAGTGACTGTAAAAGAGGTGGCCCGGTTGCAAAGCTTCCTGACTGCTGAAGAGATCCAGCAGCCTCTTTCAGTCCTGGCTCTTCGTCTGTGCGAGCAGAGGCCATTCCTTTGTGCACTCCAAACTCGGGTTCAGGACGGGTGGGGAGTGCACCACATATGTTGTACTCAAACGGACTTGGAGCTGCCAAACAAACGAGAGACTCCAATACAAGTGCCACCTCTCCAAAAGATTTTGCACACGGAAGACTTCCAGCAGGTACTTTCAGAGATGGATCATCGTCAGAGGGTTCAAAAAAGCTTGCTCTGATCACTCAGCAGCAGGACGTCTGAGATTGGGCGCCGGAGAGGTTGGTGCAAATGCATTTTCAAATAAGTAAGCAAAGAGTGACAGTAAAAGTTGTGGCCTGGTTGCAATTCCTGCGGTGAGCAGAAGAGATCCAGCAGCTTCTTTCAGTCCTGGCTCTTCGTCTGTGAGGGCAGAGACCAATCGTTCGTGCACTCCAAACTCGGATTCAGGACGGCTGGGGAGAGCACCAAAGATATGCTCTAACGGACTTGGAGCTGGAAAAACAAGGAGAGACTACAACGCAAGTGTCACCGTAGCAACTCCTGCTGATTGCAGAAGAGATCCAGCGGGCTCTTTCTGTCCTGGCTCTTCTTCTATGCGAGCAGAGACCAATCGTTCGTCCACTCCAAGCTCGGATTCAGGAACCTGGGAAGTACACCACAGACGTTGTGATCACATGGACTTGGAGCTGGCAAACAAAGGAGAGACCACAAAAGAAGTACCAACTCTCCGAAAGATGCTGTAGTGCAGATTTCCAGTAGCTACTTTCAGACATGGATCATCGTCAGAGGGATCAAACAAGCTTGCTCTGCTCACTCAGCTGCAGGACGTCTGAGATTAGTTGCCGGAGAGGTTGGTGCAAATGCACTTTCAAAAAAGTAAGCAAAGAGTGACTGTAAAAGAGGTGGCCCGGTTGCAAAGCTTCCTGACTGCTGAAGAGATCCAGCAGCCTCTTTCAGTCCTGGCTCTTCGTCTGTGCGAGCAGAGACCATTCCTTTGTGCACTCCAAACTCGGGTTCAGGACGGGTGGGGAGTGCACCACATATGTTGTACTCAAACGGACTTGGAGCTGCCAAACAAACGAGAGACTCCAATACAAGTGCCACCTCTCCAAAAGATTTTGCGCACGGAAGACTTCCGGTAGGTACTTTCAGAGATGGATCATCGTCAGAGGGATCAAAAAATCTTGCTCTGATCACTCAGCAGCAGGACGTCTGAGATTGGGCGCCGGAGAGGTTGATGCAAATGCATTTTCAAATAAGTAAGCAAAGAGTGACAGTAAAAGTTGTGGCCTGGTTGCAATTCCTGCGGTGAGCAGAAGAGATCCAGCAGCCTCTTTCAGTCCTGGCTCTTCGTCTGTGAGGGCAGAGACCAATCGTTCGTGCACTCCAAACTCGGATTCAGGACGGCTGGGGAGAGCACCAAAGATATGCTCTAACGGACTTGGAGCTGGAAAAACAAGGAGAGACTGCAATGCAAGTGTCACCGTAGCAAATCCTGCTGATTGCAGAAGAGATCCAGCGGGCTCTTCCTGTCCTGGCTCTTCGTCTATGCGAGCAGAGACCAATCGTTCGTCCACTCCAAACTCGGATTCAGAAACCTGGGAAGTACACCACAGACGTTGTGATCACATGGACTTGGAGCTGGCAAACAAAGGAGAGACCACAAAAGAAGTACCAACTCTCCGAAAGATGCTGTAGTGCAGATTTCCAGTAGCTACTTTCAGACATGGATCATCGTCAGAGGGATCAAACAAGCTTGCTCTGCTCACTCAGCTGCAGGATGTCTGAGATTAGTTGCCGGAGAGGTTGGTGCAAATGCACTTTCAAATAAGTAAGCAAGGAGTGTCAGTAAAAGATTTGAGCTGGTTGCAAAGCTTGCTGACTGCTGAAGAGATCCAGCAGGCTCTTTCAGCCCTGGCTCTTCGTCTGTGGGAGCAGAGTCCAATCATTCGTTCAAACACAGCTACAGGGCGGCCAGGAGAACATCCAAAGATGTTGTACTCAAAGGCACTTTGAGGTGGGAAAGCAAGGAGCGAGAGCAATGCAGGTGGCACCGTTGCAAAGCTTATTGTGTGCAGAAGACGTGCAGCTGCATCTTTCAGCCCTGCCTCTTTCTCACTGGGAGCAGAGTCCAATCATTCGTGCAAACGCAGCTACAGGACGGCCGGGAGCACAACCGATGCTGTTGTATTCAAATGCACTTTGCGGTGGGAAAGCAAGGAGAGAGAGCAATACAGGTGTCCCGGTTGCAAAGCTTTCTGACTGCTGAGGAGATCCAGCAGCCTCTTTCAGTCCTGGCTCTTCGTCTGTGCGAGCAGAGACCAATCGTTCGTACACTCCAAACTCGGATTCAGGACGGCTGGGGAGTGCACCAGAGATGTGCTCAAACGGACTTGGAGCTGGCAAACAAAGGAGAGACTGCAATACAAGTACCATCTCTCAGAAAGATGCTGTGTGCAGATTTCCAGTAGCTACTTTCGGACGTGGATCATCGTCAGAGGGAACAAAGAAACTTGCTCTGCTCACTCAGCAGCAGGACGTCTGAGATTAGTTGCCGGAGAGGTTGGTGCAAATGCACTTTCAAAAAAGTAAGCAAAGAGTGACTGTAAAAGAGGTGGCCCGGTTGCAAAGCTTCCTGACTGCTGAAGAGATCCAGCAGCCTCTTTCAGTCCTGGCTCTTCGTCTGTGCGAGAAGAGGCCATTCCTTTGTGCACTCCAAACTCGGGTTCAGGACGGGTGGGGAGTGCACCACATATGTTGTACTCAAACGGACTTGGAGCTGCCAAACAAACGAGAGACTCCAATACAAGTGCCACCTCTCCAAAAGATTTTGCACACGGAAGACTTCCAGTAGGTACTTTCAGAGATGGATCATCGTCAGAGGGATCAAAAAAACTTGCTCTGCTCACTCAGCAGCAGGACGTCTGAGATTGGGTGCCGGAGAGGTTGGTGCAAATGCATTTTCAAATAAGTAAGCAAAGAGTGACAGTAAAAGTTGTGGCCTGGTTGCAATTCCTGCGGTGAGCAGAAGAGATCCAGCAGCTTCTTTCAGTCCTGGCTCTTCGTCTGTGAGGGCAGAGACCAATCGTTCGTGTACTCCAAACTCGGATTCAGGACGGCTGGGGAGAGCACCAAAGATATGCTCTAACGGACTTGGAGCTGGAAAAACAAGGAGAGACTACAACGCAAGTGTCACCGTAGCAACTCCTGCAGATTGCAGAAGAGATCCAGCGGGCTCTTTCTGTCCTGGCTCTTCTTCTATGCGAGCAGAGACCAATCGTTCGTCCACTCCAAGCTCGGATTCAGGAACCTGGGAAGTACACCACAGACGTTGTGATCACATGGACTTGGAGCTGGCAAACAAAGGAGAGACCACAAAAGAAGTACCAACTCTCCGAAAGATGCTGTAGTGCAGATTTCCAGTAGCTACTTTCAGACATGGATCATCGTCAGAGGGATCAAACAAGCTTGCTCTGCTCACTCAGCAGCAGGACGTCTGAGATTAGTTGCCGGAGAGGTTGGTGCAAATGCACTTTCAAAAAAGTAAGCAAAGAGTGACTGTAAAAGAGGTGGCCCGGTTGCAAAGCTTCCTGACTGCTGAAGAGATCCAGCAGCCTCTTTCAGTCCTGGCTCTTCGTCTGTGCGAGCAGAGGCCATTCCTTTGTGCACTCCAAACTCGGGTTCAGGACGGGTGGGGAGTGCACCACATATGTTGTACTCAAACGGACTTGGAGCTGCCAAACAAACGAGAGACTCCAATACAAGTGCCACCTCTCCAAAAGATTTTGCACACGGAAGACTTCCAGTAGGTACTTTCAGAGATGGATCATCGTCAGAGGGATCAAAAAAACTTGCTCTGCTCACTCAGCAGCAGGACGTCTGAGATTGGGTGCCGGAGAGGTTGGTGCAAATGCATTTTCAAATAAGTAAGCAAAGAGTGACAGTAAAAGTTGTGGCCTGGTTGCAATTCCTGCGGTGAGCAGAAGAGATCCAGCAGCTTCTTTCAGTCCTGGCTCTTCGTCTGTGAGGGCAGAGACCAATCGTTCGTGTACTCCAAACTCGGATTCAGGACGGCTGGGGAGAGCACCAAAGATATGCTCTAACGGACTTGGAGCTGGAAAAACAAGGAGAGACTACAACGCAAGTGTCACCGTAGCAACTCCTGCAGATTGCAGAAGAGATCCAGCGGGCTCTTTCTGTCCTGGCTCTTCTTCTATGCGAGCAGAGACCAATCGTTCGTCCACTCCAAGCTCGGATTCAGGAACCTGGGAAGTACACCACAGACGTTGTGATCACATGGACTTGGAGCTGGCAAACAAAGGAGAGACCACAAAAGAAGTACCAACTCTCCGAAAGATGCTGTAGTGCAGATTTCCAGTAGCTACTTTCAGACATGGATCATCGTCAGAGGGATCAAACAAGCTTGCTCTGCTCACTCAGCTGCAGGACGTCTGAGATTAGTTGCCGGAGAGGTTGGTGCAAATGCACTTTCAAAAAAGTAAGCAAAGAGTGACTGTAAAAGAGGTGGCCCGGTTGCAAAGCTTGCTGACTGCTGAAGAGATCCAGCAGCCTCTTTCAGTCCTGGCTCTTCGTCTGTGCGAGCAGAGACCATTCCTTTGTGCACTCCAAACTCGGGTTCAGGACGGGTGGGGAGTGCACCACATATGTTGTACTCAAACGGACTTGGAGGTGCCAAACAAACGAGAGACTCCAATACAAGTGCCACCTCTCCAAAAGATTTTGCACACGGAAGACTTCCAGCAGGTACTTTCAGAGATGGATCATCGTCAGAGGGATCAAAAAAACTTGCTCTGATCACTCAGCAGCAGGACGTCTGAGATTGGGTGCCGGAGAGGTTGGTGCAAATGCATTTTCAAATAAGTAAGCAAAGAGTGACAGTAAAAGTTGTGGCCTGGTTGCAATTCCTGCGGTGAGCAGAAGAGATCCAGCAGCTTCTTTCAGTCCTGGCTCTTCGTCTGTGAGGGCAGAGACCAATCGTTCGTGTACTCCAAACTCGGATTCAGGACGGCTGGGGAGAGCACCAAAGATATGCTCTAACGGACTTGGAGCTGGAAAAACAAGGAGAGACTACAACGCAAGTGTCACCGTAGCAACTCCTGCAGATTGCAGAAGAGATCCAGCGGGCTCTTTCTGTCCTGGCTCTTCGTCTATGCGAGCAGAGACCAGTCGTTCGTCCACTCCAAACTCGGATTCAGGAACCTGGGAAGTACACCACAGACGTTGTGATCACATGGACTTGGAGCTGGCAAACAAAGGAGAGACCACAAAAGAAGTACCAACTCTCCGAAAGATGCTGTAGTGCAGATTTCCAGTAGCTACTTTCAGACATGGATCATCGTCAGAGGGATCAAACAAGCTTGCTCTGCTCACTCAGCTGCAGGACGTCTGAGATTAGTTGCCGGAGAGGTTGGTGCAAATGCACTTTCAAAAAAGTAAGCAAAGAGTGACTGTAAAAGAGGTGGCCCGGTTGCAAAGCTTCCTGACTGCTGAAGAGATCCAGCAGCCTCTTTCAGTCCTGGCTCTTCGTCTGTGCGAGCAGAGACCATTCCTTTGTGCACTCCAAACTCGGGTTCAGGACGGGTGGGGAGTGCACCACATATGTTGTACTCAAACGGACTTGGAGCTGCCAAACAAACGAGAGACTCCAATACAAGTGCCACCTCTCCAAAAGATTTTGCACACGGAAGACTTCCAGCAGGTACTTTCAGAGATGGATCATCGTCAGAGAGATCAAAAAAACTTGCTCTGATCACTCAGCAGCAGGACGTCTGAGATTGGGTGCCGGAGAGGTTGGTGCAAATGCATTTTCAAATAAGTAAGCAAAGAGTGACAGTAAAAGTTGTGGCCTGGTTGCAATTCCTGCGGTGAGCAGAAGAGATCCAGCAGCTTCTTTCAGTCCTGGCTCTTCGTCTGTGAGGGCAGAGACCAATCGTTCGTGTACTCCAAACTCGGATTCAGGACGGCTGGGGAGAGCACCAAAGATATGCTCTAACGGACTTGGAGCTGGAAAAACAAGGAGAGACTACAACGCAAGTGTCACCGTAGCAACTCCTGCAGATTGCAGAAGAGATCCAGCGGGCTCTTTCTGTCCTGGCTCTTCGTCTATGCGAGCAGAGACCAGTCGTTCGTCCACTCCAAACTCGGATTCAGGAACCTGGGAAGTACACCACAGACGTTGTGATCACATGGACTTGGAGCTGGCAAACAAAGGAGAGACCACAAAAGAAGTACCAACTCTC
The DNA here is from genome assembly GCA_028858755.1 of Ara ararauna. NCBI lineage: Eukaryota > Metazoa > Chordata > Aves > Psittaciformes > Psittacidae > Ara > Ara ararauna. The sequence continues at coordinate 21,412,177 of CM054380.1, forward strand.
CGAAAGATGCTGTAGTGCAGATTTCCAGTAGCTACTTTCAGACATGGATCATCGTCAGAGGGATCAAACAAGCTTGCTCTGCTCACTCAGCTGCAGGACGTCTGAGATTAGTTGCCGGAGAGGTTGGTGCAAATGCACTTTCAAAAAAGTAAGCAAAGAGTGACTGTAAAAGAGGTGGCCCGGTTGCAAAGCTTCCTGACTGCTGAAGAGATCCAGCAGCCTCTTTCAGTCCTGGCTCTTCGTCTGTGCGAGCAGAGACCATTCCTTTGTGCACTCCAAACTCGGGTTCAGGACGGGTGGGGAGTGCACCACATATGTTGTACTCAAACGGACTTGGAGCTGCCAAACAATCGAGCGACTCCAATAAAAGTGCCACCTCTCCAAAAGATTTTGCACACGGAAGACTTCCAGTAGGTACTTTCAGAGATGGATCATCGTCAGAGAGATCAAAAAAACTTGCTCTGATCACTCAGCAGCAGGACGTCTGAGATTGGGTGCCGGAGAGGTTGGTGCAAATGCATTTTCAAATAAGTAAGCAAAGAGTGACAGTAAAAGTTGTGGCCTGGTTGCAATTCCTGCGGTGAGCAGAAGAGATCCAGCAGCTTCTTTCAGTCCTGGCTCTTCGTCTGTGAGGGCAGAGACCAATCGTTCGTGTACTCCAAACTCGGATTCAGGACGGCTGGGGAGAGCACCAAAGATATGCTCTAACGGACTTGGAGCTGGAAAAACAAGGAGAGACTGCAATGCAAGTGTCACCGTAGCAACTCCTGCTGATTGCAGACGAGATCCAGCGGGCTCTTCCTGTCCTGGCTCTTCGTCTATGCGAGCAGAGACCAATCGTTCGTCCCCTCCAAACTCGGATTCAGAAACCTGGGAAGTACACCACAGACGTTGTGATCACATGGACTTGGAGCTGGCAAACAAAGGAGAGACCACAAAAGGAGTACCAACTCTCCGAAAGATGCTGTAGTGCAGATTTCCAGTAGCTACTTTCAGACATGGATCATCGTCAGAGGGATCAAACAAGCTTGCTCTGCTCACTCAGCTGCAGGATGTCTGAGATTAGTTGCCGGAGAGGTTGGTGCAAATGCACTTTCAAATAAGTAAGCAAGGAGTGTCAGTAAAAGATTTGAGCTGGTTGCAAAGCTTGCTGACTGCTGAAGAGATCCAGCAGGCTCTTTCAGCCCTGGCTCTTCGTCTGTGGGAGCAGAGTCCAATCATTCGTTCAAACACAGCTACAGGGCGGCCAGGAGAACATCCAAAGATGTTGTACTCAAAGGCACTTTGAGGTGGGAAAGCAAGGAGCGAGAGCAATGCAGGTGGCACCGTTGCAAAGCTTATTGTGTGCAGAAGACGTGCAGCTGCATCTTTCAGCCCTGCCTCTTTCTCACTGGGAGCAGAGTCCAATCATTCGTGCAAACGCAGCTACAGGACGGCCGGGAGCACAACCGATGCTGTTGTATTCAAATGCACTTTGCGGTGGGAAAGCAAGGAGCGAGAGTAATACAGGTGTCCCGGTTGCAAAGCTTACTGACTGCTGAGGAGATCCAGCAGCCTCTTTCAGTCCTGGCTCTTCGTCTGTGCGAGCAGAGACCAATCGTTCGTACACTCCAAACTCGGATTCAGGACGGCTGGGGAGTGCACCAGAGATGTGCTCAAACGGACTTGGAGCTGGCAAACAAAGGAGAGACTGCAATACAAGTACCATCTCTCAGAAAGATGCTGTGTGCAGATTTCCAGTAGCTACTTTCGGACGTGGATCATCGTCAGAGGGATCAAACAAGCTTGCTCTGCTCGCTCGGCAGCAGGACTCCTGAGATTAGTTGCCGGAGAGGTTGGTGCAAATGCACTTTCAAATAAGTAAGCAAGGAGTGACAGTAAAAGAGGTGGCCCAGTTGCAAAGCTTACTATCTGCTGAATATATCCAGCAGGCTCTTTCAGTCCTGGCTCCTCGTCTCTGCGAGCAGAGACCAATCGTTCGTTCACTCCAAACTCGGGTTCAGGACGGGTGGGGAGTGCACCACATATGTTGTACTCAAACGGACTTGGAGCTGCCAAACAAACGAGAGACTCCAATACAAGTGCCACCTCTCCAAAAGATTTTGCACACGGAAGACTTCCAGTAGGTACTTTCAGAGATGGATCATCGTCAGAGGGATCAAAAAAACTTGCTCTGCTCACTCAGCAGCAGGACGTCTGAGATTGGGTGCCGGAGAGGTTGGTGCAAATGCATTTTCAAATAAGTAAGCAAAGAGTGACAGTAAAAGTTGTGGCCTGGTTGCAATTCCTGCGGTGAGCAGAAGAGATCCAGCAGCTTCTTTCAGTCCTGGCTCTTCGTCTGTGAGGGCAGAGACCAATCGTTCGTGTACTCCAAACTCGGATTCAGGACGGCTGGGGAGAGCACCAAAGATATGCTCTAACGGACTTGGAGCTGGAAAAACAAGGAGAGACTACAACGCAAGTGTCACCGTAGCAACTCCTGCAGATTGCAGAAGAGATCCAGCGGGCTCTTTCTGTCCTGGCTCTTCTTCTATGCGAGCAGAGACCAATCGTTCGTCCACTCCAAGCTCGGATTCAGGAACCTGGGAAGTACACCACAGACGTTGTGATCACATGGACTTGGAGCTGGCAAACAAAGGAGAGACCACAAAAGAAGTACCAACTCTCCGAAAGATGCTGTAGTGCAGATTTCCAGTAGCTACTTTCAGACATGGATCATCGTCAGAGGGATCAAACAAGCTTGCTCTGCTCACTCAGCTGCAGGACGTCTGAGATTAGTTGCCGGAGAGGTTGGTGCAAATGCACTTTCAAAAAAGTAAGCAAAGAGTGACTGTAAAAGAGGTGGCCCGGTTGCAAAGCTTCCTGACTGCTGAAGAGATCCAGCAGCCTCTTTCAGTCCTGGCTCTTCGTCTGTGCGAGCAGAGACCATTCCTTTGTGCACTCCAAACTCGGGTTCAGGACGGGTGGGGAGTGCACCACATATGTTGTACTCAAACGGACTTGGAGCTGCCAAACAATCGAGCGACTCCAATAAAAGTGCCACCTCTCCAAAAGATTTTGCACACGGAAGACTTCCAGTAGGTACTTTCAGAGATGGATCATCGTCAGAGAGATCAAAAAAACTTGCTCTGATCACTCAGCAGCAGGACGTCTGAGATTGGGTGCCGGAGAGGTTGGTGCAAATGCATTTTCAAATAAGTAAGCAAAGAGTGACAGTAAAAGTTGTGGCCTGGTTGCAATTCCTGCGGTGAGCAGAAGAGATCCAGCAGCCTCTTTCAGTCCTGGCTCTTCGTCTGTGAGGGCAGAGACCAATCGTTCGTGTACTCCAAACTCGGATTCAGGACGGCTGGGGAGAGCACCAAAGATATGCTCTAACGGACTTGGAGCTGGAAAAACAAGGAGAGACTGCAATGCAAGTGTCACCGTAGCAAATCCTGCTGATTGCAGAAGAGATCCAGCGGGCTCTTCCTGTCCTGGCTCTTCGTCTATGCGAGCAGACACCAATCGTTCGTCCCCTCCAAACTCGGATTCAGAAACCTGGGAAGTACACCACAGACGTTGTGATCACATGGACTTGGAGCTGGCAAACAAAGGAGAGACCACAAAAGGAGTACCAACTCTCCGAAAGATGCTGTAGTGCAGATTTCCAGTAGCTACTTTCAGACATGGATCATCGTCAGAGGGATCAAACAAGCTTGCTCTGCTCACTCAGCTGCAGGATGTCTGAGATTAGTTGCCGGAGAGGTTGGTGCAAATGCACTTTCAAATAAGTAAGCAAGGAGTGTCAGTAAAAGATTTGAGCTGGTTGCAAAGCTTGCTGACTGCTGAAGAGATCCAGCAGGCTCTTTCAGCCCTGGCTCTTCGTCTGTGGGAGCAGAGTCCAATCATTCGTTCAAACACAGCTACAGGGCGGCCAGGAGAACATCCAAAGATGTTGTACTCAAAGGCACTTTGAGGTGGGAAAGCAAGGAGCGAGAGCAATGCAGGTGGCACCGTTGCAAAGCTTATTGTGTGCAGAAGACGTGCAGCTGCATCTTTCAGCCCTGCCTCTTTCTCACTGGGAGCAGAGTCCAATCATTCGTGCAAACGCAGCTACAGGACGGCCGGGAGCACAACCGATGCTGTTGTATTCAAATGCACTTTGCGGTGGGAAAGCAAGGAGCGAGAGTAATACAGGTGTCCCGGTTGCAAAGCTTACTGACTGCTGAGGAGATCCAGCAGCCTCTTTCAGTCCTGGCTCTTCGTCTGTGCGAGCAGAGACCAATCGTTCGTACACTCCAAACTCGGATTCAGGACGGCTGGGGAGTGCACCAGAGATGTGCTCAAACGGACTTGGAGCTGGCAAACAAAGGAGAGACTGCAATACAAGTACCATCTCTCAGAAAGATGCTGTGTGCAGATTTCCAGTAGCTACTTTCGGACGTGGATCATCGTCAGAGGGATCAAACAAGCTTGCTCTGCTCGCTCGGCAGCAGGACTCCTGAGATTAGTTGCCGGAGAGGTTGGTGCAAATGCACTTTCAAATAAGTAAGCAAGGAGTGACAGTAAAAGAGGTGGCCCAGTTGCAAAGCTTACTATCTGCTGAATATATCCAGCAGGCTCTTTCAGTCCTGGCTCCTCGTCTCTGCGAGCAGAGACCAATCGTTCGTTCACTCCAAACTCGGGTTCAGGACGGGTGGGGAGTGCACCACATATGTTGTACTCAAACGGACTTGGAGCTGCCAAACAAACGAGAGACTCCAATACAAGTGCCACCTCTCCAAAAGATTTTGCACACGGAAGACTTCCAGTAGGTACTTTCAGAGATGGATCATCGTCAGAGGGATCAAAAAAACTTGCTCTGCTCACTCAGCAGCAGGACGTCTGAGATTGGGTGCCGGAGAGGTTGGTGCAAATGCATTTTCAAATAAGTAAGCAAAGAGTGACAGTAAAAGTTGTGGCCTGGTTGCAATTCCTGCGGTGAGCAGAAGAGATCCAGCAGCTTCTTTCAGTCCTGGCTCTTCGTCTGTGAGGGCAGAGACCAATCGTTCGTGTACTCCAAACTCGGATTCAGGACGGCTGGGGAGAGCACCAAAGATATGCTCTAACGGACTTGGAGCTGGAAAAACAAGGAGAGACTACAACGCAAGTGTCACCGTAGCAACTCCTGCAGATTGCAGAAGAGATCCAGCGGGCTCTTTCTGTCCTGGCTCTTCTTCTATGCGAGCAGAGACCAGTCGTTCGTCCACTCCAAACTCGGATTCAGGAACCTGGGAAGTACACCACAGACGTTGTGATCACATGGACTTGGAGCTGGCAAACAAAGGAGAGACCACAAAAGAACTACCAACTCTCCGAAAGATGCTGTAGTGCAGATTTCCAGTAGCTACTTTCAGACATGGATCATCGTCAGAGGGATCAAACAAGCTTGCTCTGCTCACTCAGCTGCAGGACGTCTGAGATTAGTTGCCGGAGAGGTTGGTGCAAATGCACTTTCAAAAAAGTAAGCAAAGAGTGACTGTAAAAGAGGTGGCCCGGTTGCAAAGCTTCCTGACTGCTGAAGAGATCCAGCAGCCTCTTTCAGTCCTGGCTCTTCGTCTGTGCGAGCAGAGACCATTCCTTTGTGCACTCCAAACTCGGGTTCAGGACGGGTGGGGAGTGCACCACATATGTTGTACTCAAACGGACTTGGAGCTGCCAAACAATCGAGCGACTCCAATAAAAGTGCCACCTCTCCAAAAGATTTTGCACACGGAAGACTTCCAGTAGGTACTTTCAGAGATGGATCATCGTCAGAGAGATCAAAAAAACTTGCTCTGATCACTCAGCAGCAGGACGTCTGAGATTGGGTGCCGGAGAGGTTGGTGCAAATGCATTTTCAAATAAGTAAGCAAAGAGTGACAGTAAAAGTTGTGGCCTGGTTGCAATTCCTGCGGTGAGCAGAAGAGATCCAGCAGCCTCTTTCAGTCCTGGCTCTTCGTCTGTGAGGGCAGAGACCAATCGTTCGTGTACTCCAAACTCGGATTCAGGACGGCTGGGGAGAGCACCAAAGATATGCTCTAACGGACTTGGAGCTGGAAAAACAAGGAGAGACTGCAATGCAAGTGTCACCGTAGCAAATCCTGCTGATTGCAGAAGAGATCCAGCGGGCTCTTCCTGTCCTGGCTCTTCGTCTATGCGAGCAGACACCAATCGTTCGTCCCCTCCAAACTCGGATTCAGAAACCTGGGAAGTACACCACAGACGTTGTGATCACATGGACTTGGAGCTGGCAAACAAAGGAGAGACCACAAAAGGAGTACCAACTCTCCGAAAGATGCTGTAGTGCAGATTTCCAGTAGCTACTTTCAGACATGGATCATCGTCAGAGGGATCAAACAAGCTTGCTCTGCTCACTCAGCTGCAGGATGTCTGAGATTAGTTGCCGGAGAGGTTGGTGCAAATGCACTTTCAAATAAGTAAGCAAGGAGTGTCAGTAAAAGATTTGAGCTGGTTGCAAAGCTTGCTGACTGCTGAAGAGATCCAGCAGGCTCTTTCAGCCCTGGCTCTTCGTCTGTGGGAGCAGAGTCCAATCATTCGTTCAAACACAGCTACAGGGCGGCCAGGAGAACATCCAAAGATGTTGTACTCAAAGGCACTTTGAGGTGGGAAAGCAAGGAGCGAGAGCAATGCAGGTGGCACCGTTGCAAAGCTTATTGTGTGCAGAAGACGTGCAGCTGCATCTTTCAGCCCTGCCTCTTTCTCACTGGGAGCAGAGTCCAATCATTCGTGCAAACGCAGCTACAGGACGGCCGGGAGCACAACCGATGCTGTTGTATTCAAATGCACTTTGCGGTGGGAAAGCAAGGAGCGAGAGTAATACAGGTGTCCCGGTTGCAAAGCTTACTGACTGCTGAGGAGATCCAGCAGCCTCTTTCAGTCCTGGCTCTTCGTCTGTGCGAGCAGAGACCAATCGTTCGTACACTCCAAACTCGGATTCAGGACGGCTGGGGAGTGCACCAGAGATGTGCTCAAACGGACTTGGAGCTGGCAAACAAAGGAGAGACTGCAATACAAGTACCATCTCTCAGAAAGATGCTGTGTGCAGATTTCCAGTAGCTACTTTCGGACGTGGATCATCGTCAGAGGGATCAAACAAGCTTGCTCTGCTCGCTCGGCAGCAGGACTCCTGAGATTAGTTGCCGGAGAGGTTGGTGCAAATGCACTTTCAAATAAGTAAGCAAGGAGTGACAGTAAAAGAGGTGGCCCAGTTGCAAAGCTTACTATCTGCTGAATATATCCAGCAGGCTCTTTCAGTCCTGGCTCCTCGTCTCTGCGAGCAGAGACCAATCGTTCGTTCACTCCAAACTCGGGTTCAGGACGGGTGGGGAGTGCACCACATATGTTGTACTCAAACGGACTTGGAGCTGCCAAACAAACGAGAGACTCCAATACAAGTGCCACCTCTCCAAAAGATTTTGCACACGGAAGACTTCCAGTAGGTACTTTCAGAGATGGATCATCGTCAGAGGGATCAAAAAAACTTGCTCTGCTCACTCAGCAGCAGGACGTCTGAGATTGGGTGCCGGAGAGGTTGGTGCAAATGCATTTTCAAATAAGTAAGCAAAGAGTGACAGTAAAAGTTGTGGCCTGGTTGCAATTCCTGCGGTGAGCAGAAGAGATCCAGCAGCTTCTTTCAGTCCTGGCTCTTCGTCTGTGAGGGCAGAGACCAATCGTTCGTGTACTCCAAACTCGGATTCAGGACGGCTGGGGAGAGCACCAAAGATATGCTCTAACGGACTTGGAGCTGGAAAAACAAGGAGAGACTACAACGCAAGTGTCACCGTAGCAACTCCTGCAGATTGCAGAAGAGATCCAGCGGGCTCTTTCTGTCCTGGCTCTTCTTCTATGCGAGCAGAGACCAATCGTTCGTCCACTCCAAGCTCGGATTCAGGAACCTGGGAAGTACACCACAGACGTTGTGATCACATGGACTTGGAGCTGGCAAACAAAGGAGAGACCACAAAAGAAGTACCAACTCTCCGAAAGATGCTGTAGTGCAGATTTCCAGTAGCTACTTTCAGACATGGATCATCGTCAGAGGGATCAAACAAGCTTGCTCTGCTCACTCAGCTGCAGGACGTCTGAGATTAGTTGCCGGAGAGGTTGGTGCAAATGCACTTTCAAAAAAGTAAGCAAAGAGTGACTGTAAAAGAGGTGGCCCGGTTGCAAAGCTTCCTGACTGCTGAAGAGATCCAGCAGCCTCTTTCAGTCCTGGCTCTTCGTCTGTGCGAGCAGAGACCATTCCTTTGTGCACTCCAAACTCGGGTTCAGGACGGGTGGGGAGTGCACCACATATGTTGTACTCAAACGGACTTGGAGCTGCCAAACAAACGAGAGACTCCAATACAAGTGCCACCTCTCCAAAAGATTTTGCACACGGAAGACTTCCAGCAGGTACTTTCAGAGATGGATCATCGTCAGAGAGATCAAAAAAACTTGCTCTGATCACTCAGCAGCAGGACGTCTGAGATTGGGTGCCGGAGAGGTTGGTGCAAATGCATTTTCAAATAAGTAAGCAAAGAGTGACAGTAAAAGTTGTGGCCTGGTTGCAATTCCTGCGGTGAGCAGAAGAGATCCAGCAGCTTCTTTCAGTCCTGGCTCTTCGTCTGTGAGGGCAGAGACCAATCGTTCGTGTACTCCAAACTCGGATTCAGGACGGCTGGGGAGAGCACCAAAGATATGCTCTAACGGACTTGGAGCTGGAAAAACAAGGAGAGACTACAACGCAAGTGTCACCGTAGCAACTCCTGCAGATTGCAGAAGAGATCCAGCGGGCTCTTTCTGTCCTGGCTCTTCGTCTATGCGAGCAGAGACCAGTCGTTCGTCCACTCCAAACTCGGATTCAGGAACCTGGGAAGTACACCACAGACGTTGTGATCACATGGACTTGGAGCTGGCAAACAAAGGAGAGACCACAAAAGAAGTACCAACTCTCCGAAAGATGCTGTAGTGCAGATTTCCAGTAGCTACTTTCAGACATGGATCATCGTCAGAGGGATCAAACAAGCTTGCTCTGCTCACTCAGCTGCAGGACGTCTGAGATTAGTTGCCGGAGAGGTTGGTGCAAATGCACTTTCAAAAAAGTAAGCAAAGAGTGACTGTAAAAGAGGTGGCCCGGTTGCAAAGCTTCCTGACTGCTGAAGAGATCCAGCAGGCTCTTTCAGTCCTGGCTCTTCGTCTGTGCGAGCAGAGACCATTCCTTTGTGCACTCCAAACTCGGGTTCAGGACGGGTGGGGAGTGCACCACATATGTTGTACTCAAACGGACTTGGAGCTGCCAAACAATCGAGCGACTCCAATAAAAGTGCCACCTCTCCAAAAGATTTTGCACACGGAAGACTTCCAGTAGGTACTTTCAGAGATGGATCATCGTCAGAGAGATCAAAAAAACTTGCTCTGATCACTCAGCAGCAGGACGTCTGAGATTGGGTGCCGGAGAGGTTGGTGCAAATGCATTTTCAAATAAGTAAGCAAAGAGTGACAGTAAAAGTTGTGGCCTGGTTGCAATTCCTGCGGTGAGCAGAAGAGATCCAGCAGCCTCTTTCAGTCCTGGCTCTTCGTCTGTGAGGGCAGAGACCAATCGTTCGTGTACTCCAAACTCGGATTCAGGACGGCTGGGGAGAGCACCAAAGATATGCTCTAACGGACTTGGAGCTGGAAAAACAAGGAGAGACTGCAATGCAAGTGTCACCGTAGCAAATCCTGCTGATTGCAGAAGAGATCCAGCGGGCTCTTCCTGTCCTGGCTCTTCGTCTATGCGAGCAGAGACCAATCGTTCGTCCCCTCCAAACTCGGATTCAGAAACCTGGGAAGTACACCACAGACGTTGTGATCACATGGACTTGGAGCTGGCAAACAAAGGAGAGACCACAAAAGGAGTACCAACTCTCCGAAAGATGCTGTAGTGCAGATTTCCAGTAGCTACTTTCAGACATGGATCATCGTCAGAGGGATCAAACAAGCTTGCTCTGCTCACTCAGCTGCAGGATGTCTGAGATTAGTTGCCGGAGAGGTTGGTGCAAATGCACTTTCAAATAAGTAAGCAAGGAGTGTCAGTAAAAGATTTGAGCTGGTTGCAAAGCTTGCTGACTGCTGAAGAGATCCAGCAGGCTCTTTCAGCCCTGGCTCTTCGTCTGTGGGAGCAGAGTCCAATCATTCGTTCAAACACAGCTACAGGGCGGCCAGGAGAACATCCAAAGATGTTGTACTCAAAGGCACTTTGAGGTGGGAAAGCAAGGAGCGAGAGCAATGCAGGTGGCACCGTTGCAAAGCTTATTGTGTGCAGAAGACGTGCAGCTGCATCTTTCAGCCCTGCCTCTTTCTCACTGGGAGCAGAGTCCAATCATTCGTGCAAACGCAGCTACAGGACGGCCGGGAGCACAACCGATGCTGTTGTATTCAAATGCACTTTGCGGTGGGAAAGCAAGGAGCGAGAGCAATACAGGTGTCCCGGTTGCAAAGCTTACTGACTGCTGAGGAGATCCAGCAGCCTCTTTCAGTCCTGGCTCTTCGTCTGTGCGAGCAGAGACCAATCGTTCGTACACTCCAAACTCGGATTCAGGACGCCTGGGGAGTGCACCAGAGATGTGCTCAAACGGACTTGGAGCAGGCAAACAAAGGAGAGACTGCAATACAAGTACCATCTCTCAGAAAGATGCTGTGTGCAGATTTCCAGTAGCTACTTTCGGACGTGGATCATCGTCAGAGGGATCAAACAAGCTTGCTCTGCTCGCTCGGCAGCAGGACTCCTGAGATTAGTTGCCGGAGAGGTTGGTGCAAATGCACTTTCAAATAAGTAAGCAAGGAGTGACAGTAAAAGATGTGGCCCAGTTGCAAAGCTTACTAACTGCTGAAGATATCCAGCAGGCTCTTTCAGTCCTGGCTCCTCGTCTCTGCGAGCAGAGACCAATCGTTCGTTCACTCCAAATTCGGGTTCAGGACGGGTGAGGAGTGCACCACATATGTTGTACTCAAACGGACTTGGAGCTGCCAAACAAAGGAGAGACTGCAATACAAGGGCCACCTCTCCAAATGATGCTGTGCACGGAAGACTTCCAGGAGCTACTTTCAGAGATGGATCATCGTCAGAGGGATCAAACAAACTTCCACTGATCACTCAGCTGCAGAACATCTGAGATTGGGTGCCGGAGAGGTTGGTGCAAATGCACTTACAGATAAGTAAGAAGGGAGTGAGAGTAAAAGAGGTGGCCCGGTTGCAAAGCTTCCTGAGTGCTGAAGAGATCCAGCAGCCTCTTTCAGTCCAGGCTCTCCGTCTGTGCGAGCAGAGACTAATCGTTCGTACACTCCAAACTCGGATTCAGGACGCCTGGGGAGTGCGCCACAGATGTTGTTCTCAAACGGACTTGGAGCTTGTAAACCAAGGAGCGATGGCAATGCAAGTGTCACCTTAGCAAATCGTGCTGTGTGCAGAAGAGATCCAGCTAGCTCTTTCAGTCCTGGCTCTTCGTCTGTGCGAGCAGAGACCAATCGTTCGCGACACCAAACTCGGATTCAGGACGGCTGGGGAGTGCTCCACAGATGTTGTGCTCAAAAGGACTTGGAGCTGGCAAACAAAGGAGAGACTGCAATACAAGGGCCACCTCTCCAAATGATGCTGTGCACGGAAGACTTCCAGGAGCTACTTTCAGAGATGGATCATCGTCAGAGTGAACAAAGAAACTTGCTCTGCTCACTCAGCAGCAGGACGTCTGAGATTAGTTGCCGGAGAGGTTGGTGCAAATGCACTTTCAAAAAAGTAAGCAAAGAGTGACTGTAAAAGAGGTGGCCCGGTTGCAAAGCTTCCTGACTGCTGAAGAGATCCAGCAGCCTCTTTCAGTCCTGGCTCTTCGTCTGTGCGAGCAGAGACCATTCCTTTGTGCACTCCAAACTCGGGTTCAGGACGGGTGGGGAGTGCACCACATATGTTGTACTCAAACGGACTTGGAGCTGCCAAACAATCGAGCGACTCCAATAAAAGTGCCACCTCTCCAAAAGATTTTGCACACGGAAGACTTCCAGTAGGTACTTTCAGAGATGGATCATCGTCAGAGAGATCAAAAAAACTTGCTCTGATCACTCAGCAGCAGGACGTCTGAGATTGGGTGCCGGAGAGGTTGGTGCAAATGCATTTTCAAATAAGTAAGCAAAGAGTGACAGTAAAAGTTGTGGCCTGGTTGCAATTCCTGCGGTGAGCAGAAGAGATCCAGCAGCCTCTTTCAGTCCTGGCTCTTCGTCTGTGAGGGCAGAGACCAATCGTTCGTGTACTCCAAACTCGGATTCAGGACGGCTGGGGAGAGCACCAAAGATATGCTCTAACGGACTTGGAGCTGGAAAAACAAGGAGAGACTGCAATGCAAGTGTCACCGTAGCAAATCCTGCTGATTGCAGAAGAGATCCAGCGGGCTCTTCCTGTCCTGGCTCTTCGTCTATGCGAGCAGAGACCAATCGTTCGTCCCCTCCAAACTCGGATTCAGAAACCTGGGAAGTACACCACAGACGTTGTGATCACATGGACTTGGAGCTGGCAAACAAAGGAGAGACCACAAAAGGAGTACCAACTCTCCGAAAGATGCTGTAGTGCAGATTTCCAGTAGCTACTTTCAGACATGGATCATCGTCAGAGGGATCAAACAAGCTTGCTCTGCTCACTCAGCTGCAGGATGTCTGAGATTAGTTGCCGGAGAGGTTGGTGCAAATGCACTTTCAAATAAGTAAGCAAGGAGTGTCAGTAAAAGATTTGAGCTGGTTGCAAAGCTTGCTGACTGCTGAAGAGATCCAGCAGGCTCTTTCAGCCCTGGCTCTTCGTCTGTGGGAGCAGAGTCCAATCATTCGTTCAAACACAGCTACAGGGCGGCCAGGAGAACATCCAAAGATGTTGTACTCAAAGGCACTTTGAGGTGGGAAAGCAAGGAGCGAGAGCAATGCAGGTGGCACCGTTGCAAAGCTTATTGTGTGCAGAAGACGTGCAGCTGCATCTTTCAGCCCTGCCTCTTTCTCACTGGGAGCAGAGTCCAATCATTCGTGCAAACGCAGCTACAGGACGGCCGGGAGCACAACCGATGCTGTTGTATTCAAATGCACTTTGCGGTGGGAAAGCAAGGAGCGAGAGCAATACAGGTGTCCCGGTTGCAAAGCTTACTGACTGCTGAGGAGATCCAGCAGCCTCTTTCAGTCCTGGCTCTTCGTCTGTGCGAGCAGAGACCAATCGTTCGTACACTCCAAACTCGGATTCAGGACGGCTGGGGAGTGCACCAGAGATGTGCTCAAACGGACTTGGAGCTGGCAAACAAAGGAGAGACTGCAATACAAGTACCATCTCTCAGAAAGATGCTGTGTGCAGATTTCCAGTAGCTACTTTCGGACGTGGATCATCGTCAGAGGGATCAAACAAGCTTGCTCTGCTCGCTCGGCAGCAGGACTCCTGAGATTAGTTGCCGGAGAGGTTGGTGCAAATGCACTTTCAAATAAGTAAGCAAGGAGTGACAGTAAAAGATGTGGCCCAGTTGCAAAGCTTACTAACTGCTGAATATATCCAGCAGGCTCTTTCAGTCCTGGCTCCTCGTCTCTGCGAGCAGAGACCAATCGTTCGTTCACTCCAAATTCGGGTTCAGGACGGGTGAGGAGTGCACCACATATGTTGTACTCAAACGGACTTGGAGCTGCCAAACAAAGGAGAGACTGCAATACAAGGGCCACCTCTCCAAATGATGCTGTGCACGGAAGACTTCCAGGAGCTACTTTCAGAGATGGATCATCGTCAGAGTGAACAAAGAAACTTGCTCTGCTCACTCAGCAGCAGGACGTCTGAGATTAGTTGCCGGAGAGGTTGGTGCAAATGCACTTTCAAAAAAGTAAGCAAAGAGTGACTGTAAAAGAGGTGGCCCGGTTGCAAAGCTTCCTGACTGCTGAAGAGATCCAGCAGCCTCTTTCAGTCCTGGCTCTTCGTCTGTGCGAGCAGAGACCATTCCTTTGTGCACTCCAAACTCGGGTTCAGGACGGGTGGGGAGTGCACCACATATGTTGTACTCAAACGGACTTGGAGCTGCCAAACAAACGAGAGACTCCAATACAAGTGCCACCTCTCCAAAAGATTTTGCACACGGAAGACTTCCAGCAGGTACTTTCAGAGATGGATCATCGTCAGAGAGATCAAAAAAACTTGCTCTGATCACTCAGCAGCAGGACGTCTGAGATTGGGTGCCGGAGAGGTTGGTGCAAATGCATTTTCAAATAAGTAAGCAAAGAGTGACAGTAAAAGTTGTGGCCTGGTTGCAATTCCTGCGGTGAGCAGAAGAGATCCAGCAGCTTCTTTCAGTCCTGGCTCTTCGTCTGTGAGGGCAGAGACCAATCGTTCGTGTACTCCAAACTCGGATTCAGGACGGCTGGGGAGAGCACCAAAGATATGCTCTAACGGACTTGGAGCTGGAAAAACAAGGAGAGACTACAACGCAAGTGTCACCGTAGCAACTCCTGCAGATTGCAGAAGAGATCCAGCGGGCTCTTTCTGTCCTGGCTCTTCGTCTATGCGAGCAGAGACCAGTCGTTCGTCCACTCCAAACTCGGATTCAGGAACCTGGGAAGTACACCACAGACGTTGTGATCACATGGACTTGGAGCTGGCAAACAAAGGAGAGACCACAAAAGAAGTACCAACTCTCCGAAAGATGCTGTAGTGCAGATTTCCAGTAGCTACTTTCAGACATGGATCATCGTCAGAGGGATCAAACAAGCTTGCTCTGCTCACTCAGCTGCAGGACGTCTGAGATTAGTTGCCGGAGAGGTTGGTGCAAATGCACTTTCAAAAAAGTAAGCAAAGAGTGACTGTAAAAGAGGTGGCCCGGTTGCAAAGCTTCCTGACTGCTGAAGAGATCCAGCAGCCTCTTTCAGTCCTGGCTCTTCGTCTGTGCGAGCAGAGACCATTCCTTTGTGCACTCCAAACTCGGGTTCAGGACGGGTGGGGAGTGCACCACATATGTTGTACTCAAACGGACTTGGAGCTGCCAAACAATCGAGCGACTCCAATAAAAGTGCCACCTCTCCAAAAGATTTTGCACACGGAAGACTTCCAGTAGGTACTTTCAGAGATGGATCATCGTCAGAGAGATCAAAAAAACTTGCTCTGATCACTCAGCAGCAGGACGTCTGAGATTGGGTGCCGGAGAGGTTGGTGCAAATGCATTTTCAAATAAGTAAGCAAAGAGTGACAGTAAAAGTTGTGGCCTGGTTGCAATTCCTGCGGTGAGCAGAAGAGATCCAGCAGCCTCTTTCAGTCCTGGCTCTTCGTCTGTGAGGGCAGAGACCAATCGTTCGTGTACTCCAAACTCGGATTCAGGACGGCTGGGGAGAGCACCAAAGATATGCTCTAACGGACTTGGAGCTGGAAAAACAAGGAGAGACTGCAATGCAAGTGTCACCGTAGCAAATCCTGCTGATTGCAGAAGAGATCCAGCGGGCTCTTCCTGTCCTGGCTCTTCGTCTATGCGAGCAGAGACCAATCGTTCGTCCCCTCCAAACTCGGATTCAGAAACCTGGGAAGTACACCACAGACGTTGTGATCACATGGACTTGGAGCTGGCAAACAAAGGAGAGACCACAAAAGGAGTACCAACTCTCCGAAAGATGCTGTAGTGCAGATTTCCAGTAGCTACTTTCAGACATGGATCATCGTCAGAGGGATCAAACAAGCTTGCTCTGCTCACTCAGCTGCAGGATGTCTGAGATTAGTTGCCGGAGAGGTTGGTGCAAATGCACTTTCAAATAAGTAAGCAAGGAGTGTCAGTAAAAGATTTGAGCTGGTTGCAAAGCTTGCTGACTGCTGAAGAGATCCAGCAGGCTCTTTCAGCCCTGGCTCTTCGTCTGTGGGAGCAGAGTCCAATCATTCGTTCAAACACAGCTACAGGGCGGCCAGGAGAACATCCAAAGATGTTGTACTCAAAGGCACTTTGAGGTGGGAAAGCAAGGAGCGAGAGCAATGCAGGTGGCACCGTTGCAAAGCTTATTGTGTGCAGAAGACGTGCAGCTGCATCTTTCAGCCCTGCCTCTTTCTCACTGGGAGCAGAGTCCAATCATTCGTGCAAACGCAGCTACAGGACGGCCGGGAGCACAACCGATGCTGTTGTATTCAAATGCACTTTGCGGTGGGAAAGCAAGGAGCGAGAGCAATACAGGTGTCCCGGTTGCAAAGCTTACTGACTGCTGAGGAGATCCAGCAGCCTCTTTCAGTCCTGGCTCTTCGTCTGTGCGAGCAGAGACCAATCGTTCGTACACTCCAAACTCGGATTCAGGACGGCTGGGGAGTGCACCAGAGATGTGCTCAAACGGACTTGGAGCTGGCAAACAAAGGAGAGACTGCAATACAAGTACCATCTCTCAGAAAGATGCTGTGTGCAGATTTCCAGTAGCTACTTTCGGACGTGGATCATCGTCAGAGGGATCAAACAAGCTTGCTCTGCTCGCTCGGCAGCAGGACTCCTGAGATTAGTTGCCGGAGAGGTTGGTGCAAATGCACTTTCAAATAAGTAAGCAAGGAGTG
This sequence comes from Ara ararauna, assembly GCA_028858755.1. Classification (NCBI taxonomy): domain Eukaryota; kingdom Metazoa; phylum Chordata; class Aves; order Psittaciformes; family Psittacidae; genus Ara; species Ara ararauna. Next base: position 21,428,729 of record CM054380.1, read on the forward strand.
ACAGTAAAAGATGTGGCCCAGTTGCAAAGCTTACTAACTGCTGAAGATATCCAGCAGGCTCTTTCAGTCCTGGCTCCTCGTCTCTGCGAGCAGAGACCAATCGTTCGTTCACTCCAAATTCGGGTTCAGGACGGGTGAGGAGTGCACCACATATGTTGTACTCAAACGGACTTGGAGCTGCCAAACAAAGGAGAGACTGCAATACAAGGGCCACCTCTCCAAATGATGCTGTGCACGGAAGACTTCCAGGAGCTACTTTCAGAGATGGATCATCGTCAGAGTGAACAAAGAAACTTGCTCTGCTCACTCAGCAGCAGGACGTCTGAGATTAGTTGCCGGAGAGGTTGGTGCAAATGCACTTTCAAAAAAGTAAGCAAAGAGTGACTGTAAAAGAGGTGGCCCGGTTGCAAAGCTTCCTGACTGCTGAAGAGATCCAGCAGCCTCTTTCAGTCCTGGCTCTTCGTCTGTGCGAGCAGAGACCATTCCTTTGTGCACTCCAAACTCGGGTTCAGGACGGGTGGGGAGTGCACCACATATGTTGTACTCAAACGGACTTGGAGCTGCCAAACAAACGAGAGACTCCAATACAAGTGCCACCTCTCCAAAAGATTTTGCACACGGAAGACTTCCAGCAGGTACTTTCAGAGATGGATCATCGTCAGAGAGATCAAAAAAACTTGCTCTGATCACTCAGCAGCAGGACGTCTGAGATTGGGTGCCGGAGAGGTTGGTGCAAATGCATTTTCAAATAAGTAAGCAAAGAGTGACAGTAAAAGTTGTGGCCTGGTTGCAATTCCTGCGGTGAGCAGAAGAGATCCAGCAGCTTCTTTCAGTCCTGGCTCTTCGTCTGTGAGGGCAGAGACCAATCGTTCGTGTACTCCAAACTCGGATTCAGGACGGCTGGGGAGAGCACCAAAGATATGCTCTAACGGACTTGGAGCTGGAAAAACAAGGAGAGACTACAACGCAAGTGTCACCGTAGCAACTCCTGCAGATTGCAGAAGAGATCCAGCGGGCTCTTTCTGTCCTGGCTCTTCGTCTATGCGAGCAGAGACCAGTCGTTCGTCCACTCCAAACTCGGATTCAGGAACCTGGGAAGTACACCACAGACGTTGTGATCACATGGACTTGGAGCTGGCAAACAAAGGAGAGACCACAAAAGAAGTACCAACTCTCCGAAAGATGCTGTAGTGCAGATTTCCAGTAGCTACTTTCAGACATGGATCATCGTCAGAGGGATCAAACAAGCTTGCTCTGCTCACTCAGCTGCAGGACGTCTGAGATTAGTTGCCGGAGAGGTTGGTGCAAATGCACTTTCAAAAAAGTAAGCAAAGAGTGACTGTAAAAGAGGTGGCCCGGTTGCAAAGCTTCCTGACTGCTGAAGAGATCCAGCAGCCTCTTTCAGTCCTGGCTCTTCGTCTGTGCGAGCAGAGACCATTCCTTTGTGCACTCCAAACTCGGGTTCAGGACGGGTGGGGAGTGCACCACATATGTTGTACTCAAACGGACTTGGAGCTGCCAAACAATCGAGCGACTCCAATAAAAGTGCCACCTCTCCAAAAGATTTTGCACACGGAAGACTTCCAGTAGGTACTTTCAGAGATGGATCATCGTCAGAGAGATCAAAAAAACTTGCTCTGATCACTCAGCAGCAGGACGTCTGAGATTGGGTGCCGGAGAGGTTGGTGCAAATGCATTTTCAAATAAGTAAGCAAAGAGTGACAGTAAAAGTTGTGGCCTGGTTGCAATTCCTGCGGTGAGCAGAAGAGATCCAGCAGCCTCTTTCAGTCCTGGCTCTTCGTCTGTGAGGGCAGAGACCAATCGTTCGTGTACTCCAAACTCGGATTCAGGACGGCTGGGGAGAGCACCAAAGATATGCTCTAACGGACTTGGAGCTGGAAAAACAAGGAGAGACTGCAACGCAAGTGTCACCGTAGCAACTCCTGCTGATTGCAGAAGAGATCCAGCGGGCTCTTCCTGTCCTGGCTCTTCGTCTATGCGAGCAGACACCAATCGTTCGTCCCCTCCAAACTCGGATTCAGAAACCTGGGAAGTACACCACAGACGTTGTGATCACATGGACTTGGAGCTGGCAAACAAAGGAGAGACCACAAAAGGAGTACCAACTCTCCGAAAGATGCTGTAGTGCAGATTTCCAGTAGCTACTTTCAGACATGGATCATCGTCAGAGGGATCAAACAAGCTTGCTCTGCTCACTCAGCTGCAGGATGTCTGAGATTAGTTGCCGGAGAGGTTGGTGCAAATGCACTTTCAAATAAGTAAGCAAGGAGTGTCAGTAAAAGATTTGAGCTGGTTGCAAAGCTTGCTGACTGCTGAAGAGATCCAGCAGGCTCTTTCAGCCCTGGCTCTTCGTCTGTGGGAGCAGAGTCCAATCATTCGTTCAAACACAGCTACAGGGCGGCCAGGAGAACATCCAAAGATGTTGTACTCAAAGGCACTTTGAGGTGGGAAAGCAAGGAGCGAGAGCAATGCAGGTGGCACCGTTGCAAAGCTTATTGTGTGCAGAAGACGTGCAGCTGCATCTTTCAGCCCTGCCTCTTTCTCACTGGGAGCAGAGTCCAATCATTCGTGCAAACGCAGCTACAGGACGGCCGGGAGCACAACCGATGCTGTTGTATTCAAATGCACTTTGCGGTGGGAAAGCAAGGAGAGAGAGCAATACAGGTGTCCCGGTTGCAAAGCTTACTGACTGCTGAGGAGATCCAGCAGCCTCTTTCAGTCCTGGCTCTTCGTCTGTGCGAGCAGAGACCAATCGTTCGTACACTCCAAACTCGGATTCAGGACGGCTGGGGAGTGCACCAGAGATGTGCTCAAACGGACTTGGAGCTGGCAAACAAAGGAGAGACTGCAATACAAGTACCATCTCTCAGAAAGATGCTGTGTGCAGATTTCCAGTAGCTACTTTCGGACGTGGATCATCGTCAGAGGGATCAAACAAGCTTGCTCTGCTCGCTCGGCAGCAGGACTCCTGAGATTAGTTGCCGGAGAGGTTGGTGCAAATGCACTTTCAAATAAGTAAGCAAGGAGTGACAGTAAAAGATGTGGCCCAGTTGCAAAGCTTACTAACTGCTGAATATATCCAGCAGGCTCTTTCAGTCCTGGCTCCTCGTCTCTGCGAGCAGAGACCAATCGTTCGTTCACTCCAAATTCGGGTTCAGGACGGGTGAGGAGTGCACCACATATGTTGTACTCAAACGGACTTGGAGCTGCCAAACAAAGGAGAGACTGCAATACAAGGGCCACCTCTCCAAATGATGCTGTGCACGGACGACTTCCAGGAGCTACTTTCAGAGATGGATCATCGTCAGAGTGAACAAAGAAACTTGCTCTGCTCACTCAGCAGCAGGACGTCTGAGATTAGTTGCCGGAGAGGTTGGTGCAAATGCACTTTCAAAAAAGTAAGCAAAGAGTGACTGTAAAAGAGGTGGCCCGGTTGCAAAGCTTCCTGACTGCTGAAGAGATCCAGCAGCCTCTTTCAGTCCTGGCTCTTCGTCTGTGCGAGCAGAGACCATTCCTTTGTGCACTCCAAACTCGGGTTCAGGACGGGTGGGGAGTGCACCACATATGTTGTACTCAAACGGACTTGGAGCTGCCAAACAAACGAGAGACTCCAATACAAGTGCCACCTCTCCAAAAGATTTTGCACACGGAAGACTTCCAGCAGGTACTTTCAGAGATGGATCATCGTCAGAGAGATCAAAAAAACTTGCTCTGATCACTCAGCAGCAGGACGTCTGAGATTGGGTGCCGGAGAGGTTGGTGCAAATGCATTTTCAAATAAGTAAGCAAAGAGTGACAGTAAAAGTTGTGGCCTGGTTGCAATTCCTGCGGTGAGCAGAAGAGATCCAGCAGCTTCTTTCAGTCCTGGCTCTTCGTCTGTGAGGGCAGAGACCAATCGTTCGTGTACTCCAAACTCGGATTCAGGACGGCTGGGGAGAGCACCAAAGATATGCTCTAACGGACTTGGAGCTGGAAAAACAAGGAGAGACTACAACGCAAGTGTCACCGTAGCAACTCCTGCAGATTGCAGAAGAGATCCAGCGGGCTCTTTCTGTCCTGGCTCTTCGTCTATGCGAGCAGAGACCAGTCGTTCGTCCACTCCAAACTCGGATTCAGGAACCTGGGAAGTACACCACAGACGTTGTGATCACATGGACTTGGAGCTGGCAAACAAAGGAGAGACCACAAAAGAAGTACCAACTCTCCGAAAGATGCTGTAGTGCAGATTTCCAGTAGCTACTTTCAGACATGGATCATCGTCAGAGGGATCAAACAAGCTTGCTCTGCTCACTCAGCTGCAGGACGTCTGAGATTAGTTGCCGGAGAGGTTGGTGCAAATGCACTTTCAAAAAAGTAAGCAAAGAGTGACTGTAAAAGAGGTGGCCCGGTTGCAAAGCTTCCTGACTGCTGAAGAGATCCAGCAGCCTCTTTCAGTCCTGGCTCTTCGTCTGTGCGAGCAGAGACCATTCCTTTGTGCACTCCAAACTCGGGTTCAGGACGGGTGGGGAGTGCACCACATATGTTGTACTCAAACGGACTTGGAGCTGCCAAACAATCGAGCGACTCCAATAAAAGTGCCACCTCTCCAAAAGATTTTGCACACGGAAGACTTCCAGTAGGTACTTTCAGAGATGGATCATCGTCAGAGAGATCAAAAAAACTTGCTCTGATCACTCAGCAGCAGGACGTCTGAGATTGGGTGCCGGAGAGGTTGGTGCAAATGCATTTTCAAATAAGTAAGCAAAGAGTGACAGTAAAAGTTGTGGCCTGGTTGCAATTCCTGCGGTGAGCAGAAGAGATCCAGCAGCTTCTTTCAGTCCTGGCTCTTCGTCTGTGAGGGCAGAGACCAATCGTGCGTGCACTCCAAACTCGGATTCAGGACGGCTGGGGAGAGCACCAAAGATATGCTCTAACGGACTTGGAGCTGGAAAAACAAGGAGAGACTGCAATGCAAGTGTCACCGTAGCAACTCCTGCTGATTGCAGAAGAGATCCAGCGGGCTCTTCCTGTCCTGGCTCTTCGTCTATGCGAGCAGAGACCAATCGTTCGTCCCCTCCAAACTCGGATTCAGAAACCTGGGAAGTACACCACAGACGTTGTGATCACATGGACTTGGAGATGGCAAACAAAGGAGAGACCACAAAAGGAGTACCAACTCTCCGAAAGATGCTGTAGTGCAGATTTCCAGTAGCTACTTTCAGACATGGATCATCGTCAGAGGGATCAAACAAGCTTGCTCTGCTCACTCAGCTGCAGGATGTCTGAGATTAGTTGCCGGAGAGGTTGGTGCAAATGCACTTTCAAATAAGTAAGCAAGGAGTGTCAGTAAAAGATTTGAGCTGGTTGCAAAGCTTGCTGACTGCTGAAGAGATCCAGCAGGCTCTTTCAGCCCTGGCTCTTCGTCTGTGGGAGCAGAGTCCAATCATTCGTTCAAACACAGCTACAGGGCGGCCAGGAGAACATCCAAAGATGTTGTACTCAAAGGCACTTTGAGGTGGGAAAGCAAGGAGCGAGAGCAATGCAGGTGGCACCGTTGCAAAGCTTATTGTGTGCAGAAGACGTGCAGCTGCATCTTTCAGCCCTGCCTCTTTCTCACTGGGAGCAGAGTCCAATCATTCGTGCAAACGCAGCTACAGGACGGCCGGGAGCACAACCGATGCTGTTGTATTCAAATGCACTTTGCGGTGGGAAAGCAAGGAGCGAGAGCAATACAGGTGTCCCGGTTGCAAAGCTTACTGACTGCTGAGGAGATCCAGCAGCCTCTTTCAGTCCTGGCTCTTCGTCTGTGCGAGCAGAGACCAATCGTTCGTACACACCAAACTCGGATTCAGGACGGCTGGGGAGTGCACCAGAGATGTGCTCAAACGGACTTGGAGCTGGCAAACAAAGGAGAGACTGCAATACAAGTACCATCTCTCAGAAAGATGCTGTGTGCAGATTTCCAGTAGCTACTTTCGGACGTGGATCATCGTCAGAGGGATCAAACAAGCTTGCTCTGCTCGCTCGGCAGCAGGACTCCTGAGATTAGTTGCCGGAGAGGTTGGTGCAAATGCACTTTCCAATAAGTAAGCAAGGAGTGACAGTAAAAGATGTGGCCCAGTTGCAAAGCTTACTAACTGCTGAATATATCCAGCAGGCTCTTTCAGTCCTGGCTCCTCGTCTCTGCGAGCAGAGACTAATCGTTCGTTCACTCCAAATTCGGGTTCAGGACGGGTGAGGAGTGCACCACATATGTTGTACTCAAACGGACTTGGAGCTGCCAAACAAAGGAGAGACTGCAATACAAGGGCCACCTCTCCAAATGATGCTGTGCACGGACGACTTCCAGTAGGTACTTTCAGAGATGGATCATCGTCAGAGTGAACAAAGAAACTTGCTCTGCTCACTCAGCAGCAGGACGTCTGAGATTAGTTGCCGGAGAGGTTGGTGCAAATGCACTTTCAAAAAAGTAAGCAAAGAGTGACTGTAAAAGAGGTGGCCCGGTTGCAAAGCTTCCTGACTGCTGAAGAGATCCAGCAGCCTCTTTCAGTCCTGGCTCTTCGTCTGTGCGAGCAGAGACCATTCCTTTGTGCACTCCAAACTCGGGTTCAGGACGGGTGGGGAGTGCACCACATATGTTGTACTCAAACGGACTTGGAGCTGCCAAACAAACGAGAGACTCCAATACAAGTGCCACCTCTCCAAAAGATTTTGCACACGGAAGACTTCCAGCAGGTACTTTCAGAGATGGATCATCGTCAGAGAGATCAAAAAAACTTGCTCTGATCACTCAGCAGCAGGACGTCTGAGATTGGGTGCCGGAGAGGTTGGTGCAAATGCATTTTCAAATAAGTAAGCAAAGAGTGACAGTAAAAGTTGTGGCCTGGTTGCAATTCCTGCGGTGAGCAGAAGAGATCCAGCAGCTTCTTTCAGTCCTGGCTCTTCGTCTGTGAGGGCAGAGACCAATCGTTCGTGTACTCCAAACTCGGATTCAGGACGGCTGGGGAGAGCACCAAAGATATGCTCTAACGGACTTGGAGCTGGAAAAACAAGGAGAGACTACAACGCAAGTGTCACCGTAGCAACTCCTGCAGATTGCAGAAGAGATCCAGCGGGCTCTTTCTGTCCTGGCTCTTCGTCTATGCGAGCAGAGACCAGTCGTTCGTCCACTCCAAACTCGGATTCAGGAACCTGGGAAGTACACCACAGACGTTGTGATCACATGGACTTGGAGCTGGCAAACAAAGGAGAGACCACAAAAGAAGTACCAACTCTCCGAAAGATGCTGTAGTGCAGATTTCCAGTAGCTACTTTCAGACATGGATCATCGTCAGAGGGATCAAACAAGCTTGCTCTGCTCACTCAGCTGCAGGACGTCTGAGATTAGTTGCCGGAGAGGTTGGTGCAAATGCACTTTCAAAAAAGTAAGCAAAGAGTGACTGTAAAAGAGGTGGCCCGGTTGCAAAGCTTCCTGACTGCTGAAGAGATCCAGCAGCCTCTTTCAGTCCTGGCTCTTCGTCTGTGCGAGCAGAGACCATTCCTTTGTGCACTCCAAACTCGGGTTCAGGACGGGTGGGGAGTGCACCACATATGTTGTACTCAAACGGACTTGGAGCTGCCAAACAATCGAGCGACTCCAATAAAAGTGCCACCTCTCCAAAAGATTTTGCACACGGAAGACTTCCAGCAGGTACTTTCAGAGATGGATCATCGTCAGAGAGATCAAAAAAACTTGCTCTGATCACTCAGCAGCAGGACGTCTGAGATTGGGTGCCGGAGAGGTTGGTGCAAATGCATTTTCAAATAAGTAAGCAAAGAGTGACAGTAAAAGTTGTGGCCTGGTTGCAATTCCTGCGGTGAGCAGAAGAGATCCAGCAGCCTCTTTCAGTCCTGGCTCTTCGTCTGTGAGGGCAGAGACCAATCGTTCGTGCACTCCAAACTCGGATTCAGGACGGCTGGGGAGAGCACCAAAGATATGCTCTAACGGACTTGGAGCTGGAAAAACAAGGAGAGACTGCAATGCAAGTGTCACCGTAGCAAATCCTGCTGATTGCAGAAGAGATCCAGCGGGCTCTTCCTGTCCTGGCTCTTCGTCTATGCGAGCAGAGACCAATCGTTCGTCCCCTCCAAACTCGGATTCAGAAACCTGGGAAGTACACCACAGACGTTGTGATCACATGGACTTGGAGCTGGCAAACAAAGGAGAGACCACAAAAGGAGTGCCAACTCTCCGAAAGATGCTGTAGTGCAGATTTCCAGTAGCTACTTTCAGACATGGATCATCGTCAGAGGGATCAAACAAGCTTGCTCTGCTCACTCAGCTGCAGGATGTCTGAGATTAGTTGCCGGAGAGGTTGGTGCAAATACACTTTCAAATAAGTAAGCAAGGAGTGTCAGTAAAAGATTTGAGCTGGTTGCAAAGCTTGCTGACTGCTGAAGAGATCCAGCAGGCTCTTTCAGCCCTGGCTCTTCGTCTGTGGGAGCAGAGTCCAATCATTCGTTCAAACACAGCTACAGGGCGGCCAGGAGAACATCCAAAGATGTTGTACTCAAAGGCACTTTGAGGTGGGAAAGCAAGGAGCGAGAGCAATGCAGGTGGCACCGTTGCAAAGCTTATTGTGTGCAGAAGACGTGCAGCTGCATCTTTCAGCCCTGCCTCTTTCTCACTGGGAGCAGAGTCCAATCATTCGTGCAAACGCAGCTACAGGACGGCCGGGAGCACAACCGATGCTGTTGTATTCAAATGCACTTTGCGGTGGGAAAGCAAGGAGAGAGAGCAATGCAGGTGTCCCGGTTGCAAAGCTTACTGACTGCTGAGGAGATCCAGCAGCCTCTTTCAGTCCTGGCTCTTCGTCTGTGCGAGCAGAGACCAATCGTTCGTACACTCCAAACTCGGATTCAGGACGGCTGGGGAGTGCACCAGAGATGTGCTCAAACGGACTTGGAGCTGGCAAACAAAGGAGAGACTGCAATACAAGTACCATCTCTCAGAAAGATGCTGTGTGCAGATTTCCAGTAGCTACTTTCGGACGTGGATCATCGTCAGAGGGATCAAACAAGCTTGCTCTGCTCGCTCGGCAGCAGGACTCCTGAGATTAGTTGCCGGAGAGGTTGGTGCAAATGCACTTTCAAATAAGTAAGCAAGGAGTGACAGTAAAAGATGTGGCCCAGTTGCAAAGCTTACTAACTGCTGAATATATCCAGCAGGCTCTTTCAGTCCTGGCTCCTCGTCTCTGCAAGCAGAGACTAATCGTTCGTTCACTCCAAATTCGGGTTCAGGACGGGTGAGGAGTGCACCACATATGTTGTACTCAAACGGACTTGGAGCTGCCAAACAAAGGAGAGACTCCAATACAAGGGCCACCTCTCCAAATGATGCTGTGCACGGAAGACTTCCAGGAGCTACTTTCAGAGATGGATCATCGTCAGAGGGATCAAACAAACTTCCACTGATCACTCAGCTGCAGAACATCTGAGATTGGGTGCCGGAGAGGTTGGTGCAAATGCACTTACAGATAAGTAAGAAGGGAGTGAGAGTAAAAGAGGTGGCCCGGTTGCAAAGCTTCCTGAGTGCTGAAGAGATCCAGCAGCCTCTTTCAGTCCAGGCTCTCCGTTTGTGCGAGCAGAGACCAATCGTTCGCGACACCAAACTCGGATTCAGGACGGCTGGGGAGTGCTCCTCAGATGTTGTGCTCAAAAGGACTTGGAGCTGGCAAACAAAGGAGAGACTGCAATACAAGTGCCACTTCTCCGAAAGATGCTTTTTTTGAGGATTTCCAGGAGTTACTTTCAGACAAGGATCATCGTCAGAGGGAACAAAGAAACTTGCTCTGCTCACTCAGCAGCAGGACGTCTGAGATTAGTTGCCGGAGAGGTTGGTGCAAATGCACTTTCAAAAAAGTAAGCAAAGAGTGACTGTAAAAGAGGTGGCCCGGTTGCAAAGCTTCCTGACTGCTGAAGAGATCCAGCAGCCTCTTTCAGTCCTGGCTCTTTGTCTGTGCGAGCAGAGACCATTCCTTTGTGCACTCCAAACTCGGGTTCAGGACGGGTGGGGAGTGCACCACATATGTTGTACTCAAACGGACTTGGAGCTGCCAAACAAACGAGAGACTCCAATACAAGTGCCACCTCTCCAAAAGATTTTGCACACGGAAGACTTCCAGCAGGTACTTTCAGAGATGGATCATCGTCAGAGAGATCAAAAAAACTTGCTCTGATCACTCAGCAGCAGGACGTCTGAGATTGGGTGCCGGAGAGGTTGGTGCAAATGCATTTTCAAATAAGTAAGCAAAGAGTGACAGTAAAAGTTGTGGCCTGGTTGCAATTCCTGCGGTGAGCAGAAGAGATCCAGCAGCTTCTTTCAGTCCTGGCTCTTCGTCTGTGAGGGCAGAGACCAATCGTTCGTGTACTCCAAACTCGGATTCAGGACGGCTGGGGAGAGCACCAAAGATATGCTCTAACGGACTTGGAGCTGGAAAAACAAGGAGAGACTGCAATGCAAGTGTCACCGTAGCAAATCCTGCTGATTGCAGAAGAGATCCAGCGGGCTCTTCCTGTCCTGGCTCTTCGTCTATGCGAGCAGAGACCAATCGTTCGTCCCCTCCAAACTCGGATTCAGAAACCTGGGAAGTACACCACAGACGTTGTGATCACATGGACTTGGAGCTGGCAAACAAAGGAGAGACCACAAAAGGAGTACCAACTCTCCGAAAGATGCTGTAGTGCAGATTTCCATTAGCTATTTTCAGACATGGATCATCGTCAGAGGGATCAAACCAGCTTGCTCTGCTCACTCAGCTGCAGGATGTCTGAGATTAGTTGCCGGAGAGGTTGGTGCAAATGCACTTTCAAATAAGTAAGCAAGGAGTGTCAGTAAAAGATTTGAGCTGGTTGCAAAGCTTGCTGACTGCTGAAGAGATCCAGCAGGCTCTTTCAGCCCTGGCTCTTCGTCTGTGGGAGCAGAGTCCAATCATTCGTTCAAACACAGCTACAGGGCGGCCAGGAGAACATCCAAAGATGTTGTACTCAAAGGCACTTTGAGGTGGGAAAGCAAGGAGCGAGAGCAATGCAGGTGGCACCGTTGCAAAGCTTATTGTGTGCAGAAGACGTGCAGCTGCATCTTTCAGCCCTGCCTCTTTCTCACTGGGAGCAGAGTCCAATCATTCGTGCAAACGCAGCTACAGGACGGCCGGGAGCACAACCGATGCTGTTGTATTCAAATGCACTTTGCGGTGGGAAAGCAAGGAGCGAGAGCAATACAGGTGTCCCGGTTGCAAAGCTTACTGACTGCTGAGGAGATCCAGCAGCCTCTTTCAGTCCTGGCTCTTCGTCTGTGCGAGCAGAGACCAATCGTTCGTACACACCAAACTCGGATTCAGGATGGCTGGGGAGTGCACCAGAGATGTGCTCAAACGGACTTGGAGCTGGCAAACAAAGGAGAGACTGCAATACAAGTACCATCTCTCAGAAAGATGCTGTGTGCAGATTTCCAGTAGCTACTTTCGGACGTGGATCATCGTCAGAGGGATCAAACAAGCTTGCTCTGCTCGCTCGGCAGCAGGACTCCTGAGATTAGTTGCCGGAGAGGTTGGTGCAAATGCACTTTCAAATAAGTAAGCAAGGAGTGACAGTAAAAGATGTGGCCCAGTTGCAAAGCTTACTAACTGCTGAATATATCCAGCAGGCTCTTTCAGTCCTGGCTCCTCGTCTCTGCGAGCAGAGACCAATCGTTCGTTCACTCCAAATTCGGGTTCAGGACGGGTGAGGAGTGCACCACATATGTTGTACTCAAACGGACTTGGAGCTGCCAAACAAAGGAGAGACTGCAATACAAGGGCCACCTCTCCAAATGATGCTGTGCACGGAAGACTTCCAGGAGCTACTTTCAGAGATGGATCATCGTCAGAGGGATCAAACAAACTTCCACTGATCACTCAGCTGCAGAACATCTGAGATTGGGTGCCGGAGAGGTTGGTGCAAATGCACTTACAGATAAGTAAGAAGGGAGTGAGAGTAAAAGAGGTGGCCCGGTTGCAAAGCTTCCTGACTGCTGAAGAGATCCACCAGCCTCTTTCAGTCCAGGCTCTCCGTCTGTGCGATCAGAGACCAATCGTTCGCGACACCAAACTCGGATTGAGGACGGCTGGGGAGTGCTCCACAGATGTTGTGCTCAAAAGGACTTGGAGCTGGCAAACAAAGGAGAGACTGCAATACAAGTGCCACTTCTCCGAAAGATGCTTTTTTTGAGGATTTCCAGGAGTTACTTTCAGACAAGGATCATCGTCAGAGGGAACAAAGAAACTTGCTCTGCTCGCTCAGCAGCAGGACGTCTGAGATTAGTTGCCGGAGAGGTTGGTGCAAATGCACTTTCAAAAAAGTAAGCAAAGAGTGACTGTAAAAGAGGTGGCCCGGTTGCAAAGCTTCCTGACTGCTGAAGAGATCCAGCAGCCTCTTTCAGTCCTGGCTCTTCGTCTGTGCGAGCAGAGACCATTCCTTTGTGCACTCCAAACTCGGGTTCAGGACAGGCGGGGAGTGCACCACATATGTTGTACTCAAACGGACTTGGAGCTGCCAAACAATCGAGCGACTCCAATAAAAGTGCCACCTCTCCAAAAGATTTTGCACACGGAAGACTTCCAGTAGGTACTTTCAGAGATGGATCATCGTCAGAGAGATCAAAAAAACTTGCTCTGATCACTCAGCAGCAGGACGTCTGAGATTGGGTGCCGGAGAGGTTGGTGCAAATGCATTTTCAAATAAGTAAGCAAAGAGTGACAGTAAAAGTTGTGGCCTGGTTGCATTCCTGCGGTGAGCAGAAGAGTTCCAGCAGCCTCTTTCAGTCCTGGCTCTTCGTCTGTGAGGGCAGAGACCAATCGTTCGTGTACTCCAAACTCGGATTCAGGACGGCTGGGGAGAGCACCAAAGATATGCTCTAACGGACTTGGAGCTGGAAAAACAAGGAGAGACTGCAATGCAAGTGTCACCGTAGCAAATCCTGCTGATTGCAGAAGAGATCCAGCGGGCTCTTCCTGTCCTGGCTCTTCGTCTATGCGAGCAGAGACCAATCGTTCGTCCCCTCCAAACTCGGATTCAGAAACCTGGGAAGTACACCACAGACGTTGTGATCACATGGACTTGGAGCTGGCAAACAAAGGAGAGACCACAAAAGAGTACCAACTCTCCGAAAGATGCTGTAGTGCAGATTTCCAGTAGCTACTTTCAGACATGGATCATCGTCAGAGGGATCAAACAAGCTTGCTCTGCTCACTCAGCTGCAGGATGTCTGAGATTAGTTGCCGGAGAGGTTGGTGCAAATGCACTTTCAAATAAGTAAGCAAGGAGTGTCAGTAAAAGATTTGAGCTGGTTGCAAAGCTTGCTGACTGCTGAAGAGATCCAGCAGGCTCTTTCAGCCCTGGCTCTTCGTCTGTGGGAGCAGAGTCCAATCATTCGTTCAAACACAGCTACAGGGCGGCCAGGAGAACATCCAAAGATGTTGTACTCAAAGGCACTTTGAGGTGGGAAAGCAAGGAGCGAGAGCAATGCAGGTGGCACCGTTGCAAAGCTTATTGTGTGCAGAAGACGTGCAGCTGCATCTTTCAGCCCTGCCTCTTTCTCACTGGGAGCAGAGTCCAATCATTCGTGCAAACGCAGCTACAGGACGGCCGGGAGCACAACCGATGCTGTTGTATTCAAATGCACTTTGCGGTGGGAAAGCAAGGAGCGAGAGCAATACAGGTGTCCCGGTTGCAAAGCTTACTGACTGCTGAGGAGATCCAGCAGCCTCTTTCAGTCCTGGCTCTTCGTCTGTGCGAGCAGAGACCAATCGTTCGTACACACCAAACTCGGATTCAGGACGGCTGGGGAGTGCACCAGAGATGTGCTCAAACGGACTTGGAGCTGGCAAACAAAGGAGAGACTGCAATACAAGTACCATCTCTCAGAAAGATGCTGTGTGCAGATTTCCAGTAGCTACTTTCGGACGTGGATCATCGTCAGAGGGATCAAACAAGCTTGCTCTGCTCGCTCGGCAGCAGGACTCCTGAGATTAGTTGCCGGAGAGGTTGGTGCAAATGCACTTTCAAATAAGTAAGCAAGGAGTGACAGTAAAAGATGTGGCCCAGTTGCAAAGCTTACTAACTGCTGAATATATCCAGCAGGCTCTTTCAGTCCTGGCTCCTCGTCTCTGCGAGCAGAGACCAATCGTTCGTTCACTCCAAATTCGGGTTCAGGACGGGTGAGGAGTGCACCACATATGTTGTACTCAAACGGACTTGGAGCTGCCAAACAAAGGAGAGACTGCAATACAAGGGCCACCTCTCCAAATGATGCTGTGCACGGAAGACTTCCAGGAGCTACTTTCAGAGATGGATCATCGTCAGAGGGATCAAACAAACTTCCACTGATCACTCAGCTGCAGAACATCTGAGATTGGGTGCCGGAGAGGTTGGTGCAAATGCACTTACAGATAAGTAAGAAGGGAGTGAGAGTAAAAGAGGTGGCCCGGTTGCAAAGCTTCCTGAGTGCTGAAGAGATCCAGCAGCCTCTTTCAGTCCAGGCTCTCCGTCTGTGCGAGCAGAGACTAATCGTTCGTACACTCCAAACTCGGATTCAGGACGCCTGGGGAGTGCGCCACAGATGTTGTTCTCAAACGGACTTGGAGCTTGTAAACCAAGGAGCGATGGCAATGCAAGTGTCACCTTAGCAAATCGTGCTGTGTGCAGAAGAGATCCAGCTAGCTCTTTCAGTCCTGGCTCTTCGTCTGTGCGAGCAGAGACCAATCGTTCGCGACACCGAACTCGGATTCAGGACGGCTGGGGAGTGCTCCACAGATGTTGTGCTCAAAAGGACTTGGAGCTGGCAAACAAAGGAGAGACTGCAATACAAGTGCCACTTCTCCGAAAGATGCTTTTTTTGAGGATTTCCAGGAGTTACTTTCAGACAAGGATCATCGTCAGAGGGAACAAAGAAACTTGCTCTGCTCACTCAGCAGCAGGACGTCTGAGATTAGTTGCCGGAGAGGTTGGTGCAAATGCACTTTCAAAAAAGTAAGCAAAGAGTGACTGTAAAAGAGGTGGCCCGGTTGCAAAGCTTCCTGACTGCTGAAGAGATCCAGCAGCCTCTTTCAGTCCTGGCTCTTTGTCTGTGCGAGCAGAGACCATTCCTTTGTGCACTCCAAACTCGGGTTCAGGACGGGTGGGGAGTGCACCACATATGTTGTACTCAAACGGACTTGGAGCTGCCAAACAAACGAGAGACTCCAATACAAGTGCCACCTCTCCAAAAGATTTTGCACACGGAAGACTTCCAGCAGGTACTTTCAGAGATGGATCATCGTCAGAGAGATCAAAAAAACTTGCTCTGATCACTCAGCAGCAGGACGTCTGAGATTGGGTGCCGGAGAGGTTGGTGCAAATGCATTTTCAAATAAGTAAGCAAAGAGTGACAGTAAAAGTTGTGGCCTGGTTGCAATTCCTGCGGTGAGCAGAAGAGATCCAGCAGCTTCTTTCAGTCCTGGCTCTTCGTCTGTGAGGGCAGAGACCAATCGTTCGTGTACTCCAAACTCGGATTCAGGACGGCTGGGGAGAGCACCAAAGATATGCTCTAACGGACTTGGAGCTGGAAAAACAAGGAGAGACTGCAATGCAAGTGTCACCGTAGCAAATCCTGCTGATTGCAGAAGAGATCCAGCGGGCTCTTCCTGTCCTGGCTCTTCGTCTATGCGAGCAGAGACCAATCGTTCGTCCCCTCCAAACTCGGATTCAGAAACCTGGGAAGTACACCACAGACGTTGTGATCACATGGACTTGGAGCTGGCAAACAAAGGAGAGACCACAAAAGGAGTACCAACTCTCCGAAAGATGCTGTAGTGCAGATTTCCATTAGCTATTTTCAGACATGGATCATCGTCAGAGGGATCAAACCAGCTTGCTCTGCTCACTCAGCTGCAGGATGTCTGAGATTAGTTGCCGGAGAGGTTGGTGCAAATGCACTTTCAAATAAGTAAGCAAGGAGTGTCAGTAAAAGATTTGAGCTGGTTGCAAAGCTTGCTGACTGCTGAAGAGATCCAGCAGGCTCTTTCAGCCCTGGCTCTTCGTCTGTGGGAGCAGAGTCCAATCATTCGTTCAAACACAGCTACAGGGCGGCCAGGAGAACATCCAAAGATGTTGTACTCAAAGGCACTTTGAGGTGGGAAAGCAAGGAGCGAGAGCAATGCAGGTGGCACCGTTGCAAAGCTTATTGTGTGCAGAAGACGTGCAGCTGCATCTTTCAGCCCTGCCTCTTTCTCACTGGGAGCAGAGTCCAATCATTCGTGCAAACGCAGCTACAGGACGGCCGGGAGCACAACCGATGCTGTTGTATTCAAATGCACTTTGCGGTGGGAAAGCAAGGAGCGAGAGCAATACAGGTGTCCCGGTTGCAAAGCTTACTGACTGCTGAGGAGATCCAGCAGCCTCTTTCAGTCCTGGCTCTTCGTCTGTGCGAGCAGAGACCAATCGTTCGTACACACCAAACTCGGATTCAGGATGGCTGGGGAGTGCACCAGAGATGTGCTCAAACGGACTTGGAGCTGGCAAACAAAGGAGAGACTGCAATACAAGTACCATCTCTCAGAAAGATGCTGTGTGCAGATTTCCAGTAGCTACTTTCGGACGTGGATCATCGTCAGAGGGATCAAACAAGCTTGCTCTGCTCGCTCGGCAGCAGGACTCCTGAGATTAGTTGCCGGAGAGGTTGGTGCAAATGCACTTTCAAATAAGTAAGCAAGGAGTGACAGTAAAAGATGTGGCCCAGTTGCAAAGCTTACTAACTGCTGAATATATCCAGCAGGCTCTTTCAGTCCTGGCTCCTCGTCTCTGCGAGCAGAGACCAATCGTTCGTTCACTCCAAATTCGGGTTCAGGACGGGTGAGGAGTGCACCACATATGTTGTACTCAAACGGACTTGGAGCTGCCAAACAAAGGAGAGACTGCAATACAAGGGCCACCTCTCCAAATGATGCTGTGCACGGAAGACTTCCAGGAGCTACTTTCAGAGATGGATCATCGTCAGAGGGATCAAACAAACTTCCACTGATCACTCAGCTGCAGAACATCTGAGATTGGGTGCCGGAGAGGTTGGTGCAAATGCACTTACAGATAAGTAAGAAGGGAGTGAGAGTAAAAGAGGTGGCCCGGTTGCAAAGCTTCCTGACTGCTGAAGAGATCCACCAGCCTCTTTCAGTCCAGGCTCTCCGTCTGTGCGATCAGAGACCAATCGTTCGCGACACCAAACTCGGATTGAGGACGGCTGGGGAGTGCTCCACAGATGTTGTGCTCAAAAGGACTTGGAGCTGGCAAACAAAGGAGAGACTGCAATACAAGTGCCACTTCTCCGAAAGATGCTTTTTTTGAGGATTTCCAGGAGTTACTTTCAGACAAGGATCATCGTCAGAGGGAACAAAGAAACTTGCTCTGCTCGCTCAGCAGCAGGACGTCTGAGATTAGTTGCCGGAGAGGTTGGTGCAAATGCACTTTCAAAAAAGTAAGCAAAGAGTGACTGTAAAAGAGGTGGCCCGGTTGCAAAGCTTCCTGACTGCTGAAGAGATCCAGCAGCCTCTTTCAGTCCTGGCTCTTCGTCTGTGCGAGCAGAGACCATTCCTTTGTGCACTCCAAACTCGGGTTCAGGACAGGCGGGGAGTGCACCACATATGTTGTACTCAAACGGACTTGGAGCTGCCAAACAATCGAGCGACTCCAATAAAAGTGCCACCTCTCCAAAAGATTTTGCACACGGAAGACTTCCAGTAGGTACTTTCAGAGATGGATCATCGTCAGAGAGATCAAAAAAACTTGCTCTGATCACTCAGCAGCAGGACGTCTGAGATTGGGTGCCGGAGAGGTTGGTGCAAATGCATTTTCAAATAAGTAAGCAAAGAGTGACAGTAAAAGTTGTGGCCTGGTTGCATTCCTGCGGTGAGCAGAAGAGTTCCAGCAGCCTCTTTCAGTCCTGGCTCTTCGTCTGTGAGGGCAGAGACCAATCGTTCGTGTACTCCAAACTCGGATTCAGGACGGCTGGGGAGAGCACCAAAGATATGCTCTAACGGACTTGGAGCTGGAAAAACAAGGAGAGACTGCAATGCAAGTGTCACCGTAGCAAATCCTGCTGATTGCAGAAGAGATCCAGCGGGCTCTTCCTGTCCTGGCTCTTCGTCTATGCGAGCAGAGACCAATCGTTCGTCCCCTCCAAACTCGGATTCAGAAACCTGGGAAGTACACCACAGACGTTGTGATCACATGGACTTGGAGCTGGCAAACAAAGGAGAGACCACAAAAGAGTACCAACTCTCCGAAAGATGCTGTAGTGCAGATTTCCAGTAGCTACTTTCAGACATGGATCATCGTCAGAGGGATCAAACAAGCTTGCTCTGCTCACTCAGCTGCAGGATGTCTGAGATTAGTTGCCGGAGAGGTTGGTGCAAATGCACTTTCAAATAAGTAAGCAAGGAGTGTCAGTAAAAGATTTGAGCTGGTTGCAAAGCTTGCTGACTGCTGAAGAGATCCAGCAGGCTCTTTCAGCCCTGGCTCTTCGTCTGTGGGAGCAGAGTCCAATCATTCGTTCAAACACAGCTACAGGGCGGCCAGGAGAACATCCAAAGATGTTGTACTCAAAGGCACTTTGAGGTGGGAAAGCAAGGAGCGAGAGCAATGCAGGTGGCACCGTTGCAAAGCTTATTGTGTGCAGAAGACGTGCAGCTGCATCTTTCAGCCCTGCCTCTTTCTCACTGGGAGCAGAGTCCAATCATTCGTGCAAACGCAGCTACAGGACGGCCGGGAGCACAACCGATGCTGTTGTATTCAAATGCACTTTGCGGTGGGAAAGCAAGGAGCGAGAGCAATACAGGTGTCCCGGTTGCAAAGCTTACTGACTGCTGAGGAGATCCAGCAGCCTCTTTCAGTCCTGGCTCTTCGTCTGTGCGAGCAGAGACCAATCGTTCGTACACACCAAACTCGGATTCAGGACGGCTGGGGAGTGCACCAGAGATGTGCTCAAACGGACTTGGAGCTGGCAAACAAAGGAGAGACTGCAATACAAGTACCATCTCTCAGAAAGATGCTGTGTGCAGATTTCCAGTAGCTACTTTCGGACGTGGATCATCGTCAGAGGGATCAAACAAGCTTGCTCTGCTCGCTCGGCAGCAGGACTCCTGAGATTAGTTGCCGGAGAGGTTGGTGCAAATGCACTTTCAAATAAGTAAGCAAGGAGTGACAGTAAAAGATGTGGCCCAGTTGCAAAGCTTACTAACTGCTGAATATATCCAGCAGGCTCTTTCAGTCCTGGCTCCTCGTCTCTGCGAGCAGAGACCAATCGTTCGTTCACTCCAAATTCGGGTTCAGGACGGGTGAGGAGTGCACCACATATGTTGTACTCAAACGGACTTGGAGCTGCCAAACAAAGGAGAGACTGCAATACAAGGGCCACCTCTCCAAATGATGCTGTGCACGGAAGACTTCCAGGAGCTACTTTCAGAGATGGATCATCGTCAGAGGGATCAAACAAACTTCCACTGATCACTCAGCTGCAGAACATCTGAGATTGGGTGCCGGAGAGGTTGGTGCAAATGCACTTACAGATAAGTAAGAAGGGAGTGAGAGTAAAAGAGGTGGCCCGGTTGCAAAGCTTCCTGAGTGCTGAAGAGATCCAGCAGCCTCTTTCAGTCCAGGCTCTCCGTCTGTGCGAGCAGAGACTAATCGTTCGTACACTCCAAACTCGGATTCAGGACGCCTGGGGAGTGCGCCACAGATGTTGTTCTCAAACGGACTTGGAGCTTGTAAACCAAGGAGCGATGGCAATGCAAGTGTCACCTTAGCAAATCGTGCTGTGTGCAGAAGAGATCCAGCTAGCTCTTTCAGTCCTGGCTCTTCGTCTGTGCGAGCAGAGACCAATCGTTCGCGACACCGAACTCGGATTCAGGACGGCTGGGGAGTGCTCCACAGATGTTGTGCTCAAAAGGACTTGGAGCTGGCAAACAAAGGAGAGACTGCAATACAAGTGCCACTTCTCCGAAAGATGCTTTTTTTGAGGATTTCCAGGAGTTACTTTCAGACAAGGATCATCGTCAGAGGGAACAAAGAAACTTGCTCTGCTCACTCAGCAGCAGGACGTCTGAGATTAGTTGCCGGAGAGGTTGGTGCAAATGCACTTTCAAAAAAGTAAGCAAAGAGTGACTGTAAAAGAGGTGGCCCGGTTGCAAAGCTTCCTGACTGCTGAAGAGATCCAGCAGCCTCTTTCAGTCCTGGCTCTTCGTCTGTGCGAGCAGAGACCATTCCTTTGTGCACTCCAAACTCGGGTTCAGGACGGGTGGGGAGTGCACCACATATGTTGTACTCAAACGGACTTGGAGCTGCCAAACAAACGAGAGACTCCAATACAAGTGCCACCTCTCCAAAAGATTTTGCACACGGAAGACTTCCAGCAGGTACTTTCAGAGATGGATCATCGTCAGAGAGATCAAAAAAACTTGCTCTGATCACTCAGCAGCAGGACGTCTGAGATTGGGTGCCGGAGAGGTTGGTGCAAATGCATTTTCAAATAAGTAAGCAAAGAGTGACAGTAAAAGTTGTGGCCTGGTTGCAATTCCTGCGGTGAGCAGAAGAGATCCAGCAGCTTCTTTCAGTCCTGGCTCTTCGTCTGTGAGGGCAGAGACCAATCGTTCGTGTACTCCAAACTCGGATTCAGGACGGCTGGGGAGAGCACCAAAGATATGCTCTAACGGACTTGGAGCTGGAAAAACAAGGAGAGACTACAACGCAAGTGTCACCGTAGCAACTCCTGCAGATTGCAGAAGAGATCCAGCGGGCTCTTTCTGTCCTGGCTCTTCGTCTATGCGAGCAGAGACCAGTCGTTCGTCCACTCCAAACTCGGATTCAGGAACCTGGGAAGTACACCACAGACGTTGTGATCACATGGACTTGGAGCTGGCAAACAAAGGAGAGACCACAAAAGAAGTACCAACTCTCCGAAAGATGCTGTAGTGCAGATTTCCAGTAGCTACTTTCAGACATGGATCATCGTCAGAGGGATCAAACAAGCTTGCTCTGCTCACTCAGCTGCAGGACGTCTGAGATTAGTTGCCGGAGAGGTTGGTGCAAATGCACTTTCAAAAAAGTAAGCAAAGAGTGACTGTAAAAGAGGTGGCCCGGTTGCAAAGCTTCCTGACTGCTGAAGAGATCCAGCAGCCTCTGTCAGTCCTGGCTCTTCGTCTGTGCGAGCAGAGACCATTCCTTTGTGCACTCCAAACTCGGGTTCAGGACGGGTGGGGAGTGCACCACATATGTTGTACTCAAACGGACTTGGAGCTGCCAAACAATCGAGCGACTCCAATAAAAGTGCCACCTCTCCAAAAGATTTTGCACACGGAAGACTTCCAGCAGGTACTTTCAGAGATGGATCATCGTCAGAGAGATCAAAAAAACTTGCTCTGATCACTCAGCAGCAGGACGTCTGAGATTGGGTGCCGGAGAGGTTGGTGCAAATGCATTTTCAAATAAGTAAGCAAAGAGTGACAGTAAAAGTTGTGGCCTGGTTGCAATTCCTGCGGTGAGCAGAAGAGATCCAGCAGCCTCTTTCAGTCCTGGCTCTTCGTCTGTGAGGGCAGAGACCAATCGTTCGTGTACTCCAAACTCGGATTCAGGACGGCTGGGGAGAGCACCAAAGATATGCTCTAACGGACTTGGAGCTGGAAAAACAAGGAGAGACTGCAATGCAAGTGTCACCGTAGCAAATCCTGCTGATTGCAGAAGAGATCCAGCGGGCTCTTCCTGTCCTGGCTCTTCGTCTATGCGAGCAGAGTCCAATCGTTCGTCCCCTCCAAACTCGGATTCAGAAACCTGGGAAGTACACCACAGACGTTGTGATCACATGGACTTGGAGCTGGCAAACAAAGGAGAGACCACAAAAGGAGTACCAACTCTCCGAAAGATGCTGTAGTGCAGATTTCCAGTAGCTACTTTCAGACATGGATCATCGTCAGAGGGATCAAACAAGCTTGCTCTGCTCACTCAGCTGCAGGATGTCTGAGATTAGTTGCCGGAGAGGTTGGTGCAAATACACTTTCAAATAAGTAAGCAAGGAGTGTCAGTAAAAGATTTGAGCTGGTTGCAAAGCTTGCTGACTGCTGAAGAGATCCAGCAGGCTCTTTCAGCCCTGGCTCTTCGTCTGTGGGAGCAGAGTCCAATCATTCGTTCAAACACAGCTACAGGGCGGCCAGGAGAACATCCAAAGATGTTGTACTCAAAGGCACTTTGAGGTGGGAAAGCAAGGAGCGAGAGCAATGCAGGTGGCACCGTTGCAAAGCTTATTGTGTGCAGAAGACGTGCAGCTGCATCTTTCAGCCCTGCCTCTTTCTCACTGGGAGCAGAGTCCAATCATTCGTGCAAACGCAGCTACAGGACGGCCGGGAGCACAACCGATGCTGTTGTATTCAAATGCACTTTGCGGTGGGAAAGCAAGGAGAGAGAGCAATGCAGGTGTCCCGGTTGCAAAGCTTACTGACTGCTGAGGAGATCCAGCAGCCTCTTTCAGTCCTGGCTCTTCGTCTGTGCGAGCAGAGACCAATCGTTCGTACACTCCAAACTCGGATTCAGGACGGCTGGGGAGTGCACCAGAGATGTGCTCAAACGGACTTGGAGCTGGCAAACAAAGGAGAGACTGCAATACAAGTACCATCTCTCAGAAAGATGCTGTGTGCAGATTTCCAGTAGCTACTTTCGGACGTGGATCATCGTCAGAGGGATCAAACAAGCTTGCTCTGCTCGCTCGGCAGCAGGACTCCTGAGATTAGTTGCCGGAGAGGTTGGTGCAAATGCACTTTCAAATAAGTAAGCAAGGAGTGACAGTAAAAGATGTGGCCCAGTTGCAAAGCTTACTAACTGCTGAATATATCCAGCAGGCTCTTTCAGTCCTGGCTCCTCGTCTCTGCAAGCAGAGACTAATCGTTCGTTCACTCCAAATTCGGGTTCAGGACGGGTGAGGAGTGCACCACATATGTTGTACTCAAACGGACTTGGAGCTGCCAAACAAAGGAGAGACTCCAATACAAGGGCCACCTCTCCAAATGATGCTGTGCACGGAAGACTTCCAGGAGCTACTTTCAGAGATGGATCATCGTCAGAGGGATCAAACAAACTTCCACTGATCACTCAGCTGCAGAACATCTGAGATGGGGTGCCGGAGAGGTTGGTGCAAATGCACTTACAGATAAGTAAGAAGGGAGTGAGAGTAAAAGAGGTGGCCCGGTTGCAAAGCTTCCTGAGTGCTGAAGAGATCCAGCAGCCTCTTTCAGTCCAGGCTCTCCGTCTGTGCGAGCAGAGACTAATCGTTCGTACACTCCAAACTCGGATTCAGGACGCCTGGGGAGTGCGCCACAGATGTTGTTCTCAAACGGACTTGGAGCTTGTAAACCAAGGAGCGATGGCAATGCAAGTGTCACCTTAGCAAATCGTGCTGTGTGCAGAAGAGATCCAGCTAGCTCTTTCAGTCCTGGCTCTTCGTCTGTGCGAGCAGAGACCAATCGTTCGCGACACCAAACTCGGATTCAGGACGGCTGGGGAGTGCTCCACAGATGTTGTGCTCAAAAGGACTTGGAGCTGGCAAACAAAGGAGAGACTGCAATACAAGTGCCACTTCTCCGAAAGATGCTTTTTTTGAGGATTTCCAGGAGTTACTTTCAGACAAGGATCATCGTCAGAGGGAACAAAGAAACTTGCTCTGCTCACTCAGCAGCAGGACGTCTGAGATTAGTTGCCGGAGAGGTTGGTGCAAATGCACTTTCAAAAAAGTAAGCAAAGAGTGACTGTAAAAGAGGTGGCCCGGTTGCAAAGCTTCCTGACTGCTGAAGAGATCCAGCAGCCTCTTTCAGTCCTGGCTCTTCGTCTGTGCGAGCAGAGACCATTCCTTTGTGCACTCCAAACT
This sequence comes from Ara ararauna, assembly GCA_028858755.1. Lineage (NCBI taxonomy): Eukaryota > Metazoa > Chordata > Aves > Psittaciformes > Psittacidae > Ara > Ara ararauna. The sequence continues at coordinate 21,452,679 of CM054380.1, forward strand.
CGGGTTCAGGACGGGTGGGGAGTGCACCACATATGTTGTACTCAAACGGACTTGGAGCTGCCAAACAAACGAGAGACTCCAATACAAGTGCCACCTCTCCAAAAGATTTTGCACACGGAAGACTTCCAGCAGGTACTTTCAGAGATGGATCATCGTCAGAGAGATCAAAAAAACTTGCTCTGATCACTCAGCAGCAGGACGTCTGAGATTGGGTGCCGGAGAGGTTGGTGCAAATGCATTTTCAAATAAGTAAGCAAAGAGTGACAGTAAAAGTTGTGGCCTGGTTGCAATTCCTGCGGTGAGCAGAAGAGATCCAGCAGCTTCTTTCAGTCCTGGCTCTTCGTCTGTGAGGGCAGAGACCAATCGTTCGTGTACTCCAAACTCGGATTCAGGACGGCTGGGGAGAGCACCAAAGATATGCTCTAACGGACTTGGAGCTGGAAAAACAAGGAGAGACTACAACGCAAGTGTCACCGTAGCAACTCCTGCAGATTGCAGAAGAGATCCAGCGGGCTCTTTCTGTCCTGGCTCTTCGTCTATGCGAGCAGAGACCAGTCGTTCGTCCACTCCAAACTCGGATTCAGGAACCTGGGAAGTACACCACAGACGTTGTGATCACATGGACTTGGAGCTGGCAAACAAAGGAGAGACCACAAAAGAAGTACCAACTCTCCGAAAGATGCTGTAGTGCAGATTTCCAGTAGCTACTTTCAGACATGGATCATCGTCAGAGGGATCAAACAAGCTTGCTCTGCTCACTCAGCTGCAGGACGTCTGAGATTAGTTGCCGGAGAGGTTGGTGCAAATGCACTTTCAAAAAAGTAAGCAAAGAGTGACTGTAAAAGAGGTGGCCCGGTTGCAAAGCTTCCTGACTGCTGAAGAGATCCAGCAGCCTCTTTCAGTCCTGGCTCTTCGTCTGTGCGAGCAGAGACCATTCCTTTGTGCACTCCAAACTCGGGTTCAGGACGGGTGGGGAGTGCACCACATATGTTGTACTCAAACGGACTTGGAGCTGCCAAACAATCGAGCGACTCCAATAAAAGTGCCACCTCTCCAAAAGATTTTGCACACGGAAGACTTCCAGCAGGTACTTTCAGAGATGGATCATCGTCAGAGAGATCAAAAAAACTTGCTCTGATCACTCAGCAGCAGGACGTCTGAGATTGGGTGCCAGAGAGGTTGGTGCAAATGCATTTTCAAATAAGTAAGCAAAGAGTGACAGTAAAAGTTGTGGCCTGGTTGCAATTCCTGCGGTGAGCAGAAGAGATCCAGCAGCCTCTTTCAGTCCTGGCTCTTCGTCTGTGAGGGCAGAGACCAATCGTTCGTGTACTCCAAACTCGGATTCAGGACGGCTGGGGAGAGCACCAAAGATATGCTCTAACGGACTTGGAGCTGGAAAAACAAGGAGAGACTGCAATGCAAGTGTCACCGTAGCAAATCCTGCTGATTGCAGAAGAGATCCAGCGGGCTCTTCCTGTCCTGGCTCTTCGTCTATGCGAGCAGAGTCCAATCGTTCGTCCCCTCCAAACTCGGATTCAGAAACCTGGGAAGTACACCACAGACGTTGTGATCACATGGACTTGGAGCTGGCAAACAAAGGAGAGACCACAAAAGGAGTACCAACTCTCCGAAAGATGCTGTAGTGCAGATTTCCAGTAGCTACTTTCAGACATGGATCATCGTCAGAGGGATCAAACAAGCTTGCTCTGCTCACTCAGCTGCAGGATGTCTGAGATTAGTTGCCGGAGAGGTTGGTGCAAATACACTTTCAAATAAGTAAGCAAGGAGTGTCAGTAAAAGATTTGAGCTGGTTGCAAAGCTTGCTGACTGCTGAAGAGATCCAGCAGGCTCTTTCAGCCCTGGCTCTTCGTCTGTGGGAGCAGAGTCCAATCATTCGTTCAAACACAGCTACAGGGCGGCCAGGAGAACATCCAAAGATGTTGTACTCAAAGGCACTTTGAGGTGGGAAAGCAAGGAGCGAGAGCAATGCAGGTGGCACCGTTGCAAAGCTTATTGTGTGCAGAAGACGTGCAGCTGCATCTTTCAGCCCTGCCTCTTTCTCACTGGGAGCAGAGTCCAATCATTCATGCAAACGCAGCTACAGGACGGCAGGGAGCACAACCGATGCTGTTGTATTCAAATGCACTTTGCGGTGGGAAAGCAAGGAGAGAGAGCAATGCAGGTGTCCCGGTTGCAAAGCTTACTGACTGCTGAGGAGATCCAGCAGCCTCTTTCAGTCCTGGCTCTTCGTCTGTGCGAGCAGAGACCAATCGTTCGTACACTCCAAACTCGGATTCAGGACGGCTGGGGAGTGCACCAGAGATGTGCTCAAACGGACTTGGAGCTGGCAAACAAAGGAGAGACTGCAATACAAGTACCATCTCTCAGAAAGATGCTGTGTGCAGATTTCCAGTAGCTACTTTCGGACGTGGATCATCGTCAGAGGGATCAAACAAGCTTGCTCTGCTCGCTCGGCAGCAGGACTCCTGAGATTAGTTGCCGGAGAGGTTGGTGCAAATGCACTTTCAAATAAGTAAGCAAGGAGTGACAGTAAAAGATGTGGCCCAGTTGCAAAGCTTACTAACTGCTGAATATATCCAGCAGGCTCTTTCAGTCCTGGCTCCTCGTCTCTGCAAGCAGAGACTAATCGTTCGTTCACTCCAAATTCGGGTTCAGGACGGGTGAGGAGTGCACCACATATGTTGTACTCAAACGGACTTGGAGCTGCCAAACAAAGGAGAGACTCCAATACAAGGGCCACCTCTCCAAATGATGCTGTGCACGGAAGACTTCCAGGAGCTACTTTCAGAGATGGATCATCGTCAGAGGGATCAAACAAACTTCCACTGATCACTCAGCTGCAGAACATCTGAGATGGGGTGCCGGAGAGGTTGGTGCAAATGCACTTACAGATAAGTAAGAAGGGAGTGAGAGTAAAAGAGGTGGCCCGGTTGCAAAGCTTCCTGAGTGCTGAAGAGATCCAGCAGCCTCTTTCAGTCCAGGCTCTCCGTCTGTGCGAGCAGAGACTAATCGTTCGTACACTCCAAACTCGGATTCAGGACGCCTGGGGAGTGCGCCACAGATGTTGTTCTCAAACGGACTTGGAGCTTGTAAACCAAGGAGCGATGGCAATGCAAGTGTCACCTTAGCAAATCGTGCTGTGTGCAGAAGAGATCCAGCTAGCTCTTTCAGTCCTGGCTCTTCGTCTGTGCGAGCAGAGACCAATCGTTCGCGACACCAAACTCGGATTCAGGACGGCTGGGGAGTGCTCCACAGATGTTGTGCTCAAAAGGACTTGGAGCTGGCAAACAAAGGAGAGACTGCAATACAAGTGCCACTTCTCCGAAAGATGCTTTTTTTGAGGATTTCCAGGAGTTACTTTCAGACAAGGATCATCGTCAGAGGGAACAAAGAAACTTGCTCTGCTCACTCAGCAGCAGGACGTCTGAGATTAGTTGCCGGAGAGGTTGGTGCAAATGCACTTTCAAAAAAGTAAGCAAAGAGTGACTGTAAAAGAGGTGGCCCGGTTGCAAAGCTTCCTGACTGCTGAAGAGATCCAGCAGCCTCTTTCAGTCCTGGCTCTTCGTCTGTGCGAGCAGAGACCATTCCTTTGTGCACTCCAAACTCGGGTTCAGGACGGGTGGGGAGTGCACCACATATGTTGTACTCAAACGGACTTGGAGCTGCCAAACAAACGAGAGACTCCAATACAAGTGCCACCTCTCCAAAAGATTTTGCACACGGAAGACTTCCAGCAGGTACTTTCAGAGATGGATCATCGTCAGAGAGATCAAAAAAACTTGCTCTGATCACTCAGCAGCAGGACGTCTGAGATTGGGTGCCGGAGAGGTTGGTGCAAATGCATTTTCAAATAAGTAAGCAAAGAGTGACAGTAAAAGTTGTGGCCTGGTTGCAATTCCTGCGGTGAGCAGAAGAGATCCAGCAGCTTCTTTCAGTCCTGGCTCTTCGTCTGTGAGGGCAGAGACCAATCGTTCGTGTACTCCAAACTCGGATTCAGGACGGCTGGGGAGAGCACCAAAGATATGCTCTAACGGACTTGGAGCTGGAAAAACAAGGAGAGACTACAACGCAAGTGTCACCGTAGCAACTCCTGCAGATTGCAGAAGAGATCCAGCGGGCTCTTTCTGTCCTGGCTCTTCGTCTATGCGAGCAGAGACCAGTCGTTCGTTCACTCCAAACTCGGATTCAGGAACCTGGGAAGTACACCACAGACGTTGTGATCACATGGACTTGGAGCTGGCAAACAAAGGAGAGACCACAAAAGAAGTACCAACTCTCCGAAAGATGCTGTAGTGCAGATTTCCAGTAGCTACTTTCAGACATGGATCATCGTCAGAGGGATCAAACAAGCTTGCTCTGCTCACTCAGCTGCAGGACGTCTGAGATTAGTTGCCGGAGAGGTTGGTGCAAATGCACTTTCAAAAAAGTAAGCAAAGAGTGACTGTAAAAGAGGTGGCCCGGTTGCAAAGCTTGCTGACTGCTGAAGAGATCCAGCAGCCTCTTTCAGTCCTGGCTCTTCGTCTGTGCGAGCAGAGACCATTCCTTTGTGCACTCCAAACTCGGGTTCAGGACGGGTGGGGAGTGCACCACATATGTTGTACTCAAACGGACTTGGAGCTGCCAAACAATCGAGCGACTCCAATAAAAGTGCCACCTCTCCAAAAGATTTTGCACACGGAAGACTTCCAGTAGGTACTTTCAGAGATGGATCATCGTCAGAGAGATCAAAAAAACTTGCTCTGATCACTCAGCAGCAGGACGTCTGAGATTGGGTGCCGGAGAGGTTGGTGCAAATGCATTTTCAAATAAGTAAGCAAAGAGTGACAGTAAAAGTTGTGGCCTGGTTGCAATTCCTGCGGTGAGCAGAAGAGATCCAGCAGCCTCTTTCAGTCCTGGCTCTTCGTCTGTGAGGGCAGAGACCAATCGTTCGTGTACTCCAAACTCGGATTCAGGACGGCTTGGGAGAGCACCAAAGATATGCTCTAACGGACTTGGAGCTGGAAAAACAAGGAGAGACTGCAACGCAAGTGTCACCGTAGCAACTCCTGCTGATTGCAGAAGAGATCCAGCGGGCTCTTCCTGTCCTGGCTCTTCGTCTATGCGAGCAGACACCAATCGTTCGTCCCCTCCAAACTCGGATTCAGAAACCTGGGAAGTACACCACAGACGTTGTGATCACATGGACTTGGAGCTGGCAAACAAAGGAGAGACCACAAAAGGAGTACCAACTCTCCGAAAGATGCTGTAGTGCAGATTTCCAGTAGCTACTTTCAGACATGGATCATCGTCAGAGGGATCAAACAAGCTTGCTCTGCTCACTCAGCTGCAGGATGTCTGAGATTAGTTGCCGGAGAGGTTGGTGCAAATGCACTTTCAAATAAGTAAGCAAGGAGTGTCAGTAAAAGATTTGAGCTGGTTGCAAAGCTTGCTGACTGCTGAAGAGATCCAGCAGGCTCTTTCAGCCCTGGCTCTTCGTCTGTGGGAGCAGAGTCCAATCATTCGTTCAAACACAGCTACAGGGCGGCCAGGAGAACATCCAAAGATGTTGTACTCAAAGGCACTTTGAGGTGGGAAAGCAAGGAGCGAGAGCAATGCAGGTGGCACCGTTGCAAAGCTTATTGTGTGCAGAAGACGTGCAGCTGCATCTTTCAGCCCTGCCTCTTTCTCACTGGGAGCAGAGTCCAATCATTCGTGCAAACGCAGCTACAGGACGGCCGGGAGCACAACCGATGCTGTTGTATTCAAATGCACTTTGCGGTGGGAAAGCAAGGAGAGAGAGCAATGCAGGTGTCCCGGTTGCAAAGCTTACTGACTGCTGAGGAGATCCAGCAGCCTCTTTCAGTCCTGGCTCTTCGTCTGTGCGAGCAGAGACCAATCGTTCGTACACTCCAAACTCGGATTCAGGACGGCTGGGGAGTGCACCAGAGATGTGCTCAAACGGACTTGGAGCTGGCAAACAAAGGAGAGACTGCAATACAAGTACCATCTCTCAGAAAGATGCTGTGTGCAGATTTCCAGTAGCTACTTTCGGACGTGGATCATCGTCAGAGGGATCAAACAAGCTTGCTCTGCTCGCTCGGCAGCAGGACTCCTGAGATTAGTTGCCGGAGAGGTTGGTGCAAATGCACTTTCAAATAAGTAAGCAAGGAGTGACAGTAAAAGATGTGGCCCAGTTGCAAAGCTTACTAACTGCTGAATATATCCAGCAGGCTCTTTCAGTCCTGGCTCCTCGTCTCTGCGAGCAGAGACTAATCGTTCGTTCACTCCAAATTCGGGTTCAGGACGGGTGAGGAGTGCACCACATATGTTGTACTCAAACGGACTTGGAGCTGCCAAACAAAGGAGAGACTCCAATACAAGGGCCACCTCTCCAAATGATGCTGTGCACGGAAGACTTCCAGGAGCTACTTTCAGAGATGGATCATCGTCAGAGGGATCAAACAAACTTCCACTGATCACTCAGCTGCAGAACATCTGAGATTGGGTGCCGGAGAGGTTGGTGCAAATGCACTTACAGATAAGTAAGAAGGGAGTGAGAGTAAAAGAGGTGGCCCGGTTGCAAAGCTTCCTGAGTGCTGAAGAGATCCAGCAGCCTCTTTCAGTCCAGGCTCTCCGTCTGTGCGAGCAGAGACCAATCGTTCGCGACACCAAACTCGGATTCAGGACGGCTGGGGAGTGCTCCACAGATGTTGTGCTCAAAAGGACTTGGAGCTGGCAAACAAAGGAGAGACTGCAATACAAGTGCCACTTCTCCGAAAGATGCTTTTTTTGAGGATTTCCAGGAGTTACTTTCAGACAAGGATCATCGTCTGAGGGAACAAAGAAACTTGCTCTGCTCACTCAGCAGCAGGACGTCTGAGATTAGTTGCCGGAGAGGTTGGTGCAAATGCACTTTCAAAAAAGTAAGCAAAGAGTGACTGTAAAAGAGGTGGCCCGGTTGCAAAGCTTCCTGACTGCTGAAGAGATCCAGCAGCCTCTTTCAGTCCTGGCTCTTCGTCTGTGCGAGCAGAGACCATTCCTTTGTGCACTCCAAACTCGGGTTCAGGACGGGTGGGGAGTGCACCACATATGTTGTACTCAAACGGACTTGGAGCTGCCAAACAATCGAGAGACTCCAATAAAAGTGCCACCTCTCCAAAAGATTTTGCACACGGAAGACTTCCAGCAGGTACTTTCAGAGATGGATCATCGTCAGAGAGATCAAAAAAACTTGCTCTGATCACTCAGCAGCAGGACGTCTGAGATTGGGTGCCGGAGAGGTTGGTGCAAATGCATTTTCAAATAAGTAAGCAAAGAGTGACAGTAAAAGTTGTGGCCTGGTTGCAATTCCTGCGGTGAGCAGAAGAGATCCAGCAGCTTCTTTCAGTCCTGGCTCTTCGTCTGTGAGGGCAGAGACCAATCGTTCGTGCACTCCAAACTCGGATTCAGGACGGCTGGGGAGAGCACCAAAGATATGCTCTAACGGACTTGGAGCGGGAAAAACAAGGAGAGACTACAACGCAAGTGTCACCGTAGCAACTCCTGCAGATTGCAGAAGAGATCCAGCGGGCTCTTTCTGTCCTGGCTCTTCGTCTATGCGAGGAGAGACCAATCGTTCGTCCACTCCAAACTCGGATTCAGGAACCTGGGAAGTACACCACAGACGTTGTGATCACATGGACTTGGAGCTGGCAAACAAAGGAGAGACCACAAAAGAAGTACCAACTCTCCGAAAGATGCTGTAGTGCAGATTTCCAGTAGCTACTTTCAGACATGGATCATCGTCAGAGGGATCAAACAAGCTTGCTCTGCTCACTCAGCTGCAGGATGTCTGAGATTAGTTGCCGGAGAGGTTGGTGCAAATGCACTTTCAAATAAGTAAGCAAGGAGTGTCAGTAAAAGATTTGAGCTGGTTGCAAAGCTTGCTGACTGCTGAAGAGATCCAGCAGGCTCTTTCAGCCCTGGCTCTTCGTCTGTGGGAGCAGAGTCCAATCATTCGTTCAAACACAGCTACAGGGCGGCCAGGAGAACATCCAAAGATGTTGTACTCAAAGGCACTTTGAGGTGGGAAAGCAAGGAGCGAGAGCAATGCAGGTGGCACCGTTGCAAAGCTTATTGTGTGCAGAAGACGTGCAGCTGCATCTTTCAGCCCTGCCTCTTTCTCACTGGGAGCAGAGTCCAATCATTCGTGCAAACGCAGCTACAGGACGGCCGGGAGCACAACCGATGCTGTTGTATTCAAATGCACTTTGCGGTGGGAAAGCAAGGAGCGAGAGCAATACAGGTGTCCCGGCTGCAAAGCTTACTGACTGCTGAGGAGATCCAGCAGCCTCTTTCAGTCCTGGCTCTTCGTCTGTGCGAGCAGAGACCAATCGTTCGTACACTCCAAACTCGGATTCAGGACGGCTGGGGAGTGCACCAGAGATGTGCTCAAACGGACTTGGAGCTGGCAAACAAAGGAGAGACTGCAATACAAGTACCATCTCTCAGAAAGATGCTGTGTGCAGATTTCCAGTAGCTACTTTCGGACGTGGATCATCGTCAGAGGGAACAAAGAAACTTGCTCTGCTCACTCAGCAGCAGGACGTCTGAGATTAGTTGCCGGAGAGGTTGGTGCAAATGCACTTTCAAAAAAGTAAGCAAAGAGTGACTGTAAAAGAGGTGGCCCGGTTGCAAAGCTTCCTGACTGCTGAAGAGATCCAGCAGCCTCTTTCAGTCCTGGCTCTTCGTCTGTGCGAGCAGAGACCATTCCTTTGTGCACTCCAAACTCGGGTTCAGGACGGGTGGGGAGTGCACCACATATGTTGTACTCAAACGGACTTGGAGCTGCCAAACAAAGGAGAGACTGCAATACAAGGGCCACCTCTCCAAATGATGCTGTGCACGGAAGACTTCCAGGAGCTACTTTCAGAGATGGATCATCGTCAGAGGGATCAAACAAACTTCCACTGATCACTCAGCTGCAGAACATCTGAGATTGGGTGCCGGAGAGGTTGGTGCAAATGCACTTACAGATAAGTAAGAAGGGAGTGAGAGTAAAAGAGGTGGCCCGGTTGCAAAGCTTCCTGAGTGCTGAAGAGATCCAGCAGCCTCTTTCAGTCCAGGCTCTCCGCCTGTGTGAGCAGAGACTAATCGTTCGTACACTCCAAACTCGGATTCAGGACGCCTGGGGAGTGCGCCACAGATGTTGTTCTCAAACGGACTTGGAGCTTGTAAACCAAGGAGCGATGGCAATGCAAGTGTCACCTTAGCAAATCGTGCTGTGTGCAGAAGAGATCCAGCTGGCTCTTTCAGTCCTGGCTCTTCGTCTGTGCGAGCAGAGACCAATCGTTCGCGACACCAAACTCGGATTCAGGACGGCTGGGGAGTGCTCCACAGATGTTGCGCTCAAAAGGACTTGGAGCTGGCAAACAAAGGAGAGACTGCAATACAAGTGCCACTTCTCCGAAAGATGCTTTTTTTGAAGATTTCCAGGAGTTACTTTCAGACAAGGATCATCGTCAGAGGGAACAAAGAAACTGCTCTGCTCACTCAGCAGCAGGACGTCTGAGATTAGTTGCCGGAGAGGTTGGTGCAAATGCACTTTCAAAAAAGTAAGCAAAGAGTGACTGTAAAAGAGGTGGCCCGGTTGCAAAGCTTACTGACTGCTGAAGAGATCCAGCAGCCTCTTTCAGTCCTGGCTCTTCGTCTGTGCGAGCAGAGACCATTCCTTTGTGCACTCCAAACTCGGGTTCAGGACGGGTGGGGAGTGCACCACATATGTTGTACTCAAACGGACTTGGAGCTGCCAAACAAACGAGAGACTCCAATACAAGTGCCACCTCTCCAAAAGATTTTGCGCACGGAAGACTTCCGGTAGGTACTTTCAGAGATGGATCATCGTCAGAGGGATCAAAAAAACTTGCTCTGATCACTCAGCAGCAGGACGTCTGAGATTGGGCGCCGGAGAGGTTGATGCAAATGCATTTTCAAATAAGTAAGCAAAGAGTGACAGTAAAAGTTGTGGCCTGGTTGCAATTCCTGCGGTGAGCAGAAGAGATCCAGCAGCCTCTTTCAGTCCTGGCTCTTCGTCTGTGAGGGCAGAGACCAATCGTTCGTGCACTCCAAACTCGGATTCAGGACGGCTGGGGAGAGCACCAAAGATATGCTCTAACGGACTTGGAGCTGGAAAAACAAGGAGAGACTGCAATGCAAGTGTCACCGTAGCAAATCCTGCTGATTGCAGAAGAGATCCAGCGGGCTCTTCCTGTCCTGGCTCTTCGTCTATGCGAGCAGAGACCAATCGTTCGTCCACTCCAAACTCGGATTCAGAAACCTGGGAAGTACACCACAGACGTTGTGATCACATGGACTTGGAGCTGGCAAACAAAGGAGAGACCACAAAAGAAGTACCAACTCTCTGAAAGATGCTGTAGTGCAGATTTCCAGTAGCTACTTTCAGACATGGATCATCGTCAGAGGGATCAAACAAGCTTGCTCTGCTCACTCAGCTGCAGGATGTCTGAGATTAGTTGCCGGAGAGGTTGGTGCAAATGCACTTTCAAATAAGTAAGCAAGGAGTGTCAGTAAAAGATTTGAGCTGGTTGCAAAGCTTGCTGACTGCTGAAGAGATCCAGCAGGCTCTTTCAGCCCTGGCTCTTCGTCTGTGGGAGCAGAGTCCAATCATTCGTTCAAACACAGCTACAGGGCGGCCAGGAGAACATCCAAAGATGTTGTACTCAAAGGCACTTTGAGGTGGGAAAGCAAGGAGCGAGAGCAATGCAGGTGGCACCGTTGCAAAGCTTATTGTGTGCAGAAGACGTGCAGCTGCATCTTTCAGCCCTGCCTCTTTCTCACTGGGAGCAGAGTCCAATCATTCGTGCAAACGCAGCTACAGGACGGCCGGGAGCACAACCGATGCTGTTGTATTCAAATGCACTTTGCGGTGGGAAAGCAAGGAGCGAGAGCAATACAGGTGTCCCGGCTGCAAAGCTTACTGACTGCTGAGGAGATCCAGCAGCCTCTTTCAGTCCTGGCTCTTCGTCTGTGCGAGCAGAGACCAATCGTTCGTACACTCCAAACTCGGATTCAGGACGGCTGGGGAGTGCACCAGAGATGTGCTCAAACGGACTTGGAGCTGGCAAACAAAGGAGAGACTGCAATACAAGTACCATCTCTCAGAAAGATGCTGTGTGCAGATTTCCAGTAGCTACTTTCGGACGTGGATCATCGTCAGAGGGAACAAAGAAACTTGCTCTGCTCACTCAGCAGCAGGACGTCTGAGATTAGTTGCCGGAGAGGTTGGTGCAAATGCACTTTCAAAAAAGTAAGCAAAGAGTGACTGTAAAAGAGGTGGCCCGGTTGCAAAGCTTCCTGACTGCTGAAGAGATCCAGCAGCCTCTTTCAGTCCTGGCTCTTCGTCTGTGCGAGCAGAGACCATTCCTTTGTGCACTCCAAACTCGGGTTCAGGACGGGTGGGGAGTGCACCACATATGTTGTACTCAAACGGACTTGGAGCTGCCAAACAAAGGAGAGACTGCAATACAAGGGCCACCTCTCCAAATGATGCTGTGCACGGAAGACTTCCAGGAGCTACTTTCAGAGATGGATCATCGTCAGAGGGATCAAACAAACTTCCACTGATCACTCAGCTGCAGAACATCTGAGATTGGGTGCCGGAGAGGTTGGTGCAAATGCACTTACAGATAAGTAAGAAGGGAGTGAGAGTAAAAGAGGTGGCCCGGTTGCAAAGCTTCCTGAGTGCTGAAGAGATCCAGCAGCCTCTTTCAGTCCAGGCTCTCCGCCTGTGTGAGCAGAGACTAATCGTTCGTACACTCCAAACTCGGATTCAGGACGCCTGGGGAGTGCGCCACAGATGTTGTTCTCAAACGGACTTGGAGCTTGTAAACCAAGGAGCGATGGCAATGCAAGTGTCACCTTAGCAAATCGTGCTGTGTGCAGAAGAGATCCAGCTGGCTCTTTCAGTCCTGGCTCTTCGTCTGTGCGAGCAGAGACCAATCGTTCGCGACACCAAACTCGGATTCAGGACGGCTGGGGAGTGCTCCACAGATGTTGCGCTCAAAAGGACTTGGAGCTGGCAAACAAAGGAGAGACTGCAATACAAGTGCCACTTCTCCGAAAGATGCTTTTTTTGAAGATTTCCAGGAGTTACTTTCAGACAAGGATCATCGTCAGAGGGAACAAAGAAACTGCTCTGCTCACTCAGCAGCAGGACGTCTGAGATTAGTTGCCGGAGAGGTTGGTGCAAATGTACTTTCAAAAAAGTAAGCAAAGAGTGACTGTAAAAGAGGTGGCCCGGTTGCAAAGCTTCCTGACTGCTGAAGAGATCCAGCAGCCTCTTTCAGTCCTGGCTCTTCGTCTGTGCGAGCAGAGACCATTCCTTTGTGCACTCCAAACTCGGGTTCAGGACGGGTGGGGAGTGCACCACATATGTTGTACTCAAACGGACTTGGAGCTGCCAAACAATCGAGAGACACCAATAAAAGTGCCACCTCTCCAAAAGATTTTGCGCACGGAAGACTTCCAGCAGGTACTTTCAGAGATGGATCATCGTCAGAGGGATCAAAAAAGCTTGCTCTGATCACTCAGCAGCAGGACGTCTGAGATTGGGTGCCGGAGAGGTTGGTGCAAATGCATTTTCAAATAAGTAAGCAAAGAGTGACAGTAAAAGTTGTGGCCTGGTTGCAATTCCTGCGGTGAGCAGAAGAGATCCAGCAGCTTCTTTCAGTCCTGGCTCTTCGTCTGTGAGGGCAGAGACCAATCGTTCGTGCACTCCAAACTCGGATTCAGGACGGCTGGGGAGAGCACCAAAGATATGCTCTAACGGACTTGGAGCTGGAAAAACAAGGAGAGACTACAACGCAAGTGTCACCGTAGCAACTCCTGCAGATTGCAGAAGAGATCCAGCGGGCTCTTTCTGTCCTGGCTCTTCTTCTATGCGAGCAGAGACCAATCGTTCGTCCACTCCAAGCTCGGATTCAGGAACCTGGGAAGTACACCACAGACGTTGTGATCACATGGACTTGGAGCTGGCAAACAAAGGAGAGACCACAAAAGAAGTACCAACTCTCCGAAAGATGCTGTAGTGCAGATTTCCAGTAGCTACTTTCAGACATGGATCATCGTCAGAGGGATCAAACAAGCTTGCTCTGCTCACTCAGCTGCAGGACGTCTGAGATTAGTTGCCGGAGAGGTTGGTGCAAATGCACTTTCAAAAAAGTAAGCAAAGAGTGACTGTAAAAGAGGTGGCCCGGTTGCAAAGCTTACTGACTGCTGAAGAGATCCAGCAGCCTCTTTCAGTCCTGGCTCTTCGTCTGTGCGAGCAGAGACCATTCCTTTGTGCACTCCAAACTCGGGTTCAGGACGGGTGGGGAGTGCACCACATATGTTGTACTCAAACGGACTTGGAGCTGCCAAACAAACGAGAGACTCCAATACAAGTGCCACCTCTCCAAAAGATTTTGCGCACGGAAGACTTCCGGTAGGTGCTTTCAGAGATGGATCATCGTCAGAGGGATCAAAAAAACTTGCTCTGATCACTCAGCAGCAGGACGTCTGAGATTGGGCGCCGGAGAGGTTGATGCAAATGCATTTTCAAATAAGTAAGCAAAGAGTGACAGTAAAAGTTGTGGCCTGGTTGCAATTCCTGCGGTGAGCAGAAGAGATCCAGCAGCCTCTTTCAGTCCTGGCTCTTCGTCTGTGAGGGCAGAGACCAATCGTTCGTGCACTCCAAACTCGGATTCAGGACGGCTGGGGAGAGCACCAAAGATATGCTCTAACGGACTTGGAGCTGGAAAAACAAGGAGAGACTGCAATGCAAGTGTCACCGTAGCAAATCCTGCTGATTGCAGAAGAGATCCAGCGGGCTCTTCCTGTCCTGGCTCTTCGTCTATGCGAGCAGAGACCAATCGTTCGTCCACTCCAAACTCGGATTCAGAAACCTGGGAAGTACACCACAGACGTTGTGATCACATGGACTTGGAGCTGGCAAACAAAGGAGAGACCACAAAAGAAGTACCAACTCTCTGAAAGATGCTGTAGTGCAGATTTCCAGTAGCTACTTTCAGACATGGATCATCGTCAGAGGGATCAAACAAGCTTGCTCTGCTCACTCAGCTGCAGGATGTCTGAGATTAGTTGCCGGAGAGGTTGGTGCAAATGCACTTTCAAATAAGTAAGCAAGGAGTGTCAGTAAAAGATTTGAGCTGGTTGCAAAGCTTGCTGACTGCTGAAGAGATCCAGCAGGCTCTTTCAGCCCTGGCTCTTCGTCTGTGGGAGCAGAGTCCAATCATTCGTTCAAACACAGCTACAGGGCGGCCAGGAGAACATCCAAAGATGTTGTACTCAAAGGCACTTTGAGGTGGGAAAGCAAGGAGCGAGAGCAATGCAGGTGGCACCGTTGCAAAGCTTATTGTGTGCAGAAGACGTGCAGCTGCATCTTTCAGCCCTGCCTCTTTCTCACTGGGAGCAGAGTCCAATCATTCGTGCAAACGCAGCTACAGGACGGCCGGGAGCACAACCGATGCTGTTGTATTCAAATGCACTTTGCGGTGGGAAAGCAAGGAGCGAGAGTAATACAGGTGTCCCGGTTGCAAAGCTTACTGACTGCTGAGGAGATCCAGCAGCCTCTTTCAGTCCTGGCTCTTCGTCTGTGCGAGCAGAGACCAATCGTTCGTACACTCCAAACTCGGATTCAGGACGGCTGGGGAGTGCACCAGAGATGTGCTCAAACGGACTTGGAGCTGGCAAACAAAGGAGAGACTGCAATACAAGTACCATCTCTCAGAAAGATGCTGTGTGCAGATTTCCAGTAGCTACTTTCGGACGTGGATCATCGTCAGAGGGATCAAACAAGCTTGCTCTGCTCGCTCGGCAGCAGGACTCCTGAGATTAGTTGCCGGAGAGGTTGGTGCAAATGCACTTTCAAATAAGTAAGCAAGGAGTGACAGTAAAAGAGGTGGCCCAGTTGCAAAGCTTACTAACTGCTGAATATATCCAGCAGGCTCTTTCAGTCCTGGCTCCTCGTCTCTGCGAGCAGAGACCAATCGTTCGTTCACTCCAAATTCGGGTTCAGGACGGGTGAGGAGTGCACCACATATGTTGTACTCAAACGGACTTGGAGCTGCCAAACAAAGGAGAGACTGCAATACAAGGGCCACCTCTCCAAATGATGCTGTGCACGGAAGACTTCCAGGAGCTACTTTCAGAGATGGATCATCGTCAGAGGGATCAAACAAACTTCCACTGATCACTCAGCTGCAGAACATCTGAGATTGGGTGCCGGAGAGGTTGGTGCAAATGCACTTACAGATAAGTAAGAAGGGAGTGAGAGTAAAAGAGGTGGCCCGGTTGCAAAGCTTCCTGAGTGCTGAAGAGATCCAGCAGCCTCTTTCAGTCCAGGCTCTCCGCCTGTGCGAGCAGAGACTAATCGTTCGTACACTCCAAACTCGGATTCAGGACGCCTGGGGAGTGCGCCACAGATGTTGTTCTCAAACGGACTTGGAGCTTGTAAACCAAGGAGCGATGGCAATGCAAGTGTCACCTTAGCAAATCGTGCTGTGTGCAGAAGAGAACCAGCTGGCTCTTTCAATCCTGGCTCTTCGTCTGTGCGAGCAGAGACCAATCGTTCGCGACACCAAACTCGGATTCAGGACGGCTGGGGAGTGCTCCACAGATGTTGTGCTCAAAAGGACTTGGAGCTGGCAAACAAGGGAGAGACTGCAATACAAGTGCCACTTCTCCGAAAGATGCTTTTTTTGAGGATTTCCAGGAGTTACTTTCAGACAAGGATCATCGTCAGAGGGAACAAAGAAACTTGCTCTGCTCACTCAGCAGCAGGACGTCTGAGATTAGTTGCCGGAGAGGTTGGTGCAAATGCACTTTCAAAAAAGTAAGCAAAGAGTGACTGTAAAAGAGGTGGCCCGGTTGCAAAGCTTCCTGACTGCTGAAGAGATCCAGCAGCCTCTTTCAGTCCTGGCTCTTCGTCTGTGCGAGCAGAGGCCATTCCTTTGTGCACTCCAAACTCGGGTTCAGGACGGGTGGGGAGTGCACCACATATGTTGTACTCAAACGGACTTGGAGCTGCCAAACAAACGAGAGACACCAATACAAGTGCCACCTCTCCAAAAGATTTTGCACACGGAAGACTTCCAGTAGGTACTTTCAGAGATGGATCATCGTCAGAGGGATCAAAAAAACTTGCTCTGCTCACTCAGCAGCAGGACGTCTGAGATTGGGTGCCGGAGAGGTTGGTGCAAATGCATTTTCAAATAAGTAAGCAAAGAGTGACAGTAAAAGTTGTGGCCTGGTTGCAATTCCTGCGGTGAGCAGAAGAGATCCAGCAGCTTCTTTCAGTCCTGGCTCTTCGTCTGTGAGGGCAGAGACCAATCGTTCGTGTACTCCAAACTCGGATTCAGGACGGCTGGGGAGAGCACCAAAGATATGCTCTAACGGACTTGGAGCTGGAAAAACAAGGAGAGACTACAACGCAAGTGTCACCGTAGCAACTCCTGCAGACTGCAGAAGAGATCCAGCGGGCTCTTTCTGTCCTGGCTCTTCGTCTATGCGAGCAGAGACCAGTCGTTCGTCCACTCCAAACTCGGATTCAGGAACCTGGGAAGTACACCACAGACGTTGTGATCACATGGACTTGGAGCTGGCAAACAAAGGAGAGACCACAAAAGAAGTACCAACTCTCCGAAAGATGCTGTAGTGCAGATTTCCAGTAGCTACTTTCAGACATGGATCATCGTCAGAGGGATCAAACAAGCATGCTCTGCTCACTCAGCTGCAGGACGTCTGAGATTAGTTGCCGGAGAGGTTGGTGCAAATGCACTTTCAAAAAAGTAAGCAAAGAGTGACTGTAAAAGAGGTGGCCCGGTTGCAAAGCTTCCTGACTGCTGAAGAGATCCAGCAGCCTCTTTCAGTCCTGGCTCTTCGTCTGTGTGAGCAGAGACCACTCCTTTGTGCACTCCAAACTCGGGTTCAGGACGGGTGGGGAGTGCACCACATATGTTGTACTCAAACGGACTTGGAGCTGCCAAACAAACGAGAGACTCCAATACAAGTGCCACCTCTCCAAAAGATTTTGCGCACGGAAGACTTCCAGTAGGTACTTTCAGAGATGGATCATCGTCAGAGGGATCAAACAAGCTTGCTCTGCTCACTCAGCTGCAGGATGTCTGAGATTAGTTGCCGGAGAGGTTGGTGCAAATGCACTTTCAAATAAGTAAGCAAGGAGTGTCAGTAAAAGATTTGAGCTGGTTGCAAAGCTTGCTGACTGCTGAAGAGATCCAGCAGGCTCTTTCAGCCCTGGCTCTTCGTCTGTGGGAGCAGAGTCCAATCATTCGTTCAAACACAGCTACAGGGCGGCCAGGAGAACATCCAAAGATGTTGTACTCAAAGGCACTTTGAGGTGGGAAAGCAAGGAGCGAGAGCAATGCAGGTGGCACCGTTGCAAAGCTTATTGTGTGCAGAAGACGTGCAGCTGCATCTTTCAGCCCTGCCTCTTTCTCACTGGGAGCAGAGTCCAATCATTCGTGCAAACGCAGCTACAGGACGGCCGGGAGCACAACCGATGCTGTTGTATTCAAATGCACTTTGCGGTGGGAAAGCAAGGAGCGAGAGTAATACAGGTGTCCCGGTTGCAAAGCTTACTGACTGCTGAGGAGATCCAGCAGCCTCTTTCAGTCCTGGCTCTTCGTCTGTGCGAGCAGAGACCAATCGTTCGTACACTCCAAACTCGGATTCAGGACGGCTGGGGAGTGCACCAGAGATGTGCTCAAACGGACTTGGAGCTGGCAAACAAAGGAGAGACTGCAATACAAGTACCATCTCTCAGAAAGATGCTGTGTGCAGATTTCCAGTAGCTACTTTCGGACGTGGATCATCGTCAGAGGGATCAAACAAGCTTGCTCTGCTCGCTCGGCAGCAGGACTCCTGAGATTAGTTGCCGGAGAGGTTGGTGCAAATGCACTTTCAAATAAGTAAGCAAGGAGTGACAGTAAAAGAGGTGGCCCAGTTGCAAAGCTTACTAACTGCTGAATATATCCAGCAGGCTCTTTCAGTCCTGGCTCCTCGTCTGTGCGAGCAGAGACCAATCGTTCGTTCACTCCAAATTCGGGTTCAGGACGGGTGAGGAGTGCACCACATATGTTGTACTCAAACGGACTTGGAGCTGCCAAACAAAGGAGAGACTGCAATACAAGGGCCACCTCTCCAAATGATGCTGTGCACGGAAGACTTCCAGGAGCTACTTTCAGAGATGGATCATCGTCAGAGGGATCAAACAAACTTCCACTGATCACTCAGCTGCAGAACATCTGAGATTGGGTGCCGGAGAGGTTGGTGCAAATGCACTTACAGATAAGTAAGAAGGGAGTGAGAGTAAAAGAGGTGGCCCGGTTGCAAAGCTTCCTGAGTGCTGAAGAGATCCAGCAGCCTCTTTCAGTCCAGGCTCTCCGCCTGTGCGAGCAGAGACTAATCGTTCGTACACTCCAAACTCGGATTCAGGACGCCTGGGGAGTGCGCCACAGATGTTGTTCTCAAACGGACTTGGAGCTTGTAAACCAAGGAGCGATGGCAATGCAAGTGTCACCTTAGCAAATCGTGCTGTGTGCAGAAGAGAACCAGCTGGCTCTTTCAATCCTGGCTCTTCGTCTGTGTGAGCAGAGACCAATCGTTCGCGACACCAAACTCGGATTCAGGACGGCTGGGGAGTGCTCCACAGATGTTGTGCTCAAAAGGACTTGGAGCTGGCAAACAAGGGAGAGACTGCAATACAAGTGCCACTTCTCCGAAAGATGCTTTTTTTGAGGATTTCCAGGAGTTACTTTCAGACAAGGATCATCGTCAGAGGGAACAAAGAAACTTGCTCTGCTCACTCAGCAGCAGGACGTCTGAGATTAGTTGCCGGAGAGGTTGGTGCAAATGCACTTTCAAAAAAGTAAGCAAAGAGTGACTGTAAAAGAGGTGGCCCGGTTGCAAAGCTTCCTGACTGCTGAAGAGATCCAGCAGCCTCTTTCAGTCCTGGCTCTTCGTCTGTGCGAGCAGAGGCCATTCCTTTGTGCACTCCAAACTCGGGTTCAGGACGGGTGGGGAGTGCACCACATATGTTGTACTCAAACGGACTTGGAGCTGCCAAACAAACGAGAGACTCCAATACAAGTGCCACCTCTCCAAAAGATTTTGCACACGGAAGACTTCCAGTAGGTACTTTCAGAGATGGATCATCGTCAGAGGGATCAAAAAAACTTGCTCTGATCACTCAGCAGCAGGACGTCTGAGATTTGGTGCCGGAGAGGTTGGTGCAAATGCATTTTCAAATAAGTAAGCAAAGAGTGACAGTAAAAGTTGTGGCCTGGTTGCAATTCCTGCGGTGAGCAGAAGAGATCCAGCAGCTTCTTTCAGTCCTGGCTCTTCGTCTGTGAGGGCAGAGACCAATCGTTCGTGTACTCCAAACTCGGATTCAGGACGGCTGGGGAGAGCACCAAAGATATGCTCTAACGGACTTGGAGCTGGAAAAACAAGGAGAGACTACAACGCAAGTGTCACCGTAGCAACTCCTGCAGATTGCAGAAGAGATCCAGCGGGCTCTTTCTGTCCTGGCTCTTCGTCTATGCGAGCAGAGACCAGTCGTTCGTCCACTCCAAACTCGGATTCAGGAACCTGGGAAGTACACCACAGACGTTGTGATCACATGGACTTGGAGCTGGCAAACAAAGGAGAGACCACAAAAGAAGTACCAACTCTCCGAAAGATGCTGTAGTGCAGATTTCCAGTAGCTACTTTCAGACATGGATCATCGTCAGAGGGATCAAACAAGCTTGCTCTGCTCACTCAGCTGCAGGACGTCTGAGATTAGTTGCCGGAGAGGTTGGTGCAAATGCACTTTCAAAAAAGTAAGCAAAGAGTGACTGTAAAAGAGGTGGCCCGGTTGCAAAGCTTCCTGACTGCTGAAGAGATCCAGCAGCCTCTTTCAGTCCTGGCTCTTCGTCTGTGCGAGCAGAGACCATTCCTTTGTGCACTCCAAACTCGGGTTCAGGACGGGTGGGGAGTGCACCACATATGTTGTACTCAAACGGACTTGGAGCTGCCAAACAATCGAGCGACTCCAATAAAAGTGCCACCTCTCCAAAAGATTTTGCACACGGAAGACTTCCAGTAGGTACTTTCAGACATGGATCATCGTCAGAGAGATCAAAAAAACTTGCTCTGATCACTCAGCAGCAGGACTTCTGAGATTGGGTGCCGGAGAGGTTGGTGCAAATGCATTTTCAAATAAGTAAGCAAAGAGTGACAGTAAAAGTTGTGGCCTGGTTGCAATTCCTGCGGTGAGCAGAAGAGATCCAGCAGCTTCTTTCAGTCCTGGCTCTTCGTCTGTGAGGGCAGAGACCAATCGTTCGTGTACTCCAAACTCGGATTCAGGACGGCTGGGGAGAGCACCAAAGATATGCTCTAACGGACTTGGAGCTGGAAAAACAAGGAGAGACTGCAATGCAAGTGTCACCGTAGCAAATCCTGCTGATTGCAGAAGAGATCCAGCGGGCTCTTCCTGTCCTGGCTCTTCGTCTATGCGAGCAGAGACCAATCGTTCGTCCCCTCCAAACTCGGATTCAGAAACCTGGGAAGTACACCACAGACGTTGTGATCACATGGACTTGGAGCTGGCAAACAAAGGAGAGACCACAAAAGGAGTACCAACTCTCCGAAAGATGCTGTAGTGCAGATTTCCAATAGCTACTTTCAGACATGGATCATCGTCAGAGGGATCAAACAAGCTTGCTCTGCTCACTCAGCTGCAGGATGTCTGAGATTAGTTGCCGGAGAGGTTGGTGCAAATGCACTTTCAAATAAGTAAGCAAGGAGTGTCAGTAAAAGATTTGAGCTGGTTGCAAAGCTTGCTGACTGCTGAAGAGATCCAGCAGGCTCTTTCAGCCCTGGCTCTTCGTCTGTGGGAGCAGAGTCCAATCATTCGTTCAAACACAGCTACAGGGCGGCCAGGAGAACATCCAAAGATGTTGTACTCAAAGGCACTTTGAGGTGGGAAAGCAAGGAGCGAGAGCAATGCAGGTGGCACCGTTGCAAAGCTTATTGTGTGCAGAAGACGTGCAGCTGCATCTTTCAGCCCTGCCTCTTTCTCACTGGGAGCAGAGTCCAATCATTCGTGCAAACGCAGCTACAGGACGGCCGGGAGCACAACCGATGCTGTTGTATTCAAATGCACTTTGCGGTGGGAAAGCAAGGAGCGAGAGCAATACAGGTGTCCCGGTTGCAAAGCTTACTGACTGCTGAGGAGATCCAGCAGCCTCTTTCAGTCCTGGCTCTTCGTCTGTGCGAGCAGAGACCAATCGTTCGTACACTCCAAACTCGGATTCAGGACGGCTGGGGAGTGCACCAGAGATGTGCTCAAACGGACTTGGAGCTGGCAAACAAAGGAGAGACTGCAATACAAGTACCATCTCTCAGAAAGATGCTGTGTGCAGATTTCCAGTAGCTACTTTCGGACGTGGATCATCGTCAGAGGTATCAAACAAGCTTGCTCTGCTCGCTCGGCAGCAGGACTCCTGAGATTAGTTGCCGGAGAGGTTGGTGCAAATGCACTTTCAAATAAGTAAGCAAGGAGTGACAGTAAAAGATGTGGCCCAGTTGCAAAGCTTACTAACTGCTGAATATATCCAGCAGGCTCTTTCAGTCCTGGCTCCTCGTCTCTGCGAGCAGAGACCAATCGTTCGTTCACTCCAAATTCGGGTTCAGGACGGGTGAGGAGTGCACCACATATGTTGTACTCAAACGGACTTGGAGCTGCCAAACAAAGGAGAGACTGCAATACAAGGGCCACCTCTCCAAATGATGCTGTGCACGGAAGACTTCCAGGAGCTACTTTCAGAGATGGATCATCGTCAGAGGGATCAAACAAACTTCCACTGATCACTCAGCTGCAGAACATCTGAGATTGGGTGCCGGAGAGGTTGGTGCAAATGCACTTACAGATAAGTAAGAAGGGAGTGAGAGTAAAAGAGGTGGCCCGGTTGCAAAGCTTCCTGAGTGCTGAAGAGATCCAGCAGCCTCTTTCAGTCCAGGCTCTCCGCCTGTGCGAGCAGAGACTAATCGTTCGTACACTCCAAACTCGGATTCAGGACGCCTGGGGAGTGCGCCACAGATGTTGTTCTCAAACGGACTTGGAGCTTGTAAACCAAGGAGCGATGGCAATGCAAGTGTCACCTTAGCAAATCGTGCTGTGTGCAGAAGAGATCCAGCTAGCTCTTTCAGTCCTGGCTCTTCGTCTGTGCGAGCAGAGACCAATCGTTCGCGACACCAAACTCGGATTCAGGACGGCTGGGGAGTGCTCCACAGATGTTGTGCTCAAAAGGACTTGGAGCTGGCAAACAAAGGAGAGACTGCAATACAAGTGCCACTTCTCCGAAAGATGCTTTTTTTGAGGATTTCCAGGAGTTACTTTCAGACAAGGATCATCGTCAGAGGGAACAAAGAAACTTGCTCTGCTCACTCAGCAGCAGGACGTCTGAGATTAGTTGCCGGAGAGGTTGGAGCAAATGCACTTTCAAAAAAGTAAGCAAAGAGTGACTGTAAAAGAGGTGGCCCGGTTGCAAAGCTTCCTGACTGCTGAAGAGATCCAGCAGCCTCTTTCAGTCCTGGCTCTTCGTCTGTGCGAGCAGAGACCATTCCTTTGTGCACTCCAAACTCGGGTTCAGGACGGGTGGGGAGTGCACCACATATGTTGTACTCAAACGGACTTGGAGCTGCCAAACAAACGAGAGACTCCAATACAAGTGCCACCTCTCCAAAAGATTTTGCACACGGAAGACTTCCAGCAGGTACTTTCAGAGATGGATCATCGTCAGAGAGATCAAAAAAACTTGCTCTGATCACTCAGCAGCAGGACGTCTGAGATTGGGTGCCGGAGAGGTTGGTGCAAATGCATTTTCAAATAAGTAAGCAAAGAGTGACAGTAAAAGTTGTGGCCTGGTTGCAATTCCTGCGGTGAGCAGAAGAGATCCAGCAGCTTCTTTCAGTCCTGGCTCTTCGTCTGTGAGGGCAGAGACCAATCGTTCGTGTACTCCAAACTCGGATTCAGGACGGCTGGGGAGAGCACCAAAGATATGCTCTAACGGACTTGGAGCTGGAAAAACAAGGAGAGACTACAACGCAAGTGTCACCGTAGCAACTCCTGCAGATTGCAGAAGAGATCCAGCGGGCTCTTTCTGTCCTGGCTCTTCGTCTATGCGAGCAGAGACCAGTCGTTCGTCCACTCCAAACTCGGATTCAGGAACCTGGGAAGTACACCACAGACGTTGTGATCACATGGACTTGGAGCTGGCAAACAAAGGAGAGACCACAAAAGAAGTACCA
This sequence comes from Ara ararauna, assembly GCA_028858755.1. Lineage (NCBI taxonomy): Eukaryota > Metazoa > Chordata > Aves > Psittaciformes > Psittacidae > Ara > Ara ararauna. The sequence continues at coordinate 21,476,049 of CM054380.1, forward strand.
ACTCTCCGAAAGATGCTGTAGTGCAGATTTCCAGTAGCTACTTTCAGACATGGATCATCGTCAGAGGGATCAAACAAGCTTGCTCTGCTCACTCAGCTGCAGGACGTCTGAGGTTAGTTGCCGGAGAGGTTGGTGCAAATGCACTTTCAAAAAAGTAAGCAAAGAGTGACTGTAAAAGAGGTGGCCCGGTTGCAAAGCTTCCTGACTGCTGAAGAGATCCAGCAGCCTCTTTCAGTCCTGGCTCTTCGTCTGTGCGAGCAGAGGCCATTCCTTTGTGCACTCCAAACTCGGGTTCAGGACGGGTGGGGAGTGCACCACATATGTTGTACTCAAACGGACTTGGAGCTGCCAAACAATCGAGCGACTCCAATAAAAGTGCCACCTCTCCAAAAGATTTTGCACACGGAAGACTTCCAGTAGGTACTTTCAGAGATGGATCATCGTCAGAGAGATCAAAAAAACTTGCTCTGATCACTCAGCAGCAGGACGTCTGAGATTGGGTGCCGGAGAGGTTGGTGCAAATGCATTTTCAAATAAGTAAGCAAAGAGTGACAGTAAAAGTTGTGGCCTGGTTGCAATTCCTGCGGTGAGCAGAAGAGATCCAGCAGCCTCTTTCAGTCCTGGCTCTTCGTCTGTGAGGGCAGAGACCAATCGTTCGTGTACTCCAAACTCGGATTCAGGACGGCTGGGGAGAGCACCAAAGATATGCTCTAACGGACTTGGAGCTGGAAAAACAAGGAGAGACTGCAATGCAAGTGTCACCGTAGCAAATCCTGCTGATTGCAGAAGAGATCCAGCGGGCTCTTCCTGTCCTGGCTCTTCGTCTATGCGAGCAGAGACCAATCGTTCGTCCCCTCCAAACTCGGATTCAGAAACCTGGGAAGTACACCACAGACATTGTGATCACATGGACTTGGAGCTGGCAAACAAAGGAGAGACCACAAAAGGAGTACCAACTCTCCGAAAGATGCTGTAGTGCAGATTTCCAGTAGCTACTTTCAGACATGGATCATCGTCAGAGGGATCAAACAAGCTTGCTCTGCTCACTCAGCTGCAGGATGTCTGAGATTAGTTGCCGGAGAGGTTGGTGCAAATGCACTTTCAAATAAGTAAGCAAGGAGTGTCAGTAAAAGATTTGAGCTGGTTGCAAAGCTTGCTGACTGCTGAAGAGATCCAGGAGGCTCTTTCAGCCCTGGCTCTTCGTCTGTGGGAGCAGAGTCCAATCATTCGTTCAAACACAGCTACAGGGCGGCCAGGAGAACATCCAAAGATGTTGTACTCAAAGGCACTTTGAGGTGGGAAAGCAAGGAGCGAGAGCAATGCAGGTGGCACCGTTGCAAAGCTTATTGTGTGCAGAAGACGTGCAGCTGCATCTTTCAGCCCTGCCTCTTTCTCACTGGGAGCAGAGTCCAATCATTCGTGCAAACGCAGCTACAGGACGGCCGGGAGCACAACCGATGCTGTTGTATTCAAATGCACTTTGCGGTGGGAAAGCAAGGAGCGAGAGCAATACAGGTGTCCCGGTTGCAAAGCTTACTGACTGCTGAGGAGATCCAGCAGCCTCTTTCAGTCCTGGCTCTTCGTCTGTGCGAGCAGAGACCAATCGTTCGTACACTCCAAACTCGGATTCAGGACGGCTGGGGAGTGCACCAGAGATGTGCTGAAACGGACTTGGAGCTGGCAAACAAAGGAGAGACTGCAATACAAGTACCATCTCTCAGAAAGATGCTGTGTGCAGATTTCCAGTAGCTACTTTCGGACGTGGATCATCGTCAGAGGGATCAAACAAGCTTGCTCTGCTCGCTCGGCAGCAGGAATCCTGAGATTAGTTGCCGGAGAGGTTGGTGCAAATGCACGTTCAAATAAGTAAGCAAGGAGTGACAGTAAAAGATGTGGCCCAGTTGCAAAGCTTACTAACTGCTGAATATATCCAGCAGGCTCTTTCAGTCCTGGCTCCTCGTCTCTGCGAGCAGAGACCAATCATTCGTTCACTCCAAATTCGGGTTCAGGACGGGTGAGGAGTGCACCACATATGTTGTACTCAAACGGACTTGGAGCTGCCAAACAAAGGAGAGACTGCAATACAAGGGCCACCTCTCCAAATGATGCTGTGCACGGAAGACTTCCAGGAGCTACTTTCAGAGATGGATCATCGTCAGAGGGATCAAACAAACTTCCACTGATCACTCAGCTGCAGAACATCTGAGATTGGGTGCCGGAGAGGTTGGTGCAAATGCACTTACAGATAAGTAAGAAGGGAGTGAGAGTAAAAGAGGTGGCCCGGTTGCAAAGCTTCCTGAGTGCTGAAGAGATCCAGCAGCCTCTTTCAGTCCAGGCTCTCCGTCTGCGCGAGCAGAGACTAATCGTTCGTACACTCCAAACTCGGATTCAGGACGCCTGGGGAGTGCGCCACAGATGTTGTTCTCAAACGGACTTGGAGCTTGTAAACCAAGGAGCGATGGCAATGCAAGTGTCACCTTAGCAAATCGTGCTGTGTGCAGAAGAGATCCAGCTAGCTGTTTCAGTCCTGGCTCTTCGTCTGTGCGAGCAGAGACCAATCGTTCGCGACACCAAACTCGGATTCAGGACGGCTGGGGAGTGCTCCACAGATGTTGTGCTCAAAAGGACTTGGAGCTGGCAAACAAAGGAGAGACTGCAATACAAGTGCCACTTCTCCGAAAGATGCTTTTTTTGAGGATTTCCAGGAGTTACTTTCAGACAAGGATCATCGTCAGAGGGAACAAAGAAACTTGCTCTGCTCACTCAGCAGCAGGACGTCTGAGATTAGTTGCCGGAGAGGTTGGTGCAAATGCACTTTCAAAAAAGTAAGCAAAGAGTGACTGTAAAAGAGGTGGCCCGGTTGCAAAGCTTCCTGACTGCTGAAGAGATCCAGCAGCCTCTTTCAGTCCTGGCTCTTCGTCTGTGCGAGCAGAGACCATTCCTTTGTGCACTCCAAACTCGGGTTCAGGACGGGTGGGGAGTGCACCACATATGTTGTACTCAAACGGACTTGGAGCTGCCAAACAAACGAGAGACTCCAATACAAGTGCCACCTCTCCAAAAGATTTTGCACACGGAAGACTTCCAGCAGGTACTTTCAGAGATGGATCATCGTCAGAGAGATCAAAAAAACTTGCTCTGATCACTCAGCAGCAGGACGTCTGAGATTGGGTGCCGGAGAGGTTGGTGCAAATGCATTTTCAAATAAGTAAGCAAAGAGTGACAGTAAAAGTTGTGGCCTGGTTGCAATTCCTGCGGTGAGCAGAAGAGATCCAGCAGCTTCTTTCAGTCCTGGCTCTTCGTCTGTGAGGGCAGAGACCAATCGTTCGTGTACTCCAAACTCGGATTCAGGACGGCTGGGGAGACCACCAAAGATATGCTCTAACGGACTTGGAGCTGGAAAAACAAGGAGAGACTACAACGCAAGTGTCACCGTAGCAACTCCTGCAGATTGCAGAAGAGATCCAGCGGGCTCTTTCTGTCCTGGCTCTTCGTCTATGCGAGCAGAGACCAGTCGTTCGTCCACTCCAAACTCGGATTCAGGAACCTGGGAAGTACACCACAGACGTTGTGATCACATGGACTTGGAGCTGGCAAACAAAGGAGAGACCACAAAAGAAGTACCAACTCTCCGAAAGATGCTGTAGTGCAGATTTCCAGTAGCTACTTTCAGACATGGATCATCGTCAGAGGGATCAAACAAGCTTGCTCTGCTCACTCAGCTGCAGGACGTCTGAGGTTAGTTGCCGGAGAGGTTGGTGCAAATGCACTTTCAAAAAAGTAAGCAAAGAGTGACTGTAAAAGAGGTGGCCCGGTTGCAAAGCTTCCTGACTGCTGAAGAGATCCAGCAGCCTCTTTCAGTCCTGGCTCTTCGTCTGTGCGAGCAGAGACCATTCCTTTGTGCACTCCAAACTCGGGTTCAGGACGGGTGGGGAGTGCACCACATATGTTGTACTCAAACGGACTTGGAGCTGCCAAACAATCGAGCGACTCCAATAAAAGTGCCACCTCTCCAAAAGATTTTGCACACGGAAGACTTCCAGTAGGTACTTTCAGAGATGGATCATCGTCAGAGAGATCAAAAAAACTTGCTCTGATCACTCAGCAGCAGGACGTCTGAGATTGGGTGCCGGAGAGGTTGGTGCAAATGCATTTTCAAATAAGTAAGCAAAGAGTGACAGTAAAAGTTGTGGCCTGGTTGCAATTCCTGCGGTGAGCAGAAGAGATCCAGCAGCCTCTTTCAGTCCTGGCTCTTCGTCTGTGAGGGCAGAGACCAATCGTTCGTGTACTCCAAACTCGGATTCAGGACGGCTGGGGAGAGCACCAAAGATATGCTCTAACGGACTTGGAGCTGGAAAAACAAGGAGAGACTGCAATGCAAGTGTCACCGTAGCAAATCCTGCTGATTGCAGAAGAGATCCAGCGGGCTCTTCCTGTCCTGGCTCTTCGTCTATGCGAGCAGAGACCAATCGTTCGTCCCCTCCAAACTCGGATTCAGAAACCTGGGAAGTACACCACAGACGTTGTGATCACATGGACTTGGAGCTGGCAAACAAAGGAGAGACCACAAAAGGAGTACCAACTCTCCGAAAGATGCTGTAGTGCAGATTTCCAGTAGCTACTTTCAGACATGGATCATCGTCAGAGGGATCAAACAAGCTTGCTCTGCTCACTCAGCTGCAGGATGTCTGAGATTAGTTGCCGGAGAGGTTGGTGCAAATGCACTTTCAAATAAGTAAGCAAGGAGTGTCAGTAAAAGATTTGAGCTGGTTGCAAAGCTTGCTGACTGCTGAAGAGATCCAGGAGGCTCTTTCAGCCCTGGCTCTTCGTCTGTGGGAGCAGAGTCCAATCATTCGTTCAAACACAGCTACAGGGCGGCCAGGAGAACATCCAAAGATGTTGTACTCAAAGGCACTTTGAGGTGGGAAAGCAAGGAGCGAGAGCAATGCAGGTGGCACCGTTGCAAAGCTTATTGTGTGCAGAAGACGTGCAGCTGCATCTTTCAGCCCTGCCTCTTTCTCACTGGGAGCAGAGTCCAATCATTCGTGCAAACGCAGCTACAGGACGGCCGGGAGCACAACCGATGCTGTTGTATTCAAATGCACTTTGCGGTGGGAAAGCAAGGAGCGAGAGCAATACAGGTGTCCCGGTTGCAAAGCTTACTGACTGCTGAGGAGATCCAGCAGCCTCTTTCAGTCCTGGCTCTTCGTCTGTGCGAGCAGAGACCAATCGTTCGTACACTCCAAACTCGGATTCAGGACGGCTGGGGAGTGCACCAGAGATGTGCTCAAACGGACTTGGAGCTGGCAAACAAAGGAGAGACTGCAATACAAGTACCATCTCTCAGAAAGATGCTGTGTGCAGATTTCCAGTAGCTACTTTCGGACGTGGATCATCGTCAGAGGGATCAAACAAGCTTGCTCTGCTCGCTCGGCAGCAGGAATCCTGAGATTAGTTGCCGGAGAGGTTGGTGCAAATGCACTTTCAAATAAGTAAGCAAGGAGTGACAGTAAAAGATGTGGCCCAGTTGCAAAGCTTACTAACTGCTGAATATATCCAGCAGGCTCTTTCAGTCCTGGCTCCTCGTCTCTGCGAGCAGAGACCAATCGTTCGTTCACTCCAAATTCGGGTTCAGGACGGGTGAGGAGTGCACCACATATGTTGTACTCAAACGGACTTGGAGCTGCCAAACAAAGGAGAGACTGCAATACAAGGGCTACCTCTCCAAATGATGCTGTGCACGGAAGACTTCCAGGAGCTACTTTCAGAGATGGATCATCGTCAGAGTGAACAAAGAAACTTGCTCTGCTCACTCAGCAGCAGGACGTCTGAGATTAGTTGCCGGAGAGGTTGGTGCAAATGCACTTTCAAAAAAGTAAGCAAAGAGTGACTGTAAAAGAGGTGGCCCGGTTGCAAAGCTTCCTGACTGCTGAAGAGATCCAGCAGCCTCTTTCAGTCCTGGCTCTTCGTCTGTGCGAGCAGAGACCATTCCTTTGTGCACTCCAAACTCGGGTTCAGGACGGGTGGGGAGTGCACCACATATGTTGTACTCAAACGGACTTGGAGCTGCCAAACAAACGAGAGACTCCAATACAAGTGCCACCTCTCCAAAAGATTTTGCACACGGAAGACTTCCAGCAGGTACTTTCAGAGATGGATCATCGTCAGAGAGATCAAAAAAACTTGCTCTGATCACTCAGCAGCAGGACGTCTGAGATTGGGTGCCGGAGAGGTTGGTGCAAATGCATTTTCAAATAAGTAAGCAAAGAGTGACAGTAAAAGTTGTGGCCTGGTTGCAATTCCTGCGGTGAGCAGAAGAGATCCAGCAGCTTCTTTCAGTCCTGGCTCTTCGTCTGTGAGGGCAGAGACCAATCGTTCGTGTACTCCAAACTCGGATTCAGGACGGCTGGGGAGAGCACCAAAGATATGCTCTAACGGACTTGGAGCTGGAAAAACAAGGAGAGACTACAACGCAAGTGTCACCGTAGCAACTCCTGCAGATTGCAGAAGAGATCCAGCGGGCTCTTTCTGTCCTGGCTCTTCGTCTATGCGAGCAGAGACCAGTCGTTCGTCCACTCCAAACTCGGATTCAGGAACCTGGGAAGTACACCACAGACGTTGTGATCACATGGACTTGGAGCTGGCAAACAAAGGAGAGACCACAAAAGAAGTACCAACTCTCCGAAAGATGCTGTAGTGCAGATTTCCAGTAGCTACTTTCAGACATGGATCATCGTCAGAGGGATCAAACAAGCTTGCTCTGCTCACTCAGCTGCAGGACGTCTGAGATTAGTTGCCGGAGAGGTTGGTGCAAATGCACTTTCAAAAAAGTAAGCAAAGAGTGACTGTAAAAGAGGTGGCCCGGTTGCAAAGCTTCCTGACTGCTGAAGAGATCCAGCAGGCTCTTTCAGCCCTGGCTCTTCGTCTGTGCGAGCAGAGACCATTCCTTTGTGCACTCCAAACTCGGGTTCAGGACGGGTGGGGAGTGCACCACATATGTTGTACTCAAACGGACTTGGAGCTGCCAAACAATCGAGCGACTCCAATAAAAGTGCCACCTCTCCAAAAGATTTTGCACACGGAAGACTTCCAGTAGGTACTTTCAGAGATGGATCATCGTCAGAGAGATCAAAAAAACTTGCTCTGATCACTCAGCAGCAGGACGTCTGAGATTGGGTGCCGGAGAGGTTGGTGCAAATGCATTTTCAAATAAGTAAGCAAAGAGTGACAGTAAAAGTTGTGGCCTGGTTGCAATTCCTGCGGTGAGCAGAAGAGATCCAGCAGCTTCTTTCAGTCCTGGCTCTTCGTCTGTGAGGGCAGAGACCAATCGTGCGTGTACTCCAAACTCGGATTCAGGACGGCTGGGGAGAGCACCAAAGATATGCTCTAACGGACTTGGAGCTGGAAAAACAAGGAGAGACTGCAATGCAAGTGTCACCGTAGCAAATCCTGCTGATTGCAGAAGAGATCCAGCGGGCTCTTCCTGTCCTGGCTCTTCGTCTATGCGAGCAGAGACCAATCGTTCGTCCCCTCCAAACTCGGATTCAGAAACCTGGGAAGTACACCACAGACGTTGTGATCACATGGACTTGGAGCTGGCAAACAAAGGAGAGACCACAAAAGGAGTACCAACTCTCCGAAAGATGCTGTAGTGCAGATTTCCAGTAGCTACTTTCAGACATGGATCATCGTCAGAGGGATCAAACAAGCTTGCTCTGCTCACTCAGCTGCAGGATGTCTGAGATTAGTTGCCGGAGAGGTTGGTGCAAATGCACTTTCAAATAAGTAAGCAAGGAGTGTCAGTAAAAGATTTGAGCTGGTTGCAAAGCTTGCTGACTGCTGAAGAGATCCAGCAGGCTCTTTCAGCCCTGGCTCTTCGTCTGTGGGAGCAGAGTCCAATCATTCGTTCAAACACAGCTACAGGGCGGCCAGGAGAACATCCAAAGATGTTGTACTCAAAGGCACTTTGAGGTGGGAAAGCAAGGAGCGAGAGCAATGCAGGTGGCACCGTTGCAAAGCTTATTGTGTGCAGAAGACGTGCAGCTGCATCTTTCAGCCCTGCCTCTTTCTCACTGGGAGCAGAGTCCAATCATTCGTGCAAACGCAGCTACAGGACGGCCGGGAGCACAACCGATGCTGTTGTATTCAAATGCACTTTGCGGTGGGAAAGCAAGGAGCGAGAGCAATACAGGTGTCCCGGTTGCAAAGCTTACTGACTGCTGAGGAGATCCAGCAGCCTCTTTCAGTCCTGGCTCTTCGTCTGTGCGAGCAGAGACCAATCGTTCGTACACTCCAAACTCGGATTCAGGACGGCTGGGGAGTGCACCAGAGATGTGCTCAAACGGACTTGGAGCTGGCAAACAAAGGAGAGACTGCAATACAAGTACCATCTCTCAGAAAGATGCTGTGTGCAGATTTCCAGTAGCTACTTTCGGACGTGGATCATCGTCAGAGGGATCAAACAAGCTTGCTCTGCTCGCTCGGCAGCAGGACTCCTGAGATTAGTTGCCGGAGAGGTTGGTGCAAATGCACTTTCAAATAAGTAAGCAAGGAGTGACAGTAAAAGATGTGGCCCAGTTGCAAAGCTTACTAACTGCTGAATATATCCAGCAGGCTCTTTCAGTCCTGGCTCCTCGTCTCTGCGAGCAGAGACCAATCGTTCGTTCACTCCAAATTCGGGTTCAGGACGGGTGAGGAGTGCACCACATATGTTGTACTCAAACGGACTTGGAGCTGCCAAACAAAGGAGAGACTGCAATACAAGGGCCACCTCTCCAAATGATGCTGTGCACGGAAGACTTCCAGGAGCTACTTTCAGAGATGGATCATCGTCAGAGGGAACAAAGAAACTTGCTCTGCTCACTCAGCAGCAGGACGTCTGAGATTAGTTGCCGGAGAGGTTGGTGCAAATGCACTTTCAAAAAAGTAAGCAAAGAGTGACTGTAAAAGAGGTGGCCCGGTTGCAAAGCTTCCTGACTGCTGAAGAGATCCAGCAGCCTCTTTCAGTCCTGGCTCTTCGTCTGTGCGAGCAGAGACCATTCCTTTGTGCACTCCAAACTCGGGTTCAGGACGGGTGGGGAGTGCACCACATATGTTGTACTCAAACGGACTTGGAGCTGCCAAACAAACGAGAGACTCCAATACAAGTGCCACCTCTCCAAAAGATTTTGCACACGGAAGACTTCCAGCAGGTACTTTCAGAGATGGATCATCGTCAGAGAGATCAAAAAAACTTGCTCTGATCACTCAGCAGCAGGACGTCTGAGATTGGGTGCCGGAGAGGTTGGTGCAAATGCATTTTCAAATAAGTAAGCAAAGAGTGACAGTAAAAGTTGTGGCCTGGTTGCAATTCCTGCGGTGAGCAGAAGAGATCCAGCAGCTTCTTTCAGTCCTGGCTCTTCGTCTGTGAGGGCAGAGACCAATCGTTCGTGTACTCCAAACTCGGATTCAGGACGGCTGGGGAGAGCACCAAAGATATGCTCTAACGGACTTGGAGCTGGAAAAACAAGGAGAGACTACAACGCAAGTGTCACCGTAGCAACTCCTGCAGATTGCAGAAGAGATCCAGCGGGCTCTTTCTGTCCTGGCTCTTCGTCTATGCGAGCAGAGACCAGTCGTTCGTCCACTCCAAACTCGGATTCAGGAACCTGGGAAGTACACCACAGACGTTGTGATCACATGGACTTGGAGCTGGCAAACAAAGGAGAGACCACAAAAGAAGTACCAACTCTCCGAAAGATGCTGTAGTGCAGATTTCCAGTAGCTACTTTCAGACATGGATCATCGTCAGAGGGATCAAACAAGCTTGCTCTGCTCACTCAGCTGCAGGACGTCTGAGATTAGTTGCCGGAGAGGTTGGTGCAAATGCACTTTCAAAAAAGTAAGCAAAGAGTGACTGTAAAAGAAGTGGCCCGGTTGCAAAGCTTCCTGACTGCTGAAGAGATCCAGCAGCCTCTTTCAGTCCTGGCTCTTCGTCTGTGCGAGCAGAGACCATTCCTTTGTGCACTCCAAACTCGGGTTCAGGACGGGTGGGGAGTGCACCACATATGTTGTACTCAAACGGACTTGGAGCTGCCAAACAATCGAGCGACTCCAATAAAAGTGCCACCTCTCCAAAAGATTTTGCACACGGAAGACTTCCAGTAGGTACTTTCAGAGATGGATCATCGTCAGAGAGATCAAAAAAACTTGCTCTGATCACTCAGCAGCAGGACGTCTGAGATTGGGTGCCGGAGAGGTTGGTGCAAATGCATTTTCAAATAAGTAAGCAAAGAGTGACAGTAAAAGTTGTGGCCTGGTTGCAATTCCTGCGGTGAGCAGAAGAGATCCAGCAGCCTCTTTCAGTCCTGGCTCTTCGTCTGTGAGGGCAGAGACCAATCGTTCGTGTACTCCAAACTCGGATTCAGGACGGCTGGGGAGAGCACCAAAGATATGCTCTAACGGACTTGGAGCTGGAAAAACAAGGAGAGACTGCAATGCAAGTGTCACCGTAGCAAATCCTGCTGATTGCAGAAGAGATCCAGCGGGCTCTTCCTGTCCTGGCTCTTCGTCTATGCGAGCAGAGACCAATCGTTCGTCCCCTCCAAACTCGGATTCAGAAACCTGGGAAGTACACCACAGACGTTGTGATCACATGGACTTGGAGATGGCAAACAAAGGAGAGACCACAAAAGAAGTACCAACTCTCCGAAAGATGCTGTAGTGCAGATTTCCAGTAGCTACTTTCAGACATGGATCATCGTCAGAGGGATCAAACAAGCTTGCTCTGCTCACTCAGCTGCAGGATGTCTGAGATTAGTTGCCGGAGAGGTTGGTGCAAATGCACTTTCAAATAAGTAAGCAAGGAGTGTCAGTAAAAGATTTGAGCTGGTTGCAAAGCTTGCTGACTGCTGAAGAGATCCAGCAGGCTCTTTCAGCCCTGGCTCTTCGTCTGTGGGAGCAGAGTCCAATCATTCGTTCAAACACAGCTACAGGGCGGCCAGGAGAACATCCAAAGATGTTGTACTCAAAGGCACTTTGAGGTGGGAAAGCAAGGAGCGAGAGCAATGCAGGTGGCACCGTTGCAAAGCTTATTGTGTGCAGAAGACGTGCAGCTGCATCTTTCAGCCCTGCCTCTTTCTCACTGGGAGCAGAGTCCAATCATTCGTGCAAACGCAGCTACAGGACGGCCGGGAGCACAACCGATGCTGTTGTATTCAAATGCACTTTGCGGTGGGAAAGCAAGGAGAGAGAGCAATACAGGTGTCCCGGTTGCAAAGCTTACTGACTGCTGAGGAGATCCAGCAGCCTCTTTCAGTCCTGGCTCTTCGTCTGTGCGAGCAGAGACCAATCGTTCGTACACTCCAAACTCGGATTCAGGACGGCTGGGGAGTGCACCAGAGATGTGCTCAAACGGACTTGGAGCTGGCAAACAAAGGAGAGACTGCAATACAAGTACCATCTCTCAGAAAGATGCTGTGTGCAGATTTCCAGTAGCTACTTTCGGACGTGGATCATCGTCAGAGGGATCAAACAAGCTTGCTCTGCTCGCTCGGCAGCAGGACTCCTGAGATTAGTTGCCGGAGAGGTTGGTGCAAATGCACTTTCAAATAAGTAAGCAAGGAGTGACAGTAAAAGATGTGGCCCAGTTGCAAAGCTTACTAACTGCTGAAGATATCCAGCAGGCTCTTTCAGTCCTGGCTCTCCGTCTGTGCGAGCAGAGACTAATCGTTCGTACACTCCAAACTCGGATTCAGGACGCCTGGGGAGTGCGCCACAGATGTTGTTCTCAAACGGACTTGGAGCTTGTAAACCAAGGAGCGATGGCAATGCAAGTGTCACCTTAGCAAATCGTGCTGTGTGCAGAAGAGATCCAGCTAGCTCTTTCAGTCCTGGCTCTTCGTCTGTGCGAGCAGAGACCAATCGTTCGCGACACCAAACTCGGATTCAGGACGGCTGGGGAGTGCTCCACAGATGTTGTGCTCAAAAGGACTTGGAGCTGGCAAACAAAGGAGAGACTGCAATACAAGTGCCACTTCTCCGAAAGATGCTTTTTTTGAGGATTTCCAGGAGTTACTTTCAGACAAGGATCATCGTCAGAGGGAACAAAGAAACTTGCTCTGCTCACTCAGCAGCAGGACGTCTGAGATTAGTTGCCGGAGAGGTTGGTGCAAATGCACTTTCAAAAAAGTAAGCAAAGAGTGACTGTAAAAGAGGTGGCCCGGTTGCAAAGCTTCCTGACTGCTGAAGAGATCCAGCAGCCTCTTTCAGTCCTGGCTCTTCGTCTGTGCGAGCAGAGACCATTCCTTTGTGCACTCCAAACTCGGGTTCAGGACGGGTGGGGAGTGCACCACATATGTTGTACTCAAACGGACTTGGAGCTGCCAAACAATCGAGAGACTCCAATAAAAGTGCCACCTCTCCAAAAGATTTTGCACACGGAAGACTTCCAGCAGGTACTTTCAGAGATGGATCATCGTCAGAGAGATCAAAAAAACTTGCTCTGATCACTCAGCAGCAGGACGTCTGAGATTGGGCGCCGGAGAGGTTGGTGCAAATGCATTTTCAAATAAGTAAGCAAAGAGTGACAGTAAAAGTTGTGGCCTGGTTGCAATTCCTGCGGTGAGCAGAAGAGATCCAGCAGCTTCTTTCAGTCCTGGCTCTTCGTCTGTGAGGGCAGAGACCAATCGTTCGTGCACTCCAAACTCGGATTCAGGACGGCTGGGGAGAGCACCAAAGATATGCTCTAACGGACTTGGAGCTGGAAAAACAAGGAGAGACTACAACGCAAGTGTCACCGTAGCAACTCCTGCTGATTGCAGAAGAGATCCAGCGGGCTCTTTCTGTCCTGGCTCTTCGTCTATGCGAGCAGAGACCAATCGTTCGTCCACTCCAAACTCGGATTCAGGAACCTGGGAAGTACACCACAGACGTTGTGATCACATGGACTTGGAGCTGGCAAACAAAGGAGAGACCACAAAAGAAGTACCAACTCTCTGAAAGATGCTGTAGTGCAGATTTCCAGTAGCTACTTTCAGACATGGATCATCGTCAGAGGGATCAAACAAGCTTGCTCTGCTCACTCAGCTGCAGGATGTCTGAGATTAGTTGCCGGAGAGGTTGGTGCAAATGCACTTTCAAATAAGTAAGCAAGGAGTGTCAGTAAAAGATTTGAGCTGGTTGCAAAGCTTGCTGACTGCTGAAGAGATCCAGCAGGCTCTTTCAGCCCTGGCTCTTCGTCTGTGGGAGCAGAGTCCAATCATTCGTTCAAACACAGCTACAGGGCGGCCAGGAGAACATCCAAAGATGTTGTACTCAAAGGCACTTTGAGGTGGGAAAGCAAGGAGCGAGAGCAATGCAGGTGGCACCGTTGCAAAGCTTATTGTGTGCAGAAGACGTGCAGCTGCATCTTTCAGCCCTGCCTCTTTCTCACTGGGAGCAGAGTCCAATCATTCGTGCAAACGCAGCTACAGGACGGCCGGGAGCACAACCGATGCTGTTGTATTCAAATGCACTTTGCGGTGGGAAAGCAAGGAGCGAGAGTAATACAGGTGTCCCGGTTGCAAAGCTTACTGACTGCTGAGGAGATCCAGCAGCCTCTTTCAGTCCTGGCTCTTCGTCTGTGCGAGCAGAGACCAATCGTTCGTACACTCCAAACTCGGATTCAGGACGGCTGGGGAGTGCACCAGAGATGTGCTCAAACGGACTTGGAGCTGGCAAACAAAGGAGAGACTGCAATACAAGTACCATCTCTCAGAAAGATGCTGTGTGCAGATTTCCAGTAGCTACTTTCGGACGTGGATCATCGTCAGAGGGATCAAACAAGCTTGCTCTGCTCGCTCGGCAGCAGGACTCCTGAGATTAGTTGCCGGAGAGGTTGGTGCAAATGCACTTTCAAATAAGTAAGCAAGGAGTGACAGTAAAAGAGGTGGCCCAGTTGCAAAGCTTACTAACTGCTGAATATATCCAGCAGGCTCTTTCAGTCCTGGCTCCTCGTCTCTGCGAGCAGAGACCAATCGTTCGTTCACTCCAAATTCGGGTTCAGGACGGGTGAGGAGTGCACCACATATGTTGTACTCAAACGGACTTGGAGCTGCCAAACAAAGGAGAGACTGCAATACAAGGGCCACCTCTCCAAATGATGCTGTGCACGGAAGACTTCCAGGAGCTACTTTCAGAGATGGATCATCGTCAGAGGGATCAAACAAACTTCCACTGATCACTCAGCTGCAGAACATCTGAGATTGGGTGCCGGAGAGGTTGGTGCAAATGCACTTACAGATAAGTAAGAAGGGAGTGAGAGTAAAAGAGGTGGCCCGGTTGCAAAGCTTCCTGAGTGCTGAAGAGATCCAGCAGCCTCTTTCAGTCCAGGCTCTCCGCCTGTGCGAGCAGAGACTAATCGTTCGTACACTCCAAACTCGGATTCAGGACGCCTGGGGAGTGCGCCACAGATGTTGTTCTCAAACGGACTTGGAGCTTGTAAACCAAGGAGCGATGGCAATGCAAGTGTCACCTTAGCAAATCGTGCTGTGTGCAGAAGAGATCCAGCTGGCTCTTTCAGTCCTGGCTCTTCGTCTGTGCGAGCAGAGACCAATCGTTCGCGACACCAAACTCGGATTCAGGACGGCTGGGGAGTGCTCCACAGATGTTGTGCTCAAAAGGACTTGGAGCTGGCAAACAAAGGAGAGACTGCAGTACAAGTGCCACTTCTCCGAAAGATGCTTTTTTTGAAGATTTAAAGGGGTTACTTTCAGACAAGGATCATCGTCAGAGGGAACAAAGAAACTTGCTCTGCTCACTCAGCAGCAGGACGTCTGAGATTAGTTGCCGGAGAGGTTGGTGCAAATGTACTTTCAAAAAAGTAAGCAAAGAGTGACTGTAAAAGAGGTGGCCCGGTTGCAAAGCTTCCTGACTGCTGAAGAGATCCAGCAGCCTCTTTCAGTCCTGGCTCTTCGTCTGTGCGAGCAGAGACCATTCCTTTGTGCACTCCAAACTCGGGTTCAGGACGGGTGGGGAGTGCACCACATATGTTGTACTCAAACGGACTTGGAGCTGCCAAACAATCGAGAGACTCTAATACAAGTGCCACCTCTCCAAAAGATTTTGCACACGGAAGACTTCCAGCAGGTACTTTCAGAGATGGATCATCGTCAGAGGGATCAAAAAAGCTTGCTCTGATCACTCAGCAGCAGGACGTCTGAGATTGGGTGCCGGAGAGGTTGGTGCAAATGCATTTTCAAATAAGTAAGCAAAGAGTGACAGTAAAAGTTGTGGCCTGGTTGCAATTCCTGCGGTGAGCAGAAGAGATCCAGCAGCCTCTTTCAGTCCTGGCTCTTCGTCTGTGAGGGCAGAGACCAATCGTTCGTGCACTCCAAACTCGGATTCAGGACGGCTGGGGAGAGCACCAAAGATATGCTCTAACGGACTTGGAGCTGGAAAAACAAGGAGAGACTACAACGCAAGTGTCACCGTAGCAACTCCTGCAGATTGCAGAAGAGATCCAGCGGGCTCTTTCTGTCCTGGCTCTTCTTCTATGCGAGCAGAGACCAATCGTTCGTCCACTCCAAGCTCGGATTCAGGAACCTGGGAAGTACACCACAGACGTTGTGATCACATGGACTTGGAGCTGGCAAACAAAGGAGAGACCACAAAAGAAGTACCAACTCTCCGAAAGATGCTGTAGTGCAGATTTCCAGTAGCTACTTTCAGACATGGATCATCGTCAGAGGGATCAAACAAGCTTGCTCTGCTCACTCAGCTGCAGGACGTCTGAGATTAGTTGCCGGAGAGGTTGGTGCAAATGCACTTTCAAAAAAGTAAGCAAAGAGTGACTGTAAAAGAGGTGGCCCGGTTGCAAAGCTTCCTGACTGCTGAAGAGATCCAGCAGCCTCTTTCAGTCCTGGCTCTTCGTCTGTGCGAGCAGAGACCATTCCTTTGTGCACTCCAAACTCGGGTTCAGGACGGGTGGGGAGTGCACCACATATGTTGTACTCAAACGGACTTGGAGCTGCCAAACAAACGAGAGACTCCAATACAAGTGCCACCTCTCCAAAAGATTTTGCGCACGGAAGACTTCCGGTAGGTACTTTCAGAGATGGATCATCGTCAGAGGGATCAAAAAAACTTGCTCTGATCACTCAGCAGCAGGACGCCTGAGATTGGGCGCCGGAAAGGTTGATGCAAATGCATTTTCAAATAAGTAAGCAAAGAGTGACAGTAAAAGTTGTGGCCTGGTTGCAATTCCTGCGGTGAGCAGAAGAGATCCAGCAGCCTCTTTCAGTCCTGGCTCTTCGTCTGTGAGGGCAGAGACCAATCGTTCGTGCACTCCAAACTCGGATTCAGGACGGCTGGGGAGAGCACCAAAGATATGCTCTAACGGACTTGGAGCTGGAAAAACAAGGAGAGACTGCAATGCAAGTGTCACCGTAGCAAATCCTGCTGATTGCAGAAGAGATCCAGCGGGCTCTTCCTGTCCTGGCTCTTCGTCTATGCGAGCAGAGACCAATCGTTCGTCCACTCCAAACTCGGATTCAGAAACCTGGGAAGTACACCACAGACGTTGTGATCACATGGACTTGGAGCTGGCAAACAAAGGAGAGACCACAAAAGAAGTACCAACTCTCTGAAAGATGCTGTAGTGCAGATTTCCAGTAGCTACTTTCAGACATGGATCATCGTCAGAGGGATCAAACAAGCTTGCTCTGCTCACTCAGCTGCAGGATGTCAGAGATTAGTTGCCGGAGAGGTTGGTGCAAATGCACTTTCAAATAAGTAAGCAAGGAGTGTCAGTAAAAGATTTGAGCTGGTTGCAAAGCTTGCTGACTGCTGAAGAGATCCAGCAGGCTCTTTCAGCCCTGGCTCTTCGTCTGTGGGAGCAGAGTCCAATCATTCGTTCAAACACAGCTACAGGGCGGCCAGGAGAACATCCAAAGATGTTGTACTCAAAGGCACTTTGAGGTGGGAAAGCAAGGAGCGAGAGCAATGCAGGTGGCACCGTTGCAAAGCTTATTGTGTGCAGAAGACGTGCAGCTGCATCTTTCAGCCCTGCCTCTTTCTCACTGGGAGCAGAGTCCAATCATTCGTGCAAACGCAGCTACAGGACGGCCGGGAGCACAACCGATGCTGTTGTATTCAAATGCACTTTGCGGTGGGAAAGCAAGGAGCGAGAGCAACACAGGTGTCCCGGTTGCAAAGCTTACTGACTGCTGAGGAGATCCAGCAGCCTCTTTCAGTCCTGGCTCTTCGTCTGTGCGAGCAGAGACCAATCGTTCGTACACTCCAAACTCGGATTCAGGACGGCTGGGGAGTGCACCAGAGTTGTGCTCAAACGGACTTGGAGCTGGCAAACAAAGGAGAGACTGCAATACAAGTACCATCTCTCAGAAAGATGCTGTGTGCAGATTTCCAGTAGCTACTTTCGGACGTGGATCATCGTCAGAGGGATCAAACAAGCTTGCTCTGCTCGCTCGGCAGCAGGACTCCTGAGATTAGTTGCCGGAGAGGTTGGTGCAAATGCACTTTCAAATAAGTAAGCAAGGAGTGACAGTAAAATATGTGGCCCAGTTGCAAAGCTTACTAACTGCTGAATATATCCAGCAGGCTCTTTCAGTCCTGGCTCCTCGTCTCTGCGAGCAGAGACCAATCGTTCGTTCACTCCAAATTCGGGTTCAGGACGGGTGAGGAGTGCACCACATATGTTGTACTCAAACGGACTTGGAGCTGCCAAACAAAGGAGAGACTCCAATACAAGGGCCACCTCTCCAAATGATGCTGTGCACGGAAGACTTCCAGGAGCTACTTTCAGAGATGGATCATCGTCAGAGGGATCAAACAAACTTCCACTGATCACTCAGCTGCAGAACATCTGAGATTGGGTGCCGGAGAGGTTGGTGCAAATGCACTTACAGATAAGTAAGAAGGGAGTGAGAGTAAAAGAGGTGGCCCGGTTGCAAAGCTTCCTGAGTGCTGAAGAGATCCAGCAGCCTCTTTCAGTCCAGGCTCTCCGTCTGTGCGAGCAGAGACTAATCGTTCGTACACTCCAAACTCGGATTCAGGACGCCTGGGGAGTGCGCCACAGATGTTGTTCTCAAACGGACTTGGAGCTTGTAAACCAAGGAGCGATGGCAATGCAAGTGTCACCTTAGCAAATCGTGCTGTGTGCAGAAGAGATCCAGCTAGCTCTTTCAGTCCTGGCTCTTCGTCTGTGCGAGCAGAGACCAATCGTTCGCGACACCAAACTCGGATTCAGGACGGCTGGGGAGTGCTCCACAGATGTTGTGCTCAAAAGGACTTGGAGCTGGCAAACAAAGGAGAGACTGCAATACAAGTGCCACTTCTCCGAAAGATGCTTTTTTTGAGGATTTCCAGGAGTTACTTTCAGACAAGGATCATCGTCAGAGGGAACAAAGAAACTTGCTCTGCTCACTCAGCAGCAGGACGTCTGAGATTAGTTGCCGGAGAGGTTGGTGCAAATGTACTTTCAAAAAAGTAAGCAAAGAGTGACTGTAAAAGAGGTGGCCCGGTTGCAAAGCTTCCTGACTGCTGAAGAGATCCAGCAGCCTCTTTCAGTCCTGGCTCTTCGTCTGTGCGAGCAGAGACCATTCCTTTGTGCACTCCAAACTCGGGTTCAGGACGGGTGGGGAGTGCACCACATATGTTGTACTCAAACGGACTTGGAGCTGCCAAACAATCGAGAGACTCTAATACAAGTGCCACCTCTCCAAAAGATTTTGCACACGGAAGACTTCCAGCAGGTACTTTCAGAGATGGATCATCGTCAGAGGGATCAAAAAAGCTTGCTCTGATCACTCAGCAGCAGGACGTCTGAGATTGGGTGCCGGAGAGGTTGGTGCAAATGCATTTTCAAATAAGTAAGCAAAGAGTGACAGTAAAAGTTGTGGCCTGGTTGCAATTCCTGCGGTGAGCAGAAGAGATCCAGCAGCCTCTTTCAGTCCTGGCTCTTCGTCTGTGAGGGCAGAGACCAATCGTTCGTGCACTCCAAACTCGGATTCAGGACGGCTGGGGAGAGCACCAAAGATATGCTCTAACGGACTTGGAGCTGGAAAAACAAGGAGAGACTACAACGCAAGTGTCACCGTAGCAACTCCTGCAGATTGCAGAAGAGATCCAGCGGGCTCTTTCTGTCCTGGCTCTTCTTCTATGCGAGCAGAGACCAATCGTTCGTCCACTCCAAGCTCGGATTCAGGAACCTGGGAAGTACACCACAGACGTTGTGATCACATGGACTTGGAGCTGGCAAACAAAGGAGAGACCACAAAAGAAGTACCAACTCTCCGAAAGATGCTGTAGTGCAGATTTCCAGTAGCTACTTTCAGACATGGATCATCGTCAGAGGGATCAAACAAGCTTGCTCTGCTCACTCAGCTGCAGGACGTCTGAGATTAGTTGCCGGAGAGGTTGGTGCAAATGCACTTTCAAAAAAGTAAGCAAAGAGTGACTGTAAAAGAGGTGGCCCGGTTGCAAAGCTTCCTGACTGCTGAAGAGATCCAGCAGCCTCTTTCAGTCCTGGCTCTTCGTCTGTGCGAGCAGAGACCATTCCTTTGTGCACTCCAAACTCGGGTTCAGGACGGGTGGGGAGTGCACCACATATGTTGTACTCAAACGGACTTGGAGCTGCCAAACAAACGAGAGACTCCAATACAAGTGCCACCTCTCCAAAAGATTTTGCGCACGGAAGACTTCCGGTAGGTACTTTCAGAGATGGATCATCGTCAGAGGGATCAAAAAAACTTGCTCTGATCACTCAGCAGCAGGACGCCTGAGATTGGGCGCCGGAAAGGTTGATGCAAATGCATTTTCAAATAAGTAAGCAAAGAGTGACAGTAAAAGTTGTGGCCTGGTTGCAATTCCTGCGGTGAGCAGAAGAGATCCAGCAGCCTCTTTCAGTCCTGGCTCTTCGTCTGTGAGGGCAGAGACCAATCGTTCGTGCACTCCAAACTCGGATTCAGGACGGCTGGGGAGAGCACCAAAGATATGCTCTAACGGACTTGGAGCTGGAAAAACAAGGAGAGACTGCAATGCAAGTGTCACCGTAGCAAATCCTGCTGATTGCAGAAGAGATCCAGCGGGCTCTTCCTGTCCTGGCTCTTCGTCTATGCGAGCAGAGACCAATCGTTCGTCCACTCCAAACTCGGATTCAGAAACCTGGGAAGTACACCACAGACGTTGTGATCACATGGACTTGGAGCTGGCAAACAAAGGAGAGACCACAAAAGAAGTACCAACTCTCTGAAAGATGCTGTAGTGCAGATTTCCAGTAGCTACTTTCAGACATGGATCATCGTCAGAGGGATCAAACAAGCTTGCTCTGCTCACTCAGCTGCAGGATGTCAGAGATTAGTTGCCGGAGAGGTTGGTGCAAATGCACTTTCAAATAAGTAAGCAAGGAGTGTCAGTAAAAGATTTGAGCTGGTTGCAAAGCTTGCTGACTGCTGAAGAGATCCAGCAGGCTCTTTCAGCCCTGGCTCTTCGTCTGTGGGAGCAGAGTCCAATCATTCGTTCAAACACAGCTACAGGGCGGCCAGGAGAACATCCAAAGATGTTGTACTCAAAGGCACTTTGAGGTGGGAAAGCAAGGAGCGAGAGCAATGCAGGTGGCACCGTTGCAAAGCTTATTGTGTGCAGAAGACGTGCAGCTGCATCTTTCAGCCCTGCCTCTTTCTCACTGGGAGCAGAGTCCAATCATTCGTGCAAACGCAGCTACAGGACGGCCGGGAGCACAACCGATGCTGTTGTATTCAAATGCACTTTGCGGTGGGAAAGCAAGGAGCGAGAGCAACACAGGTGTCCCGGTTGCAAAGCTTACTGACTGCTGAGGAGATCCAGCAGCCTCTTTCAGTCCTGGCTCTTCGTCTGTGCGAGCAGAGACCAATCGTTCGTACACTCCAAACTCGGATTCAGGACGGCTGGGGAGTGCACCAGAGTTGTGCTCAAACGGACTTGGAGCTGGCAAACAAAGGAGAGACTGCAATACAAGTACCATCTCTCAGAAAGATGCTGTGTGCAGATTTCCAGTAGCTACTTTCGGACGTGGATCATCGTCAGAGGGATCAAACAAGCTTGCTCTGCTCGCTCGGCAGCAGGACTCCTGAGATTAGTTGCCGGAGAGGTTGGTGCAAATGCACTTTCAAATAAGTAAGCAAGGAGTGACAGTAAAATATGTGGCCCAGTTGCAAAGCTTACTAACTGCTGAATATATCCAGCAGGCTCTTTCAGTCCTGGCTCCTCGTCTCTGCGAGCAGAGACCAATCGTTCGTTCACTCCAAATTCGGGTTCAGGACGGGTGAGGAGTGCACCACATATGTTGTACTCAAACGGACTTGGAGCTGCCAAACAAAGGAGAGACTCCAATACAAGGGCCACCTCTCCAAATGATGCTGTGCACGGAAGACTTCCAGGAGCTACTTTCAGAGATGGATCATCGTCAGAGGGATCAAACAAACTTCCACTGATCACTCAGCTGCAGAACATCTGAGATTGGGTGCCGGAGAGGTTGGTGCAAATGCACTTACAGATAAGTAAGAAGGGAGTGAGAGTAAAAGAGGTGGCCCGGTTGCAAAGCTTCCTGAGTGCTGAAGAGATCCAGCAGCCTCTTTCAGTCCAGGCTCTCCGTCTGTGCGAGCAGAGACTAATCGTTCGTACACTCCAAACTCGGATTCAGGACGCCTGGGGAGTGCGCCACAGATGTTGTTCTCAAACGGACTTGGAGCTTGTAAACCAAGGAGCGATGGCAATGCAAGTGTCACCTTAGCAAATCGTGCTGTGTGCAGAAGAGATCCAGCTAGCTCTTTCAGTCCTGGCTCTTCGTCTGTGCGAGCAGAGACCAATCGTTCGCGACACCAAACTCGGATTCAGGACGGCTGGGGAGTGCTCCACAGATGTTGTGCTCAAAAGGACTTGGAGCTGGCAAACAAAGGAGAGACTGCAATACAAGTGCCACTTCTCCGAAAGATGCTTTTTTTGAGGATTTCCAGGAGTTACTTTCAGACAAGGATCATCGTCAGAGGGAACAAAGAAACTTGCTCTGCTCACTCAGCAGCAGGACGTCTGAGATTAGTTGCCGGAGAGGTTGGTGCAAATGTACTTTCAAAAAAGTAAGCAAAGAGTGACTGTAAAAGAGGTGGCCCGGTTGCAAAGCTTCCTGACTGCTGAAGAGATCCAGCAGCCTCTTTCAGTCCTGGCTCTTCGTCTGTGCGAGCAGAGACCATTCCTTTGTGCACTCCAAACTCGGGTTCAGGACGGGTGGGGAGTGCACCACATATGTTGTACTCAAACGGACTTGGAGCTGCCAAACAATCGAGAGACTCTAATACAAGTGCCACCTCTCCAAAAGATTTTGCACACGGAAGACTTCCAGCAGGTACTTTCAGAGATGGATCATCGTCAGAGGGATCAAAAAAGCTTGCTCTGATCACTCAGCAGCAGGACGTCTGAGATTGGGTGCCGGAGAGGTTGGTGCAAATGCATTTTCAAATAAGTAAGCAAAGAGTGACAGTAAAAGTTGTGGCCTGGTTGCAATTCCTGCGGTGAGCAGAAGAGATCCAGCAGCCTCTTTCAGTCCTGGCTCTTCGTCTGTGAGGGCAGAGACCAATCGTTCGTGCACTCCAAACTCGGATTCAGGACGGCTGGGGAGAGCACCAAAGATATGCTCTAACGGACTTGGAGCTGGAAAAACAAGGAGAGACTACAACGCAAGTGTCACCGTAGCAACTCCTGCAGATTGCAGAAGAGATCCAGCGGGCTCTTTCTGTCCTGGCTCTTCTTCTATGCGAGCAGAGACCAATCGTTCGTCCACTCCAAGCTCGGATTCAGGAACCTGGGAAGTACACCACAGACGTTGTGATCACATGGACTTGGAGCTGGCAAACAAAGGAGAGACCACAAAAGAAGTACCAACTCTCCGAAAGATGCTGTAGTGCAGATTTCCAGTAGCTACTTTCAGACATGGATCATCGTCAGAGGGATCAAACAAGCTTGCTCTGCTCACTCAGCTGCAGGACGTCTGAGATTAGTTGCCGGAGAGGTTGGTGCAAATGCACTTTCAAAAAAGTAAGCAAAGAGTGACTGTAAAAGAGGTGGCCCGGTTGCAAAGCTTCCTGACTGCTGAAGAGATCCAGCAGCCTCTTTCAGTCCTGGCTCTTCGTCTGTGCGAGCAGAGACCATTCCTTTGTGCACTCCAAACTCGGGTTCAGGACGGGTGGGGAGTGCACCACATATGTTGTACTCAAACGGACTTGGAGCTGCCAAACAAACGAGAGACTCCAATACAAGTGCCACCTCTCCAAAAGATTTTGCGCACGGAAGACTTCCGGTAGGTACTTTCAGAGATGGATCATCGTCAGAGGGATCAAAAAAACTTGCTCTGATCACTCAGCAGCAGGACGCCTGAGATTGGGCGCCGGAAAGGTTGATGCAAATGCATTTTCAAATAAGTAAGCAAAGAGTGACAGTAAAAGTTGTGGCCTGGTTGCAATTCCTGCGGTGAGCAGAAGAGATCCAGCAGCCTCTTTCAGTCCTGGCTCTTCGTCTGTGAGGGCAGAGACCAATCGTTCGTGCACTCCAAACTCGGATTCAGGACGGCTGGGGAGAGCACCAAAGATATGCTCTAACGGACTTGGAGCTGGAAAAACAAGGAGAGACTGCAATGCAAGTGTCACCGTAGCAAATCCTGCTGATTGCAGAAGAGATCCAGCGGGCTCTTCCTGTCCTGGCTCTTCGTCTATGCGAGCAGAGACCAATCGTTCGTCCACTCCAAACTCGGATTCAGAAACCTGGGAAGTACACCACAGACGTTGTGATCACATGGACTTGGAGCTGGCAAACAAAGGAGAGACCACAAAAGAAGTACCAACTCTCTGAAAGATGCTGTAGTGCAGATTTCCAGTAGCTACTTTCAGACATGGATCATCGTCAGAGGGATCAAACAAGCTTGCTCTGCTCACTCAGCTGCAGGATGTCAGAGATTAGTTGCCGGAGAGGTTGGTGCAAATGCACTTTCAAATAAGTAAGCAAGGAGTGTCAGTAAAAGATTTGAGCTGGTTGCAAAGCTTGCTGACTGCTGAAGAGATCCAGCAGGCTCTTTCAGCCCTGGCTCTTCGTCTGTGGGAGCAGAGTCCAATCATTCGTTCAAACACAGCTACAGGGCGGCCAGGAGAACATCCAAAGATGTTGTACTCAAAGGCACTTTGAGGTGGGAAAGCAAGGAGCGAGAGCAATGCAGGTGGCACCGTTGCAAAGCTTATTGTGTGCAGAAGACGTGCAGCTGCATCTTTCAGCCCTGCCTCTTTCTCACTGGGAGCAGAGTCCAATCATTCGTGCAAACGCAGCTACAGGACGGCCGGGAGCACAACCGATGCTGTTGTATTCAAATGCACTTTGCGGTGGGAAAGCAAGGAGCGAGAGCAACACAGGTGTCCCGGTTGCAAAGCTTACTGACTGCTGAGGAGATCCAGCAGCCTCTTTCAGTCCTGGCTCTTCGTCTGTGCGAGCAGAGACCAATCGTTCGTACACTCCAAACTCGGATTCAGGACGGCTGGGGAGTGCACCAGAGTTGTGCTCAAACGGACTTGGAGCTGGCAAACAAAGGAGAGACTGCAATACAAGTACCATCTCTCAGAAAGATGCTGTGTGCAGATTTCCAGTAGCTACTTTCGGACGTGGATCATCGTCAGAGGGATCAAACAAGCTTGCTCTGCTCGCTCGGCAGCAGGACTCCTGAGATTAGTTGCCGGAGAGGTTGGTGCAAATGCACTTTCAAATAAGTAAGCAAGGAGTGACAGTAAAATATGTGGCCCAGTTGCAAAGCTTACTAACTGCTGAATATATCCAGCAGGCTCTTTCAGTCCTGGCTCCTCGTCTCTGCGAGCAGAGACCAATCGTTCGTTCACTCCAAATTCGGGTTCAGGACGGGTGAGGAGTGCACCACATATGTTGTACTCAAACGGACTTGGAGCTGCCAAACAAAGGAGAGACTCCAATACAAGGGCCACCTCTCCAAATGATGCTGTGCACGGAAGACTTCCAGGAGCTACTTTCAGAGATGGATCATCGTCAGAGGGATCAAACAAACTTCCACTGATCACTCAGCTGCAGAACATCTGAGATTGGGTGCCGGAGAGGTTGGTGCAAATGCACTTACAGATAAGTAAGAAGGGAGTGAGAGTAAAAGAGGTGGCCCGGTTGCAAAGCTTCCTGAGTGCTGAAGAGATCCAGCAGCCTCTTTCAGTCCAGGCTCTCCGTCTGTGCGAGCAGAGACTAATCGTTCGTACACTCCAAACTCGGATTCAGGACGCCTGGGGAGTGCGCCACAGATGTTGTTCTCAAACGGACTTGGAGCTTGTAAACCAAGGAGCGATGGCAATGCAAGTGTCACCTTAGCAAATCGTGCTGTGTGCAGAAGAGATCCAGCTAGCTCTTTCAGTCCTGGCTCTTCGTCTGTGCGAGCAGAGACCAATCGTTCGCGACACCAAACTCGGATTCAGGACGGCTGGGGAGTGCTCCACAGATGTTGTGCTCAAAAGGACTTGGAGCTGGCAAACAAAGGAGAGACTGCAATACAAGTGCCACTTCTCCGAAAGATGCTTTTTTTGAGGATTTCCAGGAGTTACTTTCAGACAAGGATCATCGTCAGAGGGAACAAAGAAACTTGCTCTGCTCACTCAGCAGCAGGACGTCTGAGATTAGTTGCCGGAGAGGTTGGTGCAAATGCACTTTCAAAAAAGTAAGCAAAGAGTGACTGTAAAAGAGGTGGCCCGGTTGCAAAGCTTCCTGACTGCTGAAGAGATCCAGCAGCCTCTTTCAGTCCTGGCTCTTCGTCTGTGCGAGCAGAGACCATTCCTTTGTGCACTCCAAACTCGGGTTCAGGACGGGTGGGGAGTGCACCACATATGTTGTACTCAAACGGACTTGGAGCTGCCAAACAAACGAGAGACTCCAATACAAGTGCCACCTCTCCAAAAGATTTTGCACACGGAAGACTTCCAGCAGGTACTTTCAGAGATGGATCATCGTCAGAGAGATCAAAAAAACTTGCTCTGATCACTCAGCAGCAGGACGTCTGAGATTGGGTGCCGGAGAGGTTGGTGCAAATGCATTTTCAAATAAGTAAGCAAAGAGTGACAGTAAAAGTTGTGGCCTGGTTGCAATTCCTGCGGTGAGCAGAAGAGATCCAGCAGCTTCTTTCAGTCCTGGCTCTTCGTCTGTGAGGGCAGAGACCAATCGTTCGTGTACTCCAAACTCGGATTCAGGACGGCTGGGGAGAGCACCAAAGATATGCTCTAACGGACTTGGAGCTGGAAAAACAAGGAGAGACTACAACGCAAGTGTCACCGTAGCAACTCCTGCAGATTGCAGAAGAGATCCAGCGGGCTCTTTCTGTCCTGGCTCTTCGTCTATGCGAGCAGAGACCAGTCGTTCGTCCACTCCAAACTCGGATTCAGGAACCTGGGAAGTACACCACAGACGTTGTGATCACATGGACTTGGAGCTGGCAAACAAAGGAGAGACCACAAAAGAAGTACCAACTCTCCGAAAGATGCTGTAGTGCAGATTTCCAGTAGCTACTTTCAGACATGGATCATCGTCAGAGGGATCAAACAAGCTTGCTCTGCTCACTCAGCTGCAGGACGTCTGAGATTAGTTGCCGGAGAGGTTGGTGCAAATGCACTTTCAAAAAAGTAAGCAAAGAGTGACTGTAAAAGAGGTGGCCCGGTTGCAAAGCTTCCTGACTGCTGAAGAGATCCAGCAGCCTCTTTCAGTCCTGGCTCTTCGTCTGTGCGAGCAGAGACCATTCCTTTGTGCACTCCAAACTCGGGTTCAGGACGGGTGGGGAGTGCACCACATATGTTGTACTCAAACGGACTTGGAGCTGCCAAACAATCGAGCGACTCCAATAAAAGTGCCACCTCTCCAAAAGATTTT
This sequence comes from Ara ararauna, assembly GCA_028858755.1. Classification (NCBI taxonomy): domain Eukaryota; kingdom Metazoa; phylum Chordata; class Aves; order Psittaciformes; family Psittacidae; genus Ara; species Ara ararauna. The sequence goes on from CM054380.1 coordinate 21,502,965, forward strand.
GCACACGGAAGACTTCCAGTAGGTACTTTCAGAGATGGATCATCGTCAGAGAGATCAAAAAAACTTGCTCTGATCACTCAGCAGCAGGACGTCTGAGATTGGGTGCCGGAGAGGTTGGTGCAAATGCATTTTCAAATAAGTAAGCAAAGAGTGACAGTAAAAGTTGTGGCCTGGTTGCAATTCCTGCGGTGAGCAGAAGAGATCCAGCAGCCTCTTTCAGTCCTGGCTCTTCGTCTGTGAGGGCAGAGACCAATCGTTCGTGCACTCCAAACTCGGATTCAGGACGGCTGGGGAGAGCACCAAAGATATGCTCTAACGGACTTGGAGCTGGAAAAACAAGGAGAGACTACAACGCAAGTGTCACCGTAGCAACTCCTGCAGATTGCAGAAGAGATCCAGCGGGCTCTTTCTGTCCTGGCTCTTCTTCTATGCGAGCAGAGACCAATCGTTCGTCCACTCCAAGCTCGGATTCAGGAACCTGGGAAGTACACCACAGACGTTGTGATCACATGGACTTGGAGCTGGCAAACAAAGGAGAGACCACAAAAGAAGTACCAACTCTCCGAAAGATGCTGTAGTGCAGATTTCCAGTAGCTACTTTCAGACATGGATCATCGTCAGAGGGATCAAACAAGCTTGCTCTGCTCACTCAGCTGCAGGACGTCTGAGATTAGTTGCCGGAGAGGTTGGTGCAAATGCACTTTCAAAAAAGTAAGCAAAGAGTGACTGTAAAAGAGGTGGCCCGGTTGCAAAGCTTCCTGACTGCTGAAGAGATCCAGCAGCCTCTTTCAGTCCTGGCTCTTCGTCTGTGCGAGCAGAGACCATTCCTTTGTGCACTCCAAACTCGGGTTCAGGACGGGTGGGGAGTGCACCACATATGTTGTACTCAAACGGACTTGGAGCTGCCAAACAAACGAGAGACTCCAATACAAGTGCCACCTCTCCAAAAGATTTTGCGCACGGAAGACTTCCGGTAGGTACTTTCAGAGATGGATCATCGTCAGAGGGATCAAAAAAACTTGCTCTGATCACTCAGCAGCAGGACGCCTGAGATTGGGCGCCGGAAAGGTTGATGCAAATGCATTTTCAAATAAGTAAGCAAAGAGTGACAGTAAAAGTTGTGGCCTGGTTGCAATTCCTGCGGTGAGCAGAAGAGATCCAGCAGCCTCTTTCAGTCCTGGCTCTTCGTCTGTGAGGGCAGAGACCAATCGTTCGTGCACTCCAAACTCGGATTCAGGACGGCTGGGGAGAGCACCAAAGATATGCTCTAACGGACTTGGAGCTGGAAAAACAAGGAGAGACTGCAATGCAAGTGTCACCGTAGCAAATCCTGCTGATTGCAGAAGAGATCCAGCGGGCTCTTCCTGTCCTGGCTCTTCGTCTATGCGAGCAGAGACCAATCGTTCGTCCACTCCAAACTCGGATTCAGAAACCTGGGAAGTACACCACAGACGTTGTGATCACATGGACTTGGAGCTGGCAAACAAAGGAGAGACCACAAAAGAAGTACCAACTCTCTGAAAGATGCTGTAGTGCAGATTTCCAGTAGCTACTTTCAGACATGGATCATCGTCAGAGGGATCAAACAAGCTTGCTCTGCTCACTCAGCTGCAGGATGTCAGAGATTAGTTGCCGGAGAGGTTGGTGCAAATGCACTTTCAAATAAGTAAGCAAGGAGTGTCAGTAAAAGATTTGAGCTGGTTGCAAAGCTTGCTGACTGCTGAAGAGATCCAGCAGGCTCTTTCAGCCCTGGCTCTTCGTCTGTGGGAGCAGAGTCCAATCATTCGTTCAAACACAGCTACAGGGCGGCCAGGAGAACATCCAAAGATGTTGTACTCAAAGGCACTTTGAGGTGGGAAAGCAAGGAGCGAGAGCAATGCAGGTGGCACCGTTGCAAAGCTTATTGTGTGCAGAAGACGTGCAGCTGCATCTTTCAGCCCTGCCTCTTTCTCACTGGGAGCAGAGTCCAATCATTCGTGCAAACGCAGCTACAGGACGGCCGGGAGCACAACCGATGCTGTTGTATTCAAATGCACTTTGCGGTGGGAAAGCAAGGAGCGAGAGCAACACAGGTGTCCCGGTTGCAAAGCTTACTGACTGCTGAGGAGATCCAGCAGCCTCTTTCAGTCCTGGCTCTTCGTCTGTGCGAGCAGAGACCAATCGTTCGTACACTCCAAACTCGGATTCAGGACGGCTGGGGAGTGCACCAGAGTTGTGCTCAAACGGACTTGGAGCTGGCAAACAAAGGAGAGACTGCAATACAAGTACCATCTCTCAGAAAGATGCTGTGTGCAGATTTCCAGTAGCTACTTTCGGACGTGGATCATCGTCAGAGGGATCAAACAAGCTTGCTCTGCTCGCTCGGCAGCAGGACTCCTGAGATTAGTTGCCGGAGAGGTTGGTGCAAATGCACTTTCAAATAAGTAAGCAAGGAGTGACAGTAAAATATGTGGCCCAGTTGCAAAGCTTACTAACTGCTGAATATATCCAGCAGGCTCTTTCAGTCCTGGCTCCTCGTCTCTGCGAGCAGAGACCAATCGTTCGTTCACTCCAAATTCGGGTTCAGGACGGGTGAGGAGTGCACCACATATGTTGTACTCAAACGGACTTGGAGCTGCCAAACAAAGGAGAGACTGCAATACAAGGGCCACCTCTCCAAATGATGCTGTGCACGGAAGACTTCCAGGAGCTACTTTCAGAGATGGATCATCGTCAGAGTGAACAAAGAAACTTGCTCTGCTCACTCAGCAGCAGGACGTCTGAGATTAGTTGCCGGAGAGGTTGGTGCAAATGCACTTTCAAAAAAGTAAGCAAAGAGTGACTGTAAAAGAGGTGGCCCGGTTGCAAAGCTTCCTGACTGCTGAAGAGATCCAGCAGCCTCTTTCAGTCCTGGCTCTTCGTCTGTGCGAGCAGAGACCATTCCTTTGTGCACTCCAAACTCGGGTTCAGGACGGGTGGGGAGTGCACCACATATGTTGTACTCAAACGGACTTGGAGCTGCCAAACAAACGAGAGACTCCAATACAAGTGCCACCTCTCCAAAAGATTTTGCACACGGAAGACTTCCAGCAGGTACTTTCAGAGATGGATCATCGTCAGAGAGATCAAAAAAACTTGCTCTGATCACTCAGCAGCAGGACGTCTGAGATTGGGTGCCGGAGAGGTTGGTGCAAATGCATTTTCAAATAAGTAAGCAAAGAGTGACAGTAAAAGTTGTGGCCTGGTTGCAATTCCTGCGGTGAGCAGAAGAGATCCAGCAGCTTCTTTCAGTCCTGGCTCTTCGTCTGTGAGGGCAGAGACCAATCGTTCGTGTACTCCAAACTCGGATTCAGGACGGCTGGGGAGAGCACCAAAGATATGCTCTAACGGACTTGGAGCTGGAAAAACAAGGAGAGACTACAACGCAAGTGTCACCGTAGCAACTCCTGCAGATTGCAGAAGAGATCCAGCGGGCTCTTTCTGTCCTGGCTCTTCGTCTATGCGAGCAGAGACCAGTCGTTCGTCCACTCCAAACTCGGATTCAGGAACCTGGGAAGTACACCACAGACGTTGTGATCACATGGACTTGGAGCTGGCAAACAAAGGAGAGACCACAAAAGAAGTACCAACTCTCCGAAAGATGCTGTAGTGCAGATTTCCAGTAGCTACTTTCAGACATGGATCATCGTCAGAGGGATCAAACAAGCTTGCTCTGCTCACTCAGCTGCAGGACGTCTGAGATTAGTTGCCGGAGAGGTTGGTGCAAATGCACTTTCAAAAAAGTAAGCAAAGAGTGACTGTAAAAGAGGTGGCCCGCTTGCAAAGCTTCCTGACTGCTGAAGAGATCCAGCAGCCTCTTTCAGTCCTGGCTCTTCGTCTGTGCGAGCAGAGACCATTCCTTTGTGCACTCCAAACTCGGGTTCAGGACGGGTGGGGAGTGCACCACATATGTTGTACTCAAACGGACTTGGAGCTGCCAAACAATCGAGCGACTCCAATAAAAGTGCCACCTCTCCAAAAGATTTTGCACACGGAAGACTTCCAGTAGGTACTTTCAGAGATGGATCATCGTCAGAGAGATCAAAAAAACTTGCTCTGATCACTCAGCAGCAGGACGTCTGAGATTGGGTGCCGGAGAGGTTGGTGCAAATGCATTTTCAAATAAGTAAGCAAAGAGTGACAGTAAAAGTTGTGGCCTGGTTGCAATTCCTGCGGTGAGCAGAAGAGATCCAGCAGCCTCTTTCAGTCCTGGCTCTTCGTCTGTGAGGGCAGAAACCAATCGTTCGTGTACTCCAAACTCGGATTCAGGACGGCTGGGGAGAGCACCAAAGATATGCTCTAACGGACTTGGAGCTGGAAAAACAAGGAGAGACTGCAATGCAAGTGTCACCGTAGCAAATCCTGCTGATTGCAGAAGAGATCCAGCGGCCTCTTCCTGTCCTGGCTCTTCGTCTATGCGAGCAGAGACCAATCGTTCGTCCCCTCCAAACTCGGATTCAGAAACCTGGGAAGTACACCACAGACGTTGTGATCACATGGACTTGGAGCTGGCAAACAAAGGAGAGACCACAAAAGGAGTACCAACTCTCCGAAAGATGCTGTAGTGCAGATTTCCAGTAGCTACTTTCAGACATGGATCATCGTCAGAGGGATCAAACAAGCTTGCTCTGCTCACTCAGCTGCAGGATGTCTGAGATTAGTTGCCGGAGAGGTTGGTGCAAATGCACTTTCAAATAAGTAAGCAAGGAGTGTCAGTAAAAGATTTGAGCTGGTTGCAAAGCTTGCTGACTGCTGAAGAGATCCAGCAGGCTCTTTCAGCCCTGGCTCTTCGTCTGTGGGAGCAGAGTCCAATCATTCGTTCAAACACAGCTACAGGGCGGCCAGGAGAACATCCAAAGATGTTGTACTCAAAGGCACTTTGAGGTGGGAAAGCAAGGAGCGAGAGCAATGCAGGTGGCACCGTTGCAAAGCTTATTGTGTGCAGAAGACGTGCAGCTGCATCTTTCAGCCCTGCCTCTTTCTCACTGGGAGCAGAGTCCAATCATTCGTGCAAACGCAGCTACAGGACGGCCGGGAGCACAACCGATGCTGTTGTATTCAAATGCACTTTGCGGTGGGAAAGCAAGGAGCGAGAGCAATACAGGTGTCCCGGTTGCAAAGCTTACTGACTGCTGAGGAGATCCAGCAGCCTCTTTCAGTCCTGGCTCTTCGTCTGTGCGAGCAGAGACCAATCGTTCGTACACTCCAAACTCGGATTCAGGACGGCTGGGGAGTGCACCAGAGATGTGCTCAAACGGACTTGGAGCTGGCAAACAAAGGAGAGACTGCAATACAAGTACCATCTCTCAGAAAGATGCTGTGTGCAGATTTCCAGTAGCTACTTTCGGACGTGGATCATCGTCAGAGGGATCAAACAAGCTTGCTCTGCTCGCTCGGCAGCAGGACTCCTGAGATTAGTTGCCGGAGAGGTTGGTGCAAATGCACTTTCAAATAAGTAAGCAAGGAGTGACAGTAAAAGATGTGGCCCAGTTGCAAAGCTTACTAACTGCTGAATATATCCAGCAGGCTCTTTCAGTCCTGGCTCCTCGTCTCTGCGAGCAGAGACCAATCGTTCGTTCACTCCAAATTCGGGTTCAGGACGGGTGAGGAGTGCACCACATATGTTGTACTCAAACGGACTTGGAGCTGCCAAACAAAGGAGAGACTGCAATACAAGGGCCACCTCTCCAAATGATGCTGTGCACGGAAGACTTCCAGGAGCTACTTTCAGAGATGGATCATCGTCAGAGGGATCAAACAAACTTCCACTGATCACTCAGCTGCAGAACATCTGAGATTGGGTGCCGGAGAGGTTGGTGCAAATGCACTTACAGATAAGTAAGAAGGGAGTGAGAGTAAAAGAGGTGGCCCGGTTGCAAAGCTTCCTGAGTGCTGAAGAGATCCAGCAGCCTCTTTCAGTCCAGGCTCTCCGTCTGTGCGAGCAGAGACTAATCGTTCGTACACTCCAAACTCGGATTCAGGACGCCTGGGGAGTGCGCCACAGATGTTGTTCTCAAACGGACTTGGAGCTTGTAAACCAAGGAGCGATGGCAATGCAAGTGTCACCTTAGCAAATCGTGCTGTGTGCAGAAGAGATCCAGCTAGCTCTTTCAGTCCTGGCTCTTCGTCTGTGCGAGCAGAGACCAATCGTTCGCGACACCAAACTCGGATTCAGGACGGCTGGGGAGTGCTCCACAGATGTTGTGCTCAAAAGGACTTGGAGCTGCCAAACAAAGGAGAGACTGCAATACAAGTGCCACTTCTCCGAAAGATGCTTTTTTTGAGGATTTCCAGGAGTTACTTTCAGACAAGGATCATCGTCAGAGGGAACAAAGAAACTTGCTCTGCTCACTCAGCAGCAGGACGTCTGAGATTAGTTGCCGGAGAGGTTGGTGCAAATGCACTTTCAAAAAAGTAAGCAAAGAGTGACTGTAAAAGAGGTGGCCCGGTTGCAAAGCTTCCTGACTGCTGAAGAGATCCAGCAGCCTCTTTCAGTCCTGGCTCTTCGTCTGTGCGAGCAGAGACCATTCCTTTGTGCACTCCAAACTCGGGTTCAGGACGGGTGGGGAGTGCACCACATATGTTGTACTCAAACGGACTTGGAGCTGCCAAACAAACGAGAGACTCCAATACAAGTGCCACCTCTCCAAAAGATTTTGCACACGGAAGACTTCCAGCAGGTACTTTCAGAGATGGATCATCGTCAGAGAGATCAAAAAAACTTGCTCTGATCACTCAGCAGCAGGACGTCTGAGATTGGGTGCCGGAGAGGTTGGTGCAAATGCATTTTCAAATAAGTAAGCAAAGAGTGACAGTAAAAGTTGTGGCCTGGTTGCAATTCCTGCGGTGAGCAGAAGAGATCCAGCAGCTTCTTTCAGTCCTGGCTCTTCGTCTGTGAGGGCAGAGACCAATCGTTCGTGTACTCCAAACTCGGATTCAGGACGGCTGGGGAGAGCACCAAAGATATGCTCTAACGGACTTGGAGCTGGAAAAACAAGGAGAGACTACAACGCAAGTGTCACCGTAGCAACTCCTGCAGATTGCAGAAGAGATCCAGCGGGCTCTTTCTGTCCTGGCTCTTCGTCTATGCGAGCAGAGACCAGTCGTTCGTCCACTCCAAACTCGGATTCAGGAACCTGGGAAGTACACCACAGACGTTGTGATCACATGGACTTGGAGCTGGCAAACAAAGGAGAGACCACAAAAGAAGTACCAACTCTCCGAAAGATGCTGTAGTGCAGATTTCCAGTAGCTACTTTCAGACATGGATCATCGTCAGAGGGATCAAACAAGCTTGCTCTGCTCACTCAGCTGCAGGACGTCTGAGATTAGTTGCCGGAGAGGTTGGTGCAAATGCACTTTCAAAAAAGTAAGCAAAGAGTGACTGTAAAAGAGGTGGCCCGGTTGCAAAGCTTCCTGACTGCTGAAGAGATCCAGCAGCCTCTTTCAGTCCTGGCTCTTCGTCTGTGCGAGCAGAGACCATTCCTTTGTGCACTCCAAACTCGGGTTCAGGACGGGTGGGGAGTGCACCACATATGTTGTACTCAAACGGACTTGGAGCTGCCAAACAATCGAGCGACTCCAATAAAAGTGCCACCTCTCCAAAAGATTTTGCACACGGAAGACTTCCAGTAGGTACTTTCAGAGATGGATCATCGTCAGAGAGATCAAAAAAACTTGCTCTGATCACTCAGCAGCAGGACGTCTGAGATTGGGTGCCGGAGAGGTTGGTGCAAATGCATTTTCAAATAAGTAAGCAAAGAGTGACAGTAAAAGTTGTGGCCTGGTTGCAATTCCTGCGGTGAGCAGAAGAGATCCAGCAGCTTCTTTCAGTCCTGGCTCTTCGTCTGTGAGGGCAGAGACCAATCGTGCGTGTACTCCAAACTCGGATTCAGGACGGCTGGGGAGAGCACCAAAGATATGCTCTAACGGACTTGGAGCTGGAAAAACAAGGAGAGACTGCAATGCAAGTGTCACCGTAGCAAATCCTGCTGATTGCAGAAGAGATCCAGCGGGCTCTTCCTGTCCTGGCTCTTCGTCTATGCGAGCAGAGACCAATCGTTCGTCCCCTCCAAACTCGGATTCAGAAACCTGGGAAGTACACCACAGACGTTGTGATCACATGGACTTGGAGCTGGCAAACAAAGGAGAGACCACAAAAGGAGTACCAACTCTCCGAAAGATGCTGTAGTGCAGATTTCCAGTAGCTACTTTCAGACATGGATCATCGTCAGAGGGATCAAACAAGCTTGCTCTGCTCACTCAGCTGCAGGATGTCTGAGATTAGTTGCCGGAGAGGTTGGTGCAAATGCACTTTCAAATAAGTAAGCAAGGAGTGTCAGTAAAAGATTTGAGCTGGTTGCAAAGCTTGCTGACTGCTGAAGAGATCCAGCAGGCTCTTTCAGCCCTGGCTCTTCGTCTGTGGGAGCAGAGTCCAATCATTCGTTCAAACACAGCTACAGGGCGGCCAGGAGAACATCCAAAGATGTTGTACTCAAAGGCACTTTGAGGTGGGAAAGCAAGGAGCGAGAGCAATGCAGGTGGCACCGTTGCAAAGCTTATTGTGTGCAGAAGACGTGCAGCTGCATCTTTCAGCCCTGCCTCTTTCTCACTGGGAGCAGAGTCCAATCATTCGTGCAAATGCAGCTACAGGACGGCCGGGAGCACAACCGATGCTGTTGTATTCAAATGCACTTTGCGGTGGGAAAGCAAGGAGCGAGAGCAATACAGGTGTCCCGGTTGCAAAGCTTACTGACTGCTGAGGAGATCCAGCAGCCTCTTTCAGTCCTGGCTCTTCGTCTGTGCGAGCAGAGACCAATCGTTCGTACACACCAAACTCGGATTCAGGACGGCTGGGGAGTGCGCCAGAGATGTGCTCAAACGGACTTGGAGCTGGCAAACAAAGGAGAGACTGCAATACAAGTACCATCTCTCAGAAAGATGCTGTGTGCAGATTTCCAGTAGCTACTTTCGGACGTGGATCATCGTCAGAGGGATCAAACAAGCTTGCTCTGCTCGCTCGGCAGCAGGACTCCTGAGATTAGTTGCCGGAGAGGTTGGTGCAAATGCACTTTCAAATAAGTAAGCAAGGAGTGACAGTAAAAGAGGTGGCCCAGTTGCAAAGCTTACTAACTGCTGAATATATCCAGCAGGCTCTTTCAGTCCTGGCTCCTCGTCTCTGCGAGCAGAGACCAATCGTTCGTTCACTCCAAATTCGGGTTCAGGACGGGTGAGGAGTGCACCACATATGTTGTACTCAAACGGACTTGGAGCTGCCAAACAAAGGAGAGACTGCAATACAAGGGCCACCTCTCCAAATGATGCTGTGCACGGAAGACTTCCAGGAGCTACTTTCAGAGATGGATCATCGTCAGAGGGATCAAACAAACTTCCACTGATCACTCAGCTGCAGAACATCTGAGATTGGGTGCCGGAGAGGTTGGTGCAAATGCACTTACAGATAAGTAAGAAGGGAGTGAGAGTAAAAGAGGTGGCCCGGTTGCAAAGCTTCCTGAGTGCTGAAGAGATCCAGCAGCCTCTTTCAGTCCAGGCTCTCCGTCTGTGCGAGCAGAGACTAATCGTTCGTACACTCCAAACTCGGATTCAGGACGCCTGGGGAGTGCGCCACAGATGTTGTTCTCAAACGGACTTGGAGCTTGTAAACCAAGGAGCGATGGCAATGCAAGTGTCACCTTAGCAAATCGTGCTGTGTGCAGAAGAGATCCAGCTAGCTCTTTCAGTCCTGGCTCTTCGTCTGTGCGAGCAGAGACCAATCGTTCGCGACACCAAACTCGGATTCAGGACGGCTGGGGAGTGCTCCACAGATGTTGTGCTCAAAAGGACTTGGAGCTGGCAAACAAAGGAGAGACTGCAATACAAGTGCCACTTCTCCGAAAGATGCTTTTTTTGAGGATTTCCAGGAGTTACTTTCAGACAAGGATCATCGTCAGAGGGAACAAACAAACTTGCTCTGCTCACTCAGCAGCAGGACGTCTGAGATTAGTTGCCGGAGAGGTTGGTGCAAATGCACTTTCAAAAAAGTAAGCAAAGAGTGACTGTAAAAGAGGTGGCCCGGTTGCAAAGCTTCCTGACTGCTGAAGAGATCCAGCAGCCTCTTTCAGTCCTGGCTCTTCGTCTGTGCGAGCAGAGACCATTCCTTTGTGCACTCCAAACTCGGGTTCAGGACGGGTGGGGAGTGCACCACATATGTTGTACTCAAACGGACTTGGAGCTGCCAAACAAACGAGAGACTCCAATACAAGTGCCACCTCTCCAAAAGATTTTGCACACGGAAGACTTCCAGCAGGTACTTTCAGAGATGGATCATCGTCAGAGAGATCAAAAAAACTTGCTCTGATCACTCAGCAGCAGGACGTCTGAGATTGGGTGCCGGAGAGGTTGGTGCAAATGCATTTTCAAATAAGTAAGCAAAGAGTGACAGTAAAAGTTGTGGCCTGGTTGCAATTCCTGCGGTGAGCAGAAGAGATCCAGCAGCTTCTTTCAGTCCTGGCTCTTCGTCTGTGAGGGCAGAGACCAATCGTTCGTGTACTCCAAACTCGGATTCAGGACGGCTGGGGAGAGCACCAAAGATATGCTCTAACGGACTTGGAGCTGGAAAAACAAGGAGAGACTACAACGCAAGTGTCACCGTAGCAACTCCTGCAGATTGCAGAAGAGATCCAGCGGGCTCTTTCTGTCCTGGCTCTTCGTCTATGCGAGCAGAGACCAGTCGTTCGTCCACTCCAAACTCGGATTCAGGAACCTGGGAAGTACACCACAGACGTTGTGATCACATGGACTTGGAGCTGGCAAACAAAGGTGAGACCACAAAAGAAGTACCAACTCTCCGAAAGATGCTGTAGTGCAGATTTCCAGTAGCTACTTTCAGACATGGATCATCGTCAGAGGGATCAAACAAGCTTGCTCTGCTCACTCAGCTGCAGGACGTCTGAGATTAGTTGCCGGAGAGGTTGGTGCAAATGCACTTTCAAAAAAGTAAGCAAAGAGTGACTGTAAAAGAGGTGGCCCGCTTGCAAAGCTTCCTGACTGCTGAAGAGATCCAGCAGCCTCTTTCAGTCCTGGCTCTTCGTCTGTGCGAGCAGAGACCATTCCTTTGTGCACTCCAAACTCGGGTTCAGGACGGGTGGGGAGTGCACCACATATGTTGTACTCACACGGACTTGGAGCTGCCAAACAATCGAGCGACTCCAATAAAAGTGCCACCTCTCCAAAAGATTTTGCACACGGAAGACTTCCAGTAGGTACTTTCAGAGATGGATCATCGTCAGAGAGATCAAAAAAACTTGCTCTGATCACTCAGCAGCAGGACGTCTGAGATTGGGTGCCGGAGAGGTTGATGCAAATGCATTTTCAAATAAGTAAGCAAAGAGTGACAGTAAAAGTTGTGGCCTGGTTGCAATTCCTGCGGTGAGCAGAAGAGATCCAGCAGCCTCTTTCAGTCCTGGCTCTTCGTCTGTGAGGGCAGAGACCAATCGTTCGTGTACTCCAAACTCGGATTCAGGACGGCTGGGGAGAGCACCAAAGATATGCTCTAACGGACTTGGAGCTGGAAAAACAAGGAGAGACTGCAATGCAAGTGTCACCGTAGCAAATCCTGCTGATTGCAGAAGAGATCCAGCGGGCTCTTCCTGTCCTGGCTCTTCGTCTATGCGAGCAGAGACCAATCGTTCGTCCCCTCCAAACTCGGATTCAGAAACCTGGGAAGTACACCACAGACGTTGTGATCACATGGACTTGGAGCTGGCAAACAAAGGAGAGACCACAAAAGAAGTACCAACTCTCCGAAAGATGCTGTAGTGCAGATTTCCAGTAGCTACTTTCAGACATGGATCATCGTCAGAGGGATCAAACAAGCTTGCTCTGCTCACTCAGCAGCAGGACGTCTGAGATTAGTTGCCGGAGAGGTTGGTGCAAATGCACTTTCAAAAAAGTAAGCAAAGAGTGACTGTAAAAGAGGTGGCCCGCTTGCAAAGCTTCCTGACTGCTGAAGAGATCCAGCAGCCTCTTTCAGTCCTGGCTCTTCGTCTGTGCGAGCAGAGACCATTCCTTTGTGCACTCCAAACTCGGGTTCAGGACGGGTGGGGAGTGCACCACATATGTTGTACTCAAACGGACTTGGAGCTGCCAAACAAACGAGAGACTCCAATACAAGTGCCACCTCTCCAATAGATTTTGCGCACGGAAGACTTCCAGTAGGTACTTTCAGAGATGGATCATCGTCAGAGGGATCAAAAAAACTTGCTCTGATCACTCAGCAGCAGGACGTCTGAGATTGGGCGCCGGAGAGGTTGATGCAAATGCATTTTCAAATAAGTAAGCAAAGAGTGACAGTAAAAGTTGTGGCCTGGTTGCAATTCCTGCGGTGAGCAGAAGAGATCCAGCAGCCTCTTTCAGTCCTGGCTCTTCGTCTGTGAGGGCAGAGACCAATCGTTCGTGCACTCCAAACTCGGATTCAGGACGGCTGGGGAGAGCACCAAAGATATGCTCTAACGGACTTGGAGCTGGAAAAACAAGGAGAGACTGCAATGCAAGTGTCACCGTAGCAAATCCTGCTGATTGCAGAAGAGATCCAGCGGGCTCTTCCTGTCCTGGCTCTTCGTCTATGCGAGCAGAGACCAATCGTTCGTCCACTCCAAACTCGGATTCAGAAACCTGGGAAGTACACCACAGACGTTGTGATCACATGGACTTGGAGCTGGCAAACAAAGGAGAGACCACAAAAGAAGTACCAACTCTCTGAAAGATGCTGTAGTGCAGATTTCCAGTAGCTACTTTCAGACATGGATCATCGTCAGAGGGATCAAACAAGCTTGCTCTGCTCACTCAGCTGCAGGATGTCTGAGATTAGTTGCCGGAGAGGTTGGTGCAAATGCACTTTCAAATAAGTAAGCAAGGAGTGTCAGTAAAAGATTTGAGCTGGTTGCAAAGCTTGCTGACTGCTGAAGAGATCCAGCAGGCTCTTTCAGCCCTGGCTCTTCGTCTGTGGGAGCAGAGTCCAATCATTCGTTCAAACACAGCTACAGGGCGGCCAGGAGAACATCCAAAGATGTTGTACTCAAAGGCACTTTGAGGTGGGAAAGCAAGGAGCGAGAGCAATGCAGGTGGCACCGTTGCAAAGCTTATTGTGTGCAGAAGACGTGCAGCTGCATCTTTCAGCCCTGCCTCTTTCTCACTGGGAGCAGAGTCCAATCATTCGTGCAAACGCAGCTACAGGACGGCCGGGAGCACAACCGATGCTGTTGTATTCAAATGCACTTTGCGGTGGGAAAGCAAGGAGCGAGAGTAATACAGGTGTCCCGGTTGCAAAGCTTACTGACTGCTGAGGAGATCCAGCAGCCTCTTTCAGTCCTGGCTCTTCGTCTGTGCGAGCAGAGACCAATCGTTCGTACACGCCAAACTCGGATTCAGGACGGCTGGGGAGTGCACCAGAGATGTGCTCAAACGGACTTGGAGCTGGCAAACAAAGGAGAGACTGCAATACAAGTACCATCTCTCAGAAAGATGCTGTGTGCAGATTTCCAGTAGCTACTTTCGGACGTGGATCATCGTCAGAGGGATCAAACAAGCTTGCTCTGCTCGCTCGGCAGCAGGACTCCTGAGATTAGTTGCCGGAGAGGTTGGTGCAAATGCACTTTCAAATAAGTAAGCAAGGAGTGACAGTAAAAGAGGTGGCCCAGTTGCAAAGCTTACTAACTGCTGAATATATCCAGCAGGCTCTTTCAGTCCTGGCTCCTCGTCTCTGCGAGCAGAGACCAATCGTTCGTTCACTCCAAATTCGGGTTCAGGACGGGTGAGGAGTGCACCACATATGTTGTACTCAAACGGACTTGGAGCTGCCAAGCAAAGGAGAGACTGCAATACAAGGGCCACCTCTCCAAATGATGCTGTGCACGGAAGACTTCCAGGAGCTACTTTCAGAGATGGATCATCGTCAGAGGGATCAAACAAACTTCCACTGATCACTCAGCTGCAGAACATCTGAGATTGGGTGCCGGAGAGGTTGGTGCAAATGCACTTACAGATAAGTAAGAAGGGAGTGAGAGTAAAAGAGGTGGCCCGGTTGCAAAGCTTCCTGAGTGCTGAAGAGATCCAGCAGCCTCTTTCAGTCCAGGCTCTCCGCCTGTGCGAGCAGAGACTAATCGTTCGTACACTCCAAACTCGGATTCAGGACGCCTGGGGAGTGCGCCACAGATGTTGTTCTCAAACGGACTTGGAGCTTGTAAACCAAGGAGCGATGGCAATGCAAGTGTCACCTTAGCAAATCGTGCTGTGTGCAGAAGAGAACCAGCTGGCTCTTTCAATCCTGGCTCTTCGTCTGTGCGAGCAGAGACCAATCGTCCGCGACACCAAACTCGGATTCAGGACGGCTGGGGAGTGCTCCACAGATGTTGTGCTCAAAAGGACTTGGAGCTGGCAAACAAGGGAGAGACTGCAATACAAGTGCCACTTCTCCGAAAGATGCTTTTTTTGAGGATTTCCAGGAGTTACTTTCAGACAAGGATCATCGTCAGAGGGAACAAAGAAACTTGCTCTGCTCACTCAGCAGCAGGACGTCTGAGATTAGTTGCCGGAGAGGTTGGTGCAAATGCACTTTCAAAAAAGTAAGCAAAGAGTGACTGTAAAAGAGGTGGCCCGGTTGCAAAGCTTCCTGACTGCTGAAGAGATCCAGCAGCCTCTTTCAGTCCTGGCTCTTCGTCTGTGCGAGCAGAGGCCATTCCTTTGTGCACTCCAAACTCGGGTTCAGGACGGGTGGGGAGTGCACCACATATGTTGTACTCAAACGGACTTGGAGCTGCCAAACAAACGAGAGACTCCAATACAAGTGCCACCTCTCCAAAAGATTTTGCACACGGAAGACTTCCAGTAGGTACTTTCAGAGATGGATCATCGTCAGAGGGATCAAAAAAACTTGCTCTGATCACTCAGCAGCAGGACGTCTGAGATTGGGTGCCGGAGAGGTTGGTGCAAATGCATTTTCAAATAAGTAAGCAAAGAGTGACAGTAAAAGTTGTGGCCTGGTTGCAATTCCTGCGGTGAGCAGAAGAGATCCAGCAGCTTCTTTCAGTCCTGGCTCTTCGTCTGTGAGGGCAGAGACCAATCGTTCGTGTACTCCAAACTCGGATTCAGGACGGCTGGGGAGAGCACCAAAGATATGCTCTAACGGACTTGGAGCTGGAAAAACAAAGGAGAGACTACAACGCAAGTGTCACCGTAGCAACTCCTGCAGATTGCAGAAGAGATCCAGCGGGCTCTTTCTGTCCTGGCTCTTCGTCTATGCGAGCAGAGACCAGTCGTTCGTCCACTCCAAACTCGGATTCAGGAACCTGGGAAGTACACCACAGACGTTGTGATCACATGGACTTGGAGCTGGCAAACAAAGGAGAGACCACAAAAGAAGTACCAACTCTCCGAAAGATGCTGTAGTGCAGATTTCCAGTAGCTACTTTCAGACATGGATCATCGTCAGAGGGATCAAACAAGCTTGCTCTGCTCACTCAGCTGCAGGACGTCTGAGATTAGTTGCCGGAGAGGTTGGTGCAAATGCACTTTCAAAAAAGTAAGCAAAGAGTGACTGTAAAAGAGGTGGCCCGGTTGCAAAGCTTCCTGACTGCTGAAGAGATCCAGCAGCCTCTTTCAGTCCTGGCTCTTCGTCTGTGCGAGCAGAGACCATTCCTTTGTGCACTCCAAACTCGGGTTCAGGACGGGTGGGGAGTGCACCACATATGTTGTACTCAAACGGACTTGGAGCTGCCAAACAAACGAGAGACTCCAATACAAGTGCCACCTCTCCAAAAGATTTTGCGCACGGAAGACTTCCGGTAGGTACTTTCAGATATGGATCATCGTCAGAGGGATCAAAAAAACTTGCTCTGATCACTCAGCAGCAGGACGTCTGAGATTGGGCGCCGGAGAGGTTGATGCAAATGCATTTTCAAATAAGTAAGCAAAGAGTGACAGTAAAAGTTGTGGCCTGGTTGCAATTCCTGCGGTGAGCAGAAGAGATCCAGCAGCCTCTTTCAGTCCTGGCTCTTCGTCTGTGAGGGCAGAGACCAATCGTTCGTGCACTCCAAACTCGGATTCAGGACGGCTGGGGAGAGCACCAAAGATATGCTCTAACGGACTTGGAGCTGGAAAAACAAGGAGAGACTGCAATGCAAGTGTCACCGTAGCAAATCCTGCTGATTGCAGAAGAGATCCAGCGGGCTCTTCCTGTCCTGGCTCTTCGTCTATGCGAGCAGAGACCAATCGTTCGTCCACTCCAAACTCGGATTCAGAAACCTGGGAAGTACACCACAGACGTTGTGATCACATGGACTTGGAGCTGGCAAACAAAGGAGAGACCACAAAAGAAGTACCAACTCTCTGAAAGATGCTGTAGTGCAGATTTCCAGTAGCTACTTTCAGACATGGATCATCGTCAGAGGGATCAAACAAGCTTGCTCTGCTCACTCAGCTGCAGGATGTCTGAGATTAGTTGCCGGAGAGGTTGGTGCAAATGCACTTTCAAATAAGTAAGCAAGCAGCGTCAGTAAAAGATCTGAGCTGGTTGCAAAGCTTCCTGACTGCTGAAGAGATCCAGCAGGCTCTTTCAGCCCTGGCTCTTCGTCTGTGGGAGCAGAGTCCAATCATTCGTTCAAACACAGCTACAGGGCGGCCAGGAGAACATCCAAAGATGTTGTACTCAAAGGCACTTTGAGGTGGGAAAGCAAGGAGCGAGAGCAATGCAGGTGGCACCGTTGCAAAGCTTATTGTGTGCAGAAGACGTGCAGCTGCATCTTTCAGCCCTGCCTCTTTCTCACTGGGAGCAGAGTCCAATCATTCGTGCAAACGCAGCTACAGGACGGCCGGGAGCACAACCGATGCTGTTGTATTCAAATGCACTTTGCGGTGGGAAAGCAAGGAGCGAGAGCAATACAGGTGTCCCGGTTGCAAAGCTTACTGACTGCTGAGGAGATCCAGCAGCCTCTTTCAGTCCTGGCTCTTCGTCTGTGCGAGCAGAGACCAATCGTTCGTACACTCCAAACTCGGATTCAGGACGGCTGGGGAGTGCACCAGAGATGTGCTCAAACGGACTTGGAGCTGGCAAACAAAGGAGAGACTGCAATACAAGTACCATCTCTCAGAAAGATGCTGTGTGCAGATTTCCAGTAGCTACTTTCGGACGTGGATCATCGTCAGAGGGATCAAACAAGCTTGCTCTGCTCGCTCGGCAGCAGGAATCCTGAGATTAGTTGCCGGAGAGGTTGGTGCAAATGCACTTTCAAATAAGTAAGCAAGGAGTGACAGTAAAAGATGTGGCCCAGTTGCAAAGCTTACTAACTGCTGAATATATCCAGCAGGCTCTTTCAGTCCTGGCTCCTCGTCTCTGCGAGCAGAGACCAATCGTTCGTTCACTCCAAATTCGGGTTCAGGACGGGTGAGGAGTCACCACATATGTTGTACTCAAACGGACTTGGAGCTGCCAAACAAAGGAGAGACTGCAATACAAGGGCCACCTCTCCAAATGATGCTGTGCACGGAAGACTTCCAGGAGCTACTTTCAGAGATGGATCATAGTCAGAGTGAACAAAGAAACTTGCTCTGCTCACTCAGCAGCAGGACGTCTGAGATTAGTTGCCGGAGAGGTTGGTGCAAATGCACTTTCAAAAAAGTAAGCAAAGAGTGACTGTAAAAGAGGTGGCCCGGTTGCAAAGCTTCCTGACTGCTGAAGAGATCCAGCAGCCTCTTTCAGTCCTGGCTCTTCGTCTGTGCGAGCAGAGACCATTCCTTTGTGCACTCCAAACTTGGGTTCAGGACGGGTGGGGAGTGCACCACATATGTTGTACTCAAACGGACTTGGAGCTGCCAAACAAAGGAGAGACTCCAATACAAGTGCCACCTCTCCAAAAGATTTTGCACACGGAAGACTTCCAGCAGGTACTTTCAGAGATGGATCATCGTCAGAGAGATCAAAAAAACTTGCTCTGATCACTCAGCAGCAGGACGTCTGAGATTGGGTGCCGGAGAGGTTGGTGCAAATGCATTTTCAAATAAGTAAGCAAAGAGTGACAGTAAAAGTTGTGGCCTGGTTGCAATTCCTGCGGTGAGCAGAAGAGATCCAGCAGCTTCTTTCAGTCCTGGCTCTTCGTCTGTGAGGGCAGAGACCAATCGTTCGTGTACTCCAAACTCGGATTCAGGACGGCTGGGGAGAGCACCAAAGATATGCTCTAACGGACTTGGAGCTGGAAAAACAAGGAGAGACTACAACGCAAGTGTCACCGTAGCAACTCCTGCAGATTGCAGAAGAGATCCAGCGGGCTCTTTCTGTCCTGGCTCTTCGTCTATGCGAGCAGAGACCAGTCGTTCGTCCACTCCAAACTCGGATTCAGGAACCTGGGAAGTACACCACAGACGTTGTGATCACATGGAATTGGAGCTGGCAAACAAAGGAGAGACCACAAAAGAAGTACCAACTCTCCGAAAGATGCTGTAGTGCAGATTTCCAGTAGCTACTTTCAGACATGGATCATCGTCAGAGGGATCAAACAAGCTTGCTCTGCTCACTCAGCTGCAGGATGTCTGAGATTAGTTGCCGGAGAGGTTGGTGCAAATGCACTTTCAAATAAGTAAGCAAGGAGTGTCAGTAAAAGATTTGAGCTGGTTGCAAAGCTTGCTGACTGCTGAAGAGATCCAGCAGGCTCTTTCAGCCCTGGCTCTTCGTCTGTGGGAGCAGAGTCCAATCATTCGTTCAAACACAGCTACAGGGTGGCCAGGAGAATATCCAAAGATGTTGTACTCAAAGGCACTTTGAGGTGGGAAAGCAAGGAGCGAGAGCAATGCAGGTGGCACCGTTGCAAAGCTTATTGTGTGCAGAAGACGTGCAGCTGCATCTTTCAGCCCTGCCTCTTTCTCACTGGGAGCAGAGTCCAATCATTCGTGCAAACGCAGCTACAGGACGGCCGGGAGCACAACCGATGCTGTTGTATTCAAATGCACTTTGCGGTGGGAAAGCAAGGAGCGAGAGCAATACAGGTGTCCCGGTTGCAAAGCTTACTGACTGCTGAGGAGATCCAGCAGCCTCTTTCAGTCCTGGCTCTTCGTCTGTGCGAGCAGAGACCAATCGTTCGTACACACCAAACTCGGATTCAGGACGGCTAGGGAGTGCGCCAGAGATGTGCTCAAACGGACTTGGAGCTGGCAAACAAAGGAGAGACTGCAATACAAGTACCATCTCTCAGAAAGATGCTGTGTGCAGATTTCCAGTAGCTACTTTCGGACGTGGATCATCGTCAGAGGGATCAAACAAGCTTGCTCTGCTCGCTCGGCAGCAGGACTCCTGAGATTAGTTGCCGGAGAGGTTGGTGCAAATGCACTTTCAAATAAGTAAGCAAGGAGTGACAGTAAAAGATGTGGCCCAGTTGCAAAGCTTACTAACTGCTGAATATATCCAGCAGGCTCTTTCAGTCCTGGCTCCTCGTCTCTGCGAGCAGAGACCAATCGTTCGTTCACTCCAAATTCGGGTTCAGGACGGGTGAGGAGTGCACCACATATGTTGTACTCAAACGGACTTGGAGCTGCCAAACAAAGGAGAGACTGCAATACAAGGGCCACCTCTCCAAATGATGCTGTGCACGGAAGACTTCCAGGAGCTACTTTCAGAGATGGATCATCGTCAGAGGGATCAAACAAACTTCCACTGATCACTCAGCTGCAGAACATCTGAGATTGGGTGCCGGAGAGGTTGGTGCAAATGCACTTACAGATAAGTAAGAAGGGAGTGAGAGTAAAAGAGGTGGCCCGGTTGCAAAGCTTCCTGAGTGCTGAAGAGATCCAGCAGCCTCTTTCAGTCCAGGCTCTCCGTCTGTGCGAGCAGAGACTAATCGTTCGTACACTCCAAACTCGGATTCAGGACGCCTGGGGAGTGCGCCACAGATGTTGTTCTCAAACGGACTTGGAGCTTGTAAACCAAGGAGCGATGGCAATGCAAGTGTCACCTTAGCAAATCGTGCTGTGTGCAGAAGAGATCCAGCTAGCTCTTTCAGTCCTGGCTCTTCGTCTGTGCGAGCAGAGACCAATCGTTCGCGACACCAAACTCGGATTCAGGACAGCTGGGGAGTGCTCCACAGATGTTGTGCTCAAAAGGACTTGGAGCTGGCAAACAAAGGAGAGACTGCAATACAAGTGCCACTTCTCCGAAAGATGCTTTTTTTGAGGATTTCCAGGAGTTACTTTCAGACAAGGATCATCGTCAGAGGGAACAAAGAAACTTGCTCTGCTCACTCAGCAGCAGGACGTCTGAGATTAGTTGCCGGAGAGGTTGGTGCAAATGCACTTTCAAAAAAGTAAGCAAAGAGTGACTGTAAAAGAGGTGGCCCGGTTGCAAAGCTTCCTGACTGCTGAAGAGATCCAGCAGCCTCTTTCAGTCCTGGCTCTTCGTCTGTGCGAGCAGAGACCATTCCTTTGTGCACTCCAAACTCGGGTTCAGGACGGGTGGGGAGTGCACCACATATGTTGTACTCAAACGGACTTGGAGCTGCCAAACAAACGAGAGACTCCAATACAAGTGCCACCTCTCCAAAAGATTTTGCACACGGAAGACTTCCAGCAGGTACTTTCAGAGATGGATCATCGTCAGAGAGATCAAAAAAACTTGCTCTGATCACTCAGCAGCAGGACGTCTGAGATTGGGTGCCGGAGAGGTTGGTGCAAATGCATTTTCAAATAAGTAAGCAAAGAGTGACAGTAAAAGTTGTGGCCTGGTTGCAATTCCTGCGGTGAGCAGAAGAGATCCAGCAGCTTCTTTCAGTCCTGGCTCTTCGTCTGTGAGGGCAGAGACCAATCGTTCGTGTACTCCAAACTCGGATTCAGGACGGCTGGGGAGAGCACCAAAGATATGCTCTAACGGACTTGGAGCTGGAAAAACAAGGAGAGACTACAACGCAAGTGTCACCGTAGCAACTCCTGCAGATTGCAGAAGAGATCCAGCGGGCTCTTTCTGTCCTGGCTCTTCGTCTATGCGAGCAGAGACCAGTCGTTCGTCCCCTCCAAACTCGGATTCAGAAACCTGGGAAGTACACCACAGACGTTGTGATCACATGGACTTGGAGCTGGCAAACAAAGGAGAGACCACAAAAGGAGTACCAACTCTCCGAAAGATGCTGTAGTGCAGATTTCCAGTAGCTACTTTCAGACATGGATCATCGTCAGAGGGATCAAACAAGCTTGCTCTGCTCACTCAGCTGCAGGATGTCTGAGATTAGTTGCCGGAGAGGTTGGTGCAAATACACTTTCAAATAAGTAAGCAAGGAGTGTCAGTAAAAGATTTGAGCTGGTTGCAAAGCTTGCTGACTGCTGAAGAGATCCAGCAGGCTCTTTCAGCCCTGGCTCTTCGTCTGTGGGAGCAGTGTCCAATCATTCGTTCAAACACAGCTACAGGGCGGCCAGGAGAACATCCAAAGATGTTGTACTCAAAGGCACTTTGAGGTGGGAAAGCAAGGAGCGAGAGCAATGCAGGTGGCACCGTTGCAAAGCTTATTGTGTGCAGAAGACGTGCAGCTGCATCTTTCAGCCCTGCCTCTTTCTCACTGGGAGCAGAGTCCAATCATTCGTGCAAACGCAGCTACAGGACGGCCGGGAGCACAACCGATGCTGTTGTATTCAAATGCACTTTGCGGTGGGAAAGCAAGGAGCGAGAGCAATACAGGTGTCCCGGTTGCAAAGCTTACTGACTGCTGAGGAGATCCAGCAGCCTCTTTCAGTCCTTGCTCTTCGTCTGTGCGAGCAGAGACCAATCGTTCGTACACACCAAACTCGGATTCAGGACGGCTGGGGAGTGCACCAGAGATGTGCTCAAACGGACTTGGAGCTGGCAAACAAAGGAGAGACTGCAATACAAGTACCATCTCTCAGAAAGATGCTGTGTGCAGATTTCCAGTAGCTACTTTCGGACGTGGATCATCGTCAGAGGGATCAAACAAGCTTGCTCTGCTCGCTCGGCAGCAGGACTCCTGAGATTAGTTGCCGGAGAGGTTGGTGCAAATGCACTTTCAAATAAGTAAGCAAGGAGTGACAGTAAAAGATGTGGCCCAGTTGCAAAGCTTACTAACTGCTGAATATATCCAGCAGGCTCTTTCAGTCCTGGCTCCTCGTCTCTGCGAGCAGAGACCAATCGTTCGTTCACTCCAAATTCGGGTTCAGGACGGGTGAGGAGTGCACCACATATGTTGTACTCAAACGGACTTGGAGCTGCCAAACAAAGGAGAGACTGCAATACAAGGGCCACCTCTCCAAATGATGCTGTGCACGGAAGACTTCCAGGAGCTACTTTCAGAGATGGATCATCGTCAGAGGGATCAAACAAACTTCCACTGATCACTCAGCTGCAGAACATCTGAGATTGGGTGCCGGAGAGGTTGGTGCAAATGCACTTACAGATAAGTAAGAAGGGAGTGAGAGTAAAAGAGGTGGCCCGGTTGCAAAGCTTCCTGAGTGCTGAAGAGATCCAGCAGCCTCTTTCAGTCCAGGCTCTCCGTCTGTGCGAGCAGAGACTAATCGTTCGTACACTCCAAACTCGGATTCAGGACGCCTGGGGAGTGCGCCACAGATGTTGTTCTCAAACGGACTTGGAGCTTGTAAACCAAGGAGCGATGGCAATGCAAGTGTCACCTTAGCAAATCGTGCTGTGTGCAGAAGAGATCCAGCTAGCTCTTTCAGTCCTGGCTCTTCGTCTGTGCGAGCAGAGACCAATCGTTCGCGACACCAAACTCGGATTCAGGACGGCTGGGGAGTGCTCCACAGATGTTGTGCTCAAAAGGACTTGGAGCTGGCAAACAAAGGAGAGACTGCAATACAAGTGCCACTTCTCCGAAAGATGCTTTTTTTGAGGATTTCCAGGAGTTACTTTCAGACAAGGATCATCGTCAGAGGGAACAAAGAAACTTGCTCTGCTCACTCAGCAGCAGGACGTCTGAGATTAGTTGCCGGAGAGGTTGGTGCAAATGCACTTTCAAAAAAGTAAGCAAAGAGTGACTGTAAAAGAGGTGGCCCGGTTGCAAAGCTTCCTGACTGCTGAAGAGATCCAGCAGCCTCTTTCAGTCCTGGCTCTTCGTCTGTGCGAGCAGAGACCATTCCTTTGTGCACTCCAAACTCGGGTTCAGGACGGGTGGGGAGTGCACCACATATGTTGTACTCAAACGGACTTGGAGCTGCCAAACAAACGAGAGACTCCAATACAAGTGCCACCTCTCCAAAAGATTTTGCACACGGAAGACTTCCAGCAGGTACTTTCAGAGATGGATCATCGTCAGAGAGATCAAAAAAACTTGCTCTGATCACTCAGCAGCAGGACGTCTGAGATTGGGTGCCGGAGAGGTTGGTGCAAATGCATTTTCAAATAAGTAAGCAAAGAGTGACAGTAAAAGTTGTGGCCTGGTTGCAATTCCTGCGGTGAGCAGAAGAGATCCAGCAGCCTCTTTCAGTCCTGGCTCTTCGTCTGTGAGGGCAGAGACCAATCGTTCGTGTACTCCAAACTCGGATTCAGGACGGCTGGGGAGAGCACCAAAGATATGCTCTAACGGACTTGGAGCTGGAAAAACAAGGAGAGACTGCAATGCAAGTGTCACCGTAGCAAATCCTGCTGATTGCAGAAGAGATCCAGCGGGCTCTTCCTGTCCTGGCTCTTCGTCTATGCGAGCAGAGACCAATCGTTCGTCCCCTCCAAACTCGGATTCAGAAACCTGGGAAGTACACCACAGACGTTGTGATCACATGGACTTGGAGCTGGCAAACAAAGGAGAGACCACAAAAGGAGTACCAACTCTCCGAAAGATGCTGTAGTGCAGATTTCCAGTAGCTACTTTCAGACATGGATCATCGTCAGAGGGATCAAACAAGCTTGCTCTGCTCACTCAGCTGCAGGATGTCTGAGATTAGTTGCCGGAGAGGTTGGTGCAAATGCACTTTCAA
Organism: Ara ararauna; assembly: GCA_028858755.1. NCBI lineage: Eukaryota > Metazoa > Chordata > Aves > Psittaciformes > Psittacidae > Ara > Ara ararauna. Next base: position 21,526,947 of record CM054380.1, read on the forward strand.
ATAAGTAAGCAAGGAGTGTCAGTAAAAGATTTGAGCTGGTTGCAAAGCTTGCTGACTGCTGAAGAGATCCAGCAGGCTCTTTCAGCCCTGGCTCTTCGTCTGTGGGAGCAGAGTCCAATCATTCGTTCAAACACAGCTACAGGGCGGCCAGGAGAACATCCAAAGATGTTGTACTCAAAGGCACTTTGAGGTGGGAAAGCAAGGAGCGAGAGCAATGCAGGTGGCACCGTTGCAAAGCTTATTGTGTGCAGAAGACGTGCAGCTGCATCTTTCAGCCCTGCCTCTTTCTCACTGGGAGCAGAGTCCAATCATTCGTGCAAACGCAGCTACAGGACGGCCGGGAGCACAACCGATGCTGTTGTATTCAAATGCACTTTGCGGTGGGAAAGCAAGGAGAGAGAGCAATGCAGGTGTCCCGGTTGCAAAGCTTACTGACTGCTGAGGAGATCCAGCAGCCTCTTTCAGTCCTGGCTCTTCGTCTGTGCGAGCAGAGACCAATCGTTCGTACACACCAAACTCGGATTCAGGACGGCTGGGGAGTGCACCAGAGATGTGCTCAAACGGACTTGGAGCTGGCAAACAAAGGAGAGACTGCAATACAAGTACCATCTCTCAGAAAGATGCTGTGTGCAGATTTCCAGTAGCTACTTTCGGACGTGGATCATCGTCAGAGGGATCAAACAAGCTTGCTCTGCTCGCTCGGCAGCAGGACTCCTGAGATTAGTTGCCGGAGAGGTTGGTGCAAATGCACTTTCAAATAAGTAAGCAAGGAGTGACAGTAAAAGATGTGGCCCAGTTGCAAAGCTTACTAACTGCTGAATATATCCAGCAGGCTCTTTCAGTCCTGGCTCCTCGTCTCTGCGAGCAGAGACCAATCGTTCGTTCACTCCAAATTCGGGTTCAGGACGGGTGAGGAGTGCACCACATATGTTGTACTCAAACGGACTTGGAGCTGCCAAACAAAGGAGAGACTGCAATACAAGGGCCACCTCTCCAAATGATGCTGTGCACGGAAGACTTCCAGGAGCTACTTTCAGAGATGGATCATCGTCAGAGGGATCAAACAAACTTCCACTGATCACTCAGCTGCAGAACATCTGAGATTGGGTGCCGGAGAGGTTGGTGCAAATGCACTTACAGATAAGTAAGAAGGGAGTGAGAGTAAAAGAGGTGGCCCGGTTGCAAAGCTTCCTGAGTGCTGAAGAGATCCAGCAGCCTCTTTCAGTCCAGGCTCTCCGTCTGTGCGAGCAGAGACTAATCGTTCGTACACTCCAAACTCGGATTCAGGACGCCTGGGGAGTGCGCCACAGATGTTGTTCTCAAACGGACTTGGAGCTTGTAAACCAAGGAGCGATGGCAATGCAAGTGTCACCTTAGCAAATCGTGCTGTGTGCAGAAGAGATCCAGCTAGCTCTTTCAGTCCTGGCTCTTCGTCTGTGCGAGCAGAGACCAATCGTTCGCGACACCAAACTCGGATTCAGGACGGCTGGGGAGTGCTCCACAGATGTTGTGCTCAAAAGGACTTGGAGCTGGCAAACAAAGGAGAGACTGCAATACAAGTGCCACTTCTCCGAAAGATGCTTTTTTTGAGGATTTCCAGGAGTTACTTTCAGACAAGGATCATCGTCAGAGGGAACAAAGAAACTTGCTCTGCTCACTCAGCAGCAGGACGTCTGAGATTAGTTGCCGGAGAGGTTGGTGCAAATGCACTTTCAAAAAAGTAAGCAAAGAGTGACTGTAAAAGAGGTGGCCCGGTTGCAAAGCTTCCTGACTGCTGAAGAGATCCAGCAGCCTCTTTCAGTCCTGGCTCTTCGTCTGTGCGAGCAGAGACCATTCCTTTGTGCACTCCAAACTCGGGTTCAGGACGGGTGGGGAGTGCACCACATATGTTGTACTCAAACGGACTTGGAGCTGCCAAACAAACGAGAGACTCCAATACAAGTGCCACCTCTCCAAAAGATTTTGCACACGGAAGACTTCCAGCAGGTACTTTCAGAGATGGATCATCGTCAGAGAGATCAAAAAAACTTGCTCTGATCACTCAGCAGCAGGACGTCTGAGATTGGGTGCCGGAGAGGTTGGTGCAAATGCATTTTCAAATAAGTAAGCAAAGAGTGACAGTAAAAGTTGTGGCCTGGTTGCAATTCCTGCGGTGAGCAGAAGAGATCCAGCAGCCTCTTTCAGTCCTGGCTCTTCGTCTGTGAGGGCAGAGACCAATCGTTCGTGTACTCCAAACTCGGATTCAGGACGGCTGGGGAGAGCACCAAAGATATGCTCTAACGGACTTGGAGCTGGAAAAACAAGGAGAGACTGCAATGCAAGTGTCACCGTAGCAAATCCTGCTGATTGCAGAAGAGATCCAGCGGGCTCTTCCTGTCCTGGCTCTTCGTCTATGCGAGCAGAGACCAATCGTTCGTCCCCTCCAAACTCGGATTCAGAAACCTGGGAAGTACACCACAGACGTTGTGATCACATGGACTTGGAGCTGGCAAACAAAGGAGAGACCACAAAAGGAGTACCAACTCTCCGAAAGATGCTGTAGTGCAGATTTCCAGTAGCTACTTTCAGACATGGATCATCGTCAGAGGGATCAAACAAGCTTGCTCTGCTCACTCAGCTGCAGGATGTCTGAGATTAGTTGCCGGAGAGGTTGGTGCAAATGCACTTTCAAATAAGTAAGCAAGGAGTGTCAGTAAAAGATTTGAGCTGGTTGCAAAGCTTGCTGACTGCTGAAGAGATCCAGCAGGCTCTTTCAGCCCTGGCTCTTCGTCTGTGGGAGCAGAGTCCAATCATTCGTTCAAACACAGCTACAGGGCGGCCAGGAGAACATCCAAAGATGTTGTACTCAAAGGCACTTTGAGGTGGGAAAGCAAGGAGCGAGAGCAATGCAGGTGGCACCGTTGCAAAGCTTATTGTGTGCAGAAGACGTGCAGCTGCATCTTTCAGCCCTGCCTCTTTCTCACTGGGAGCAGAGTCCAATCATTCGTGCAAACGCAGCTACAGGACGGCCGGGAGCACAACCGATGCTGTTGTATTCAAATGCACTTTGCGGTGGGAAAGCAAGGAGAGAGAGCAATGCAGGTGTCCCGGTTGCAAAGCTTACTGACTGCTGAGGAGATCCAGCAGCCTCTTTCAGTCCTGGCTCTTCGTCTGTGCGAGCAGAGACCAATCGTTTGTACACTCCAAACTCGGATTCAGGACGGCTGGGGAGTGCACCAGAGATGTGCTCAAACGGACTTGGAGCTGGCAAACAAAGGAGAGACTGCAATACAAGTACCATCTCTCAGAAAGATGCTGTGTGCAGATTTCCAGTAGCTACTTTCGGACGTGGATCATCGTCAGAGGGATCAAACAAGCTTGCTCTGCTCGCTCGGCAGCAGGACTCCTGAGATTAGTTGCCGGAGAGGTTGGTGCAAATGCACTTTCAAATAAGTAAGCAAGGAGTGACAGTAAAAGATGTGGCCCAGTTGCAAAGCTTACTAACTGCTGAATATATCCAGCAGGCTCTTTCAGTCCTGGCTCCTCGTCTCTGCGAGCAGAGACTAATCGTTCGTTCACTCCAAATTCGGGTTCAGGACGGGTGAGGAGTGCACCACATATGTTGTACTCAAACGGACTTGGAGCTGCCAAACAAAGGAGAGACTCCAATACAAGGGCCACCTCTCCAAATGATGCTGTGCACGGAAGACTTCCAGGAGCTACTTTCAGAGATGGATCATCGTCAGAGGGATCAAACAAACTTCCACTGATCACTCAGCTGCAGAACATCTGAGATTGGGTGCCGGAGAGGTTGGTGCAAATGCACTTACAGATAAGTAAGAAGGGAGTGAGAGTAAAAGATGTGGCCCGGTTGCAAAGCTTCCTGACTGCTGAAGAGATCCAGCAGCCTCTTTCAGTCCAGGCTCTCCGTCTGTGCGAGCAGAGACCAATCGTTCGCGACACCAAACTCGGATTCAGGACGGCTGGGGAGTGCTCCACAGATGTTGTGCTCAAAAGGACTTGGAGCTGGCAAACAAAGGAGAGACTGCAATACAATTGCCACTTCTCCGAAAGATGCTTTTTTTGAGGATTTCCAGGAGTTACTTTCAGACAAGGATCATCGTCAGAGGGAACAAAAAACTTGCCCTGCTCACTCAGCAGCAGGACGTCTGAGATTAGTTGCCGGAGAGGTTGGTGCAAATGCACTTTCAAAAAAGTAAGCAAAGAGTGACTGTAAAAGAGGTGGCCCGGTTGCAAAGCTTCCTGACTGCTGAAGAGATCCAGCAGCCTCTTTCAGTCCTGGCTCTTCGTCTGTGCGAGCAGAGACCATTCCTTTGTGCACTCCAAACTCGGGTTCAGGACGGGTGGGGAGTGCACCACATATGTTGTACTCAAACGGACTTGGAGCTGCCAAACAATCGAGCGACTCCAATAAAAGTGCCACCTCTCCAAAAGATTTTGCACACGGAAGACTTCCAGTAGGTACTTTCAGAGATGGATCATCGTCAGAGAGATCAAAAAAACTTGCTCTGATCACTCAGCAGCAGGACGTCTGAGATTGGGTGCCGGAGAGGTTGGTGCAAATGCATTTTCAAATAAGTAAGCAAAGAGTGACAGTAAAAGTTGTAGCCTGGTTGCAAATCCTGCGGTGAGCAGAAGAGATCCAGCAGCCTCTTTCAGTCCTGGCTCTTCGTCTGTGAGGGCAGAGACCAATCGTTCGTGTACTCCAAACTCGGATTCAGGACGGCTGGGGAGAGCACCAAAGATATGCTCTAACGGACTTGGAGCTGGAAAAACAAGGAGAGACTGCAATGCAAGTGTCACCGTAGCAACTCCTGCTGATTGCAGAAGAGATCCAGCGGGCTCTTCCTGTCCTGGCTCTTCGTCTATGCGAGCAGAGACCAATCGTTCGTCCCCTCCAAACTCGGATTCAGAAACCTGGGAAGTACACCACAGACGTTGTGATCACATGGACTTGGAGCTGGCAAACAAAGGAGAGACCACAAAAGGAGTACCAACTCTCCGAAAGATGCTGTAGTGCAGATTTCCAGTAGCTACTTTCAGACATGGATCATCGTCAGAGGGATCAAACAAGCTTGCTCTGCTCACTCAGCTGCAGGATGTCTGAGATTAGTTGCCGGAGAGGTTGGTGCAAATGCACTTTCAAATAAGTAAGCAAGGAGTGTCAGTAAAAGATTTGAGCTGGTTGCAAAGCTTGCTGACTGCTGAAGAGATCCAGCAGGCTCTTTCAGCCCTGGCTCTTCGTCTGTGGGAGCAGAGTCCAATCATTCGTTCAAACACAGCTACAGGGCGGCCAGGAGAACATCCAAAGATGTTGTACTCAAAGGCACTTTGAGGTGGGAAAGCAAGGAGCGAGAGCAATGCAGGTGGCACCGTTGCAAAGCTTATTGTGTGCAGAAGACGTGCAGCTGCATCTTTCAGCCCTGCCTCTTTCTCACTGGGAGCAGAGTCCAATCATTCGTGCAAACGCAGCTACAGGACGGCCGGGAGCACAACCGATGCTGTTGTATTCAAATGCACTTTGCGGTGGGAAAGCAAGGAGCGAGAGCAATACAGGTGTCCCGGTTGCAAAGCTTACTGACTGCTGAGGAGATCCAGCAGCCTCTTTCAGTCCTGGCTCTTCGTCTGTGCGAGCAGAGACCAATCGTTCGTACACACCAAACTCGGATTCAGGACGGCTGGGGAGTGCACCAGAGATGTGCTCAAACGGACTTGGAGCTGGCAAACAAAGGAGAGACTGCAATACAAGTACCATCTCTCAGAAAGATGCTGTGTGCAGATTTCCAGTAGCTACTTTCGGACGTGGATCATCGTCAGAGGGATCAAACAAGCTTGCTCTGCTCGCTCGGCAGCAGGACTCCTGAGATTAGTTGCCGGAGAGGTTGGTGCAAATGCACTTTCAAATAAGTAAGCAAGGAGTGACAGTAAAAGATGTGGCCCAGTTGCAAAGCTTACTAACTGCTGAATATATCCAGCAGGCTCTTTCAGTCCTGGCTCCTCGTCTCTGCGAGCAGAGACCAATCGTTCGTTCACTCCAAATTCGGGTTCAGGACGGGTGAGGAGTGCACCACATATGTTGTACTCAAACGGACTTGGAGCTGCCAAACAAAGGAGAGACTGCAATACAAGGGCCACCTCTCCAAATGATGCTGTGCACGGAAGACTTCCAGGAGCTACTTTCAGAGATGGATCATCGTCAGAGGGATCAAACAAACTTCCACTGATCACTCAGCTGCAGAACATCTGAGATTGGGTGCCGGAGAGGTTGGTGCAAATGCACTTACAGATAAGTAAGAAGGGAGTGAGAGTAAAAGAGGTGGCCCGGTTGCAAAGCTTCCTGAGTGCTGAAGAGATCCAGCAGCCTCTTTCAGTCCAGGCTCTCCGTCTGTGCGAGCAGAGACTAATCGTTCGTACACTCCAAACTCGGATTCAGGACGCCTGGGGAGTGCGCCACAGATGTTGTTCTCAAACGGACTTGGAGCTTGTAAACCAAGGAGCGATGGCAATGCAAGTGTCACCTTAGCAAATCGTGCTGTGTGCAGAAGAGATCCAGCTAGCTCTTTCAGTCCTGGCTCTTCGTCTGTGCGAGCAGAGACCAATCGTTCGCGACACCAAACTCGGATTCAGGACGGCTGGGGAGTGCTCCACAGATGTTGTGCTCAAAAGGACTTGGAGCTGGCAAACAAAGGAGAGACTGCAATACAAGTGCCACTTCTCCGAAAGATGCTTTTTTTGAGGATTTCCAGGAGTTACTTTCAGACAAGGATCATCGTCAGAGGGAACAAAGAAACTTGCTCTGCTCACTCAGCAGCAGGACGTCTGAGATTAGTTGCCGGAGAGGTTGGTGCAAATGCACTTTCAAAAAAGTAAGCAAAGAGTGACTGTAAAAGAGGTGGCCCGGTTGCAAAGCTTCCTGACTGCTGAAGAGATCCAGCAGCCTCTTTCAGTCCTGGCTCTTCGTCTGTGCGAGCAGAGACCATTCCTTTGTGCACTCCAAACTCGGGTTCAGGACGGGTGGGGAGTGCACCACATATGTTGTACTCAAACGGACTTGGAGCTGCCAAACAATCGAGAGACTCCAATACAAGTGCCACCTCTCCAAAAGATTTTGCACACGGAAGACTTCCAGCAGGTACTTTCAGAGATGGATCATCGTCAGAGAGATCAAAAAAACTTGCTCTGATCACTCAGCAGCAGGACGTCTGAGATTGGGTGCCGGAGAGGTTGGTGCAAATGCATTTTCAAATAAGTAAGCAAAGAGTGACAGTAAAAGTTGTGGCCTGGTTGCAATTCCTGCGGTGAGCAGAAGAGATCCAGCAGCTTCTTTCAGTCCTGGCTCTTCGTCTGTGAGGGCAGAGACCAATCGTTCGTGTACTCCAAACTCGGATTCAGGACGGCTGGGGAGAGCACCAAAGATATGCTCTAACGGACTTGGAGCTGGAAAAACAAGGAGAGACTACAACGCAAGTGTCACCGTAGCAACTCCTGCAGATTGCAGAAGAGATCCAGCGGGCTCTTTCTGTCCTGGCTCTTCGTCTATGCGAGCAGAGACCAGTCGTTCGTCCACTCCAAACTCGGATTCAGGAACCTGGGAAGTACACCACAGACGTTGTGATCACATGGACTTGGAGCTGGCAAACAAAGGAGAGACCACAAAAGAAGTACCAACTCTCCGAAAGATGCTGTAGTGCAGATTTCCAGTAGCTACTTTCAGACATGGATCATCGTCAGAGGGATCAAACAAGCTTGCTCTGCTCACTCAGCTGCAGGACGTCTGAGATTAGTTGCCGGAGAGGTTGGTGCAAATGCACTTTCAAAAAAGTAAGCAAAGAGTGACTGTAAAAGAGGTGGCCCGCTTGCAAAGCTTCCTGACTGCTGAAGAGATCCAGCAGCCTCTTTCAGTCCTGGCTCTTCGTCTGTGCGAGCAGAGACCATTCCTTTGTGCACTCCAAACTCGGGTTCAGGACGGGTGGGGAGTGCACCACATATGTTGTACTCAAACGGACTTGGAGCTGCCAAACAATCGAGCGACTCCAATAAAAGTGCCACCTCTCCAAAAGATTTTGCACACGGAAGACTTCCAGTAGGTACTTTCAGAGATGGATCATCGTCAGAGAGATCAAAAAAACTTGCTCTGATCACTCAGCAGCAGGACGTCTGAGATTGGGTGCCGGAGAGGTTGGTGCAAATGCATTTTCAAATAAGTAAGCAAAGAGTGACAGTAAAAGTTGTGGCCTGGTTGCAATTCCTGCGGTGAGCAGAAGAGATCCAGCAGCCTCTTTCAGTCCTGGCTCTTCGTCTGTGAGGGCAGAGACCAATCGTTCGTGTACTCCAAACTCGGATTCAGGACGGCTGGGGAGAGCACCAAAGATATGCTCTAACGGACTTGGAGCTGGAAAAACAAGGAGAGACTGCAATGCAAGTGTCACCGTAGCAAATCCTGCTGATTGCAGAAGAGATCCAGCGGGCTCTTCCTGTCCTGGCTCTTCGTCTATGCGAGCAGAGACCAATCGTTCGTCCCCTCCAAACTCGGATTCAGAAACCTGGGAAGTACACCACAGACGTTGTGATCACATGGACTTGGAGCTGGCAAACAAAGGAGAGACCACAAAAGGAGTACCAACTCTCCGAAAGATGCTGTAGTGCAGATTTCCAGTAGCTACTTTCAGACATGGATCATCGTCAGAGGGATCAAACAAGCTTGCTCTGCTCACTCAGCTGCAGGATGTCTGAGATTAGTTGCCGGAGAGGTTGGTGCAAATGCACTTTCAAATAAGTAAGCAAGGAGTGTCAGTAAAAGATTTGAGCTGGTTGCAAAGCTTGCTGACTGCTGAAGAGATCCAGCAGGCTCTTTCAGCCCTGGCTCTTCGTCTGTGGGAGCAGAGTCCAATCATTCGTTCAAACACAGCTACAGGGCGGCCAGGAGAACATCCAAAGATGTTGTACTCAAAGGCACTTTGAGGTGGGAAAGCAAGGAGCGAGAGCAATGCAGGTGGCACCGTTGCAAAGCTTATTGTGTGCAGAAGACGTGCAGCTGCATCTTTCAGCCCTGCCTCTTTCTCACTGGGAGCAGAGTCCAATCATTCGTGCAAACGCAGCTACAGGACGGCCGGGAGCACAACCGATGCTGTTGTATTCAAATGCACTTTGCGGTGGGAAAGCAAGGAGCGAGAGCAATACAGGTGTCCCGGTTGCAAAGCTTACTGACTGCTGAGGAGATCCAGCAGCCTCTTTCAGTCCTGGCTCTTCGTCTGTGCGAGCAGAGACCAATCGTTCGTACACTCCAAACTCGGATTCAGGACGGCTGGGGAGTGCACCAGAGATGTGCTCAAACGGACTTGGAGCTGGCAAACAAAGGAGAGACTGCAATACAAGTACCATCTCTCAGAAAGATGCTGTGTGCAGATTTCCAGTAGCTACTTTCGGACGTGGATCATCGTCAGAGGGATCAAACAAGCTTGCTCTGCTCGCTCGGCAGCAGGACTCCTGAGATTAGTTGCCGGAGAGGTTGGTGCAAATGCACTTTCAAATAAGTAAGCAAGGAGTGACAGTAAAAGATGTGGCCCAGTTGCAAAGCTTACTAACTGCTGAATATATCCAGCAGGCTCTTTCAGTCCTGGCTCCTCGTCTCTGCGAGCAGAGACCAATCGTTCGTTCACTCCAAATTCGGGTTCAGGACGGGTGAGGAGTGCACCACATATGTTGTACTCAAACGGACTTGGAGCTGCCAAACAAAGGAGAGACTGCAATACAAGGGCCACCTCTCCAAATGATGCTGTGCACGGAAGACTTCCAGGAGCTACTTTCAGAGATGGATCATCGTCAGAGTGAACAAAGAAACTTGCTCTGCTCACTCAGCAGCAGGACGTCTGAGATTAGTTGCCGGAGAGGTTGGTGCAAATGCACTTTCAAAAAAGTAAGCAAAGAGTGACTGTAAAAGAGGTGGCCCGGTTGCAAAGCTTCCTGACTGCTGAAGAGATCCAGCAGCCTCTTTCAGTCCTGGCTCTTCGTCTGTGCGAGCAGAGACCATTCCTTTGTGCACTCCAAACTCGGGTTCAGGACGGGTGGGGAGTGCACCACATATGTTGTACTCAAACGGACTTGGAGCTGCCAAACAAACGAGAGACTCCAATACAAGTGCCACCTCTCCAAAAGATTTTGCACACGGAAGACTTCCAGCAGGTACTTTCAGAGATGGATCATCGTCAGAGAGATCAAAAAAACTTGCTCTGATCACTCAGCAGCAGGACGTCTGAGATTGGGTGCCGGAGAGGTTGGTGCAAATGCATTTTCAAATAAGTAAGCAAAGAGTGACAGTAAAAGTTGTGGCCTGGTTGCAATTCCTGCGGTGAGCAGAAGAGATCCAGCAGCTTCTTTCAGTCCTGGCTCTTCGTCTGTGAGGGCAGAGACCAATCGTTCGTGTACTCCAAACTCGGATTCAGGACGGCTGGGGAGAGCACCAAAGATATGCTCTAACGGACTTGGAGCTGGAAAAACAAGGAGAGACTACAACGCAAGTGTCACCGTAGCAACTCCTGCAGATTGCAGAAGAGATCCAGCGGGCTCTTTCTGTCCTGGCTCTTCGTCTATGCGAGCAGAGACCAGTCGTTCGTCCACTCCAAACTCGGATTCAGGAACCTGGGAAATACACCACAGACGTTGTGATCACATGGACTTGGAGCTGGCAAACAAAGGAGAGACCACAAAAGAAGTACCAACTCTCCGAAAGATGCTGTAGTGCAGATTTCCAGTAGCTACTTTCAGACATGGATCATCGTCAGAGGGATCAAACAAGCTTGCTCTGCTCACTCAGCTGCAGGACGTCTGAGATTAGTTGCCGGAGAGGTTGGTGCAAATGCACTTTCAAAAAAGTAAGCAAAGAGTGACTTTAAAAGAGGTGGCCCGCTTGCAAAGCTTCCTGACTGCTGAAGAGATCCAGCAGCCTCTTTCAGTCCTGGCTCTTCGTCTGTGCGAGCAGAGACCATTCCTTTGTGCACTCCAAACTCGGGTTCAGGACGGGTGGGGAGTGCACCACATATGTTGTACTCAAACGGACTTGGAGCTGCCAAACAATCGAGCGACTCCAATAAAAGTGCCACCTCTCCAAAAGATTTTGCACACGGAAGACTTCCAGCAGGTACTTTCAGAGATGGATCATCGTCAGAGAGATCAAAAAAACTTGCTCTGATCACTCAGCAGCAGGACGTCTGAGATTGGGTGCCGGAGAGGTTGGTGCAAATGCATTTTCAAATAAGTAAGCAAAGAGTGACAGTAAAAGTTGTGGCCTGGTTGCAATTCCTGCGGTGAGCAGAAGAGATCCAGCAGCTTCTTTCAGTCCTGGCTCTTCGTCTGTGAGGGCAGAGACCAATCGTGCGTGTACTCCAAACTCGGATTCAGGACGGCTGGGGAGAGCACCAAAGATATGCTCTAACGGACTTGGAGCTGGAAAAACAAGGAGAGACTGCAATGCAAGTGTCACCGTAGCAAATCCTGCTGATTGCAGAAGAGATCCAGCGGGCTCTTCCTGTCCTGGCTCTTCGTCTATGCGAGCAGAGACCAATCGTTCGTCCCCTCCAAACTCGGATTCAGAAACCTGGGAAGTACACCACAGACATTGTGATCACATGGACTTGGAGATGGCAAACAAAAGAGAGACCACAAAAGGAGTACCAACTCTCCGAAAGATGCTGTAGTGCAGATTTCCAGTAGCTACTTTCAGACATGGATCATCGTCAGAGGGATCAAACAAGCTTGCTCTGCTCACTCAGCTGCAGGATGTCTGAGATTAGTTGCCGGAGAGGTTGGTGCAAATGCACTTTCAAATAAGTAAGCAAGGAGTGTCAGTAAAAGATTTGAGCTGGTTGCAAAGCTTGCTGACTGCTGAAGAGATCCAGCAGGCTCTTTCAGCCCTGGCTCTTCGTCTGTGGGAGCAGAGTCCAATCATTCGTTCAAACACAGCTACAGGGCGGCCAGGAGAACATCCAAAGATGTTGTACTCAAAGGCACTTTGAGGTGGGAAAGCAAGGAGCGAGAGCAATGCAGGTGGCACCGTTGCAAAGCTTATTGTGTGCAGAAGACGTGCAGCTGCATCTTTCAGCCCTGCCTCTTTCTCACTGGGAGCAGAGTCCAATCATTCGTGCAAACGCAGCTACAGGACGGCCGGGAGCACAACCGATGCTGTTGTATTCAAATGCACTTTGCGGTGGGAAAGCAAGGAGCGAGAGCAATACAGGTGTCCCGGTTGCAAAGCTTACTGACTGCTGAGGAGATCCAGCAGCCTCTTTCAGTCCTGGCTCTTCGTCTGTGCGAGCAGAGACCAATCGTTCGTACACACCAAACTCGGATTCAGGACGGCTGGGGAGTGCACCAGAGATGTGCTCAAACGGACTTGGAGCTGGCAAACAAAGGAGAGACTGCAATACAAGTACCATCTCTCAGAAAGATGCTGTGTGCAGATTTCCAGTAGCTACTTTCGGACGTGGATCATCGTCAGAGGGATCAAACAAGCTTGCTCTGCTCGCTCGGCAGCAGGACTCCTGAGATTAGTTGCCGGAGAGGTTGGTGCAAATGCACTTTCAAATAAGTAAGCAAGGAGTGACAGTAAAAGATGTGGCCCAGTTGCAAAGCTTACTAACTGCTGAATATATCCAGCAGGCTCTTTCAGTCCTGGCTCCTCGTCTCTGCGAGCAGAGACCAATCGTTCGTTCACTCCAAATTCGGGTTCAGGACGGGTGAGGAGTGCACCACATATGTTGTACTCAAACGGACTTGGAGCTGCCAAACAAAGGAGAGACTGCAATACAAGGGCCACCTCTCCAAATGATGCTGTGCACGGAAGACTTCCAGGAGCTACTTTCAGAGATGGATCATCGTCAGAGGGATCAAACAAACTTCCACTGATCACTCAGCTGCAGAACATCTGAGATTGGGTGCCGGAGAGGTTGGTGCAAATGCACTTACAGATAAGTAAGAAGGGAGTGAGAGTAAAAGAGGTGGCCCGGTTGCAAAGCTTCCTGAGTGCTGAAGAGATCCAGCAGCCTCTTTCAGTCCAGGCTCTCCGTCTGTGCGAGCAGAGACTAATCGTTCGTACACTCCAAACTCGGATTCAGGACGCCTGGGGAGTGCGCCACAGATGTTGTTCTCAAACGGACTTGGAGCTTGTAAACCAAGGAGCGATGGCAATGCAAGTGTTACCTTAGCAAATCGTGCTGTGTGCAGAAGAGATCCAGCTAGCTCTTTCAGTCCTGGCTCTTCGTCTGTGCGAGCAGAGACCAATCGTTCGCGACACCAAACTCGGATTCAGGACGGCTGGGGAGTGCTCCACAGATGTTGTGCTCAAAAGGACTTGGAGCTGGCAAACAAAGGAGAGACTGCAATACAAGTGCCACTTCTCCGAAAGATGCTTTTTTTGAGGATTTCCAGGAGTTACTTTCAGACAAGGATCATCGTCAGAGGGAACAAAGAAACTTGCTCTGCTCACTCAGCAGCAGGACGTCTGAGATTAGTTGCCGGAGAGGTTGGTGCAAATGCACTTTCAAAAAAGTAAGCAAAGAGTGACTGTAAAAGAGGTGGCCCGGTTGCAAAGCTTCCTGACTGCTGAAGAGATCCAGCAGCCTCTTTCAGTCCTGGCTCTTCGTCTGTGCGAGCAGAGACCATTCCTTTGTGCACTCCAAACTCGGGTTCAGGACGGGTGGGGAGTGCACCACATATGTTGTACTCAAACGGACTTGGAGCTGCCAAACAAACGAGAGACTCCAATACAAGTGCCACCTCTCCAAAAGATTTTGCACACGGAAGACTTCCAGCAGGTACTTTCAGAGATGGATCATCGTCAGAGAGATCAAAAAAACTTGCTCTGATCACTCAGCAGCAGGACGTCTGAGATTGGGTGCCGGAGAGGTTGGTGCAAATGCATTTTCAAATAAGTAAGCAAAGAGTGACAGTAAAAGTTGTGGCCTGGTTGCAATTCCTGCGGTGAGCAGAAGAGATCCAGCAGCTTCTTTCAGTCCTGGCTCTTCGTCTGTGAGGGCAGAGACCAATCGTTCGTGTACTCCAAACTCGGATTCAGGACGGCTGGGGAGAGCACCAAAGATATGCTCTAACGGACTTGGAGCTGGAAAAACAAGGAGAGACTACAACGCAAGTGTCACCGTAGCAACTCCTGCAGATTGCAGAAGAGATCCAGCGGGCTCTTTCTGTCCTGGCTCTTCGTCTATGCGAGCAGAGACCAGTCGTTCGTCCACTCCAAACTCGGATTCAGGAACCTGGGAAGTACACCACAGACGTTGTGATCACATGGACTTGGAGCTGGCAAACAAAGGAGAGACCACAAAAGAAGTACCAACTCTCCGAAAGATGCTGTAGTGCAGATTTCCAGTAGCTACTTTCAGACATGGATCATCGTCAGAGGGATCAAACAAGCTTGCTCTGCTCACTCAGCTGCAGGACGTCTGAGATTAGTTGCCGGAGAGGTTGGTGCAAATGCACTTTCAAAAAAGTAAGCAAAGAGTGACTGTAAAAGAGGTGGCCCGCTTGCAAAGCTTCCTGACTGCTGAAGAGATCCAGCAGCCTCTTTCAGTCCTGGCTCTTCGTCTGTGCGAGCAGAGACCATTCCTTTGTGCACTCCAAACTCGGGTTCAGGACGGGTGGGGAGTGCACCACATATGTTGTACTCAAACGGACTTGGAGCTGCCAAACAATCGAGCGACTCCAATAAAAGTGCCACCTCTCCAAAAGATTTTGCACACGGAAGACTTCCAGTAGGTACTTTCAGAGATGGATCATCGTCAGAGAGATCAAAAAAACTTGCTCTGATCACTCAGCAGCAGGACGTCTGAGATTGGGTGCCGGAGAGGTTGGTGCAAATGCATTTTCAAATAAGTAAGCAAAGAGTGACAGTAAAAGTTGTGGCCTGGTTGCAATTCCTGCGGTGAGCAGAAGAGATCCAGCAGCTTCTTTCAGTCCTGGCTCTTCGTCTGTGAGGGCAGAGACCAATCGTGCGTGTACTCCAAACTCGGATTCAGGACGGCTGGGGAGAGCACCAAAGATATGCTCTAACGGACTTGGAGCTGGAAAAACAAGGAGAGACTGCAATGCAAGTGTCACCGTAGCAAATCCTGCTGATTGCAGAAGAGATCCAGCGGGCTCTTCCTGTCCTGGCTCTTCGTCTATGCGAGCAGAGACCAATCGTTCGTCCCCTCCAAACTCGGATTCAGAAACCTGGGAAGTACACCACAGACGTTGTGATCACATGGACTTGGAGCTGGCAAACAAAGGAGAGACCACAAAAGGAGTACCAACTCTCCGAAAGATGCTGTAGTGCAGATTTCCAGTAGCTACTTTCAGACATGGATCATCGTCAGAGGGATCAAACAAGCTTGCTCTGCTCACTCAGCTGCAGGATGTCTGAGATTAGTTGCCGGAGAGGTTGGTGCAAATGCACTTTCAAATAAGTAAGCAAGGAGTGTCAGTAAAAGATTTGAGCTGGTTGCAAAGCTTGCTGACTGCTGAAGAGATCCAGCAGGCTCTTTCAGCCCTGGCTCTTCGTCTGTGGGAGCAGAGTCCAATCATTCGTTCAAACACAGCTACAGGGCGGCCAGGAGAACATCCAAAGATGTTGTACTCAAAGGCACTTTGAGGTGGGAAAGCAAGGAGCGAGAGCAATGCAGGTGGCACCGTTGCAAAGCTTATTGTGTGCAGAAGACGTGCAGCTGCATCTTTCAGCCCTGCCTCTTTCTCACTGGGAGCAGAGTCCAATCATTCGTGCAAATGCAGCTACAGGACGGCCGGGAGCACAACCGATGCTGTTGTATTCAAATGCACTTTGCGGTGGGAAAGCAAGGAGCGAGAGCAATACAGGTGTCCCGGTTGCAAAGCTTACTGACTGCTGAGGAGATCCAGCAGCCTCTTTCAGTCCTGGCTCTTCGTCTGTGCGAGCAGAGACCAATCGTTCGTACACACCAAACTCGGATTCAGGACGGCTGGGGAGTGCGCCAGAGATGTGCTCAAACGGACTTGGAGCTGGCAAACAAAGGAGAGACTGCAATACAAGTACCATCTCTCAGAAAGATGCTGTGTGCAGATTTCCAGTAGCTACTTTCGGACGTGGATCATCGTCAGAGGGATCAAACAAGCTTGCTCTGCTCGCTCGGCAGCAGGACTCCTGAGATTAGTTGCCGGAGAGGTTGGTGCAAATGCACTTTCAAATAAGTAAGCAAGGAGTGACAGTAAAAGAGGTGGCCCATTTGCAAAGCTTACTAACTGCTGAATATATCCAGCAGGCTCTTTCAGTCCTGGCTCCTCGTCTCTGCGAGCAGAGACCAATCGTTCGTTCACTCCAAATTCGGGTTCAGGACGGGTGAGGAGTGCACCACATATGTTGTACTCAAACGGACTTGGAGCTGCCAAACAAAGGAGAGACTGCAATACAAGGGCCACCTCTCCAAATGATGCTGTGCACGGAAGACTTCCAGGAGCTACTTTCAGAGATGGATCATCGTCAGAGGGATCAAACAAACTTCCACTGATCACTCAGCTGCAGAACATCTGAGATTGGGTGCCGGAGAGGTTGGTGCAAATGCACTTACAGATAAGTAAGAAGGGAGTGAGAGTAAAAGAGGTGGCCCGGTTGCAAAGCTTCCTGAGTGCTGAAGAGATCCAGCAGCCTCTTTCAGTCCAGGCTCTCCGTCTGTGCGAGCAGAGACTAATCGTTCGTACACTCCAAACTCGGATTCAGGACGCCTGGGGAGTGCGCCACAGATGTTGTTCTCAAACGGACTTGGAGCTTGTAAACCAAGGAGCGATGGCAATGCAAGTGTCACCTTAGCAAATCGTGCTGTGTGCAGAAGAGATCCAGCTAGCTCTTTCAGTCCTGGCTCTTCGTCTGTGCGAGCAGAGACCAATCGTTCGCGACACCAAACTCGGATTCAGGACGGCTGGGGAGTGCTCCACAGATGTTGTGCTCAAAAGGACTTGGAGCTGCCAAACAAAGGAGAGACTGCAATACAAGTGCCACTTCTCCGAAAGATGCTTTTTTTGAGGATTTCCAGGAGTTACTTTCAGACAAGGATCATCGTCAGAGGGAACAAAGAAACTTGCTCTGCTCACTCAGCAGCAGGACGTCTGAGATTAGTTGCCGGAGAGGTTGGTGCAAATGCACTTTCAAAAAAGTAAGCAAAGAGTGACTGTAAAAGAGGTGGCCCGGTTGCAAAGCTTCCTGACTGCTGAAGAGATCCAGCAGCCTCTTTCAGTCCTGGCTCTTCGTCTGTGCGAGCAGAGACCATTCCTTTGTGCACTCCAAACTCGGGTTCAGGACGGGTGGGGAGTGCACCACATATGTTGTACTCAAACGGACTTGGAGCTGCCAAACAAACGAGAGACTCCAATACAAGTGCCACCTCTCCAAAAGATTTTGCACACGGAAGACTTCCAGCAGGTACTTTCAGAGATGGATCATCGTCAGAGAGATCAAAAAAACTTGCTCTGATCACTCAGCAGCAGGACGTCTGAGATTGGGTGCCGGAGAGGTTGGTGCAAATGCATTTTCAAATAAGTAAGCAAAGAGTGACAGTAAAAGTTGTGGCCTGGTTGCAATTCCTGCGGTGAGCAGAAGAGATCCAGCAGCTTCTTTCAGTCCTGGCTCTTCGTCTGTGAGGGCAGAGACCAATCGTTCGTGTACTCCAAACTCGGATTCAGGACGGCTGGGGAGAGCACCAAAGATATGCTCTAACGGACTTGGAGCTGGAAAAACAAGGAGAGACTACAACGCAAGTGTCACCGTAGCAACTCCTGCAGATTGCAGAAGAGATCCAGCGGGCTCTTTCTGTCCTGGCTCTTCGTCTATGCGAGCAGAGACCAGTCGTTCGTCCACTCCAAACTCGGATTCAGGAACCTGGGAAGTACACCACAGACGTTGTGATCACATGGACTTGGAGCTGGCAAACAAAGGAGAGACCACAAAAGAAGTACCAACTCTCCGAAAGATGCTGTAGTGCAGATTTCCAGTAGCTACTTTCAGACATGGATCATCGTCAGAGGGATCAAACAAGCTTGCTCTGCTCACTCAGCTGCAGGACGTCTGAGATTAGTTGCCGGAGAGGTTGGTGCAAATGCACTTTCAAAAAAGTAAGCAAAGAGTGACTGTAAAAGAGGTGGCCCGGTTGCAAAGCTTCCTGACTGCTGAAGAGATCCAGCAGCCTCTTTCAGTCCTGGCTCTTCGTCTGTGCGAGCAGAGACCATTCCTTTGTGCACTCCAAACTCGGGTTCAGGACGGGTGGGGAGTGCACCACATATGTTGTACTCAAACGGACTTGGAGCTGCGAAACAATCGAGCGACTCCAATAAAAGTGCCACCTCTCCAAAAGATTTTGCACACGGAAGATTTCCAGTAGGTACTTTCAGAGATGGATCATCGTCAGAGAGATCAAAAAAACTTGCTCTGATCACTCAGCAGCAGGACGTCTGAGATTGGGTGCCGGAGAGGTTGGTGCAAATGCATTTTCAAATAAGTAAGCAAAGAGTGACAGTAAAAGTTGTGGCCTGGTTGCAATTCCTGCGGTGAGCAGAAGAGATCCAGCAGCCTCTTTCAGTCCTGGCTCTTCGTCTGTGAGGGCAGAGACCAATCGTTCGTGTACTCCAAACTCGGATTCAGGACGGCTGGGGAGAGCACCAAAGATATGCTCTAACGGACTTGGAGCTGGAAAAACAAGGAGAGACTGCAATGCAAGTGTCACCGTAGCAAATCCTGCTGATTGCAGAAGAGATCCAGCGGGCTCTTCCTGTCCTGGCTCTTCGTCTATGCGAGCAGAGTCCAATCGTTCGTCCCCTCCAAACTCGGATTCAGAAACCTGGGAAGTACACCACAGACGTTGTGATCACATGGACTTGGAGCTGGCAAACAAAGGAGAGACCACAAAAGGAGTACCAACTCTCCGAAAGATGCTGTAGTGCAGATTTCCAGTAGCTACTTTCAGACATGGATCATCGTCAGAGGGATCAAACAAGCTTGCTCTGCTCACTCAGCTGCAGGATGTCTGAGATTAGTTGCCGGAGAGGTTGGTGCAAATACACTTTCAAATAAGTAAGCAAGGAGTGTCAGTAAAAGATTTGAGCTGGTTGCAAAGCTTGCTGACTGCTGAAGAGATCCAGCAGGCTCTTTCAGCCCTGGCTCTTCGTCTGTGGGAGCAGAGTCCAATCATTCGTTCAAACACAGCTACAGGGCGGCCAGGAGAACATCCAAAGATGTTGTACTCAAAGGCACTTTGAGGTGGGAAAGCAAGGAGCGAGAGCAATGCAGGTGGCACCGTTGCAAAGCTTATTGTGTGCAGAAGACGTGCAGCTGCATCTTTCAGCCCTGCCTCTTTCTCACTGGGAGCAGAGTCCAATCATTCGTGCAAACGCAGCTACAGGACGGCCGGGAGCACAACCGATGCTGTTGTATTCAAATGCACTTTGCGGTGGGAAAGCAAGGAGAGAGAGCAATGCAGGTGTCCCGGTTGCAAAGCTTACTGACTGCTGAGGAGATCCAGCAGCCTCTTTCAGTCCTGGCTCTTCGTCTGTGCGAGCAGAGACCAATCGTTCGTACACACCAAACTCGGATTCAGGACGGCTGGGGAGTGCACCAGAGATGTGCTCAAACGGACTTGGAGCTGGCAAACAAAGGAGAGACTGCAATACAAGTACCATCTCTCAGAAAGATGCTGTGTGCAGATTTCCAGTAGCTACTTTCGGACGTGGATCATCGTCAGAGGGATCAAACAAGCTTGCTCTGCTCGCTCGGCAGCAGGACTCCTGAGATTAGTTGCCGGAGAGGTTGGTGCAAATGCACTTTCAAATAAGTAAGCAAGGAGTGACAGTAAAAGATGTGGCCCAGTTGCAAAGCTTACTAACTGCTGAATATATCCAGCAGGCTCTTTCAGTCCTGGCTCCTCGTCTCTGCGAGCAGAGACCAATCGTTCGTTCACTCCAAATTCGGGTTCAGGACGGGTGAGGAGTGCACCACATATGTTGTACTCAAACGGACTTGGAGCTGCCAAACAAAGGAGAGACTGCAATACAAGGGCCACCTCTCCAAATGATGCTGTGCACGGAAGACTTCCAGGAGCTACTTTCAGAGATGGATCATCGTCAGAGGGATCAAACAAACTTCCACTGATCACTCAGCTGCAGAACATCTGAGATTGGGTGCCGGAGAGGTTGGTGCAAATGCACTTACAGATAAGTAAGAAGGGAGTGAGAGTAAAAGAGGTGGCCCGGTTGCAAAGCTTCCTGAGTGCTGAAGAGATCCAGCAGCCTCTTTCAGTCCAGGCTCTCCGTCTGTGCGAGCAGAGACTGATCGTTCGTACACTCCAAACTCGGATTCAGGACGCCTGGGGAGTGCGCCACAGATGTTGTTCTCAAACGGACTTGGAGCTTGTAAACCAAGGAGCGATGGCAATGCAAGTGTCACCTTAGCAAATCGTGCTGTGTGCAGAAGAGATCCAGCTAGCTCTTTCAGTCCTGGCTCTTCGTCTGTGCGAGCAGAGACCAATCGTTCGCGACACCAAACTCGGATTCAGGACGGCTGGGGAGTGCTCCACAGATGTTGTGCTCAAAAGGACTTGGAGCTGGCAAACAAAGGAGAGACTGCAATACAAGTGCCACTTCTCCGAAAGATGCTTTTTTTGAGGATTTCCAGGAGTTACTTTCAGACAAGGATCATCGTCAGAGGGAACAAAGAAACTTGCTCTGCTCACTCAGCAGCAGGACGTCTGAGATTAGTTGCCGGAGAGGTTGGTGCAAATGCACTTTCAAAAAAGTAAGCAAAGAGTGACTGTAAAAGAGGTGGCCCGGTTGCAAAGCTTCCTGACTGCTGAAGAGATCCAGCAGCCTCTTTCAGTCCTGGCTCTTCGTCTGTGCGAGCAGAGACCATTCCTTTGTGCACTCCAAACTCGGGTTCAGGACGGGTGGGGAGTGCACCACATATGTTGTACTCAAACGGACTTGGAGCTGCCAAACAAACGAGAGACTCCAATACAAGTGCCACCTCTCCAAAAGATTTTGCACACGGAAGACTTCCAGCAGGTACTTTCAGAGATGGATCATCGTCAGAGAGATCAAAAAAACTTGCTCTGATCACTCAGCAGCAGGACGTCTGAGATTGGGTGCCGGAGAGGTTGGTGCAAATGCATTTTCAAATAAGTAAGCAAAGAGTGACAGTAAAAGTTGTGGCCTGGTTGCAATTCCTGCGGTGAGCAGAAGAGATCCAGCAGCTTCTTTCAGTCCTGGCTCTTCGTCTGTGAGGGCAGAGACCAATCGTTCGTGTACTCCAAACTCGGATTCAGGACGGCTGGGGAGAGCACCAAAGATATGCTCTAACGGACTTGGAGCTGGAAAAACAAGGAGAGACTACAACGCAAGTGTCACCGTAGCAACTCCTGCAGATTGCAGAAGAGATCCAGCGGGCTCTTTCTGTCCTGGCTCTTCGTCTATGCGAGCAGAGACCAGTCGTTCGTCCACTCCAAACTCGGATTCAGGAACCTGGGAAGTACACCACAGACGTTGTGATCACATGGACTTGGAGCTGGCAAACAAAGGTGAGACCACAAAAGAAGTACCAACTCTCCGAAAGATGCTGTAGTGCAGATTTCCAGTAGCTACTTTCAGACATGGATCATCGTCAGAGGGATCAAACAAGCTTGCTCTGCTCACTCAGCTGCAGGACGTCTGAGATTAGTTGCCGGAGAGGTTGGTGCAAATGCACTTTCAAAAAAGTAAGCAAAGAGTGACTGTAAAAGAGGTGGCCCGCTTGCAAAGCTTCCTGACTGCTGAAGAGATCCAGCAGCCTCTTTCAGTCCTGGCTCTTCGTCTGTGCGAGCAGAGACCATTCCTTTGTGCACTCCAAACTCGGGTTCAGGACGGGTGGGGAGTGCACCACATATGTTGTACTCACACGGACTTGGAGCTGCCAAACAATCGAGCGACTCCAATAAAAGTGCCACCTCTCCAAAAGATTTTGCACACGGAAGACTTCCAGTAGGTACTTTCAGAGATGGATCATCGTCAGAGAGATCAAAAAAACTTGCTCTGATCACTCAGCAGCAGGACGTCTGAGATTGGGTGCCGGAGAGGTTGGTGCAAATGCATTTTCAAATAAGTAAGCAAAGAGTGACAGTAAAAGTTGTGGCCTGGTTGCAATTCCTGCGGTGAGCAGAAGAGATCCAGCAGCTTCTTTCAGTCCTGGCTCTTCGTCTGTGAGGGCAGAGACCAATCGTGCGTGTACTCCAAACTCGGATTCAGGACGGCTGGGGAGAGCACCAAAGATATGCTCTAACGGACTTGGAGCTGGAAAAACAAGGAGAGACTGCAATGCAAGTGTCACCGTAGCAAATCCTGCTGATTGCAGAAGAGATCCAGCGGGCTCTTCCTGTCCTGGCTCTTCGTCTATGCGAGCAGAGACCAATCGTTCGTCCCCTCCAAACTCGGATTCAGAAACCTGGGAAGTACACCACAGACGTTGTGATCACATGGACTTGGAGCTGGCAAACAAAGGAGAGACCACAAAAGGAGTACCAACTCTCCGAAAGATGCTGTAGTGCAGATTTCCAGTAGCTACTTTCAGACATGGATCATCGTCAGAGGGATCAAACAAGCTTGCTCTGCTCACTCAGCTGCAGGATGTCTGAGATTAGTTGCCGGAGAGGTTGGTGCAAATGCACTTTCAAATAAGTAAGCAAGGAGTGTCAGTAAAAGATTTGAGCTGGTTGCAAAGCTTGCTGACTGCTGAAGAGATCCAGCAGGCTCTTTCAGCCCTGGCTCTTCGTCTGTGGGAGCAGAGTCCAATCATTCGTTCAAACACAGCTACAGGGCGGCCAGGAGAACATCCAAAGATGTTGTACTCAAAGGCACTTTGAGGTGGGAAAGCAAGGAGCGAGAGCAATGCAGGTGGCACCGTTGCAAAGCTTATTGTGTGCAGAAGACGTGCAGCTGCATCTTTCAGCCCTGCCTCTTTCTCACTGGGAGCAGAGTCCAATCATTCGTGCAAACGCAGCTACAGGACGGCCGGGAGCACAACCGATGCTGTTGTATTCAAATGCACTTTGCGGTGGGAAAGCAAGGAGCGAGAGCAATACAGGTGTCCCGGTTGCAAAGCTTACTGACTGCTGAGGAGATCCAGCAGCCTCTTTCAGTCCTGGCTCTTCGTCTGTGCGAGCAGAGACCAATCGTTCGTACACACCAAACTCGGATTCAGGACGGCTGGGGAGTGCGCCAGAGATGTGCTCAAACGGACTTGGAGCTGGCAAACAAAGGAGAGACTGCAATACAAGTACCATCTCTCAGAAAGATGCTGTGTGCAGATTTCCAGTAGCTACTTTCGGACGTGGATCATCGTCAGAGGGATCAAACAAGCTTGCTCTGCTCGCTCGGCAGCAGGACTCCTGAGATTAGTTGCCGGAGAGGTTGGTGCAAATGCACTTTCAAATAAGTAAGCAAGGAGTGACAGTAAAAGATGTGGCCCAGTTGCAAAGCTTACTAACTGCTGAATATATCCAGCAGGCTCTTTCAGTCCTGGCTCCTCGTCTCTGCGAGCAGAGACCAATCGTTCGTTCACTCCAAATTCGGGTTCAGGACGGGTGAGGAGTGCACCACATATGTTGTACTCAAACGGACTTGGAGCTGCCAAACAAAGGAGAGACTGCAATACAAGGGCCACCTCTCCAAATGATGCTGTGCACGGAAGACTTCCAGGAGCTACTTTCAGAGATGGATCATCGTCAGAGGGATCAAACAAACTTCCACTGATCACTCAGCTGCAGAACATCTGAGATTGGGTGCCGGAGAGGTTGGTGCAAATGCACTTACAGATAAGTAAGAAGGGAGTGAGAGTAAAAGAGGTGGCCCGGTTGCAAAGCTTCCTGAGTGCTGAAGAGATCCAGCAGCCTCTTTCAGTCCAGGCTCTCCGTCTGTGCGAGCAGAGACTAATCGTTCGTACACTCCAAACTCGGATTCAGGACGCCTGGGGAGTGCGCCACAGATGTTGTTCTCAAACGGACTTGGAGCTTGTAAACCAAGGAGCGATGGCAATGCAAGTGTCACCTTAGCAAATCGTGCTGTGTGCAGAAGAGATCCAGCTAGCTCTTTCAGTCCTGGCTCTTCGTCTGTGCGAGCAGAGACCAATCGTTCGCGACTCCAAACTCGGATTCAGGACGGCTGGGGAGTGCTCCACAGATGTTGTGCTCAAAAGGACTTGGAGCTGGCAAACAAAGGAGAGACTGCAATACAAGTGCCACTTCTCCGAAAGATGCTTTTTTTGAGGATTTCCAGGAGTTACTTTCAGACAAGGATCATCGTCAGAGGGAACAAAGAAACTTGCTCTGCTCACTCAGCAGCAGGACGTCTGAGATTAGTTGCCGGAGAGGTTGGTGCAAATGCACTTTCAAAAAAGTAAGCAAAGAGTGACTGTAAAAGAGGTGGCCCGCTTGCAAAGCTTCCTGACTGCTGAAGAGATCCAGCAGCCTCTTTCAGTCCTGGCTCTTCGTCTGTGCGAGCAGAGACCATTCCTTTGTGCACTCCAAACTCGGGTTCAGGACGGGTGGGGAGTGCACCACATATGTTGTACTCAAACGGACTTGGAGCTGCCAAACAAACGAGAGACTCCAATACAAGTGCCACCTCTCCAAAAGATTTTGCACACGGAAGACTTCCAGCAGGTACTTTCAGAGATGGATCATCGTCAGAGAGATCAAAAAAACTTGCTCTGATCACTCAGCAGCAGGACGTCTGAGATTGGGTGCCGGAGAGGTTGGTGCAAATGCATTTTCAAATAAGTAAGCAAAGAGTGACAGTAAAAGTTGTGGCCTGGTTGCAATTCCTGCGGTGAGCAGAAGAGATCCAGCAGCTTCTTTCAGTCCTGGCTCTTCGTCTGTGAGGGCAGAGACCAATCGTTCGTGTACTCCAAACTCGGATTCAGGACGGCTGGGGAGAGCACCAAAGATATGCTCTAACGGACTTGGAGCTGGAAAAACAAGGAGAGACTACAACGCAAGTGTCACCGTAGCAACTCCTGCAGATTGCAGAAGAGATCCAGCGGGCTCTTTCTGTCCTGGCTCTTCGTCTATGCGAGCAGAGACCAGTCGTTCGTCCACTCCAAACTCGGATTCAGGAACCTGGGAAGTACACCACAGACGTTGTGATCACATGGACTTGGAGCTGGCAAACAAAGGAGAGACCACAAAAGAAGTACCAACTCTCCGAAAGATGCTGTAGTGCAGATTTCCAGTAGCTACTTTCAGACATGGATCATCGTCAGAGGGATCAAACAAGCTTGCTCTGCTCACTCAGCTGCAGGACGTCTGAGATTAGTTGCCGGAGAGGTTGGTGCAAATGCACTTTCAAAAAAGTAAGCAAAGAGTGACTGTAAAAGAGGTGGCCCGCTTGCAAAGCTTCCTGACTGCTGAAGAGATCCAGCAGCCTCTTTCAGTCCTGGCTCTTCGTCTGTGCGAGCAGAGACCATTCCTTTGTGCACTCCAAACTCGGGTTCAGGACGGGTGGGGAGTGCACCACATATGTTGTACTCAAACAGACTTGGAGCTGCCAAACAATCGAGCGACTCCAATAAAAGTGCCACCTCTCCAAAAGATTTTGCACACGGAAGACTTCCAGCAGGTACTTTCAGAGATGGATCATCGTCAGAGAGATCAAAAAAACTTGCTCTGATCACTCAGCAGCAGGACGTCTGAGATTGGGTGCCGGAGAGGTTGGTGCAAATGCATTTTCAAATAAGTAAGCAAAGAGTGACAGTAAAAGTTGTGGCCTGGTTGCAATTCCTGCGGTGAGCAGAAGAGATCCAGCAGCTTCTTTCAGTCCTGGCTCTTCGTCTGTGAGGGCAGAGACCAATCGTTCGTGTACTCCAAACTCGGATTCAGGACGGCTGGGGAGAGCACCAAAGATATGCTCTAACGGACTTGGAGCTGGAAAAACAAGGAGAGACTACAACGCAAGTGTCACCGTAGCAACTCCTGCAGATTGCAGAAGAGATCCAGCGGGCTCTTTCTGTCCTGGCTCTTCGTCTATGCGAGCAGAGACCAGTCGTTCGTCCACTCCAAACTCGGATTCAGGAACCTGGGAAGTACACCACAGACGTTGTGATCACATGGACTTGGAGCTGGCAAACAAAGGAGAGACCACAAAAGAAGTACCAACTCTCCGAAAGATGCTGTAGTGCAGATTTCCAGTAGCTACTTTCAGACATGGATCATCGTCAGAGGGATCAAACAAGCTTGCTCTGCTCACTCAGCTGCAGGACGTCTGAGATTAGTTGCCGGAGAGGTTGGTGCAAATGCACTTTCAAAAAAGTAAGCAAAGAGTGACTGTAAAAGAGGTGGCCCGCTTGCAAAGCTTCCTGACTGCTGAAGAGATCCAGCAGCCTCTTTCAGTCCTGGCTCTTCGTCTGTGCGAGCAGAGACCATTCCTTTGTGCACTCCAAACTCGGGTTCAGGACGGGTGGGGAGTGCACCACATATGTTGTACTCAAACGGACTTGGAGCTGCCAAACAATCGAGCGACTCCAATAAAAGTGCCACCTCTCCAAAAGATTTTGCACACGGAAGACTTCCAGTAGGTACTTTCAGAGATGGATCATCGTCAGAGAGATCAAAAAAACTTGCTCTGATCACTCAGCAGCAGGACGTCTGAGATTGGGTGCCGGAGAGGTTGGTGCAAATGCATTTTCAAATAAGTAAGCAAAGAGTGACAGTAAAAGTTGTGGCCTGGTTGCAATTCCTGCGGTGAGCAGAAGAGATCCAGCAGCTTCTTTCAGTCCTGGCTCTTCGTCTGTGAGGGCAGAGACCAATCGTGCGTGTACTCCAAACTCGGATTCAGGACGGCTGGGGAGAGCACCAAAGATATGCTCTAACGGACTTGGAGCTGGAAAAACAAGGAGAGACTGCAATGCAAGTGTCACCGTAGCAAATCCTGCTGATTGCAGAAGAGATCCAGCGGGCTCTTCCTGTCCTGGCTCTTCGTCTATGCGAGCAGAGACCAATCGTTCGTCCCCTCCAAACTCGGATTCAGAAACCTGGGAAGTACACCACAGACGTTGTGATCACATGGACTTGGAGCTGGCAAACAAAGGAGAGACCACAAAAGGAGTACCAACTCTCCGAAAGATGCTGTAGTGCAGATTTCCAGTAGCTACTTTCAGACATGGATCATCGTCAGAGGGATCAAACAAGCTTGCTCTGCTCACTCAGCTGCAGGATGTCTGAGATTAGTTGCCGGAGAGGTTGGTGCAAATGCACTTTCAAATAAGTAAGCAAGGAGTGTCAGTAAAAGATTTGAGCTGGTTGCAAAGCTTGCTGACTGCTGAAGAGATCCAGCAGGCTCTTTCAGCCCTGGCTCTTCGTCTGTGGGAGCAGAGTCCAATCATTCGTTCAAACACAGCTACAGGGCGGCCAGGAGAACATCCAAAGATGTTGTACTCAAAGGCACTTTGAGGTGGGAAAGCAAGGAGCGAGAGCAATGCAGGTGGCACCGTTGCAAAGCTTATTGTGTGCAGAAGACGTGCAGCTGCATCTTTCAGCCCTGCCTCTTTCTCACTGGGAGCAGAGTCCAATCATTCGTGCAAATGCAGCTACAGGACGGCCGGGAGCACAACCGATGCTGTTGTATTCAAATGCACTTTGCGGTGGGAAAGCAAGGAGCGAGAGCAATACAGGTGTCCCGGTTGCAAAGCTTACTGACTGCTGAGGAGATCCAGCAGCCTCTTTCAGTCCTGGCTCTTCGTCTGTGCGAGCAGAGACCAATCGTTCGTACACACCAAACTCGGATTCAGGACGGCTGGGGAGTGCGCCAGAGATGTGCTCAAACGGACTTGGAGCTGGCAAACAAAGGAGAGACTGCAATACAAGTACCATCTCTCAGAAAGATGCTGTGTGCAGATTTCCAGTAGCTACTTTCGGACGTGGATCATCGTCAGAGGGATCAAACAAGCTTGCTCTGCTCGCTCGGCAGCAGGACTCCTGAGATTAGTTGCCGGAGAGGTTGGTGCAAATGCACTTTCAAATAAGTAAGCAAGGAGTGACAGTAAAAGAGGTGGCCCATTTGCAAAGCTTACTAACTGCTGAATATATCCAGCAGGCTCTTTCAGTCCTGGCTC
Organism: Ara ararauna; assembly: GCA_028858755.1. Classification (NCBI taxonomy): domain Eukaryota; kingdom Metazoa; phylum Chordata; class Aves; order Psittaciformes; family Psittacidae; genus Ara; species Ara ararauna. Next base: position 21,555,079 of record CM054380.1, read on the forward strand.
CTCGTCTCTGCGAGCAGAGACCAATCGTTCGTTCACTCCAAATTCGGGTTCAGGACGGGTGAGGAGTGCACCACATATGTTGTACTCAAACGGACTTGGAGCTGCCAAACAAAGGAGAGACTGCAATACAAGGGCCACCTCTCCAAATGATGCTGTGCACGGAAGACTTCCAGGAGCTACTTTCAGAGATGGATCATCGTCAGAGGGATCAAACAAACTTCCACTGATCACTCAGCTGCAGAACATCTGAGATTGGGTGCCGGAGAGGTTGGTGCAAATGCACTTACAGATAAGTAAGAAGGGAGTGAGAGTAAAAGAGGTGGCCCGGTTGCAAAGCTTCCTGAGTGCTGAAGAGATCCAGCAGCCTCTTTCAGTCCAGGCTCTCCGTCTGTGCGAGCAGAGACTAATCGTTCGTACACTCCAAACTCGGATTCAGGACGCCTGGGGAGTGCGCCACAGATGTTGTTCTCAAACGGACTTGGAGCTTGTAAACCAAGGAGCGATGGCAATGCAAGTGTCACCTTAGCAAATCGTGCTGTGTGCAGAAGAGATCCAGCTAGCTCTTTCAGTCCTGGCTCTTCGTCTGTGCGAGCAGAGACCAATCGTTCGCGACACCAAACTCGGATTCAGGACGGCTGGGGAGTGCTCCACAGATGTTGTGCTCAAAAGGACTTGGAGCTGCCAAACAAAGGAGAGACTGCAATACAAGTGCCACTTCTCCGAAAGATGCTTTTTTTGAGGATTTCCAGGAGTTACTTTCAGACAAGGATCATCGTCAGAGGGAACAAAGAAACTTGCTCTGCTCACTCAGCAGCAGGACGTCTGAGATTAGTTGCCGGAGAGGTTGGTGCAAATGCACTTTCAAAAAAGTAAGCAAAGAGTGACTGTAAAAGAGGTGGCCCGGTTGCAAAGCTTCCTGACTGCTGAAGAGATCCAGCAGCCTCTTTCAGTCCTGGCTCTTCGTCTGTGCGAGCAGAGACCATTCCTTTGTGCACTCCAAACTCGGGTTCAGGACGGGTGGGGAGTGCACCACATATGTTGTACTCAAACGGACTTGGAGCTGCCAAACAAACGAGAGACTCCAATACAAGTGCCACCTCTCCAAAAGATTTTGCACACGGAAGACTTCCAGCAGGTACTTTCAGAGATGGATCATCGTCAGAGAGATCAAAAAAACTTGCTCTGATCACTCAGCAGCAGGACGTCTGAGATTGGGTGCCGGAGAGGTTGGTGCAAATGCATTTTCAAATAAGTAAGCAAAGAGTGACAGTAAAAGTTGTGGCCTGGTTGCAATTCCTGCGGTGAGCAGAAGAGATCCAGCAGCTTCTTTCAGTCCTGGCTCTTCGTCTGTGAGGGCAGAGACCAATCGTTCGTGTACTCCAAACTCGGATTCAGGACGGCTGGGGAGAGCACCAAAGATATGCTCTAACGGACTTGGAGCTGGAAAAACAAGGAGAGACTACAACGCAAGTGTCACCGTAGCAACTCCTGCAGATTGCAGAAGAGATCCAGCGGGCTCTTTCTGTCCTGGCTCTTCGTCTATGCGAGCAGAGACCAGTCGTTCGTCCACTCCAAACTCGGATTCAGGAACCTGGGAAGTACACCACAGACGTTGTGATCACATGGACTTGGAGCTGGCAAACAAAGGAGAGACCACAAAAGAAGTACCAACTCTCCGAAAGATGCTGTAGTGCAGATTTCCAGTAGCTACTTTCAGACATGGATCATCGTCAGAGGGATCAAACAAGCTTGCTCTGCTCACTCAGCTGCAGGACGTCTGAGATTAGTTGCCGGAGAGGTTGGTGCAAATGCACTTTCAAAAAAGTAAGCAAAGAGTGACTGTAAAAGAGGTGGCCCGGTTGCAAAGCTTCCTGACTGCTGAAGAGATCCAGCAGCCTCTTTCAGTCCTGGCTCTTCGTCTGTGCGAGCAGAGACCATTCCTTTGTGCACTCCAAACTCGGGTTCAGGACGGGTGGGGAGTGCACCACATATGTTGTACTCAAACGGACTTGGAGCTGCGAAACAATCGAGCGACTCCAATAAAAGTGCCACCTCTCCAAAAGATTTTGCACACGGAAGATTTCCAGTAGGTACTTTCAGAGATGGATCATCGTCAGAGAGATCAAAAAAACTTGCTCTGATCACTCAGCAGCAGGACGTCTGAGATTGGGTGCCGGAGAGGTTGGTGCAAATGCATTTTCAAATAAGTAAGCAAAGAGTGACAGTAAAAGTTGTGGCCTGGTTGCAATTCCTGCGGTGAGCAGAAGAGATCCAGCAGCCTCTTTCAGTCCTGGCTCTTCGTCTGTGAGGGCAGAGACCAATCGTTCGTGTACTCCAAACTCGGATTCAGGACGGCTGGGGAGAGCACCAAAGATATGCTCTAACGGACTTGGAGCTGGAAAAACAAGGAGAGACTGCAATGCAAGTGTCACCGTAGCAAATCCTGCTGATTGCAGAAGAGATCCAGCGGGCTCTTCCTGTCCTGGCTCTTCGTCTATGCGAGCAGAGTCCAATCGTTCGTCCCCTCCAAACTCGGATTCAGAAACCTGGGAAGTACACCACAGACGTTGTGATCACATGGACTTGGAGCTGGCAAACAAAGGAGAGACCACAAAAGGAGTACCAACTCTCCGAAAGATGCTGTAGTGCAGATTTCCAGTAGCTACTTTCAGACATGGATCATCGTCAGAGGGATCAAACAAGCTTGCTCTGCTCACTCAGCTGCAGGATGTCTGAGATTAGTTGCCGGAGAGGTTGGTGCAAATACACTTTCAAATAAGTAAGCAAGGAGTGTCAGTAAAAGATTTGAGCTGGTTGCAAAGCTTGCTGACTGCTGAAGAGATCCAGCAGGCTCTTTCAGCCCTGGCTCTTCGTCTGTGGGAGCAGAGTCCAATCATTCGTTCAAACACAGCTACAGGGCGGCCAGGAGAACATCCAAAGATGTTGTACTCAAAGGCACTTTGAGGTGGGAAAGCAAGGAGCGAGAGCAATGCAGGTGGCACCGTTGCAAAGCTTATTGTGTGCAGAAGACGTGCAGCTGCATCTTTCAGCCCTGCCTCTTTCTCACTGGGAGCAGAGTCCAATCATTCGTGCAAACGCAGCTACAGGACGGCCGGGAGCACAACCGATGCTGTTGTATTCAAATGCACTTTGCGGTGGGAAAGCAAGGAGAGAGAGCAATGCAGGTGTCCCGGTTGCAAAGCTTACTGACTGCTGAGGAGATCCAGCAGCCTCTTTCAGTCCTGGCTCTTCGTCTGTGCGAGCAGAGACCAATCGTTCGTACACACCAAACTCGGATTCAGGACGGCTGGGGAGTGCACCAGAGATGTGCTCAAACGGACTTGGAGCTGGCAAACAAAGGAGAGACTGCAATACAAGTACCATCTCTCAGAAAGATGCTGTGTGCAGATTTCCAGTAGCTACTTTCGGACGTGGATCATCGTCAGAGGGATCAAACAAGCTTGCTCTGCTCGCTCGGCAGCAGGACTCCTGAGATTAGTTGCCGGAGAGGTTGGTGCAAATGCACTTTCAAATAAGTAAGCAAGGAGTGACAGTAAAAGATGTGGCCCAGTTGCAAAGCTTACTAACTGCTGAATATATCCAGCAGGCTCTTTCAGTCCTGGCTCCTCGTCTCTGCGAGCAGAGACCAATCGTTCGTTCACTCCAAATTCGGGTTCAGGACGGGTGAGGAGTGCACCACATATGTTGTACTCAAACGGACTTGGAGCTGCCAAACAAAGGAGAGACTGCAATACAAGGGCCACCTCTCCAAATGATGCTGTGCACGGAAGACTTCCAGGAGCTACTTTCAGAGATGGATCATCGTCAGAGGGATCAAACAAACTTCCACTGATCACTCAGCTGCAGAACATCTGAGATTGGGTGCCGGAGAGGTTGGTGCAAATGCACTTACAGATAAGTAAGAAGGGAGTGAGAGTAAAAGAGGTGGCCCGGTTGCAAAGCTTCCTGAGTGCTGAAGAGATCCAGCAGCCTCTTTCAGTCCAGGCTCTCCGTCTGTGCGAGCAGAGACTGATCGTTCGTACACTCCAAACTCGGATTCAGGACGCCTGGGGAGTGCGCCACAGATGTTGTTCTCAAACGGACTTGGAGCTTGTAAACCAAGGAGCGATGGCAATGCAAGTGTCACCTTAGCAAATCGTGCTGTGTGCAGAAGAGATCCAGCTAGCTCTTTCAGTCCTGGCTCTTCGTCTGTGCGAGCAGAGACCAATCGTTCGCGACACCAAACTCGGATTCAGGACGGCTGGGGAGTGCTCCACAGATGTTGTGCTCAAAAGGACTTGGAGCTGGCAAACAAAGGAGAGACTGCAATACAAGTGCCACTTCTCCGAAAGATGCTTTTTTTGAGGATTTCCAGGAGTTACTTTCAGACAAGGATCATCGTCAGAGGGAACAAAGAAACTTGCTCTGCTCACTCAGCAGCAGGACGTCTGAGATTAGTTGCCGGAGAGGTTGGTGCAAATGCACTTTCAAAAAAGTAAGCAAAGAGTGACTGTAAAAGAGGTGGCCCGGTTGCAAAGCTTCCTGACTGCTGAAGAGATCCAGCAGCCTCTTTCAGTCCTGGCTCTTCGTCTGTGCGAGCAGAGACCATTCCTTTGTGCACTCCAAACTCGGGTTCAGGACGGGTGGGGAGTGCACCACATATGTTGTACTCAAACGGACTTGGAGCTGCCAAACAAACGAGAGACTCCAATACAAGTGCCACCTCTCCAAAAGATTTTGCACACGGAAGACTTCCAGCAGGTACTTTCAGAGATGGATCATCGTCAGAGAGATCAAAAAAACTTGCTCTGATCACTCAGCAGCAGGACGTCTGAGATTGGGTGCCGGAGAGGTTGGTGCAAATGCATTTTCAAATAAGTAAGCAAAGAGTGACAGTAAAAGTTGTGGCCTGGTTGCAATTCCTGCGGTGAGCAGAAGAGATCCAGCAGCCTCTTTCAGTCCTGGCTCTTCGTCTGTGAGGGCAGAGACCAATCGTTCGTGTACTCCAAACTCGGATTCAGGACGGCTGGGGAGAGCACCAAAGATATGCTCTAACGGACTTGGAGCTGGAAAAACAAGGAGAGACTGCAATGCAAGTGTCACCGTAGCAAATCCTGCTGATTGCAGAAGAGATCCAGCGGGCTCTTCCTGTCCTGGCTCTTCGTCTATGCGAGCAGAGTCCAATCGTTCGTCCCCTCCAAACTCGGATTCAGAAACCTGGGAAGTACACCACAGACGTTGTGATCACATGGACTTGGAGCTGGCAAACAAAGGAGAGACCACAAAAGGAGTACCAACTCTCCGAAAGATGCTGTAGTGCAGATTTCCAGTAGCTACTTTCAGACATGGATCATCGTCAGAGGGATCAAACAAGCTTGCTCTGCTCACTCAGCTGCAGGATGTCTGAGATTAGTTGCCGGAGAGGTTGGTGCAAATACACTTTCAAATAAGTAAGCAAGGAGTGTCAGTAAAAGATTTGAGCTGGTTGCAAAGCTTGCTGACTGCTGAAGAGATCCAGCAGGCTCTTTCAGCCCTGGCTCTTCGTCTGTGGGAGCAGAGTCCAATCATTCGTTCAAACACAGCTACAGGGCGGCCAGGAGAACATCCAAAGATGTTGTACTCAAAGGCACTTTGAGGTGGGAAAGCAAGGAGCGAGAGCAATGCAGGTGGCACCGTTGCAAAGCTTATTGTGTGCAGAAGACGTGCAGCTGCATCTTTCAGCCCTGCCTCTTTCTCACTGGGAGCAGAGTCCAATCATTCGTGCAAACGCAGCTACAGGACGGCCGGGAGCACAACCGATGCTGTTGTATTCAAATGCACTTTGCGGTGGGAAAGCAAGGAGAGAGAGCAATGCAGGTGTCCCGGTTGCAAAGCTTACTGACTGCTGAGGAGATCCAGCAGCCTCTTTCAGTCCTGGCTCTTCGTCTGTGCGAGCAGAGACCAATCGTTCGTACACACCAAACTCGGATTCAGGACGGCTGGGGAGTGCACCAGAGATGTGCTCAAACGGACTTGGAGCTGGCAAACAAAGGAGAGACTGCAATACAAGTACCATCTCTCAGAAAGATGCTGTGTGCAGATTTCCAGTAGCTACTTTCGGACGTGGATCATCGTCAGAGGGATCAAACAAGCTTGCTCTGCTCGCTCGGCAGCAGGACTCCTGAGATTAGTTGCCGGAGAGGTTGGTGCAAATGCACTTTCAAATAAGTAAGCAAGGAGTGACAGTAAAAGATGTGGCCCAGTTGCAAAGCTTACTAACTGCTGAATATATCCAGCAGGCTCTTTCAGTCCTGGCTCCTCGTCTCTGCGAGCAGAGACCAATCGTTCGTTCACTCCAAATTCGGGTTCAGGACGGGTGAGGAGTGCACCACATATGTTGTACTCAAACGGACTTGGAGCTGCCAAACAAAGGAGAGACTGCAATACAAGGGCCACCTCTCCAAATGATGCTGTGCACGGAAGACTTCCAGGAGCTACTTTCAGAGATGGATCATCGTCAGAGGGATCAAACAAACTTCCACTGATCACTCAGCTGCAGAACATCTGAGATTGGGTGCCGGAGAGGTTGGTGCAAATGCACTTACAGATAAGTAAGAAGGGAGTGAGAGTAAAAGAGGTGGCCCGGTTGCAAAGCTTCCTGAGTGCTGAAGAGATCCAGCAGCCTCTTTCAGTCCAGGCTCTCCGTCTGTGCGAGCAGAGACTGATCGTTCGTACACTCCAAACTCGGATTCAGGACGCCTGGGGAGTGCGCCACAGATGTTGTTCTCAAACGGACTTGGAGCTTGTAAACCAAGGAGCGATGGCAATGCAAGTGTCACCTTAGCAAATCGTGCTGTGTGCAGAAGAGATCCAGCTAGCTCTTTCAGTCCTGGCTCTTCGTCTGTGCGAGCAGAGACCAATCGTTCGCGACACCAAACTCGGATTCAGGACGGCTGGGGAGTGCTCCACAGATGTTGTGCTCAAAAGGACTTGGAGCTGGCAAACAAAGGAGAGACTGCAATACAAGTGCCACTTCTCCGAAAGATGCTTTTTTTGAGGATTTCCAGGAGTTACTTTCAGACAAGGATCATCGTCAGAGGGAACAAAGAAACTTGCTCTGCTCACTCAGCAGCAGGACGTCTGAGATTAGTTGCCGGAGAGGTTGGTGCAAATGCACTTTCAAAAAAGTAAGCAAAGAGTGACTGTAAAAGAGGTGGCCCGGTTGCAAAGCTTCCTGACTGCTGAAGAGATCCAGCAGCCTCTTTCAGTCCTGGCTCTTCGTCTGTGCGAGCAGAGACCATTCCTTTGTGCACTCCAAACTCGGGTTCAGGACGGGTGGGGAGTGCACCACATATGTTGTACTCAAACGGACTTGGAGCTGCCAAACAAACGAGAGACTCCAATACAAGTGCCACCTCTCCAAAAGATTTTGCACACGGAAGACTTCCAGCAGGTACTTTCAGAGATGGATCATCGTCAGAGAGATCAAAAAAACTTGCTCTGATCACTCAGCAGCAGGACGTCTGAGATTGGGTGCCGGAGAGGTTGGTGCAAATGCATTTTCAAATAAGTAAGCAAAGAGTGACAGTAAAAGTTGTGGCCTGGTTGCAATTCCTGCGGTGAGCAGAAGAGATCCAGCAGCTTCTTTCAGTCCTGGCTCTTCGTCTGTGAGGGCAGAGACCAATCGTTCGTGTACTCCAAACTCGGATTCAGGACGGCTGGGGAGAGCACCAAAGATATGCTCTAACGGACTTGGAGCTGGAAAAACAAGGAGAGACTACAACGCAAGTGTCACCGTAGCAACTCCTGCAGATTGCAGAAGAGATCCAGCGGGCTCTTTCTGTCCTGGCTCTTCGTCTATGCGAGCAGAGACCAGTCGTTCGTCCACTCCAAACTCGGATTCAGGAACCTGGGAAGTACACCACAGACGTTGTGATCACATGGACTTGGAGCTGGCAAACAAAGGTGAGACCACAAAAGAAGTACCAACTCTCCGAAAGATGCTGTAGTGCAGATTTCCAGTAGCTACTTTCAGACATGGATCATCGTCAGAGGGATCAAACAAGCTTGCTCTGCTCACTCAGCTGCAGGACGTCTGAGATTAGTTGCCGGAGAGGTTGGTGCAAATGCACTTTCAAAAAAGTAAGCAAAGAGTGACTGTAAAAGAGGTGGCCCGCTTGCAAAGCTTCCTGACTGCTGAAGAGATCCAGCAGCCTCTTTCAGTCCTGGCTCTTCGTCTGTGCGAGCAGAGACCATTCCTTTGTGCACTCCAAACTCGGGTTCAGGACGGGTGGGGAGTGCACCACATATGTTGTACTCACACGGACTTGGAGCTGCCAAACAATCGAGCGACTCCAATAAAAGTGCCACCTCTCCAAAAGATTTTGCACACGGAAGACTTCCAGTAGGTACTTTCAGAGATGGATCATCGTCAGAGAGATCAAAAAAACTTGCTCTGATCACTCAGCAGCAGGACGTCTGAGATTGGGTGCCGGAGAGGTTGGTGCAAATGCATTTTCAAATAAGTAAGCAAAGAGTGACAGTAAAAGTTGTGGCCTGGTTGCAATTCCTGCGGTGAGCAGAAGAGATCCAGCAGCTTCTTTCAGTCCTGGCTCTTCGTCTGTGAGGGCAGAGACCAATCGTGCGTGTACTCCAAACTCGGATTCAGGACGGCTGGGGAGAGCACCAAAGATATGCTCTAACGGACTTGGAGCTGGAAAAACAAGGAGAGACTGCAATGCAAGTGTCACCGTAGCAAATCCTGCTGATTGCAGAAGAGATCCAGCGGGCTCTTCCTGTCCTGGCTCTTCGTCTATGCGAGCAGAGACCAATCGTTCGTCCCCTCCAAACTCGGATTCAGAAACCTGGGAAGTACACCACAGACGTTGTGATCACATGGACTTGGAGCTGGCAAACAAAGGAGAGACCACAAAAGGAGTACCAACTCTCCGAAAGATGCTGTAGTGCAGATTTCCAGTAGCTACTTTCAGACATGGATCATCGTCAGAGGGATCAAACAAGCTTGCTCTGCTCACTCAGCTGCAGGATGTCTGAGATTAGTTGCCGGAGAGGTTGGTGCAAATGCACTTTCAAATAAGTAAGCAAGGAGTGTCAGTAAAAGATTTGAGCTGGTTGCAAAGCTTGCTGACTGCTGAAGAGATCCAGCAGGCTCTTTCAGCCCTGGCTCTTCGTCTGTGGGAGCAGAGTCCAATCATTCGTTCAAACACAGCTACAGGGCGGCCAGGAGAACATCCAAAGATGTTGTACTCAAAGGCACTTTGAGGTGGGAAAGCAAGGAGCGAGAGCAATGCAGGTGGCACCGTTGCAAAGCTTATTGTGTGCAGAAGACGTGCAGCTGCATCTTTCAGCCCTGCCTCTTTCTCACTGGGAGCAGAGTCCAATCATTCGTGCAAACGCAGCTACAGGACGGCCGGGAGCACAACCGATGCTGTTGTATTCAAATGCACTTTGCGGTGGGAAAGCAAGGAGCGAGAGCAATACAGGTGTCCCGGTTGCAAAGCTTACTGACTGCTGAGGAGATCCAGCAGCCTCTTTCAGTCCTGGCTCTTCGTCTGTGCGAGCAGAGACCAATCGTTCGTACACACCAAACTCGGATTCAGGACGGCTGGGGAGTGCGCCAGAGATGTGCTCAAACGGACTTGGAGCTGGCAAACAAAGGAGAGACTGCAATACAAGTACCATCTCTCAGAAAGATGCTGTGTGCAGATTTCCAGTAGCTACTTTCGGACGTGGATCATCGTCAGAGGGATCAAACAAGCTTGCTCTGCTCGCTCGGCAGCAGGACTCCTGAGATTAGTTGCCGGAGAGGTTGGTGCAAATGCACTTTCAAATAAGTAAGCAAGGAGTGACAGTAAAAGATGTGGCCCAGTTGCAAAGCTTACTAACTGCTGAATATATCCAGCAGGCTCTTTCAGTCCTGGCTCCTCGTCTCTGCGAGCAGAGACCAATCGTTCGTTCACTCCAAATTCGGGTTCAGGACGGGTGAGGAGTGCACCACATATGTTGTACTCAAACGGACTTGGAGCTGCCAAACAAAGGAGAGACTGCAATACAAGGGCCACCTCTCCAAATGATGCTGTGCACGGAAGACTTCCAGGAGCTACTTTCAGAGATGGATCATCGTCAGAGGGATCAAACAAACTTCCACTGATCACTCAGCTGCAGAACATCTGAGATTGGGTGCCGGAGAGGTTGGTGCAAATGCACTTACAGATAAGTAAGAAGGGAGTGAGAGTAAAAGAGGTGGCCCGGTTGCAAAGCTTCCTGAGTGCTGAAGAGATCCAGCAGCCTCTTTCAGTCCAGGCTCTCCGTCTGTGCGAGCAGAGACTAATCGTTCGTACACTCCAAACTCGGATTCAGGACGCCTGGGGAGTGCGCCACAGATGTTGTTCTCAAACGGACTTGGAGCTTGTAAACCAAGGAGCGATGGCAATGCAAGTGTCACCTTAGCAAATCGTGCTGTGTGCAGAAGAGATCCAGCTAGCTCTTTCAGTCCTGGCTCTTCGTCTGTGCGAGCAGAGACCAATCGTTCGCGACTCCAAACTCGGATTCAGGACGGCTGGGGAGTGCTCCACAGATGTTGTGCTCAAAAGGACTTGGAGCTGGCAAACAAAGGAGAGACTGCAATACAAGTGCCACTTCTCCGAAAGATGCTTTTTTTGAGGATTTCCAGGAGTTACTTTCAGACAAGGATCATCGTCAGAGGGAACAAAGAAACTTGCTCTGCTCACTCAGCAGCAGGACGTCTGAGATTAGTTGCCGGAGAGGTTGGTGCAAATGCACTTTCAAAAAAGTAAGCAAAGAGTGACTGTAAAAGAGGTGGCCCGCTTGCAAAGCTTCCTGACTGCTGAAGAGATCCAGCAGCCTCTTTCAGTCCTGGCTCTTCGTCTGTGCGAGCAGAGACCATTCCTTTGTGCACTCCAAACTCGGGTTCAGGACGGGTGGGGAGTGCACCACATATGTTGTACTCAAACGGACTTGGAGCTGCCAAACAAACGAGAGACTCCAATACAAGTGCCACCTCTCCAAAAGATTTTGCACACGGAAGACTTCCAGCAGGTACTTTCAGAGATGGATCATCGTCAGAGAGATCAAAAAAACTTGCTCTGATCACTCAGCAGCAGGACGTCTGAGATTGGGTGCCGGAGAGGTTGGTGCAAATGCATTTTCAAATAAGTAAGCAAAGAGTGACAGTAAAAGTTGTGGCCTGGTTGCAATTCCTGCGGTGAGCAGAAGAGATCCAGCAGCTTCTTTCAGTCCTGGCTCTTCGTCTGTGAGGGCAGAGACCAATCGTTCGTGTACTCCAAACTCGGATTCAGGACGGCTGGGGAGAGCACCAAAGATATGCTCTAACGGACTTGGAGCTGGAAAAACAAGGAGAGACTACAACGCAAGTGTCACCGTAGCAACTCCTGCAGATTGCAGAAGAGATCCAGCGGGCTCTTTCTGTCCTGGCTCTTCGTCTATGCGAGCAGAGACCAGTCGTTCGTCCACTCCAAACTCGGATTCAGGAACCTGGGAAGTACACCACAGACGTTGTGATCACATGGACTTGGAGCTGGCAAACAAAGGAGAGACCACAAAAGAAGTACCAACTCTCCGAAAGATGCTGTAGTGCAGATTTCCAGTAGCTACTTTCAGACATGGATCATCGTCAGAGGGATCAAACAAGCTTGCTCTGCTCACTCAGCTGCAGGACGTCTGAGATTAGTTGCCGGAGAGGTTGGTGCAAATGCACTTTCAAAAAAGTAAGCAAAGAGTGACTGTAAAAGAGGTGGCCCGCTTGCAAAGCTTCCTGACTGCTGAAGAGATCCAGCAGCCTCTTTCAGTCCTGGCTCTTCGTCTGTGCGAGCAGAGACCATTCCTTTGTGCACTCCAAACTCGGGTTCAGGACGGGTGGGGAGTGCACCACATATGTTGTACTCAAACAGACTTGGAGCTGCCAAACAATCAAGCGACTCCAATAAAAGTGCCACCTCTCCAAAAGATTTTGCACACGGAAGACTTCCAGCAGGTACTTTCAGAGATGGATCATCGTCAGAGAGATCAAAAAAACTTGCTCTGATCACTCAGCAGCAGGACGTCTGAGATTGGGTGCCGGAGAGGTTGGTGCAAATGCATTTTCAAATAAGTAAGCAAAGAGTGACAGTAAAAGTTGTGGCCTGGTTGCAATTCCTGCGGTGAGCAGAAGAGATCCAGCAGCTTCTTTCAGTCCTGGCTCTTCGTCTGTGAGGGCAGAGACCAATCGTGCGTGTACTCCAAACTCGGATTCAGGACGGCTGGGGAGAGCACCAAAGATATGCTCTAACGGACTTGGAGCTGGAAAAACAAGGAGAGACTGCAATGCAAGTGTCACCGTAGCAAATCCTGCTGATTGCAGAAGAGATCCAGCGGGCTCTTCCTGTCCTGGCTCTTCGTCTATGCGAGCAGAGACCAATCGTTCGTCCCCTCCAAACTCGGATTCAGAAACCTGGGAAGTACACCACAGACGTTGTGATCACATGGACTTGGAGCTGGCAAACAAAGGAGAGACCACAAAAGGAGTACCAACTCTCCGAAAGATGCTGTAGTGCAGATTTCCAGTAGCTACTTTCAGACATGGATCATCGTCAGAGGGATCAAACAAGCTTGCTCTGCTCACTCAGCTGCAGGATGTCTGAGATTAGTTGCCGGAGAGGTTGGTGCAAATACACTTTCAAATAAGTAAGCAAGGAGTGTCAGTAAAAAATTTGAGCTGGTTGCAAAGCTTGCTGACTGCTGAAGAGATCCAGCAGGCTCTTTCAGCCCTGGCTCTTCGTCTGTGGGAGCAGAGTCCAATCATTCGTTCAAACACAGCTACAGGGCGGCCAGGAGAACATCCAAAGATGTTGTACTCAAAGGCACTTTGAGGTGGGAAAGCAAGGAGCGAGAGCAATGCAGGTGGCACCGTTGCAAAGCTTATTGTGTGCAGAAGACGTGCAGCTGCATCTTTCAGCCCTGCCTCTTTCTCACTGGGAGCAGAGTCCAATCATTCGTGCAAACGCAGCTACAGGACGGCCGGGAGCACAACCGATGCTGTTGTATTCAAATGCACTTTGCGGTGGGAAAGCAAGGAGAGAGAGCAATGCAGGTGTCCCGGTTGCAAAGCTTACTGACTGCTGAGGAGATCCAGCAGCCTCTTTCAGTCCTGGCTCTTCGTCTGTGCGAGCAGAGACCAATCGTTTGTACACTCCAAACTCGGATTCAGGACGGCTGGGGAGTGCACCAGAGATGTGCTCAAACGGACTTGGAGCTGGCAAACAAAGGAGAGACTGCAATACAAGTACCATCTCTCAGAAAGATGCTGTGTGCAGATTTCCAGTAGCTATTTTCGGACGTGGATCATCGTCAGAGGGATCAAACAAGCTTGCTCTGCTCGCTCGGCAGCAGGACTCCTGAGATTAGTTGCCGGAGAGGTTGGTGCAAATGCACTTTCAAATAAGTAAGCAAGGAGTGACAGTAAAAGATGTGGCCCAGTTGCAAAGCTTACTAACTGCTGAATATATCCAGCAGGCTCTTTCAGTCCTGGCTCCTCGTCTCTGCAAGCAGAGACTAATCGTTCGTTCACTCCAAATTCGGGTTCAGGACGGGTGGGGAGTGCTCCACATATGTTGTACTCAAACGGACTTGGAGCTGCCAAACAAAGGAGAGACTCCAATACAAGGGCCACCTCTCCAAATGATGCTGTGCACGGAAGACTTCCAGGAGCTACTTTCAGAGATGGATCATCGTCAGAGGGATCAAACAAACTTCCACTGATCACTCAGCTGCAGAACATCTGAGATTGGGTGCCGGAGAGGTTGGTGCAAATGCACTTACAGATAAGTAAGAAGGGAGTGAGAGTAAAAGAGGTGGCCCGGTTGCAAAGCTTCCTGACTGCTGAAGAGATCCAGCAGCCTCTTTCAGTCCAGGCTCTCCGTCTGTGCGAGCAGAGACCAATCGTTCGCGACACCAAACTCGGATTCAGGACGGCTGGGGAGTGCTCCACAGATGTTGTGCTCAAAAGGACTTGGAGCTGGCAAACAAAGGAGAGACTGCAATACAAGTGCCACTTCTCCGAAAGATGCTTTTTTTGAGGATTTCCAGGAGTTACTTTCAGACAAGGATCATCGTCAGAGGGAACAAAGAAACTTGCTCTGCTCACTCAGCAGCAGGACGTCTGAGATTAGTTGCCGGAGAGGTTGGTGCAAATGCACTTTCAAAAAAGTAAGCAAAGAGTGACTGTAAAAGAGGTGGCCCGGTTGCAAAGCTTCCTGACTGCTGAAGAGATCCAGCAGCCTCTTTCAGTCCTGGCTCTTCGTCTGTGCGAGCAGAGACCATTCCTTTGTGCACTCCAAACTCGGGTTCAGGACGGGTGGGGAGTGCACCACATATGTTGTACTCAAACGGACTTGGAGCTGCCAAACAATCGAGCGACTCCAATAAAAGTGCCACCTCTCCAAAAGATTTTGCACACGGAAGACTTCCAGTAGGTACTTTCAGAGATGGATCATCGTCAGAGAGATCAAAAAAACTTGCTCTGATCACTCAGCAGCAGGACGTCTGAGATTGGGTGCCGGAGAGGTTGGTGCAAATGCATTTTCAAATAAGTAAGCAAAGAGTGACAGTAAAAGTTGTAGCCTGGTTGCAATTCCTGCGGTGAGCAGAAGAGATCCAGCAGCCTCTTTCAGTCCTGGCTCTTCGTCTGTGAGGGCAGAGACCAATCGTTCGTGTACTCCAAACTCGGATTCAGGACGGCTGGGGAGAGCACCAAAGATATGCTCTAACGGACTTGGAGCTGGAAAAACAAGGAGAGACTGCAATGCAAGTGTCACCGTAGCAAATCCTGCTGATTGCAGAAGAGATCCAGCGGGCTCTTCCTGTCCTGGCTCTTCGTCTATGCGAGCAGAGACCAATCGTTCGTCCCCTCCAAACTCAGATTCAGAAACCTGGGAAGTACACCACAGACGTTGTGATCACATGGACTTGGAGCTGGCAAACAAAGGAGAGACCACAAAAGGAGTACCAACTCTCCGAAAGATGCTGTAGTGCAGATTTCCAGTAGCTACTTTCAGACATGGATCATCGTCAGAGGGATCAAACAAGCTTGCTCTGCTCACTCAGCTGCAGGATGTCTGAGATTAGTTGCCGGAGAGGTTGGTGCAAATGCACTTTCAAATAAGTAAGCAAGGAGTGTCAGTAAAAGATTTGAGCTGGTTGCAAAGCTTGCTGACTGCTGAAGAGATCCAGCAGGCTCTTTCAGCCCTGGCTCTTCGTCTGTGGGAGCAGAGTCCAATCATTCGTTCAAACACAGCTACAGGGCGGCCAGGAGAACATCCAAAGATGTTGTACTCAAAGGCACTTTGAGGTGGGAAAGCAAGGAGCGAGAGCAATGCAGGTGGCACCGTTGCAAAGCTTATTGTGTGCAGAAGACGTGCAGCTGCATCTTTCAGCCCTGCCTCTTTCTCACTGGGAGCAGAGTCCAATCATTCGTGCAAACGCAGCTACAGGACGGCCGGGAGCACAACCGATGCTGTTGTATTCAAATGCACTTTGCGGTGGGAAAGCAAGGAGCGAGAGCAATACAGGTGTCCCGGTTGCAAAGCTTACTGACTGCTGAGGAGATCCAGCAGCCTCTTTCAGTCCTGGCTCTTCGTCTGTGCGAGCAGAGACCAATCGTTCGTACACTCCAAACTCGGATTCAGGACGGCTGGGGAGTGCACCAGAGATGTGCTCAAACGGACTTGGAGCTGGCAAACAAAGGAGAGACTGCAATACAAGTACCATCTCTCAGAAAGATGCTGTGTGCAGATTTCCAGTAGCTACTTTCGGACGTGGATCATCGTCAGAGGGATCAAACAAGCTTGCTCTGCTCGCTCGGCAGCAGGACTCCTGAGATTAGTTGCCGGAGAGGTTGGTGCAAATGCACTTTCAAATAAGTAAGCAAGGAGTGACAGTAAAAGATGTGGCCCAGTTGCAAAGCTTACTAACTGCTGAATATATCCAGCAGGCTCTTTCAGTCCTGGCTCCTCGTCTCTGCGAGCAGAGACCAATCGTTCGTTCACTCCAAATTCGGGTTCAGGACGGGTGAGGAGTGCACCACATATGTTGTACTCAAACGGACTTGGAGCTGCCAAACAAAGGAGAGACTGCAATACAAGGGCCACCTCTCCAAATGATGCTGTGCACAGAAGACTTCCAGGAGCTACTTTCAGAGATGGATCATCGTCAGAGGGATCAAACAAACTTCCACTGATCACTCAGCTGCAGAACATCTGAGATTGGGTGCCGGAGAGGTTGGTGCAAATGCACTTACAGATAAGTAAGAAGGGAGTGAGAGTAAAAGAGGTGGCCCGGTTGCAAAGCTTCCTGAGTGCTGAAGAGATCCAGCAGCCTCTTTCAGTCCAGGCTCTCCGTCTGTGCGAGCAGAGACTAATCGTTCGTACACTCCAAACTCGGATTCAGGACGCCTGGGGAGTGCGCCACAGATGTTGTTCTCAAACGGACTTGGAGCTTGTAAACCAAGGAGCGATGGCAATGCAAGTGTCACCTTAGCAAATCGTGCTGTGTGCAGAAGAGATCCAGCTAGCTCTTTCAGTCCTGGCTCTTCGTCTGTGCGAGCAGAGACCAATCGTTCGCGACACCAAACTCGGATTCAGGACGGCTGGGGAGTGCTCCACAGATGTTGTGCTCAAAAGGACTTGGAGCTGGCAAACAAAGGAGAGACTGCAATACAAGTGCCACTTCTCCGAAAGATGCTTTTTTTGAGGATTTCCAGGAGTTACTTTCAGACAAGGATCATCGTCAGAGGGAACAAAGAAACTTGCTCTGCTCACTCAGCAGCAGGACGTCTGAGATTAGTTGCCGGAGAGGTTGGTGCAAATGCACTTTCAAAAAAGTAAGCAAAGAGTGACTGTAAAAGAGGTGGCCCGGTTGCAAAGCTTCCTGACTGCTGAAGAGATCCAGCAGCCTCTTTCAGTCCTGGCTCTTCGTCTGTGCGAGCAGAGACCATTCCTTTGTGCACTCCAAACTCGGGTTCAGGACGGGTGGGGAGTGCACCACATATGTTGTACTCAAACGGACTTGGAGCTGCCAAACAAACGAGAGACTCCAATACAAGTGCCACCTCTCCAAAAGATTTTGCACACGGAAGACTTCCAGCAGGTACTTTCAGAGATGGATCATCGTCAGAGAGATCAAAAAAACTTGCTCTGATCACTCAGCAGCAGGACGTCTGAGATTGGGTGCCGGAGAGGTTGGTGCAAATGCATTTTCAAATAAGTAAGCAAAGAGTGACAGTAAAAGTTGTGGCCTGGTTGCAATTCCTGCGGTGAGCAGAAGAGATCCAGCAGCCTCTTTCAGTCCTGGCTCTTCGTCTGTGAGGGCAGAGACCAATCGTTCGTGTACTCCAAACTCGGATTCAGGACGGCTGGGGAGAGCACCAAAGATATGCTCTAACGGACTTGGAGCTGGAAAAACAAGGAGAGACTACAACGCAAGTGTCACCGTAGCAACTCCTGCAGATTGCAGAAGAGATCCAGCGGGCTCTTTCTGCCCTGGCTCTTCGTCTATGCGAGCAGAGACCAGTCGTTCGTCCACTCCAAACTCGGATTCAGGAACCTGGGAAGTACACCACAGACGTTGTGATCACATGGACTTGGAGCTGGCAAACAAAGGAGAGACCACAAAAGAAGTACCAACTCTCCGAAAGATGCTGTAGTGCAGATTTCCAGTAGCTACTTTCAGACATGGATCATCGTCAGAGGGATCAAACAAGCTTGCTCTGCTCACTCAGCTGCAGGACGTCTGAGATTAGTTGCCGGAGAGGTTGGTGCAAATGCACTTTCAAAAAAGTAAGCAAAGAGTGACTGTAAAAGAGGTGGCCCGGTTGCAAAGCTTCCTGACTGCTGAAGAGATCCAGCAGCCTCTTTCAGTCCTGGCTCTTCGTCTGTGCGAGCAGAGACCATTCCTTTGTGCACTCCAAACTCGGGTTCAGGACGGGTGGGGAGTGCACCACATATGTTGTACTCAAACGGACTTGGAGCTGCCAAACAATCGAGCGACTCCAATAAAAGTGCCACCTCTCCAAAAGATTTTGCACACGGAAGACTTCCAGTAGGTACTTTCAGAGATGGATCATCGTCAGAGAGATCAAAAAAACTTGCTCTGATCACTCAGCAGCAGGACTTCTGAGATTGGGTGCCGGAGAGGTTGATGCAAATGCATTTTCAAATAAGTAAGCAAAGAGTGACAGTAAAAGTTGTGGCCTGGTTGCAATTCCTGCGGTGAGCAGAAGAGATCCAGCAGCCTCTTTCAGTCCTGGCTCTTCGTCTGTGAGGGCAGAGACCAATCGCTCGTGTACTCCAAACTCGGATTCAGGACGGCTGGGGAGAGCACCAAAGATATGCTCTAACGGACTTGGAGCTGGAAAAACAAGGAGAGACTGCAATGCAAGTGTCACCGTAGCAAATCCTGCTGATTGCAGAAGAGATCCAGCGGGCTCTTCCTGTCCTGGCTCTTCGTCTATGCGAGCAGAGACCAATCGTTCGTCCCCTCCAAACTCGGATTCAGAAACCTGGGAAGTACACCACAGACGTTGTGATCACATGGACTTGGAGCTGGCAAACAAAGGAGAGACCACAAAAGAAGTACCAACTCTCCGAAAGATGCTGTAGTGCAGATTTCCAGTAGCTACTTTCAGACATGGATCATCGTCAGAGGGATCAAACAAGCTTGCTCTGCTCACTCAGCAGCAGGACGTCTGAGATTAGTTGCCGGAGAGGTTGGTGCAAATGCACTTTCAAAAAAGTAAGCAAAGAGTGACTGTAAAAGAGGTGGCCCGGTTGCAAAGCTTCCTGACTGCTGAAGAGATCCAGCAGCCTCTTTCAGTCCTGGCTCTTCGTCTGTGCGAGCAGAGACCATTCCTTTGTGCACTCCAAACTCGGGTTCAGGACGGGTGGGGAGTGCACCACATATGTTGTACTCAAACGGACTTGGAGCTGCCAAACAAACGAGAGACTCCAATACAAGTGCCACCTCTCCAAAAGATTTTGCGCACGGAAGACTTCCAGTAGGTACTTTCAGAGATGGATCATCGTCAGAGGGATCAAAAAAACTTGCTCTGATCACTCAGCAGCAGGACGTCTGAGATTGGGCGCCGGAGAGGTTGATGCAAATGCATTTTCAAATAAGTAAGCAAAGAGTGACAGTAAAAGTTGTGGCCTGGTTGCAATTCCTGCGGTGAGCAGAAGAGATCCAGCAGCCTCTTTCAGTCCTGGCTCTTCGTCTGTGAGGGCAGAGACCAATCGTTCGTGCACTCCAAACTCGGATTCAGGACGGCTGGGGAGAGCACCAAAGATATGCTCTAACGGACTTGGAGCTGGAAAAACAAGGAGAGACTGCAATGCAAGTGTCACCGTAGCAAATCCTGCTGATTGCAGAAGAGATCCAGCGGGCTCTTCCTGTCCTGGCTCTTCGTCTATGCGAGCAGAGACCAATCGTTCGTCCACTCCAAACTCGGATTCAGAAACCTGGGAAGTACACCACAGACGTTGTGATCACATGGACTTGGAGCTGGCAAACAAAGGAGAGACCATAAAAGAAGTACCAACTCTCTGAAAGATGCTGTAGTGCAGATTTCCAGTAGCTACTTTCAGACATGGATCATCGTCAGAGGGATCAAACAAGCTTGCTCTGCTCACTCAGCTGCAGGATGTCTGAGATTAGTTGCCGGAGAGGTTGGTGCAAATGCACTTTCAAATAAGTAAGCAAGGAGTGTCAGTAAAAGATTTGAGCTGGTTGCAAAGCTTGCTGACTGCTGAAGAGATCCAGCAGGCTCTTTCAGCCCTGGCTCTTCGTCTGTGGGAGCAGAGTCCAATCATTCGTTCAAACACAGCTACAGGGCGGCCAGGAGAACATCCAAAGATGTTGTACTCAAAGGCACTTTGAGGTGGGAAAGCAAGGAGCGAGAGCAATGCAGGTGGCACCGTTGCAAAGCTTATTGTGTGCAGAAGACGTGCAGCTGCATCTTTCAGCCCTGCCTCTTTCTCACTGGGAGCAGAGTCCAATCATTCGTGCAAACGCAGCTACAGGACGGCCGGGAGCACAACCGATGCTGTTGTATTCAAATGCACTTTGCGGTGGGAAAGCAAGGAGCGAGAGTAATACAGGTGTCCCGGTTGCAAAGCTTACTGACTGCTGAGGAGATCCAGCAGCCTCTTTCAGTCCTGGCTCTTCGTCTGTGCGAGCAGAGACCAATCGTTCGTACACGCCAAACTCGGATTCAGGACGGCTGGGGAGTGCACCAGAGATGTGCTCAAACGGACTTTGAGCTGGCAAACAAAGGAGAGACTGCAATACAAGTACCATCTCTCAGAAAGATGCTGTGTGCAGATTTCCAGTAGCTACTTTCGGACGTGGATCATCGTCAGAGGGATCAAACAAGCTTGCTCTGCTCGCTCGGCAGCAGGACTCCTGAGATTAGTTGCCGGAGAGGTTGGTGCAAATGCACTTTCAAATAAGTAAGCAAGGAGTGACAGTAAAAGAGGTGGCCCAGTTGCAAAGCTTACTAACTGCTGAATATATCCAGCAGGCTCTTTCAGTCCTGGCTCCTCGTCTCTGCGAGCAGAGACCAATCGTTCGTTCACTCCAAATTCGGGTTCAGGACGGGTGAGGAGTGCACCACATATGTTGTACTCAAACGGACTTGGAGCTGCCAAGCAAAGGAGAGACTGCAATACAAGGGCCACCTCTCCAAATGATGCTGTGCACGGAAGACTTCCAGGAGCTACTTTCAGAGATGGATCATCGTCAGAGGGATCAAACAAACTTCCACTGATCACTCAGCTGCAGAACATCTGAGATTGGGTGCCGGAGAGGTTGGTGCAAATGCACTTACAGATAAGTAAGAAGGGAGTGAGAGTAAAAGAGGTGGCCCGGTTGCAAAGCTTCCTGAGTGCTGAAGAGATCCAGCAGCCTCTTTCAGTCCAGGCTCTCCGCCTGTGCGAGCAGAGACTAATCGTTCGTACACTCCAAACTCGGATTCAGGACGCCTGGGGAGTGCGCCACAGATGTTGTTCTCAAACGGACTTGGAGCTTGTAAACCAAGGAGCGATGGCAATGCAAGTGTCACCTTAGCAAATCGTGCTGTGTGCAGAAGAGAACCAGCTGGCTCTTTCAATCCTGGCTCTTCGTCTGTGCGAGCAGAGACCAATCGTCCGCGACACCAAACTCGGATTCAGGACGGCTGGGGAGTGCTCCACAGATGTTGTGCTCAAAAGGACTTGGAGCTGGCAAACAAGGGAGAGACTGCAATACAAGTGCCACTTCTCCGAAAGATGCTTTTTTTGAGGATTTCCAGGAGTTACTTTCAGACAAGGATCATCGTCAGAGGGAACAAAGAAACTTGCTCTGCTCACTCAGCAGCAGGACGTCTGAGATTAGTTGCCGGAGAGGTTGGTGCAAATGCACTTTCAAAAAAGTAAGCAAAGAGTGACTGTAAAAGAGGTGGCCCGGTTGCAAAGCTTCCTGACTGCTGAAGAGATCCAGCAGCCTCTTTCAGTCCTGGCTCTTCGTCTGTGCGAGCAGAGGCCATTCCTTTGTGCACTCCAAACTCGGGTTCAGGACGGGTGGGGAGTGCACCACATATGTTGTACTCAAACGGACTTGGAGCTGCCAAACAAACGAGAGACTCCAATACAAGTGCCACCTCTCCAAAAGATTTTGCACACGGAAGACTTCCAGTAGGTACTTTCAGAGATGGATCATCGTCAGAGGGATCAAAAAAACTTGCTCTGATCACTCAGCAGCAGGACGTCTGAGATTGGGTGCCGGAGAGGTTGGTGCAAATGCATTTTCAAATAAGTAAGCAAAGAGTGACAGTAAAAGTTGTGGCCTGGTTGCAATTCCTGCGGTGAGCAGAAGAGATCCAGCAGCTTCTTTCAGTCCTGGCTCTTCGTCTGTGAGGGCAGAGACCAATCGTTCGTGTACTCCAAACTCGGATTCAGGACGGCTGGGGAGAGCACCAAAGATATGCTCTAACGGACTTGGAGCTGGAAAAACAAAGGAGAGACTACAACGCAAGTGTCACCGTAGCAACTCCTGCAGATTGCAGAAGAGATCCAGCGGGCTCTTTCTGTCCTGGCTCTTCGTCTATGCGAGCAGAGACCAGTCGTTCGTCCACTCCAAACTCGGATTCAGGAACCTGGGAAGTACACCACAGACGTTGTGATCACATGGACTTGGAGCTGGCAAACAAAGGAGAGACCACAAAAGAAGTACCAACTCTCCGAAAGATGCTGTAGTGCAGATTTCCAGTAGCTACTTTCAGACATGGATCATCGTCAGAGGGATCAAACAAGCTTGCTCTGCTCACTCAGCTGCAGGACGTCTGAGATTAGTTGCCGGAGAGGTTGGTGCAAATGCACTTTCAAAAAAGTAAGCAAAGAGTGACTGTAAAAGAGGTGGCCCGGTTGCAAAGCTTCCTGACTGCTGAAGAGATCCAGCAGCCTCTTTCAGTCCTGGCTCTTCGTCTGTGCGAGCAGAGACCATTCCTTTGTGCACTCCAAACTCGGGTTCAGGACGGGTGGGGAGTGCACCACATATGTTGTACTCAAACGGACTTGGAGCTGCCAAACAAACGAGAGACTCCAATACAAGTGCCACCTCTCCAAAAGATTTTGCGCACGGAAGACTTCCGGTAGGTACTTTCAGATATGGATCATCGTCAGAGGGATCAAAAAAACTTGCTCTGATCACTCAGCAGCAGGACGTCTGAGATTGGGCGCCGGAGAGGTTGATGCAAATGCATTTTCAAATAAGTAAGCAAAGAGTGACAGTAAAAGTTGTGGCCTGGTTGCAATTCCTGCGGTGAGCAGAAGAGATCCAGCAGCCTCTTTCAGTCCTGGCTCTTCGTCTGTGAGGGCAGAGACCAATCGTTCGTGCACTCCAAACTCGGATTCAGGACGGCTGGGGAGAGCACCAAAGATATGCTCTAACGGACTTGGAGCTGGAAAAACAAGGAGAGACTGCAATGCAAGTGTCACCGTAGCAAATCCTGCTGATTGCAGAAGAGATCCAGCGGGCTCTTCCTGTCCTGGCTCTTCGTCTATGCGAGCAGAGACCAATCGTTCGTCCACTCCAAACTCGGATTCAGAAACCTGGGAAGTACACCACAGACGTTGTGATCACATGGACTTGGAGCTGGCAAACAAAGGAGAGACCACAAAAGAAGTACCAACTCTCTGAAAGATGCTGTAGTGCAGATTTCCAGTAGCTACTTTCAGACATGGATCATCGTCAGAGGGATCAAACAAGCTTGCTCTGCTCACTCAGCTGCAGGATGTCTGAGATTAGTTGCCGGAGAGGTTGGTGCAAATGCACTTTCAAATAAGTAAGCAAGCAGCGTCAGTAAAAGATCTGAGCTGGTTGCAAAGCTTCCTGACTGCTGAAGAGATCCAGCAGGCTCTTTCAGCCCTGGCTCTTCGTCTGTGGGAGCAGAGTCCAATCATTCGTTCAAACACAGCTACAGGGCGGCCAGGAGAACATCCAAAGATGTTGTACTCAAAGGCACTTTGAGGTGGGAAAGCAAGGAGCGAGAGCAATGCAGGTGGCACCGTTGCAAAGCTTATTGTGTGCAGAAGACGTGCAGCTGCATCTTTCAGCCCTGCCTCTTTCTCACTGGGAGCAGAGTCCAATCATTCGTGCAAACGCAGCTACAGGACGGCCGGGAGCACAACCGATGCTGTTGTATTCAAATGCACTTTGCGGTGGGAAAGCAAGGAGCGAGAGCAATACAGGTGTCCCGGTTGCAAAGCTTACTGACTGCTGAGGAGATCCAGCAGCCTCTTTCAGTCCTGGCTCTTCGTCTGTGCGAGCAGAGACCAATCGTTCGTACACTCCAAACTCGGATTCAGGACGGCTGGGGAGTGCACCAGAGATGTGCTCAAACGGACTTGGAGCTGGCAAACAAAGGAGAGACTGCAATACAAGTACCATCTCTCAGAAAGATGCTGTGTGCAGATTTCCAGTAGCTACTTTCGGACGTGGATCATCGTCAGAGGGATCAAACAAGCTTGCTCTGCTCGCTCGGCAGCAGGAATCCTGAGATTAGTTGCCGGAGAGGTTGGTGCAAATGCACTTTCAAATAAGTAAGCAAGGAGTGACAGTAAAAGATGTGGCCCAGTTGCAAAGCTTACTAACTGCTGAATATATCCAGCAGGCTCTTTCAGTCCTGGCTCCTCGTCTGTGCGAGCAGAGACCAATCGTTCGTTCACTCCAAATTCGGGTTCAGGACGGGTGAGGAGTCACCACATATGTTGTACTCAAACGGACTTGGAGCTGCCAAACAAAGGAGAGACTGCAATACAAGGGCCACCTCTCCAAATGATGCTGTGCACGGAAGACTTCCAGGAGCTACTTTCAGAGATGGATCATAGTCAGAGTGAACAAAGAAACTTGCTCTGCTCACTCAGCAGCAGGACGTCTGAGATTAGTTGCCGGAGAGGTTGGTGCAAATGCACTTTCAAAAAAGTAAGCAAAGAGTGACTGTAAAAGAGGTGGCCCGGTTGCAAAGCTTCCTGACTGCTGAAGAGATCCAGCAGCCTCTTTCAGTCCTGGCTCTTCGTCTGTGCGAGCAGAGACCATTCCTTTGTGCACTCCAAACTCGGGTTCAGGACGGGTGGGGAGTGCACCACATATGTTGTACTCAAACGGACTTGGAGCTGCCAAACAAAGGAGAGACTCCAATACAAGTGCCACCTCTCCAAAAGATTTTGCACACGGAAGACTTCCAGCAGGTACTTTCAGAGATGGATCATCGTCAGAGAGATCAAAAAAACTTGCTCTGATCACTCAGCAGCAGGACGTCTGAGATTGGGTGCCGGAGAGGTTGGTGCAAATGCATTTTCAAATAAGTAAGCAAAGAGTGACAGTAAAAGTTGTGGCCTGGTTGCAATTCCTGCGGTGAGCAGAAGAGATCCAGCAGCTTCTTTCAGTCCTGGCTCTTCGTCTGTGAGGGCAGAGACCAATCGTGCGTGTACTCCAAACTCGGATTCAGGACGGCTGGGGAGAGCACCAAAGATATGCTCTAACGGACTTGGAGCTGGAAAAACAAGGAGAGACTGCAATGCAAGTGTCACCGTAGCAAATCCTGCTGATTGCAGAAGAGATCCAGCGGGCTCTTCCTGTCCTGGCTCTTCGTCTATGCGAGCAGAGACCAATCGTTCGTCCCCTCCAAACTCGGATTCAGAAACCTGGGAAGTACACCACAGACGTTGTGATCACATGGACTTGGAGCTGGCAAACAAAGGAGAGACCACAAAAGGAGTACCAACTCTCCGAAAGATGCTGTAGTGCAGATTTCCAGTAGCTACTTTCAGACATGGATCATCGTCAGAGGGATCAAACAAGCTTGCTCTGCTCACTCAGCTGCAGGATGTCTGAGATTAGTTGCCGGAGAGGTTGGTGCAAATGCACTTTCAAATAAGTAAGCAAGGAGTGTCAGTAAAAGATTTGAGCTGGTTGCAAAGCTTGCTGACTGCTGAAGAGATCCAGCAGGCTCTTTCAGCCCTGGCTCTTCGTCTGTGGGAGCAGAGTCCAATCATTCGTTCAAACACAGCTACAGGGTGGCCAGGAGAATATCCAAAGATGTTGTACTCAAAGGCACTTTGAGGTGGGAAAGCAAGGAGCGAGAGCAATGCAGGTGGCACCGTTGCAAAGCTTATTGTGTGCAGAAGACGTGCAGCTGCATCTTTCAGCCCTGCCTCTTTCTCACTGGGAGCAGAGTCCAATCATTCGTGCAAACGCAGCTACAGGACGGCCGGGAGCACAACCGATGCTGTTGTATTCAAATGCACTTTGCGGTGGGAAAGCAAGGAGCGAGAGCAATACAGGTGTCCCGGTTGCAAAGCTTACTGACTGCTGAGGAGATCCAGCAGCCTCTTTCAGTCCTGGCTCTTCGTCTGTGCGAGCAGAGACCAATCGTTCGTACACACCAAACTCGGATTCAGGACGGCTAGGGAGTGCGCCAGAGATGTGCTCAAACGGACTTGGAGCTGGCAAACAAAGGAGAGACTGCAATACAAGTACCATCTCTCAGAAAGATGCTGTGTGCAGATTTCCAGTAGCTACTTTCGGACGTGGATCATCGTCAGAGGGATCAAACAAGCTTGCTCTGCTCGCTCGGCAGCAGGACTCCTGAGATTAGTTGCCGGAGAGGTTGGTGCAAATGCACTTTCAAATAAGTAAGCAAGGAGTGACAGTAAAAGATGTGGCCCAGTTGCAAAGCTTACTAACTGCTGAATATATCCAGCAGGCTCTTTCAGTCCAGGCTCCTCGTCTCTGCGAGCAGAGACCAATCGTTCGTTCACTCCAAATTCGGGTTCAGGACGGGTGAGGAGTGCACCACATATGTTGTACTCAAACGGACTTGGAGCTGCCAAACAAAGGAGAGACTGCAATACAAGGGCCACCTCTCCAAATGATGCTGTGCACGGAAGACTTCCAGGAGCTACTTTCAGAGATGGATCATCGTCAGAGGGATCAAACAAACTTCCACTGATCACTCAGCTGCAGAACATCTGAGATTGGGTGCCGGAGAGGTTGGTGCAAATGCACTTACAGATAAGTAAGAAGGGAGTGAGAGTAAAAGAGGTGGCCCGGTTGCAAAGCTTCCTGAGTGCTGAAGAGATCCAGCAGCCTCTTTCAGTCCAGGCTCTCCGTCTGTGCGAGCAGAGACTAATCGTTCGTACACTCCAAACTCGGATTCAGGACGCCTGGGGAGTGCGCCACAGATGTTGTTCTCAAACGGACTTGGAGCTTGTAAACCAAGGAGCGATGGCAATGCAAGTGTCACCTTAGCAAATCGTGCTGTGTGCAGAAGAGATCCAGCTAGCTCTTTCAGTCCTGGCTCTTCGTCTGTGCGAGCAGAGACCAATCGTTCGCGACACCAAACTCGGATTCAGGACAGCTGGGGAGTGCTCCACAGATGTTGTGCTCAAAAGGACTTGGAGCTGGCAAACAAAGGAGAGACTGCAATACAAGTGCCACTTCTCCGAAAGATGCTTTTTTTGAGGATTTCCAGGAGTTACTTTCAGACAAGGATCATCGTCAGAGGGAACAAAGAAACTTGCTCTGCTCACTCAGCAGCAGGACGTCTGAGATTAGTTGCCGGAGAGGTTGGTGCAAATGCACTTTCAAAAAAGTAAGCAAAGAGTGACTGTAAAAGAGGTGGCCCGGTTGCAAAGCTTCCTGACTGCTGAAGAGATCCAGCAGCCTCTTTCAGTCCTGGCTCTTCGTCTGTGCGAGCAGAGACCATTCCTTTGTGCACTCCAAACTCGGGTTCAGGACGGGTGGGGAGTGCACCACATATGTTGTACTCAAACGGACTTGGAGCTGCCAAACAAACGAGAGACTCCAATACAAGTGCCACCTCTCCAAAAGATTTTGCACACGGAAGACTTCCAGCAGGTACTTTCAGAGATGGATCATCGTCAGAGAGATCAAAAAAACTTGCTCTGATCACTCAGCAGCAGGACGTCTGAGATTGGGTGCCGGAGAGGTTGGTGCAAATGCATTTTCAAATAAGTAAGCAAAGAGTGACAGTAAAAGTTGTGGCCTGGTTGCAATTCCTGCGGTGAGCAGAAGAGATCCAGCAGCTTCTTTCAGTCCTGGCTCTTCGTCTGTGAGGGCAGAGACCAATCGTTCGTGTACTCCAAACTCGGATTCAGGACGGCTGGGGAGAGCACCAAAGATATGCTCTAACGGACTTGGAGCTGGAAAAACAAGGAGAGACTACAACGCAAGTGTCACCGTAGCAACTCCTGCAGATTGCAGAAGAGATCCAGCGGGCTCTTTCTGTCCTGGCTCTTCGTCTATGCAAGCAGAGACCAGTCGTTCGTCCCCTCCAAACTCGGATTCAGAAACCTGGGAAGTACACCACAGACGTTGTGATCACATGGACTTGGAGCTGGCAAACAAAGGAGAGACCACAAAAGGAGTACCAACTCTCCGAAAGATGCTGTAGTGCAGATTTCCAGTAGCTACTTTCAGACATGGATCATCGTCAGAGGGATCAAACAAGCTTGCTCTGCTCACTCAGCTGCAGGATGTCTGAGATTAGTTGCCGGAGAGGTTGGTGCAAATACACTTTCAAATAAGTAAGCAAGGAGTGTCAGTAAAAGATTTGAGCTGGTTGCAAAGCTTGCTGACTGCTGAAGAGATCCAGCAGGCTCTTTCAGCCCTGGCTCTTCGTCTGTGGGAGCAGAGTCCAATCATTCGTTCAAACACAGCTACAGGGCGGCCAGGAGAACATCCAAAGATGTTGTACTCAAAGGCACTTTGAGGTGGGAAAGCAAGGAGCGAGAGCAATGCAGGTGGCACCGTTGCAAAGCTTATTGTGTGCAGAAGACGTGCAGCTGCATCTTTCAGCCCTGCCTCTTTCTCACTGGGAGCAGAGTCCAATCATTCGTGCAAACGCAGCTACAGGACGGCCGGGAGCACAACCGATGCTGTTGTATTCAAATGCACTTTGCGGTGGGAAAGCAAGGAGCGAGAGCAATACAGGTGTCCCGGTTGCAAAGCTTACTGACTGCTGAGGAGATCCAGCAGCCTCTTTCAGTCCTGGCTCTTCGTCTGTGCGAGCAGAGACCAATCGTTCGTACACACCAAACTCGGATTCAGGACGGCTGGGGAGTGCACCAGAGATGTGCTCAAACGGACTTGGAGCTGGCAAACAAAGGAGAGACTGCAATACAAGTACCATCTCTCAGAAAGATGCTGTGTGCAGATTTCCAGTAGCTACTTTCGGACGTGGATCATCGTCAGAGGGATCAAACAAGCTTGCTCTGCTCGCTCGGCAGCAGGACTCCTGAGATTAGTTGCCGGAGAGGTTGGTGCAAATGCACTTTCAAATAAGTAAGCAAGGAGTGACAGTAAAAGATGTGGCCCAGTTGCAAAGCTTACTAACTGCTGAATATATCCAGCAGGCTCTTTCAGTCCTGGCTCCTCGTCTCTGCGAGCAGAGACCAATCGTTCGTTCACTCCAAATTCGGGTTCAGGACGGGTGAGGAGTGCACCACATATGTTGTACTCAAACGGACTTGGAGCTGCCAAACAAAGGAGAGACTGCAATACAAGGGCCACCTCTCCAAATGATGCTGTGCACGGAAGACTTCCAGGAGCTACTTTCAGAGATGGATCATCGTCAGAGGGTTCAAACAAACTTCCACTGATCACTCAGCTGCAGAACATCTGAGATTGGGTGCCGGAGAGGTTGGTGCAAATGCACTTACAGATAAGTAAGAAGGGAGTGAGAGTAAAAGAGGTGGCCCGGTTGCAAAGCTTCCTGAGTGCTGAAGAGATCCAGCAGCCTCTTTCAGTCCAGGCTCTCCGTCTGTGCGAGCAGAGACTAATCGTTCGTACACTCCAAACTCGGATTCAGGACGCCTGGGGAGTGCGCCACAGATGTTGTTCTCAAACGGACTTGGAGCTTGTAAACCAAGGAGCGATGGCAATGCAAGTGTCACCTTAGCAAATCGTGCTGTGTGCAGAAGAGATCCAGCTAGCTCTTTCAGTCCTGGCTCTTCGTCTGTGCGAGCAGAGACCAATCGTTCGCGACACCAAACTCGGATTCAGGACGGCTGGGGAGTGCTCCACAGATGTTGTGCTCAAAAGGACTTGGAGCTGGCAAACAAAGGAGAGACTGCAATACAAGTGCCACTTCTCCGAAAGATGCTTTTTTTGAGGATTTCCAGGAGTTACTTTCAGACAAGGATCATCGTCAGAGGGAACAAAGAAACTTGCTCTGCTCACTCAGCAGCAGGACGTCTGAGATTAGTTGCCGGAGAGGTTGGTGCAAATGCACTTTCAAAAAAGTAAGCAAAGAGTGACTGTAAAAGAGGTGGCCCGGTTGCAAAGCTTCCTGACTGCTGAAGAGATCCAGCAGCCTCTTTCAGTCCTGGCTCTTCGTCTGTGCGAGCAGAGACCATTCCTTTGTGCACTCCAAACTCGGGTTCAGGACGGGTGGGGAGTGCACCACATATGTTGTACTCAAACGGACTTGGAGCTGCCAAACAAACGAGAGACTCCAATACAAGTGCCACCTCTCCAAAAGATTTTGCACACGGAAGACTTCCAGCAGGTACTTTCAGAGATGGATCATCGTCAGAGAGATCAAAAAAACTTGCTCTGATCACTCAGCAGCAGGACGTCTGAGATTGGGTGCCGGAGAGGTTGGTGCAAATGCATTTTCAAATAAGTAAGCAAAGAGTGACAGTAAAAGTTGTGGCCTGGTTGCAATTCCTGCGGTGAGCAGAAGAGATCCAGCAGCTTCTTTCAGTCCTGGCTCTTCGTCTGTGAGGGCAGAGACCAATCGTTCGTGTACTCCAAACTCGGATTCAGGACGGCTGGGGAGAGCACCAAAGATATGCTCTAACGGACTTGGAGCTGGAAAAACAAGGAGAGACTACAACGCAAGTGTCACCGTAGCAACTCCTGCAGATTGCAGAAGAGATCCAGCGGGCTCTTTCTGTCCTGGCTCTTCGTCTATGCGAGCAGAGACCAGTCGTTCGTCCACTCCAAACTCGGATTCAGAAACCTGGGAAGTACACCACAGACGTTGTGATCACATGGACTTGGAGCTGGCAAACAAAGGAGAGACCACAAAAGAAGTACCAACTCTCCGAAAGATGCTGTAGTGCAGATTTCCAGTAGCTACTTTCAGACATGGATCATCGTCAGAGGGATCAAACAAGCTTGCTCTGCTCACTCAGCAGCAGGACGTCTGAGATTAGTTGCCGGAGAGGTTGGTGCAAATGCACTTTCAAAAAAGTAAGCAAAGAGTGACTGTAAAAGAGGTGGCCCGGTTGCAAAGCTTCCTGACTGCTGAAGAGATCCAGCAGCCTCTTTCAGTCCTGGCTCTTCGTCTGTGCGAGCAGAGACCATTCCTTTGTGCACTCCAAACTCGGGTTCAGGACGGGTGGGGAGTGCACCACATATGTTGTACTCAAACGGACTTGGAGCTGCCAAACAATCGAGCGACTCCAATAAAAGTGCCACCTCTCCAAAAGATTTTGCACACGGAAGACTTCCAGCAGGTACTTTCAGAGATGGATCATCGTCAGAGAGATCAAAAAAACTTGCTCTGATCACTCAGCAGCAGGACGTCTGAGATTGGGTGCCGGAGAGGTTGGTGCAAATGCATTTTCAAATAAGTAAGCAAAGAGTGACAGTAAAAGTTGTGGCCTGGTTGCAATTCCTGCGGTGAGCAGAAGAGATCCAGCAGCTTCTTTCAGTCCTGGCTCTTCGTCTGTGAGGGCAGAGACCAATCGTTCGTGTACTCCAAACTCGGATTCAGGACGGCTGGGGAGAGCACCAAAGATATGCTCTAACGGACTTGGAGCTGGAAAAACAAGGAGAGACTGCAATGCAAGTGTCACCGTAGCAAATCCTGCTGATTGCAGAAGAGATCCAGCGGGCTCTTCCTGTCCTGGCTCTTCGTCTATGCGAGCAGAGACCAATCGTTCGTCCCCTCCAAACTCGGATTCAGAAACCTGGGAAGTACACCACAGACGTTGTGATCACATGGACTTGGAGCTGGCAAACAAAGGAGAGACCACAAAAGGAGTACCAACTCTCCGAAAGATGCTGTAGTGCAGATTTCCAGTAGCTACTTTCAGACATGGATCATCGTCAGAGGGATCAAACAAGCTTGCTCTGCTCACTCAGCTGCAGGATGTCTGAGATTAGTTGCCGGAGAGGTTGGTGCAAATACACTTTCAAATAAGTAAGCAAGGAGTGTCAGTAAAAGATTTGAGCTGGTTGCAAAGCTTGCTGACTGCTGAAGAGATCCAGCAGGCTCTTTCAGCCCTGGCTCTTCGTCTGTGGGAGCAGTGTCCAATCATTCGTTCAAACACAGCTACAGGGCGGCCAGGAGAACATCCAAAGATGTTGTACTCAAAGGCACTTTGAGGTGGGAAAGCAAGGAGCGAGAGCAATGCAGGTGGCACCGTTGCAAAGCTTATTGTGTGCAGAAGACGTGCAGCTGCATCTTTCAGCCCTGCCTCTTTCTCACTGGGAGCAGAGTCCAATCATTCGTGCAAACGCAGCTACAGGACGGCCGGGAGCACAACCGATGCTGTTGTATTCAAATGCACTTTGCGGTGGGAAAGCAAGGAGCGAGAGCAATACAGGTGTCCCGGTTGCAAAGCTTACTGACTGCTGAGGAGATCCAGCAGCCTCTTTCAGTCCTGGCTCTTCGTCTGTGCGAGCAGAGACCAATCGTTCGTACACACCAAACTCGGATTCAGGACGGCTGGGGAGTGCACCAGAGATGTGCTCAAACGGACTTGGAGCTGGCAAACAAAGGAGAGACTGCAATACAAGTACCATCTCTCAGAAAGATGCTGTGTGCAGATTTCCAGTAGCTACTTTCGGACGTGGATCATCGTCAGAGGGATCAAACAAGCTTGCTCTGCTCGCTCGGCAGCAGGACTCCTGAGATTAGTTGCCGGAGAGGTTGGTGCAAATGCACTTTCAAATAAGTAAGCAAGGAGTGACAGTAAAAGATGTGGCCCAGTTGCAAAGCTTACTAACTGCTGAATATATCCAGCAGGCTCTTTCAGTCCTGGCTCCTCGTCTGTGCGAGCAGAGACCAATCGTTCGTTCACTCCAAATTCGGGTTCAGGACGGGTGGGGAGTGCACCACATATGTTGTACTCAAACGGACTTGGAGCTGCCAAACAAAGGAGAGACTGCAATACAAGGGCCACCTCTCCAAATGATGCTGTGCACGGAAGACTTCCAGGAGCTACTTTCAGAGATGGATCATCGTCAGAGGGATCAAACAAACTTCCACTGATCACTCAGCTGCAGAACATCTGAGATTGGGTGCCGGAGAGGTTGGTGCAAATGCACTTACAGATAAGTAAGAAGGGAGTGAGAGTAAAAGAGGTGGCCCGGTTGCAAAGCTTCCTGAGTGCTGAAGAGATCCAGCAGCCTCTTTCAGTCCAGGCTCTCCGTCTGTGCGAGCAGAGACTAATCGTTCGTACACTCCAAACTCGGATTCAGGACGCCTGGGGAGTGCGCCACAGATGTTGTTCTCAAACGGACTTGGAGCTTGTAAACCAAGGAGCGATGGCAATGCAAGTGTCACCTTAGCAAATCGTGCTGTGTGCAGAAGAGATCCAGCTAGCTCTTTCAGTCCTGGCTCTTCGTCTGTGCGAGCAGAGACCAATCGTTCGCGACACCAAACTCGGATTCAGGACGGCTGGGGAGTGCTCCACAGATGTTGTGCTCAAAAGGACTTGGAGCTGGCAAACAAAGGAGAGACTGCAATACAAGTGCCACTTCTCCGAAAGATGCTTTTTTTGAGGATTTCCAGGAGTTACTTTCAGACAAGGATCATCGTCAGAGGGAACAAAGAAACTTGCTCTGCTCACTCAGCAGCAGGACGTCTGAGATTAGTTGCCGGAGAGGTTGGTGCAAATGCACTTTCAAAAAAGTAAGCAAAGAGTGACTGTAAAAGAGGTGGCCCGGTTGCAAAGCTTCCTGA
The DNA here is from genome assembly GCA_028858755.1 of Ara ararauna. NCBI lineage: Eukaryota > Metazoa > Chordata > Aves > Psittaciformes > Psittacidae > Ara > Ara ararauna. The sequence continues at coordinate 21,588,623 of CM054380.1, forward strand.
CTGCTGAAGAGATCCAGCAGCCTCTTTCAGTCCTGGCTCTTCGTCTGTGCGAGCAGAGACCATTCCTTTGTGCACTCCAAACTCGGGTTCAGGACGGGTGGGGAGTGCACCACATATGTTGTACTCAAACGGACTTGGAGCTGCCAAACAATCGAGCGACTCCAATAAAAGTGCCACCTCTCCAAAAGATTTTGCACACGGAAGACTTCCAGCAGGTACTTTCAGAGATGGATCATCGTCAGAGAGATCAAAAAAACTTGCTCTGATCACTCAGCAGCAGGACGTCTGAGATTGGGTGCCGGAGAGGTTGGTGCAAATGCATTTTCAAATAAGTAAGCAAAGAGTGACAGTAAAAGTTGTGGCCTGGTTGCAATTCCTGCGGTGAGCAGAAGAGATCCAGCAGCTTCTTTCAGTCCTGGCTCTTCGTCTGTGAGGGCAGAGACCAATCGTGCGTGTGCTCCAAACTCGGATTCAGGACGGCTGGGGAGAGCACCAAAGATATGCTCTAACGGACTTGGAGCTGGAAAAACAAGGAGAGACTGCAATGCAAGTGTCACCGTAGCAAATCCTGCTGATTGCAGAAGAGATCCAGCGGGCTCTTCCTGTCCTGGCTCTTCGTCTATGCGAGCAGAGACCAATCGTTCGTCCACTCCAAACTCGGATTCAGAAACCTGGGAAGTACACCACAGACGTTGTGATCACATGGACTTGGAGCTGGCAAACAAAGGAGAGACCACAAAAGGAGTACCAACTCTCCGAAAGATGCTGTAGTGCAGATTTCCAGTAGCTACTTTCAGACATGGATCATCGTCAGAGGGATCAAACAAGCTTGCTCTGCTCACTCAGCTGCAGGATGTCTGAGATTAGTTGCCGGAGAGGTTGGTGCAAATGCACTTTCAAATAAGTAAGCAAGGAGTGTCAGTAAAAGATTTGAGCTGGTTGCAAAGCTTGCTGACTGCTGAAGAGATCCAGCAGGCTCTTTCAGCCCTGGCTCTTCGTCTGTGGGAGCAGAGTCCAATCATTCGTTCAAACACAGCTACAGGGCGGCCAGGAGAACATCCAAAGATGTTGTACTCAAAGGCACTTTGAGGTGGGAAAGCAAGGAGCGAGAGCAATGCAGGTGGCACCGTTGCAAAGCTTATTGTGTGCAGAAGACGTGCAGCTGCATCTTTCAGCCCTGCCTCTTTCTCACTGGGAGCAGAGTCCAATCATTCGTGCAAACGCAGCTACAGGACGGCCGGGAGCACAACCGATGCTGTTGTATTCAAATGCACTTTGCGGTGGGAAAGCAAGGAGAGAGAGCAATGCAGGTGTCCCGGTTGCAAAGCTTACTGACTGCTGAGGAGATCCAGCAGCCTCTTTCAGTCCTGGCTCTTCGTCTGTGCGAGCAGAGACCAATCGTTTGTACACTCCAAACTCGGATTCAGGACGGCTGGGGAGTGCACCAGAGATGTGCTCAAACGGACTTGGAGCTGGCAAACAAAGGAGAGCCTGCAATACAAGTACCATCTCTCAGAAAGATGCTGTGTGCAGATTTCCAGTAGCTACTTTCGGACGTGGATCATCGTCAGAGGGATCAAACAAGCTTGCTCTGCTCGCTCGGCAGCAGGACTCCTGAGATTAGTTGCCGGAGAGGTTGGTGCAAATGCACTTTCAAATAAGTAAGCAAGGAGTGACAGTAAAAGAGGTGGCCCAGTTGCAAAGCTTACTAACTGCTGAATATATCCAGCAGGCTCTTTCAGTCCTGGCTCCTCGTCTCTGCGAGCAGAGACTAATCGTTCGTTCACTCCAAATTCGGGTTCAGGACGGGTGAGGAGTGCACCACATATGTTGTACTCAAACGGACTTGGAGCTGCCAAACAAAGGAGAGACTCCAATACAAGGGCCACCTCTCCAAATGATGCTGTGCACGGAAGACTTCCAGGAGCTACTTTCAGAGATGGATCATCGTCAGAGGGATCAAACAAACTTCCACTGATCACTCAGCTGCAGAACATCTGAGATTGGGTGCCGGAGAGGTTGGTGCAAATGCACTTACAGATAAGTAAGAAGGGAGTGAGAGTAAAAGAGGTGGCCCGGTTGCAAAGCTTCCTGACTGCTGAAGAGATCCAGCAGCCTCTTTCAGTCCAGGCTCTCCGTCTGTGCGAGCAGAGACCAATCGTTCGCGACACCAAACTCGGATTCAGGACGGCTGGGGAGTGCTCCACAGATGTTGTGCTCAAAAGGACTTGGAGCTGGCAAACAAAGGAGAGACTGCAATACAAGTGCCACTTCTCAGAAAGATGCTTTTTTTGAGGATTTCCAGGAGTTACTTTCAGACAAGGATCATCGTCAGAGGGAACAAAAAACTTGCCCTGCTCACTCAGCAGCAGGACGTCTGAGATTAGTTGCCGGAGAGGTTGGTGCAAATGCACTTTCAAAAAAGTAAGCAAAGAGTGACTGTAAAAGAGGTGGCCCGGTTGCAAAGCTTCCTGACTGCTGAAGAGATCCAGCAGCCTCTTTCAGTCCTGGCTCTTCGTCTGTGCGAGCAGAGACCATTCCTTTGTGCACTCCAAACTCGGGTTCAGGACGGGTGGGGAGTGCACCACATATGTTGTACTCAAACGGACTTGGAGCTGCCAAACAATCGAGCGACTCCAATAAAAGTGCCACCTCTCCAAAAGATTTTGCACACGGAAGACTTCCAGTAGGTACTTTCAGAGATGGATCATCGTCAGAGAGATCAAAAAAACTTGCTCTGATCACTCAGCAGCAGGACGTCTGAGATTGGGTGCCGGAGAGGTTGGTGCAAATGCATTTTCAAATAAGTAAGCAAAGAGTGACAGTAAAAGTTGTAGCCTGGTTGCAAATCCTGCGGTGAGCAGAAGAGATCCAGCAGCCTCTTTCAGTCCTGGCTCTTCGTCTGTGAGGGCAGAGACCAATCGTTCGTGTACTCCAAACTCGGATTCAGGACGGCTGGGGAGAGCACCAAAGATATGCTCTAACGGACTTGGAGCTGGAAAAACAAGGAGAGACTGCAATGCAAGTGTCACCGTAGCAAATCCTGCTGATTGCAGAAGAGATCCAGCGGGCTCTTCCTGTCCTGGCTCTTCGTCTATGCGAGCAGAGACCAATCGTTCGTCCCCTCCAAACTCGGATTCAGAAACCTGGGAAGTACACCACAGACGTTGTGATCACATGGACTTGGAGCTGGCAAACAAAGGAGAGACCACAAAAGGAGTACCAACTCTCCGAAAGATGCTGTAGTGCAGATTTCCAGTAGCTACTTTCAGACATGGATCATCGTCAGAGGGATCAAACAAGCTTGCTCTGCTCACTCAGCTGCAGGATGTCTGAGATTAGTTGCCGGAGAGGTTGGTGCAAATGCACTTTCAAATAAGTAAGCAAGGAGTGTCAGTAAAAGATTTGAGCTGGTTGCAAAGCTTGCTGACTGCTGAAGAGATCCAGCAGGCTCTTTCAGCCCTGGCTCTTCGTCTGTGGGAGCAGAGTCCAATCATTCGTTCAAACACAGCTACAGGGCGGCCAGGAGAACATCCAAAGATGTTGTACTCAAAGGCACTTTGAGGTGGGAAAGCAAGGAGCGAGAGCAATGCAGGTGGCACCGTTGCAAAGCTTATTGTGTGCAGAAGACGTGCAGCTGCATCTTTCAGCCCTGCCTCTTTCTCACTGGGAGCAGAGTCCAATCATTCGTGCAAACGCAGCTACAGGACGGCCGGGAGCACAACCGATGCTGTTGTATTCAAATGCACTTTGCGGTGGGAAAGCAAGGAGCGAGAGCAATACAGGTGTCCCGGTTGCAAAGCTTACTGACTGCTGAGGAGATCCAGCAGCCTCTTTCAGTCCTGGCTCTTCGTCTGTGCGAGCAGAGACCAATCGTTCGTACACACCAAACTCGGATTCAGGACGGCTGGGGAGTGCACCAGAGATGTGCTCAAACGGACTTGGAGCTGGCAAACAAAGGAGAGACTGCAATACAAGTACCATCTCTCAGAAAGATGCTGTGTGCAGATTTCCAGTAGCTACTTTCGGACGTGGATCATCGTCAGAGGGATCAAACAAGCTTGCTCTGCTCGCTCGGCAGCAGGACTCCTGAGATTAGTTGCCGGAGAGGTTGGTGCAAATGCACTTTCCAATAAGTAAGCAAGGAGTGACAGTAAAAGATGTGGCCCAGTTGCAAAGCTTACTAACTGCTGAATATATCCAGCAGGCTCTTTCAGTCCTGGCTCCTCGTCTCTGCGAGCAGAGACTAATCGTTCGTTCACTCCAAATTCGGGTTCAGGACGGGTGAGGAGTGCACCACATATGTTGTACTCAAACGGACTTGGAGCTGCCAAACAAAGGAGAGACTGCAATACAAGGGCCACCTCTCCAAATGATGCTGTGCACGGAAGACTTCCAGGAGCTACTTTCAGAGATGGATCATCGTCAGAGGGATCAAACAAACTTCCACTGATCACTCAGCTGCAGAACATCTGAGATTGGGTGCCGGAGAGGTTGGTGCAAATGCACTTACAGATAAGTAAGAAGGGAGTGAGAGTAAAAGAGGTGGCCCGGTTGCAAAGCTTCCTGAGTGCTGAAGAGATCCAGCAGCCTCTTTCAGTCCAGGCTCTCCGTCTGTGCGAGCAGAGACTAATCGTTCGTACACTCCAAACTCGGATTCAGGACGCCTGGGGAGTGCGCCACAGATGTTGTTCTCAAACGGACTTGGAGCTTGTAAACCAAGGAGCGATGGCAATGCAAGTGTCACCTTAGCAAATCGTGCTGTGTGCAGAAGAGATCCAGCTAGCTCTTTCAGTCCTGGCTCTTCGTCTGTGCGAGCAGAGACCAATCGTTCGCGACACCAAACTCGGATTCAGGACGGCTGGGGAGTGCTCCACAGATGTTGTGCTCAAAAGGACTTGGAGCTGGCAAACAAAGGAGAGACTGCAATACAAGTGCCACTTCTCCGAAAGATGCTTTTTTTGAGGATTTCCAGGAGTTACTTTCAGACAAGGATCATCGTCAGAGGGAACAAAGAAACTTGCTCTGCTCACTCAGCAGCAGGACGTCTGAGATTAGTTGCCGGAGAGGTTGGTGCAAATGCACTTTCAAAAAAGTAAGCAAAGAGTGACTGTAAAAGAGGTGGCCCGGTTGCAAAGCTTCCTGACTGCTGAAGAGATCCAGCAGCCTCTTTCAGTCCTGGCTCTTCGTCTGTGCGAGCAGAGACCATTCCTTTGTGCACTCCAAACTCGGGTTCAGGACGGGTGGGGAGTGCACCACATATGTTGTACTCAAACGGACTTGGAGCTGCCAAACAAACGAGAGACTCCAATACAAGTGCCACCTCTCCAAAAGATTTTGCACACGGAAGACTTCCAGCAGGTACTTTCAGAGATGGATCATCGTCAGAGAGATCAAAAAAACTTGCTCTGATCACTCAGCAGCAGGACGTCTGAGATTGGGTGCCGGAGAGGTTGGTGCAAATGCATTTTCAAATAAGTAAGCAAAGAGTGACAGTAAAAGTTGTGGCCTGGTTGCAATTCCTGCGGTGAGCAGAAGAGATCCAGCAGCTTCTTTCAGTCCTGGCTCTTCGTCTGTGAGGGCAGAGACCAATCGTTCGTGTACTCCAAACTCGGATTCAGGACGGCTGGGGAGAGCACCAAAGATATGCTCTAACGGACTTGGAGCTGGAAAAACAAGGAGAGACTACAACGCAAGTGTCACCGTAGCAACTCCTGCAGATTGCAGAAGAGATCCAGCGGGCTCTTTCTGCCCTGGCTCTTCGTCTATGCGAGCAGAGACCAGTCGTTCGTCCACTCCAAACTCGGATTCAGGAACCTGGGAAGTACACCACAGACGTTGTGATCACATGGACTTGGAGCTGGCAAACAAAGGAGAGACCACAAAAGAAGTACCAACTCTCCGAAAGATGCTGTAGTGCAGATTTCCAGTAGCTACTTTCAGACATGGATCATCGTCAGAGGGATCAAACAAGCTTGCTCTGCTCACTCAGCTGCAGGACGTCTGAGATTAGTTGCCGGAGAGGTTGGTGCAAATGCACTTTCAAAAAAGTAAGCAAAGAGTGACTGTAAAAGAGGTGGCCCGGTTGCAAAGCTTCCTGACTGCTGAAGAGATCCAGCAGCCTCTTTCAGTCCTGGCTCTTCGTCTGTGCGAGCAGAGACCATTCCTTTGTGCACTCCAAACTCGGGTTCAGGACGGGTGGGGAGTGCACCACATATGTTGTACTCAAACGGACTTGGAGCTGCCAAACAATCGAGCGACTCCAATAAAAGTGCCACCTCTCCAAAAGATTTTGCACACGGAAGACTTCCAGCAGGTACTTTCAGAGATGGATCATCGTCAGAGAGATCAAAAAAACTTGCTCTGATCACTCAGCAGCAGGACGTCTGAGATTGGGTGCCGGAGAGGTTGGTGCAAATGCATTTTCAAATAAGTAAGCAAAGAGTGACAGTAAAAGTTGTGGCCTGGTTGCAATTCCTGCGGTGAGCAGAAGAGATCCAGCAGCCTCTTTCAGTCCTGGCTCTTCGTCTGTGAGGGCAGAGACCAATCGTTCGTGTACTCCAAACTCGGATTCAGGACGGCTGGGGAGAGCACCAAAGATATGCTCTAACGGACTTGGAGCTGGAAAAACAAGGAGAGACTGCAATGCAAGTGTCACCGTAGCAAATCCTGCTGATTGCAGAAGAGATCCAGCGGGCTCTTCCTGTCCTGGCTCTTCGTCTATGCGAGCAGAGACCAATCGTTCGTCCCCTCCAAACTCGGATTCAGAAACCTGGGAAGTACACCACAGACGTTGTGATCACATGGACTTGGAGCTGGCAAACAAAGGAGAGACCACAAAAGGAGTACCAACTCTCCGAAAGATGCTGTAGTGCAGATTTCCAGTAGCTACTTTCAGACATGGATCATCGTCAGAGGGATCAAACAAGCTTGCTCTGCTCACTCAGCTGCAGGATGTCTGAGATTAGTTGCCGGAGAGGTTGGTGCAAATACACTTTCAAATAAGTAAGCAAGGAGTGTCAGTAAAAGATTTGAGCTGGTTGCAAAGCTTGCTGACTGCTGAAGAGATCCAGCAGGCTCTTTCAGCCCTGGCTCTTCGTCTGTGGGAGCAGAGTCCAATCATTCGTTCAAACACAGCTACAGGGCGGCCAGGAGAACATCCAAAGATGTTGTACTCAAAGGCACTTTGAGGTGGGAAAGCAAGGAGCGAGAGCAATGCAGGTGGCACCGTTGCAAAGCTTATTGTGTGCAGAAGACGTGCAGCTGCATCTTTCAGCCCTGCCTCTTTCTCACTGGGAGCAGAGTCCAATCATTCGTGCAAACGCAGCTACAGGACGGCCGGGAGCACAACCGATGCTGTTGTATTCAAATGCACTTTGCGGTGGGAAAGCAAGGAGAGAGAGCAATGCAGGTGTCCCGGTTGCAAAGCTTACTGACTGCTGAGGAGATCCAGCAGCCTCTTTCTGTCCTGGCTCTTCGTCTGTGCGAGCAGAGACCAATCGTTTGTACACTCCAAACTCGGATTCAGGACGGCTGGGGAGTGCACCAGAGATGTGCTCAAACGGACTTGGAGCTGGCAAACAAAGGAGAGACTGCAATACAAGTACCATCTCTCAGAAAGATGCTGTGTGCAGATTTCCAGTAGCTACTTTCGGACGTGGATCATCGTCAGAGGGATCAAACAAGCTTGCTCTGCTCGCTCGGCAGCAGGACTCCTGAGATAAGTTGCCGGAGAGGTTGGTGCAAATGCACTTTCAAATAAGTAAGCAAGGAGTGACAGTAAAAGATGTGGCCCAGTTGCAAAGCTTACTAACTGCTGAATATATCCAGCAGGCTCTTTCAGTCCTGGCTCCTCGTCTCTGCGAGCAGAGACTAATCGTTCGTTCACTCCAAATTCGGGTTCAGGACGGGTGAGGAGTGCACCACATATGTTGTACTCAAACGGACTTGGAGCTGCCAAACAAAGGAGAGACTCCAATACAAGGGCCACCTCTCCAAATGATGCTGTGCACGGAAGACTTCCAGGAGCTACTTTCAGAGATGGATCATCGTCAGAGGGATCAAACAAACTTCCACTGATCACTCAGCTGCAGAACATCTGAGATTGGGTGCCGGAGAGGTTGGTGCAAATGCACTTACAGATAAGTAAGAAGGGAGTGAGAGTAAAAGAGGTGGCCCGGTTGCAAAGCTTCCTGAGTGCTGAAGAGATCCAGCAGCCTCTTTCAGTCCAGGCTCTCCGTCTGTGCGAGCAGAGACTAATCGTTCGTACACTCCAAACTCGGATTCAGGACGCCTGGGGAGTGCGCCACAGATGTTGTTCTCAAACGGACTTGGAGCTTGTAAACCAGGGAGCGATGGCAATGCAAGTGTCACCTTAGCAAATCGTGCTGTGTGCAGAAGAGATCCAGCTAGCTCTTTCAGTCCTGGCTCTTCGTCTGTGCGAGCAGAGACCAATCGTTCGCGACACCAAACTCGGATTCAGGACGGCTGGGGAGTGCTCCACAGATGTTGTGCTCAAAAGGACTTGGAGCTGGCAAACAAAGGAGAGACTGCAATACAAGTGCCACTTCTCCGAAAGATGCTTTTTTTGAGGATTTCCAGGAGTTACTTTCAGACAAGGATCATCGTCAGAGGGAACAAAGAAACTTGCTCTGCTCACTCAGCAGCAGGACGTCTGAGATTAGTTGCCGGAGAGGTTGGTGCAAATGCACTTTCAAAAAAGTAAGCAAAGAGTGACTGTAAAAGAGGTGGCCCGGTTGCAAAGCTTCCTGACTGCTGAAGAGATCCAGCAGCCTCTTTCAGTCCTGGCTCTTCGTCTGTGCGAGCAGAGACCATTCCTTTGTGCACTCCAAACTCGGGTTCAGGACGGGTGGGGAGTGCACCACATATGTTGTACTCAAACGGACTTGGAGCTGCCAAACAAACGAGAGACTCCAATACAAGTGCCACCTCTCCAAAAGATTTTGCACACGGAAGACTTCCAGCAGGTACTTTCAGAGATGGATCATCGTCAGAGAGATCAAAAAAACTTGCTCTGATCACTCAGCAGCAGGACGTCTGAGATTGGGTGCCGGAGAGGTTGGTGCAAATGCATTTTCAAATAAGTAAGCAAAGAGTGACAGTAAAAGTTGTGGCCTGGTTGCAATTCCTGCGGTGAGCAGAAGAGATCCAGCAGCTTCTTTCAGTCCTGGCTCTTCGTCTGTGAGGGCAGAGACCAATCGTTCGTGTACTCCAAACTCGGATTCAGGACGGCTGGGGAGAGCACCAAAGATATGCTCTAACGGACTTGGAGCTGGAAAAACAAGGAGAGACTACAACGCAAGTGTCACCGTAGCAACTCCTGCAGATTGCAGAAGAGATCCAGCGGGCTCTTTCTGTCCTGGCTCTTCGTCTATGCGAGCAGAGACCAGTCGTTCGTCCACTCCAAACTCGGATTCAGGAACCTGGGAAGTACACCACAGACGTTGTGATCACATGGACTTGGAGCTGGCAAACAAAGGAGAGACCACAAAAGAAGTACCAACTCTCCGAAAGATGCTGTAGTGCAGATTTCCAGTAGCTACTTTCAGACATGGATCATCGTCAGAGGGATCAAACAAGCTTGCTCTGCTCACTCAGCTGCAGGACGTCTGAGATTAGTTGCCGGAGAGGTTGGTGCAAATGCACTTTCAAAAAAGTAAGCAAAGAGTGACTGTAAAAGAGGTGGCCCGGTTGCAAAGCTTCCTGACTGCTGAAGAGATCCAGCAGCCTCTTTCAGTCCTGGCTCTTCGTCTGTGCGAGCAGAGACCATTCCTTTGTGCACTCCAAACTCGGGTTCAGGACGGGTGGGGAGTGCACCACATATGTTGTACTCAAACGGACTTGGAGCTGCCAAACAATCGAGCGACTCCAAAAAAAGTGCCACCTCTCCAAAAGATTTTGCACACGGAAGACTTCCAGCAGGTACTTTCAGAGATGGATCATCGTCAGAGAGATCAAAAAAACTTGCTCTGATCACTCAGCAGCAGGACGTCTGAGATTGGGTGCCGGAGAGGTTGGTGCAAATGCATTTTCAAATAAGTAAGCAAAGAGTGACAGTAAAAGTTGTGGCCTGGTTGCAATTCCTGCGGTGAGCAGAAGAGATCCAGCAGCCTCTTTCAGTCCTGGCTCTTCGTCTGTGAGGGCAGAGACCAATCGTTCGTGTACTCCAAACTCGGATTCAGGACGGCTGGGGAGAGCACCAAAGATATGCTCTAACGGACTTGGAGCTGGAAAAACAAGGAGAGACTGCAATGCAAGTGTCACCGTAGCAAATCCTGCTGATTGCAGAAGAGATCCAGCGGGCTCTTCCTGTCCTGGCTCTTCGTCTATGCGAGCAGAGACCAATCGTTCGTCCCCTCCAAACTCGGATTCAGAAACCTGGGAAGTACACCACAGACGTTGTGATCACATGGACTTGGAGCTGGCAAACAAAGGAGAGACCACAAAAGGAGTACCAACTCTCCGAAAGATGCTGTAGTGCAGATTTCCAGTAGCTACTTTCAGACATGGATCATCGTCAGAGGGATCAAACAAGCTTGCTCTGCTCACTCAGCTGCAGGATGTCTGAGATTAGTTGCCGGAGAGGTTGGTGCAAATACACTTTCAAATAAGTAAGCAAGGAGTGTCAGTAAAAGATTTGAGCTGGTTGCAAAGCTTGCTGACTGCTGAAGAGATCCAGCAGGCTCTTTCAGCCCTGGCTCTTCGTCTGTGGGAGCAGAGTCCAATCATTCGTTCAAACACAGCTACAGGGCGGCCAGGAGAACATCCAAAGATGTTGTACTCAAAGGCACTTTGAGGTGGGAAAGCAAGGAGCGAGAGCAATGCAGGTGGCACCGTTGCAAAGCTTATTGTGTGCAGAAGACGTGCAGCTGCATCTTTCAGCCCTGCCTCTTTCTCACTGGGAGCAGAGTCCAATCATTCGTGCAAACGCAGCTACAGGACGGCCGGGAGCACAACCGATGCTGTTGTATTCAAATGCACTTTGCGGTGGGAAAGCAAGGAGAGAGAGCAATGCAGGTGTCCCGGTTGCAAAGCTTACTGACTGCTGAGGAGATCCAGCAGCCTCTTTCAGTCCTGGCTCTTCGTCTGTGCGAGCAGAGACCAATCGTTCGTACACTCCAAACTCGGATTCAGGACGGCTGGGGAGTGCACCAGAGATGTGCTCAAACGGACTTGGAGCTGGCAAACAAAGGAGAGACTGCAATACAAGTACCATCTCTCAGAAAGATGCTGTGTGCAGATTTCCAGTAGCTACTTTCGGACGTGGATCATCGTCAGAGGGATCAAACAAGCTTGCTCTGCTCGCTCGGCAGCAGGACTCCTGAGATTAGTTGCCGGAGAGGTTGGTGCAAATGCACTTTCAAATAAGTAAGCAAGGAGTGACAGTAAAAGATGTGGCCCAGTTGCAAAGCTTACTAACTGCTGAATATATCCAGCAGGCTCTTTCAGTCCTGGCTCCTCGTCTCTGCGAGCAGAGACTAATCGTTCGTTCACTCCAAACTCGGGTTCAGGACGGGTGAGGAGTGCACCACATATGTTGTACTCAAACGGACTTGGAGCTGCCAAACAAAGGAGAGACTGCAATACAAGGGCCACCTCTCCAAATGATGCTGTGCACGGAAGACTTCCAGGAGCTACTTTCAGAGATGGATCATCGTCAGAGGGATCAAACAAACTTCCACTGATCACTCAGCTGCAGAACATCTGAGATTGGGTGCCGGAGAGGTTGGTGCAAATGCACTTACAGATAAGTAAGAAGGGAGTGAGAGTAAAAGAGGTGGCCCGGTTGCAAAGCTTCCTGAGTGCTGAAGAGATCCAGCAGCCTCTTTCAGTCCAGGCTCTCCGTCTGTGCGAGCAGAGACCAATCGTTCGCGACACCAAACTCGGATTCAGGACGCCTGGGGAGTGCGCCACAGATGTTGTTCTCAAACGGACTTGGAGCTTGTAAACCAAGGAGCGATGGCAATGCAAGTGTCACCTTAGCAAATCGTGCTGTGTGCAGAAGAGATCCAGCTAGCTCTTTCAGTCCTGGCTCTTCGTCTGTGCGAGCAGAGACCAATCGTTCGCGACACCAAACTCGGATTCAGGACGGCTGGGGAGTGCTCCACAGATGTTGTGCTCAAAAGGACTTGGAGCTGGCAAACAAAGGAGAGACTGCAATACAAGTGCCACTTCTCCGAAAGATGCTTTTTTTGAGGATTTCCAGGAGTTACTTTCAGACAAGGATCATCGTCAGAGGGAACAAAGAAACTTGCTCTGCTCACTCAGCAGCAGGACGTCTGAGATTAGTTGCCGGAGAGGTTGGTGCAAATGCACTTTCAAAAAAGTAAGCAAAGAGTGACTGTAAAAGAGGTGGCCCGGTTGCAAAGCTTCCTGACTGCTGAAGAGATCCAGCAGCCTCTTTCAGTCCTGGCTCTTCGTCTGTGCGAGCAGAGACCATTCCTTTGTGCACTCCAAACTCGGGTTCAGGACGGGTGGGGAGTGCACCACATATGTTGTACTCAAACGGACTTGGAGCTGCCAAACAAACGAGAGACTCCAATACAAGTGCCACCTCTCCAAAAGATTTTGCACACGGAAGACTTCCAGCAGGTACTTTCAGAGATGGATCATCGTCAGAGAGATCAAAAAAACTTGCTCTGATCACTCAGCAGCAGGACGTCTGAGATTGGGTGCCGGAGAGGTTGGTGCAAATGCATTTTCAAATAAGTAAGCAAAGAGTGACAGTAAAAGTTGTGGCCTGGTTGCAATTCCTGCGGTGAGCAGAAGAGATCCAGCAGCTTCTTTCAGTCCTGGCTCTTCGTCTGTGAGGGCAGAGACCAATCGTTCGTGTACTCCAAACTCGGATTCAGGACGGCTGGGGAGAGCACCAAAGATATGCTCTAACGGACTTGGAGCTGGAAAAACAAGGAGAGACTACAACGCAAGTGTCACCGTAGCAACTCCTGCAGATTGCAGAAGAGATCCAGCGGGCTCTTTCTGTCCTGGCTCTTCGTCTATGCGAGCAGAGACCAGTCGTTCGTCCACTCCAAACTCGGATTCAGGAACCTGGGAAGTACACCACAGACGTTGTGATCACATGGACTTGGAGCTGGCAAACAAAGGAGAGACCACAAAAGAAGTACCAACTCTCCGAAAGATGCTGTAGTGCAGATTTCCAGTAGCTACTTTCAGACATGGATCATCGTCAGAGGGATCAAACAAGCTTGCTCTGCTCACTCAGCTGCAGGACGTCTGAGATTAGTTGCCGGAGAGGTTGGTGCAAATGCACTTTCAAAAAAGTAAGCAAAGAGTGACTGTAAAAGAGGTGGCCCGGTTGCAAAGCTTCCTGACTGCTGAAGAGATCCAGCAGCCTCTTTCAGTCCTGGCTCTTCGTCTGTGCGAGCAGAGACCATTCCTTTGTGCACTCCAAACTCGGGTTCAGGACGGGTGGGGAGTGCACCACATATGTTGTACTCAAACGGACTTGGAGCTGCCAAACAATCGAGCGACTCCAATAAAAGTGCCACCTCTCCAAAAGATTTTGCACACGGAAGACTTCCAGGAGCAACTTTCAGAGATGGATCATCGTCAGAGAGATCAAAAAAACTTGCTCTGATCACTCAGCAGCAGGACGTCTGAGATTGGGTGCCGGAGAGGTTGGTGCAAATGCATTTTCAAATAAGTAAGCAAAGAGTGACAGTAAAAGTTGTGGCCTGGTTGCAATTCCTGCGGTGAGCAGAAGAGATCCAGCAGCCTCTTTCAGTCCTGGCTCTTCGTCTGTGAGGGCAGAGACCAATCGTTTGTGTACTCCAAACTCGGATTCAGGACGGCTGGGGAGAGCACCAAAGATATGCTCTAACGGACTTGGAGCTGGAAAAACAAGGAGAGACTGCAATGCAAGTGTCACCGTAGCAAATCCTGCTGATTGCAGAAGAGATCCAGCGGGCTCTTCCTGTCCTGGCTCTTCGTCTATGCGAGCAGAGACCAATCGTTCGTCCCCTCCAAACTCGGATTCAGAAACCTGGGAAGTACACCACAGACGTTGTGATCACATGGACTTGGAGCTGGCAAACAAAGGAGAGACCACAAAAGGAGTACCAACTCTCCGAAAGATGCTGTAGTGCAGATTTCCAGTAGCTACTTTCAGACATGGATCATCGTCAGAGGGATCAAACAAGCTTGCTCTGCTCACTCAGCTGCAGGATGTCTGAGATTAGTTGCCGGAGAGGTTGGTGCAAATACACTTTCAAATAAGTAAGCAAGGAGTGTCAGTAAAAGATTTGAGCTGGTTGCAAAGCTTGCTGACTGCTGAAGAGATCCAGCAGGCTCTTTCAGCCCTGGCTCTTCGTCTGTGGGAGCAGAGTCCAATCATTCGTTCAAACACAGCTACAGGGCGGCCAGGAGAACATCCAAAGATGTTGTACTCAAAGGCACTTTGAGGTGGGAAAGCAAGGAGCGAGAGCAATGCAGGTGGCACCGTTGCAAAGCTTATTGTGTGCAGAAGACGTGCAGCTGCATCTTTCAGCCCTGCCTCTTTCTCACTGGGAGCAGAGTCCAATCATTCGTGCAAACGCAGCTACAGGACGGCCGGGAGCACAACCGATGCTGTTGTATTCAAATGCACTTTGCGGTGGGAAAGCAAGGAGCGAGAGCAATACAGGTGTCCCGGTTGCAAAGCTTACTGACTGCTGAGGAGATCCAGCAGCCTCTTTCAGTCCTGGCTCTTCGTCTGTGCGAGCAGAGACCAATCGTTCGTACACTCCAAACTCGGATTCAGGACGGCTGGGGAGTGCACCAGAGATGTGCTCAAACGGACTTGGAGCTGGCAAACAAAGGAGAGACTGCAATACAAGTACCATCTCTCAGAAAGATGCTGTGTGCAGATTTCCAGTAGCTACTTTCGGACGTGGATCATCGTCAGAGGGATCAAACAAGCTTGCTCTGCTCGCTCGGCAGCAGGACTCCTGAGATTAGTTGCCGGAGAGGTTGGTGCAAATGCACTTTCAAATAAGTAAGCAAGGAGTGACAGTAAAAGATGTGGCCCAGTTGCAAAGCTTACTAACTGCTGAATATATCCAGCAGGCTCTTTCAGTCCTGGCTCCTCGTCTCTGCGAGCAGAGACTAATCGTTCGTTCACTCCAAATTCGGGTTCAGGACGGGTGAGGAGTGCACCACATATGTTGTACTCAAACGGACTTGGAGCTGCCAAACAAAGGAGAGACTCCAATACAAGGGCCACCTCTCCAAATGATGCTGTGCACGGAAGACTTCCAGGAGCTACTTTCAGAGATGGATCATCGTCAGAGGGATCAAGCAAACTTCCACTGATCACTCAGCTGCAGAACATCTGAGATTGGGTGCCGGAGAGGTTGGTGCAAATGCACTTACAGATAAGTAAGAAGGGAGTGAGAGTAAAAGAGGTGGCCCGGTTGCAAAGCTTCCTGACTGCTGAAGAGATCCAGCAGCCTCTTTCAGTCCAGGCTCTCCGTCTGTGCGAGCAGAGACTAATCGTTCGTACACTCCAAACTCGGATTCAGGACGCCTGGGGAGTGCGCCACAGATGTTGTTCTCAAACGGACTTGGAGCTTGTAAACCAAGGAGCGATGGCAATGCAAGTGTCACCTTAGCAAATCGTGCTGTGTGCAGAAGAGATCCAGCTAGCTCTTTCAGTCCTGGCTCTTCGTCTGTGCGAGCAGAGACCAATCGTTCGCGACACCAAACTCGGATTCAGGACGGCTGGGGAGTGCTCCACAGATGTTGTGCTCAAAAGGACTTGGAGCTGGCAAACAAAGGAGAGACTGCAATACAAGTGCCACTTCTCCGAAAGATGCTTTTTTTGAGGATTTCCAGGAGTTACTTTCAGACAAGGATCATCGTCAGAGGGAACAAAGAAACTTGCTCTGCTCACTCAGCAGCAGGACGTCTGAGATTAGTTGCCGGAGAGGTTGGTGCAAATGCACTTTCAAAAAAGTAAGCAAAGAGTGACTGTAAAAGAGGTGGCCCGGTTGCAAAGCTTCCTGACTGCTGAAGAGATCCAGCAGCCTCTTTCAGTCCTGGCTCTTCGTCTGTGCGAGCAGAGACCATTCCTTTGTGCACTCCAAACTCGGGTTCAGGACGGGTGGGGAGTGCACCACATATGTTGTACTCAAACGGACTTGGAGCTGCCAAACAATCGAGAGACTCCAATAAAAGTGCCACCTCTCCAAAAGATTTTGCACACGGAAGACTTCCAGCAGGTACTTTCAGAGATGGATCATCGTCAGAGAGATCAAAAAAACTTGCTCTGATCACTCAGCAGCAGGACGTCTGAGATTGGGTGCCGGAGAGGTTGGTGCAAATGCATTTTCAAATAAGTAAGCAAAGAGTGACAGTAAAAGTTGTGGCCTGGTTGCAATTCCTGCGGTGAGCAGAAGAGATCCAGCAGCCTCTTTCAGTCCTGGCTCTTCGTCTGTGAGGGCAGAGACCAATCGTTCGTGCACTCCAAACTCGGATTCAGGACGGCTGGGGAGAGCACCAAAGATATGCTCTAACGGACTTGGAGCGGGAAAAACAAGGAGAGACTACAACGCAAGTGTCACCGTAGCAACTCCTGCAGATTGCAGAAGAGATCCAGCGGGCTCTTTCTGTCCTGGCTCTTCGTCTATGCGAGCAGAGACCAATCGTTCGTCCACTCCAAACTCGGATTCAGGAACCTGGGAAGTACACCACAGACGTTGTGATCACATGGACTTGGAGCTGGCAAACAAAGGAGAGACCACAAAAGAAGTACCAACTCTCCGAAAGATGCTGTAGTGCAGATTTCCAGTAGCTACTTTCAGACATGGATCATCGTCAGAGGGATCAAACAAGCTTGCTCTGCTCACTCAGCTGCAGGACGTCTGAGATTAGTTGCCGGAGAGGTTGGTGCAAATGCACTTTCAAAAAAGTAAGCAAAGAGTGACTGTAAAAGAGGTGGCCCGGTTGCAAAGCTTCCTGACTGCTGAAGAGATCCAGCAGGCTCTTTCAGCCCTGGCTCTTCGTCTGTGGGAGCAGAGTCCAATCATTCGTTCAAACACAGCTACAGGGCGGCCAGGAGAACATCCAAAGATGTTGTACTCAAAGGCACTTTGAGGTGGGAAAGCAAGGAGCGAGAGCAATGCAGGTGGCACCGTTGCAAAGCTTATTGTGTGCAGAAGACGTGCAGCTGCATCTTTCAGCCCTGCCTCTTTCTCACTGGGAGCAGAGTCCAATCATTCGTGCAAACGCAGCTACAGGACGGCCGGGAGCACAACCGATGCTGTTGTATTCAAATGCACTTTGCGGTGGGAAAGCAAGGAGCGAGAGCAATACAGGTGTCCCGGCTGCAAAGCTTACTGACTGCTGAGGAGATCCAGCAGCCTCTTTCAGTCCTGGCTCTTCGTCTGTGCGAGCAGAGACCAATCGTTCGTACACTCCAAACTCGGATTCAGGACGGCTGGGGAGTGCACCAGAGATGTGCTCAAACGGACTTGGAGCTGGCAAACAAAGGAGAGACTGCAATACAAGTACCATCTCTCAGAAAGATGCTGTGTGCAGATTTCCAGTAGCTACTTTCGGACGTGGATCATCGTCAGAGGGAACAAAGAAACTTGCTCTGCTCACTCAGCAGCAGGACGTCTGAGATTAGTTGCCGGAGAGGTTGGTGCAAATGCACTTTCAAAAAAGTAAGCAAAGAGTGACTGTAAAAGAGGTGGCCCGGTTGCAAAGCTTCCTGACTGCTGAAGAGATCCAGCAGCCTCTTTCAGTCCTGGCTCTTCGTCTGTGCGAGCAGAGGCCATTCCTTTGTGCACTCCAAACTCGGGTTCAGGACGGGTGGGGAGTGCACCACATATGTTGTACTCAAACGGACTTGGAGCTGCCAAACAAACGAGAGACTCCAATACAAGTGCCACCTCTCCAAAAGATTTTGCACACGGAAGACTTCCAGCAGGTACTTTCAGAGATGGATCATCGTCAGAGAGATCAAAAAAACTTGCTCTGATCACTCAGCAGCAGGACGTCTGAGATTGGGTGCCGGAGAGGTTGGTGCAAATGCATTTTCAAATAAGTAAGCAAAGAGTGACAGTAAAAGTTGTGGCCTGGTTGCAATTCCTGCGGTGAGCAGAAGAGATCCAGCAGCTTCTTTCAGTCCTGGCTCTTCGTCTGTGAGGGCAGAGACCAATCGTTCGTGTACTCCAAACTCGGATTCAGGACGGCTGGGGAGAGCACCAAAGATATGCTCTAACGGACTTGGAGCTGGAAAAACAAGGAGAGACTACAACGCAAGTGTCACCGTAGCAACTCCTGCAGATTGCAGAAGAGATCCAGCGGGCTCTTTCTGTCCTGGCTCTTCGTCTATGCGAGCAGAGACCAGTCGTTCGTCCACTCCAAACTCGGATTCAGAAACCTGGGAAGTACACCACAGACGTTGTGATCACATGGACTTGGAGCTGGCAAACAAAGGAGAGACCACAAAAGAAGTACCAACTCTCCGAAAGATGCTGTAGTGCAGATTTCCAGTAGCTACTTTCAGACATGGATCATCGTCAGAGGGATCAAACAAGCTTGCTCTGCTCACTCAGCTGCAGGACGTCTGAGATTAGTTGCCGGAGAGGTTGGTGCAAATGCACTTTCAAAAAAGTAAGCAAAGAGTGACTGTAAAAGAGGTGGCCCGCTTGCAAAGCTTCCTGACTGCTGAAGAGATCCAGCAGCCTCTTTCAGTCCTGGCTCTTCGTCTGTGCGAGCAGAGACCATTCCTTTGTGCACTCCAAACTCGGGTTCAGGACGGGTGGGGAGTGCACCACATATGTTGTACTCAAACGGACTTGGAGCTGCCAAACAATCGAGCGACTCCAATAAAAGTGCCACCTCTCCAAAAGATTTTGCACACGGAAGACTTCCAGTAGGTACTTTCAGAGATGGATCATCGTCAGAGAGATCAAAAAAACTTGCTCTGATCACTCAGCAGCAGGACGTCTGAGATTGGGTGCCGGAGAGGTTGGTGCAAATGCATTTTCAAATAAGTAAGCAAAGAGTGACAGTAAAAGTTGTGGCCTGGTTGCAATTCCTGCGGTGAGCAGAAGAGATCCAGCAGCCTCTTTCAGTCCTGGCTCTTCGTCTGTGAGGGCAGAGACCAATCGTTCGTGTACTCCAAACTCGGATTCAGGACGGCTGGGGAGAGCACCAAAGATATGCTCTAACGGACTTGGAGCTGGAAAAACAAGGAGAGACTGCAATGCAAGTGTCACCGTAGCAAATCCTGCTGATTGCAGAAGAGATCCAGCGGGCTCTTCCTGTCCTGGCTCTTCGTCTATGCGAGCAGAGACCAATCGTTCGTCCCCTCCAAACTCGGATTCAGAAACCTGGGAAGTACACCACAGACGTTGTGATCACATGGACTTGGAGCTGGCAAACAAAGGAGAGACCACAAAAGGAGTACCAACTCTCCGAAAGATGCTGTAGTGCAGATTTCCAGTAGCTACTTTCAGACATGGATCATCGTCAGAGGGATCAAACAAGCTTGCTCTGCTCACTCAGCTGCAGGATGTCTGAGATTAGTTGCCGGAGAGGTTGGTGCAAATGCACTTTCAAATAAGTAAGCAAGGAGTGTCAGTAAAAGATTTGAGCTGGTTGCAAAGCTTGCTGACTGCTGAAGAGATCCAGCAGGCTCTTTCAGCCCTGGCTCTTCGTCTGTGGGAGCAGAGTCCAATCATTCGTTCAAACACAGCTACAGGGCGGCCAGGAGAACATCCAAAGATGTTGTACTCAAAGGCACTTTGAGGTGGGAAAGCAAGGAGCGAGAGCAATGCAGGTGGCACCGTTGCAAAGCTTATTGTGTGCAGAAGACGTGCAGCTGCATCTTTCAGCCCTGCCTCTTTCTCACTGGGAGCAGAGTCCAATCATTCGTGCAAACGCAGCTACAGGACGGCCGGGAGCACAACCGATGCTGTTGTATTCAAATGCACTTTGCGGTGGGAAAGCAAGGAGAGAGAGCAATGCAGGTGTCCCGGTTGCAAAGCTTACTGACTGCTGAGGAGATCCAGCAGCCTCTTTCAGTCCTGGCTCTTCGTCTGTGCGAGCAGAGACCAATCGTTCGTACACTCCAAACTCGGATTCAGGACGGCTGGGGAGTGCACCAGAGATGTGCTCAAACGGACTTGGAGCTGGCAAGCAAAGGAGAGACTGCAATACAAGTACCATCTCTCAGAAAGATGCTGTGTGCAGATTTCCAGTAGCTACTTTCGGACGTGGATCATCGTCAGAGGGATCAAACAAGCTTGCTCTGCTCGCTCGGCAGCAGGACTCCTGAGATTAGTTGCCGGAGAGGTTGGTGCAAATGCACTTTCAAATAAGTAAGCAAGGAGTGACAGTAAAAGATGTGGCCCAGTTGCAAAGCTTACTAACTGCTGAATATATCCAGCAGGCTCTTTCAGTCCTGGCTCCTCGTCTCTGCGAGCAGAGACTAATCGTTCGTTCACTCCAAATTCGGGTTCAGGACGGGTGAGGAGTGCACCACATATGTTGTACTCAAACGGACTTGGAGCTGCCAAACAAAGGAGAGACTCCAATACAAGGGCCACCTCTCCAAATGATGCTGTGCACGGAAGACTTCCAGGAGCTACTTTCAGAGATGGATCATCGTCAGAGGGATCAAACAAACTTCCACTGATCACTCAGCTGCAGAACATCTGAGATTGGGTGCCGGAGAGGTTGGTGCAAATGCACTTACAGATAAGTAAGAAGGGAGTGAGAGTAAAAGAGGTGGCCCGGTTGCAAAGCTTCCTGACTGCTGAAGAGATCCAGCAGCCTCTTTCAGTCCTGGCTCTCCGTCTGTGCGAGCAGAGACCAATCGTTCGCGACACCAAACTCGGATTCAGGACGGCTGGGGAGTGCTCCACAGATGTTGTGCTCAAAAGGACTTGGAGCAGGCAAACAAAGGAGAGACTGCAATACAAGTGCCACTTCTCCGAAAGATGCTTTTTTTGAGGATTTCCAGGAGTTACTTTCAGACAAGGATCATCGTCAGAGGGAACAAAGAAACTTGCTCTGCTCACTCAGCAGCAGGACGTCTGAGATTAGTTGCCGGAGAGGTTGGTGCAAATGCACTTTCAAAAAAGTAAGCAAAGAGTGACTGTAAAAGAGGTGGCCCGGTTGCAAAGCTTCCTGACTGCTGAAGAGATCCAGCAGCCTCTTTCAGTCCTGGCTCTTCGTCTGTGCGAGCAGAGACCATTCCTTTGTGCACTCCAAACTCGGGTTCAGGACGGGTGGGGAGTGCACCACATATGTTGTACTCAAACGGACTTGGAGCTGCCAAACAATCGAGAGACTCCAATAAAAGTGCCACCTCTCCAAAAGATTTTGCACACGGAAGACTTCCAGCAGGTACTTTCAGAGATGGATCATCGTCAGAGAGATCAAAAAAACTTGCTCTGATCACTCAGCAGCAGGACGTCTGAGATTGGGTGCCGGAGAGGTTGGTGCAAATGCATTTTCAAATAAGTAAGCAAAGAGTGACAGTAAAAGTTGTGGCCTGGTTGCAATTCCTGCGGTGAGCAGAAGAGATCCAGCAGCCTCTTTCAGTCCTGGCTCTTCGTCTGTGAGGGCAGAGACCAATCGTTCGTGCACTCCAAACTCGGATTCAGGACGGCTGGGGAGAGCACCAAAGATATGCTCTAACGGACTTGGAGCGGGAAAAACAAGGAGAGACTACAACGCAAGTGTCACCGTAGCAACTCCTGCAGATTGCAGAAGAGATCCAGCGGGCTCTTTCTGTCCTGGCTCTTCGTCTATGCGAGCAGAGACCAGTCGTTCGTCCACTCCAAACTCGGATTCAGGAACCTGGGAAGTACACCACAGACGTTGTGATCACATGGACTTGGAGCTGGCAAACAAAGGAGAGACCACAAAAGAAGTACCAACTCTCCGAAAGATGCTGTAGTGCAGATTTCCAGTAGCTACTTTCAGACATGGATCATCGTCAGAGGGATCAAACAAGCTTGCTCTGCTCACTCAGCTGCAGGACGTCTGAGATTAGTTGCCGGAGAGGTTGGTGCAAATGCACTTTCAAAAAAGTAAGCAAAGAGTGACTGTAAAAGAGGTGGCCCGGTTGCAAAGCTTCCGGACTGCTGAAGAGATCCAGCAGGCTCTTTCAGCCCTGGCTCTTCGTCTGTGGGAGCAGAGTCCAATCATTCGTTCAAACACAGCTACAGGGCGGCCAGGAGAACATCCAAAGATGTTGTACTCAAAGGCACTTTGAGGTGGGAAAGCAAGGAGCGAGAGCAATGCAGGTGGCACCGTTGCAAAGCTTATTGTGTGCAGAAGACGTGCAGCTGCATCTTTCAGCCCTGCCTCTTTCTCACTGGGAGCAGAGTCCAATCATTCGTGCAAACGCAGCTACAGGACGGCCGGGAGCACAACCGATGCTGTTGTATTCAAATGCACTTTGCGGTGGGAAAGCAAGGAGCGAGAGCAATACAGGTGTCCCGGCTGCAAAGCTTACTGACTGCTGAGGAGATCCAGCAGCCTCTTTCAGTCCTGGCTCTTCGTCTGTGCGAGCAGAGACCAATCGTTCGTACACTCCAAACTCGGATTCAGGACGGCTGGGGAGTGCACCAGAGATGTGCTCAAACGGACTTGGAGCTGGCAAACAAAGGAGAGACTGCAATACAAGTACCATCTCTCAGAAAGATGCTGTGTGCAGATTTCCAGTAGCTACTTTCGGACGTGGATCATCGTCAGAGGGAACAAAGAAACTTGCTCTGCTCACTCAGCAGCAGGACGTCTGAGATTAGTTGCCGGAGAGGTTGGTGCAAATGCACTTTCAAAAAAGTAAGCAAAGAGTGACTGTAAAAGAGGTGGCCCGGTTGCAAAGCTTCCTGACTGCTGAAGAGATCCAGCAGCCTCTTTCAGTCCTGGCTCTTCGTCTGTGCGAGCAGAGGCCATTCCTTTGTGCACTCCAAACTCGGGTTCAGGACGGGTGGGGAGTGCACCACATATGTTGTACTCAAACGGACTTGGAGCTGCCAAACAAACGAGAGACTCCAATACAAGTGCCACCTCTCCAAAAGATTTTGCACACGGAAGACTTCCAGTAGGTACTTTCAGAGATGGATCATCGTCAGAGGGATCAAAAAAACTTGCTCTGATCACTCAGCAGCAGGACGTCTGAGATTGGGTGCCGGAGAGGTTGGTGCAAATGCATTTTCAAATAAGTAAGCAAAGAGTGACAGTAAAAGTTGTGGCCTGGTTGCAATTCCTGCGGTGAGCAGAAGAGATCCAGCAGCTTCTTTCAGTCCTGGCTCTTCGTCTGTGAGGGCAGAGACCAATCGTTCGTGTACTCCAAACTCGGATTCAGGACGGCTGGGGAGAGCACCAAAGATATGCTCTAACGGACTTGGAGCTGGAAAAACAAGGAGAGACTGCAATGCAAGTGTCACCGTAGCAAATCCTGCTGATTGCAGAAGAGATCCAGCGGGCTCTTCCTGTCCTGGCTCTTCGTCTATGCGAGCAGAGACCAATCGTTCGTCCCCTCCAAACTCGGATTCAGAAACCTGGGAAGTACACCACAGACGTTGTGATCACATGGACTTGGAGCTGGCAAACAAAGGAGAGACCACAAAAGAAGTACCAACTCTCCGAAAGATGCTGTAGTGCAGATTTCCAGTAGCTACTTTCAGACATGGATCATCGTCAGAGGGATCAAACAAGCTTGCTCTGCTCACTCAGCTGCAGGACGTCTGAGATTAGTTGGCGGAGAGGTTGGTGCAAATGCACTTTCAAAAAAGTAAGCAAAGAGTGACTGTAAAAGAGGTGGCCCGGTTGCAAAGCTTCCTGACTGCTGAAGAGATCCAGCAGCCTCTTTCAGTCCTGGCTCTTCGTCTGTGCGAGCAGAGACCATTCCTTTGTGCACTCCAAACTCAGGTTCAGGACGGGTGGGGAGTGCACCACATATGTTGTACTCAAACGGACTTGGAGCTGCCAAACAATCGAGCGACTCCAATAAAAGTGCCACCTCTCCAAAAGATTTTGCACACGGAAGACTTCCAGTAGGTACTTTCAGAGATGGATCATCGTCAGAGAGATCAAAAAAACTTGCTCTGATCACTCAGCAGCAGGACGTCTGAGATTGGGTGCCGGAGAGGTTGGTGCAAATGCATTTTCAAATAAGTAAGCAAAGAGTGACAGTAAAAGTTGTGGCCTGGTTGCAATTCCTGCGGTGAGCAGAAGAGATCCAGCAGCCTCTTTCAGTCCTGGCTCTTCGTCTGTGAGGGCAGAGACCAATCGTTCGTGTACTCCAAACTCGGATTCAGGACGGCTGGGGAGAGCACCAAAGATATGCTCTAACGGACTTGGAGCTGGAAAAACAAGGAGAGACTGCAATGCAAGTGTCACCGTAGCAAATCCTGCTGATTGCAGAAGAGATCCAGCGGGCTCTTCCTGTCCTGGCTTTTCGTCTATGCGAGCAGAGACGAATCGTTCGTCCCCTCCAAACTCGGATTCAGAAACCTGGGAAGTACACCACAGACGTTGTGATCACATGGACTTGGAGCTGGCAAACAAAGGAGAGACCACAAAAGGAGTACCAACTCTCCGAAAGATGCTGTAGTGCAGATTTCCAGTAGCTACTTTCAGACATGGATCATCGTCAGAGGGATCAAACAAGCTTGCTCTGCTCACTCAGCTGCAGGATGTCTGAGATTAGTTGCCGGAGAGGTTGGTGCAAATGCACTTTCAAATAAGTAAGCAAGGAGTGTCAGTAAAAGATTTGAGCTGGTTGCAAAGCTTGCTGACTGCTGAAGAGATCCAGCAGGCTCTTTCAGCCCTGGCTCTTCGTCTGTGGGAGCAGAGTCCAATCATTCGTTCAAACACAGCTACAGGGCGGCCAGGAGAACATCCAAAGATGTTGTACTCAAAGGCACTTTGAGGTGGGAAAGCAAGGAGCGAGAGCAATGCAGGTGGCACCGTTGCAAAGCTTATTGTGTGCAGAAGACGTGCAGCTGCATCTTTCAGCCCTGCCTCTTTCTCACTGGGAGCAGAGTCCAATCATTCGTGCAAACGCAGCTACAGGACGGCCGGGAGCACAACCGATGCTGTTGTATTCAAATGCACTTTGCGGTGGGAAAGCAAGGAGAGAGAGCAATGCAGGTGTCCCGGTTGCAAAGCTTACTGACTGCTGAGGAGATCCAGCAGCCTCTTTCAGTCCTGGCTCTTCGTCTGAGCGAGCAGAGACCAATCGTTCGTACACTCCAAACTCGGATTCAGGACGGCTGGGGAGTGCACCAGAGATGTGCTCAAACGGACTTGGAGCTGGCAAACAAAGGAGAGACTGCAATACAAGTACCATCTCTCAGAAAGATGCTGTGTGCAGATTTCCAGTAGCTACTTTCGGACGTGGATCATCGTCAGAGGGATCAAACAAGCTTGCTCTGCTCGCTCGGCAGCAGGACTCCTGAGATTAGTTGCCGGAGAGGTTGGTGCAAATGCACTTTCAAATAAGTAAGCAAGGAGTGACAGTAAAAGATGTGGCCCAGTTGCAAAGCTTACTAACTGCTGAATATATCCAGCAGGCTCTTTCAGTCCTGGCTCCTCGTCTCTGCGAGCAGAGACTAATCGTTCGTTCACTCCAAATTCGGGTTCAGGACGGGTGAGGAGTGCACCACATATGTTGTACTCAAACGGACTTGGAGCTGCCAAACAAAGGAGAGACTCCAATACAAGGGCCACCTCTCCAAATGATGCTGTGCACGGAAGACTTCCAGGAGCTACTTTCAGAGATGGATCATCGTCAGAGGGATCAAACAAACTTCCACTGATCACTCAGCTGCAGAACATCTGAGATTGGGTGCCGGAGAGGTTGGTGCAAATGCACTTACAGATAAGTAAGAAGGGAGTGAGAGTAAAAGAGGTGGCCCGGTTGCAAAGCTTCCTGAGTGCTGAAGAGATCCAGCAGCCTCTTTCAGTCCAGGCTCTCCGTCTGTGCGAGCAGAGACCAATCGTTCGCGACACCAAACTCGGATTCAGGACGGCTGGGGAGTGCTCCACAGATGTTGTGCTCAAAAGGACTTGGAGCTGGCAAACAAAGGAGAGACTGCAATACAAGTGCCACTTCTCCGAAAGATGCTTTTTTTGAGGATTTCCAGGAGTTACTTTCAGACAAGGATCATCGTCAGAGGGAACAAAGAAACTTGCTCTGCTCACTCAGCAGCAGGACGTCTGAGATTAGTTGCCGGAGAGGTTGGTGCAAATGCACTTTCAAAAAAGTAAGCAAAGAGTGACTGTAAAAGAGGTGGCCCGGTTGCAAAGCTTCCTGACTGCTGAAGAGATCCAGCAGCCTCTTTCAGTCCTGGCTCTTCGTCTGTGCGAGCAGAGGCCATTCCTTTGTGCACTCCAAACTCGGGTTCAGGACGGGTGGGGAGTGCACCACATATGTTGTACTCAAACGGACTTGGAGCTGCCAAACAATCGAGCGACTCCAATAAAAGTGCCACCTCTCCAAAAGATTTTGCACACGGAAGACTTCCAGCAGGTACTTTCAGAGATGGATCATCGTCAGAGAGATCAAAAAAACTTGCTCTGATCACTCAGCAGCAGGACGTCTGAGATTGGGTGCCGGAGAGGTTGGTGCAAATGCATTTTCAAATAAGTAAGCAAAGAGTGACAGTAAAAGTTGTGGCCTGGTTGCAATTCCTGCGGTGAGCAGAAGAGATCCAGCAGCCTCTTTCAGTCCTGGCTCTTCGTCTGTGAGGGCAGAGACCAATCGTTCGTGTACTCCAAACTCGGATTCAGGACGGCTGGGGAGAGCACCAAAGATATGCTCTAACGGACTTGGAGCTGGAAAAACAAGGAGAGACTGCAATGCAAGTGTCACCGTAGCAAATCCTGCTGATTGCAGAAGAGATCCAGCGGGCTCTTCCTGTCCTGGCTTTTCGTCTATGCGAGCAGAGACCAATCGTTCGTCCCCTCCAAACTCGGATTCAGAAACCTGGGAAGTACACCACAGACGTTGTGATCACATGGACTTGGAGCTGGCAAACAAAGGAGAGACCACAAAAGGAGTACCAACTCTCCGAAAGATGCTGTAGTGCAGATTTCCAGTAGCTACTTTCAGACATGGATCATCGTCAGAGGGATCAAACAAGCTTGCTCTGCTCACTCAGCTGCAGGATGTCTGAGATTAGTTGCCGGAGAGGTTGGTGCAAATGCACTTTCAAATAAGTAAGCAAGGAGTGTCAGTAAAAGATTTGAGCTGGTTGCAAAGCTTGCTGACTGCTGAAGAGATCCAGCAGGCTCTTTCAGCCCTGGCTCTTCGTCTGTGGGAGCAGAGTCCAATCATTCGTTCAAACACAGCTACAGGGCGGCCAGGAGAACATCCAAAGATGTTGTACTCAAAGGCACTTTGAGGTGGGAAAGCAAGGAGCGAGAGCAATGCAGGTGGCACCGTTGCAAAGCTTATTGTGTGCAGAAGACGTGCAGCTGCATCTTTCAGCCCTGCCTCTTTCTCACTGGGAGCAGAGTCCAATCATTCGTGCAAACGCAGCTACAGGACGGCCGGGAGCACAACCGATGCTGTTGTATTCAAATGCACTTTGCGGTGGGAAAGCAAGGAGAGAGAGCAATGCAGGTGTCCCGGTTGCAAAGCTTACTGACTGCTGAGGAGATCCAGCAGCCTCTTTCAGTCCTGGCTCTTCGTCTGTGCGAGCAGAGACCAATCGTTCGTACACTCCAAACTCGGATTCAGGACGGCTGGGGAGTGCACCAGAGATGTGCTCAAACGGACTTGGAGCTGGCAAACAAAGGAGAGACTGCAATACAAGTACCATCTCTCAGAAAGATGCTGTGTGCAGATTTCCAGTAGCTACTTTCAGACGTGGATCATCGTCAGAGGGATCAAACAAGCTTGCTCTGCTCGCTCGGCAGCAGGACTCCTGAGATTAGTTGCCGGAGAGGTTGGTGCAAATGCACTTTCAAATAAGTAAGCAAGGAGTGACAGTAAAAGATGTGGCCCAGTTGCAAAGCTTACTAACTGCTGAAGATATCCAGCAGGCTCTTTCAGTCCTGGCTCTCCGTCTGTGCGAGCAGAGACTAATCGTTCGTACACTCCAAACTCGGATTCAGGACGCCTGGGGAGTGCGCCACAGATGTTGTTCTCAAACGGACTTGGAGCTTGTAAACCAAGGAGCGATGGCAATGCAAGTGTCACCTTAGCAAATCGTGCTGTGTGCAGAAGAGATCCAGCTAGCTCTTTCAGTCCTGGCTCTTCGTCTGTGCGAGCAGAGACCAATCGTTCGCGACACCAAACTCGGATTCAGGACGGCTGGGGAGTGCTCCACAGATGTTGTGCTCAAAAGGACTTGGAGCTGGCAAACAAAGGAGAGACTGCAATACAAGTGCCACTTCTCCGAAAGATGCTTTTTTTGAGGATTTCCAGGAGTTACTTTCAGACAAGGATCATCGTCAGAGGGAACAAAGAAACTTGCTCTGCTCACTCAGCAGCAGGACGTCTGAGATTAGTTGCCGGAGAGGTTGGTGCAAATGCACTTTCAAAAAAGTAAGCAAAGAGTGACTGTAAAAGAGGTGGCCCGGTTGCAAAGCTTCCTGACTGCTGAAGAGATCCAGCAGCCTCTTTCAGTCCTGGCTCTTCGTCTGTGCGAGCAGAGACCAATCGTTCGTACACTCCAAACTCGGATTCAGGACGGCTGGGGAGTGCACCAGAGATGTGCTCAAACGGACTTGGAGCTGGCAAACAAAGGAGAGACTGCAATACAAGTACCATCTCTCAGAAAGATGCTGTGTGCAGATTTCCAGTAGCTACTTTCGGACGTGGATCATCGTCAGAGGGATCAAACAAGCTTGCTCTGCTCGCTCGGCAACAGGACTCCTGAGATTAGTTGCCGGAGAGGTTGGTGCAAATGCACTTTCAAATAAGTAAGCAAGGAGTGACAGTAAAAGATGTGGCCCAGTTGCAAAGCTTACTAACTGCTGAATATATCCAGCAGGCTCTTTCAGTCCTGGCTCCTCGTCTCTGCGAGCAGAGACTAATCGTTCGTTCACTCCAAATTCGGGTTCAGGACGGGTGAGGAGTGCACCACATATGTTGTACTCAAACGGACTTGGAGCTGCCAAACAAAGGAGAGACTCCAATACAAGGGCCACCTCTCCAAATGATGCTGTGCACGGAAGACTTCCAGGAGCTACTTTCAGAGATGGATCATCGTCAGAGGGATCAAACAAACTTCCACTGATCACTCAGCTGCAGAACATCTGAGATTGGGTGCCGGAGAGGTTGGTGCAAATGCACTTACAGATAAGTAAGAAGGGAGTGAGAGTAAAAGAGGTGGCCCGGTTGCAAAGCTTCCTGAGTGCTGAAGAGATCCAGCAGCCTCTTTCAGTCCAGGCTCTCCGTCTGTGCGAGCAGAGACTAATCGTTCGTACACTCCAAACTCGGATTCAGGACGCCTGGGGAGTGCGCCACAGATGTTGTTCTCAAACGGACTTGGAGCTTGTAAACCAAGGAGCGATGGCAATGCAAGTGTCACCTTAGCAAATCGTGCTGTGTGCAGAAGAGATCCAGCTAGCTCTTTCAGTCCTGGCTCTTCATCTGTGCGAGCAGAGACCAATCGTTCGCGACACCAAACTCGGATTCAGGACGGCTGGGGAGTGCTCCACAGATGTTGTGCTCAAAAGGACTTGGAGCTGGCAAACAAAGGAGAGACTGCAATACAAGTGCCACTTCTCCGAAAGATGCTTTTTTTGAGGATTTCCAGGAGTTACTTTCAGACAAGGATCATCGTCAGAGGGAACAAAGAAACTTGCTCTGCTCACTCAGCAGCAGGACGTCTGAGATTAGTTGCCGGAGAGGTTGGTGCAAATGCACTTTCAAAAAAGTAAGCAAAGAGTGACTGTAAAAGAGGTGGCCCGGTTGCAAAGCTTCCTGACTGCTGAAGAGATCCAGCAGCCTCTTTCAGTCCTGGCTCTTCGTCTGTGCGAGCAGAGACCATTCCTTTGTGCACTCCAAACTCGGGTTCAGGACGGGTGGGGAGTGCACCACATATGTTGTACTCAAACGGACTTGGAGCTGCCAAACAAACGAGAGACTCCAATACAAGTGCCACCTCTCCAAAAGATTTTGCACACGGAAGACTTCCAGCAGGTACTTTCAGAGATGGATCATCGTCAGAGAGATCAAAAAAACTTGCTCTGATCACTCAGCAGCAGGACGTCTGAGATTGGGTGCCGGAGAGGTTGGTGCAAATGCATTTTCAAATAAGTAAGCAAAGAGTGACAGTAAAAGTTGTGGCCTGGTTGCAATTCCTGCGGTGAGCAGAAGAGATCCAGCAGCTTCTTTCAGTCCTGGCTCTTCGTCTGTGAGGGCAGAGACCAATCGTTCGTGTACTCCAAACTCGGATTCAGGACGGCTGGGGAGAGCACCAAAGATATGCTCTAACGGACTTGGAGCTGGAAAAACAAGGAGAGACTACAACGCAAGTGTCACCGTAGCAACTCCTGCAGATTGCAGAAGAGATCCAGCGGGCTCTTCCTGTCCTGGCTCTTCGTCTATGCGAGCAGAGACCAGTCGTTCGTCCACTCCAAACTCGGATTCAGGAACCTGGGAAGTACACCACAGACGTTGTGATCACATGGACTTGGAGCTGGCAAACAAAGGAGAGACCACAAAAGAAGTACCAACTCTCCGAAAGATGCTGTAGTGCAGATTTCCAGTAGCTACTTTCAGACATGGATCATCGTCAGAGGGATCAAACAAGCTTGCTCTGCTCACTCAGCTGCAGGACGTCTGAGATTAGTTGCCGGAGAGGTTGGTGCAAATGCACTTTCAAAAAAGTAAGCAAAGAGTGACTGTAAAAGAGGTTGCCCGGTTGCAAAGCTTCCTGACTGCTGAAGAGATCCAGCAGCCTCTTTCAGTCCTGGCTCTTCGTCTGTGCGAGCAGAGACCATTCCTTTGTGCACTCCAAACTCGGGTTCAGGACGGGTGGGGAGTGCACACATATGTTGTACTCAAACGGACTTGGAGCTGCCAAACAATCGAGCGACTCCAAAAAAAGTGCCACCTCTCCAAAAGATTTTGCACACGGAAGACTTCCAGCAGGTACTTTCAGAGATGGATCATCGTCAGAGAGATCAAAAAAACTTGCTCTGATCACTCAGCAGCAGGACGTCTGAGATTGGGTGCCGGAGAGGTTGGTGCAAATGCATTTTCAAATAAGTAAGCAAAGAGTGACAGTAAAAGTTGTGGCCTGGTTGCAATTCCTGCGGTGAGCAGAAGAGATCCAGCAGCCTCTTTCAGTCCTGGCTCTTCGTCTGTGAGGGCAGAGACCAATCGTTCGTGTACTCCAAACTCGGATTCAGGACGGCTGGGGAGAGCACCAAAGATATGCTCTAACGGACTTGGAGCTGGAAAAACAAGGAGAGACTGCAATGCAAGTGTCACCGTAGCAAATCCTGCTGATTGCAGAAGAGATCCAGCGGGCTCTTCCTGTCCTGGCTCTTCGTCTATGCGAGCAGAGTCCAATCGTTCGTCCCCTCCAAACTCGGATTCAGAAACCTGGGAAGTACACCACAGACGTTGTGATCACATGGACTTGGAGCTGGCAAACAAAGGAGAGACCACAAAAGGAGTACCAACTCTCCGAAAGATGCTGTAGTGCAGATTTCCAGTAGCTACTTTCAGACATGGATCATCGTCAGAGGGATCAAACAAGCTTGCTCTGCTCACTCAGCTGCAGGATGTCTGAGATTAGTTGCCGGAGAGGTTGGTGCAAATACACTTTCAAATAAGTAAGCAAGGAGTGTCAGTAAAAGATTTGAGCTGGTTGCAAAGCTTGCTGACTGCTGAAGAGATCCAGCAGGCTCTTTCAGCCCTGGCTCTTCGTCTGTGGGAGCAGAGTCCAATCATTCGTTCAAACACAGCTACAGGGCGGCCAGGAGAACATCCAAAGATGTTGTACTCAAAGGCACTTTGAGGTGGGAAAGCAAGGAGCGAGAGCAATGCAGGTGGCACCGTTGCAAAGCTTATTGTGTGCAGAAGACGTGCAGCTGCATCTTTCAGCCCTGCCTCTTTCTCACTGGGAGCAGAGTCCAATCATTCGTGCAAACGCAGCTACAGGACGGCCGGGAGCACAACCGATGCTGTTGTATTCAAATGCACTTTGCGGTGGGAAAGCAAGGAGCGAGAGCAATACAGGTGTCCCGGTTGCAAAGCTTACTGACTGCTGAGGAGATCCAGCAGCCTCTTTCAGTCCTGGCTCTTCGTCTGTGCGAGCAGAGACCAATCGTTCGTACACTCCAAACTCGGATTCAGGACGGCTGGGGAGTGCACCAGAGATGTGCTCAAACGGACTTGGAGCTGGCAAACAAAGGAGAGACTGCAATACAAGTACCATCTCTCAGAAAGATGCTGTGTGCAGATTTCCAGGAGCTACTTTCGGACGTGGATCATCGTCAGAGGGATCAAACAAGCTTGCTCTGCTCGCTCGGCAGCAGGACTCCTGAGATTAGTTGCCGGAGAGGTTGGTGCAAATGCACTTTCAAATAAGTAAGCAAGGAGTGACAGTAAAAGATGTGGCCCAGTTGCAAAGCTTACTAACTGCTGAATATATCCAGCAGGCTCTTTCAGTCCTGGCTCCTCGTCTCTGCGAGCAGAGACTAATCGTTCGTTCACTCCAAATTCGGGTTCAGGACGGGTGAGGAGTGCACCACATATGTTGTACTCAAACGGACTTGGAGCTGCCAAACAAAGGAGAGACTCCAATACAAGGGCCACCTCTCCAAATGATGCTGTGCACGGAAGACTTCCAGGAGCTACTTTCAGAGATGGATCATCGTCAGAGGGATCAAACAAACTTCCACTGATCACTCAGCTGCAGAACATCTGAGATTGGGTGCCGGAGAGGTTGGTGCAAATGCACTTACAGATAAGTAAGAAGGGAGTGAGAGTAAAAGAGGTGGCCCGGTTGCAAAGCTTCCTGAGTGCTGAAGAGATCCAGCAGCCTCTTTCAGTCCAGGCTCTCCGTCTGTGCGAGCAGAGACTAATCGTTCGTACACTCCAAACTCGGATTCAGGACGCCTGGGGAGTGCGCCACAGATGTTGTTCTCAAACGGACTTGGAGCTTTTAAACCAAGGAGCGATGGCAATGCAAGTGTCACCTTAGCAAATCGTGCTGTGTGCAGAAGAGATCCAGCTAGCTCTTTCAGTCCTGGCTCTTCGTCTGTGCGAGCAGAGACCAATCGTTCGCGACACCAAACTCGGATTCAGGACGGCTGGGGAGTGCTCCACAGATGTTGTGCTCAAAAGGACTTGGAGCTGGCAAACAAAGGAGAGACTGCAATACAAGTGCCACTTCTCCGAAAGATGCTTTTTTTGAGGATTTCCAGGAGTTACTTTCAGACAAGGATCATCGTCAGAGGGAACAAAGAAACTTGCTCTGCTCACTCAGCAGCAGGACGTCTGAGATTAGTTGCCGGAGAGGTTGGTGCAAATGCACTTTCAAAAAAGTAAGCAAAGAGTGACTGTAAAAGAGGTGGCCCGGTTGCAAAGCTTCCTGACTGCTGAAGAGATCCAGCAGCCTCTTTCAGTCCTGGCTCTTCGTCTGTGCGAGCAGAGACCATTCCTTTGTGCACTCCAAACTCGGGTTCAGGACGGGTGGGGAGTGCACCACATATGTTGTACTCAAACGGACTTGGAGCTGCCAAACAAACGAGAGACTCCAATACAAGTGCCACCTCTCCAAAAGATTTTGCACACGGAAGACTTCCAGCAGGTACTTTCAGAGATGGATCATCGTCAGAGAGATCAAAAAAACTTGCTCTGATCACTCAGCAGCAGGACGTCTGAGATTGGGTGCCGGAGAGGTTGGTGCAAATGCATTTTCAAATAAGTAAGCAAAGAGTGACAGTAAAAGTTGTGGCCTGGTTGCAATTCCTGCGGTGAGCAGAAGAGATCCAGCAGCTTCTTTCAGTCCTGGCTCTTCGTCTGTGAGGGCAGAGACCAATCGTTCGTGTACTCCAAACTCGGATTCAGGACGGCTGGGGAGAGCACCAAAGATATGCTCTAACGGACTTGGAGCTGGAAAAACAAGGAGAGACTGCAATGCAAGTGTCACCGTAGCAAATCCTGCTGATTGCAGAAGAGATCCAGCGGGCTCTTCCTGTCCTGGCTCTTCGTCTATGCGAGCAGAGTCCAATCGTTCGTCCCCTCCAAACTCGGATTCAGAAACCTGGGAAGTACACCACAGACGTTGTGATCACATGGACTTGGAGCTGGCAAACAAAGGAGAGACCACAAAAGAAGTACCAACTCTCCGAAAGATGCTGTAGTGCAGATTTCCAGTAGCTACTTTCAGACATGGATCATCGTCAGAGGGATCAAACAAGCTTGCTCTGCTCACTCAGCTGCAGGACGTCTGAGATTAGTTGCCGGAGAGGTTGGTGCAAATGCACTTTCAAAAAAGTAAGCAAAGAGTGACTGTAAAAGAGGTGGCCCGGTTGCAAAGCTTCCTGACTGCTGAAGAGATCCAGCAGCCTCTTTCAGTCCTGGCTCTTCGTCTGTGCGAGCAGAGACCATTCCTTTGTGCACTCCAAACTCGGGTTCAGGACGGGTGGGGAGTGCACCACATATGTTGTACTCAAACGGACTTGGAGCTGCCAAACAATCGAGCGACTCCAAAAAAAGTGCCACCTCTCCAAAAGATTTTGCACACGGAAGACTTCCAGCAGGTACTTTCAGAGATGGATCATCGTCAGAGAGATCAAAAAAACTTGCTCTGATCACTCAGCAGCAGGACGTCTGAGATTGGGTGCCGGAGAGGTTGGTGCAAATGCATTTTCAAATAAGTAAGCAAAGAGTGACAGTAAAAGTTGTGGCCTGGTTGCAATTCCTGCGGTGAGCAGAAGAGATCCAGCAGCCTCTTTCAGTCCTGGCTCTTCGTCTGTGAGGGCAGAGACCAATCGTTCGTGTACTCCAAACTCGGATTCAGGACGGCTGGGGAGAGCACCAAAGATATGCTCTAACGGACTTGGAGCTGGAAAAACAAGGAGAGACTGCAATGCAAGTGTCACCGTAGCAAATCCTGCTGATTGCAGAAGAGATCCAGCGGGCTCTTCCTGTCCTGGCTCTTCGTCTATGCGAGCAGAGACCAATCGTTCGTCCCCTCCAAACTCGGATTCAGAAACCTGGGAAGTACACCACAGACGTTGTGATCACATGGACTTGGAGCTGGCAAACAAAGGAGAGACCACAAAAGGAGTACCAACTCTCCGAAAGATGCTGTAGTGCAGATTTCCAGTAGCTACTTTCAGACATGGATCATCGTCAGAGGGATCAAACAAGCTTGCTCTGCTCACTCAGCTGCAGGATGTCTGAGATTAGTTGCCGGAGAGGTTGGTGCAAATACACTTTCAAATAAGTAAGCAAGGAGTGTCAGTAAAAGATTTGAGCTGGTTGCAAAGCTTGCTGACTGCTGAAGAGATCCAGCAGGCTCTTTCAGCCCTGGCTCTTCGTCTGTGGGAGCAGAGTCCAATCATTCGTTCAAACACAGCTACAGGGCGGCCAGGAGAACATCCAAAGATGTTGTACTCAAAGGCACTTTGAGGTGGGAAAGCAAGGAGCGAGAGCAATGCTGGTGGCACCGTTGCAAAGCTTATTGTGTGCAGAAGACGTGCAGCTGCATCTTTCAGCCCTGCCTCTTTCTCACTGGGAGCAGAGTCCAATCATTCGTGCAAACGCAGCTACAGGACGGCCGGGAGCACAACCGATGCTGTTGTATTCAAATGCACTTTGCGGTGGGAAAGCAAGGAGCGAGAGCAATGCAGGTGTCCCGGTTGCAAAGCTTACTGACTGCTGAGGAGATCCAGCAGCCTCTTTCAGTCCTGGCTCTTCGTCTGTGCGAGCAGAGACCAATCGTTCGTACACTCCAAACTCGGATTCAGGACGGCTGGGGAGTGCACCAGAGATGTGCTCAAACGGACTTGGAGCTGGCAAACAAAGGAGAGACTGCAATACAAGTACCATCTCTCAGAAAGATGCTGTGTGCAGATTTCCAGTAGCTACTTTCGGACGTGGATCATCGTCAGAGGGATCAAACAAGCTTGCTCTGCTCGCTCGGCAGCAGGACTCCTGAGATTAGTTGCCGGAGAGGTTGGTGCAAATGCACTTTCAAATAAGTAAGCAAGGAGTGACAGTAAAAGATGTGGCCCAGTTGCAAAGCTTACTAACTGCTGAATATATCCAGCAGGCTCTTTCAGTCCTGGCTCCTCGTCTCTGCGAGCAGAGACTAATCGTTCGTTCACTCCAAATTCGGGTTCAGGACGGGTGAGGAGTGCACCACATATGTTGTACTCAAACGGACTTGGAGCTGCCAAACAAAGGAGAGACTCCAATACAAGGGCCACCTCTCCAAATGATGCTGTGCACGGAAGACTTCCAGGAGCTACTTTCAGAGATGGATCATCGTCAGAGGGATCAAACAAACTTCCACTGATCACTCAGCTGCAGAACATCTGAGATTGGGTGCCGGAGAGGTTGGTGCAAATGCACTTACAGATAAGTAAGAAGGGAGTGAGAGTAAAAGAGGTGGCCCGGTTGCAAAGCTTCCTGAGTGCTGAAGAGATCCAGCAGCCTCTTTCAGTCCAGGCTCTCCGTCTGTGCGAGCAGAGACTAATCGTTCGTACACTCCAAACTCGGATTCAGGACGCCTGGGGAGTGCGCCACAGATGTTGTTCTCAAACGGACTTGGAGCTTGTAAACCAAGGAGCGATGGCAATGCAAGTGTCACCTTAGCAAATCGTGCTGTGTGCAGAAGAGATCCAGCTAGCTCTTTCAGTCCTGGCTCTTCGTCTGTGCGAGCAGAGACCAATCGTTCGCGACACCAAACTCGGATTCAGGACGGCTGGGGAGTGCTCCACAGATGTTGTGCTCAAAAGGACTTGGAGCTGGCAAACAAAGGAGAGACTGCAATACAAGTGCCACTTCTCCGAAAGATGCTTTTTTTGAGGATTTCCAGGAGTTACTTTCAGACAAGGATCATCGTCAGAGGGAACAAAGAAACTTGCTCTGCTCACTCAGCAGCAGGACGTCTGAGATTAGTTGCCGGAGAGGTTGGTGCAAATGCACTTTCAAAAAAGTAAGCAAAGAGTGACTGTAAAAGAGGTGGCCCGGTTGCAAAGCTTCCTGACTGCTGAAGAGATCCAGCAGCCTCTTTCAGTCCTGGCTCTTCGTCTGTGCGAGCAGAGACCATTCCTTTGTGCACTCCAAACTCGGGTTCAGGACGGGTGGGGAGTGCACCACATATGTTGTACTCAAACGGACTTGGAGCTGCCAAACAAACGAGAGACTCCAATACAAGTGCCACCTCTCCAAAAGATTTTGCACACGGAAGACTTCCAGCAGGTACTTTCAGAGATGGATCATCGTCAGAGAGATCAAAAAAACTTGCTCTGATCACTCAGCAGCAGGACGTCTGAGATTGGGTGCCGGAGAGGTTGGTGCAAATGCATTTTCAAATAAGTAAGCAAAGAGTGACAGTAAAAGTTGTGGCCTGGTTGCAATTCCTGCGGTGAGCAGAAGAGATCCAGCAGCTTCTTTCAGTCCTGGCTCTTCGTCTGTGAGGGCAGAGACCAATCGTTCGTGTACTCCAAACTCGGATTCAGGACGGCTGGGGAGAGCACCAAAGATATGCTCTAACGGACTTGGAGCTGGAAAAACAAGGAGAGACTGCAACGCAAGTGTCACCGTAGCAACTCCTGCAGATAGCAGAAGAGATCCAGCGGGCTCTTTCTGTCCTGGCTCTTCGTCTATGCGAGCAGAGACCAGTCGTTCGTCTACTCCAAACTCGGATTCAGGAACCTGGGAAGTACACCACAGACGTTGTGATCACATGGACTTGGAGCTGGCAAACAAAGGAGAGACCACAAAAGAAGTACCAACTCTCCGAAAGATGCTGTAGTGCAGATTTCCAGTAGCTACTTTCAGACATGGATCATCGTCAGAGGGATCAAACAAGCTTGCTCTGCTCACTCAGCTGCAGGACGTCTGAGATTAGTTGCCGGAGAGGTTGGTGCAAATGCACTTTCAAAAAAGTAAGCAAAGAGTGACTGTAAAAGAGGTGGCCCGGTTGCAAAGCTTCCTGACTGCTGAAGAGATCCAGCAGGCTCTTTCAGTCCTGGCTCTTCGTCTGTGCGAGCAGAGACCATTCCTTTGTGCACTCCAAACTCGGGTTCAGGACGGGTGGGGAGTGCACCACATATGTTGTACTCAAACGGACTTGGAGCTGCCAAACAATCGAGCGACTCCGAAAAAAGTGCCACCTCTCCAAAAGATTTTGCACACGGAAGACTTCCAGCAGGTACTTTCAGAGATGGATCATCGTCAGAGAGATCAAAAAAACTTGCTCTGATCACTCAGCAGCAGGACGTCTGAGATTGGGTGCCGGAGAGGTTGGTGCAAATGCATTTTCAAATAAGTAAGCAAAGAGTGACAGTAAAAGTTGTGGCCTGGTTGCAATTCCTGCGGTGAGCAGAAGAGATCCAGCAGCCTCTTTCAGTCCTGGCTCTTCGTCTGTGAGGGCAGAGACCAATCGTTCGTGCACTCCAAACTCGGATTCAGGACGGCTGGGGAGAGCACCAAAGATATGCTCTAACGGACTTGGAGCTGGAAAAACAAGGAGAGACTTCAACGCAAGTGTCACCGTAGCAAATCCTGCAGATTGCAGAAGAGATCCAGCGGGCTCTTTCTGTCCTGGTTCTTCGTCTATGCGAGCAGAGACCAATCGTTCGTCCACTCCAAACTCGGATTCAGGAACCTGGGAAGTACACCACAGACGTTGTGATCACATGGACTTGGAGCTGGCAAACAAAGGAGAGACCACAAAAGAAGTACCAACTCTCCGAAAGATGCTGTAGTGCAGATTTCCAGTAGCTACTTTCAGACATGGATCATCGTCAGAGGGATCAAACAAGCTTGCTCTGCTCACTCAGCTGCAGGACGTCTGAGATTAGTTGCCGGAGAGGTTGGTGCAAATGCACTTTCAAAAAAGTAAGCAAAGAGTGACTGTAAAAGAGGTGGCCCGGTTGCAAAGCTTCCTGACTGCTGAAGAGATCCAGCAGGCTCTTTCAGCCCTGGCTCTTCGTCTGTGGGAGCAGAGTCCAATCATTCGTTCAAACACAGCTACAGGGCGGCCAGGAGAACATCCAAAGATGTTGTACTCAAAGGCACTTTGAGGTGGGAAAGCAAGGAGCGAGAGCAATGCAGGTGGCACCGTTGCAAAGCTTATTGTGTGCAGAAGACGTGCAGCTGCATCTTTCAGCCCTGCCTCTTTCTCACTGGGAGCAGAGTCCAATCATTCGTGCAAACGCAGCTACAGGACGGCCGGGAGCACAACCGATGCTGTTGTATTCAAATGCACTTTGCGGTGGGAAAGCAAGGAGAGAGAGCAATACAGGTGTCCCGGTTGCAAAGCTTACTGACTGCTGAGGAGATCCAGCAGCCTCTTTCAGTCCTGGCTCTTCGTCTGTGCGAGCAGAGACCAATCGTTCGTACACTCCAAACTCGGATTCAGGACGGCTGGGGAGTGCACCAGAGATGTGCTCAAACGGACTTGGAGCTGGCAAACAAAGGAGAGACTGCAATACAAGTGCCATCTCTCAGAAAGATGCTGTGTGCAGTTTTCCAGGAGCTACTTTCGGACGTGGATCATCGTCAGAGGGATCAAACAAGCTTGCTCTGCTCGCTCGGCAGCAGGACTCCTGAGATTAGTTGCCGGAGAGGTTGGTGCAAATGCACTTTCAAATAAGTAAGCAAGGAGTGACAGTAAAAGATGTGGCCCAGTTGCAAAGCTTACTAACTGCTGAATATATCCAGCAGGCTCTTTCAGTCCTGGCTCCTCGTCTCTGCGAGCAGAGACCAATCGTTCGTTCACTCCAAATTCGGGTTCAGGACGGGTGAGGAGTGCACCACATATGTTGTACTCAAACGGACTTGGAGCTGCCAAACAAAGGACAGACTGCAATACAAGGGCCACCTCTCCAAATGATGCTGTGCACGGAAGACTTCCAGGAGCTACTTTCAGAGATGGATCATCGTCAGAGGGATCAAACAAACTTCCACTGATCACTCAGCTGCAGAACATCTGAGATTGGGTGCCGGAGAGGTTGGTGCAAATGCACTTACAGATAAGTAAGAAGGGAGTGAGAGTAAAAGAGGTGGCCCGTTTGCAAAGCTTCCTGACTGCTGAAGAGAACCAGCAGCCTCTTTCAGTCCAGGCTCTTCGTCTGTGCGAGCAGAGACCAATCGTTCGCGACACCAAACTCGGATTCAGGACGGCTTTGGAGTGCTCCACAGATGTTGTGCTCAAAAGGACTTGGAGCTGGCAAACAAAGGAGAGACTGCAATACAAGTGCCACTTCTCCGAAAGATGCTTTTTTTGAGGATTTCCAGGAGTTACTTTCAGACAAGGATCATCGTCAGAGGGAACAAAGAAACTTGCTCTGCTCACTCAGCTGCAGGACGTCTGAGATTAGTTGCCGGAGAGGTTGGTGCAAATGCACTTTCAAATAAGTAAGCAAGGAGTGACAGTAAAAGATGTGGCCCAGTTGCAAAGCTTACTAACTGCTGAATATATCCAGCAGGCTCTTTCAGTCCTGGCTCCTCGTCTCTGCGAGCAGAGACCAATCGTTCGTTCACTCCAAATTCGGGTTCAGGACGGGTGAGGAGTGCACCACATATGTTGTACTCAAACGGACTTGGAGCTGCCAAACAAAGGAGAGACTCCAATACAAGGGCCACCTCTCCAAATGATGCTGTGCACGGAAGACTTCCAGGAGCTACTTTCAGAGATGGATCATCGTCAGAGGGATCAAACAAACTTCCACTGATCACTCAGCTGCAGAACATCTGAGATTGGGTGCCGGAGAGGTTGGTGCAAATGCACTTACAGATAAGTAAGAAGGGAGTGAGAGTAAAAGAGGTGGCCCGGTTGCAAAGCTTCCTGAGTGCTGAAGAGATCCAGCAGCCTCTTTCAGTCCAGGCTCTCCGCCTGTGCGAGCAGAGACTAATCGTTCGTACACTCCAAACTCGGATTCAGGACGCCTGGGGAGTGCGCCACAGATGTTGTTCTCAAACGGACTTGGAGCTTGTAAACCAAGGAGCGATGGCAATGCAAGTGTCACCTTAGCAAATCGTGCTGTGTGCAGAAGAGATCCAGCTGGCTCTTTCAGTCCTGGCTCTTCGTCTGTGCGAGCAGAGACCAATCGTTCGCGACACCAAACTCGGATTCAGGACGGCTGGGGAGTGCTCCACAGATGTTGTGCTCAAAAGGACTTGGAGCTGGCAAACAAAGGAGAGACTGCAATACAAGTGCCACTTCTCCGAAAGATGCTTTTTTTGAAGATTTCCAGGAGTTACTTTCAGACAAGGATCATCGTCAGAGGGAACAAAGAAACTTGCTCTGCTCACTCAGCAGCAGGACGTCTGAGATTAGTTGCCGGAGAGGTTGGTGCAAATGTACTTTCAAAAAAGTAAGCAAAGAGTGACTGTAAAAGAGGTGGCCCGGTTGCAAAGCTTCCTGACTGCTGAAGAGATCCAGCAGCCTCTTTCAGTCCTGGCTCTTCGTCTGTGCGAGCAGAGACCATTCCTTTGTGCACTCCAAACTCGGGTTCAGGACGGGTGGGGAGTGCACCACATATGTTGTACTCAAACGGACTTGGAGCTGCCAAACAATTGAGAGACTCCAATAAAAGTGCCACCTCTCCAAAAGATTATGCACACGGAAGACTTCCAGCAGGTACTTTCAGAGATGGATCATCGTCAGAGGGATCAAAAAAGCTTGCTCTGATCACTCAGCAGCAGGACGTCTGAGATTGGGTGCCGGAGAGGTTGGTGCAAATGCATTTTCAAATAAGTAAGCAAAGAGTGACAGTAAAAGTTGTGGCCTGGTTGCAATTCCTGCGGTGAGCAGAAGAGATCCAGCAGCTTCTTTCAGTCCTGGCTCTTCGTCTGTGAGGGCAGAGACCAATCGTTCGTGCACTCCAAACTCGGATTCAGGACGGCTGGGGAGAGCACCAAAGATATGCTCTAACGGACTTGGAGCTGGAAAAACAAGGAGAGACTACAACGCAAGTGTCACCGTAGCAACTCCTGCAGATTGCAGAAGAGATCCAGCGGGCTCTTTCTGTCCTGGCTCTTCTTCTATGCGAGCAGAGACCAATCGTTCGTCCACTCCAAGCTCGGATTCAGGAACCTGGGAAGTACACCACAGACGTTGTGATCACATGGACTTGGAGCTGGCAAACAAAGGAGAGACCACAAAAGAAGTACCAACTCTCCGAAAGATGCTGTAGTGCAGATTTCCAGTAGCTACTTTCAGACATGGATCATCGTCAGAGGGATCAAACAAGCTTGCTCTGCTCACTCAGCTGCAGGACGTCTGAGATTAGTTGCCGGAGAGGTTGGTGCAAATGCACTTTCAAAAAAGTAAGCAAAGAGTGACTGTAAAAGAGGTGGCCCGGTTGCAAAGCTTCCTGACTGCTGAAGAGATCCAGCAGCATCTTTCAGTCCTGGCTCTTCGTCTGTGCGAGCAGAGACCATTCCTTTGTGCACTCCAAACTCGGGTTCAGGACGGGTGGGGAGTGCACCACATATGTTGTACTCAAACGGACTTGGAGCTGCCAAACAATCGAGCGACTCCAATAAAAGTGCCACCTCTCCAAAAGATTTTGCACACGGAAGACTTCCAGTAGGTACTTTCAGAGATGGATCATCGTCAGAGAGATCAAAAAAACTTGCTCTGATCACTCAGCAGCAGGACTTCTGAGATTGGGTGCCGGAGAGGTTGATGCAAATGCATTTTCAAATAAGTAAGCAAAGAGTGACAGTAAAAGTTGTGGCCTGGTTGCAATTCCTGCGGTGAGCAGAAGAGATCCAGCAGCCTCTTTCAGTCCTGGCTCTTCGTCTGTGAGGGCAGAGACCAATCGTTCGTGTACTCCAAACTCGGATTCAGGACGGCTGGGGAGAGCACCAAAGATATGCTCTAACGGACTTGGAGCTGGAAAAACAAGGAGAGACTGCAATGCAAGTGTCACCGTAGCAAATCCTGCTGATTGCAGAAGAGATCCAGCGGGCTCTTCCTGTCCTGGCTCTTCGTCTATGCGAGCAGAGACCAATCGTTCGTCCCCTCCAAACTCGGATTCAGAAACCTGGGAAGTACACCACAGACGTTGTGATCACATGGACTTGGAGCTGGCAAACAAAGGAGAGACCACAAAAGAAGTACCAACTCTCCGAAAGAGGCTGTAGTGCAGATTTCCAGTAGCTACTTTCAGACATGGATCATCGTCAGAGGGATCAAACAAGCTTGCTCTGCTCACTCAGCTGCAGGACGTCTGAGATTAGTTGCCGGAGAGGTTGGTGCAAATACACTTTCAAAAAAGTAAGCAAAGAGTGACTGTAAAAGAGGTGGCCCGGTTGCAAAGCTTCCTGACTGCTGAAGAGATCCAGCAGCCTCTTTCAGTCCTGGCTCTTCGTCTGTGCGAGCAGAGACCATTCCTTTGTGCACTCCAAACTCGGGTTCAGGACGGGTGGGGAGTGCACCACATATGTTGTACTCAAACGGACTTGGAGCTGCCAAACAAACGAGAGACTCCAATACAAGTGCCACCTCTCCAAAAGATTTTGCGCACGGAAGACTTCCAGTAGGTACTTTCAGAGATGGATCATCGTCAGAGGGATCAAAAAAACTTGCTCTGATCACTCAGCAGCAGGACGTCTGAGATTGGGCGCCGGAGAGGTTGGTGCAAATGCATTTTCAAATAAGTAAGCAAAGAGTGACAGTAAAAGTTGTGGCCTGGTTGCAATTCCTGCGGTGAGCAGAAGAGATCCAGCAGCCTCTTTCAGTCCTGGCTCTTCGTCTGTGAGGGCAGAGACCAATCGTTCGTGCACTCCAAACTCGGATTCAGGACGGCTGGGGAGAGCACCAAAGATATGCTCTAACGGACTTGGAGCTGGAAAAACAAGGAGAGACTGCAATGCAAGTGTCACCGTAGCAAATCCTGCTGATTGCAGAAGAGATCCAGCGGGCTCTTCCTGTCCTGGCTCTTCGTCTATGCGAGCAGAGACCAATCGTTCGTCCACTCCAAACTCGGATTCAGAAACCTGGGAAGTACACCACAGACGTTGTGATCACATGGACTTGGAGCTGGCAAACAAAGGAGAGACCACAAAAGAAGTACCAACTCTCTGAAAGATGCTGTAGTGCAGATTTCCAGTAGCTACTTTCAGACATGGATCATCGTCAGAGGGATCAAACAAGCTTGCTCTGCTCACTCAGCTGCAGGATGTCTGAGATTAGTTGCCGGAGAGGTTGGTGCAAATGCACTTTCAAATAAGTAAGCAAGGAGTGTCAGTAAAAGATTTGAGCTGGTTGCAAAGCTTGCTGACTGCTGAAGAGATCCAGCAGGCTCTTTCAGCCCTGGCTCTTCGTCTGTGGGAGCAGAGTCCAATCATTCGTTCAAACACACCTACGGGGCGGCCAGGAGAACATCCAAAGATGTTGTACTCAAAGGCACTTTGAGGTGGGAAAGCAAGGAGCGAGAGCAATGCAGGTGGCACCGTTGCAAAGCTTATTGTGTGCAGAAGACGTGCAGCTGCATCTTTCAGCCCTGCCTCTTTCTCACTGGGAGCAGAGTCCA
Organism: Ara ararauna; assembly: GCA_028858755.1. NCBI lineage: Eukaryota > Metazoa > Chordata > Aves > Psittaciformes > Psittacidae > Ara > Ara ararauna. Next base: position 21,633,314 of record CM054380.1, read on the forward strand.
ATCATTCGTGCAAACGCAGCTACAGGATGGCCGGGAGCACAACCGATGCTGTTGTATTCAAATGCACTTTGCGGTGGGAAAGCAAGGAGCGAGAGTAATACAGGTGTCCCGGTTGCAAAGCTTACTGACTGCTGAGGAGATCCAGCAGCCTCTTTCAGTCCTGGCTCTTCGTCTGTGCGAGCAGAGACCAATCGTTCGTACACGCCAAACTCGGATTCAGGACGGCTGGGGAGTGCACCAGAGATGTGCTCAAACGGACTTGGAGCTGGCAAACAAAGGAGAGACTGCAATACAAGTACCATCTCTCAGAAAGATGCTGTGTGCAGATTTCCAGTAGCTACTTTCGGACGTGGATCATCGTCAGAGGGATCAAACAAGCTTGCTCTGCTCGCTCGGCAGCAGGACTCCTGAGATTAGTTGCCGGAGAGGTTGGTGCAAATGCACTTTCAAATAAGTAAGCAAGGAGTGACAGTAAAAGATGTGGCCCAGTTGCAAAGCTTACTAACTACTGAATATATCCAGCAGGCTCTTTCAGTCCTGGCTCCTCGTCTCTGCGAGCAGAGACCAATCGTTCTTTCACTCCAAATTCGGGTTCAGGACGGGTGAGGAGTGCACCACATATGTTGTACTCAAACGGACTTGGAGCTGCCAAACAAAGGAGAGACTGCAATACAAGGGCCACCTCTCCAAATGATGCTGTGCACGGAAGACTTCCAGGAGCTACTTTCAGAGATGGATCATCGTCAGAGTGAACAAAGAAACTTGCTCTGCTCACTCAGCAGCAGGACGTCTGAGATTAGTTGCCGGAGAGGTTGGTGCAAATGCACTTTCAAAAAAGTAAGCAAAGAGTGACTGTAAAAGAGGTGGCCCGGTTGCAAAGCTTCCTGACTGCTGAAGAGATCCAGCAGCCTCTTTCAGTCCTGGCTCTTCGTCTGTGCGAGCAGAGACCATTCCTTTGTGCACTCCAAACTCGGGTTCAGGATGGGTGGGGAGTGCACCACATATGTTGTACTCAAACGGACTTGGAGCTGCCAAACAAACGAGAGACTCCAATACAAGTGCCACCTCTCCAAAAGATTTTGCACACGGAAGACTTCCAGCAGGTACTTTCAGAGATGGATCATCGTCAGAGAGATCAAAAAAACTTGCTCTGATCACTCAGCAGCAGGACGTCTGAGATTGGGTGCCGGAGAGGTTGGTGCAAATGCATTTTCAAATAAGTAAGCAAAGAGTGACAGTAAAAGTTGTGGCCTGGTTGCAATTCCTGCGGTGAGCAGAAGAGATCCAGCAGCTTCTTTCAGTCCTGGCTCTTCATCTGTGAGGGCAGAGACCAATCGTTCGTGTACTCCAAACTCGGATTCAGGACGGCTGGGGAGAGCACCAAAGATATGCTCTAACGGACTTGGAGCTGGAAAAACAAGGAGAGACTACAACGCAAGTGTCACCGTAGCAACTCCTGCAGATTGCAGAAGAGATCCAGCGGGCTCTTTCTGTCCTGGCTCTTCGTCTATGCGAGCAGAGACCAGTCGTTCGTCCACTCCAAACTCGGATTCAGGAACCTGGGAAGTACACCACAGACGTTGTGATCACATGGACTTGGAGCTGGCAAACAAAGGAGAGACTGCAATACAAGTGCCACTTCTCCGAAAGATGCTGTAGTGCAGATTTCCAGTAGCTACTTTCAGACATGGATCATCGTCAGAGGGATCAAACAAGCTTGCTCTGCTCACTCAGCTGCAGGACGTCTGAGATTAGTTGCCGGAGAGGTTGGTGCAAATGCACTTTCAAAAAAGTAAGCAAAGAGTGACTGTAAAAGAGGTGGCCCGGTTGCAAAGCTTGCTGACTGCTGAACAGATCCAGCAGCCTCTTTCAGTCCTGGCTCTTCGTCTGTGCGAGCAGAGACCATTCCTTTGTGCACTCCAAACTCGGGTTCAGGACGGGTGGGGAGTGCACCACATATGTTGTACTCAAACGGACTTGGAGCTGCCAAACAATCGAGCGACTCCAATAAAAGTGCCACCTCTCCAAAAGATTTTGCACACGGAAGACTTCCAGTAGGTACTTTCAGAGATGGATCATCGTCAGAGAGATCAAAAAAACTTGCTCTGATCACTCAGCAGCAGGACGTCTGAGATTGGGTGCCGGAGAGGTTGGTGCAAATGCATTTTCAAATAAGTAAGCAAAGAGTGACAGTAAAAGTTGTGGCCTGGTTGCAATTCCTGCGGTGAGCAGAAGAGATCCAGCAGCTTCTTTCAGTCCTGGCTCTTCGTCTGTGAGGGCAGAGACCAATCGTGCGTGCACTCCAAACTCGGATTCAGGACGGCTGGGGAGAGCACCAAAGATATGCTCTAACGGACTTGGAGCTGGAAAAACAAGGAGAGACTGCAATGCAAGTGTCACCGTAGCAACTCCTGCAGATTGCAGAAGAGATCCAGCGGGCTCTTTCTGTCCTGGCTCTTCGTCTATGCGAGCAGAGACCAATCGTTCGTCCCCTCCAAACTCGGATTCAGAAACCTGGGAAGTACACCACAGACGTTGTGATCACATGGACTTGGAGCTGGCAAACAAAGGAGAGACCACAAAAGGAGTACCAACTCTCCGAAAGATGCTGTAGTGCAGATTTCCAGTAGCTACTTTCAGACATGGATCATCGTCAGAGGGATCAAACAAGCTTGCTCTGCTCACTCAGCTGCAGGATGTCTGAGATTAGTTGCCGGAGAGGTTGGTGCAAATGCACTTTCAAATAAGTAAGCAAGGAGTGTCAGTAAAAGATTTGAGCTGGTTGCAAAGCTTGCTGACTGCTGAAGAGATCCAGCAGGCTCTTTCAGCCCTGGCTCTTCGTCTGTGGGAGCAGAGTCCAATCATTCGTTCAAACACAGCTACAGGGCGGCCAGGAGAACATCCAAAGATGTTGTACTCAAAGGCACTTTGAGGTGGGAAAGCAAGGAGCGAGAGCAATGCAGGTGGCACCGTTGCAAAGCTTATTGTGTGCAGAAGACGTGCAGCTGCATCTTTCAGCCCTGCCTCTTTCTCACTGGGAGCAGAGTCCAATCATTCGTGCAAACGCAGCTACAGGACGGCCGGGAGCACAACCGATGCTGTTGTATTCAAATGCACTTTGCGGTGGGAAAGCAAGGAGCGAGAGCAATACAGGTGTCCCGGTTGCAAAGCTTACTGACTGCTGAGGAGATCCAGCAGCCTCTTTCAGTCCTGGCTCTTCGTCTGTGCGAGCAGAGACCAATCGTTCGTACACACCAAACTCGGATTCAGGACGGCTGGGGAGTGCACCAGAGATGTGCTCAAACGGACTTGGAGCTGGCAAACAAAGGAGAGACTGCAATACAAGTACCATCTCTCAGAAAGATGCTGTGTGCAGATTTCCAGTAGCTACTTTCGGACGTGGATCATCGTCAGAGGGATCAAACAAGCTTGCTCTGCTCGCTCGGCAGCAGGACTCCTGAGATTAGTTGCCGGAGAGGTTGGTGCAAATGCACTTTCAAATAAGTAAGCAAGGAGTGACAGTAAAAGATGTGGCCCAGTTGCAAAGCTTACTAACTGCTGAATATATCCAGCAGGCTCTTTCAGTCCTGGCTCCTCGTCTCTGCGAGCAGAGACCAATCGTTCGTTCACTCCAAATTCGGGTTCAGGACGGGTGAGGAGTGCACCACATATGTTGTACTCAAACGGACTTGGAGCTGCCAAACAAAGGAGAGACTGCAATACAAGGGCCACCTCTCCAAATGATGCTGTGCACGGAAGACTTCCAGGAGCTACTTTCAGAGATGGATCATCGTCAGAGGGATCAAACAAACTTCCACTGATCACTCAGCTGCAGAACATCTGAGATTGGGTGCCGGAGAGGTTGGTGCAAATGCACTTACAGATAAGTAAGAAGGGAGTGAGAGTAAAAGAGGTGGCCCGGTTGCAAAGCTTCCTGAGTGCTGAAGAGATCCAGCAGCCTCTTTCAGTCCAGGCTCTCCGTCTGTGCGAGCAGAGACTAATCGTTCGTACACTCCAAACTCGGATTCAGGACGCCTGGGGAGTGCGCCACAGATGTTGTTCTCAAACGGACTTGGAGCTTGTAAACCAAGGAGCGATGGCAATGCAAGTGTCACCTTAGCAAATCGTGCTGTGTGCAGAAGAGATCCAGCTAGCTCTTTCAGTCCTGGCTCTTCGTCTGTGCGAGCAGAGACCAATCGTTCGCGACTCCAAACTCGGATTCAGGACGGCTGGGGAGTGCTCCACAGATGTTGTGCTCAAAAGGACTTGGAGCTGGCAAACAAAGGAGAGACTGCAATACAAGTGCCACTTCTCCGAAAGATGCTTTTTTTGAGGATTTCCAGGAGTTACTTTCAGACAAGGATCATCGTCAGAGGGAACAAAGAAACTTGCTCTGCTCACTCAGCAGCAGGACGTCTGAGATTAGTTGCCGGAGAGGTTGGTGCAAATGCACTTTCAAAAAAGTAAGCAAAGAGTGACTGTAAAAGAGGTGGCCCGGTTGCAAAGCTTCCTGACTGCTGAAGAGATCCAGCAGCCTCTTTCAGTCCTGGCTCTTCGTCTGTGCGAGCAGAGACCATTCCTTTGTGCACTCCAAACTCGGGTTCAGGACGGGTGGGGAGTGCACCACATATGTTGTACTCAAACGGACTTGGAGCTGCCAAACAAACGAGAGACTCCAATACAAGTGCCACCTCTCCAAAAGATTTTGCACACGGAAGACTTCCAGCAGGTACTTTCAGAGATGGATCATCGTCAGAGAGATCAAAAAAACTTGCTCTGATCACTCAGCAGCAGGACGTCTGAGATTGGGTGCCGGAGAGGTTGGTGCAAATGCATTTTCAAATAAGTAAGCAAAGAGTGACAGTAAAAGTTGTGGCCTGGTTGCAATTCCTGCGGTGAGCAGAAGAGATCCAGCAGCTTCTTTCAGTCCTGGCTCTTCGTCTGTGAGGGCAGAGACCAATCGTTCGTGTACTCCAAACTCGGATTCAGGACGGCTGGGGAGAGCACCAAAGATATGCTCTAACGGACTTGGAGCTGGAAAAACAAGGAGAGACTACAACGCAAGTGTCACCGTAGCAACTCCTGCAGATTGCAGAAGAGATCCAGCGGGCTCTTTCTGTCCTGGCTCTTCGTCTATGCGAGCAGAGACCAATCGTTCGTCCACTCCAAACTCGGATTCAGGAACCTGGGAAGTACACCACAGACGTTGTGATCACATGGACTTGGAGCTGGCAAACAAAGGAGAGACCACAAAAGAAGTACCAACTCACCGAAAGATGCTGTAGTGCAGATTTCCAGTAGCTACTTTCAGACAGGGATCATCGTCAGAGGGATCAAACAAGCCTGCTCTGCTCACTCAGCTGCAGGACGTCTGAGATTAGTTGCCGGAGAGGTTGGTGCAAATGCACTTTCAAAAAAGTAAGCAAAGAGTGACTGTAAAAGAGGTGGCCCGGTTGCAAAGCTTCCTGACTGCTGAAGAGATCCAGCAGCCTCTTTCAGTCCTGGCTCTTCGTCTGTGCGAGCAGAGACCATTCCTTTGTGCACTCCAAACTCGGGTTCAGGACGGGTGGGGAGTGCACCACATATGTTGTACTCAAACGGACTTGGAGCTGCCAAACAAACGAGAGACTCCAATACAAGTGCCACCTCTCCAAAAGATTTTGCACACGGAAGACTTCCAGCAGGTACTTTCAGAGATGGATCATCGTCAGAGAGATCAAAAAAACTTGCTCTGATCACTCAGCAGCAGGACGTCTGAGATTGGGTGCCGGAGAGGTTGGTGCAAATGCATTTTCAAATAAGTAAGCAAAGAGTGACAGTAAAAGTTGTGGCCTGGTTGCAATTCCTGCGGTGAGCAGAAGAGATCCAGCAGCTTCTTTCAGTCCTGGCTCTTCGTCTGTGAGGGCAGAGACCAATCGTTCGTGTACTCCAAACTCGGATTCAGGACGGCTGGGGAGAGCACCAAAGATATGCTCTAACGGACTTGGAGCTGGAAAAACAAGGAGAGACTACAACGCAAGTGTCACCGTAGCAACTCCTGCAGATTGCAGAAGAGATCCAGCGGGCTCTTTCTGTCCTGGCTCTTCGTCTATGCGAGCAGAGACCAGTCGTTCGTCCACTCCAAACTCGGATTCAGGAACCTGGGAAGTACACCACAGACGTTGTGATCACATGGACTTGGAGCTGGCAAACAAAGGAGAGACTGCAATACAAGTGCCACTTCTCCGAAAGATGCTGTAGTGCAGATTTCCAGTAGCTACTTTCAGACATGGATCATCGTCAGAGGGATCAAACAAGCTTGCTCTGCTCACTCAGCTGCAGGACGTCTGAGATTAGTTGCCGGAGAGGTTGGTGCAAATGCACTTTCAAAAAAGTAAGCAAAGAGTGACTGTAAAAGAGGTGGCCCGGTTGCAAAGCTTCCTGACTGCTGAAGAGATCCAGCAGCCTCTTTCAGTCCTGGCTCTTCGTCTGTGCGAGCAGAGACCATTCCTTTGTGCACTCCAAACTCGGGTTCAGGACGGGTGGGGAGTGCACCACATATGTTGTACTCAAACGGACTTGGAGCTGGCAAACAATCGAGCGACTCCAATAAAAGTGCCACCTCTCCAAAAGATTTTGCACACGGAAGACTTCCAGCAGGTACTTTCAGAGATGGATCATCGTCAGAGAGATCAAAAAAACTTGCTCTGATCACTCAGCAGCAGGACGTCTGAGATTGGGTGCCGGAGAGGTTGGTGCAAATGCATTTTCAAATAAGTAAGCAAAGAGTGACAGTAAAAGTTGTGGCCTGGTTGCAATTCCTGCGGTGAGCAGAAGAGATCCAGCAGCCTCTTTCAGTCCTGGCTCTTCGTCTGTGAGGGCAGAGACCAATCGTTCGTGTACTCCAAACTCGGATTCAGGACGGCTGGGGAGAGCACCAAAGATATGCTCTAACGGACTTGGAGCTGGAAAAACACGGAGAGACTGCAACGCAAGTGTCACCGTAGCAAATCCTGCTGATTGCAGAAGAGATCCAGCGGGCTCTTCCTGTCCTGGCTCTTCGTCTATGCGAGCAGAGACCAATCGTTCGTCCCCTCCAAACTCGGATTCAGAAACCTGGGAAGTACACCACAGACGTTGTGATCACATGGACTTGGAGCTGGCAAACAAAGGAGAGACCACAAAAGGAGTACCAACTCTCCGAAAGATGCTGTAGTGCAGATTTCCAGTAGCTACTTTCAGACATGGATCATCGTCAGAGGGATCAAACAAGCTTGCTCTGCTCACTCAGCTGCAGGATGTCTGAGATTAGTTGCCGGAGAGGTTGGTGCAAATACACTTTCAAATAAGTAAGCAAGGAGTGTCAGTAAAAGATTTGAGCTGGTTGCAAAGCTTGCTGACTGCTGAAGAGATCCAGCAGGCTCTTTCAGCCCTGGCTCTTCGTCTGTGGGAGCAGAGTCCAATCATTCGTTCAAACACAGCTACAGGGCGGCCAGGAGAACATCCAAAGATGTTGTACTCAAAGGCACTTTGAGGTGGGAAAGCAAGGAGCGAGAGCAATGCAGGTGGCACCGTTGCAAAGCTTATTGTGTGCAGAAGACGTGCAGCTGCATCTTTCAGCCCTGCCTCTTTCTCACTGGGAGCAGAGTCCAATCATTCGTGCAAACGCAGCTACAGGACGGCCGGGAGCACAACCGATGCTGTTGTATTCAAATGCACTTTGCGGTGGGAAAGCAAGGAGAGAGAGCAATGCAGGTGTCCCGGTTGCAAAGCTTACTGACTGCTGAGGAGATCCAGCAGCCTCTTTCAGTCCTGGCTCTTCGTCTGTGCGAGCAGAGACCAATCGTTCGTACACTCCAAACTCGGATTCAGGACGGCTGGGGAGTGCACCAGAGATGTGCTCAAACGGACTTGGAGCTGGCAAACAAAGGAGAGACTGCAATACAAGTACCATCTCTCAGAAAGATGCTGTGTGCAGATTTCCAGTAGCTACTTTCGGACGTGGATCATCGTCAGAGGGATCAAACAAGCTTGCTCTGCTCGCTCGGCAGCAGGACTCCTGAGATTAGTTGCCGGAGAGGTTGGTGCAAATGCACTTTCAAATAAGTAAGCAAGGAGTGACAGTAAAAGATGTGGCCCAGTTGCAAAGCTTACTAACTGCTGAATATATCCAGCAGGCTCTTTCAGTCCTGGCTCCTCGTCTCTGCGAGCAGAGACTAATCGTTCGTTCACTCCAAATTCGGGTTCAGGACGGGTGAGGAGTGCACCACATATGTTGTACTCAAACGGACTTGGAGCTGCCAAACAAAGGAGAGACTCCAATACAAGGGCCACCTCTCCAAATGATGCTGTGCACGGAAGACTTCCAGGAGCTACTTTCAGAGATGGATCATCGTCAGAGGGATCAAACAAACTTCCACTGATCACTCAGCTGCACAACATCTGAGATTGGGTGCCGGAGAGGTTGGTGCAAATGCACTTACAGATAAGTAAGAAGGGAGTGAGAGTAAAAGAGGTGGCCCGGTTGCAAAGCTTCCTGACTGCTGAAGAGATCCAGCAGCCTCTTTCAGTCCAGGCTCTCCGTCTGTGCGAGCAGAGACCAATCGTTCGCGACACCAAACTCGGATTCAGGACGGCTGGGGAGTGCTCCACAGATGTTGTGCTCAAAAGGACTTGGAGCTGGCAAACAAAGGAGAGACTGCAATACAAGTGCCACTTCTCCGAAAGATGCTTTTTTTGAGGATTTCCAGGAGTTACTTTCAGACAAGGATCATCGTCAGAGGGAACAAAGAAACTTGCTCTGCTCACTCAGCAGCAGGACGTCTGAGATTAGTTGCCGGAGAGGTTGGTGCAAATGCACTTTCAAAAAAGTAAGCAAAGAGTGACTGTAAAAGAGGTGGCCCGGTTGCAAAGCTTCCTGTCTGCTGAAGAGATCCAGCAGCCTCTTTCAGTCCTGGCTCTTCGTCTGTGCGAGCAGAGACCATTCCTTTGTGCACTCCAAACTCGGGTTCAGGACGGGTGGGGAGTGCACCACATATGTTGTACTCAAACGGACTTGGAGCTGCCAAACAATCGAGAGACTCCAATAAAAGTGCCACCTCTCCAAAAGATTTTGCACACGGAAGACTTCCAGCAGGTACTTTCAGAGATGGATCATCGTCAGAGAGATCAAAAAAACTTGCTCTGATCACTCAGCAGCAGGACGTCTGAGATTGGGTGCCGGAGAGGTTGGTGCAAATGCATTTTCAAATAAGTAAGCAAAGAGTGACAGTAAAAGTTGTGGCCTGGTTGCAATTCCTGCGGTGAGCAGAAGAGATCCAGCAGCTTCTTTCAGTCCTGGCTCTTCGTCTGTGAGGGCAGAGACCAATCGTTCGTGCACTCCAAACTCGGATTCAGGACGGCTGGGGAGAGCACCAAAGATATGCTCTAACGGACTTGGAGCTGGAAAAACAAGGAGAGACTACAACGCAAGTGTCACCGTAGCAACTCCTGCAGATTGCAGAAGAGATCCAGCGGGCTCTTTCTGTCCTGGCTCTTCGTCTATGCGAGCAGAGACCAATCGTTCGTCCACTCCAAACTCGGATTCAGGAACCTGGGAAGTACACCACAGACGTTGTGATCACATGGACTTGGAGCTGGCAAACAAAGGAGAGAGCACAAAAGAAGTACCAACTCTCCGAAAGATGCTGTAGTGCAGATTTCCAGTAGCTACTTTCAGACATGGATCATCGTCAGAGGGATCAAACAAGCTTGCTCTGCTCACTCAGCTGCAGGATGTCTGAGATTAGTTGCCGGAGAGGTTGGTGCAAATGCACTTTCAAATAAGTAAGCAAGCAGTGTCAGTAAAAGATTTGAGCTGGTTGCAAAGCTTCCTGACTGCTGAAGAGATCCAGCAGGCTCTTTCAGCCCTGGCTCTTCGTCTGTGGGAGCAGAGTCCAATCATTCGTTCAAACACAGCTACAGGGCGGCCAGGAGAACATCCAAAGATGTTGTACTCAAAGGCACTTTGAGGTGGGAAAGCAAGGAGCGAGAGCAATGCAGGTGGCACCGTTGCAAAGCTTTTTGTGTGCAGAAGACGTGCAGCTGCATCTTTCAGCCCTGCCTCTTTCTCACTGGGAGCAGAGTCCAATCATTCGTGCAAACGCAGCTACAGGACGGCCGGGAGCACAACCGATGCTGTTGTATTCAAATGCACTTTGCGGTGGGAAAGCAAGGAGCGAGAGCAATACAGGTGTCCCGGCTGCAAAGCTTACTGACTGCTGAGGAGATCCAGCAGCCTCTTTCAGTCCTGGCTCTTCGTCTGTGCGAGCAGAGACCAATCGTTCGTACACTCCAAACTCGGATTCAGGACGGCTGGGGAGTGCACCAGAGATGTGCTCAAACGGACTTGGAGCTGGCAAACAAAGGAGAGACTGCAATACAAGTACCATCTCTCAGAAAGATGCTGTGTGCAGATTTCCAGTAGCTACTTTCGGACGTGGATCATCGTCAGAGGGAACAAAGAAACTTGCTCTGCTCACTCAGCAGCAGGACGTCTGAGATTAGTTGCCGGAGAGGTTGGTGCAAATGCACTTTCAAAAAAGTAAGCAAAGAGTGACTGTAAAAGAGGTGGCCCGGTTGCAAAGCTTCCTGACTGCTGAAGAGATCCAGCAGCCTCTTTCAGTCCTGGCTCTTCGTCTGTGCGAGCAGAGGCCATTCCTTTGTGCACTCCAAACTCGGGTTCAGGACGGGTGGGGAGTGCACCACATATGTTGTACTCAAACGGACTTGGAGCTGCCAAACAAACGAGAGACTCCTATACAAGTGCCACCTCTCCAAAAGATTTTGCACACGGAAGACTTCCAGTAGGTACTTTCAGAGATGGATCATCGTCAGAGGGATCAAAAAAACTTGCTCTGATCACTCAGCAGCAGGACGTCTGAGATTGGGTGCCGGAGAGGTTGGTGCAAATGCATTTTCAAATAAGTAAGCAAAGAGTGACAGTAAAAGTTGTGGCCTGGTTGCAATTCCTGCGGTGAGCAGAAGAGATCCAGCAGCTTCTTTCAGTCCTGGCTCTTCGTCTGTGAGGGCAGAGACCAATCGTTCGTGTACTCCAAACTCGGATTCAGGACGGCTGGGGAGAGCACCAAAGATATGCTCTAACGGACTTGGAGCTGGAAAAACAAGGAGAGACTACAACGCAAGTGTCACCGTAGCAACTCCTGCAGATTGCAGAAGAGATCCAGCGGGCTCTTTCTGTCCTGGCTCTTCGTCTATGCGAGCAGAGACCAGTCGTTCGTCCACTCCAAACTCGGATTCAGGAACCTGGGAAGTACACCACAGATGTTGTGATCACATGGACTTGGAGCTGGCAAACAAAGGAGAGACCACAAAAGAAGTACCAACTCTCCGAAAGATGCTGTAGTGCAGATTTCCAGTAGCTACTTTCAGACATGGATCATCGTCAGAGGGATCAAACAAGCTTGCTCTGCTCACTCAGCTGCAGGACGTCTGAGATTAGTTGCCGGAGAGGTTGGTGCAAATGCACTTTCAAAAAAGTAAGCAAAGAGTGACTGTAAAAGAGGTGGCCCGGTTGCAAAGCTTCCTGACTGCTGAAGAGATCCAGCAGCCTCTTTCAGTCCTGGCTCTTCGTCTGTGCGAGCAGAGACCATTCCTTTGTGCACTCCAAACTCGGGTTCAGGACGGGTGGGGAGTGCACCACATATGTTGTACTCAAACGGACTTGGAGCTGCCAAACAAACGAGAGACTCCAATACAAGTGCCACCTCTCCAAAAGATTTTGCACACGGAAGACTTCCAGCAGGTACTTTCAGAGATGGATCATCGTCAGAGAGATCAAAAAAACTTGCTCTGATCACTCAGCAGCAGGACGTCTGAGATTGGGTGCCGGAGAGGTTGGTGCAAATGCATTTTCAAATAAGTAAGCAAAGAGTGACAGTAAAAGTTGTGGCCTGGTTGCAATTCCTGCGGTGAGCAGAAGAGATCCAGCAGCTTCTTTCAGTCCTGGCTCTTCGTCTGTGAGGGCAGAGACCAATCGTTCGTGTACTCCAAACTCGGATTCAGGACGGCTGGGGAGAGCACCAAAGATATGCTCTAACGGACTTGGAGCTGGAAAAACAAGGAGAGACTACAACGCAAGTGTCACCGTAGCAACTCCTGCAGATTGCAGAAGAGATCCAGCGGGCTCTTTCTGTCCTGGCTCTTCGTCTATGCGAGCAGAGACCAGTCGTTCGTCCACTCCAAACTCGGATTCAGGAACCTGGGAAGTACACCACAGACGTTGTGATCACATGGACTTGGAGCTGGCAAACAAAGGAGAGACCACAAAAGAAGTACCAACTCTCCGAAAGATGCTGTAGTGCAGATTTCCAGTAGCTACTTTCAGACATGGATCATCGTCAGAGGGATCAAACAAGCTTGCTCTGCTCACTCAGCTGCAGGACGTCTGAGATTAGTTGCCGGAGAGGTTGGTGCAAATGCACTTTCAAAAAAGTAAGCAAAGAGTGACTGTAAAAGAGGTGGCCCGGTTGCAAAGCTTCCTGACTGCTGAAGAGATCCAGCAGCCTCTTTCAGTCCTGGCTCTTCGTCTGTGCGAGCAGAGACCATTCCTTTGTGCACTCCAAACTCGGGTTCAGGACGGGTGGGGAGTGCACCACATATGTTGTACTCAAACGGACTTGGAGCTGCCAAACAATCGAGCGACTCCAATAAAAGTGCCACCTCTCCAAAAGATTTTGCACACGGAAGACTTCCAGTAGGTACTTTCAGAGATGGATCATCGTCAGAGAGATCAAAAAAACTTGCTCTGATCACTCAGCAGCAGGACGTCTGAGATTGGGTGCCGGAGAGGTTGGTGCAAATGCATTTTCAAATAAGTAAGCAAAGAGTGACAGTAAAAGTTGTGGCCTGGTTGCAATTCCTGCGGTGAGCAGAAGAGATCCAGCAGCTTCTTTCAGTCCTGGCTCTTCGTCTGTGAGGGCAGAGACCAATCGTTCGTGTACTCCAAACTCGGATTCAGGACGGCTGGGGAGAGCACCAAAGATATGCTCTAACGGACTTGGAGCTGGAAAAACAAGGAGAGACTGCAATGCAAGTGTCACCGTAGCAAATCCTGCTGATTGCAGAAGAGATCCAGCGGGCTCTTTCTGTCCTGGCTCTTCGTCTATGCGAGCAGAGACCAATCGTTCGTCCCCTCCAAACTCGGATTCAGAAACCTGGGAAGTACACCACAGACGTTGTGATCACATGGACTTGGAGCTGGCAAACAAAGGAGAGACCACAAAAGGAGTACCAACTCTCCGAAAGATGCTGTAGTGCAGATTTCCAGTAGCTACTTTCAGACATGGATCATCGTCAGAGGGATCAAACAAGCTTGCTCTGCTCACTCAGCTGCAGGATGTCTGAGATTAGTTGCCGGAGAGGTTGGTGCAAATGCACTTTCAAATAAGTAAGCAAGGAGTGTCAGTAAAAGATTTGAGCTGGTTGCAAAGCTTGCTGACTGCTGAAGAGATCCAGCAGGCTCTTTCAGCCCTGGCTCTTCGTCTGTGGGATCAGAGTCCAATCATTCGTTCAAACACAGCTACAGGGCGGCCAGGAGAACATCCAAAGATGTTGTACTCAAAGGCACTTTGAGGTGGGAAAGCAAGGAGCGAGAGCAATGCAGGTGGCACCGTTGCAAAGCTTATTGTGTGCAGAAGACGTGCAGCTGCATCTTTCAGCCCTGCCTCTTTCTCACTGGGAGCAGAGTCCAATCATTCGTGCAAACGCAGCTACAGGACGGCCGGGAGCACAACCGATGCTGTTGTATTCAAATGCACTTTGCGGTGGGAAAGCAAGGAGCGAGAGCAATACAGGTGTCCCGGTTGCAAAGCTTACTGACTGCTGAGGAGATCCAGCAGCCTCTTTCAGTCCTGGCTCTTCGTCTGTGCGAGCAGAGACCAATCGTTCGTACACACCAAACTCGGATTCAGGACGGCTGGGGAGTGCACCAGAGATGTGCTCAAACGGACTTGGAGCTGGCAAACAAAGGAGAGACTGCAATACAAGTACCATCTCTCAGAAAGATGCTGTGTGCAGATTTCCAGTAGCTACTTTCGGACGTGGATCATCGTCAGAGGGATCAAACAAGCTTGCTCTGCTCGCTCGGCAGCAGGACTCCTGAGATTAGTTGCCGGAGAGGTTGGTGCAAATGCACTTTCAAATAAGTAAGCAAGGAGTGACAGTAAAAGATGTGGCCCAGTTGCAAAGCTTACTAACTGCTGAATATATCCAGCAGGCTCTTTCAGTCCTGGCTCCTCGTCTCTGCGAGCAGAGACCAATCGTTCGTTCACTCCAAATTCGGGTTCAGGACGGGTGAGGAGTGCACCACATATGTTGTACTCAAACGGACTTGGAGCTGCCAAACAAAGGAGAGACTGCAATACAAGGGCCACCTCTCCAAATGATGCTGTGCACGGAAGACTTCCAGGAGCTACTTTCAGAGATGGATCATCGTCAGAGGGATCAAACAAACTTCCACTGATCACTCAGCTGCAGAACATCTGAGATTGGGTGCCGGAGAGGTTGGTGCAAATGCACTTACAGATAAGTAAGAAGGGAGTGAGAGTAAAAGAGGTGGCCCGGTTGCAAAGCTTCCTGAGTGCTGAAGAGATCCAGCAGCCTCTTTCAGTCCAGGCTCTCCGTCTGTGCGAGCAGAGACTAATCGTTCGTACACTCCAAACTCGGATTCAGGACGCCTGGGGAGTGCGCCACAGATGTTGTTCTCAAACGGACTTGGAGCTTGTAAACCAAGGAGCGATGGCAATGCAAGTGTCACCTTAGCAAATCGTGCTGTGTGCAGAAGAGATCCAGCTAGCTCTTTCAGTCCTGGCTCTTCGTCTGTGCGAGCAGAGACCAATCGTTCGCGACACCAAACTCGGATTCAGGACGGCTGGGGAGTGCTCCACAGATGTTGTGCTCAAAAGGACTTGGAGCTGGCAAACAAAGGAGAGACTGCAATACAAGTGCCACTTCTCCGAAAGATGCTTTTTTTGAGGATTTCCAGGAGTTACTTTCAGACAAGGATCATCGTCAGAGGGAACAAAGAAACTTGCTCTGCTCACTCAGCAGCAGGACGTCTGAGATTAGTTGCCGGAGAGGTTGGTGCAAATGCACTTTCAAAAAAGTAAGCAAAGAGTGACTGTAAAAGAGGTGGCCCGGTTGCAAAGCTTCCTGACTGCTGAAGAGATCCAGCAGCCTCTTTCAGTCCTGGCTCTTCGTCTGTGCGAGCAGAGACCATTCCTTTGTGCACTCCAAACTCGGGTTCAGGACGGGTGGGGAGTGCACCACATATGTTGTACTCAAACGGACTTGGAGCTGCCAAACAAACGAGAGACTCCAATACAAGTGCCACCTCTCCAAAAGATTTTGCACACGGAAGACTTCCAGCAGGTACTTTCAGAGATGGATCATCGTCAGAGAGATCAAAAAAACTTGCTCTGATCACTCAGCAGCAGGACGTCTGAGATTGGGTGCCGGAGAGGTTGGTGCAAATGCATTTTCAAATAAGTAAGCAAAGAGTGACAGTAAAAGTTGTGGCCTGGTTGCAATTCCTGCGGTGAGCAGAAGAGATCCAGCAGCTTCTTTCAGTCCTGGCTCTTCGTCTGTGAGGGCAGAGACCAATCGTTCGTGTACTCCAAACTCGGATTCAGGACGGCTGGGGAGAGCACCAAAGATATGCTCTAACGGACTTGGAGCTGGAAAAACAAGGAGAGACTACAACGCAAGTGTCACCGTAGCAACTCCTGCAGATTGCAGAAGAGATCCAGCGGGCTCTTCCTGTCCTGGCTCTTCGTCTATGCGAGCAGAGACCAGTCGTTCGTCCACTCCAAACTCGGATTCAGGAACCTGGGAAGTACACCACAGACGTTGTGATCACATGGACTTGGAGCTGGCAAACAAAGGAGAGACCACAAAAGAAGTACCAACTCTCCGAAAGATGCTGTAGTGCAGATTTCCAGTAGCTACTTTCAGACATGGATCATCGTCAGAGGGATCAAACAAGCTTGCTCTGCTCACTCAGCTGCAGGACGTCTGAGATTAGTTGCCGGAGAGGTTGGTGCAAATGCACTTTCAAAAAAGTAAGCAAAGAGTGACTGTAAAAGAGGTGGCCCGGTTGCAAAGCTTCCTGACTGCTGAAGAGATCCAGCAGCCTCTTTCAGTCCTGGCTCTTCGTCTGTGCGAGCAGAGACCATTCCTTTGTGCACTCCAAACTCGGGTTCAGGACGGGTGGGGAGTGCACCACATATGTTGTACTCAAACGGACTTGGAGCTGCCAAACAATCGAGCGACTCCAAAAAAAGTGCCACCTCTCCAAAAGATTTTGCACACGGAAGACTTCCAGCAGGTACTTTCAGAGATGGATCATCGTCAGAGAGATCAAAAAAACTTGCTCTGATCACTCAGCAGCAGGACGTCTGAGATTGGGTGCCGGAGAGGTTGGTGCAAATGCATTTTCAAATAAGTAAGCAAAGAGTGACAGTAAAAGTTGTGGCCTGGTTGCAATTCCTGCGGTGAGCAGAAGAGATCCAGCAGCCTCTTTCAGTCCTGGCTCTTCGTCTGTGAGGGCAGAGACCAATCGTTCGTGTACTCCAAACTCGGATTCAGGACGGCTGGGGAGAGCACCAAAGATATGCTCTAACGGACTTGGAGCTGGAAAAACAAGGAGAGACTGCAATGCAAGTGTCACCGTAGCAAATCCTGCTGATTGCAGAAGAGATCCAGCGGGCTCTTCCTGTCCTGGCTCTTCGTCTATGCGAGCAGAGACCAATCGTTCGTCCCCTCCAAACTCGGATTCAGAAACCTGGGAAGTACACCACAGACGTTGTGATCACATGGACTTGGAGCTGGCAAACAAAGGAGAGACCACAAAAGGAGTACCAACTCTCCGAAAGATGCTGTAGTGCAGATTTCCAGTAGCTACTTTCAGACATGGATCATCGTCAGAGGGATCAAACAAGCTTGCTCTGCTCACTCAGCTGCAGGATGTCTGAGATTAGTTGCCGGAGAGGTTGGTGCAAATACACTTTCAAATAAGTAAGCAAGGAGTGTCAGTAAAAGATTTGAGCTGGTTGCAAAGCTTGCTGACTGCTGAAGAGATCCAGCAGGCTCTTTCAGCCCTGGCTCTTCGTCTGTGGGAGCAGAGTCCAATCATTCGTTCAAACACAGCTACAGGGCGGCCAGGAGAACATCCAAAGATGTTGTACTCAAAGGCACTTTGAGGTGGGAAAGCAAGGAGCGAGAGCAATGCAGGTGGCACCGTTGCAAAGCTTATTGTGTGCAGAAGACGTGCAGCTGCATCTTTCAGCCCTGCCTCTTTCTCACTGGGAGCAGAGTCCAATCATTCGTGCAAACGCAGCTACAGGACGGCCGGGAGCACAACCGATGCTGTTGTATTCAAATGCACTTTGCGGTGGGAAAGCAAGGAGAGAGAGCAATGCAGGTGTCCCGGTTGCAAAGCTTACTGACTGCTGAGGAGATCCAGCAGCCTCTTTCAGTCCTGGCTCTTCGTCTGTGCGAGCAGAGACCAATCGTTCGTACACTCCAAACTCGGATTCAGGACGGCTGGGGAGTGCACCAGAGATGTGCTCAAACGGACTTGGAGCTGGCAAACAAAGGAGAGACTGCAATACAAGTACCATCTCTCAGAAAGATGCTGTGTGCAGATTTCCAGTAGCTACTTTCGGACGTGGATCATCGTCAGAGGGATCAAACAAGCTTGCTCTGCTCGCTCGGCAGCAGGACTCCTGAGATTAGTTGCCGGAGAGGTTGGTGCAAATGCACTTTCAAATAAGTAAGCAAGGAGTGACAGTAAAAGATGTGGCCCAGTTGCAAAGCTTACTAACTGCTGAATATATCCAGCAGGCTCTTTCAGTCCTGGCTCCTCGTCTCTGCGAGCAGAGACTAATCGTTCGTTCACTCCAAATTCGGGTTCAGGACGGGTGAGGAGTGCACCACATATGTTGTACTCAAACGGACTTGGAGCTGCCAAACAAAGGAGAGACTCCAATACAAGGGCCACCTCTCCAAATGATGCTGTGCACGGAAGACTTCCAGGAGCTACTTTCAGAGATGGATCATCGTCAGAGGGATCAAACAAACTTCCACTGATCACTCAGCTGCAGAACATCTGAGATTGGGTGCCGGAGAGGTTGGTGCAAATGCACTTACAGATAAGTAAGAAGGGAGTGAGAGTAAAAGAGGTGGCCCGGTTGCAAAGCTTCCTGAGTGCTGAAGAGATCCAGCAGCCTCTTTCAGTCCAGGCTCTCCGTCTGTGCGAGCAGAGACTAATCGTTCGTACACTCCAAACTCGGATTCAGGACGCCTGGGGAGTGCGCCACAGATGTTGTTCTCAAACGGACTTGGAGCTTGTAAACCAAGGAGCGATGGCAATGCAAGTGTCACCTTAGCAAATCGTGCTGTGTGCAGAAGAGATCCAGCTAGCTCTTTCAGTCCAGGCTCTCCGTCTGTGCGAGCAGAGACCAATCGTTCGCGACACCAAACTCGGATTCAGGACGGCTGGGGAGTGCTCCACAGATGTTGTGCTCAAAAGGACTTGGAGCTGGCAAACAAAGGAGAGACTGCAATACAAGTGCCACTTCTCCGAAAGATGCTTTTTTTGAGGATTTCCAGGAGTTACTTTCAGACAAGGATCATCGTCAGAGGGAACAAAGAAACTTGCTCTGCTCACTCAGCAGCAGGACGTCTGAGATTAGTTGCCGGAGAGGTTGGTGCAAATGCACTTTCAAAAAAGTAAGCAAAGAGTGACTGTAAAAGAGGTGGCCCGGTTGCAAAGCTTCCTGACTGCTGAAGAGATCCAGCAGCCTCTTTCAGTCCTGGCTCTTCGTCTGTGCGAGCAGAGACCATTCCTTTGTGCACTCCAAACTCGGGTTCAGGACGGGTGGGGAGTGCACCACATATGTTGTACTCAAACGGACTTGGAGCTGCCAAACAAACGAGAGACTCCAATACAAGTGCCACCTCTCCAAAAGATTTTGCACACGGAAGACTTCCAGCAGGTACTTTCAGAGATGGATCATCGTCAGAGAGATCAAAAAAACTTGCTCTGATCACTCAGCAGCAGGACGTCTGAGATTGGGTGCCGGAGAGGTTGGTGCAAATGCATTTTCAAATAAGTAAGCAAAGAGTGACAGTAAAAGTTGTGGCCTGGTTGCAATTCCTGCGGTGAGCAGAAGAGATCCAGCAGCTTCTTTCAGTCCTGGCTCTTCGTCTGTGAGGGCAGAGACCAATCGTTCGTGTACTCCAAACTCGGATTCAGGACGGCTGGGGAGAGCACCAAAGATATGCTCTAACGGACTTGGAGCTGGAAAAACAAGGAGAGACTACAACGCAAGTGTCACCGTAGCAACTCCTGCAGATTGCAGAAGAGATCCAGCGGGCTCTTCCTGTCCTGGCTCTTCGTCTATGCGAGCAGAGACCAGTCGTTCGTCCACTCCAAACTCGGATTCAGGAACCTGGGAAGTACACCACAGACGTTGTGATCACATGGACTTGGAGCTGGCAAACAAAGGAGAGACCACAAAAGAAGTACCAACTCTCCGAAAGATGCTGTAGTGCAGATTTCCAGTAGCTACTTTCAGACATGGATCATCGTCAGAGGGATCAAACAAGCTTGCTCTGCTCACTCAGCTGCAGGACGTCTGAGATTAGTTGCCGGAGAGGTTGGTGCAAATGCACTTTCAAAAAAGTAAGCAAAGAGTGACTGTAAAAGAGGTGGCCCGGTTGCAAAGCTTCCTGACTGCTGAAGAGATCCAGCAGCCTCTTTCAGTCCTGGCTCTTCGTCTGTGCGAGCAGAGACCATTCCTTTGTGCACTCCAAACTCGGGTTCAGGACGGGTGGGGAGTGCACCACATATGTTGTACTCAAACGGACTTGGAGCTGCCAAACAATCGAGCGACTCCAATAAAAGTGCCACCTCTCCAAAAGATTTTGCACACGGAAGACTTCCAGCAGGTACTTTCAGAGATGGATCATCGTCAGAGAGATCAAAAAAACTTGCTCTGATCACTCAGCAGCAGGACGTCTGAGATTGGGTGCCGGAGAGGTTGGTGCAAATGCATTTTCAAATAAGTAAGCAAAGAGTGACAGTAAAAGTTGTGGCCTGGTTGCAATTCCTGCGGTGAGCAGAAGAGATCCAGCAGCCTCTTTCAGTCCTGGCTCTTCGTCTGTGAGGGCAGAGACCAATCGTTCGTGTACTCCAAACTCGGATTCAGGACGGCTGGGGAGAGCACCAAAGATATGCTCTAACGGACTTGGAGCTGGAAAAACAAGGAGAGACTGCAATGCAAGTGTCACCGTAGCAAATCCTGCTGATTGCAGAAGAGATCCAGCGGGCTCTTCCTGTCCTGGCTCTTCGTCTATGCGAGCAGAGACCAATCGTTCGTCCCCTCCAAACTCGGATTCAGAAACCTGGGAAGTACACCACAGACGTTGTGATCACATGGACTTGGAGCTGGCAAACAAAGGAGAGACCACAAAAGGAGTACCAACTCTCCGAAAGATGCTGTAGTGCAGATTTCCAGTAGCTACTTTCAGACATGGATCATCGTCAGAGGGATCAAACAAGCTTGCTCTGCTCACTCAGCTGCAGGATGTCTGAGATTAGTTGCCGGAGAGGTTGGTGCAAATACACTTTCAAATAAGTAAGCAAGGAGTGTCAGTAAAAGATTTGAGCTGGTTGCAAAGCTTGCTGACTGCTGAAGAGATCCAGCAGGCTCTTTCAGCCCTGGCTCTTCGTCTGTGGGAGCAGAGTCCAATCATTCGTTCAAACACAGCTACAGGGCGGCCAGGAGAACATCCAAAGATGTTGTACTCAAAGGCACTTTGAGGTGGGAAAGCAAGGAGCGAGAGCAATGCAGGTGGCACCGTTGCAAAGCTTATTGTGTGCAGAAGACGTGCAGCTGCATCTTTCAGCCCTGCCTCTTTCTCACTGGGAGCAGAGTCCAATCATTCGTGCAAACGCAGCTACAGGACGGCCGGGAGCACAACCGATGCTGTTGTATTCAAATGCACTTTGCGGTGGGAAAGCAAGGAGAGAGAGCAATGCAGGTGTCCCGGTTGCAAAGCTTACTGACTGCTGAGGAGATCCAGCAGCCTCTTTCAGTCCTGGCTCTTCGTCTGTGCGAGCAGAGACCAATCGTTCGTACACTCCAAACTCGGATTCAGGACGGCTGGGGAGTGCACCAGAGATGTGCTCAAACGGACTTGGAGCTGGCAAACAAAGGAGAGACTGCAATACAAGTACCATCTCTCAGAAAGATGCTGTGTGCAGATTTCCAGTAGCTACTTTCGGACGTGGATCATCGTCAGAGGGATCAAACAAGCTTGCTCTGCTCGCTCGGCAGCAGGACTCCTGAGATTAGTTGCCGGAGAGGTTGGTGCAAATGCACTTTCAAATAAGTAAGCAAGGAGTGACAGTAAAAGATGTGGCCCAGTTGCAAAGCTTACTAACTGCTGAATATATCCAGCAGGCTCTTTCAGTCCTGGCTCCTCGTCTCTGCGAGCAGAGACTAATCGTTCGTTCACTCCAAATTCGGGATCAGGACGGGTGAGGAGTGCACCACATATGTTGTACTCAAACGGACTTGGAGCTGCCAAACAAAGGAGAGACTCCAATACAAGGGCCACCTCTCCAAATGATGCTGTGCACGGAAGACTTCCAGGAGCTACTTTCAGAGATGGATCATCGTCAGAGGGATCAAACAAACTTCCACTGATCACTCAGCTGCAGAACATCTGAGATTGGGTGCCGGAGAGGTTGGTGCAAATGCACTTACAGATAAGTAAGAAGGGAGTGAGAGTAAAAGAGGTGGCCCGGTTGCAAAGCTTCCTGACTGCTGAAGAGATCCAGCAGCCTCTTTCAGTCCAGGCTCTCCGTCTGTGCGAGCAGAGACCAATCGTTCGCGACACCAAACTCGGATTCAGGACGGCTGGGGAGTGCTCCACAGATGTTGTGCTCAAAAGGACTTGGAGCTGGCAAACAAAGGAGAGACTGCAATACAAGTGCCACTTCTCCGAAAGATGCTTTTTTTGAGGATTTCCAGGAGTTACTTTCAGACAAGGATCATCGTCAGAGGGAACAAAGAAACTTGCTCTGCTCACTCAGCAGCAGGACGTCTGAGATTAGTTGCCGGAGAGGTTGGTGCAAATGCACTTTCAAAAAAGTAAGCAAAGAGTGACTGTAAAAGAGGTGGCCCGGTTGCAAAGCTTCCTGACTGCTGAAGAGATCCAGCAGCCTCTTTCAGTCCTGGCTCTTCGTCTGTGCGAGCAGAGACCATTCCTTTGTGCACTCCAAACTCGGGTTCAGGACGGGTGGGGAGTGCACCACATATGTTGTACTCAAACGGACTTGGAGCTGCCAAACAATTGAGCGACTCCAAAAAAAGTGCCACCTCTCCAAAAGTTTTTGCACACGGAAGACTTCCAGCAGGTACTTTCAGAGATGGATCATCGTCAGAGAGATCAAAAAAACTTGCTCTGATCACTCAGCAGCAGGACGTCTGAGATTGGGTGCCGGAGAGGTTGGTGCAAATGCATTTTCAAATAAGTAAGCAAAGAGTGACAGTAAAAGTTGTGGCCTGGTTGCAATTCCTGCGGTGAGCAGAAGAGATCCAGCAGCCTCTTTCAGTCCTGGCTCTTCGTCTGTGAGGGCAGAGACCAATCGTTCGTGCACTCCAAACTCGGATTCAGGACGGCTGGGGAGAGCACCAAAGATATGCTCTAACGGACTTGGAGCTGGAAAAACAAGGAGAGACTACAACGCAAGTGTCACCGTAGCAACTCCTGCAGATTGCAGAAGAGATCCAGCGGGCTCTATCTGTCCTGGTTCTTCGTCTATGCGAGCAGAGACCAATCGTTCGTCCACTCCAAACTCGGATTCAGGAACCTGGGAAGTACACCACAGACGTTGTGATCACATGGACTTGGAGCTGGCAAACAAAGGAGAGACCACAAAAGAAGTACCAACTCTCCGAAAGATGCTGTAGTGCAGATTTCCAGTAGCTACTTTCAGACATGGATCATCGTCAGAGGGATCAAACAAGCTTGCTCTGCTCACTCAGCTGCAGGACGTCTGAGATTAGTTGCCGGAGAGGTTGGTGCAAATGCACTTTCAAAAAAGTAAGCAAAGAGTGACTGTAAAAGAGGTGGCCCGGTTGCAAAGCTTCCTGACTGCTGAAGAGATCCAGCAGGCTCTTTCAGCCCTGGCTCTTCGTCTGTGGGAGCAGAGTCCAATCATTCGTTCAAACACAGCTACAGGGCGGCCAGGAGAACATCCAAAGATGTTGTACTCAAAGGCACTTTGAGGTGGGAAAGCAAGGAGCGAGAGCAATGCAGGTGGCACCGTTGCAAAGCTTATTGTGTGCAGAAGACGTGCAGCTGCATCTTTCAGCCCTGCCTCTTTCTCACTGGGAGCAGAGTCCAATCATTCGTGCAAACGCAGCTACAGGACGGCCGGGAGCACAACCGATGCTGTTGTATTCAAATGCACTTTGCGGTGGGAAAGCAAGGAGAGAGAGCAATACAGGTGTCCCGGTTGCAAAGCTTACTGACTGCTGAGGAGATCCAGCAGCCTCTTTCAGTCCTGGCTCTTCGTCTGTGCGAGCAGAGACCAATCGTTCGTACACTCCAAACTCGGATTCAGGACGGCTGGGGAGTGCACCAGAGATGTGCTCAAACGGAGTTGGAGCTGGCAAACAAAGGAGAGACTGCAATACAAGTGCCATCTCTCAGAAAGATGCTGTGTGCAGTTTTCCAGGAGCTACTTTCGGACGTGGATCATCGTCAGAGGGATCAAACAAGCTTGCTCTGCTCGCTCGGCAGCAGGACTCCTGAGATTAGTTGCCGGAGAGGTTGGTGCAAATGCACTTTCAAATAAGTAAGCAAGGAGTGACAGTAAAAGATGTGGCCAGTTGCAAAGCTTACTAACTGCTGAATATATCCAGCAGGCTCTTTCAGTCCTGGCTCCTCGTCTCTGCGAGCAGAGACCAATCGTTCGTTCACTCCAAATTCGGGTTCAGGACGGGTGAGGAGTGCACCACATATGTTGTACTCAAACGGACTTGGAGCTGCCAAACAAAGGAGAGACTGCAATACAAGGGCCACCTCTCCAAATGATGCTGTGCACGGAAGACTTCCAGGAGCTACTTTCAGAGATGGATCATCGTCAGAGGGATCAAACAAACTTCCACTGATCACTCAGCTGCAGAACATCTGAGATTGGGTGCCGGAGAGGTTGGTGCAAATGCACTTACAGATAAGTAAGAAGGGAGTGAGAGTAAAAGAGGTGGCCCGGTTGCAAAGCTTCCTGACTGCTGAAGAGATCCAGCAGCCTCTTTCAGTCCAGGCTCTTCGTCTGTGCGAGCAGAGACCAATCGTTCGCGACACCAAACTCGGATTCAGGACGGCTGGGGAGTGCTCCACAGATGTTGTGCTCAAAAGGACTTGGAGCTGGCAAACAAAGGAGAGACTGCAATACAAGTGCCACTTCTCCGAAAGATGCTTTTTTTGAGGATTTCCAGGAGTTACTTTCAGACAAGGATCATCGTCAGAGGGAACAAAGAAACTTGCTCTGCTCACTCAGCTGCAGGACGTCTGAGATTAGTTGCCGGAGAGGTTGGTGCAAATGCACTTTCAAATAAGTAAGCAAGGAGTGACAGTAAAAGATGTGGCCCAGTTGCAAAGCTTACTAACTGCTGAATATATCCAGCAGGCTCTTTCAGTCCTGGCTCCTCGTCTCTGCGAGCAGAGACCAATCGTTCGTTCACTCCAAATTCGGGTTCAGGACGGGTGAGGAGTGCACCACATACGTTGTACTCAAACGGACTTGGAGCTGCCAAACAAAGGAGAGACTCCAATACAAGGGCCACCTCTCCAAATGATGCTGTGCACGGAAGACTTCCAGGAGCTACTTTCAGAGATGGATCATCGTCAGAGGGATCAAACAAACTTCCACTGATCACTCAGCTGCAGAACATCTGAGATTGGGTGCCGGAGAGGTTGGTGCAAATGCACTTACAGATAAGTAAGAAGGGAGTGAGAGTAAAAGAGGTGGCCCGGTTGCAAAGCTTCCTGAGTGCTGAAGAGATCCAGCAGCCTCTTTCAGTCCAGGCTCTCCGCCTGTGCGAGCAGAGACTAATCGTTCGTACACTCCAAACTCGGATTCAGGACGCCTGGGGAGTGCGCCACAGATGTTGTTCTCAAACGGACTTGGAGCTTGTAAACCAAGGAGCGATGGCAATGCAAGTGTCACCTTAGCAAATCGTGCTGTGTGCAGAAGAGATCCAGCTAGCTCTTTCAGTCCTGGCTCTTCGTCTGTGCGAGCAGAGACCAATCGTTCGCGACACCAAACTCGGATTCAGGACGGCTGGGGAGTGCTCCACAGATGTTGTGCTCAAAAGGACTTGGAGCTGGCAAACAAAGGAGAGACTGCAATACAAGTGCCACTTCTCCGAAAGATGCTTTTTTTGAGGATTTCCAGGAGTTACTTTCAGACAAGGATCATCGTCAGAGGGAACAAAGAAACTTGCTCTGCTCACTCAGCAGCAGGACGTCTGAGATTAGTTGCCGGAGAGGTTGGTGCAAATGCACTTTCAAAAAAGTAAGCAAAGAGTGACTGTAAAAGAGGTGGCCCGGTTGCAAAGCTTCCTGACTGCTGAAGAGATCCAGCAGCCTCTTTCAGTCCTGGCTCTTCGTCTGTGCGAGCAGAGACCATTCCTTTGTGCACTCCAAACTCGGGTTCAGGACGGGTGGGGAGTGCACCACATATGTTGTACTCAAACGGACTTGGAGCTGCCAATCGAGAGACTCCAATAAAAGTGCCACCTCTCCAAAAGATTTTGCACACGGAAGACTTCCAGCAGGTACTTTCAGAGATGGATCATCGTCAGAGGGATCAAACAAGCTTGCTCTGCTCACTCAGCTGCAGGATGTCTGAGATTAGGTGCCGGAGAGGTTGGTGCAAATGCACTTTCTAATAAGTAAGCAAAGAGTGACAGTAAAAGTTGTGGCCTGGTTGCAATTCCTGCGGTGAGCAGAAGAGATCCAGCAGCCTCTTTCAGTCCTGGCTCTTCGTCAGTGAGGGCAGAGACCAATCGTTCGTACACTCCAAACTCGGATTCAGGACGGTTGGGGAGAGCACCAAAGATATGCTCTAACGGAGTTGGAGATGGAAAATTAAGGAGAGACTGCAATGCAAGTGTCACCGTAGCAAATCCTGCTGATTGCAGAAGAGATCCAGCGGGCTCTTTCTGTCCTGGCTCTTCGTCTATGCGAGCAGAGACCAATCGTTCGTCCACTCCAAACTCGGATTCAGGAACCTGGGAAGTACACCACAGATGTTGTGATCAAATGGACTTGGAGCTGGCAAACAAAGGAGAGACCACAAAAGAAGTACCAACTCTCCGAAAGATGGGGTAGTGCAGATTTGCAGTAGCTACTTTCAGACATGGATCATCGTCAGAGGGATCAAACAAGCTTGCTCTGCTCACTCAGCTGCAGGATGTCTGAGATTAGGTGCCGGAGAGGTTGGTGCAAATGCACTTTCTAATAAGTAAGCAAAGAGTGACAGTAAAAGTTGTGGCCTGGTTGCAATTCCTGCGGTGAGCAGAAGAGATCCAGCAGCCTCTTTCAGTCCTGGCTCTTCGTTAGTGAGGGCAGAGACCAATCGTTCGTACACTCCAAACTCGGATTCAGGACGGTTGGGGAGAGCACCAGAGATATGCTCTAACGGAGTTGGAGATGGAAAATTAAGGAGAGACTGCAATGCAAGTGTCACCGTAGCAAATCCTGCTGATTGCAGAAGAGATCCAGCGGGCTCTTTCTGTCCTGGCTCTTCGTCTATGCGAGCAGAGACCAATCGTTCGTCCACTCCAAACTCGGATTCAGGAACCTGGGAAGTACACCACAGATGTTGTGATCAAATGGACTTGGAGCTGGCAAACAAAGGAGAGACCACAAAAGAAGTACCAACTCTCCGAAAGATGCTGTAGTGCAGATTTCCAGTAGCTACTTTCGGACGTGGATCATCGTCAGAGGGATCAAACAAGCTTGCTCTGCTCGCTCGGCAGCAGGACTCCTGAGATTAGTTGCCGGAGAGGTTGGTGCAAATGCACTTTCAAATAAGTAAGCAAGGAGTGACAGTAAAAGATGTGGCCCAGTTGCAAAGCTTCCTGACTGCTGAAGATATCCAGCAGGCTCTTTCAGTCCTGGCTCCTCGTCTCTGCGAGCAGAGACCAATCGTTCGTTCACTCCAAATTCGGGTTCAGGACGGGTGAGGAGTCACCACATATGTTGTACTCAGACGGACTTGGAGCTGCCAAAAAAACGAGAGACTGCAATACAAGTGCCACCTCTCCAAATGATGCTGTGCACGGAAGACTTCCAGGAGCTACTTTCAGAGATGGATCATCGTCAGAGGGATCAAACAAACTTCCACTGATCACTCAGCTGCAGAACATCTGAGATTGGGTGCCGGAGAGGTTGGTGCAAATGCACTTACGGATAAGTAAGAAGGGAGTGAGAGTAAAAAAGGTGGCCCGGTTGCAAAGCTTCCTGACTGCTGAAGAGATCCAGCAGCCGCTTTCAGTCCAGGCTCTCCGTCTGTGCGAGCAGAGACTATTCGTTCGTACACTCCAAACTCGGATTCAGGACGCCTGGGGAGTGCGCCACAGATGTTGTTCTCAAACGGACTAGGAGCTTGTAAAACAAGGAGCGACGGCAATGCAAGTGTCACCTTAGCAAATCGTGCTGTGTGCAGAAGAGATCCAGCTGGCTCTTTCAGTCCTGGCTCTTCGTCTGTGTGAGCAGAGACCAATCGTTCGCATACTCCAAACTCGGATTCAGGACGGCTGGGGAGTGCACCAGAGATGTCGTGCTCAAAAGGACTTGGAGCTGGCAAACAAAGGAGAAACTGCAATACAAGTGCCAACTCTCCGAAAGATGCTTTTTTTGAGGATTTCCAGGAGTTACATTCAGACAAGGATCATCGTCAGAGGGAACAAACAAACTTGCTCTGCTCACTCAGCAGCAGGACGTCTGAGATTAGTTGCCGGAGAGGTTGGTGCAAATGCACTTTCAAAAAAGTAAGCAAAGAGTGACTGTAAAAGAGGTGGCCCGGTTGCAAAGCTTCCTGACTGCTGAAGAGATCCAGCAGCCTCTTTCAGTCCTGGCTCTTCGTCTGTGCGAGCAGAGACCATTCCTTTGTGCACTCCAAACTCGGGTTCAGGACGGGTGGGGAGTGCACCACATATGTTGTACTCAAACGGACTTGGAGCTGCCAAACGAGAGACTCCAATACAAGTGCCACCTCTCCAAAAGATTTTGCACACGGAAGACTTCCAGCAGGTACTTTCAGAGATGGATCATCGTCAGAGGGATCAAAAAAACTTGCTCTGATCACTCAGCAGCAGGACGTCTGAGATTGGGTGCCGGAGAGGTTGGTGCAAATGCACTTTCAAAAAAGTAAGCAAAGAGTGACTGTAAAGGAGGTGGCCCGGTTGCAAAGCTTCCTGACTGCTGAAGAGATCCAGCAGCCTCTTTCAGTCCTGGCTCTTCGTCTGTGCGAGCAGAGACCATTCCTTTGTGCACTCCAAACTCGGGTTCCGGACGGGTGGGGAGTGCACCATATATGTTGTACTCAAACGGACTTGGAGCTGCCAAACAAACGAGAGACTCCAATACAAGTGCCACCTCTCCAAAAGATTTTGCGCACGGAAGACTTCCAGCAGGTACTTTCAGAGATGGATCATCGTCAGAGAGATCAAAAAAACTTGCTCTGATCACTCAGCAGCAGGACGTCTGAGATTGGGTGCCGGAGAGGTTGGTGCAAATGCATTTTCAAATAAGTAAGCAAAGAGTGACAGTAAAAGTTGTGGCCTGGTTGCAATTCCTGCGGTGAGCAGAAGAGATCCAGCAGCTTCTTTCAGTCCTGGCTCTTCGTCTGTGAGGGCAGAGACCAATCGTTCGTGTACTCCAAACTCGGATTCAGGACAGCTGGGGAGAGCACCAAAGATATGCTCTAACGGACTTGGAGCTGGAAAAACAAGGAGAGACTGCAATGCAAGTGTCACCGTAGCAAATCCTGCTGATTGCAGAAGAGATCCAGCGGGCTCTTCCTGTCCTGGCTCTTCGTCTATGCGAGCAGAGACCAATCGCTCGTCCCCTCCAAACTCGGATTCAGAAACCTGGGAAGTACACCACAGACGTTGTGATCACATGGACTTGGAGCTGGCAAACAAAGGAGAGACCACAAAAGGAGTACCAACTCTCCGAAAGATGCTGTAGTGCAGATTTCCAGTAGCTACTTTCAGACATGGATCATCGTCAGAGGGATCAAACAAGCTTGCTCTGCTCACTCAGCTGCAGGATGTCTGAGATTAGTTGCCGGAGAGGTTGGTGCAAATACACTTTCAAATAAGTAAGCAAGGAGTGTCAGTAAAAGATTTGAGCTGGTTGCAAAGCTTGCTGACTGCTGAAGAGATCCAGCAGGCTCTTTCAGCCCTGGCTCTTCGTCTGTGGGAGCAGAGTCCAATCATTCGTTCAAACACAGCTACAGGGCGGCCAGGAGAACATCCAAAGATGTTGTACTCAAAGGCACTTTGAGGTGGGAAAGCAAGGAGCGAGAGCAATGCAGGTGGCACCGTTGCAAAGCTTATTGTGTGCAGAAGACGTGCAGCTGCATCTTTCAGCCCTGCCTCTTTCTCACTGGGAGCTGAGTCCAATCATTCGTGCAAACGCAGCTACAGGACGGCCGGGAGCACAACCGATGCTGTTGTATTCAAATGCACTTTGCGGTGGGAAAGCAAGGAGAGAGAGCAATGCAGGTGTCCCGGTTGCAAAGCTTACTGACTGCTGAGGAGATCCAGCAGCCTCTTTCAGTCCTGGCTCTTCGTCTGTGCGAGCAGAGACCAATCGTTCGTACACTCCAAACTCGGATTCAGGACGGCTGGGGAGTGCACCAGAGATGTGCTCAAACGGACTTGGAGCTGGCAAACAAAGGAGAGACTGCAATACAAGTACCATCTCTCAGAAAGATGCTGTGTGCAGATTTCCAGTAGCTACTTTCGGACGTGGATCATCGTCAGAGGGATCAAACAAGCTTGCTCTGCTCGCTCGGCAGCAGGACTCCTGAGATTAGTTGCCGGAGAGGTTGGTGCAAATGCACTTTCAAATAAGTAAGCAAGGAGTGACAGTAAAAGATGTGGCCCAGTTGCAAAGCTTACTAACTGCTGAATATATCCAGCAGGCTCTTTCAGTCCTGGCTCCTCGTCTCTGCGAGCAGAGACTAATCGTTCGTTCACTCCAAATTCGGGTTCAGGACGGGTGAGGAGTGCACCACATATGTTGTACTCAAACGGACTTGGAGCTGCCAAACAAAGGAGAGACTCCAATACAAGGGCCACCTCTCCAAATGATGCTGTGCACGGAAGACTTCCAGGAGCTACTTTCAGAGATGGATCATCGTCAGAGGGATCAAACAAACTTCCACTGATCACTCAGCTGCAGAACATCTGAGATTGGGTGCCGGAGAGGTTGGTGCAAATGCACTTACAGATAAGTAAGAAGGGAGTGAGAGTAAAAGAGGTGGCCCGGTTGCAAAGCTTCCTGAGTGCTGAAGAGATCCAGCAGCCTCTTTCAGTCCAGGCTCTCCGTCTGTGCGAGCAGAGACTAATCGTTCGTACACTCCAAACTCGGATTCAGGACGCCTGGGGAGTGCGCCACAGATGTTGTTCTCAAACGGACTTGGAGCTTGTAAACCAAGGAGCGATGGCAATGCAAGTGTCACCTTAGCAAATCGTGCTGTGTGCAGAAGAGATCCAGCTAGCTCTTTCAGTCCTGGCTCTTCGTCTGTGCGAGCAGAGACCAATCGTTCGCGACACCAAACTCGGATTCAGGACGGCTGGGGAGTGCTCCACAGATGTTGTGCTCAAAAGGACTTGGAGCTGGCAAACAAAGGAGAGACTGCAATACAAGTGCCACTTCTCCGAAAGATGCTTTTTTTGAGGATTTCCAGGAGTTACTTTCAGACAAGGATCATCGTCAGAGGGAACAAAGAAACTTGCTCTGCTCACTCAGCAGCAGGACGTCTGAGATTAGTTGCCGGAGAGGTTGGTGCAAATGCACTTTCAAAAAAGTAAGCAAAGAGTGACTGTAAAAGAGGTGGCCCGGTTGCAAAGCTTCCTGACTGCTGAAGAGATCCAGCAGCCTCTTTCAGTCCTGGCTCTTCGTCTGTGCGAGCAGAGACCATTCCTTTGTGCACTCCAAACTCGGGTTCAGGACGGGTGGGGAGTGCACCACATATGTTGTACTCAAACGGACTTGGAGCTGCCAAACAAACGAGAGACTCCAATACAAGTGCCACCTCTCCAAAAGATTTTGCACACGGAAGACTTCCAGCAGGTACTTTCAGAGATGGATCATCGTCAGAGAGATCAAAAAAACTTGCTCTGATCACTCAGCAGCAGGACGTCTGAGATTGGGTGCCGGAGAGGTTGGTGCAAATGCATTTTCAAATAAGTAAGCAAAGAGTGACAGTAAAAGTTGTGGCCTGGTTGCAATTCCTGCGGTGAGCAGAAGAGATCCAGCAGCTTCTTTCAGTCCTGGCTCTTCGTCTGTGAGGGCAGAGACCAATCGTTCGTGTACTCCAAACTCGGATTCAGGACGGCTGGGGAGAGCACCAAAGATATGCTCTAACGGACTTGGAGCTGGAAAAACAAGGAGAGACTACAACGCAAGTGTCACCGTAGCAACTCCTGCAGATTGCAGAAGAGATCCAGCGGGCTCTTTCTGTCCTGGCTCTTCGTCTATGCGAGCAGAGACCAGTCGTTCGTCCACTCCAAACTCGGATTCAGGAACCTGGGAAGTACACCACAGACGTTGTGATCACATGGACTTGGAGCTGGCAAACAAAGGAGAGACCACAAAAGAAGTACCAACTCTCCGAAAGATGCTGTAGTGCAGATTTCCAGTAGCTACTTTCAGACATGGATCATCGTCAGAGGGATCAAACAAGCTTGCTCTGCTCACTCAGCTGCAGGACGTCTGAGATTAGTTGCCGGAGAGGTTGGTGCAAATGCACTTTCAAAAAAGTAAGCAAAGAGTGACTGTAAAAGAGGTGGCCCGGTTGCAAAGCTTCCTGACTGCTGAAGAGATCCAGCAGCCTCTTTCAGTCCTGGCTCTTCGTCTGTGCGAGCAGAGACCATTCCTTTGTGCACTCCAAACTCGGGTTCAGGACGGGTGGGGAGTGCACCACATATGTTGTACTCAAACGGACTTGGAGCTGCCAAACAAACGAGAGACTCCAATACAAGTGCCACCTCTCCAAAAGATTTTGCACACGGAAGACTTCCAGCAGGTACTTTCAGAGATGGATCATCGTCAGAGAGATCAAAAAAACTTGCTCTGATCACTCAGCAGCAGGACGTCTGAGATTGGGTGCCGGAGAGGTTGGTGCAAATGCATTTTCAAATAAGTAAGCAAAGAGTGACAGTAAAAGTTGTGGCCTGGTTGCAATTCCTGCGGTGAGCAGAAGAGATCCAGCAGCTTCTTTCAGTCCTGGCTCTTCGTCTGTGAGGGCAGAGACCAATCGTTCGTGTACTCCAAACTCGGATTCAGGACGGCTGGGGAGAGCACCAAAGATATGCTCTAACGGACTTGGAGCTGGAAAAACAAGGAGAGACTACAACGCAAGTGTCACCGTAGCAACTCCTGCAGATTGCAGAAGAGATCCAGCGGGCTCTTTCTGTCCTGGCTCTTCGTCTATGCGAGCAGAGACCAGTCGTTCGTCCACTCCAAACTCGGATTCAGGAACCTGGGAAGTACACCACAGACGTTGTGATCACATGGACTTGGAGCTGGCAAACAAAGGAGAGACCACAAAAGAAGTACCAACTCTCCGAAAGATGCTGTAGTGCAGATTTCCAGTAGCTACTTTCAGACATGGATCATCGTCAGAGGGATCAAACAAGCTTGCTCTGCTCACTCAGCTGCAGGACGTCTGAGATTAGTTGCCGGAGAGGTTGGTGCAAATGCACTTTCAAAAAAGTAAGCAAAGAGTGACTGTAAAAGAGGTGGCCCGGTTGCAAAGCTTCCTGACTGCTGAAGAGATCCAGCAGCCTCTTTCAGTCCTGGCTCTTCGTCTGTGCGAGCAGAGACCATTCCTTTGTGCACTCCAAACTCGGGTTCAGGACGGGTGGGGAGTGCACCACATATGTTGTACTCAAACGGACTTGGAGCTGCCAAACAAACGAGAGACTCCAATACAAGTGCCACCTCTCCAAAAGATTTTGCACACGGAAGACTTCCAGCAGGTACTTTCAGAGATGGATCATCGTCAGAGAGATCAAAAAAACTTGCTCTGATCACTCAGCAGCAGGACGTCTGAGATTGGGTGCCGGAGAGGTTGGTGCAAATGCATTTTCAAATAAGTAAGCAAAGAGTGACAGTAAAAGTTGTGGCCTGGTTGCAATTCCTGCGGTGAGCAGAAGAGATCCAGCAGCTTCTTTCAGTCCTGGCTCTTCGTCTGTGAGGGCAGAGACCAATCGTTCGTGTACTCCAAACTCGGATTCAGGACGGCTGGGGAGAGCACCAAAGATATGCTCTAACGGACTTGGAGCTGGAAAAACAAGGAGAGACTACAACGCAAGTGTCACCGTAGCAACTCCTGCAGATTGCAGAAGAGATCCAGCGGGCTCTTTCTGTCCTGGCTCTTCGTCTATGCGAGCAGAGACCAGTCGTTCGTCCACTCCAAACTCGGATTCAGGAACCTGGGAAGTACACCACAGACGTTGTGATCACATGGACTTGGAGCTGGCAAACAAAGGAGAGACCACAAAAGAAGTACCAACTCTCCGAAAGATGCTGTAGTGCAGATTTCCAGTAGCTACTTTCAGACATGGATCATCGTCAGAGGGATCAAACAAGCTTGCTCTGCTCACTCAGCTGCAGGACGTCTGAGATTAGTTGCCGGAGAGGTTGGTGCAAATACACTTTCAAATAAGTAAGCAAGGAGTGTCAGTAAAAGATTTGAGCTGGTTGCAAAGCTTGCTGACTGCTGAAGAGATCCAGCAGGCTCTTTCAGCCCTGGCTCTTCGTCTGTGGGAGCAGAGTCCAATCATTCGTTCAAACACAGCTACAGGGCGGCCAGGAGAACATCCAAAGATGTTGTACTCAAAGGCACTTTGAGGTGGGAAAGCAAGGAGCGAGAGCAATGCAGGTGGCACCGTTGCAAAGCTTATTGTGTGCAGAAGACGTGCAGCTGCATCTTTCAGCCCTGCCTCTTTCTCACTGGGAGCAGAGTCCAATCATTCGTGCAAACGCAGCTACAGGACGGCCGGGAGCACAACCGATGCTGTTGTATTCAAATGCACTTTGCGGTGGGAAAGCAAGGAGAGAGAGCAATGCAGGTGTCCCGGTTGCAAAGCTTACTGACTGCTGAGGAGATCCAGCAGCCTCTTTCAGTCCTGGCTCTTCGTCTGTGCGAGCAGAGACCAACCGTTCGTACACTCCAAACTCGGATTCAGGACGGCTGGGGAGTGCACCAGAGATGTGCTCAAACGGACTTGGAGCTGGCAAACAAAGGAGAGACTGCAATACAAGTACCATCTCTCAGAAAGATGCTGTGTGCAGATTTCCAGTAGCTACTTTCGGACGTGGATCATCGTCAGAGGGATCAAACAAGCTTGCTCTGCTCGCTCGGCAGCAGGACTCCTGAGATTAGTTGCCGGAGAGGTTGGTGCAAATGCACTTTCAAATAAGTAAGCAAGGAGTGACAGTAAAAGATGTGGCCCAGTTGCAAAGCTTACTAACTGCTGAATATATCCAGCAGGCTCTTTCAGTCCTGGCTCCTCGTCTCTGCGAGCAGAGACTAATCGTTCGTTCACTCCAAATTCGGGTTCAGGACGGGTGAGGAGTGCACCACATATGTTGTACTCAAACGGACTTGGAGCTGCCAAACAAAGGAGAGACTCCAATACAAGGGCCACCTCTCCAAATGATGCTGTGCACGGAAGACTTCCAGGAGCTACTTTCAGAGATGGATCATCGTCAGAGGGATCAAACAAACTTCCACTGATCACTCAGCTGCAGAACATCTGAGATTGGGTGCCGGAGAAGTTGGTGCAAATGCACTTACAGATAAGTAAGAAGGGAGTGAGAGTAAAAGAGGTGGCCCGGTTGCAAAGCTTCCTGAGTGCTGAAGAGATCCAGCAGCCTCTTTCAGTCCAGGCTCTCCGTCTGTGCGAGCAGAGACTAATCGTTCGTACACTCCAAACTCGGATTCAGGACGCCTGGGGAGTGCGCCACAGATGTTGTTCTCAAACGGACTTGGAGCTTGTAAACCAAGGAGCGATGGCAATGCAAGTGTCACCTTAGCAAATCGTGCTGTGTGCAGAAGAGATCCAGCTAGCTCTTTCAGTCCTGGCTCTTCGTCTGTGCGAGCAGAGACCAATCGTTCGCGACACCAAACTCGGATTCAGGACGGCTGGGGAGTGCTCCACAGATGTTGTGCTCAAAAGGACTTGGAGCTGGCAAACAAAGGAGAGACTGCAATACAAGTGCCACTTCTCCGAAAGATGCTTTTTTTGAGGATTTCCAGGAGTTACTTTCAGACAAGGATCATCGTCAGAGGGAACAAAGAAACTTGCTCTGCTCACTCAGCAGCAGGACGTCTGAGATTAGTTGCCGGAGAGGTTGGTGCAAATGCACTTTCAAAAAAGTAAGCAAAGAGTGACTGTAAAAGAGGTGGCCCGGTTGCAAAGCTTCCTGACTGCTGAAGAGATCCAGCAGCCTCTTTCAGTCCTGGCTCTTCGTCTGTGCGAGCAGAGACCATTCCTTTGTGCACTCCAAACTCGGGTTCAGGACGGGTGGGGAGTGCACCACATATGTTGTACTCAAACGGACTTGGAGCTGCCAAACAAACGAGAGACTCCAATACAAGTGCCACCTCTCCAAAAGATTTTGCACACGGAAGACTTCCAGCAGGTACTTTCAGAGATGGATCATCGTCAGAGAGATCAAAAAAACTTGCTCTGATCACTCAGCAGCAGGACGTCTGAGATTGGGTGCCGGAGAGGTTGGTGCAAATGCATTTTCAAATAAGTAAGCAAAGAGTGACAGTAAAAGTTGTGGCCTGGTTGCAATTCCTGCGGTGAGCAGAAGAGATCCAGCAGCTTCTTTCAGTCCTGGCTCTTCGTCTGTGAGGGCAGAGACCAATCGTTCGTGTACTCCAAACTCGGATTCAGGACGGCTGGGGAGAGCACCAAAGATATGCTCTAACGGACTTGGAGCTGGAAAAACAAGGAGAGACTACAACGCAAGTGTCACCGTAGCAACTCCTGCAGATTGCAGAAGAGATCCAGCGGGCTCTTTCTGTCCTGGCTCTTCGTCTATGCGAGCAGAGACCAGTCGTTCGTCCACTCCAAACTCGGATTCAGGAACCTGGGAAGTACACCACAGACGTTGTGATCACATGGACTTGGAGCTGGCAAACAAAGGAGAGACCACAAAAGAAGTACCAACTCTCCGAAAGAGGCTGTAGTGCAGATTTCCAGTAGCTACTTTCAGACATGGATCATCGTCAGAGGGATCAAACAAGCTTGCTCTGCTCACTCAGCTGCAGGACGTCTGAGATTAGTTGCCGGAGAGGTTGGTGCAAATACACTTTCAAATAAGTAAGCAAGGAGTGTCAGTAAAAGATTTGAGCTGGTTGCAAAGCTTGCTGACTGCTGAAGAGATCCAGCAGGCTCTTTCAGCCCTGGCTCTTCGTCTGTGGGAGCAGAGTCCAATCATTCGTTCAAACACAGCTACAGGGCGGCCAGGAGAACATCCAAAGATGTTGTACTCAAAGGCACTTTGAGGTGGGAAAGCAAGGAGCGAGAGCAATGCAGGTGGCACCGTTGCAAAGCTTATTGTGTGCAGAAGACGTGCAGCTGCATCTTTCAGCCCTGCCTCTTTCTCACTGGGAGCAGAGTCCAATCATTCGTGCAAACGCAGCTACAGGACGGCCGGGAGCACAACCGATGCTGTTGTATTCAAATGCACTTTGCGGTGGGAAAGCAAGGAGAGAGAGCAATGCAGGTGTCCCGGTTGCAAAGCTTACTGACTGCTGAGGAGATCCAGCAGCCTCTTTCAGTCCTGGCTCTTCGTCTGTGCGAGCAGAGACCAATCGTTCGTACACTCCAAACTCGGATTCAGGACGGCTGGGGAGTGCACCAAAGATGTGCTCAAACGGACTTGGAGCTGGCAAACAAAGGAGAGACTGCAATACAAGTACCATCTCTCAGAAAGATGCTGTGTGCAGATTTCCAGTAGCTACTTTCGGACGTGGATCATCGTCAGAGGGATCAAACAAGCTTGCTCTGCTCGCTCGGCAGCAGGACTCCTGAGATTAGTTGCCGGAGAGGTTGGTGCAAATGCACTTTCAAATAAGTAAGCAAGGAGTGACAGTAAAAGATGTGGCCCAGTTGCAAAGCTTACTAACTGCTGAATATATCCAGCAGGCTCTTTCAGTCCTGGCTCCTCGTCTCTGCGAGCAGAGACTAATCGTTCGTTCACTCCAAATTCGGGTTCAGGACGGGTGAGGAGTGCACCACATATGTTGTACTCAAACGGACTTGGAGCTGCCAAACAAAGGAGAGACTCCAATACAAGGGCCACCTCTCCAAATGATGCTGTGCACGGAAGACTTCCAGGAGCTACTTTCAGAGATGGATCATCGTCAGAGGGATCAAACAAACTTCCACTGATCACTCAGCTGCAGAACATCTGAGATTGGGTGCCGGAGAGGTTGGTGCAAATGCACTTACAGATAAGTAAGAAGGGAGTGAGAGTAAAAGAGGTGGCCCGGTTGCAAAGCTTCCTGAGTGCTGAAGAGATCCAGCAGCCTCTTTCAGTCCAGGCTCTCCGCCTGTGCGAGCAGAGACTAATCGTTCGTACACTCCAAACTCGGATTCAGGACGCCTGGGGAGTGCGCCACAGATGTTGTTCTCAAACGGACTTGGAGCTTGTAAACCAAGGAGCGATGGCAATGCAAGTGTCACCTTAGCAAATCGTGCTGTGTGCAGAAGAGATCCAGCTAGCTCTTTCAGTCCTGGCTCTTCGTCTGTGCGAGCAGAGACCAATCGTTCGCGACACCAAACTCGGATTCAGGACGGCTGGGGAGTGCTCCACAGATGTTGTGCTCAAAAGGACTTGGAGCTGGCAAACAAAGGAGAGACTGCAATACAAGTGCCACTTCTCCGAAAGATGCTTTTTTTGAGGATTTCCAGGAGTTACTTTCAGACAAGGATCATCGTCAGAGGGAACAAAGAAACTTGCTCTGCTCACTCAGCAGCAGGACGTCTGAGATTAGTTGCCGGAGAGGTTGGTGCAAATGCACTTTCAAAAAAGTAAGCAAAGAGTGACTGTAAAAGAGGTGGCCCGGTTGCAAAGCTTCCTGACTGCTGAAGAGATCCAGCAGCCTCTTTCAGTCCTGGCTCTTCGTCTGTGCGAGCAGAGACCATTCCTTTGTGCACTCCAAACTCGGGTTCAGGACGGGTGGGGAGTGCACCACATATGTTGTACTCAAACGGACTTGGAGCTGCCAAACAAACGAGAGACTCCAATACAAGTGCCACCTCTCCAAAAGATTTTGCACACGGAAGACTTCCAGCAGGTACTTTCAGAGATGGATCATCGTCAGAGAGATCAAAAAAACTTGCTCTGATCACTCAGCAGCAGGACGTCTGAGATTGGGTGCCGGAGAGGTTGGTGCAAATGCATTTTCAAATAAGTAAGCAAAGAGTGACAGTAAAAGTTGTGGCCTGGTTGCAATTCCTGCGGTGAGCAGAAGAGATCCAGCAGCTTCTTTCAGTCCTGGCTCTTCGTCTGTGAGGGCAGAGACCAATCGTTCGTGTACTCCAAACTCGGATTCAGGACGGCTGGGGAGAGCACCAAAGATATGCTCTAACGGACTTGGAGCTGGAAAAACAAGGAGAGACTACAACGCAAGTGTCACCGTAGCAACTCCTGCAGATTGCAGAAGAGATCCAGCGGGCTCTTTCTGTCCTGGCTCTTCGTCTATGCGAGCAGAGACCAGTCGTTCGTCCACTCCAAACTCGGATTCAGGAACCTGGGAAGTACACCACAGACGTTGTGATCACATGGACTTGGAGCTGGCAAACAAAGGAGAGACCACAAAAGAAGTACCAACTCTCCGAAAGATGCTGTAGTGCAGATTTCCAGTAGCTACTTTCAGACATGGATCATCGTCAGAGGGATCAAACAAGCTTGCTCTGCTCACTCAGCTGCAGGACGTCTGAGATTAGTTGCCGGAGAGGTTGGTGCAAATGCACTTTCAAAAAAGTAAGCAAAGAGTGACTGTAAAAGAGGTGGCCCGGTTGCAAAGCTTGCTGACTGCTGAAGAGATCCAGCAGGCTCTTTCAGTCCTGGCTCTTCGTCTGTGCGAGCAGAGACCATTCCTTTGTGCACTCCAAACTCGGGTTCAGGACGGGTGGGGAGTGCACCACATATGTTGTACTCAAACGGACTTGGAGCTGCCAAACAATCGAGCGACTCCAATAAAAGTGCCACCTCTCCAAAAGATTTTGCACACGGAAGACTTCCAGCAGGTACTTTCAGAGATGGATCATCGTCAGAGAGATCAAAAAAACTTGCTCTGATCACTCAGCAGCAGGACGTCTGAGATTGGGTGCCGGAGAGGTTGGTGCAAATGCATTTTCAAATAAGTAAGCAAAGAGTGACAGTAAAAGTTGTGGCCTGGTTGCAATTCCTGCGGTGAGCAGAAGAGATCCAGCAGCCTCTTTCAGTCCTGGCTCTTCGTCTGTGAGGGCAGAGACCAATCGTTCGTGTACTCCAAACTCGGATTCAGGACGGCTGGGGAGAGCACCAAAGATATGCTCTAACGGACTTGGAGCTGGAAAAACAAGGAGAGACTGCAATGCAAGTGTCACCGTAGCAAATCCTGCTGATTGCAGAAGAGATCCAGCGGGCTCTTCCTGTCCTGGCTCTTCGTCTATGCGAGCAGAGACCAATCGTTCGTCCCCTCCAAACTCGGATTCAGAAACCTGGGAAGTACACCACAGACGTTGTGATCACATGGACTTGGAGCTGGCAAACAAAGGAGAGACCACAAAAGGAGTACCAACTCTCCGAAAGATGCTGTAGTGCAGATTTCCAGTAGCTACTTTCAGACATGGATCATCGTCAGAGGGATCAAACAAGCTTGCTCTGCTCACTCAGCTGCAGGATGTCTGAGATTAGTTGCCGGAGAGGTTGGTGCAAATACACTTTCAAATAAGTAAGCAAGGAGTGTCAGTAAAAGATTTGAGCTGGTTGCAAAGCTTGCTGACTGCTGAAGAGATCCAGCAGGCTCTTTCAGCCCTGGCTCTTCGTCTGTGGGAGCAGAGTCCAATCATTCGTTCAAACACAGCTACAGGGCGGCCAGGAGAACATCCAAAGATGTTGTACTCAAAGGCACTTTGAGGTGGGAAAGCAAGGAGCGAGAGCAATGCAGGTGGCACCGTTGCAAAGCTTATTGTGTGCAGAAGACGTGCAGCTGCATCTTTCAGCCCTGCCTCTTTCTCACTGGGAGCAGAGTCCAATCATTCGTGCAAACGCAGCTACAGGACGGCCGGGAGCACAACCGATGCTGTTGTATTCAAATGCACTTTGCGGTGGGAAAGCAAGGAGAGAGAGCAATGCAGGTGTCCCGGTTGCAAAGCTTACTGACTGCTGAGGAGATCCAGCAGCCTCTTTCAGTCCTGGCTCTTCGTCTGTGCGAGCAGAGACCAATCGTTCGTACACTCCAAACTCGGATTCAGGACGGCTGGGGAGTGCACCAGAGATGTGCTCAAACGGACTTGGAGCTGGCAAACAAAGGAGAGACTGCAATACAAGTACCATCTCTCAGAAAGATGCTGTGTGCAGATTTCCAGTAGCTACTTTCGGACGTGGATCATCGTCAGAGGGATCAAACAAGCTTGCTCTGCTCGCTCGGCAGCAGGACTCCTGAGATTAGTTGCCGGAGAGGTTGGTGCAAATGCACTTTCAAATAAGTAAGCAAGGAGTGACAGTAAAAGATGTGGCCCAGTTGCAAAGCTTACTAACTGCTGAATATATCCAGCAGGCTCTTTCAGTCCTGGCTCCTCGTCTCTGCGAGCAGAGACTAATCGTTCGTTCACTCCAAATTCGGGTTCAGGACGGGTGAGGAGTGCACCACATATGTTGTACTCAAACGGACTTGGAGCTGCCAAACAAAGGAGAGACTCCAATACAAGGGCCACCTCTCCAAATGATGCTGTGCACGGAAGACTTCCAGGAGCTACTTTCAGAGATGGATCATCGTCAGAGGGATCAAACAAACTTCCACTGATCACTCAGCTGCAGAACATCTGAGATTGGGTGCCGGAGAGGTTGGTGCAAATGCACTTACAGATAAGTAAGAAGGGAGTGAGAGTAAAAGAGGTGGCCCGGTTGCAAAGCTTCCTGAGTGCTGAAGAGATCCAGCAGCCTCTTTCAGTCCAGGCTCTCCGTCTGTGCGAGCAGAGACTAATCGTTCGTACACTCCAAACTCGGATTCAGGACGCCTGGGGAGTGCGCCACAGATGTTGTTCTCAAACGGACTTGGAGCTTGTAAACCAAGGAGCGATGGCAATGCAAGTGTCACCTTAGCAAATCGTGCTGTGTGCAGAAGAGATCCAGCTAGCTCTTTCAGTCCTGGCTCTTCGTCTGTGCGAGCAGAGACCAATCGTTCGCGACACCAAACTCGGATTCAGGACGGCTGGGGAGTGCTCCACAGATGTTGTGCTCAAAAGGACTTGGAGCTGGCAAACAAAGGAGAGACTGCAATACAAGTGCCACTTCTCCGAAAGATGCTTTTTTTGAGGATTTCCAGGAGTTACTTTCAGACAAGGATCATCGTCAGAGGGAACAAAGAAACTTGCTCTGCTCACTCAGCAGCAGGACGTCTGAGATTAGTTGCCGGAGAGGTTGGTGCAAATGCACTTTCAAAAAAGTAAGCAAAGAGTGACTGTAAAAGAGGTGGCCCGGTTGCAAAGCTTCCTGACTGCTGAAGAGATCCAGCAGCCTCTTTCAGTCCTGGCTCTTCGTCTGTGCGAGCAGAGACCATTCCTTTGTGCACTCCAAACTCGGGTTCAGGACGGGTGGGGAGTGCACCACATATGTTGTACTCAAACGGACTTGGAGCTGCCAAACAAACGAGAGACTCCAATACAAGTGCCACCTCTCCAAAAGATTTTGCACACGGAAGACTTCCAGCAGGTACTTTCAGAGATGGATCATCGTCAGAGAGATCAAAAAAACTTGCTCTGATCACTCAGCAGCAGGACGTCTGAGATTGGGTGCCGGAGAGGTTGGTGCAAATGCATTTTCAAATAAGTAAGCAAAGAGTGACAGTAAAAGTTGTGGCCTGGTTGCAATTCCTGCGGTGAGCAGAAGAGATCCAGCAGCCTCTTTCAGTCCTGGCTCTTCGTCTGTGAGGGCAGAGACCAATCGTTCGTGTACTCCAAACTCGGATTCAGGACGGCTGGGGAGAGCACCAAAGATATGCTCTAACGGACTTGGAGCTGGAAAAACAAGGAGAGACTGCAATGCAAGTGTCACCGTAGCAAATCCTGCTGATTGCAGAAGAGATCCAGCGGGCTCTTCCTGTCCTGGCTCTTCGTCTATGCGAGCAGAGACCAATCGTTCGTCCCCTCCAAACTCGGATTCAGAAACCTGGGAAGTACACCACAGACGTTGTGATCACATGGACTTGGAGCTGGCAAACAAAGGAGAGACCACAAAAGGAGTACCAACTCTCCGAAAGATGCTGTAGTGCAGATTTCCAGTAGCTACTTTCAGACATGGATCATCGTCAGAGGGATCAAACAAGCTTGCTCTGCTCACTCAGCTGCAGGATGTCTGAGATTAGTTGCCGGAGAGGTTGGTGCAAATACACTTTCAAATAAGTAAGCAAGGAGTGTCAGTAAAAGATTTGAGCTGGTTGCAAAGCTTCCTGACTGCTGAAGAGATCCAGCAGGCTCTTTCAGCCCTGGCTCTTCGTCTGTGGGAGCAGAGTCCAATCATTCGTTCAAACACAGCTACAGGGCGGCCAGGAGAACATCCAAAGATGTTGTACTCAAAGGCACTTTGAGGTTCGAAAGCAAGGAGCGAGAGCAATGCAGGTGGCACCGTTGCAAAGCTTATTGTGTGCAGAAGACGTGCAGCTGCATCTTTCAGCCCTGCCTCTTTCTCACTGGGAGCAGAGTCCAATCATTCGTGCAAACGCAGCTACAGGACGGCCGGGAGCACAGCCGATGCTGTTGTATTCAAATGCACTTTGCGGTGGGAAAGCAAGGAGAGAGAGCAATGCAGGTGTCCCGGTTGCAAAGCTTACTGACTGCTGAGGAGATCCAGCAGCCTCTTTCAGTCCTGGCTCTTCGTCTGTGCGAGCAGAGACCAATCGTTCGTACACTCCAAACTCGGATTCAGGACGGCTGGGGAGTGCACCAGAGATGTGCTCAAACGGACTTGGAGCTGGCAAACAAAGGAGAGACTGCAATACAAGTACCATCTCTCAGAAAGATGCTGTGTGCAGATTTCCAGTAGCTACTTTCGGACGTGGATCATCGTCAGAGGGATCAAACAAGCTTGCTCTGCTCGCTCGGCAGCAGGACTCCTGAGATTAGTTGCCGGAGAGGTTGGTGCAAATGCACTTTCAAATAAGTAAGCAAGGAGTGACAGTAAAAGATGTGGCCCAGTTGCAAAGCTTACTAACTGCTGAATATATCCAGCAGGCTCTTTCAGTCCTGGCTCCTCGTCTCTGCGAGCAGAGACTAATCGTTCGTTCACTCCAAATTCGGGTTCAGGACGGGTGAGGAGTGCACCACATATGTTGTACTCAAACGGACTTGGAGCTGCCAAACAAAGGAGAGACTCCAATACAAGGGCCACCTCTCCAAATGATGCTGTGCACGGAAGACTTCCAGGAGCTACTTTCAGAGATGGATCATCGTCAGAGGGATCAAACAAACTTCCACTGATCACTCAGCTGCAGAACATCTGAGATTGGGTGCCGGAGAGGTTGGTGCAAATGCACTTACAG
The DNA here is from genome assembly GCA_028858755.1 of Ara ararauna. Lineage (NCBI taxonomy): Eukaryota > Metazoa > Chordata > Aves > Psittaciformes > Psittacidae > Ara > Ara ararauna. The sequence goes on from CM054380.1 coordinate 21,677,448, forward strand.
ATAAGTAAGAAGGGAGTGAGAGTAAAAGAGGTGGCCCGGTTGCAAAGCTTCCTGAGTGCTGAAGAGATCCAGCAGCCTCTTTCAGTCCAGGCTCTCCGTCTGTGCGAGCAGAGACTAATCGTTCGTACACTCCAAACTCGGATTCAGGACGCCTGGGGAGTGCGCCACAGATGTTGTTCTCAAACGGACTTGGAGCTTGTAAACCAAGGAGCGATGGCAATGCAAGTGTCACCTTAGCAAATCGTGCTGTGTGCAGAAGAGATCCAGCTAGCTCTTTCAGTCCTGGCTCTTCATCTGTGCGAGCAGAGACCAATCGTTCGCGACACCAAACTCGGATTCAGGACGGCTGGGGAGTGCTCCACAGATGTTGTGCTCAAAAGGACTTGGAGCTGGCAAACAAAGGAGAGACTGCAATACAAGTGCCACTTCTCCGAAAGATGCTTTTTTTGAGGATTTCCAGGAGTTACTTTCAGACAAGGATCATCGTCAGAGGGAACAAAGAAACTTGCTCTGCTCACTCAGCAGCAGGACGTCTGAGATTAGTTGCCGGAGAGGTTGGTGCAAATGCACTTTCAAAAAAGTAAGCAAAGAGTGACTGTAAAAGAGGTGGCCCGGTTGCAAAGCTTCCTGACTGCTGAAGAGATCCAGCAGCCTCTTTCAGTCCTGGCTCTTCGTCTGTGCGAGCAGAGACCATTCCTTTGTGCACTCCAAACTCGGGTTCAGGACGGGTGGGGAGTGCACCACATATGTTGTACTCAAACGGACTTGGAGCTGCCAAACAAACGAGAGACTCCAATACAAGTGCCACCTCTCCAAAAGATTTTGCACACGGAAGACTTCCAGCAGGTACTTTCAGAGATGGATCATCGTCAGAGAGATCAAAAAAACTTGCTCTGATCACTCAGCAGCAGGACGTCTGAGATTGGGTGCCGGAGAGGTTGGTGCAAATGCATTTTCAAATAAGTAAGCAAAGAGTGACAGTAAAAGTTGTGGCCTGGTTGCAATTCCTGCGGTGAGCAGAAGAGATCCAGCAGCTTCTTTCAGTCCTGGCTCTTCGTCTGTGAGGGCAGAGACCAATCGTTCGTGTACTCCAAACTCGGATTCAGGACGGCTGGGGAGACCACCAAAGATATGCTCTAACGGACTTGGAGCTGGAAAAACAAGGAGAGACTACAACGCAAGTGTCACCGTAGCAACTCCTGCAGATTGCAGAAGAGATCCAGCGGGCTCTTTCTGTCCTGGCTCTTCGTCTATGCGAGCAGAGACCAGTCGTTCGTCCACTCCAAACTCGGATTCAGGAACCTGGGAAGTACACCACAGACGTTGTGATCACATGGACTTGGACCTGGCAAACAAAGGAGAGACCACAAAAGAAGTACCAACTCTCCGAAAGATGCTGTAGTGCAGATTTCCAGTAGCTACTTTCAGACATGGATCATCGTCAGAGGGATCAAGCAAGCTTGCTCTGCTCACTCAGCTGCAGGACGTCTGAGATTAGTTGCCGGAGAGGTTGGTGCAAATGCACTTTCAAAAAAGTAAGCAAAGAGTGACTGTAAAAGAGGTGGCCCGGTTGCAAAGCTTCCTGACTGCTGAAGAGATCCAGCAGCCTCTTTCAGTCCTGGCTCTTCGTCTGTGCGAGCAGAGACCATTCCTTTGTGCACTCCAAACTCGGGTTCAGGACGGGTGGGGAGTGCACCACATATGTTGTACTCAAACGGACTTGGAGCTGCCAAACAATCGAGCGACTCCAATAAAAGTGCCACCTCTCCAAAAGATTTTGCACACGGAAGACTTCCAGCAGGTACTTTCAGAGATGGATCATCGTCAGAGAGATCAAAAAAACTTGCTCTGATCACTCAGCAGCAGGACGTCTGAGATTGGGTGCCGGAGAGGTTGGTGCAAATGCATTTTCAAATAAGTAAGCAAAGAGTGACAGTAAAAGTTGTGGCCTGGTTGCAATTCCTGCGGTGAGCAGAAGAGATCCAGCAGCCTCTTTCAGTCCTGGCTCTTCGTCTGTGAGGGCAGAGACCAATCGTTCGTGTACTCCAAACTCGGATTCAGGACGGCTGGGGAGAGCACCAAAGATATGCTCTAACGGACTTGGAGCTGGAAAAACAAGGAGAGACTGCAACGCAAGTGTCACCGTAGCAAATCCTGCTGATTGCAGAAGAGATCCAGCGGGCTCTTCCTGTCCTGGCTCTTCGTCTATGCGAGCAGAGACCAATCGTTCGTCCCCTCCAAACTCGGATTCAGAAACCTGGGAAGTACACCACAGACGTTGTGATCACATGGACTTGGAGCTGGCAAACAAAGGAGAGACCACAAAAGGAGTACCAACTCTCCGAAAGATGCTGTAGTGCAGATTTCCAGTAGCTACTTTCAGACATGGATCATCGTCAGAGGGATCAAACAAGCTTGCTCTGCTCACTCAGCTGCAGGATGTCTGAGATTAGTTGCCGGAGAGGTTGGTGCAAATACACTTTCAAATAAGTAAGCAAGGAGTGTCAGTAAAAGATTTGAGCTGGTTGCAAAGCTTGCTGACTGCTGAAGAGATCCAGCAGGCTCTTTCAGCCCTGGCTCTTCGTCTGTGGGAGCAGAGTCCAATCATTCGTTCAAACACAGCTACAGGGCGGCCAGGAGAACATCCAAAGATGTTGTACTCAAAGGCACTTTGAGGTTCGAAAGCAAGGAGCGAGAGCAATGCAGGTGGCACCGTTGCAAAGCTTATTGTGTGCAGAAGACGTGCAGCTGCATCTTTCAGCCCTGCATCTTTCTCACTGGGAGCAGAGTCCAATCATTCGTGCAAACGCAGCTACAGGACGGCCGGGAGCACAACCGATGCTGTTGTATTCAAATGCACTTTGCGGTGGGAAAGCAAGGAGAGAGAGCAATGCAGGTGTCCCGGTTGCAAAGCTTACTGACTGCTGAGGAGATCCAGCAGCCTCTTTCAGTCCTGGCTCTTCGTCTGTGCGAGCAGAGACCAATCGTTCGTACACTCCAAACTCGGATTCAGGACGGCTGGGGAGTGCACCAGAGATGTGCTCAAACGGACTTGGAGCTGGCAAACAAAGGAGAGACTGCAATACAAGTACCATCTCTCAGAAAGATGCTGTGTGCAGATTTCCAGTAGCTATTTTCGGACGTGGATCATCGTCAGAGGGATCAAACAAGCTTGCTCTGCTCGCTCGGCAGCAGGACTCCTGAGATTAGTTGCCGGAGAGGTTGGTGCAAATGCACTTTCAAATAAGTAAGCAAGGAGTGACAGTAAAAGATGTGGCCCAGTTGCAAAGCTTACTAACTGCTGAAGAGATCCAGCAGGCTCTTTCAGTCCTGGCTCCTCGTCTCTGCGAGCAGAGACTAATCGTTCGTTCACTCCAAATTCGGGTTCAGGACGGGTGAGGAGTGCACCACATATGTTGTACTCAAACGGACTTGGAGCTGCCAAACAAAGGAGAGACTGCAATACAAGGGCCACCTCTCCAAATGATGCTGTGCACGGAAGACTTCCAGGAGCTACTTTCAGAGATGGATCATCGTCAGAGAGATCAAAAAAACTTGCTCTGATCACTCAGCAGCAGGACGTCTGAGATTGGGTGCCGGAGAGGTTGGTGCAAATGCATTTTCAAATAAGTAAGCAAAGAGTGACAGTAAAAGTTGTGGCCTGGTTGCAATTCCTGCGGTGAGCAGAGGAGATCCAGCAGCTTCTTTCAGTCCTGGCTCTTCGTCTGTGAGGGCAGAGACCAATCGTTCGTGTACTCCAAACTCGGATTCAGGACGGCTGGGGAGAGCACCAAAGATATGCTCTAACGGACTTGGAGCTGGAAAAACAAGGAGAGACTACAACGCAAGTGTCACCGTAGCAACTCCTGCAGATTGCAGAAGAGATCCAGCGGGCTCTTTCTGTCCTGGCTCTTCGTCTATGCGAGCAGAGACCAGTCGTTCGTCCACTCCAAACTCGGATTCAGGAACCTGGGAAGTACACCACAGACGTTGTGATCACATGGACTTGGAGCTGGCAAACAAAGGAGAGACCACAAAAGAAGTACCAACTCTCCGAAAGATGCTGTAGTGCAGATTTCCAGTAGCTACTTTCAGACATGGATCATCGTCAGAGGGATCAAACAAGCTTGCTCTGCTCACTCAGCTGCAGGACGTCTGAGATTAGTTGCCGGAGAGGTTGGTGCAAATGCACTTTCAAAAAAGTAAGCAAAGAGTGACTGTAAAAGAGGTGGCCCGGTTGCAAAGCTTCCTGACTGCTGAAGAGATCCAGCAGCCTCTTTCAGTCCTGGCTCTTCGTCTGTGCGAGCAGAGACCATTCCTTTGTGCACTCCAAACTCGGGTTCAGGACGGGTGGGGAGTGCACCACATATGTTGTACTCAAACGGACTTGGAGCTGCCAAACAATCGAGCGACTCCAATAAAAGTGCCACCTCTCCAAAAGATTTTGCACACGGAAGACTTCCAGCAGGTACTTTCAGAGATGGATCATCGTCAGAGAGATCAAAAAAACTTGCTCTGATCACTCAGCAGCAGGACGTCTGAGATTGGGTGCCGGAGAGGTTGGTGCAAATGCATTTTCAAATAAGTAAGCAAAGAGTGTCAGAAAAAGTTGTGGCCTGGTTGCAATTCCTGCGGTGAGCAGAAGAGATCCAGCAGCCTCTTTCAGTCCTGGCTCTTCGTCTGTGAGGGCAGAGACCAATCGTTCGTGTACTCCAAACTCGGATTCAGGACGGCTGGGGAGAGCACCAAAGATATGCTCTAACGGACTTGGAGCTGGAAAAACACGGAGAGACTGCAACGCAAGTGTCACCGTAGCAAATCCTGCTGATTGCAGAAGAGATCCAGCGGGCTCTTCCTGTCCTGGCTCTTCGTCTATGCGAGCAGAGACCAATCGTTCGTCCCCTCCAAACTCGGATTCAGAAACCTGGGAAGTACACCACAGACGTTGTGATCACATGGACTTGGAGCTGGCAAACAAAGGAGAGACCACAAAAGGAGTACCAACTCTCCGAAAGATGCTGTAGTGCAGATTTCCAGTAGCTACTTTCAGACATGGATCATCGTCAGAGGGATCAAACAAGCTTGCTCTGCTCACTCAGCTGCAGGATGTCTGAGATTAGTTGCCGGAGAGGTTGGTGCAAATACACTTTCAAATAAGTAAGCAAGGAGTGTCAGTAAAAGATTTGAGCTGGTTGCAAAGCTTGCTGACTGCTGAAGAGATCCAGCAGGCTCTTTCAGCCCTGGCTCTTCGTCTGTGGGAGCAGAGTCCAATCATTCGTTCAAACACAGCTACAGGGCGGCCAGGAGAACATCCAAAGATGTTGTACTCAAAGGCACTTTGAGGTGGGAAAGCAAGGAACGAGAGCAATGCAGGTGGCACCGTTGCAAAGCTTATTGTGTGCAGAAGACGTGCAGCTGCATCTTTCAGCCCTGCCTCTTTCTCACTGGGAGCAGAGTCCAATCATTCGTGCAAACGCAGCTACAGGACGGCCGGGAGCACAACCGATGCTGTTGTATTCAAATGCACTTTGCGGTGGGAAAGCAAGGAGAGAGAGCAATGCAGGTGTCCCGGTTGCAAAGCTTACTGACTGCTGAGGAGATCCAGCAGCCTCTTTCAGTCCTGGCTCTTCGTCTGTGCGAGCAGAGACCAATCGTTCGTACACTCCAAACTCGGATTCAGGACGGCTGGGGAGTGCACCAGAGATGTGCTCAAACGGACTTGGAGCTGGCAAACAAAGGAGAGACTGCAATACAAGTACCATCTCTCAGAAAGATGCTGTGTGCAGATTTCCAGTAGCTACTTTCGGACGTGGATCATCGTCAGAGGGATCAAACAAGCTTGCTCTGCTCGCTCGGCAGCAGGACTCCTGAGATTAGTTGCCGGAGAGGTTGGTGCAAATGCACTTTCAAATAAGTAAGCAAGGAGTGACAGTAAAAGATGTGGCCCAGTTGCAAAGCTTACTAACTGCTGAATATATCCAGCAGGCTCTTTCAGTCCTGGCTCCTCGTCTCTGCGAGCAGAGACCAATCGTTCGTTCACTCCAAATTCGGGTTCAGGACGGGTGAGGAGTGCACCACATATGTTGTACTCAAACGGACTTGGAGCTGCCAAACAAAGGAGAGACTGCAATACAAGGGCCACCTCTCCAAAAGATTTTGCACACGGAAGACTTCCAGCAGGTACTTTCAGAGATGGATCATCGTCAGAGAGATCAAAAAAACTTGCTCTGATCACTCAGCAGCAGGACGTCTGAGATTGGGTGCCGGAGAGGTTGGTGCAAATGCATTTTCAAATAAGTAAGCAAAGAGTGACAGCAAAAGTTGTGGCCTGGTTGCAATTCCTGCGGTGAGCAGAAGAGATCCAGCAGCTTCTTTCAGTCCTGGCTCTTCGTCTGTGAGGGCAGAGACCAATCGTTCGTGTACTCCAAACTCGGATTCAGGACGGCTGGGGAGAGCACCAAAGATATGCTCTAACGGACTTGGAGCTGGAAAAACAAGGAGAGACTACAACGCAAGTGTCACCGTAGCAACTCCTGCAGATTGCAGAAGAGATCCAGCGGGCTCTTTCTGTCCTGGCTCTTCGTCTATGCGAGCAGAGACCAGTCGTTCGTCCACTCCAAACTCGGATTCAGGAACCTGGGAAGTACACCACAGACGTTGTGATCACATGGACTTGGAGCTGGCAAACAAAGGAGAGACCACAAAAGAAGTACCAACTCTCCGAAAGATGCTGTAGTGCAGATTTCCAGTAGCTACTTTCAGACATGGATCATCGTCAGAGGGATCAAACAAGCTTGCTCTGCTCACTCAGCTGCAGGACGTCTGAGATTAGTTGCCGGAGAGGTTGGTGCAAATGCACTTTCAAAAAAGTAAGCAAAGAGTGACTGTAAAAGAGGTGGCCCGGTTGCAAAGCTTCCTGACTGCTGAAGAGATCCAGCAGCCTCTTTCAGTCCTGGCTCTTCGTCTGTGCGAGCAGAGACCATTCCTTTGTGCACTCCAAACTCGGGTTCAGGACGGGTGGGGAGTGCACCACATATGTTGTACTCAAACGGACTTGGAGCTGCCAAACAATCGAGCGACTCCAATAAAAGTGCCACCTCTCCAAAAGATTTTGCACACGGAAGACTTCCAGCAGGTACTTTCAGAGATGGATCATCGTCAGAGAGATCAAAAAAACTTGCTCTGATCACTCAGCAGCAGGACGTCTGAGATTGGGTGCCGGAGAGGTTGGTGCAAATGCATTTTCAAATAAGTAAGCAAAGAGTGTCAGAAAAAGTTGTGGCCTGGTTGCAATTCCTGCGGTGAGCAGAAGAGATCCAGCAGCCTCTTTCAGTCCTGGCTCTTCGTCTGTGAGGGCAGAGACCAATCGTTCGTGTACTCCAAACTCGGATTCAGGACGGCTGGGGAGAGCACCAAAGATATGCTCTAACGGACTTGGAGCTGGAAAAACACGGAGAGACTGCAACGCAAGTGTCACCGTAGCAAATCCTGCTGATTGCAGAAGAGATCCAGCGGGCTCTTCCTGTCCTGGCTCTTCGTCTATGCGAGCAGAGACCAATCGTTCGTCCCCTCCAAACTCGGATTCAGAAACCTGGGAAGTACACCACAGACGTTGTGATCACATGGACTTGGAGCTGGCAAACAAAGGAGAGACCACAAAAGGAGTACCAACTCTCCGAAAGATGCTGTAGTGCAGATTTCCAGTAGCTACTTTCAGACATGGATCATCGTCAGAGGGATCAAACAAGCTTGCTCTGCTCACTCAGCTGCAGGATGTCTGAGATTAGTTGCCGGAGAGGTTGGTGCAAATACACTTTCAAATAAGTAAGCAAGGAGTGTCAGTAAAAGATTTGAGCTGGTTGCAAAGCTTGCTGACTGCTGAAGAGATCCAGCAGGCTCTTTCAGCCCTGGCTCTTCGTCTGTGGGAGCAGAGTCCAATCATTCGTTCAAACACAGCTACAGGGCGGCCAGGAGAACATCCAAAGATGTTGTACTCAAAGGCACTTTGAGGTGGGAAAGCAAGGAGCGAGAGCAATGCAGGTGGCACCGTTGCAAAGCTTATTGTGTGCAGAAGACGTGCAGCTGCATCTTTCAGCCCTGCCTCTTTCTCACTGGGAGCAGAGTCCAATCATTCGTGCAAACGCAGCTACAGGACGGCCGGGAGCACAACCGATGCTGTTGTATTCAAATGCACTTTGCGGTGGGAAAGCAAGGAGAGAGAGCAATGCAGGTGTCCCGGTTGCAAAGCTTACTGACTGCTGAGGAGATCCAGCAGCCTCTTTCAGTCCTGGCTCTTCGTCTGTGCGAGCAGAGACCAATCGTTCGTACACTCCAAACTCGGATTCAGGACGGCTGGGGAGTGCACCAGAGATGTGCTCAAACGGACTTGGAGCTGGCAAACAAAGGAGAGACTGCAATACAAGTACCATCTCTCAGAAAGATGCTGTGTGCAGATTTCCAGTAGCTACTTTCGGACGTGGATCATCGTCAGAGGGATCAAACAAGCTTGCTCTGCTCGCTCGGCAGCAGGACTCCTGAGATTAGTTGCCGGAGAGGTTGGTGCAAATGCACTTTCAAATAAGTAAGCAAGGAGTGACAGTAAAAGATGTGGCCCAGTTGCAAAGCTTACTAACTGCTGAATATATCCAGCAGGCTCTTTCAGTCCTGGCTCCTCGTCTCTGCGAGCAGAGACCAATCGTTCGTTCACTCCAAATTCGGGTTCAGGACGGGTGAGGAGTGCACCACATATGTTGTACTCAAACGGACTTGGAGCTGCCAAACAAAGGAGAGACTCCAATACAAGGGCCACCTCTCCAAATGATGCTGTGCACGGAAGACTTCCAGGAGCTACTTTCAGAGATGGATCATCGTCAGAGGGATCAAACAAACTTCCACTGATCACTCAGCTGCAGAACATCTGAGATTGGGTGCCGGAGAGGTTGGTGCAAATGCACTTACAGATAAGTAAGAAGGGAGTGAGAGTAAAAGAGGTGGCCCGGTTGCAAAGCTTCCTGAGTGCTGAAGAGACCCAGCAGCCTCTTTCAGTCCAGGCTCTCCGTCTGTGCGAGCAGAGACTAATCGTTCGTACACTCCAAACTCGGATTCAGGACACCTGGGGAGTGCGCCACAGATGTTGTTCTCAAACGGACTTGGAGCTTGTAAACCAAGGAGCGATGGCAATGCAAGTGTCACCTTAGCAAATCGTGCTGTGTGCAGAAGAGAACCAGCTGGCTCTTTCAATCCTGGCTCTTCGTCTGTGCGAGCAGAGACCAATCGTTCGCGACACCAAACTCGGATTCAGGACGGCTGGGGAGTGCTCCACAGATGTTGTGCTCAAAAGGACTTGGAGCTGGCAAACAAAGGAGAGACTGCAATACAAGTGCCACTTCTCCGAAAGATGCTTTTTTTGAGGATTTCCAGGAGTTACTTTCAGACAAGGATCATCGTCAGAGGGAACAAAGAAACTTGCTCTGCTCACTCAGCAGCAGGACGTCTGAGATTAGTTGCCGGAGAGGTTGGTGCAAATGCACTTTCAAAAAAGTAAGCAAAGAGTGACTGTAAAAGAGGTGGCCCGGTTGCAAAGCTTCCTGACTGCTGAAGAGATCCAGCAGCCTCTTTCAGTCCTGGCTCTTCGTCTGTGCGAGCAGAGACCATTCCTTTGTGCACACCAAACTCGGGTTCAGGACGGGTGGGGAGTGCACCACATATGTTGTACTCAAACGGACTTGGAGCTGCCAAACAAACGAGAGACTCCAATAGAAGTGCCACCTCTCCAAAAGATTTTGCGCACGGAAGACTTCCAGTAGGTACTTTCAGAAATGGATCATCGTCAGAGGGAGCAAAAAACTTGCTCTGATCACTCAGCAGCAGGACGTCTGAGATTGGGTGCCGGAGAGGTTGGTGCAAATGCATTTTCAAATAAGTAAGCAAAGAGTGACAGTAAAAGTTGTGGCCTGGTTGCAATTCCTGCGGTGAGCAGAAGAGATCCAGCAGCCTCTTTCAGTCCTGGCTCTTCGTCTGTGAGGGCAGAGACCAATCGTTCGTGCACTCCAAACTCGGATTCAGGACGGCTGGGGAGAGCACCAAAGATATGCTCTAACGGACTTGGAGAGGGAAAAACAAGGTGAGACTTCAACGCAAGTGTCACCGTAGCAACTCCTGCTGATTGCAGAAGAGATCCAGCGGGCTCTTTCTGTCCTGGCTCTTCGTCTATGCGAGCAGAGACCAATCGTTCGTCCACTCCAAACTCGGATTCAGGAACCTGGGAAGTACACCACAGACGTTGTGATCACATGGACTTGGAGCTGGCAAACAAAGGAGAGACCACAAAAGAAGTACCAACTCTCCGAAAGATGCTGTAGTGCAGATTTCCTGTAGCTACTTTCAGACATGGATCATCGTCAGAGGGATCAAACAAGCTTGCTCTGCTCACTCAGCTGCAGGACGTCTGAGATTAGTTGCCGGAGAGGTTGGTGCAAATGCACTTCCAAATAAGTAAGCAAGCAGTGTCAGTAAAAGATCTGAGCTGGTTGCAAAGCTTCCTGACTGCTGAAGAGATCCAGCAGGCTCTTTCAGCCCTGGCTCTTCGTCTGTGGGAGCAGAGTCCAATCATTCGTTCAAACACAGCTACAGGGCGGCCAGGAGAACATCCAAAGATGTTGTACTCGAAGGCACTTTGAGGTGGGAAAGCAAGGAGCGAGAGCAATGCAGGTGGCACCGTTGCAAAGCTTATTGTGTGCAGAAGACGTGCAGCTGCATCTTTCAGCCCTGCCTCTTTCTCACTGGGAGCAGAGTCCAATCATTCGTGCAAACGCAGCTACAGGACGGCCGGGAGCACAACCGATGCTGTTGTATTCAAATGCACTTTGCGGTGGGAAAGCAAGGAGAGAGAGCAATGCAGGTGTCCCGGTTGCAAAGCTTACTGACTGCTGAGGAGATCCAGCAGCCTCTTTCAGTCCTGGCTCTTCGTCTGTGCGAGCAGAGACCAATCGTTCGTACACTCCAAACTCGGATTCAGGACGGCTGGGGAGTGCACCAGAGATGTGCTCAAACGGACTTGGAGCTGGCAAACAAAGGAGAGACTGCAATACAAGTACCATCTCTCAGAAAGATGCTGTGTGCAGATTTCCAGTAGCTACTTTCGGACGTGGATCATCGTCAGAGGGATCAAACAAGCTTGCTCTGCTCGCTCGGCAGCAGGACTCCTGAGATTAGTTGCCGGAGAGGTTGGTGCAAATGCACTTTCAAATAAGTAAGCAAGGAGTGACAGTAAAAGATGTGGCCCAGTTGCAAAGCTTACTAACTGCTGAATATATCCAGCAGGCTCTTTCAGTCCTGGCTCCTCGTCTCTGCGAGCAGAGACCAATCGTTCGTTCACTCCAAATTCGGGTTCAGGACGGGTGAGGAGTGCACCACATATGTTGTACTCAAACGGACTTGGAGCTGCCAAACAAAGGAGAGACTCCAATACAAGGGCCACCTCTCCAAATGATGCTGTGCACGGAAGACTTCCAGGAGCTACTTTCAGAGATGGATCATCGTCAGAGGGATCAAACAAACTTCCACTGATCACTCAGCTGCAGAACATCTGAGATTGGGTGCCGGAGAGGTTGGTGCAAATGCACTTACAGATAAGTAAGAAGGGAGTGAGAGTAAAAGAGGTGGCCCGGTTGCAAAGCTTCCTGAGTGCTGAAGAGACCCAGCAGCCTCTTTCAGTCCAGGCTCTCCGTCTGTGCGAGCAGAGACTAATCGTTCGTACACTCCAAACTCGGATTCAGGACGCCTGGGGAGTGCGCCACAGATGTTGTTCTCAAACGGACTTGGAGCTTGTAAACCAAGGAGCGATGGCAATGCAAGTGTCACCTTAGCAAATCGTGCTGTGTGCAGAAGAGAACCAGCTGGCTCTTTCAATCCTGGCTCTTCGTCTGTGCGAGCAGAGACCAATCGTTCGCGACACCAAACTCGGATTCAGGACGGCTGGGGAGTGCTCCACAGATGTTGTGCTCAAAAGGACTTGGAGCTGGCAAACAAAGGAGAGACTGCAATACAAGTGCCACTTCTCCGAAAGATGCTTTTTTTGAGGATTTCCAGGAGTTACTTTCAGACAAGGATCATCGTCAGAGGGAACAAAGAAACTTGCTCTGCTCACTCAGCAGCAGGACGTCTGAGATTAGTTGCCGGAGAGGTTGGTGCAAATGCACTTTCAAAAAAGTAAGCAAAGAGTGACTGTAAAAGAGGTGGCCCGGTTGCAAAGCTTCCTGACTGCTGAAGAGATCCAGCAGCCTCTTTCAGTCCTGGCTCTTCGTCTGTGCGAGCAGAGACCATTCCTTTGTGCACACCAAACTCGGGTTCAGGACGGGTGGGGAGTGCACCACATATGTTGTACTCAAACGGACTTGGAGCTGCCAAACAAACGAGAGACTCCAATAGAAGTGCCACCTCTCCAAAAGATTTTGCGCACGGAAGACTTCCAGTAGGTACTTTCAGAAATGGATCATCGTCAGAGGGAGCAAAAAACTTGCTCTGATCACTCAGCAGCAGGACGTCTGAGATTGGGTGCCGGAGAGGTTGGTGCAAATGCATTTTCAAATAAGTAAGCAAAGAGTGACAGTAAAAGTTGTGGCCTGGTTGCAATTCCTGCGGTGAGCAGAAGAGATCCAGCAGCCTCTTTCAGTCCTGGCTCTTCGTCTGTGAGGGCAGAGACCAATCGTTCGTGCACTCCAAACTCGGATTCAGGACGGCTGGGGAGAGCACCAAAGATATGCTCTAACGGACTTGGAGAGGGAAAAACAAGGAGAGACTTCAACGCAAGTGTCACCGTAGCAACTCCTGCTGATTGCAGAAGAGATCCAGCGGGCTCTTTCTGTCCTGGCTCTTCGTCTATGCGAGCAGAGACCAATCGTTCGTCCACTCCAAACTCGGATTCAGGAACCTGGGAAGTACACCACAGACGTTGTGATCACATGGACTTGGAGCTGGCAAACAAAGGAGAGACCACAAAAGAAGTACCAACTCTCCGAAAGATGCTGTAGTGCAGATTTCCTGTAGCTACTTTCAGACATGGATCATCGTCAGAGGGATCAAACAAGCTTGCTCTGCTCACTCAGCTGCAGGACGTCTGAGATTAGTTGCCGGAGAGGTTGGTGCAAATGCACTTCCAAATAAGTAAGCAAGCAGTGTCAGTAAAAGATCTGAGCTGGTTGCAAAGCTTCCTGACTGCTGAAGAGATCCAGCAGGCTCTTTCAGCCCTGGCTCTTCGTCTGTGGGAGCAGAGTCCAATCATTCGTTCAAACACAGCTACAGGGCGGCCAGGAGAACATCCAAAGATGTTGTACTCGAAGGCACTTTGAGGTGGGAAAGCAAGGAGCGAGAGCAATGCAGGTGGCACCGTTGCAAAGCTTATTGTGTGCAGAAGACGTGCAGCTGCATCTTTCAGCCCTGCCTCTTTCTCACTGGGAGCAGAGTCCAATCATTCGTGCAAACGCAGCTACAGGACGGCCGGGAGCACAACCGATGCTGTTGTATTCAAATGCACTTTGCGGTGGGAAAGCAAGGAGAGAGAGCAATGCAGGTGTCCCGGTTGCAAAGCTTACTGACTGCTGAGGAGATCCAGCAGCCTCTTTCAGTCCTGGCTCTTCGTCTGTGCGAGCAGAGACCAATCGTTCGTACACTCCAAACTCGGATTCAGGACGGCTGGGGAGTGCACCAGAGATGTGCTCAAACGGACTTGAAGCTGGCAAACAAAGGAGAGACTGCAATACAAGTACCATCTCTCAGAAAGATGCTGTGTGCAGATTTCCAGTAGCTACTTTCGGACGTGGATCATCGTCAGAGGGATCAAACAAGCTTGCTCTGCTCGCTCGGCAGCAGGACTCCTGAGATTAGTTGCCGGAGAGGTTGGTGCAAATGCACTTTCAAATAAGTAAGCAAGGAGTGACAGTAAAAGATGTGGCCCAGTTGCAAAGCTTACTAACTGCTGAATATATCCAGCAGGCTCTTTCAGTCCTGACTCCTCGTCTCTGCGAGCAGAGACTAATCGTTCGTTCACTCCAAATTCGGGTTCAGGACGGGTGAGGAGTGCACCACATATGTTGTACTCAAACGGACTTGGAGCTGCCAAACAAAGGAGAGACTCCAATACAAGGGCCACCTCTCCAAATGATGCTGTGCACGGAAGACTTCCAGGAGCTACTTTCAGAGATGGATCATCGTCAGAGGGATCAAACAAACTTCCACTGATCACTCAGCTGCAGAACATCTGAGATTGGGTGCCGGAGAGGTTGGTGCAAATGCACTTACAGATAAGTAAGAAGGGAGTGAGAGTAAAAGAGGTGGCCCGGTTGCAAAGCTTCCTGACTGCTGAAGAGATCCAGCAGCCTCTTTCAGTCCAGGCTCTCCGTCTGTGCGAGCAGAGACCAATCGTTCGCGACACCAAACTCGGATTCAGGACGGCTGGGGAGTGCTCCACAGATGTTGTGCTCAAAAGGACTTGGAGCTGGCAAACAAAGGAGAGACTGCAATACAAGTGCCACTTCTCCGAAAGATGCTTTTTTTGAGGATTTCCTGGAGTTACTTTCAGACAAGGATCATCGTCAGAGGGAACAAAGAAACTTGCTCTGCTCACTCAGCAGCAGGACGTCTGAGATTAGTTGCCGGAGAGGTTGGTGCAAATGCACTTTCAAAAAAGTAAGCAAAGAGTGACTGTAAAAGAGGTGGCCCGGTTGCAAAGCTTACTGACTGCTGAAGAGATCCAGCAGCCTCTTTCAGTCCTGGCTCTTCGTCTGTGCGAGCAGAGACCATTCCTTTGTGCACTCCAAACTCGGGTTCAGGATTGATGGGGAGTGCACCACATATGTTGTACTCAAACGTACTTGGAGCTGCCAAACAAACGAGAGACTCCAATACAAGTACCACCTCTCCAAAAGATTTTGCGCACGGAAGACTTCCAGTAGGTACTTTCAGAAATGGATCATCGTCAGAGGGAGCAAAAAACTTGCTCTGATCACTCAGCAGCAGGACGTCTGAGATTGGGTGCCGGAGAGGTTGGTGCAAATGCATTTTCAAATAAGTAAGCAAAGAGTGACAGTAAAAGTTGTGGCCTGGTTGCAATTCCTGCGGTGAGCAGAAGAGATCCAGCAGCCTCTTTCAGTCCTGGCTCTTCGTCTGTGAGGGCAGAGACCAATCGTTCGTGCACTCCAAACTCGGATTCAGGACGGCTGGGGAGAGCACCAAAGATATGCTCTAACGGACTTGGAGCGGGAAAAACAAGGAGAGACTACAACGCAAGTGTCACCGTAGCAACTCCTGCTGATTGCAGAAGAGATCCAGCGGGCTCTTTCTGTCCTGGCTCTTCGTCTATGCGAGCAGAGACCAATCGTTCGTCCACTCCAAACTCGGATTCAGGAACCTGGGAAGTACACCACAGACGTTGTGATCACATGGACTTGGAGCTGGCAAACAAAGGAGAGACCACAAAAGAAGTACCAACTCTCCGAAAGATGCTGTAGTGCAGATTTCCAGTAGCTACTTTCAGACATGGATCATCGTCAGAGGGATCAAACAAGCTTGCTCTGCTCACTCAGCTGCAGGATGTCTGAGATTAGTTGCCGGGGAGGTTGGTGCAAATGCACTTTCAAATAAGTAAGCAAGGAGTGTCAGTAAAAGATTTGAGCTGGTTGCAAAGCTTGCTGACTGCTGAAGAGATCCAGCAGGCTCTTTCAGCCCTGGCTCTTCGTCTGTGGGAGCAGAGTCCAATCATTCGTTCAAACACAGCTACAGGGCGGCCAGGAGAACATCCAAAGATGTTGTACTCAAAGGCACTTTGAGGTGGGAAAGCAAGGAGCGAGAGCAATGCAGGTGGCACCGTTGCAAAGCTTATTGTGTGCAGAAGACGTGCAGCTGCATCTTTCAGCCCTGCCTCTTTCTCACTGGGAGCAGAGTCCAATCATTCGTGCAAACGCAGCTACAGGACGGCCGGGAGCACAACCGATGCTGTTGTATTCAAATGCACTTTGCGGTGGGAAAGCAAGGAGCGAGAGCAATACAGGTGTCCCGGCTGCAAAGCTTACTGACTGCTGAGGAGATCCAGCAGCCTCTTTCAGTCCTGGCTCTTCGTCTGTGCGAGCAGAGACCAATCGTTCGTACACTCCAAACTCGGATTCAGGACGGCTGGGGAGTGCACCAGAGATGTGCTCAAACGGACTTGGAGCTGGCAAACAAAGGAGAGACTGCAATACAAGTACCATCTCTCAGAAAGATGCTGTGTGCAGATTTCCAGTAGCTTCTTTCGGACGTGGATCATCGTCAGAGGGAACAAAGAAACTTGCTCTGCTCACTCAGCAGCAGGACGTCTGAGATTAGTTGCCGGAGAGGTTGGTGCAAATGCACTTTCAAAAAAGTAAGCAAAGAGTGACTGTAAAAGAGGTGGCCCGGTTGCAAAGCTTACTGACTGCTGAGGAGATCCAGCAGCCTCTTTCAGTCCTGGCTCTTCGTCTGTGCGAGCAGAGACCAATCGTTCGTACACTCCAAACTCGGATTCAGGACGGCTGGGGAGTGCTCCACAGATGTTGTGCTCAAAAGGACTTGGAGCTGGCAAACAAGGGAGAGACTGCAATACAAGTGCCACTTCTCCGAAAGATGCTTTTTTTGAGGATTTCCAGGAGTTACTTTCAGACAAGGATCATCGTCAGAGGGAACAAAGAAACTTGCTCTGCTCACTCAGCAGCAGGACGTCTGAGATTAGTTGCCGGAGAGGTTGGTGCAAATGCACTTTCAAAAAAGTAAGCAAAGAGTGACTGTAAAAGAGGTGGCCCGGTTGCAAAGCTTCCTGACTGCTGAAGAGATCCAGCAGCCTCTTTCAGTCCTGGCTCTTCGTCTGTGCGAGCAGAGACCATTCGTTTGTGCACTCCAAACTCGGGTTCAGGACGGGTGGGGAGTACACCACATATGTTGTACTCAAACTGACTTGGAGCTGCCAAACAAACGAGAGACTCCAATACAAGTGCCACCTCTCCAAAAGATTTTGCGCACGGAAGACTTCCAGTAGGTACTTTCAGAGATGGATCATCGTCAGAGGGATCAAAAAAACTTGCTCTGATCACTCAGCAGCAGGACGTCTGAGATTGGGTGCCGGAGAGGTTGGTGCAAATGCATTTTCAAATAAGTAAGCAAAGAGTGACAGTAAAAGTTGTGGCCTGGTTGCAATTCCTGCGGTGAGCAGAAGAGAGCCAGCAGCCTCTTTCAGTCCTGGCTCTTCGTCTGTGAGGGCAGAGACCAATCGTGCGTGCACTCCAAACTCGGATTCAGGACGGCTGGGGAGAGAGCCAAAGATATGCTCTAACGGACTTGGAGCTGGAAAAACAAGGAGAGATGCAATGCAAGTGTCACCGTAGCAAATCCTGCTGATTGCAGAAGAGATCCAGCGGGCTCTTTCTGTCCTGGCTCTTCGTCTATGCGAGCAGAGACCAATCGTTCGTCCACTCCAAACTCGGATTCAGGAACCTGGGAAGTACACCACAGACGTTGTGATCACATGGACTTGGAGCTGGCAAACAAAGGAGAGACCACAAAAGAAGTACCAACTCTCCGAAAGATGCTGTAGTGCAGATTTCCAGTAGCTACTTTCAGACATGGATCATCGTCAGAGGGATCAAACAAGCTTGCTCTGCTCACTCAGCTGCAGGATGTCTGAGATTAGTTGCCGGAGAGGTTGGTGCAAATGCACTTTCAAATAAGTAAGCAAGCAGTGTCAGTAAAAGATCTGAGCTGGTTGCAAAGCTTCCTGACTGCTGAAGAGATCCAGCAGGCTC
The DNA here is from genome assembly GCA_028858755.1 of Ara ararauna. Taxonomy (NCBI): domain Eukaryota; kingdom Metazoa; phylum Chordata; class Aves; order Psittaciformes; family Psittacidae; genus Ara; species Ara ararauna. The sequence goes on from CM054380.1 coordinate 21,695,255, forward strand.
TTTCAGCCCTGGCTCTTCGTCTGTGGGAGCAGAGTCCAATCATTCGTTCAAACACAGCTACAGGGCGGCCAGGAGAACATCCAAAGATGTTGTACTCAAAGGCACTTTGAGGTGGGAAAGCAAGGAGCGAGAGCAATGCAGGTGGCACCGTTGCAAAGCTTATTGTGTGCAGAAGACGTGCAGCTGCATCTTTCAGCCCTGCCTCTTTCTCACTGGGAGCAGAGTCCAATCATTCGTGCAAACGCAGCTACAGGACGGCCGGGAGCACAACCGATGCTGTTGTATTCAAATGCACTTTGAGGTGGGAAAGCAAGGAGAGAGAGCAATACAGGTGTCCCGGCTGCAAAGCTTACTGACTGCTGAAGAGATCCAGCAGCCTCTTTCAGACCTGGCTCTTCGTCTGTGGGAGCAGAGACCATTCCTTTGTGCACTCCAAACTCGGATTCAGGACGGCTGGGGAGTGCACCAGAGATGTGCTCAAACGGACTTGGAGCTGGCAAACAAAGGAGAGACTGCAATGCAAGTGTCACCGTAGCAAATCCTACTGTGTGGTGATGAGATCCTGCAGCCTCTTTCAGTCCTGGCTCTTCGTCTGTGCGAGCAGAGACCAATCGTTCGTACACTCCAAACTCGGATTCAGGACGGCTGGGGAGTGCACCAGAGATGTGCTCAAACGGACTTGGAGCTGGCAAACAAAGGAGAGACTGCAATACAAGTACCATCTCTCAGAAAGATGCTGTGTGCAGATTTCCAGTAGCTACTTTCGGGCGTGGATCATCGTCAGAGGGATCAAACAAGCTTGCTCTGCTCGCTCGGCAGCAGGACTCCTGAGATTAGTTGCCGGAGAGGTTGGTGCAAATGCACTTTCAAATAAGTAAGCAAGGAGTGACAGTAAAAGAGGTGGCCCAGTTGCAAAGCTTACTGACTGCTGAAGATATCCAGCAGGCTCTTTCAGTCCTGGCTCCTCGTCTCTGCGAGCAGAGACCAATCGTTCGTTCACTCCAAATTCGGGTTCAGGACGGGTGAGGAGTGCACCACATATGTTGTACTCAAACGGACTTGGAGCTGCCAAACAAAGGAGAGACTCCAATACAAGGGCCACCTCTCCAAATGATGCTGTGCACGGAAGACTTCCAGGAGCTACTTTCAGAGATGGATCATCGTCAGAGGGATCAAACAAACTTCCACTGATCACTCAGCTGCAGAACATCTGAGATTGGGTGCCGGAGAGGTTGGTGCAAATGCACTTACAGATAAGTAAGAAGGGAGTGAGAGTAAAAGAGGTGGCCCGGTTGCAAAGCTTCCTGACTGCTGAAGAGATCCAGCAGCCTGTTTCAGTCCAGGCTCTCCGTCTGTGCGAGCAGAGACTAATCGTTCGTACACTCCAAACTCGGATTCAGGACGCCTGGGGAGTGCGCCACAGATGTTGTTCTCAAACGGACTTGGAGCTTGTAAACCAAGGAGCGATGGCAATGCAAGTGTCACCTTAGCAAATCGTGCTGTGTGCAGAAGAGATCCAGCTAGCTCTTTCAGTCCTGGCTCTTCGTCTGTGCGAGCAGAGACCAATCGTTCGCGACACCAAACTCGGATTCAGGACGGCTGGGGAGTGCTCCACAGATGTTGTGCTCAAAAGGACTTGGAGCTGGCAAACAAAGGAGAGACTGCAATACAAGTGCCACTTCTCCGAAAGATGCTTTTTTTGAGGATTTCCAGGAGTTACTTTCAGACAAGGATCATCGTCAGAGGGAACAAAGAAACTTGCTCTGCTCACTCAGCAGCAGGACGTCTGAGATTAGTTGCCGGAGAGGTTGGTGCAAATGCACTTTCAAAAAAGTAAGCAAAGAGTGACTGTAAAAGAGGTGGCCCGGTTGCAAAGCTTCCTGACTGCTGAAGAGATCCAGCAGCCTCTTTCAGTCCTGGCTCTTCGTCTGTGCGAGCAGAGACCATTCCTTTGTGCACTCCAAACTCGGGTTCAGGACGGGTGGGGAGTGCACCACATATGTTGTACTCAAACGGACTTGGAGCTGCCAAACAATCGAGAGACTCCAATAAAAGTGCCACCTCTCCAAAAGATTTTGCACACGGAAGACTTCCAGGAGCTACTTTCAGAGATGGATCATCGTCAGAGGGATCAAAAAAACTTGCTCTGATCACTCAGCAGCAGGACGTCTGAGATTGGGTGCCGGAGAGGTTGGTGCAAATGCATTTTCAAATAAGTAAGCAAAGAGTGACAGTAAAAGTTGTGGCCTGGTTGCAATTCCTGCGGTGAGCAGAAGAGATCCAGCAGCTTCTTTCAGTCCTGGCTCTTCGTCTGTGAGGGCAGAGACCAATCGTTCGTGCACTCCAAACTCGGATTCAGGACGGCTGGGGAGAGCACCAAAGATATGCTCTAACGGACTTGGAGCTGGAAAAACAAGGAGAGACTACAACGCAAGTGTCACCGTAGCAACTCCTGCTGATTGCAGAAGAGATCCAGCGGGCTCTTTCTGTCCTGGCTCTTCGTCTATGCGAGCAGAGACCAATCGTTCGTCCCCTCCAAACTCGGATTCAGGAACCTGGGAAGTACACCACAGACGTTGTGATCACATGGACTTGGAGCTGGCAAACAAAGGAGAGACCACAAAAGAAGTACCAACTCTCCGAAAGATGCTGTAGTGCAGATTTCCAGTAGCTACTTTCAGACATGGATCATCGTCAGAGGGATCAAACAAGCTTGCTCTGCTCACTCAGCTGCAGGACGTCTGAGATTAGTTGCCGGAGAGGTTGGTGCAAATGCACTTTCAAATAAGTAAGCAAGCAGTGTCAGTAAAAGATCTGAGCTGGTTGCAAAGCTTGCTGACTGCTGAAGAGATCCAGCAGGCTCTTTCAGCCCTGGCTCTTCGTCTGTGGGAGCAGAGTGCAATCATTCGTTCAAACACAGCTACAGGGCGGCCAGGAGAACATCCAAAGATGTTGTACTCGAAGGCACTTTGAGGTGGGAAAGCAAGGAGCGAGAGCAATGCAGGTGGCACCGTTGCAAAGCTTATTGTGTGCAGAAGACGTGCAGCTGCATCTTTCAGCCCTGCCTCTTTCTCACTGGGAGCAGAGTCCAATCATTCGTGCAAACGCAGCTACAGGACGGCCGGGAGCACAACCGATGCTGTTGTATTCAAATGCACTTTGAGGTGGGAAAGCAAGGAGAGAGAGCAATACAGGTGTCCCGGCTGCAAAGCTTACTGACTGCTGAGGAGATCCAGCAGCCTCTTTCAGACCTGGCTCTTCGTCTGTGGGAGCAGAGACCATTCCTTTGTGCACTCCAAACTCGGATTCAGGACGGCTGGGGAGTGCACCAGAGATGTGCTCAAACGGACTTGGAGTTGGCAAACAAAGGAGAGACTGCAATGCAAGTGTCACCGTAGCAAATCCTACTGTGTGGTGATGAGATCCTGCAGCCTCTTTCAGTCCTGGCTCTTCGTCTGTGCGAGCAGAGACCAATCGTTCGTATACTCCAAACTCGGATTCAGGACGGCTGGGGAGTGCACCAGAGATGTGCTCAAACGGACTTGGAGCTGGCAAACAAAGGAGAGACTGCAATACTAGTACCATCTCTCAGAAAGATGCTGTGTGCAGATTTCCAGTAGCTACTTTCGGACGTGGATCATCATCAGAGGGATCAAACAAGCTTGCTCTGCTCGCTCGGCAGCAGGACTCCTGAGATTAGTTGCCGGAGAGGTTGGTGCAAATGCACTTTCAAATAAGTAAGCAAGGAGTGACAGTAAAAGAGGTGGCCCAGTTGCAAAGCTTACTGACGGCTGAAGATATCCAGCAGGCTCTTTCAGTCCTGGCTCCTCGTCTCTGCGAGCAGAGACCAATCGTTCGTTCACTCCAAATTCGGGTTCAGGACGGGTGGGGAGTGCGCCACATATGTTGTACTCAAACGGACTTGGAGCTGCCAAACAAACGAGAGACTCCAATACAAGTGCCACCTCTCCAAAAGATTTTGCGCACGGAAGACTTCCAGTAGGTACTTTCAGAGATGGATCATCGTCAGAGGGATCAAAAAAACTTGCTCTGATCACTCAGCAGCAGGACGTCTGAGATTGGGTGCCGGAGAGGTTGGTGCAAATGCATTTTCAAATAAGTAAGCAAAGAGTGACAGTAAAAGTTGTGGCCTGGTTGCAATTCCTGCGGTGAGCAGAAGAGATCCAGCAGCCTCTTTCAGTCCTGGCTCTTCGTCTGTGAGGGCAGAGACCAATCGTTCGTGCACTCCAAACTCGGATTCAGGACGGCTGGGGAGAGCACCAAATATATGCTCTAACGGACTTGGAGCTGGAAAAACAAGGAGAGACTGCAATGCAAGTGTCACCGTAGCAAATCCTGCTGATTGCAGAAGAGATCCAGCGGGCTCTTCCTGTCCTGGCTCTTCGTCTATGCGAGCAGAGACCAATCGTTCGTCCACTCCAAGCTCGGATTCAGGAAGGCTGGGAAGTACACCACAGATGTTGTGATCAAATGGACTTGGAGCTGGCAAACAAAGGAGAGACCACAAAAGAAGTATCAACTCTCCGAAAGATGCTGTAGTGCAGATTTCCAGTAGCTACTTTCAGACATGGATCATCGTCAGAGGGATCAAACAAGCTTGCTCTGCTCACTCAGCTGCAGGACGTCTGAGATTAGTTGCCGGAGAGGTTGGTGCAAATGCACTTTCAAATAAGTAAGCAAGGAGTGTCAGTAAAAGATTTGAGTTGGTTGCAAAGCTTCCTGACTGCTGAAGAGGTCCAGCATGCTCTTTCAGCCCTGGCTCTTCGTCTGTTGGAGAAGAGTCCAATCATTCGTTCAAACACAGCTACAGGGCGGCCAGGAGAACATCCAAAGATGTTGTACTCAAAGGCACTTTGAGGTGGGAAAGCAAGGAGCGAGAACAATGCAGGTGGCGCAGTTGCAAAGCTTCCTGTATGCAGAAGAGGTCCAGCAGCATCTTTCAGCCCTGGCTCTTCGTCAGTGGGAACAGAGTCCAATCATTCGTGCAAATTCAGCTACAGGACGGCCGGGAGCAAAACCGAAGATGTTGTATTCAAATGCCCTTTGAGGTGGGAAAGCAAGGAGCGAGAGCAATGCAGGTGGCACCATTGCAAAGTTTATTGTGTGCAGAAGACGTGCAGCAACATCTTTCAGCCCTGCCTCTTTCTCACTGGGAGCAGAGTCCAATCATTCATGCAAACGCAGCTACAGGACGGCCGGGAGCACAACCGAAGCTGTTGTATTCAAAGGCACTTTGAGGTGGGAAAGCAAGGAGAGAGAGCAATACAGGTGTCCCGGCTGCAAAGCTTACTGACTGCTGAAGAGATCCAGCAGCCTCTTTCAGACCTGGCTCTTCGTCTGTGCGAGCAGAGACCATTCCTTTGTGCACTCCAAACTCGGATTCAGGACGGCTGGGGAGAGAGCCAAAGATATGCTCTAACGGACTTGGAGCTGGAAAAACAAGGAGAGATGCAATGCAAGTGTCACCGTAGCAAATCCTGCTGATTGCAGAAGAGATCCAGCGGGCTCTTTCTGTCCTGGCTCTTCGTCTATGCGAGCAGAGACCAATCGTTCGTCCACTCCAAACTCGGATTCAGGAACCTGGGAAGTACACCACAGACGTTGTGATCACATGGACTTGGAGCTGGCAAACAAAGGAGAGACCACAAAAGAAGTACCAACTCTCCGAAAGATGCTGTAGTGCAGATTTCCAGTAGCTACTTTCAGACATGGATCATCGTCAGAGGGATCAAACAAGCTTGCTCTGCTCACTCAGCTGCAGGATGTCTGAGATTAGTTGCCGGAGAGGTTGGTGCAAATGCACTTTCAAATAAGTAAGCAAGCAGTGTCAGTAAAAGATCTGAGCTGGTTGCAAAGCTTGCTGACTGCTGAAGAGATCCAGCAGGCTCTTTCAGCCCTGGCTCTTCGTCTGTGGGAGCAGAGTCCAATCATTCGTTCAAACACAGCTACAGGGCGGCCAGGAGAACATCCAAAGATGTTGTACTCAAAGGCACTTTGAGGTGGGAAAGCAAGGAGCGAGAGCAATGCAGGTGGCACCGTTGCAAAGCTTATTGTGTGCAGAAGACGTGCAGCTGCATCTTTCAGCCCTGCCTCTTTCTCACTGGGAGCAGAGTCCAATCATTCGTGCAAACGCAGCTACAGGACGACCGGGAGCACAACCGATGCTGTTGTATTCAAATGCACTTTGCGGTGGGAAAGCAAGGAGAGAGAGCAATACAGGTGTCCCGGCTGCAAAGCTTACTGACTGCTGAAGAGATCCAGCAGCCTCTTTCAGACCTGGCTCTTCGTCTGTGGGAGCAGAGACCATTCCTTTGTGCACTCCAAACTCGGATTCAGGACGGCTGGGGAGTGCACCAGAGATGTGCTCAAACGGACTTGGAGCTGGCAAACAAAGGAGAGACTGCAATGCAAGTGTCACCGTAGCAAATCCTACTGTGTGGTGATGAGATCCTGCAGCCTCTTTCAGTCCTGGCTCTTCGTCTGTGCGAGCAGAGACCAATCGTTCGTACACTCCAAACTCGGATTCAGGACGGCTGGGGAGTGCACCAGAGATGTGCTCAAACGGACTTGGAGCTGGCAAAAAAAGGAGAGACTGCAATACAAGTACCATCTCTCAGAAAGATGCTGTGTGCAGATTTCCAGTAGCTACTTTCGGGCGTGGATCATCGTCAGAGGGATCAAACAAGCTTGCTCTGCTCGCTCGGCAGCAGGACTCCTGAGATTAGTTGCCGGAGAGGTTGGTGCAAATGCACTTTCAAATAAGTAAGCAAGGAGTGACAGTAAAAGAGGTGGCCCAGTTGCAAAGCTTACTGACTGCTGAAGATATCCAGCAGGCTCTTTCAGTCCTGGCTCCTCGTCTCTGCGAGCAGAGACCAATCGTTCGTTCACTCCAAATTCGGGTTCAGGACGGGTGAGGAGTGCACCACATATGTTGTACTCAAACGGACTTGGAGCTGCCAAACAAAGGAGAGACTCCAATACAAGGGCCACCTCTCCAAATGATGCTGTGCACGGAAGACTTCCAGGAGCTACTTTCAGAGATGGATCATCGTCAGAGGGATCAAACAAACTTCCACTGATCACTCAGCTGCAGAACATCTGAGATTAGTTGCCGGAGAGGTTGGTGCAAATGCACTTACAGATAAGTAAGAAGGGAGTGAGAGTAAAAGAGGTGGCCCGGTTGCAAAGCTTCCTGACTGCTGAAGAGATCCAGCAGCCTGTTTCAGTCCAGGCTCTCCGTCTGTGCGAGCAGAGACTAATCGTTCGTACACTCCAAACTCGGATTCAGGACGCCTGGGGAGTGCGCCACAGATGTTGTTCTCAAACGGACTTGGAGCTTGTAAACCAAGGAGCGATGGCAATGCAAGTGTCACCTTAGCAAATCGTGCTGTGTGCAGAAGAGATCCAGCTAGCTCTTTCAGTCCTGGCTCTTCGTCTGTGCGAGCAGAGACCAATCGTTCGCGACACCAAACTCGGATTCAGGACGGCTGGGGAGTGCTCCACAGATGTTGTGCTCAAAAGGACTTGGAGCTGGCAAACAAAGGAGAGACTGCAATACAAGTGCCACTTCTCCGAAAGATGCTTTTTTTGAGGATTTCCAGGAGTTACTTTCAGACAAGGATCATCGTCAGAGGGAACAAAGAAACTTGCTCTGCTCACTCAGCAGCAGGACGTCTGAGATTAGTTGCCGGAGAGGTTGGTGCAAATGCACTTTCAAAAAAGTAAGCAAAGAGTGACTGTAAAAGAGGTGGCCCGGTTGCAAAGCTTCCTGACTGCTGAAGAGATCCAGCAGCCTCTTTCAGTCCTGGCTCTTCGTCTGTGCGAGCAGAGACCATTCCTTTGTGCACTCCAAACTCGGGTTCAGGACGGGTGGGGAGTGCACCACATATGTTGTACTCAAACGGACTTGGAGCTGCCAAACAAACGAGAGACTAAAATACAAGTGCCACCTCTCCAAAAGATTTTGCACACGGAAGACTTCCAGCAGGTACTTTCAGAGATGGATCATCGTCAGAGAGATCAAAAAAACTTGCTCTGATCACTCAGCAGCAGGACGTCTGAGATTGGGTGCCGGAGAGGTTGGTGCAAATGCATTTTCAAATAAGTAAGCAAAGAGTGACAGTAAAAGTTGTGGCCTGGTTGCAATTCCTGCGGTGAGCAGAAGAGATCCAGCAGCTTCTTTCAGTCCTGGCTCTTCGTCTGTGAGGGCAGAGACCAATCGTTCGTGCACTCCAAACTCGGATTCAGGACGGCTGGGGAGAGCACCAAAGATATGCTCTAACGGACTTGGAGCTGGAAAAACAAGGAGAGACTACAACGCAAGTGTCACCGTAGCAACTCCTGCTGATTGCAGAAGAGATCCAGCGGGCTCTTTCTGTCCTGGCTCTTCGTCTATGCGAGCAGAGACCAATCGTTCGTCCACTCCAAACTCGGATTCAGGAACCTGGGAAGTACACCACAGACGTTGTGATCACATGGACTTGGAGCTGGCAAACAAAGAAGAGACCACAAAAGAAGTACCAACTCTCCGAAAGATGCTGTAGTGCAGATTTCCAGTAGCTACTTTCAGACATGGATCATCGTCAGAGGGATCAAACAAGCTTGCTCTGCTCACTCAGCTGCAGGACGTCTGAGATTAGTTGCCGGAGAGGTTGGTGCAAATGCACTTTCAAATAAGTAAGCAAGCAGTGTCAGTAAAAGATCTGAGCTGGTTGCAAAGCTTCCTGACTGCTGAAGAGATCCAGCAGGCTCTTTCAGCCCTGGCTCTTCGTCTGTGGGAGCAGAGTGCAATCATTCGTTCAAACACAGCTACAGGGCGGCCAGGAGAACATCCAAAGATGTTGTACTCGAAGGCACTTTGAGGTGGGAAAGCAAGGAGCGAGAGCAATGCAGGTGGCACCGTTGCAAAGCTTATTGTGTGCAGAAGACGTGCAGCTGCATCTTTCAGCCCTGCCTCTTTCTCACTGGGAGCAGAGTCCAATCATTCGTGCAAACGCAGCTACAGGACGGCCGGGAGCACAACCGATGCTGTTGTATTCAAATGCACTTTGAGGTGGGAAAGCAAGGAGAGAGAGCAATACAGGTGTCCCGGCTGCAAAGCTTACTGACTGCTGAGGAGATCCAGCAGCCTCTTTCAGACCTGGCTCTTCGTCTGTGGGAGCAGAGACCATTCCTTTGTGCACTCCAAACTCGGATTCAGGACGGCTGGGGAGTGCACAAGAGATGTGCTCAAACGGACTTGGAGTTGGCAAACAAAGGAGAGACTGCAATGCAAGTGTCACCGTAGCAAATCCTACTGTGTGGTGATGAGATCCTGCAGCCTCTTTCAGTCCTGGCTCTTCGTCTGTGCGAGCAGAGACCAATCGTTCGTATACTCCAAACTCGGATTCAGGACGGCTGGGGAGTGCACCAGAGATGTGCTCAAACGGACTTGGAGCTGGCAAACAAAGGAGAGACTGCAATACTAGTACCATCTCTCAGAAAGATGCTGTGTGCAGATTTCCAGTAGCTACTTTCGGACGTGGATCATCATCAGAGGGATCAAACAAGCTTGCTCTGCTCGCTCGGCAGCAGGACTCCTGAGATTAGTTGCCGGAGAGGTTGGTGCAAATGCACTTTCAAATAAGTAAGCAAGGAGTGACAGTAAAAGAGGTGGCCCAGTTGCAAAGCTTACTGACGGCTGAAGATATCCAGCAGGCTCTTTCAGTCCTGGCTCCTCGTCTCTGCGAGCAGAGACCAATCGTTCGTTCACTCCAAATTCGGGTTCAGGACGGGTGGGGAGTGCGCCACATATGTTGTACTCAAACGGACTTGGAGCTGCCAAACAAACGAGAGACTCCAATACAAGTGCCACCTCTCCAAAAGATTTTGCGCACGGAAGACTTAAAGTAGGTACTTTCAGAGATGGATCATCGTCAGAGGGATCAAAAAAACTTGCTCTGATCACTCAGCAGCAGGACGTCTGAGATTGGGTGCCGGAGAGGTTGGTGCAAATGCATTTTCAAATAAGTAAGCAAAGAGTGTCAGAAAAAGTTGTGGCCTGGTTGCAATTCCTGCGGTGAGCAGAAGAGATCCAGCAGCCTCTTTCAGTCCTGGCTCTTCGTCTGTGAGGGCAGAGACCAATCGTTCGTGCACTCCAAACTCGGATTCAGGACGGCTGGGGAGAGCACCAAAGATATGCTCTAACGGACTTGGAGCTGGAAAAACAAGGAGAGATGCAATGCAAGTGTCACCGTAGCAAATCCTGCTGATTGCAGAACAGATCCAGCGGGCTCTTTCTGTCCTGGCTCTTCGTCTATGCGAGCAGAGACCAATCGTTCGTCCACTCCAAACTCGGATTCAGGAACCTGGGAAGTACACCACAGACGTTGTGATCACATGGACTTGGAGCTGGCAAACAAAGGAGAGACCACAAAAGAAGTACCAACTCTCCGAAAGATGCTGTAGTGCAGATTTCCAGTAGCTACTTTCAGACATGGATCATCGTCAGAGGGATCAAACAAGCTTGCTCTGCTCACTCAGCTGCAGGATGTCTGAGATTAGTTGCCGGAGAGGTTGGTGCAAATGCACTTTCAAATAAGTAAGCAAGCAGTGTCAGTAAAAGATCTGAGCTGGTTGCAAAGCTTCCTGACTGCTGAAGAGATCCAGCAGGCTCTTTCAGCCCTGGCTCTTCGTCTGTGGGAGCAGAGTCCAATCATTCGTTCAAACACAGCTACAGGGCGGCCAGGAGAACATCCAAAGATGTTGTACTCAAAGGCACTTTGAGGTGGGAAAGCAAGGAGCGAGAGCAATGCAGGTGGCACCGTTGCAAAGCTTATTGTGTGCAGAAGACGTGCAGCTGCATCTTTCAGCCCTGCCTCTTTCTCACTGGGAGCAGAGTCCAATCATTCGTGCAAACGCAGCTACAGGACGGCCGGGAGCACAACCGATGCTGTTGTATTCAAATGCACTTTGCGGTGGGAAAGCAAGGAGAGAGAGCAATACAGGTGTCCCGGCTGCAAAGCTTACTGACTGCTGAAGAGATCCAGCAGCCTCTTTCAGACCTGGCTCTTCGTCTGTGTGAGCAGAGACCATTCCTTTGTGCACTCCAAACTCGGATTCAGGACGGCTGGGGAGTGCACCAGAGATGTGCTCAAACGGACTTGGAGCTGGCAAACAAAGGAGAGACTGCAATGCAAGTGTCACCGTAGCAAATCCTACTGTGTGGTGATGAGATCCTGCAGCCTCTTTCAGTCCTGGCTCTTCGTCTGTGCGAGCAGAGACCAATCGTTCGTACACTCCAAACTCGGATTCAGGACGGCTGGGGAGTGCACCAGAGATGTGCTCAAACGGACTTGGAGCTGGCAAACAAAGGAGAGACTGCAATACAAGTACCATCTCTCAGAAAGATGCTGTGTGCAGATTTCCAGTAGCTACTTTCGGACGTGGATCATCGTCAGAGGGATCAAACAAGCTTGCTCTGCTCGCTCGGCAGCAGGACTCCTGAGATTAGTTGCCGGAGAGGTTGGTGCAAATGCACTTTCAAATAAGTAAGCAAGGAGTGACAGTAAAAGAGGTGGCCCAGTTGCAAAGCTTCCTGACTGCTGAAGATATCCAGCAGGCTCTTTCAGTCCTGGCTCCTCGTCTCTGCGAGCAGAGACCAATCGTTCGTTCACTCCAAATTCGGGTTCAGGACGGGTGAGGAGTCACCACATATGTTGTACTCAGACGGACTTGGAGCTGCCAAAAAAACGAGAGACTGCAATACAAGTGCCACCTCTCCAAATGATGCTGTGCACGGAAGACTTCCAGGAGCTACTTTCAGAGATGGATCATCGTCAGAGGGATCAAACAAACTTCCACTGATCACTCAGCTGCAGAACATCTGAGATTGGGTGCCGGAGAGGTTGGTGCAAATGCACTTACGGATAAGTAAGAAGGGAGTGAGAGTAAAAAAGGTGGCCCGGTTGCAAAGCTTCCTGACTGCTGAAGAGATCCAGCAGCCGCTTTCAGTCCAGGCTCTCCGTCTGTGCGAGCAGAGACTATTCGTTCGTACACTCCAAACTCGGATTCAGGACGCCTGGGGAGTGCGCCACAGATGTTGTTCTCAAACGGACTAGGAGCTTGTAAAACAAGGAGCGACGGCAATGCAAGTGTCACCTTAGCAAATCGTGCTGTGTGCAGAAGAGATCCAGCTGGCTCTTTCAGTCCTGGCTCTTCGTCTGTGTGAGCAGAGACCAATCGTTCGCGACTCCAAACTCGGATTCAGGACGGCTGGGGAGTGCTCCACAGATGTCGTGCTCAAAAGGACTTGGAGCTGGCAAACAAAGGAGAAACTGCAATACAAGTGCCACTTCTCCGTGAGATGCTTTTTTTGAGGATTTCCAGGAGTTACATTCAGACAAGGATCATCGTCAGAGGGAACAAACAAACTTGCTCTGCTCACTCAGCAGCAGGACGTCTGAGATTAGTTGCCGGAGAGGTTGGTGCAAATGCACTTTCAAAAAAGTAAGCAAAGAGTGACTGTAAAAGAGGTGGCCCGGTTGCAAAGCTTGCTGACTGCTGAAGAGATCCAGCAGCCTCTTTCAGTCCTGGCTCTTCGTCTGTGCGAGCAGAGACCATTCCTTTGTGCACTCCAAACTCGGGTTCAGGACGGGTGGGGAGTGCACCACATATGTTGTACTCAAACGGACTTGGAGCTGCCAATCGAGAGACTCCAATAAAAGTGCCACCTCTCCAAAAGATTTTGCACACGGAAGACTTCCAGCAGGTACTTTCAGAGATGGATCATCGTCAGAGGGATCAAAAAAACTTGCTCTGATCACTCAGCAGCAGGACGTCTGAGATTGGGTGCCGGAGAGGTTGGTGCAAATGCATTTTCAAATAAGTAAGCAAAGAGTGAAAGTAAAAGTTGTGGCCTGGTTGCAATTCCTGCGGTGAGCAGAAGAGATCCAGCAGCCTCTTTCAGTCCTGGCTCTTCGTCTGTGAGGGCAGAGACCAATCGTTCGTGCACTCCAAACTCGGATTCAGGACTGCTGTGGAGAGCACCAAAGATATGCTCTAACGGACTTGGAGCTGGAAAAACAAGGAGAGACTGCAATGCAAGTGTCACCGTAGCAAATCCTGCTGATTGCAGAAGAGATCCAGCGGGCTCTTTCTGTCCTGGCTCTTCGTCTATGCGAGCAGAGACCAATCGTTCGTCCACTCCAAACTCGGATTCAGGAACCTGGGAAGTACACCACAGATGTTGTGATCAAATGGACTTGGAGCTGGCAAACAAAGGAGAGACCACAAAAGAAGTACCAACTCTCCGAAAGATGGGGTAGTGCAGATTTGCAGTAGCTACTTTCAGACATGGATCATCGTCAGAGGGATCAAACAAGCTTGCTCTGCTCACTCAGCTGCAGGATGTCTGAGATTAGGTGCCGGAGAGGTTGGTGCAAATGCACTTTCTAATAAGTAAGCAAAGAGTGACAGTAAAAGTTGTGGCCTGGTTGCAATTCCTGCGGTGAGCAGAAGAGATCCAGCAGCCTCTTTCAGTCCTGGCTCTTCGTCAGTGAGGGCAGAGACCAATCGTTCGTACACTCCAAACTCGGATTCAGGACGGTTGGGGAGAGCACCAGAGATATGCTCTAACGGAGTTGGAGATGGAAAATTAAGGAGAGACTGCAATGCAAGTGTCACCGTAGCAAATCCTGCTGATTGCAGAAGAGATCCAGCGGGCTCTTTCTGTCCTGGCTCTTCGTCTATGCGAGCAGAGACCAATCGTTCGTCCACTCCAAACTCGGATTCAGGAACCTGGGAAGTACACCACAGATGTTGTGATCAAATGGACTTGGAGCTGGCAAACAAAGGAGAGACCACAAAAGAAGTACCAACTCTCCGAAAGATGGGGTAGTGCAGATTTCCAGTAGCTACTTTCGGACGTGGATCATCGTCAGAGGGATCAAACAAGCTTGCTCTGCTCGCTCGGCAGCAGGACTCCTGAGATTAGTTGCCGGAGAGGTTGGTGCAAATGCACTTTCAAATAAGTAAGCAAGGAGTGACAGTAAAAGAGGTGGCCCAGTTGCAAAGCTTCCTGACTGCTGAAGATATCCAGCAGGCTCTTTCAGTCCTGGCTCCTCGTCTCTGCGAGCAGAGACCAATCGTTCGTTCACTCCAAATTCGGGTTCAGGACGGGTGAGGAGTCACCACATATGTTGTACTCAGACGGACTTGGAGCTGCCAAAAAAACGAGAGACTGCAATACAAGTGCCACCTCTCCAAATGATGCTGTGCACGGAAGACTTCCAGGAGCTACTTTCAGAGATGGATCATCGTCAGAGGGATCAAACAAACTTCCACTGATCACTCAGCTGCAGAACATCTGAGATTGGGTGCCGGAGAGGTTGGTGCAAATGCACTTACGGATAAGTAAGAAGGGAGTGAGAGTAAAAAAGGTGGCCCGGTTGCAAAGCTTCCTGACTGCTGAAGAGATCCAGCAGCCGCTTTCAGTCCAGGCTCTCCGTCTGTGCGAGCAGAGACTATTCGTTCGTACACTCCAAACTCGGATTCAGGACGCCTGGGGAGTGCGCCACAGATGTTGTTCTCAAACGGACTAGGAGCTTGTAAAACAAGGAGCGACGGCAATGCAAGTGTCACTTTAGCAAATCGTGCTGTGTGCAGAAGAGATCCAGCTGGCTCTTTCAGTCCTGGCTCTTCGTCTGTGTGAGCAGAGACCAATCGTTCGCGACTCCAAACTCGGATTCAGGACGGCTGGGGAGTGCTCCACAGATGTCGTGCTCAAAAGGACTTGGAGCTGGCAAACAAAGGAGAAACTGCAATACAAGTGCCACTTCTCCGAAAGATGCTTTTTTTGAGGATTTCCAGGAGTTACTTTCAGACAAGGATCATCGTCAGAGGGAACAAAGAAACTTGCTCTGCTCACTCAGCAGCAGGACGTCTGAGATTAGTTGCCGGAGAGGTTGGTGCAAATGCACTTTCAAAAAAGTAAGCAAAGAGTGACTGTAAAAGAGGTGGCCCGGTTGCAAAGCTTGCTGACTGCTGAAGAGATCCAGCAGCCTCTTTCAGTCCTGGCTCTTCGTCTGTGCGAGCAGAGACCATTCCTTTGTGCACTCCAAACTCGGGTTCAGGACGGGTGTGGAGTGCACCACATATGTTGTACTCAAACGGACTTGGAGCTGCCAATCGAGAGACTCCAATAAAAGTGCCACCTCTCCAAAAGATTTTGCACACGGAAGACTTCCAGCAGGTACTTTCAGAGATGGATCATCGTCAGAGGGATCAAAAAAACTTGCTCTGATCACTCAGCAGCAGGACGTCTGAGATTGGGTGCCGGAGAGGTTGGTGCAAATGCATTTTCAAATAAGTAAGCAAAGAGTGAAAGTAAAAGTTGTGGCCTGGTTGCAATTCCTGCGGTGAGCAGAAGAGATCCAGCAGCCTCTTTCAGTCGTGGCTCTTCGTCTGTGAGGGCAGAGACCAATCGTTCGTGCACTCCAAACTCGGATTCAGGACTGCTGTGGAGAGCACCAAAGATATGCTCTAACGGACTTGGAGCTGGAAAAACAAGGAGAGACTGCAATGCAAGTGTCACCGTAGCAAATCCTGCTGATTGCAGAAGAGATCCAGCGGGCTCTTTCTGTCCTGGCTCTTCGTATATGCGAGCAGAGACCAATCGTTCGTCCACTCCAAACTCGGATTCAGGAACCTGGGAAGTACACCACAGATGTTGTGATCAAATGGACTTGGAGCTGGCAAACAAAGGAGAGACCACAAAAGAAGTACCAACTCTCCGAAAGATGGGGTAGTGCAGATTTCCAGTAGCTACTTTCAGACATGGATCATCGTCAGAGGGATCAAACAAGCTTGCTCTGCTCACTCAGCTGCAGGATGTCTGAGATTAGGTGCCGGAGAGGTTGGTGCAAATGCACTTTCTAATAAGTAAGCAAAGAGTGACAGTAAAAGTTGTGGCCTGGTTGCAATTCCTGCGGTGAGCAGAAGAGATCCAGCAGCCTCTTTCAGTCCTGGCTCTTCGTCAGTGAGGGCAGAGACCAATCGTTCGTACACTCCAAACTCGGATTCAGGACGGTTGGGGAGAGCACCAGAGATATGCTCTAACGGAGTTGGAGATGGAAAATTAAGGAGAGACTGCAATGCAAGTGTCACCGTAGCAAATCCTGCTGATTGCAGAAGAGATCCAGCGGGCTCTTTCTGTCCTGGCTCTTCGTCTATGCGAGCAGAGACCAATCGTTCGTCCACTCCAAACTCGGATTCAGGAACCTGGGAAGTACACCACAGATGTTGTGATCAAATGGACTTGGAGCTGGCAAACAAAGGAGAGACCACAAAAGAAGTACCAACTCTCCGAAAGATGGGGTAGTGCAGATTTCCAGTAGCTACTTTCAGACATGGATCATCGTCAGAGGGATCAAACAAGCTTGCTCTGCTCACTCAGCTGCAGGATGTCTGAGATTAGGTGCCGGAGAGGTTGGTGCAAATGCACTTTCTAATAAGTAAGCAAAGAGTGACAGTAGAAGTTGTGGCCTGGTTGCAATTCCTGCGGTGAGCAGAAGAGATCCAGCAGCCTCTTTCAGTCCTGGCTCTTCGTCAGTGAGGGCAGAGACCAATCGTTCGTACACTCCAAACTCGGATTCAGGACGGTTGGGGAGAGCACCAGAGATATGCTCTAACGGAGTTGGAGATGGAAAATTAAGGAGAGACTGCAATGCAAGTGTCACCGTAGCAAATCCTGCTGATTGCAGAAGAGATCCAGCGGGCTCTTTCTGTCCTGGCTCTTCGTCTATGCGAGCAGAGACCAATCGTTCGTCCACTCCAAACTCGGATTCAGGAACCTGGGAAGTACACCACAGATGTTGTGATCAAATGGACTTGGAGCTGGCAAACAAAGGAGAGACCACAAAAGAAGTACCAACTCTCCGAAAGATGCTGTAGTGCAGATTTCCAGTAGCTACTTTCAGACAAGGATCATCGTCAGAGGGAACAAACAAACTTGCTCTGCTCACTCAGCAGCAGGACGTCTGAGATTAGTTGCCGGAGAGGTTGGTGCAAATGCACTTTCAAAAAAGTAAGCAAGGAGTGTCAGTAAAAGATCTGAGCTGGTTGCAAAGCTTGCTGACTGCTGAAGAGATCCAGCAGGCTGTTTCAGCCCTGGCTCTTCGTCTGTGGGAGCAGAGTCCAATCATTCGTTCAAACACAGCTACAGGGCGGCCAGGAGAACATCCAAAGATGTTGTACTCAAAGGCACTTTGAGGTGGGAAAGCAAGGAGCGAGAGCAATGCAGGTGGCACAGTTGCAAAGCTTCCTTTGTGCAGAAGAGGTCCAGCAGCATCTTTCAGCCCTGGCTCTTCGTCACTGGGAACAGAGTCCAATCAGTCGTGCAAATTCAGCTACAGGACGGCCGGGAGCACAACCGAGGATGTTGTATTCAAATGCCGTTTGAGGTGGGAAAGCAAGGAGCGAGAGCTATGCAGGTGGCACCGTTGCAAAGCTTATTGTGTGCAGAAGACGAGCAGCTGCATCTTTCAGCCCTGCCTCTATCTCACTGGGAGCAGAGTCCAATCATTCGTTCAAACACAGCTACAGGGCGGCCAGGAGAACATCCAAAGATGTTGTACTCAAAGGCACTTTGAGGTGGGAAAGCAAGGAGCGAGAGCAATGCAGGTGGCACCGTTGCAAAGCTTATTGTGTGCAGAAGACGTGCAGCTGCATCTTTCAGCCCTGCCTCTTTCTCACTGGGAGCAGAGTCCAATCATTCGTGCAAACGCAGCTACAGGACGGCCGGGAGCACAACCGATGCTGTTGTATTCAAATGCACTTTGCGGTGGGAAAGCAAGGAGAGAGAGCAATGCAGGTGTCCCGGTTGCAAAGCTTACTGACTGCTGAGGAGATCCAGCAGCCTCTTTCAGTCCTGGCTCTTCGTCTGTGCGAGCAGAGACCAACCGTTCGTACACTCCAAACTCGGATTCAGGACGGCTGGGGAGTGCACCAGAGATGTGCTCAAACGGACTTGGAGCTGGCAAACAAAGGAGAGACTGCAATACAAGTACCATCTCTCAGAAAGATGCTGTGTGCAGATTTCCAGTAGCTACTTTCGGACGTGGATCATCGTCAGAGGGATCAAACAAGCTTGCTCTGCTCGCTCGGCAGCAGGACTCCTGAGATTAGTTGCCGGAGAGGTTGGTGCAAATGCACTTTCAAATAAGTAAGCAAGGAGTGACAGTAAAAGATGTGGCCCAGTTGCAAAGCTTACTAACTGCTGAATATATCCAGCAGGCTCTTTCAGTCCTGGCTCCTCGTCTCTGCGAGCAGAGACTAATCGTTCGTTCACTCCAAATTCGGGTTCAGGACGGGTGAGGAGTGCACCACATATGTTGTACTCAAACGGACTTGGAGCTGCCAAACAAAGGAGAGACTCCAATACAAGGGCCACCTCTCCAAATGATGCTGTGCACGGAAGACTTCCAGGAGCTACTTTCAGAGATGGATCATCGTCAGAGGGATCAAACAAACTTCCACTGATCACTCAGCTGCAGAACATCTGAGATTGGGTGCCGGAGAGGTTGGTGCAAATGCACTTACAGATAAGTAAGAAGGGAGTGAGAGTAAAAGAGGTGGCCCGGTTGCAAAGCTTCCTGAGTGCTGAAGAGATCCAGCAGCCTCTTTCAGTCCAGGCTCTCCGCCTGTGCGAGCAGAGACTAATCGTTCGTACACTCCAAACTCGGATTCAGGACGCCTGGGGAGTGCGCCACAGATGTTGTTCTCAAACGGACTTGGAGCTTGTAAACCAAGGAGCGATGGCAATGCAAGTGTCACCTTAGCAAATCGTGCTGTGTGCAGAAGAGATCCAGCTAGCTCTTTCAGTCCTGGCTCTTCGTCTGTGCGAGCAGAGACCAATCGTTCGCGACACCAAACTCGGATTCAGGACGGCTGGGGAGTGCTCCACAGATGTTGTGCTCAAAAGGACTTGGAGCTGGCAAACAAAGGAGAGACTGCAATACAAGTGCCACTTCTCCGAAAGATGCTTTTTTTGAGGATTTCCAGGAGTTACTTTCAGACAAGGATCATCGTCAGAGGGAACAAAGAAACTTGCTCTGCTCACTCAGCAGCAGGACGTCTGAGATTAGTTGCCGGAGAGGTTGGTGCAAATGCACTTTCAAAAAAGTAAGCAAAGAGTGACTGTAAAAGAGGTGGCCCGGTTGCAAAGCTTCCTGACTGCTGAAGAGATCCAGCAGCCTCTTTCAGTCCTGGCTCTTCGTCTGTGCGAGCAGAGACCATTCCTTTGTGCACTCCAAACTCGGGTTCAGGACGGGTGGGGAGTGCACCACATATGTTGTACTCAAACGGACTTGGAGCTGCCAAACAAACGAGAGACTCCAATACAAGTGCCACCTCTCCAAAAGATTTTGCACACGGAAGACTTCCAGCAGGTACTTTCAGAGATGGATCATCGTCAGAGAGATCAAAAAAACTTGCTCTGATCACTCAGCAGCAGGACGTCTGAGATTGGGTGCCGGAGAGGTTGGTGCAAATGCATTTTCAAATAAGTAAGCAAAGAGTGACAGTAAAAGTTGTGGCCTGGTTGCAATTCCTGCGGTGAGCAGAAGAGATCCAGCAGCTTCTTTCAGTCCTGGCTCTTCGTCTGTGAGGGCAGAGACCAATCGTTCGTGTACTCCAAACTCGGATTCAGGACGGCTGGGGAGAGCACCAAAGATATGCTCTAACGGACTTGGAGCTGGAAAAACAAGGAGAGACTACAACGCAAGTGTCACCGTAGCAACTCCTGCAGATTGCAGAAGAGATCCAGCGGGCTCTTTCTGTCCTGGCTCTTCGTCTATGCGAGCAGAGACCAGTCGTTCGTCCACTCCAAACTCGGATTCAGGAACCTGGGAAGTACACCACAGACGTTGTGATCACATGGACTTGGAGCTGGCAAACAAAGGAGAGACCACAAAAGAAGTACCAACTCTCCGAAAGATGCTGTAGTGCAGATTTCCAGTAGCTACTTTCAGACATGGATCATCGTCAGAGGGATCAAACAAGCTTGCTCTGCTCACTCAGCTGCAGGACGTCTGAGATTAGTTGCCGGAGAGGTTGGTGCAAATGCACTTTCAAAAAAGTAAGCAAAGAGTGACTGTAAAAGAGGTGGCCCGGTTGCAAAGCTTCCTGACTGCTGAAGAGATCCAGCAGCCTCTTTCAGTCCTGGCTCTTCGTCTGTGCGAGCAGAGACCATTCCTTTGTGCACTCCAAACTCGGGTTCAGGACGGGTGGGGAGTGCACCACATATGTTGTACTCAAACGGACTTGGAGCTGCCAAACAATCGAGCGACTCCAATAAAAGTGCCACCTCTCCAAAAGATTTTGCACACGGAAGACTTCCAGCAGGTACTTTCAGAGATGGATCATCGTCAGAGAGATCAAAAAAACTTGCTCTGATCACTCAGCAGCAGGACGTCTGAGATTGGGTGCCGGAGAGGTTGGTGCAAATGCATTTTCAAATAAGTAAGCAAAGAGTGACAGTAAAAGTTGTGGCCTGGTTGCAATTCCTGCGGTGAGCAGAAGAGATCCAGCAGCCTCTTTCAGTCCTGGCTCTTCGTCTGTGAGGGCAGAGACCAATCGTTCGTGTACTCCAAACTCGGATTCAGGACGGCTGGGGAGAGCACCAAAGATATGCTCTAACGGACTTGGAGCTGGAAAAACAAGGAGAGACTGCAACGCAAGTGTCACCGTAGCAAATCCTGCTGATTGCAGAAGAGATCCAGCGGGCTCTTCCTGTCCTGGCTCTTCGTCTATGCGAGCAGAGACCAATCGTTCGTCCCCTCCAAACTCGGATTCAGGAACCTGGGAAGTACACCACAGACGTTGTGATCACATGGACTTGGAGCTGGCAAACAAAGGAGAGACCACAAAAGGAGTACCAACTCTCCGAAAGATGCTGTAGTGCAGATTTCCAGTAGCTACTTTCAGACATGGATCATCGTCAGAGGGATCAAACAAGCTTGCTCTGCTCACTCAGCTGCAGGATGTCTGAGATTAGTTGCCGGAGAGGTTGGTGCAAATACACTTTCAAATAAGTAAGCAAGGAGTGTCAGTAAAAGATTTGAGCTGGTTGCAAAGCTTCCTGACTGCTGAAGAGATCCAGCAGGCTCTTTCAGCCCTGGCTCTTCGTCTGTGGGAGCAGAGTCCAATCATTCGTTCAAACACAGCTACAGGGCGGCCAGGAGAACATCCAAAGATGTTGTACTCAAAGGCACTTTGAGGTGGGAAAGCAAGGAGCGAGAGCAATGCAGGTGGCACCGTTGCAAAGCTTATTGTGTGCAGAAGACGTGCAGCTGCATCTTTCAGCCCTGCCTCTTTCTCACTGGGAGCAGAGTCCAATCATTCGTGCAAACGCAGCTACAGGACGGCCGGGAGCACAACCGATGCTGTTGTATTCAAATGCACTTTGCGGTGGGAAAGCAAGGAGAGAGAGCAATGCAGGTGTCCCGGTTGCAAAGCTTACTGACTGCTGAGGAGATCCAGCAGCCTCTTTCAGTCCTGGCTCTTCGTCTGTGCGAGCAGAGACCAACCGTTCGTACACTCCAAACTCGGATTCAGGACGGCTGGGGAGTGCACCAGAGATGTGCTCAAACGGACTTGGAGCTGGCAAACAAAGGAGAGACTGCAATACAAGTACCATCTCTCAGAAAGATGCTGTGTGCAGATTTCCAGTAGCTACTTTCGGGCGTGGATCATCGTCAGAGGGATCAAACAAGCTTGCTCTGCTCGCTCGGCAGCAGGACTCCTGAGATTAGTTGCCGGAGAGGTTGGTGCAAATGCACTTTCAAATAAGTAAGCAAGGAGTGACAGTAAAAGAGGTGGCCCAGTTGCAAAGCTTACTGACTGCTGAAGATATCCAGCAGGCTCTTTCAGTCCTGGCTCCTCGTCTCTGCGAGCAGAGACCAATCGTTCGTTCACTCCAAATTCGGGTTCAGGACGGGTGAGGAGTGCACCACATATGTTGTACTCAAACGGACTTGCAGCTGCCAAACAAAGGAGAGACTCCAATACAAGGGCCACCTCTCCAAATGATGCTGTGCACGGAAGACTTCCAGGAGCTACTTTCAGAGATGGATCATCGTCAGAGGGATCAAACAAACTTCCACTGATCACTCAGCTGCAGAACATCTGAGATTGGGTGCCGGAGAGGTTGGTGCAAATGCACTTACAGATAAGTAAGAAGGGAGTGAGAGTAAAAGAGGTGGCCCGGTTGCAAAGCTTCCTGAGTGCTGAAGAGATCCAGCAGCCTCTTTCAGTCCAGGCTCTCCGCCTGTGCGAGCAGAGACTAATCGTTCGTACACTCCAAACTCGGATTCAGGACGCCTGGGGAGTGCGCCACAGATGTTGTTCTCAAACGGACTTGGAGCTTGTAAACCAAGGAGCGATGGCAATGCAAGTGTCACCTTAGCAAATCGTGCTGTGTGCAGAAGAGATCCAGCTAGCTCTTTCAGTCCTGGCTCTTCGTCTGTGCGAGCAGAGACCAATCGTTCGCGACACCAAACTCGGATTCAGGACGGCTGGGGAGTGCTCCACAGATGTTGTGCTCAAAAGGACTTGGAGCTGGCAAACAAAGGAGAGACTGCAATACAAGTGCCACTTCTCCGAAAGATGCTTTTTTTGAGGATTTCCAGGAGTTACTTTCAGACAAGGATCATCGTCAGAGGGAACAAAGAAACTTGCTCTGCTCACTCAGCAGCAGGACGTCTGAGATTAGTTGCCGGAGAGGTTGGTGCAAATGCACTTTCAAAAAAGTAAGCAAAGAGTGACTGTAAAAGAGGTGGCCCGGTTGCAAAGCTTCCTGACTGCTGAAGAGATCCAGCAGCCTCTTTCAGTCCTGGCTCTTCGTCTGTGCGAGCAGAGACCATTCCTTTGTGCACTCCAAACTCGGGTTCAGGACGGGTGGGGAGTGCACCACATATGTTGTACTCAAACGGACTTGGAGCTGCCAAACAAACGAGAGACTCCAATACAAGTGCCACCTCTCCAAAAGATTTTGCACACGGAAGACTTCCAGCAGGTACTTTCAGAGATGGATCATCGTCAGAGAGATCAAAAAAACTTGCTCTGATCACTCAGCAGCAGGACGTCTGAGATTGGGTGCCGGAGAGGTTGGTGCAAATGCATTTTCAAATAAGTAAGCAAAGAGTGACAGTAAAAGTTGTGGCCTGGTTGCAATTCCTGCGGTGAGCAGAAGAGATCCAGCAGCTTCTTTCAGTCCTGGCTCTTCGTCTGTGAGGGCAGAGACCAATCGTTCGTGTACTCCAAACTCGGATTCAGGACGGCTGGGGAGAGCACCAAAGATATGCTCTAACGGACTTGGAGCTGGAAAAACAAGGAGAGACTACAACGCAAGTGTCACCGTAGCAACTCCTGCAGATTGCAGAAGAGATCCAGCGGGCTCTTTCTGTCCTGGCTCTTCGTCTATGCGAGCAGAGACCAGTCGTTCGTCCACTCCAAACTCGGATTCAGGAACCTGGGAAGTACACCACAGACGTTGTGATCACATGGACTTGGAGCTGGCAAACAAAGGAGAGACCACAAAAGAAGTACCAACTCTCCGAAAGATGCTGTAGTGCAGATTTCCAGTAGCTACTTTCAGACATGGATCATCGTCAGAGGGATCAAACAAGCTTGCTCTGCTCACTCAGCTGCAGGACGTCTGAGATTAGTTGCCGGAGAGGTTGGTGCAAATGCACTTTCAAAAAAGTAAGCAAAGAGTGACTGTAAAAGAGGTGGCCCGGTTGCAAAGCTTCCTGACTGCTGAAGAGATCCAGCAGCCTCTTTCAGTCCTGGCTCTTCGTCTGTGCGAGCAGAGACCATTCCTTTGTGCACTCCAAACTCGGGTTCAGGACGGGTGGGGAGTGCACCACATATGTTGTACTCAAACGGACTTGGAGCTGCCAAACAAACGAGAGACTCCAATACAAGTGCCACCTCTCCAAAAGATTTTGCACACGGAAGACTTCCAGCAGGTACTTTCAGAGATGGATCATCGTCAGAGAGATCAAAAAAACTTGCTCTGATCACTCAGCAGCAGGACGTCTGAGATTGGGTGCCGGAGAGGTTGGTGCAAATGCATTTTCAAATAAGTAAGCAAAGAGTGACAGTAAAAGTTGTGGCCTGGTTGCAATTCCTGCGGTGAGCAGAAGAGATCCAGCAGCTTCTTTCAGTCCTGGCTCTTCGTCTGTGAGGGCAGAGACCAATCGTTCGTGTACTCCAAACTCGGATTCAGGACGGCTGGGGAGAGCACCAAAGATATGCTCTAACGGACTTGGAGCTGGAAAAACAAGGAGAGACTACAACGCAAGTGTCACCGTAGCAACTCCTGCAGATTGCAGAAGAGATCCAGCGGGCTCTTTCTGTCCTGGCTCTTCGTCTATGCGAGCAGAGACCAGTCGTTCGTCCACTCCAAACTCGGATTCAGGAACCTGGGAAGTACACCACAGACGTTGTGATCACATGGACTTGGAGCTGGCAAACAAAGGAGAGACCACAAAAGAAGTACCAACTCTCCGAAAGATGCTGTAGTGCAGATTTCCAGTAGCTACTTTCAGACATGGATCATCGTCAGAGGGATCAAACAAGCTTGCTCTGCTCACTCAGCTGCAGGACGTCTGAGATTAGTTGCCGGAGAGGTTGGTGCAAATGCACTTTCAAAAAAGTAAGCAAAGAGTGACTGTAAAAGAGGTGGCCCGGTTGCAAAGCTTCCTGACTGCTGAAGAGATCCAGCAGCCTCTTTCAGTCCTGGCTCTTCGTCTGTGCGAGCAGAGACCATTCCTTTGTGCACTCCAAACTCGGGTTCAGGACGGGTGGGGAGTGCACCACATATGTTGTACTCAAACGGACTTGGAGCTGCCAAACAATCGAGCGACTCCAATAAAAGTGCCACCTCTCCAAAAGATTTTGCACACGGAAGACTTCCAGCAGGTACTTTCAGAGATGGATCATCGTCAGAGAGATCAAAAAAACTTGCTCTGATCACTCAGCAGCAGGACGTCTGAGATTGGGTGCCGGAGAGGTTGGTGCAAATGCATTTTCAAATAAGTAAGCAAAGAGTGACAGTAAAAGTTGTGGCCTGGTTGCAATTCCTGCGGTGAGCAGAAGAGATCCAGCAGCCTCTTTCAGTCCTGGCTCTTCGTCTGTGAGGGCAGAGACCAATCGTTCGTGTACTCCAAACTCGGATTCAGGACGGCTGGGGAGAGCACCAAAGATATGCTCTAACGGACTTGGAGCTGGAAAAACAAGGAGAGACTGCAACGCAAGTGTCACCGTAGCAAATCCTGCTGATTGCAGAAGAGATCCAGCGGGCTCTTCCTGTCCTGGCTCTTCGTCTATGCGAGCAGAGACCAATCGTTCGTCCCCTCCAAACTCGGATTCAGGAACCTGGGAAGTACACCACAGACGTTGTGATCACATGGACTTGGAGCTGGCAAACAAAGGAGAGACCACAAAAGGAGTACCAACTCTCCGAAAGATGCTGTAGTGCAGATTTCCAGTAGCTACTTTCAGACATGGATCATCGTCAGAGGGATCAAACAAGCTTGCTCTGCTCACTCAGCTGCAGGATGTCTGAGATTAGTTGCCGGAGAGGTTGGTGCAAATACACTTTCAAATAAGTAAGCAAGGAGTGTCAGTAAAAGATTTGAGCTGGTTGCAAAGCTTCCTGACTGCTGAAGAGATCCAGCAGGCTCTTTCAGCCCTGGCTCTTCGTCTGTGGGAGCAGAGTCCAATCATTCGTTCAAACACAGCTACAGGGCGGCCAGGAGAACATCCAAAGATGTTGTACTCAAAGGCACTTTGAGGTGGGAAAGCAAGGAGCGAGAGCAATGCAGGTGGCACCGTTGCAAAGCTTATTGTGTGCAGAAGACGTGCAGCTGCATCTTTCAGCCCTGCCTCTTTCTCACTGGGAGCAGAGTCCAATCATTCGTGCAAACGCAGCTACAGGACGGCCGGGAGCACAACCGATGCTGTTGTATTCAAATGCACTTTGCGGTGGGAAAGCAAGGAGAGAGAGCAATGCAGGTGTCCCGGTTGCAAAGCTTACTGACTGCTGAGGAGATCCAGCAGCCTCTTTCAGTCCTGGCTCTTCGTCTGTGCGAGCAGAGACCAACCGTTCGTACACTCCAAACTCGGATTCAGGACGGCTGGGGAGTGCACCAGAGATGTGCTCAAACGGACTTGGAGCTGGCAAACAAAGGAGAGACTGCAATACAAGTACCATCTCTCAGAAAGATGCTGTGTGCAGATTTCCAGTAGCTACTTTCGGGCGTGGATCATCGTCAGAGGGATCAAACAAGCTTGCTCTGCTCGCTCGGCAGCAGGACTCCTGAGATTAGTTGCCGGAGAGGTTGGTGCAAATGCACTTTCAAATAAGTAAGCAAGGAGTGACAGTAAAAGATGTGGCCCAGTTGCAAAGCTTACTAACTGCTGAATATATCCAGCAGGCTCTTTCAGTCCTGGCTCCTCGTCTCTGCGAGCAGAGACTAATCGTTCGTTCACTCCAAATTCGGGTTCAGGACGGGTGAGGAGTGCACCACATATGTTGTACTCAAACGGACTTGGAGCTGCCAAACAAAGGAGAGACTCCAATACAAGGGCCACCTCTCCAAATGATGCTGTGCACGGAAGACTTCCAGGAGCTACTTTCAGAGATGGATCATCGTCAGAGGGATCAAACAAACTTCCACTGATCACTCAGCTGCAGAACATCTGAGATTGGGTGCCGGAGAGGTTGGTGCAAATGCACTTACAGATAAGTAAGAAGGGAGTGAGAGTAAAAGAGGTGGCCCGGTTGCAAAGCTTCCTGAGTGCTGAAGAGATCCAGCAGCCTCTTTCAGTCCAGGCTCTCCGCCTGTGCGAGCAGAGACTAATCGTTCGTACACTCCAAACTCGGATTCAGGACGCCTGGGGAGTGCGCCACAGATGTTGTTCTCAAACGGACTTGGAGCTTGTAAACCAAGGAGCGATGGCAATGCAAGTGTCACCTTAGCAAATCGTGCTGTGTGCAGAAGAGATCCAGCTAGCTCTTTCAGTCCTGGCTCTTCGTCTGTGCGAGCAGAGACCAATCGTTCGCGACACCAAACTCGGATTCAGGACGGCTGGGGAGTGCTCCACAGATGTTGTGCTCAAAAGGACTTGGAGCTGGCAAACAAAGGAGAGACTGCAATACAAGTGCCACTTCTCCGAAAGATGCTTTTTTTGAGGATTTCCAGGAGTTACTTTCAGACAAGGATCATCGTCAGAGGGAACAAAGAAACTTGCTCTGCTCACTCAGCAGCAGGACGTCTGAGATTAGTTGCCGGAGAGGTTGGTGCAAATGCACTTTCAAAAAAGTAAGCAAAGAGTGACTGTAAAAGAGGTGGCCCGGTTGCAAAGCTTCCTGACTGCTGAAGAGATCCAGCAGCCTCTTTCAGTCCTGGCTCTTCGTCTGTGCGAGCAGAGACCATTCCTTTGTGCACTCCAAACTCGGGTTCAGGACGGGTGGGGAGTGCACCACATATGTTGTACTCAAACGGACTTGGAGCTGCCAAACAAACGAGAGACTCCAATACAAGTGCCACCTCTCCAAAAGATTTTGCACACGGAAGACTTCCAGCAGGTACTTTCAGAGATGGATCATCGTCAGAGAGATCAAAAAAACTTGCTCTGATCACTCAGCAGCAGGACGTCTGAGATTGGGTGCCGGAGAGGTTGGTGCAAATGCATTTTCAAATAAGTAAGCAAAGAGTGACAGTAAAAGTTGTGGCCTGGTTGCAATTCCTGCGGTGAGCAGAAGAGATCCAGCAGCTTCTTTCAGTCCTGGCTCTTCGTCTGTGAGGGCAGAGACCAATCGTTCGTGTACTCCAAACTCGGATTCAGGACGGCTGGGGAGAGCACCAAAGATATGCTCTAACGGACTTGGAGCTGGAAAAACAAGGAGAGACTACAACGCAAGTGTCACCGTAGCAACTCCTGCAGATTGCAGAAGAGATCCAGCGGGCTCTTTCTGTCCTGGCTCTTCGTCTATGCGAGCAGAGACCAGTCGTTCGTCCACTCCAAACTCGGATTCAGGAACCTGGGAAGTACACCACAGACGTTGTGATCACATGGACTTGGAGCTGGCAAACAAAGGAGAGACCACAAAAGAAGTACCAACTCTCCGAAAGATGCTGTAGTGCAGATTTCCAGTAGCTACTTTCAGACATGGATCATCGTCAGAGGGATCAAACAAGCTTGCTCTGCTCACTCAGCTGCAGGACGTCTGAGATTAGTTGCCGGAGAGGTTGGTGCAAATGCACTTTCAAAAAAGTAAGCAAAGAGTGACTGTAAAAGAGGTGGCCCGGTTGCAAAGCTTCCTGACTGCTGAAGAGATCCAGCAGCCTCTTTCAGTCCTGGCTCTTCGTCTGTGCGAGCAGAGACCATTCCTTTGTGCACTCCAAACTCGGGTTCAGGACGGGTGGGGAGTGCACCACATATGTTGTACTCAAACGGACTTGGAGCTGCCAAACAAACGAGAGACTCCAATACAAGTGCCACCTCTCCAAAAGATTTTGCACACGGAAGACTTCCAGCAGGTACTTTCAGAGATGGATCATCGTCAGAGAGATCAAAAAAACTTGCTCTGATCACTCAGCAGCAGGACGTCTGAGATTGGGTGCCGGAGAGGTTGGTGCAAATGCATTTTCAAATAAGTAAGCAAAGAGTGACAGTAAAAGTTGTGGCCTGGTTGCAATTCCTGCGGTGAGCAGAAGAGATCCAGCAGCTTCTTTCAGTCCTGGCTCTTCGTCTGTGAGGGCAGAGACCAATCGTTCGTGTACTCCAAACTCGGATTCAGGACGGCTGGGGAGAGCACCAAAGATATGCTCTAACGGACTTGGAGCTGGAAAAACAAGGAGAGACTGCAACGCAAGTGTCACCGTAGCAAATCCTGCTGATTGCAGAAGAGATCCAGCGGGCTCTTCCTGTCCTGGCTCTTCGTCTATGCGAGCAGAGACCAATCGTTCGTCCCCTCCAAACTCGGATTCAGGAACCTGGGAAGTACACCACAGACGTTGTGATCACATGGACTTGGAGCTGGCAAACAAAGGAGAGACCACAAAAGGAGTACCAACTCTCCGAAAGATGCTGTAGTGCAGATTTCCAGTAGCTACTTTCAGACATGGATCATCGTCAGAGGGATCAAACAAGCTTGCTCTGCTCACTCAGCTGCAGGATGTCTGAGATTAGTTGCCGGAGAGGTTGGTGCAAATACACTTTCAAATAAGTAAGCAAGGAGTGTCAGTAAAAGATTTGAGCTGGTTGCAAAGCTTCCTGACTGCTGAAGAGATCCAGCAGGCTCTTTCAGCCCTGGCTCTTCGTCTGTGGGAGCAGAGTCCAATCATTCGTTCAAACACAGCTACAGGGCGGCCAGGAGAACATCCAAAGATGTTGTACTCAAAGGCACTTTGAGGTGGGAAAGCAAGGAGCGAGAGCAATGCAGGTGGCACCGTTGCAAAGCTTATTGTGTGCAGAAGACGTGCAGCTGCATCTTTCAGCCCTGCCTCTTTCTCACTGGGAGCAGAGTCCAATCATTCGTGCAAACGCAGCTACAGGACGGCCGGGAGCACAACCGATGCTGTTGTATTCAAATGCACTTTGCGGTGGGAAAGCAAGGAGAGAGAGCAATGCAGGTGTCCCGGTTGCAAAGCTTACTGACTGCTGAGGAGATCCAGCAGCCTCTTTCAGTCCTGGCTCTTCGTCTGTGCGAGCAGAGACCAACCGTTCGTACACTCCAAACTCGGATTCAGGACGGCTGGGGAGTGCACCAGAGATGTGCTCAAACGGACTTGGAGCTGGCAAACAAAGGAGAGACTGCAATACAAGTACCATCTCTCAGAAAGATGCTGTGTGCAGATTTCCAGTAGCTACTTTCGGACGTGGATCATCGTCAGAGGGATCAAACAAGCTTGCTCTGCTCGCTCGGCAGCAGGACTCCTGAGATTAGTTGCCGGAGAGGTTGGTGCAAATGCACTTTCAAATAAGTAAGCAAGGAGTGACAGTAAAAGATGTGGCCCAGTTGCAAAGCTTACTAACTGCTGAATATATCCAGCAGGCTCTTTCAGTCCTGGCTCCTCGTCTCTGCGAGCAGAGACTAATCGTTCGTTCACTCCAAATTCGGGTTCAGGACGGGTGAGGAGTGCACCACATATGTTGTACTCAAACGGACTTGGAGCTGCCAAACAAAGGAGAGACTCCAATACAAGGGCCACCTCTCCAAATGATGCTGTGCACGGAAGACTTCCAGGAGCTACTTTCAGAGATGGATCATCGTCAGAGGGATCAAACAAACTTCCACTGATCACTCAGCTGCAGAACATCTGAGATTGGGTGCCGGAGAGGTTGGTGCAAATGCACTTACAGATAAGTAAGAAGGGAGTGAGAGTAAAAGAGGTGGCCCGGTTGCAAAGCTTCCTGAGTGCTGAAGAGATCCAGCAGCCTCTTTCAGTCCAGGCTCTCCGCCTGTGCGAGCAGAGACTAATCGTTCGTACACTCCAAACTCGGATTCAGGACGCCTGGGGAGTGCGCCACAGATGTTGTTCTCAAACGGACTTGGAGCTTGTAAACCAAGGAGCGATGGCAATGCAAGTGTCACCTTAGCAAATCGTGCTGTGTGCAGAAGAGATCCAGCTAGCTCTTTCAGTCCTGGCTCTTCGTCTGTGCGAGCAGAGACCAATCGTTCGCGACACCAAACTCGGATTCAGGACGGCTGGGGAGTGCTCCACAGATGTTGTGCTCAAAAGGACTTGGAGCTGGCAAACAAAGGAGAGACTGCAATACAAGTGCCACTTCTCCGAAAGATGCTTTTTTTGAGGATTTCCAGGAGTTACTTTCAGACAAGGATCATCGTCAGAGGGAACAAAGAAACTTGCTCTGCTCACTCAGCAGCAGGACGTCTGAGATTAGTTGCCGGAGAGGTTGGTGCAAATGCACTTTCAAAAAAGTAAGCAAAGAGTGACTGTAAAAGAGGTGGCCCGGTTGCAAAGCTTCCTGACTGCTGAAGAGATCCAGCAGCCTCTTTCAGTCCTGGCTCTTCGTCTGTGCGAGCAGAGACCATTCCTTTGTGCACTCCAAACTCGGGTTCAGGACGGGTGGGGAGTGCACCACATATGTTGTACTCAAACGGACTTGGAGCTGCCAAACAAACGAGAGACTCCAATACAAGTGCCACCTCTCCAAAAGATTTTGCACACGGAAGACTTCCAGCAGGTACTTTCAGAGATGGATCATCGTCAGAGAGATCAAAAAAACTTGCTCTGATCACTCAGCAGCAGGACGTCTGAGATTGGGTGCCGGAGAGGTTGGTGCAAATGCATTTTCAAATAAGTAAGCAAAGAGTGACAGTAAAAGTTGTGGCCTGGTTGCAATTCCTGCGGTGAGCAGAAGAGATCCAGCAGCTTCTTTCAGTCCTGGCTCTTCATCTGTGAGGGCAGAGACCAATCGTTCGTGTACTCCAAACTCGGATTCAGGACGGCTGGGGAGAGCACCAAAGATATGCTCTAACGGACTTGGAGCTGGAAAAACAAGGAGAGACTACAACGCAAGTGTCACCGTAGCAACTCCTGCAGATTGCAGAAGAGATCCAGCGGGCTCTTTCTGTCCTGGCTCTTCGTCTATGCGAGCAGAGACCAGTCGTTCGTCCACTCCAAACTCGGATTCAGGAACCTGGGAAGTACACCACAGACGTTGTGATCACATGGACTTGGAGCTGGCAAACAAAGGAGAGACCACAAAAGAAGTACCAACTCTCCGAAAGATGCTGTAGTGCAGATTTCCAGTAGCTACTTTCAGACATGGATCATCGTCAGAGGGATCAAACAAGCTTGCTCTGCTCACTCAGCTGCAGGACGTCTGAGATTAGTTGCCGGAGAGGTTGGTGCAAATGCACTTTCAAAAAAGTAAGCAAAGAGTGACTGTAAAAGAGGTGGCCCGGTTGCAAAGCTTCCTGACTGCTGAAGAGATCCAGCAGCCTCTTTCAGTCCTGGCTCTTCGTCTGTGCGAGCAGAGACCATTCCTTTGTGCACTCCAAACTCGGGTTCAGGACGGGTGGGGAGTGCACCACATATGTTGTACTCAAACGGACTTGGAGCTGCCAAACAATCGAGCGACTCCAATAAAAGTGCCACCTCTCCAAAAGATTTTGCACACGGAAGACTTCCAGCAGGTACTTTCAGAGATGGATCATCGTCAGAGAGATCAAAAAAACTTGCTCTGATCACTCAGCAGCAGGACGTCTGAGATTGGGTGCCGGAGAGGTTGGTGCAAATGCATTTTCAAATAAGTAAGCAAAGAGTGACAGTAAAAGTTGTGGCCTGGTTGCAATTCCTGCGGTGAGCAGAAGAGATCCAGCAGCCTCTTTCAGTCCTGGCTCTTCGTCTGTGAGGGCAGAGACCAATCGTTCGTGTACTCCAAACTCGGATTCAGGACGGCTGGGGAGAGCACCAAAGATATGCTCTAACGGACTTGGAGCTGGAAAAACAAGGAGAGACTGCAACGCAAGTGTCACCGTAGCAAATCCTGCTGATTGCAGAAGAGATCCAGCGGGCTCTTCCTGTCCTGGCTCTTCGTCTATGCGAGCAGAGACCAATCGTTCGTCCCCTCCAAACTCGGATTCAGGAACCTGGGAAGTACACCACAGACGTTGTGATCACATGGACTTGGAGCTGGCAAACAAAGGAGAGACCACAAAAGGAGTACCAACTCTCCGAAAGATGCTGTAGTGCAGATTTCCAGTAGCTACTTTCAGACATGGATCATCGTCAGAGGGATCAAACAAGCTTGCTCTGCTCACTCAGCTGCAGGATGTCTGAGATTAGTTGCCGGAGAGGTTGGTGCAAATACACTTTCAAATAAGTAAGCAAGGAGTGTCAGTAAAAGATTTGAGCTGGTTGCAAAGCTTGCTGACTGCTGAAGAGATCCAGCAGGCTCTTTCAGCCCTGGCTCTTCGTCTGTGGGAGCAGAGTCCAATCATTCGTTCAAACACAGCTACAGGGCGGCCAGGAGAACATCCAAAGATGTTGTACTCAAAGGCACTTTGAGGTGGGAAAGCAAGGAGCGAGAGCAATGCAGGTGGCACCGTTGCAAAGCTTATTGTGTGCAGAAGACGTGCAGCTGCATCTTTCAGCCCTGCCTCTTTCTCACTGGGAGCAGAGTCCAATCATTCGTGCAAACGCAGCTACAGGACGGCCGGGAGCACAACCGATGCTGTTGTATTCAAATGCACTTTGCGGTGGGAAAGCAAGGAGAGAGAGCAATGCAGGTGTCCCGGTTGCAAAGCTTACTGACTGCTGAGGAGATCCAGCAGCCTCTTTCAGTCCTGGCTCTTCGTCTGTGCGAGCAGAGACCAATCGTTCGTACACTCCAAACTCGGATTCAGGACGGCTGGGGAGTGCACCAGAGATGTGCTCAAACGGACTTGGAGCTGGCAAACAAAGGAGAGACTGCAATACAAGTACCATCTCTCAGAAAGATGCTGTGTGCAGATTTCCAGTAGCTACTTTCGGACGTGGATCATCGTCAGAGGGATCAAACAAGCTTGCTCTGCTCGCTCGGCAGCAGGACTCCTGAGATTAGTTGCCGGAGAGGTTGGTGCAAATGCACTTTCAAATAAGTAAGCAAGGAGTGACAGTAAAAGATGTGGCCCAGTTGCAAAGCTTACTAACTGCTGAATATATCCAGCAGGCTCTTTCAGTCCTGGCTCCTCGTCTCTGCGAGCAGAGACTAATCGTTCGTTCACTCCAAATTCGGGTTCAGGACGGGTGAGGAGTGCACCACATATGTTGTACTCAAACGGACTTGGAGCTGCCAAACAAAGGAGAGACTCCAATACAAGGGCCACCTCTCCAAATGATGCTGTGCACGGAAGACTTCCAGGAGCTACTTTCAGAGATGGATCATCGTCAGAGGGATCAAACAAACTTCCACTGATCACTCAGCTGCAGAACATCTGAGATTGGGTGCCGGAGAGGTTGGTGCAAATGCACTTACAGATAAGTAAGAAGGGAGTGAGAGTAAAAGAGGTGGCCCGGTTGCAAAGCTTCCTGAGTGCTGAAGAGATCCAGCAGCCTCTTTCAGTCCAGGCTCTCCGTCTGTGCGAGCAGAGACTAATCGTTCGTACACTCCAAACTCGGATTCAGGACGCCTGGGGAGTGCGCCACAGATGTTGTTCTCAAACGGACTTGGAGCTTGTAAACCAAGGAGCGATGGCAATGCAAGTGTCACCTTAGCAAATCGTGCTGTGTGCAGAAGAGATCCAGCTAGCTCTTTCAGTCCTGGCTCTTCGTCTGTGCGAGCAGAGACCAATCGTTCGCGACACCAAACTCGGATTCAGGACGGCTGGGGAGTGCTCCACAGATGTTGTGCTCAAAAGGACTTGGAGCTGGCAAACAAAGGAGAGACTGCAATACAAGTGCCACTTCTCCGAAAGATGCTTTTTTTGAGGATTTCCAGGAGTTACTTTCAGACAAGGATCATCGTCAGAGGGAACAAAGAAACTTGCTCTGCTCACTCAGCAGCAGGACGTCTGAGATTAGTTGCCGGAGAGGTTGGTGCAAATGCACTTTCAAAAAAGTAAGCAAAGAGTGACTGTAAAAGAGGTGGCCCGGTTGCAAAGCTTCCTGACTGCTGAAGAGATCCAGCAGCCTCTTTCAGTCCTGGCTCTTCGTCTGTGCGAGCAGAGACCATTCCTTTGTGCACTCCAAACTCGGGTTCAGGACGGGTGGGGAGTGCACCACATATGTTGTACTCAAACGGACTTGGAGCTGCCAAACAAACGAGAGACTCCAATACAAGTGCTACCTCTCCAAAAGATTTTGCACACGGAAGACTTCCAGCAGGTACTTTCAGAGATGGATCATCGTCAGAGAGATCAAAAAAACTTGCTCTGATCACTCAGCAGCAGGACGTCTGAGATTGGGTGCCGGAGAGGTTGGTGCAAATGCATTTTCAAATAAGTAAGCAAAGAGTGACAGTAAAAGTTGTGGCCTGGTTGCAATTCCTGCGGTGAGCAGAAGAGATCCAGCAGCTTCTTTCAGTCCTGGCTCTTCGTCTGTGAGGGCAGAGACCAATCGTTCGTGTACTCCAAACTCGGATTCAGGACGGCTGGGGAGAGCACCAAAGATATGCTCTAACGGACTTGGAGCTGGAAAAACAAGGAGAGACTACAACGCAAGTGTCACCGTAGCAACTCCTGCAGATTGCAGAAGAGATCCAGCGGGCTCTTTCTGTCCTGGCTCTTCGTCTATGCGAGCAGAGACCAGTCGTTCGTCCACTCCAAACTCGGATTCAGGAACCTGGGAAGTACACCACAGACGTTGTGATCACATGGACTTGGAGCTGGCAAACAAAGGAGAGACCACAAAAGAAGTACCAACTCTCCGAAAGATGCTGTAGTGCAGATTTCCAGTAGCTACTTTCAGACATGGATCATCGTCAGAGGGATCAAACAAGCTTGCTCTGCTCACTCAGCTGCAGGACGTCTGAGATTAGTTGCCGGAGAGGTTGGTGCAAATGCACTTTCAAAAAAGTAAGCAAAGAGTGACTGTAAAAGAGGTGGCCCGGTTGCAAAGCTTCCTGACTGCTGAAGAGATCCAGCAGCCTCTTTCAGTCCTGGCTCTTCGTCTGTGCGAGCAGAGACCATTCCTTTGTGCACTCCAAACTCGGGTTCAGGACGGGTGGGGAGTGCACCACATATGTTGTACTCAAACGGACTTGGAGCTGCCAAACAATCGAGCGACTCCAATAAAAGTGCCACCTCTCCAAAAGATTTTGCACACGGAAGACTTCCAGCAGGTACTTTCAGAGATGGCTCATCGTCAGAGAGATCAAAAAAACTTGCTCTGATCACTCAGCAGCAGGACGTCTGAGATTGGGTGCCGGAGAGGTTGGTGCAAATGCATTTTCAAATAAGTAAGCAAAGAGTGACAGTAAAAGTTGTGGCCTGGTTGCAATTCCTGCGGTGAGCAGAAGAGATCCAGCAGCCTCTTTCAGTCCTGGCTCTTCGTCTGTGAGGGCAGAGACCAATCGTTCGTGTACTCCAAACTCGGATTCAGGACGGCTGGGGAGAGCACCAAAGATATGCTCTAACGGACTTGGAGCTGGAAAAACAAGGAGAGACGGCAATGCAAGTGTCACCGTAGCAAATCCTGCTGATTGCAGAAGAGATCCAGCGGGCTCTTCCTGTCCTGGCTCTTCGTCTATGCGAGCAGAGACCAATCGCTCGTCCCCTCCAAACTCGGATTCAGAAACCTGGGAAGTACACCACAGACGTTGTGATCACATGGACTTGGAGCTGGCAAACAAAGGAGAGACCACAAAAGGAGTACCAACTCTCCGAAAGATGCTGTAGTGCAGATTTCCAGTAGCTACTTTCAGACATGGATCATCGTCAGAGGGATCAAACAAGCTTGCTCTGCTCACTCAGCTGCAGGATGTCTGAGATTAGTTGCCGGAGAGGTTGGTGCAAATACACTTTCAAATAAGTAAGCAAGGAGTGTCAGTAAAAGATTTGAGCTGGTTGCAAAGCTTGCTGACTGCTGAAGAGATCCAGCAGGCTCTTTCAGCCCTGGCTCTTCGTCTGTGGGAGCAGAGTCCAATCATTCGTTCAAACACAGCTACAGGGCGGCCAGGAGAACATCCAAAGATGTTGTACTCAAAGGCACTTTGAGGTGGGAAAGCAAGGAGCGAGAGCAATGCAGGTGGCACCGTTGCAAAGCTTATTGTGTGCAGAAGACGTGCAGCTGCATCTTTCAGCCCTGCCTCTTTCTCACTGGGAGCAGAGTCCAATCATTCGTGCAAACGCAGCTACAGGACGGCCGGGAGCACAACCGATGCTGTTGTATTCAAATGCACTTTGCGGTGGGAAAGCAAGGAGAGAGAGCAATGCAGGTGTCCCGGTTGCAAAGCTTACTGACTGCTGAGGAGATCCAGCAGCCTCTTTCAGTCCTGGCTCTTCGTCTGTGCGAGCAGAGACCAATCGTTCGTACACTCCAAACTCGGATTCAGGACGGCTGGGGAGTGCACCAGAGATGTGCTCAAACGGACTTGGAGCTGGCAAACAAAGGAGAGACTGCAATACAAGTACCATCTCTCAGAAAGATGCTGTGTGCAGATTTCCAGTAGCTACTTTCGGACGTGGATCATCGTCAGAGGGATCAAACAAGCTTGCTCTGCTCGCTCGGCAGCAGGACTCCTGAGATTAGTTGCCGGAGAGGTTGGTGCAAATGCACTTTCAAATAAGTAAGCAAGGAGTGACAGTAAAAGATGTGGCCCAGTTGCAAAGCTTACTAACTGCTGAATATATCCAGCAGGCTCTTTCAGTCCTGGCTCCTCGTCTCTGCGAGCAGAGACTAATCGTTCGTTCACTCCAAATTCGGGTTCAGGACGGGTGAGGAGTGCACCACATATGTTGTACTCAAACGGACTTGGAGCTGCCAAACAAAGGAGAGACTCCAATACAAGGGCCACCTCTCCAAATGATGCTGTGCACGGAAGACTTCCAGGAGCTACTTTCAGAGATGGATCATCGTCAGAGGGATCAAACAAACTTCCACTGATCACTCAGCTGCAGAACATCTGAGATTGGGTGCCGGAGAGGTTGGTGCAAATGCACTTACAGATAAGTAAGAAGGGAGTGAGAGTAAAAGAGGTGGCCCGGTTGCAAAGCTTCCTGAGTGCTGAAGAGATCCAGCAGCCTCTTTCAGTCCAGGCTCTCCGTCTGTGCGAGCAGAGACTAATCGTTCGTACACTCCAAACTCGGATTCAGGACGCCTGGGGAGTGCGCCACAGATGTTGTTCTCAAACGGACTTGGAGCTTGTAAACCAAGGAGCGATGGCAATGCAAGTGTCACCTTAGCAAATCGTGCTGTGTGCAGAAGAGATCCAGCTAGCTCTTTCAGTCCTGGCTCTTCGTCTGTGCGAGCAGAGACCAATCGTTCGCGACACCAAACTCGGATTCAGGACGGCTGGGGAGTGCTCCACAGATGTTGTGCTCAAAAGGACTTGGAGCTGGCAAACAAAGGAGAGACTGCAATACAAGTGCCACTTCTCCGAAAGATGCTTTTTTTGAGGATTTCCAGGAGTTACTTTCAGACAAGGATCATCGTCAGAGGGAACAAAGAAACTTGCTCTGCTCACTCAGCAGCAGGACGTCTGAGATTAGTTGCCGGAGAGGTTGGTGCAAATGCACTTTCAAAAAAGTAAGCAAAGAGTGACTGTAAAAGAGGTGGCCCGGTTGCAAAGCTTCCTGACTGCTGAAGAGATCCAGCAGCCTCTTTCAGTCCTGGCTCTTCGTCTGTGCGAGCAGAGACCATTCCTTTGTGCACTCCAAACTCGGGTTCAGGACGGGTGGGGAGTGCACCACATATGTTGTACTCAAACGGACTTGGAGCTGCCAAACAAACGAGAGACTCCAATACAAGTGCTACCTCTCCAAAAGATTTTGCACACGGAAGACTTCCAGCAGGTACTTTCAGAGATGGATCATCGTCAGAGAGATCAAAAAAACTTGCTCTGATCACTCAGCAGCAGGACGTCTGAGATTGGGTGCCGGAGAGGTTGGTGCAAATGCATTTTCAAATAAGTAAGCAAAGAGTGACAGTAAAAGTTGTGGCCTGGTTGCAATTCCTGCGGTGAGCAGAAGAGATCCAGCAGCTTCTTTCAGTCCTGGCTCTTCGTCTGTGAGGGCAGAGACCAATCGTTCGTGTACTCCAAACTCGGATTCAGGACGGCTGGGGAGAGCACCAAAGATATGCTCTAACGGACTTGGAGCTGGAAAAACAAGGAGAGACTACAACGCAAGTGTCACCGTAGCAACTCCTGCAGATTGCAGAAGAGATCCAGCGGGCTCTTTCTGTCCTGGCTCTTCGTCTATGCGAGCAGAGACCAGTCGTTCGTCCACTCCAAACTCGGATTCAGGAACCTGGGAAGTACACCACAGACGTTGTGATCACATGGACTTGGAGCTGGCAAACAAAGGAGAGACCACAAAAGAAGTACCAACTCTCCGAAAGATGCTGTAGTGCAGATTTCCAGTAGCTACTTTCAGACATGGATCATCGTCAGAGGGATCAAACAAGCTTGCTCTGCTCACTCAGCTGCAGGACGTCTGAGATTAGTTGCCGGAGAGGTTGGTGCAAATGCACTTTCAAAAAAGTAAGCAAAGAGTGACTGTAAAAGAGGTGGCCCGGTTGCAAAGCTTCCTGACTGCTGAAGAGATCCAGCAGCCTCTTTCAGTCCTGGCTCTTCGTCTGTGCGAGCAGAGACCATTCCTTTGTGCACTCCAAACTCGGGTTCAGGACGGGTGGGGAGTGCACCACATATGTTGTACTCAAACGGACTTGGAGCTGCCAAACAATCGAGCGACTCCAATAAAAGTGCCACCTCTCCAAAAGATTTTGCACACGGAAGACTTCCAGCAGGTACTTTCAGAGATGGCTCATCGTCAGAGAGATCAAAAAAACTTGCTCTGATCACTCAGCAGCAGGACGTCTGAGATTGGGTGCCGGAGAGGTTGGTGCAAATGCATTTTCAAATAAGTAAGCAAAGAGTGACAGTAAAAGTTGTGGCCTGGTTGCAATTCCTGCGGTGAGCAGAAGAGATCCAGCAGCCTCTTTCAGTCCTGGCTCTTCGTCTGTGAGGGCAGAGACCAATCGTTCGTGTACTCCAAACTCGGATTCAGGACGGCTGGGGAGAGCACCAAAGATATGCTCTAACGGACTTGGAGCTGGAAAAACAAGGAGAGACGGCAATGCAAGTGTCACCGTAGCAAATCCTGCTGATTGCAGAAGAGATCCAGCGGGCTCTTCCTGTCCTGGCTCTTCGTCTATGCGAGCAGAGACCAATCGCTCGTCCCCTCCAAACTCGGATTCAGAAACCTGGGAAGTACACCACAGACGTTGTGATCACATGGACTTGGAGCTGGCAAACAAAGGAGAGACCACAAAAGGAGTACCAACTCTCCGAAAGATGCTGTAGTGCAGATTTCCAGTAGCTACTTTCAGACATGGATCATCGTCAGAGGGATCAAACAAGCTTGCTCTGCTCACTCAGCTGCAGGATGTCTGAGATTAGTTGCCGGAGAGGTTGGTGCAAATACACTTTCAAATAAGTAAGCAAGGAGTGTCAGTAAAAGATTTGAGCTGGTTGCAAAGCTTGCTGACTGCTGAAGAGATCCAGCAGGCTCTTTCAGCCCTGGCTCTTCGTCTGTGGGAGCAGAGTCCAATCATTCGTTCAAACACAGCTACAGGGCGGCCAGGAGAACATCCAAAGATGTTGTACTCAAAGGCACTTTGAGGTGGGAAAGCAAGGAGCGAGAGCAATGCAGGTGGCACCGTTGCAAAGCTTATTGTGTGCAGAAGACGTGCAGCTGCATCTTTCAGCCCTGCCTCTTTCTCACTGGGAGCAGAGTCCAATCATTCGTGCAAACGCAGCTACAGGACGGCCGGGAGCACAACCGATGCTGTTGTATTCAAATGCACTTTGCGGTGGGAAAGCAAGGAGAGAGAGCAATGCAGGTGTCCCGGTTGCAAAGCTTACTGACTGCTGAGGAGATCCAGCAGCCTCTTTCAGTCCTGGCTCTTCGTCTGTGCGAGCAGAGACCAATCGTTCGTACACTCCAAACTCGGATTCAGGACGGCTGGGGAGTGCACCAGAGATGTGCTCAAACGGACTTGGAGCTGGCAAACAAAGGAGAGACTGCAATACAAGTACCATCTCTCAGAAAGATGCTGTGTGCAGATTTCCAGTAGCTACTTTCGGACGTGGATCATCGTCAGAGGGATCAAACAAGCTTGCTCTGCTCGCTCGGCAGCAGGACTCCTGAGATTAGTTGCCGGAGAGGTTGGTGCAAATGCACTTTCAAATAAGTAAGCAAGGAGTGACAGTAAAAGATGTGGCCCAGTTGCAAAGCTTACTAACTGCTGAATATATCCAGCAGGCTCTTTCAGTCCTGGCTCCTCGTCTCTGCGAGCAGAGACTAATCGTTCGTTCACTCCAAATTCGGGTTCAGGACGGGTGAGGAGTGCACCACATATGTTGTACTCAAACGGACTTGGAGCTGCCAAACAAAGGAGAGACTCCAATACAAGGGCCACCTCTCCAAATGATGCTGTGCACGGAAGACTTCCAGGAGCTACTTTCAGAGATGGATCATCGTCAGAGGGATCAAACAAACTTCCACTGATCACTCAGCTGCAGAACATCTGAGATTGGGTGCCGGAGAGGTTGGTGCAAATGCACTTACAGATAAGTAAGAAGGGAGTGAGAGTAAAAGAGGTGGCCCGGTTGCAAAGCTTCCTGAGTGCTGAAGAGATCCAGCAGCCTCTTTCAGTCCAGGCTCTCCGTCTGTGCGAGCAGAGACTAATCGTTCGTACACTCCAAACTCGGATTCAGGACGCCTGGGGAGTGCGCCACAGATGTTGTTCTCAAACGGACTTGGAGCTTGTAAACCAAGGAGCGATGGCAATGCAAGTGTCACCTTAGCAAATCGTGCTGTGTGCAGAAGAGATCCAGCTAGCTCTTTCAGTCCTGGCTCTTCGTCTGTGCGAGCAGAGACCAATCGTTCGCGACACCAAACTCGGATTCAGGACGGCTGGGGAGTGCTCCACAGATGTTGTGCTCAAAAGGACTTGGAGCTGGCAAACAAAGGAGAGACTGCAATACAAGTGCCACTTCTCCGAAAGATGCTTTTTTTGAGGATTTCCAGGAGTTACTTTCAGACAAGGATCATCGTCAGAGGGAACAAAGAAACTTGCTCTGCTCACTCAGCAGCAGGACGTCTGAGATTAGTTGCCGGAGAGGTTGGTGCAAATGCACTTTCAAAAAAGTAAGCAAAGAGTGACTGTAAAAGAGGTGGCCCGGTTGCAAAGCTTCCTGACTGCTGAAGAGATCCAGCAGCCTCTTTCAGTCCTGGCTCTTCGTCTGTGCGAGCAGAGACCATTCCTTTGTGCACTCCAAACTCGGGTTCAGGACGGGTGGGGAGTGCACCACATATGTTGTACTCAAACGGACTTGGAGCTGCCAAACAATCGAGCGACTCCAATAAAAGTGCCACCTCTCCAAAAGATTTTGCACACGGAAGACTTCCAGCAGGTACTTTCAGAGATGGATCATCGTCAGAGAGATCAAAAAAACTTGCTCTGATCACTCAGCAGCAGGACGTCTGAGATTGGGTGCCGGAGAGGTTGGTGCAAATGCATTTTCAAATAAGTAAGCAAAGAGTGACAGTAAAAGTTGTGGCCTGGTTGCAATTCCTGCGGTGAGCAGAAGAGATCCAGCAGCCTCTTTCAGTCCTGGCTCTTCGTCTGTGAGGGCAGAGACCAATCGTTCGTGTACTCCAAACTCGGATTCAGGACGGCTGGGGAGAGCACCAAAGATATGCTCTAACGGACTTGGAGCTGGAAAAACAAGGAGAGACTGCAACGCAAGTGTCACCGTAGCAAATCCTGCTGATTGCAGAAGAGATCCAGCGGGCTCTTCCTGTCCTGGCTCTTCGTCTATGCGAGCAGAGACCAATCGTTCGTCCCCTCCAAACTCGGATTCAGAAACCTGGGAAGTACACCACAGACGTTGTGATCACATGGACTTGGAGCTGGCAAACAAAGGAGAGACCACAAAAGGAGTACCAACTCTCCGAAAGATGCTGTAGTGCAGATTTCCAGTAGCTACTTTCAGACATGGATCATCGTCAGAGGGATCAAACAAGCTTGCTCTGCTCACTCAGCTGCAGGATGTCTGAGATTAGTTGCCGGAGAGGTTGGTGCAAATACACTTTCAAATAAGTAAGCAAGGAGTGTCAGTAAAAGATTTGAGCTGGTTGCAAAGCTTGCTGACTGCTGAAGAGATCCAGCAGGCTCTTTCAGCCCTGGCTCTTCGTCTGTGGGAGCAGAGTCCAATCATTCGTTCAAACACAGCTACAGGGCGGCCAGGAGAACATCCAAAGATGTTGTACTCAAAGGCACTTTGAGGTGGGAAAGCAAGGAGCGAGAGCAATGCAGGTGGCACCGTTGCAAAGCTTATTGTGTGCAGAAGACGTGCAGCTGCATCTTTCAGCCCTGCCTCTTTCTCACTGGGAGCAGAGTCCAATCATTCGTGCAAACGCAGCTACAGGACGGCCGGGAGCACAACCGATGCTGTTGTATTCAAATGCACTTTGCGGTGGGAAAGCAAGGAGAGAGAGCAATGCAGGTGTCCCGGTTGCAAAGCTTACTGACTGCTGAGGAGATCCAGCAGCCTCTTTCAGTCCTGGCTCTTCGTCTGTGCGAGCAGAGACCAATCGTTCGTACACTCCAAACTCGGATTCAGGACGGCTGGGGAGTGCACCAGAGATGTGCTCAAACGGACTTGGAGCTGGCAAACAAAGGAGAGACTGCAATACAAGTACCATCTCTCAGAAAGATGCTGTGTGCAGATTTCCAGTAGCTACTTTCGGACGTGGATCATCGTCAGAGGGATCAAACAAGCTTGCTCTGCTCGCTCGGCAGCAGGACTCCTGAGATTAGTTGCCGGAGAGGTTGGTGCAAATGCACTTTCAAATAAGTAAGCAAGGAGTGACAGTAAAAGATGTGGCCCAGTTGCAAAGCTTACTAACTGCTGAATATATCCAGCAGGCTCTTTCAGTCCTGGCTCCTCGTCTCTGCGAGCAGAGACTAATCGTTCGTTCACTCCAAATTCGGGTTCAGGACGGGTGAGGAGTGCACCACATATGTTGTACTCAAACGGACTTGGAGCTGCCAAACAAAGGAGAGACTCCAATACAAGGGCCACCTCTCCAAATGATGCTGTGCACGGAAGACTTCCAGGAGCTACTTTCAGAGATGGATCATCGTCAGAGGGATCAAACAAACTTCCACTGATCACTCAGCTGCAGAACATCTGAGATTGGGTGCCGGAGAGGTTGGTGCAAATGCACTTACAGATAAGTAAGAAGGGAGTGAGAGTAAAAGAGGTGGCCCGGTTGCAAAGCTTCCTGAGTGCTGAAGAGATCCAGCAGCCTCTTTCAGTCCAGGCTCTCCGTCTGTGCGAGCAGAGACTAATCGTTCGTACACTCCAAACTCGGATTCAGGACGCCTGGGGAGTGCGCCACAGATGTTGTTCTCAAACGGACTTGGAGCTTGTAAACCAAGGAGCGATGGCAATGCAAGTGTCACCTTAGCAAATCGTGCTGTGTGCAGAAGAGATCCAGCTAGCTCTTTCAGTCCTGGCTCTTCGTCTGTGCGAGCAGAGACCAATCGTTCGCGACACCAAACTCGGATTCAGGACGGCTGGGGAGTGCTCCACAGATGTTGTGCTCAAAAGGACTTGGAGCTGGCAAACAAAGGAGAGACTGCAATACAAGTGCCACTTCTCCGAAAGATGCTTTTTTTGAGGATTTCCAGGAGTTACTTTCAGACAAGGATCATCGTCAGAGGGAACAAAGAAACTTGCTCTGCTCACTCAGCAGCAGGACGTCTGAGATTAGTTGCCGGAGAGGTTGGTGCAAATGCACTTTCAAAAAAGTAAGCAAAGAGTGACTGTAAAAGAGGTGGCCCGGTTGCAAAGCTTCCTGACTGCTGAAGAGATCCAGCAGCCTCTTTCAGTCCTGGCTCTTCGTCTGTGCGAGCAGAGACCATTCC
Source organism: Ara ararauna (assembly GCA_028858755.1). Classification (NCBI taxonomy): domain Eukaryota; kingdom Metazoa; phylum Chordata; class Aves; order Psittaciformes; family Psittacidae; genus Ara; species Ara ararauna. The sequence continues at coordinate 21,739,933 of CM054380.1, forward strand.
TTTGTGCACTCCAAACTCGGGTTCAGGACGGGTGGGGAGTGCACCACATATGTTGTACTCAAACGGACTTGGAGCTGCCAAACAAACGAGAGACTCCAATACAAGTGCCACCTCTCCAAAAGATTTTGCACACGGAAGACTTCCAGCAGGTACTTTCAGAGATGGATCATCGTCAGAGAGATCAAAAAAACTTGCTCTGATCACTCAGCAGCAGGACGTCTGAGATTGGGTGCCGGAGAGGTTGGTGCAAATGCATTTTCAAATAAGTAAGCAAAGAGTGACAGTAAAAGTTGTGGCCTGGTTGCAATTCCTGCGGTGAGCAGAAGAGATCCAGCAGCTTCTTTCAGTCCTGGCTCTTCGTCTGTGAGGGCAGAGACCAATCGTTCGTGTACTCCAAACTCGGATTCAGGACGGCTGGGGAGAGCACCAAAGATATGCTCTAACGGACTTGGAGCTGGAAAAACAAGGAGAGACTACAACGCAAGTGTCACCGTAGCAACTCCTGCAGATTGCAGAAGAGATCCAGCGGGCTCTTTCTGTCCTGGCTCTTCGTCTATGCGAGCAGAGACCAGTCGTTCGTCCACTCCAAACTCGGATTCAGGAACCTGGGAAGTACACCACAGACGTTGTGATCACATGGACTTGGAGCTGGCAAACAAAGGAGAGACCACAAAAGAAGTACCAACTCTCCGAAAGATGCTGTAGTGCAGATTTCCAGTAGCTACTTTCAGACATGGATCATCGTCAGAGGGATCAAACAAGCTTGCTCTGCTCACTCAGCTGCAGGACGTCTGAGATTAGTTGCCGGAGAGGTTGGTGCAAATGCACTTTCAAAAAAGTAAGCAAAGAGTGACTGTAAAAGAGGTGGCCCGGTTGCAAAGCTTCCTGACTGCTGAAGAGATCCAGCAGCCTCTTTCAGTCCTGGCTCTTCGTCTGTGCGAGCAGAGACCATTCCTTTGTGCACTCCAAACTCGGGTTCAGGACGGGTGGGGAGTGCACCACATATGTTGTACTCAAACGGACTTGGAGCTGCCAAACAATCGAGCGACTCCAATAAAAGTGCCACCTCTCCAAAAGATTTTGCACACGGAAGACTTCCAGCAGGTACTTTCAGAGATGGATCATCGTCAGAGAGATCAAAAAAACTTGCTCTGATCACTCAGCAGCAGGACGTCTGAGATTGGGTGCCGGAGAGGTTGGTGCAAATGCATTTTCAAATAAGTAAGCAAAGAGTGACAGTAAAAGTTGTGGCCTGGTTGCAATTCCTGCGGTGAGCAGAAGAGATCCAGCAGCCTCTTTCAGTCCTGGCTCTTCGTCTGTGAGGGCAGAGACCAATCGTTCGTGTACTCCAAACTCGGATTCAGGACGGCTGGGGAGAGCACCAAAGATATGCTCTAACGGACTTGGAGCTGGAAAAACAAGGAGAGACTGCAATGCAAGTGTCACCGTAGCAAATCCTGCTGATTGCAGAAGAGATCCAGCGGGCTCTTCCTGTCCTGGCTCTTCGTCTATGCGAGCAGAGACCAATCGTTCGTCCCCTCCAAACTCGGATTCAGAAACCTGGGAAGTACACCACAGGCGTTGTGATCACATGGACTTGGAGCTGGCAAACAAAGGAGAGACCACAAAAGGAGTACCAACTCTCCGAAAGATGCTGTAGTGCAGATTTCCAGTAGCTACTTTCAGACATGGATCATCGTCAGAGGGATCAAACAAGCTTGCTCTGCTCACTCAGCTGCAGGATGTCTGAGATTAGTTGCCGGAGAGGTTGGTGCAAATACACTTTCAAATAAGTAAGCAAGGAGTGTCAGTAAAAGATTTGAGCTGGTTGCAAAGCTTGCTGACTGCTGAAGAGATCCAGCAGGCTCTTTCAGCCCTGGCTCTTCGTCTGTGGGAGCAGAGTCCAATCATTCGTTCAAACACAGCTACAGGGCGGCCAGGAGAACATCCAAAGATGTTGTACTCAAAGGCACTTTGAGGTGGGAAAGCAAGGAGCGAGAGCAATGCAGGTGGCACCGTTGCAAAGCTTATTGTGTGCAGAAGACGTGCAGCTGCATCTTTCAGCCCTGCCTCTTTCTCACTGGGAGCAGAGTCCAATCATTCGTGCAAACGCAGCTACAGGACGGCCGGGAGCACAACCGATGCTGTTGTATTCAAATGCACTTTGCGGTGGGAAAGCAAGGAGAGAGAGCAATGCAGGTGTCCCGGTTGCAAAGCTTACTGACTGCTGAGGAGATCCAGCAGCCTCTTTCAGTCCTGGCTCTTCGTCTGTGCGAGCAGAGACCAATCGTTCGTACACTCCAAACTCGGATTCAGGACGGCTGGGGAGTGCACCAGAGATGTGCTCAAACGGACTTGGAGCTGGCAAACAAAGGAGAGACTGCAATACAAGTACCATCTCTCAGAAAGATGCTGTGTGCAGATTTCCAGTAGCTACTTTCGGACGTGGATCATCGTCAGAGGGATCAAACAAGCTTGCTCTGCTCGCTCGGCAGCAGGACTCCTGAGATTAGTTGCCGGAGAGGTTGGTGCAAATGCACTTTCAAATAAGTAAGCAAGGAGTGACAGTAAAAGATGTGGCCCAGTTGCAAAGCTTACTAACTGCTGAATATATCCAGCAGGCTCTTTCAGTCCTGGCTCCTCGTCTCTGCGAGCAGAGACTAATCGTTCGTTCACTCCAAATTCGGGTTCAGGACGGGTGAGGAGTGCACCACATATGTTGTACTCAAACGGACTTGGAGCTGCCAAACAAAGGAGAGACTCCAATACAAGGGCCACCTCTCCAAATGATGCTGTGCACGGAAGACTTCCAGGAGCTACTTTCAGAGATGGATCATCGTCAGAGGGATCAAACAAACTTCCACTGATCACTCAGCTGCAGAACATCTGAGATTGGGTGCCGGAGAGGTTGGTGCAAATGCACTTACAGATAAGTAAGAAGGGAGTGAGAGTAAAAGAGGTGGCCCGGTTGCAAAGCTTCCTGAGTGCTGAAGAGATCCAGCAGCCTCTTTCAGTCCAGGCTCTCCGTCTGTGCGAGCAGAGACTAATCGTTCGTACACTCCAAACTCGGATTCAGGACGCCTGGGGAGTGCGCCACAGATGTTGTTCTCAAACGGACTTGGAGCTTGTAAACCAAGGAGCGATGGCAATGCAAGTGTCACCTTAGCAAATCGTGCTGTGTGCAGAAGAGATCCAGCTAGCTCTTTCAGTCCTGGCTCTTCGTCTGTGCGAGCAGAGACCAATCGTTCGCGACACCAAACTCGGATTCAGGACGGCTGGGGAGTGCTCCACAGATGTTGTGCTCAAAAGGACTTGGAGCTGGCAAACAAAGGAGAGACTGCAATACAAGTGCCACTTCTCCGAAAGATGCTTTTTTTGAGGATTTCCAGGAGTTACTTTCAGACAAGGATCATCGTCAGAGGGAACAAACAAACTTGCTCTGCTCACTCAGCAGCAGGACGTCTGAGATTAGTTGCCGGAGAGGTTGGTGCAAATGCACTTTCAAAAAAGTAAGCAAAGAGTGACTGTAAAAGAGGTGGCCCGGTTGCAAAGCTTCCTGACTGCTGAAGAGATCCAGCAGCCTCTTTCAGTCCTGGCTCTTCGTCTGTGCGAGCAGAGACCATTCCTTTGTGCACTCCAAACTCGGGTTCAGGACGGGTGGGGAGTGCACCACATATGTTGTACTCAAACGGACTTGGAGCTGCCAAACAAACGAGAGACTCCAATACAAGTGCCACCTCTCCAAAAGATTTTGCACACGGAAGACTTCCAGCAGGTACTTTCAGAGATGGATCATCGTCAGAGAGATCAAAAAAACTTGCTCTGATCACTCAGCAGCAGGACGTCTGAGATTGGGTGCCGGAGAGGTTGGTGCAAATGCATTTTCAAATAAGTAAGCAAAGAGTGACAGTAAAAGTTGTGGCCTGGTTGCAATTCCTGCGGTGAGCAGAAGAGATCCAGCAGCTTCTTTCAGTCCTGGCTCTTCGTCTGTGAGGGCAGAGACCAATCGTTCGTGTACTCCAAACTCGGATTCAGGACGGCTGGGGAGAGCACCAAAGATATGCTCTAACGGACTTGGAGCTGGAAAAACAAGGAGAGACTACAACGCAAGTGTCACCGTAGCAACTCCTGCAGATTGCAGAAGAGATCCAGCGGGCTCTTTCTGTCCTGGCTCTTCGTCTATGCGAGCAGAGACCAGTCGTTCGTCCACTCCAAACTCGGATTCAGGAACCTGGGAAGTACACCACAGACGTTGTGATCACATGGACTTGGAGCTGGCAAACAAAGGAGAGACCACAAAAGAAGTACCAACTCTCCGAAAGATGCTGTAGTGCAGATTTCCAGTAGCTACTTTCAGACATGGATCATCGTCAGAGGGATCAAACAAGCTTGCTCTGCTCACTCAGCTGCAGGACGTCTGAGATTAGTTGCCGGAGAGGTTGGTGCAAATGCACTTTCAAAAAAGTAAGCAAAGAGTGACTGTAAAAGAGGTGGCCCGGTTGCAAAGCTTCCTGACTGCTGAAGAGATCCAGCAGCCTCTTTCAGTCCTGGCTCTTCGTCTGTGCGAGCAGAGACCATTCCTTTGTGCACTCCAAACTCGGGTTCAGGACGGGTGGGGAGTGCACCACATATGTTGTACTCAAACGGACTTGGAGCTGCCAAACAATCGAGCGACTCCAATAAAAGTGCCACCTCTCCAAAAGATTTTGCACACGGAAGACTTCCAGCAGGTACTTTCAGAGATGGATCATCGTCAGAGAGATCAAAAAAACTTGCTCTGATCACTCAGCAGCAGGACGTCTGAGATTGGGTGCCGGAGAGGTTGGTGCAAATGCATTTTCAAATAAGTAAGCAAAGAGTGACAGTAAAAGTTGTGGCCTGGTTGCAATTCCTGCGGTGAGCAGAAGAGATCCAGCAGCCTCTTTCAGTCCTGGCTCTTCGTCTGTGAGGGCAGAGACCAATCGTTCGTGTACTCCAAACTCGGATTCAGGACGGCTGGGGAGAGCACCAAAGATATGCTCTAACGGACTTGGAGCTGGAAAAACAAGGAGAGACTGCAATGCAAGTGTCACCGTAGCAAATCCTGCTGATTGCAGAAGAGATCCAGCGGGCTCTTCCTGTCCTGGCTCTTCGTCTATGCGAGCAGAGACCAATCGTTCGTCCCCTCCAAACTCGGATTCAGAAACCTGGGAAGTACACCACAGGCGTTGTGATCACATGGACTTGGAGCTGGCAAACAAAGGAGAGACCACAAAAGGAGTACCAACTCTCCGAAAGATGCTGTAGTGCAGATTTCCAGTAGCTACTTTCAGACATGGATCATCGTCAGAGGGATCAAACAAGCTTGCTCTGCTCACTCAGCTGCAGGATGTCTGAGATTAGTTGCCGGAGAGGTTGGTGCAAATACACTTTCAAATAAGTAAGCAAGGAGTGTCAGTAAAAGATTTGAGCTGGTTGCAAAGCTTCCTGACTGCTGAAGAGATCCAGCAGGCTCTTTCAGCCCTGGCTCTTCGTCTGTGGGAGCAGAGTCCAATCATTCGTTCAAACACAGCTACAGGGCGGCCAGGAGAACATCCAAAGATGTTGTACTCAAAGGCACTTTGAGGTGGGAAAGCAAGGAGCGAGAGCAATGCAGGTGGCACCGTTGCAAAGCTTATTGTGTGCAGAAGACGTGCAGCTGCATCTTTCAGCCCTGCCTCTTTCTCACTGGGAGCAGAGTCCAATCATTCGTGCAAACGCAGCTACAGGACGGCCGGGAGCACAACCGATGCTGTTGTATTCAAATGCACTTTGCGGTGGGAAAGCAAGGAGAGAGAGCAATGCAGGTGTCCCGGTTGCAAAGCTTACTGACTGCTGAGGAGATCCAGCAGCCTCTTTCAGTCCTGGCTCTTCGTCTGTGCGAGCAGAGACCAATCGTTCGTACACTCCAAACTCGGATTCAGGACGGCTGGGGAGTGCACCAGAGATGTGCTCAAACGGACTTGGAGCTGGCAAACAAAGGAGAGACTGCAATACAAGTACCATCTCTCAGAAAGATGCTGTGTGCAGATTTCCAGTAGCTACTTTCGGACGTGGATCATCGTCAGAGAGATCAAACAAGCTTGCTCTGCTCGCTCGGCAGCAGGACTCCTGAGATTAGTTGCCGGAGAGGTTGGTGCAAATGCACTTTCAAATAAGTAAGCAAGGAGTGACAGTAAAAGATGTGGCCCAGTTGCAAAGCTTACTAACTGCTGAATATATCCAGCAGGCTCTTTCAGTCCTGGCTCCTCGTCTCTGCGAGCAGAGACTAATCGTTCGTTCACTCCAAATTCGGGTTCAGGACGGGTGAGGAGTGCACCACATATGTTGTACTCAAACGGACTTGGAGCTGCCAAACAAAGGAGAGACTCCAATACAAGGGCCACCTCTCCAAATGATGCTGTGCACGGAAGACTTCCAGGAGCTACTTTCAGAGATGGATCATCGTCAGAGGGATCAAACAAACTTCCACTGATCACTCAGCTGCAGAACATCTGAGATTGGGTGCCGGAGAGGTTGGTGCAAATGCACTTACAGATAAGTAAGAAGGGAGTGAGAGTAAAAGAGGTGGCCCGGTTGCAAAGCTTCCTGAGTGCTGAAGAGATCCAGCAGCCTCTTTCAGTCCAGGCTCTCCGTCTGTGCGAGCAGAGACTAATCGTTCGTACACTCCAAACTCGGATTCAGGACGCCTGGGGAGTGCGCCACAGATGTTGTTCTCAAACGGACTTGGAGCTTGTAAACCAAGGAGCGATGGCAATGCAAGTGTCACCTTAGCAAATCGTGCTGTGTGCAGAAGAGATCCAGCTAGCTCTTTCAGTCCTGGCTCTTCGTCTGTGCGAGCAGAGACCAATCGTTCGCGACACCAAACTCGGATTCAGGACGGCTGGGGAGTGCTCCACAGATGTTGTGCTCAAAAGGACTTGGAGCTGGCAAACAAAGGAGAGACTGCAATACAAGTGCCACTTCTCCGAAAGATGCTTTTTTTGAGGATTTCCAGGAGTTACTTTCAGACAAGGATCATCGTCAGAGGGAACAAAGAAACTTGCTCTGCTCACTCAGCAGCAGGACGTCTGAGATTAGTTGCCGGAGAGGTTGGTGCAAATGCACTTTCAAAAAAGTAAGCAAAGAGTGACTGTAAAAGAGGTGGCCCGGTTGCAAAGCTTCCTGACTGCTGAAGAGATCCAGCAGCCTCTTTCAGTCCTGGCTCTTCGTCTGTGCGAGCAGAGACCATTCCTTTGTGCACTCCAAACTCGGGTTCAGGACGGGTGGGGAGTGCACCACATATGTTGTACTCAAACGGACTTGGAGCTGCCAAACAAACGAGAGACTCCAATACAAGTGCCACCTCTCCAAAAGATTTTGCACACGGAAGACTTCCAGCAGGTACTTTCAGAGATGGATCATCGTCAGAGAGATCAAAAAAACTTGCTCTGATCACTCAGCAGCAGGACGTCTGAGATTGGGTGCCGGAGAGGTTGGTGCAAATGCATTTTCAAATAAGTAAGCAAAGAGTGACAGTAAAAGTTGTGGCCTGGTTGCAATTCCTGCGGTGAGCAGAAGAGATCCAGCAGCTTCTTTCAGTCCTGGCTCTTCGTCTGTGAGGGCAGAGACCAATCGTTCGTGTACTCCAAACTCGGATTCAGGACGGCTGGGGAGAGCACCAAAGATATGCTCTAACGGACTTGGAGCTGGAAAAACAAGGAGAGACTGCAATGCAAGTGTCACCGTAGCAAATCCTGCTGATTGCAGAAGAGATCCAGCGGGCTCTTCCTGTCCTGGCTCTTCGTCTATGCGAGCAGAGACCAATCGTTCGTCCCCTCCAAACTCGGATTCAGAAACCTGGGAAGTACACCACAGGCGTTGTGATCACATGGACTTGGAGCTGGCAAACAAAGGAGAGACCACAAAAGGAGTACCAACTCTCCGAAAGATGCTGTAGTGCAGATTTCCAGTAGCTACTTTCAGACATGGATCATCGTCAGAGGGATCAAACAAGCTTGCTCTGCTCACTCAGCTGCAGGATGTCTGAGATTAGTTGCCGGAGAGGTTGGTGCAAATACACTTTCAAATAAGTAAGCAAGGAGTGTCAGTAAAAGATTTGAGCTGGTTGCAAAGCTTCCTGACTGCTGAAGAGATCCAGCAGGCTCTTTCAGCCCTGGCTCTTCGTCTGTGGGAGCAGAGTCCAATCATTCGTTCAAACACAGCTACAGGGCGGCCAGGAGAACATCCAAAGATGTTGTACTCAAAGGCACTTTGAGGTGGGAAAGCAAGGAGCGAGAGCAATGCAGGTGGCACCGTTGCAAAGCTTATTGTGTGCAGAAGACGTGCAGCTGCATCTTTCAGCCCTGCCTCTTTCTCACTGGGAGCAGAGTCCAATCATTCGTGCAAACGCAGCTACAGGACGGCCGGGAGCACAACCGATGCTGTTGTATTCAAATGCACTTTGCGGTGGGAAAGCAAGGAGAGAGAGCAATGCAGGTGTCCCGGTTGCAAAGCTTACTGACTGCTGAGGAGATCCAGCAGCCTCTTTCAGTCCTGGCTCTTCGTCTGTGCGAGCAGAGACCAATCGTTCGTACACTCCAAACTCGGATTCAGGACGGCTGGGGAGTGCACCAGAGATGTGCTCAAACGGACTTGGAGCTGGCAAACAAAGGAGAGACTGCAATACAAGTACCATCTCTCAGAAAGATGCTGTGTGCAGATTTCCAGTAGCTACTTTCGGACGTGGATCATCGTCAGAGAGATCAAACAAGCTTGCTCTGCTCGCTCGGCAGCAGGACTCCTGAGATTAGTTGCCGGAGAGGTTGGTGCAAATGCACTTTCAAATAAGTAAGCAAGGAGTGACAGTAAAAGATGTGGCCCAGTTGCAAAGCTTACTAACTGCTGAATATATCCAGCAGGCTCTTTCAGTCCTGGCTCCTCGTCTCTGCGAGCAGAGACTAATCGTTCGTTCACTCCAAATTCGGGTTCAGGACGGGTGAGGAGTGCACCACATATGTTGTACTCAAACGGACTTGGAGCTGCCAAACAAAGGAGAGACTCCAATACAAGGGCCACCTCTCCAAATGATGCTGTGCACGGAAGACTTCCAGGAGCTACTTTCAGAGATGGATCATCGTCAGAGGGATCAAACAAACTTCCACTGATCACTCAGCTGCAGAACATCTGAGATTGGGTGCCGGAGAGGTTGGTGCAAATGCACTTACAGATAAGTAAGAAGGGAGTGAGAGTAAAAGAGGTGGCCCGGTTGCAAAGCTTCCTGAGTGCTGAAGAGATCCAGCAGCCTCTTTCAGTCCAGGCTCTCCGTCTGTGCGAGCAGAGACTAATCGTTCGTACACTCCAAACTCGGATTCAGGACGCCTGGGGAGTGCGCCACAGATGTTGTTCTCAAACGGACTTGGAGCTTGTAAACCAAGGAGCGATGGCAATGCAAGTGTCACCTTAGCAAATCGTGCTGTGTGCAGAAGAGATCCAGCTAGCTCTTTCAGTCCTGGCTCTTCGTCTGTGCGAGCAGAGACCAATCGTTCGCGACACCAAACTCGGATTCAGGACGGCTGGGGAGTGCTCCACAGATGTTGTGCTCAAAAGGACTTGGAGCTGGCAAACAAAGGAGAGACTGCAATACAAGTGCCACTTCTCCGAAAGATGCTTTTTTTGAGGATTTCCAGGAGTTACTTTCAGACAAGGATCATCGTCAGAGGGAACAAAGAAACTTGCTCTGCTCACTCAGCAGCAGGACGTCTGAGATTAGTTGCCGGAGAGGTTGGTGCAAATGCACTTTCAAAAAAGTAAGCAAAGAGTGACTGTAAAAGAGGTGGCCCGGTTGCAAAGCTTCCTGACTGCTGAAGAGATCCAGCAGCCTCTTTCAGTCCTGGCTCTTCGTCTGTGCGAGCAGAGACCATTCCTTTGTGCACTCCAAACTCGGGTTCAGGACGGGTGGGGAGTGCACCACATATGTTGTACTCAAACGGACTTGGAGCTGCCAAACAAACGAGAGACTCCAATACAAGTGCCACCTCTCCAAAAGATTTTGCACACGGAAGACTTCCAGCAGGTACTTTCAGAGATGGATCATCGTCAGAGAGATCAAAAAAACTTGCTCTGATCACTCAGCAGCAGGACGTCTGAGATTGGGTGCCGGAGAGGTTGGTGCAAATGCATTTTCAAATAAGTAAGCAAAGAGTGACAGTAAAAGTTGTGGCCTGGTTGCAATTCCTGCGGTGAGCAGAAGAGATCCAGCAGCTTCTTTCAGTCCTGGCTCTTCGTCTGTGAGGGCAGAGACCAATCGTTCGTGTACTCCAAACTCGGATTCAGGACGGCTGGGGAGAGCACCAAAGATATGCTCTAACGGACTTGGAGCTGGAAAAACAAGGAGAGACTACAACGCAAGTGTCACCGTAGCAACTCCTGCAGATTGCAGAAGAGATCCAGCGGGCTCTTTCTGTCCTGGCTCTTCGTCTATGCGAGCAGAGACCAGTCGTTCGTCCACTCCAAACTCGGATTCAGGAACCTGGGAAGTACACCACAGACGTTGTGATCACATGGACTTGGAGCTGGCAAACAAAGGAGAGACCACAAAAGAAGTACCAACTCTCCGAAAGATGCTGTAGTGCAGATTTCCAGTAGCTACTTTCAGACATGGATCATCGTCAGAGGGATCAAACAAGCTTGCTCTGCTCACTCAGCTGCAGGACGTCTGAGATTAGTTGCCGGAGAGGTTGGTGCAAATGCACTTTCAAAAAAGTAAGCAAAGAGTGACTGTAAAAGAGGTGGCCCGGTTGCAAAGCTTCCTGACTGCTGAAGAGATCCAGCAGGCTCTTTCAGTCCTGGCTCTTCGTCTGTGCGAGCAGAGACCATTCCTTTGTGCACTCCAAACTCGGGTTCAGGACGGGTGGGGAGTGCACCACATATGTTGTACTCAAACGGACTTGGAGCTGCCAAACAATCGAGCGACTCCAATAAAAGTGCCACCTCTCCAAAAGATTTTGCACACGGAAGACTTCCAGCAGGTACTTTCAGAGATGGATCATCGTCAGAGAGATCAAAAAAACTTGCTCTGATCACTCAGCAGCAGGACGTCTGAGATTGGGTGCCGGAGAGGTTGGTGCAAATGCATTTTCAAATAAGTAAGCAAAGAGTGACAGTAAAAGTTGTGGCCTGGTTGCAATTCCTGCGGTGAGCAGAAGAGATCCAGCAGCCTCTTTCAGTCCTGGCTCTTCGTCTGTGAGGGCAGAGACCAATCGTTCGTGTACTCCAAACTCGGATTCAGGACGGCTGGGGAGAGCACCAAAGATATGCTCTAACGGACTTGGAGCTGGAAAAACAAGGAGAGACTGCAACGCAAGTGTCACCGTAGCAAATCCTGCTGATTGCAGAAGAGATCCAGCGGGCTCTTCCTGTCCTGGCTCTTCGTCTATGCGAGCAGAGACCAATCGCTCGTCCCCTCCAAACTCGGATTCAGAAACCTGGGAAGTACACCACAGACGTTGTGATCACATGGACTTGGAGCTGGCAAACAAAGGAGAGACCACAAAAGGAGTACCAACTCTCCGAAAGATGCTGTAGTGCAGATTTCCAGTAGCTACTTTCAGACATGGATCATCGTCAGAGGGATCAAACAAGCTTGCTCTGCTCACTCAGCTGCAGGATGTCTGAGATTAGTTGCCGGAGAGGTTGGTGCAAATACACTTTCAAATAAGTAAGCAAGGAGTGTCAGTAAAAGATTTGAGCTGGTTGCAAAGCTTGCTGACTGCTGAAGAGATCCAGCAGGCTCTTTCAGCCCTGGCTCTTCGTCTGTGGGAGCAGAGTCCAATCATTCGTTCAAACACAGCTACAGGGCGGCCAGGAGAACATCCAAAGATGTTGTACTCAAAGGCACTTTGAGGTGGGAAAGCAAGGAGCGAGAGCAATGCAGGTGGCACCGTTGCAAAGCTTATTGTGTGCAGAAGACGTGCAGCTGCATCTTTCAGCCCTGCCTCTTTCTCACTGGGAGCAGAGTCCAATCATTCGTGCAAACGCAGCTACAGGACGGCCGGGAGCACAACCGATGCTGTTGTATTCAAATGCACTTTGCGGTGGGAAAGCAAGGAGAGAGAGCAATGCAGGTGTCCCGGTTGCAAAGCTTACTGACTGCTGAGGAGATCCAGCAGCCTCTTTCAGTCCTGGCTCTTCGTCTGTGCGAGCAGAGACCAATCGTTCGTACACTCCAAACTCGGATTCAGGACGGCTGGGGAGTGCACCAGAGATGTGCTCAAACGGACTTGGAGCTGGCAAACAAAGGAGAGACTGCAATACAAGTACCATCTCTCAGAAAGATGCTGTGTGCAGATTTCCAGTAGCTACTTTCGGACGTGGATCATCGTCAGAGGGATCAAACAAGCTTGCTCTGCTCGCTCGGCAGCAGGACTCCTGAGATTAGTTGCCGGAGAGGTTGGTGCAAATGCACTTTCAAATAAGTAAGCAAGGAGTGACAGTAAAAGATGTGGCCCAGTTGCAAAGCTTACTAACTGCTGAATATATCCAGCAGGCTCTTTCAGTCCTGGCTCCTCGTCTCTGCGAGCAGAGACTAATCGTTCGTTCACTCCAAATTCGGGTTCAGGACGGGTGAGGAGTGCACCACATATGTTGTACTCAAACGGACTTGGAGCTGCCAAACAAAGGAGAGACTCCAATACAAGGGCCACCTCTCCAAATGATGCTGTGCACGGAAGACTTCCAGGAGCTACTTTCAGAGATGGATCATCGTCAGAGGGATCAAACAAACTTCCACTGATCACTCAGCTGCAGAACATCTGAGATTGGGTGCCGGAGAGGTTGGTGCAAATGCACTTACAGATAAGTAAGAAGGGAGTGAGAGTAAAAGAGGTGGCCCGGTTGCAAAGCTTCCTGAGTGCTGAAGAGATCCAGCAGCCTCTTTCAGTCCAGGCTCTCCGTCTGTGCGAGCAGAGACTAATCGTTCGTACACTCCAAACTCGGATTCAGGACGCCTGGGGAGTGCGCCACAGATGTTGTTCTCAAACGGACTTGGAGCTTGTAAACCAAGGAGCGATGGCAATGCAAGTGTCACCTTAGCAAATCGTGCTGTGTGCAGAAGAGATCCAGCTAGCTCTTTCAGTCCTGGCTCTTCGTCTGTGCGAGCAGAGACCAATCGTTCGCGACACCAAACTCGGATTCAGGACGGCTGGGGAGTGCTCCACAGATGTTGTGCTCAAAAGGACTTGGAGCTGGCAAACAAAGGAGAGACTGCAATACAAGTGCCACTTCTCCGAAAGATGCTTTTTTTGAGGATTTCCAGGAGTTACTTTCAGACAAGGATCATCGTCAGAGGGAACAAAGAAACTTGCTCTGCTCACTCAGCAGCAGGACGTCTGAGATTAGTTGCCGGAGAGGTTGGTGCAAATGCACTTTCAAAAAAGTAAGCAAAGAGTGACTGTAAAAGAGGTGGCCCGGTTGCAAAGCTTCCTGACTGCTGAAGAGATCCAGCAGCCTCTTTCAGTCCTGGCTCTTCGTCTGTGCGAGCAGAGACCATTCCTTTGTGCACTCCAAACTCGGGTTCAGGACGGGTGGGGAGTGCACCACATATGTTGTACTCAAACGGACTTGGAGCTGCCAAACAAACGAGAGACTCCAATACAAGTGCCACCTCTCCAAAAGATTTTGCACACGGAAGACTTCCAGCAGGTACTTTCAGAGATGGATCATCGTCAGAGAGATCAAAAAAACTTGCTCTGATCACTCAGCAGCAGGACGTCTGAGATTGGGTGCCGGAGAGGTTGGTGCAAATGCATTTTCAAATAAGTAAGCAAAGAGTGACAGTAAAAGTTGTGGCCTGGTTGCAATTCCTGCGGTGAGCAGAAGAGATCCAGCAGCTTCTTTCAGTCCTGGCTCTTCGTCTGTGAGGGCAGAGACCAATCGTTCGTGTACTCCAAACTCGGATTCAGGACGGCTGGGGAGAGCACCAAAGATATGCTCTAACGGACTTGGAGCTGGAAAAACAAGGAGAGACTACAACGCAAGTGTCACCGTAGCAACTCCTGCAGATTGCAGAAGAGATCCAGCGGGCTCTTTCTGTCCTGGCTCTTCGTCTATGCGAGCAGAGACCAGTCGTTCGTCCACTCCAAACTCGGATTCAGGAACCTGGGAAGTACACCACAGACGTTGTGATCACATGGACTTGGAGCTGGCAAACAAAGGAGAGACCACAAAAGAAGTACCAACTCTCCGAAAGATGCTGTAGTGCAGATTTCCAGTAGCTACTTTCAGACATGGATCATCGTCAGAGGGATCAAACAAGCTTGCTCTGCTCACTCAGCTGCAGGACGTCTGAGATTAGTTGCCGGAGAGGTTGGTGCAAATGCACTTTCAAAAAAGTAAGCAAAGAGTGACTGTAAAAGAGGTGGCCCGGTTGCAAAGCTTCCTGACTGCTGAAGAGATCCAGCAGCCTCTTTCAGTCCTGGCTCTTCGTCTGTGCGAGCAGAGACCATTCCTTTGTGCACTCCAAACTCGGGTTCAGGACGGGTGGGGAGTGCACCACATATGTTGTACTCAAACGGACTTGGAGCTGCCAAACAATCGAGCGACTCCAATAAAAGTGCCACCTCTCCAAAAGATTTTGCACACGGAAGACTTCCAGCAGGTACTTTCAGAGATGGATCATCGTCAGAGAGATCAAAAAAACTTGCTCTGATCACTCAGCAGCAGGACGTCTGAGATTGGGTGCCGGAGAGGTTGGTGCAAATGCATTTTCAAATAAGTAAGCAAAGAGTGACAGTAAAAGTTGTGGCCTGGTTGCAATTCCTGCGGTGAGCAGAAGAGATCCAGCAGCCTCTTTCAGTCCTGGCTCTTCGTCTGTGAGGGCAGAGACCAATCGTTCGTGTACTCCAAACTCGGATTCAGGACGGCTGGGGAGAGCACCAAAGATATGCTCTAACGGACTTGGAGCTGGAAAAACAAGGAGAGACTGCAACGCAAGTGTCACCGTAGCAAATCCTGCTGATTGCAGAAGAGATCCAGCGGGCTCTTCCTGTCCTGGCTCTTCGTCTATGCGAGCAGAGACCAATCGTTCGTCCCCTCCAAACTCGGATTCAGAAACCTGGGAAGTACACCACAGACGTTGTGATCACATGGACTTGGAGCTGGCAAACAAAGGAGAGACCACAAAAGGAGTACCAACTCTCCGAAAGATGCTGTAGTGCAGATTTCCAGTAGCTACTTTCAGACATGGATCATCGTCAGAGGGATCAAACAAGCTTGCTCTGCTCACTCAGCTGCAGGATGTCTGAGATTAGTTGCCGGAGAGGTTGGTGCAAATACACTTTCAAATAAGTAAGCAAGGAGTGTCAGTAAAAGATTTGAGCTGGTTGCAAAGCTTGCTGACTGCTGAAGAGATCCAGCAGGCTCTTTCAGCCCTGGCTCTTCGTCTGTGGGAGCAGAGTCCAATCATTCGTTCAAACACAGCTACAGGGCGGCCAGGAGAACATCCAAAGATGTTGTACTCAAAGGCACTTTGAGGTGGGAAAGCAAGGAGCGAGAGCAATGCAGGTGGCACCGTTGCAAAGCTTATTGTGTGCAGAAGACGTGCAGCTGCATCTTTCAGCCCTGCCTCTTTCTCACTGGGAGCAGAGTCCAATCATTCGTGCAAACGCAGCTACAGGACGGCCGGGAGCACAACCGATGCTGTTGTATTCAAATGCACTTTGCGGTGGGAAAGCAAGGAGAGAGAGCAATGCAGGTGTCCCGGTTGCAAAGCTTACTGACTGCTGAGGAGATCCAGCAGCCTCTTTCAGTCCTGGCTCTTCGTCTGTGCGAGCAGAGACCAATCGTTCGTACACTCCAAACTCGGATTCAGGACGGCTGGGGAGTGCACCAGAGATGTGCTCAAACGGACTTGGAGCTGGCAAACAAAGGAGAGACTGCAATACAAGTACCATCTCTCAGAAAGATGCTGTGTGCAGATTTCCAGTAGCTACTTTCGGACGTGGATCATCGTCAGAGGGATCAAACAAGCTTGCTCTGCTCGCTCGGCAGCAGGACTCCTGAGATTAGTTGCCGGAGAGGTTGGTGCAAATGCACTTTCAAATAAGTAAGCAAGGAGTGACAGTAAAAGATGTGGCCCAGTTGCAAAGCTTACTAACTGCTGAATATATCCAGCAGGCTCTTTCAGTCCTGGCTCCTCGTCTCTGCGAGCAGAGACTAATCGTTCGTTCACTCCAAATTCGGGTTCAGGACGGGTGAGGAGTGCACCACATATGTTGTACTCAAACGGACTTGGAGCTGCCAAACAAAGGAGAGACTCCAATACAAGGGCCACCTCTCCAAATGATGCTGTGCACGGAAGACTTCCAGGAGCTACTTTCAGAGATGGATCATCGTCAGAGGGATCAAACAAACTTCCACTGATCACTCAGCTGCAGAACATCTGAGATTGGGTGCCGGAGAGGTTGGTGCAAATGCACTTACAGATAAGTAAGAAGGGAGTGAGAGTAAAAGAGGTGGCCCGGTTGCAAAGCTTCCTGAGTGCTGAAGAGATCCAGCAGCCTCTTTCAGTCCAGGCTCTCCGTCTGTGCGAGCAGAGACTAATCGTTCGTACACTCCAAACTCGGATTCAGGACGCCTGGGGAGTGCGCCACAGATGTTGTTCTCAAACGGACTTGGAGCTTGTAAACCAAGGAGCGATGGCAATGCAAGTGTCACCTTAGCAAATCGTGCTGTGTGCAGAAGAGATCCAGCTAGCTCTTTCAGTCCTGGCTCTTCGTCTGTGCGAGCAGAGACCAATCGTTCGCGACACCAAACTCGGATTCAGGACGGCTGGGGAGTGCTCCACAGATGTTGTGCTCAAAAGGACTTGGAGCTGGCAAACAAAGGAGAGACTGCAATACAAGTGCCACTTCTCCGAAAGATGCTTTTTTTGAGGATTTCCAGGAGTTACTTTCAGACAAGGATCATCGTCAGAGGGAACAAAGAAACTTGCTCTGCTCACTCAGCAGCAGGACGTCTGAGATTAGTTGCCGGAGAGGTTGGTGCAAATGCACTTTCAAAAAAGTAAGCAAAGAGTGACTGTAAAAGAGGTGGCCCGGTTGCAAAGCTTCCTGACTGCTGAAGAGATCCAGCAGCCTCTTTCAGTCCTGGCTCTTCGTCTGTGCGAGCAGAG
This sequence comes from Ara ararauna, assembly GCA_028858755.1. Classification (NCBI taxonomy): domain Eukaryota; kingdom Metazoa; phylum Chordata; class Aves; order Psittaciformes; family Psittacidae; genus Ara; species Ara ararauna. The sequence goes on from CM054380.1 coordinate 21,757,100, forward strand.
ACCATTCCTTTGTGCACTCCAAACTCGGGTTCAGGACGGGTGGGGAGTGCACCACATATGTTGTACTCAAACGGACTTGGAGCTGCCAATCGAGAGACTCCAATAAAAGTGCCACCTCTCCAAAAGATTTTGCACACGGAAGACTTCCAGCAGGTACTTTCAGAGATGGATCATCGTCAGAGGGATCAAAAAAACTTGCTCTGATCACTCAGCAGCAGGACGTCTGAGATTGGGTGCCGGAGAGGTTGGTGCAAATGCATTTTCAAATAAGTAAGCAAAGAGTGAAAGTAAAAGTTGTGGCCTGGTTGCAATTCCTGCGGTGAGCAGAAGAGATCCAGCAGCCTCTTTCAGTCCTGGCTCTTCGTCTGTGAGGGCAGAGACCAATCGTTCGTGCACTCCAAACTCGGATTCAGGACTGCTGGGGAGAGCACCAAAGATATGCTCTAACGGACTTGGAGCTGGAAAAACAAGGAGAGACTGCAATGCAAGTGTCACCGTAGCAAATCCTGCTGATTGCAGAAGAGATCCAGCGGGCTCTTTCTGTCCTGGCTCTTCGTCTATGCGAGCAGAGACCAATCGTTCGTCCACTCCAAACTCGGATTCAGGAACCTGGGAAGTACACCACAGATGTTGTGATCAAATGGACTTGGAGCTGGCAAACAAAGGAGAGACCACAAAAGAAGTACCAACTCTCCGAAAGATGGGGTAGTGCAGATTTGCAGTAGCTACTTTCAGACATGGATCATCGTCAGAGGGATCAAACAAGCTTGCTCTGCTCACTCAGCTGCAGGATGTCTGAGATTAGGTGCCGGAGAGGTTGGTGCAAATGCACTTTCTAATAAGTAAGCAAAGAGTGACAGTAAAAGTTGTGGCCTGGTTGCAATTCCTGCGGTGAGCAGAAGAGATCCAGCAGCCTCTTTCAGTCCTGGCTCTTCGTCAGTGAGGGCAGAGACCAATCGTTCGTACACTCCAAACTCGGATTCAGGACGGTTGGGGAGAGCACCAGAGATATGCTCTAACGGAGTTGGAGATGGAAAATTAAGGAGAGACTGCAATGCAAGTGTCACCGTAGCAAATCCTGCTGATTGCAGAAGAGATCCAGCGGGCTCTTTCTGTCCTGGCTCTTCGTCTATGCGAGCAGAGACCAATCGTTCGTTCACTCCAAACTCGGATTCAGGAACCTGGGAAGTACACCACAGATGTTGTGATCAAATGGACTTGGAGCTGGCAAACAAAGGAGAGACCACAAAAGAAGTACCAACTCTCCGAAAGATGCTGTAGTGCAGATTTCCAGTAGCTACTTTCGGACGTGGATCATCGTCAGAGGGATCAAACAAGCTTGCTTTGCTCGCTCGGCAGCAGGACTCCTGAGATTAGTTGCCGGAGAGGTTGGTGCAAATGCACTTTCAAATAAGTAAGCAAGGAGTGACAGTAAAAGAGGTGGCCCAATTGCAAAGCTTCCTGACTGCTGAAGATATCCAGCAGGCTCTTTCAGTCCTGGCTCCTCGTCTCTGCGAGCAGAGACCAATCGTTCGTTCACTCCAAATTCGGGTTCAGGACGGGTGAGGAGTCACCACATATGTTGTACTCAGACGGACTTGGAGCTGCCAAAAAAACGAGAGACTGCAATACAAGTGCCACGTCTGCAAATGATGCTGTGCACGGAAGACTTCCAGGAGCTACTTTCAGAGATGGATCATCGTCAGAGGGATCAAACAAACTTCCACTGATCACTCAGCTGCAGAACATCTGAGATTGGGTGCCGGAGAGGTTGGTGCAAATGCACTTACAGATAAGTAAGAAGGGAGTGAGAGTAAAAAAGGTGGCCCGGTTGCAAAGCTTCCTGACTGCTGAAGAGATCCAGCAGCCGCTTTCAGTCCAGCCTCTCCGTCTGTGCGAGCAGAGACTATTCGTTCGTACACTCCAAACTCGGATTCAGGACGCCTGGGGAGTGCGCCACAGATGTTGTTCTCAAACGGACTAGGAGCTTGTAAAACAAGGAGCGACGGCAATGCAAGTGTCACCTTAGCAAATCGTGCTGTGTGCAGAAGAGATCCAGCTGGCTCTTTCAGTCCTGGCTCTTCGTCTGTGTGAGCAGAGACCAATCGTTCGCGACTCCAAACTCGGATTCAGGACGGCTGGGGAGTGCTCCACAGATGTCGTGCTCAAAAGGACTTGGAGCTGGCAAACAAAGGAGAAACTGCAATACAAGTGCCACTTCTCCGAAAGATGCTTTTTTTGAGGATTTCCAGGAGTTACATTCAGACAAGGATCATCGTCAGAGGGAACAAACAAACTTGCTCTGCTCACTCAGCAGCAGGACGTCTGAGATTAGTTGCCGGAGAGGTTGTTGCAAATGCACTTTCAAAAAAGTAAGCAAAGAGTGACTGTAAAAGAGGTGGCCCGGTTGCAAAGCTTGCTGACTGCTGAAGAGATCCAGCAGCCTCTTTCAGTCCTGGCTCTTCGTCTGTGCGAGCAGAGACCATTCCTTTGTGCACTCCAAACTCGGGTTCAGGACGGGTGGGGAGTGCACCACATATGTTGTACTCAAACGGACTTGGAGCTGCCAAACGAGAGACTCCAATACAAGTGCCACCTCTCCAAAAGATTTTGCACACGGAAGACTTCCAGCAGGTACTTTCAGAGATGGATCATCGTCAGAGGGATCAAAAAAACTTGCTCTGATCACTCAGCAGCAGGACGTCTGAGATTGGGTGCCGGAGAGGTTGGTGCAAATGCATTTTCAAATAAGTAAGCAAAGAGTGAAAGTAAAAGTTGTGGCCTGGTTGCAATTCCTGCGGTGAGCAGAAGAGATCCAGCAGCCTCTTTCAGTCCTGGCTCTTCGTCTGTGAGGGCAGAGACCAATCGTTCGTGCACTCCAAACTCGGATTCAGGACTGCTGTGGAGAGCACCAAAGATATGCTCTAACGGACTTGGAGCTGGAAAAACAAGGAGAGACTGCAATGCAAGTGTCACCGTAGCAAATCCTGCTGATTGCAGAAGAGATCCAGCGGGCTCTTTCTGTCCTGGCTCTTCGTCTATGCGAGCAGAGACCAATCGTTCGTCCACTCCAAACTCGGATTCAGGAACCTGGGAAGTACACCACAGATGTTGTGATCAAATGGACTTGGAGCTGGCAAACAAAGGAGAGACCACAAAAGAAGTACCAACTCTCCGAAAGATGGGGTAGTGCAGATTTCCAGTAGCTACTTTCAGACATGGATCATCGTCAGAGGGATCAAACAAGCTTGCTCTGCTCACTCAGCTGCAGGATGTCTGAGATTAGGTGCCGGAGAGGTTGGTGCAAATGCACTTTCTAATAAGTAAGCAAAGAGTGACAGTAAAAGTTGTGGCCTGGTTGCAATTCCTGCGGTGAGCAGAAGAGATCCAGCAGCCTCTTTCAGTCCTGGCTCTTCGTCAGTGAGGGCAGAGACCAATCGTTCGTACACTCCAAACTCGGATTCAGGACGGTTGGGGAGAGCACCAGAGATATGCTCTAACGGAGTTGGAGATGGAAAATTAAGGAGAGACTGCAATGCAAGTGTCACCGTAGCAAATCCTGCTGATTGCAGAAGAGATCCAGCGGGCTCTTTCTGTCCTGGCTCTTCGTCTATGCGAGCAGAGACCAATCGTTCGTCCACTCCAAACTCGGATTCAGGAACCTGGGAAGTACACCACAGATGTTGTGATCAAATGGACTTGGAGCTGGCAAACAAAGGAGAGACCACAAAAGAAGTACCAACTCTCCGAAAGATGGGGTAGTGCAGATTTCCAGTAGCTACTTTCAGACATGGATCATCGTCAGAGGGATCAAACAAGCTTGCTCAGCTCACTCAGCTGCAGGATGTCTGAGATTAGGTGCCGGAGAGGTTGGTGCAAATGCACTTTCTAATAAGTAAGCAAAGAGTGACAGTAACAGTTGTGGCCTGGTTGCAATTCCTGCGGTGAGCAGAAGAGATCCAGCAGCCTCTTTCAGTCCTGGCTCTTCGTCAGTGAGGGCAGAGACCAATCGTTCGTACACTCCAAACTCGGATTCAGGACGGTTGGGGAGAGCACCAGAGATATGCTCTAAAGGAGTTGGAGATGGAAAATTAAGGAGAGACTGCAATGCAAGTGTCACCGTAGCAAATCCTGCTGATTGCAGAAGAGATCCAGCGGGCTCTTTCTGTCCTGGCTCTTCGTCTATGCGAGCAGAGACCAATCGTTCGTCCACTCCAAACTCGGATTCAGGAACCTGGGAAGTACACCACAGATGTTGTGATCAAATGGACTTGGAGCTGGCAAACAAAGGAGAGACCACAAAAGAAGTACCAACTCTCCGAAAGATGGGGTAGTGCAGATTTCCAGTAGCTACTTTCAGACAAGGATCATCGTCAGAGGGAACAAACAAACTTGCTCTGCTCACTCAGCAGCAGGACGTCTGAGATTAGTTGCCGGAGAGGTTGGTGCAAATGCACTTTCAAAAAAGTAAGCAAAGAGTGACTGTAAAAGAGGTGGCCCGGTTGCAAAGCTTCCTGACTGCTGAAGAGATCCAGCAGCCTCTTTCAGTCCTGGCTCTTCGTCTGTGCGAGCAGAGACCATTCCTTTGTGCACTCCAAACTCGGGTTCCGGACGGGTGGGGAGTGCACCATATATGTTGTACTCAAACGGACTTGGAGCTGCCAAACAAACGAGAGACTCCAATACAAGTGCCACCTCTCCAAAAGATTTTGCGCACGGAAGACTTCCAGCAGGTACTTTCAGAGATGGATCATCGTCAGAGAGATCAAAAAAACTTGCTCTGATCACTCAGCAGCAGGACGTCTGAGATTGGGTGCCGGAGAGGTTGGTGCAAATGCATTTTCAAATAAGTAAGCAAAGAGTGACAGTAGAAGTTGTGGCCTGGTTGCAATTCCTGCGGTGAGCAGAAGAGATCCAGCAGCTTCTTTCAGTCCTGGCTCTTCGTCTGTGAGGGCAGAGACCAATCGTTCGTGTACTCCAAACTCGGATTCAGGACAGCTGGGGAGAGCACCAAAGATATGCTCTAACGGACTTGGAGCTGGAAAAACAAGGAGAGACTGCAATGCAAGTGTCACCGTAGCAAATCCTGCTGATTGCAGAAGAGATCCAGCGGGCTCTTCCTGTCCTGGCTCTTCGTCTATGCGAGCAGAGACCAATCGCTCGTCCCCTCCAAACTCGGATTCAGAAACCTGGGAAGTACACCACAGACGTTGTGATCACATGGACTTGGAGCTGGCAAACAAAGGAGAGACCACAAAAGGAGTACCAACTCTCCGAAAGATGCTGTAGTGCAGATTTCCAGTAGCTACTTTCAGACATGGATCATCGTCAGAGGGATCAAACAAGCTTGCTCTGCTCACTCAGCTGCAGGATGTCTGAGATTAGTTGCCGGAGAGGTTGGTGCAAATACACTTTCAAATAAGTAAGCAAGGAGTGTCAGTAAAAGATTTGAGCTGGTTGCAAAGCTTGCTGACTGCTGAAGAGATCCAGCAGGCTCTTTCAGCCCTGGCTCTTCGTCTGTGGGAGCAGAGTCCAATCATTCGTTCAAACACAGCTACAGGGCGGCCAGGAGAACATCCAAAGATGTTGTACTCAAAGGCACTTTGAGGTGGGAAAGCAAGGAGCGAGAGCAATGCAGGTGGCACCGTTGCAAAGCTTATTGTGTGCAGAAGACGTGCAGCTGCATCTTTCAGCCCTGCCTCTTTCTCACTGGGAGCAGAGTCCAATCATTCGTGCAAACGCAGCTACAGGACGGCCGGGAGCACAACCGATGCTGTTGTATTCAAATGCACTTTGCGGTGGGAAAGCAAGGAGAGAGAGCAATGCAGGTGTCCCGGTTGCAAAGCTTACTGACTGCTGAGGAGATCCAGCAGCCTCTTTCAGTCCTGGCTCTTCGTCTGTGCGAGCAGAGACCAATCGTTCGTACACTCCAAACTCGGATTCAGGACGGCTGGGGAGTGCACCAGAGATGTGCTCAAACGGACTTGGAGCTGGCAAACAAAGGAGAGACTGCAATACAAGTACCATCTCTCAGAAAGATGCTGTGTGCAGATTTCCAGTAGCTACTTTCGGACGTGGATCATCGTCAGAGGGATCAAACAAGCTTGCTCTGCTCGCTCGGCAGCAGGACTCCTGAGATTAGTTGCCGGAGAGGTTGGTGCAAATGCACTTTCAAATAAGTAAGCAAGGAGTGACAGTAAAAGATGTGGCCCAGTTGCAAAGCTTACTAACTGCTGAATATATCCAGCAGGCTCTTTCAGTCCTGGCTCCTCGTCTCTGCGAGCAGAGACTAATCGTTCGTTCACTCCAAATTCGGGTTCAGGACGGGTGAGGAGTGCACCACATATGTTGTACTCAAACGGACTTGGAGCTGCCAAACAAAGGAGAGACTCCAATACAAGGGCCACCTCTCCAAATGATGCTGTGCACGGAAGACTTCCAGGAGCTACTTTCAGAGATGGATCATCGTCAGAGGGATCAAACAAACTTCCACTGATCACTCAGCTGCAGAACATCTGAGATTGGGTGCCGGAGAAGTTGGTGCAAATGCACTTACAGATAAGTAAGAAGGGAGTGAGAGTAAAAGAGGTGGCCCGGTTGCAAAGCTTCCTGAGTGCTGAAGAGATCCAGCAGCCTCTTTCAGTCCAGGCTCTCCGTCTGTGCGAGCAGAGACTAATCGTTCGTACACTCCAAACTCGGATTCAGGACGCCTGGGGAGTGCGCCACAGATGTTGTTCTCAAACGGACTTGGAGCTTGTAAACCAAGGAGCGATGGCAATGCAAGTGTCACCTTAGCAAATCGTGCTGTGTGCAGAAGAGATCCAGCTAGCTCTTTCAGTCCTGGCTCTTCGTCTGTGCGAGCAGAGACCAATCGTTCGCGACACCAAACTCGGATTCAGGACGGCTGGGGAGTGCTCCACAGATGTTGTGCTCAAAAGGACTTGGAGCTGGCAAACAAAGGAGAGACTGCAATACAAGTGCCACTTCTCCGAAAGATGCTTTTTTTGAGGATTTCCAGGAGTTACTTTCAGACAAGGATCATCGTCAGAGGGAACAAAGAAACTTGCTCTGCTCACTCAGCAGCAGGACGTCTGAGATTAGTTGCCGGAGAGGTTGGTGCAAATGCACTTTCAAAAAAGTAAGCAAAGAGTGACTGTAAAAGAGGTGGCCCGGTTGCAAAGCTTCCTGACTGCTGAAGAGATCCAGCAGCCTCTTTCAGTCCTGGCTCTTCGTCTGTGCGAGCAGAGACCATTCCTTTGTGCACTCCAAACTCGGGTTCCGGACGGGTGGGGAGTGCACCATATATGTTGTACTCAAACGGACTTGGAGCTGCCAAACAAACGAGAGACTCCAATACAAGTGCCACCTCTCCAAAAGATTTTGCGCACGGAAGACTTCCAGCAGGTACTTTCAGAGATGGATCATCGTCAGAGAGATCAAAAAAACTTGCTCTGATCACTCAGCAGCAGGACGTCTGAGATTGGGTGCCGGAGAGGTTGGTGCAAATGCATTTTCAAATAAGTAAGCAAAGAGTGACAGTAGAAGTTGTGGCCTGGTTGCAATTCCTGCGGTGAGCAGAAGAGATCCAGCAGCTTCTTTCAGTCCTGGCTCTTCGTCTGTGAGGGCAGAGACCAATCGTTCGTGTACTCCAAACTCGGATTCAGGACAGCTGGGGAGAGCACCAAAGATATGCTCTAACGGACTTGGAGCTGGAAAAACAAGGAGAGACTGCAATGCAAGTGTCACCGTAGCAAATCCTGCTGATTGCAGAAGAGATCCAGCGGGCTCTTCCTGTCCTGGCTCTTCGTCTATGCGAGCAGAGACCAATCGCTCGTCCCCTCCAAACTCGGATTCAGAAACCTGGGAAGTACACCACAGACGTTGTGATCACATGGACTTGGAGCTGGCAAACAAAGGAGAGACCACAAAAGGAGTACCAACTCTCCGAAAGATGCTGTAGTGCAGATTTCCAGTAGCTACTTTCAGACATGGATCATCGTCAGAGGGATCAAACAAGCTTGCTCTGCTCACTCAGCTGCAGGATGTCTGAGATTAGTTGCCGGAGAGGTTGGTGCAAATACACTTTCAAATAAGTAAGCAAGGAGTGTCAGTAAAAGATTTGAGCTGGTTGCAAAGCTTGCTGACTGCTGAAGAGATCCAGCAGGCTCTTTCAGCCCTGGCTCTTCGTCTGTGGGAGCAGAGTCCAATCATTCGTTCAAACACAGCTACAGGGCGGCCAGGAGAACATCCAAAGATGTTGTACTCAAAGGCACTTTGAGGTGGGAAAGCAAGGAGCGAGAGCAATGCAGGTGGCACCGTTGCAAAGCTTATTGTGTGCAGAAGACGTGCAGCTGCATCTTTCAGCCCTGCCTCTTTCTCACTGGGAGCAGAGTCCAATCATTCGTGCAAACGCAGCTACAGGACGGCCGGGAGCACAACCGATGCTGTTGTATTCAAATGCACTTTGCGGTGGGAAAGCAAGGAGAGAGAGCAATGCAGGTGTCCCGGTTGCAAAGCTTACTGACTGCTGAGGAGATCCAGCAGCCTCTTTCAGTCCTGGCTCTTCGTCTGTGCGAGCAGAGACCAATCGTTCGTACACTCCAAACTCGGATTCAGGACGGCTGGGGAGTGCACCAGAGATGTGCTCAAACGGACTTGGAGCTGGCAAACAAAGGAGAGACTGCAATACAAGTACCATCTCTCAGAAAGATGCTGTGTGCAGATTTCCAGTAGCTACTTTCGGACGTGGATCATCGTCAGAGGGATCAAACAAGCTTGCTCTGCTCGCTCGGCAGCAGGACTCCTGAGATTAGTTGCCGGAGAGGTTGGTGCAAATGCACTTTCAAATAAGTAAGCAAGGAGTGACAGTAAAAGATGTGGCCCAGTTGCAAAGCTTACTAACTGCTGAATATATCCAGCAGGCTCTTTCAGTCCTGGCTCCTCGTCTCTGCGAGCAGAGACTAATCGTTCGTTCACTCCAAATTCGGGTTCAGGACGGGTGAGGAGTGCACCACATATGTTGTACTCAAACGGACTTGGAGCTGCCAAACAAAGGAGAGACTCCAATACAAGGGCCACCTCTCCAAATGATGCTGTGCACGGAAGACTTCCAGGAGCTACTTTCAGAGATGGATCATCGTCAGAGGGATCAAACAAACTTCCACTGATCACTCAGCTGCAGAACATCTGAGATTGGGTGCCGGAGAAGTTGGTGCAAATGCACTTACAGATAAGTAAGAAGGGAGTGAGAGTAAAAGAGGTGGCCCGGTTGCAAAGCTTCCTGAGTGCTGAAGAGATCCAGCAGCCTCTTTCAGTCCAGGCTCTCCGTCTGTGCGAGCAGAGACTAATCGTTCGTACACTCCAAACTCGGATTCAGGACGCCTGGGGAGTGCGCCACAGATGTTGTTCTCAAACGGACTTGGAGCTTGTAAACCAAGGAGCGATGGCAATGCAAGTGTCACCTTAGCAAATCGTGCTGTGTGCAGAAGAGATCCAGCTAGCTCTTTCAGTCCTGGCTCTTCGTCTGTGCGAGCAGAGACCAATCGTTCGCGACACCAAACTCGGATTCAGGACGGCTGGGGAGTGCTCCACAGATGTTGTGCTCAAAAGGACTTGGAGCTGGCAAACAAAGGAGAGACTGCAATACAAGTGCCACTTCTCCGAAAGATGCTTTTTTTGAGGATTTCCAGGAGTTACTTTCAGACAAGGATCATCGTCAGAGGGAACAAAGAAACTTGCTCTGCTCACTCAGCAGCAGGACGTCTGAGATTAGTTGCCGGAGAGGTTGGTGCAAATGCACTTTCAAAAAAGTAAGCAAAGAGTGACTGTAAAAGAGGTGGCCCGGTTGCAAAGCTTCCTGACTGCTGAAGAGATCCAGCAGCCTCTTTCAGTCCTGGCTCTTCGTCTGTGCGAGCAGAGACCATTCCTTTGTGCACTCCAAACTCGGGTTCAGGACGGGTGGGGAGTGCACCACATATGTTGTACTCAAACGGACTTGGAGCTGCCAAACAATCGAGCGACTCCAATAAAAGTGCCACCTCTCCAAAAGATTTTGCACACGGAAGGCTTCCAGCAGGTACTTTCAGAGATGGATCATCGTCAGAGAGATCAAAAAAACTTGCTCTGATCACTCAGCAGCAGGACGTCTGAGATTGGGTGCCGGAGAGGTTGGTGCAAATGCATTTTCAAATAAGTAAGCAAAGAGTGACAGTAAAAGTTGTGGCCTGGTTGCAATTCCTGCGGTGAGCAGAAGAGATCCAGCAGCCTCTTTCAGTCCTGGCTCTTCGTCTGTGAGGGCAGAGACCAATCGTTCGTGTACTCCAAACTCGGATTCAGGACAGCTGGGGAGAGCACCAAAGATATGCTCTAACGGACTTGGAGCTGGAAAAACAAGGAGAGACTGCAATGCAAGTGTCACCGTAGCAAATCCTGCTGATTGCAGAAGAGATCCAGCGGGCTCTTCCTGTCCTGGCTCTTCGTCTATGCGAGCAGAGACCAATCGTTCGTCCCCTCCAAACTCGGATTCAGAAACCTGGGAAGTACACCACAGACGTTGTGATCACATGGACTTGGAGCTGGCAAACAAAGGAGAGACCACAAAAGGAGTACCAACTCTCCGAAAGATGCTGTAGTGCAGATTTCCAGTAGCTACTTTCAGACATGGATCATCGTCAGAGGGATCAAACAAGCTTGCTCTGCTCACTCAGCTGCAGGATGTCTGAGATTAGTTGCCGGAGAGGTTGGTGCAAATACACTTTCAAATAAGTAAGCAAGGAGTGTCAGTAAAAGATTTGAGCTGGTTGCAAAGCTTGCTGACTGCTGAAGAGATCCAGCAGGCTCTTTCAGCCCTGGCTCTTCGTCTGTGGGAGCAGAGTCCAATCATTCGTTCAAACACAGCTACAGGGCGGCCAGGAGAACATCCAAAGATGTTGTACTCAAAGGCACTTTGAGGTGGGAAAGCAAGGAGCGAGAGCAATGCAGGTGGCACCGTTGCAAAGCTTATTGTGTGCAGAAGACGTGCAGCTGCATCTTTCAGCCCTGCCTCTTTCTCACTGGGAGCAGAGTCCAATCATTCGTGCAAACGCAGCTACAGGACGGCCGGGAGCACAACCGATGCTGTTGTATTCAAATGCACTTTGCGGTGGGAAAGCAAGGAGAGAGAGCAATGCAGGTGTCCCGGTTGCAAAGCTTACTGACTGCTGAGGAGATCCAGCAGCCTCTTTCAGTCCTGGCTCTTCGTCTGTGCGAGCAGAGACCAATCGTTCGTACACTCCAAACTCGGATTCAGGACGGCTGGGGAGTGCACCAGAGATGTGCTCAAACGGACTTGGAGCTGGCAAACAAAGGAGAGACTGCAATACAAGTACCATCTCTCAGAAAGATGCTGTGTGCAGATTTCCAGTAGCTACTTTCGGACGTGGATCATCGTCAGAGGGATCAAACAAGCTTGCTCTGCTCGCTCGGCAGCAGGACTCCTGAGATTAGTTGCCGGAGAGGTTGGTGCAAATGCACTTTCAAATAAGTAAGCAAGGAGTGACAGTAAAAGATGTGGCCCAGTTGCAAAGCTTACTAACTGCTGAATATATCCAGCAGGCTCTTTCAGTCCTGGCTCCTCGTCTCTGCGAGCAGAGACTAATCGTTCGTTCACTCCAAATTCGGGTTCAGGACGGGTGAGGAGTGCACCACATATGTTGTACTCAAACGGACTTGGAGCTGCCAAACAAAGGAGAGACTCCAATACAAGGGCCACCTCTCCAAATGATGCTGTGCACGGAAGACTTCCAGGAGCTACTTTCAGAGATGGATCATCGTCAGAGGGATCAAACAAACTTCCACTGATCACTCAGCTGCAGAACATCTGAGATTGGGTGCCGGAGAGGTTGGTGCAAATGCACTTACAGATAAGTAAGAAGGGAGTGAGAGTAAAAGAGGTGGCCCGGTTGCAAAGCTTCCTGAGTGCTGAAGAGATCCAGCAGCCTCTTTCAGTCCAGGCTCTCCGCCTGTGCGAGCAGAGACTAATCGTTCGTACACTCCAAACTCGGATTCAGGACGCCTGGGGAGTGCGCCACAGATGTTGTTCTCAAACGGACTTGGAGCTTGTAAACCAAGGAGCGATGGCAATGCAAGTGTCACCTTAGCAAATCGTGCTGTGTGCAGAAGAGATCCAGCTAGCTCTTTCAGTCCTGGCTCTTCGTCTGTGCGAGCAGAGACCAATCGTTCGCGACACCAAACTCGGATTCAGGACGGCTGGGGAGTGCTCCACAGATGTTGTGCTCAAAAGGACTTGGAGCTGGCAAACAAAGGAGAGACTGCAATACAAGTGCCACTTCTCCGAAAGATGCTTTTTTTGAGGATTTCCAGGAGTTACTTTCAGACAAGGATCATCGTCAGAGGGAACAAACAAACTTGCTCTGCTCACTCAGCAGCAGGACGTCTGAGATTAGTTGCCGGAGAGGTTGGTGCAAATGCACTTTCAAAAAAGTAAGCAAAGAGTGACTGTAAAAGAGGTGGCCCGGTTGCAAAGCTTCCTGACTGCTGAAGAGATCCAGCAGCCTCTTTCAGTCCTGGCTCTTCGTCTGTGCGAGCAGAGACCATTCCTTTGTGCACTCCAAACTCGGGTTCAGGACGGGTGGGGAGTGCACCACATATGTTGTACTCAAACGGACTTGGAGCTGCCAAACAAACGAGAGACTCCAATACAAGTGCCACCTCTCCAAAAGATTTTGCACACGGAAGACTTCCAGCAGGTACTTTCAGAGATGGATCATCGTCAGAGAGATCAAAAAAACTTGCTCTGATCACTCAGCAGCAGGACGTCTGAGATTGGGTGCCGGAGAGGTTGGTGCAAATGCATTTTCAAATAAGTAAGCAAAGAGTGACAGTAAAAGTTGTGGCCTGGTTGCAATTCCTGCGGTGAGCAGAAGAGATCCAGCAGCTTCTTTCAGTCCTGGCTCTTCGTCTGTGAGGGCAGAGACCAATCGTTCGTGTACTCCAAACTCGGATTCAGGACGGCTGGGGAGAGCACCAAAGATATGCTCTAACGGACTTGGAGCTGGAAAAACAAGGAGAGACTACAACGCAAGTGTCACCGTAGCAACTCCTGCAGATTGCAGAAGAGATCCAGCGGGCTCTTTCTGTCCTGGCTCTTCGTCTATGCGAGCAGAGACCAGTCGTTCGTCCACTCCAAACTCGGATTCAGGAACCTGGGAAGTACACCACAGACGTTGTGATCACATGGACTTGGAGCTGGCAAACAAAGGAGAGACCACAAAAGAAGTACCAACTCTCCGAAAGATGCTGTAGTGCAGATTTCCAGTAGCTACTTTCAGACATGGATCATCGTCAGAGGGATCAAACAAGCTTGCTCTGCTCACTCAGCTGCAGGACGTCTGAGATTAGTTGCCGGAGAGGTTGGTGCAAATGCACTTTCAAAAAAGTAAGCAAAGAGTGACTGTAAAAGAGGTGGCCCGGTTGCAAAGCTTCCTGACTGCTGAAGAGATCCAGCAGCCTCTTTCAGTCCTGGCTCTTCGTCTGTGCGAGCAGAGACCATTCCTTTGTGCACTCCAAACTCGGGTTCAGGACGGGTGGGGAGTGCACCACATATGTTGTACTCAAACGGACTTGGAGCTGCCAAACAATCGAGCGACTCCAATAAAAGTGCCACCTCTCCAAAAGATTTTGCACACGGAAGACTTCCAGTAGGTACTTTCAGAGATGGATCATCGTCAGAGAGATCAAAAAAACTTGCTCTGATCACTCAGCAGCAGGACGTCTGAGATTGGGTGCCGGAGAGGTTGGTGCAAATGCATTTTCAAATAAGTAAGCAAAGAGTGACAGTAAAAGTTGTGGCCTGGTTGCAATTCCTGCGGTGAGCAGAAGAGATCCAGCAGCCTCTTTCAGTCCTGGCTCTTCGTCTGTGAGGGCAGAGACCAATCGTTCGTGTACTCCAAACTCGGATTCAGGACGGCTGGGGAGAGCACCAAAGATATGCTCTAACGGACTTGGAGCTGGAAAAACAAGGAGAGACTGCAATGCAAGTGTCACCGTAGCAAATCCTGCTGATTGCAGAAGAGATCCAGCGGGCTCTTCCTGTCCTGGCTCTTCGTCTATGCGAGCAGAGACCAATCGTTCGTCCCCTCCAAACTCGGATTCAGAAACCTGGGAAGTACACCACAGACGTTGTGATCACATGGACTTGGAGCTGGCAAACAAAGGAGAGACCACAAAAGGAGTACCAACTCTCCGAAAGATGCTGTAGTGCAGATTTCCAGTAGCTACTTTCAGACATGGATCATCGTCAGAGGGATCAAACAAGCTTGCTCTGCTCACTCAGCTGCAGGATGTCTGAGATTAGTTGCCGGAGAGGTTGGTGCAAATACACTTTCAAATAAGTAAGCAAGGAGTGTCAGTAAAAGATTTGAGCTGGTTGCAAAGCTTGCTGACTGCTGAAGAGATCCAGCAGGCTCTTTCAGCCCTGGCTCTTCGTCTGTGGGAGCAGAGTCCAATCATTCGTTCAAACACAGCTACAGGGCGGCCAGGAGAACATCCAAAGATGTTGTACTCAAAGGCACTTTGAGGTGGGAAAGCAAGGAGCGAGAGCAATGCAGGTGGCACCGTTGCAAAGCTTATTGTGTGCAGAAGACGTGCAGCTGCATCTTTCAGCCCTGCCTCTTTCTCACTGGGAGCAGAGTCCAATCATTCGTGCAAACGCAGCTACAGGACGGCCGGGAGCACAACCGATGCTGTTGTATTCAAATGCACTTTGCGGTGGGAAAGCAAGGAGAGAGAGCAATGCAGGTGTCCCGGTTGCAAAGCTTACTGACTGCTGAGGAGATCCAGCAGCCTCTTTCAGTCCTGGCTCTTCGTCTGTGCGAGCAGAGACCAATCGTTCGTACACTCCAAACTCGGATTCAGGACGGCTGGGGAGTGCACCAGAGATGTGCTCAAACGGACTTGGAGCTGGCAAACAAAGGAGAGACTGCAATACAAGTACCATCTCTCAGAAAGATGCTGTGTGCAGATTTCCAGTAGCTACTTTCGGACGTGGATCATCGTCAGAGGGATCAAACAAGCTTGCTCTGCTCGCTCGGCAGCAGGACTCCTGAGATTAGTTGCCGGAGAGGTTGGTGCAAATGCACTTTCAAATAAGTAAGCAAGGAGTGACAGTAAAAGATGTGGCCCAGTTGCAAAGCTTACTAACTGCTGAATATATCCAGCAGGCTCTTTCAGTCCTGGCTCCTCGTCTCTGCGAGCAGAGACTAATCGTTCGTTCACTCCAAATTCGGGTTCAGGACGGGTGAGGAGTGCACCACATATGTTGTACTCAAACGGACTTGGAGCTGCCAAACAAAGGAGAGACTCCAATACAAGGGCCACCTCTCCAAATGATGCTGTGCACGGAAGACTTCCAGGAGCTACTTTCAGAGATGGATCATCGTCAGAGGGATCAAACAAACTTCCACTGATCACTCAGCTGCAGAACATCTGAGATTGGGTGCCGGAGAAGTTGGTGCAAATGCACTTACAGATAAGTAAGAAGGGAGTGAGAGTAAAAGAGGTGGCCCGGTTGCAAAGCTTCCTGAGTGCTGAAGAGATCCAGCAGCCTCTTTCAGTCCAGGCTCTCCGTCTGTGCGAGCAGAGACTAATCGTTCGTACACTCCAAACTCGGATTCAGGACGCCTGGGGAGTGCGCCACAGATGTTGTTCTCAAACGGACTTGGAGCTTGTAAACCAAGGAGCGATGGCAATGCAAGTGTCACCTTAGCAAATCGTGCTGTGTGCAGAAGAGATCCAGCTAGCTCTTTCAGTCCTGGCTCTTCGTCTGTGCGAGCAGAGACCAATCGTTCGCGACACCAAACTCGGATTCAGGACGGCTGGGGAGTGCTCCACAGATGTTGTGCTCAAAAGGACTTGGAGCTGGCAAACAAAGGAGAGACTGCAATACAAGTGCCACTTCTCCGAAAGATGCTTTTTTTGAGGATTTCCAGGAGTTACTTTCAGACAAGGATCATCGTCAGAGGGAACAAAGAAACTTGCTCTGCTCACTCAGCAGCAGGACGTCTGAGATTAGTTGCCGGAGAGGTTGGTGCAAATGCACTTTCAAAAAAGTAAGCAAAGAGTGACTGTAAAAGAGGTGGCCCGGTTGCAAAGCTTCCTGACTGCTGAAGAGATCCAGCAGGCTCTTTCAGTCCTGGCTCTTCGTCTGTGCGAGCAGAGACCATTCCTTTGTGCACTCCAAACTCGGGTTCAGGACGGGTGGGGAGTGCACCACATATGTTGTACTCAAACGGACTTGGAGCTGCCAAACAAACGAGAGACTCCAATACAAGTGCCACCTCTCCAAAAGATTTTGCACACGGAAGACTTCCAGCAGGTACTTTCAGAGATGGATCATCGTCAGAGAGATCAAAAAAACTTGCTCTGATCACTCAGCAGCAGGACGTCTGAGATTGGGTGCCGGAGAGGTTGGTGCAAATGCATTTTCAAATAAGTAAGCAAAGAGTGACAGTAAAAGTTGTGGCCTGGTTGCAATTCCTGCGGTGAGCAGAAGAGATCCAGCAGCTTCTTTCAGTCCTGGCTCTTCGTCTGTGAGGGCAGAGACCAATCGTTCGTGTACTCCAAACTCGGATTCAGGACGGCTGGGGAGAGCACCAAAGATATGCTCTAACGGACTTGGAGCTGGAAAAACAAGGAGAGACTACAACGCAAGTGTCACCGTAGCAACTCCTGCAGATTGCAGAAGAGATCCAGCGGGCTCTTTCTGTCCTGGCTCTTCGTCTATGCGAGCAGAGACCAGTCGTTCGTCCACTCCAAACTCGGATTCAGGAACCTGGGAAGTACACCACAGACGTTGTGATCACATGGACTTGGAGCTGGCAAACAAAGGAGAGACCACAAAAGAAGTACCAACTCTCCGAAAGATGCTGTAGTGCAGATTTCCAGTAGCTACTTTCAGACATGGATCATCGTCAGAGGGATCAAACAAGCTTGCTCTGCTCACTCAGCTGCAGGACGTCTGAGATTAGTTGCCGGAGAGGTTGGTGCAAATGCACTTTCAAAAAAGTAAGCAAAGAGTGACTGTAAAAGAGGTGGCCCGGTTGCAAAGCTTCCTGACTGCTGAAGAGATCCAGCAGCCTCTTTCAGTCCTGGCTCTTCGTCTGTGCGAGCAGAGACCATTCCTTTGTGCACTCCAAACTCGGGTTCAGGACGGGTGGGGAGTGCACCACATATGTTGTACTCAAACGGACTTGGAGCTGCCAAACAATCGAGCGACTCCAATAAAAGTGCCACCTCTCCAAAAGATTTTGCACACGGAAGACTTCCAGGAGGTACTTTCAGAGATGGATCATCGTCAGAGAGATCAAAAAAACTTGCTCTGATCACTCAGCAGCAGGACGTCTGAGATTGGGTGCCGGAGAGGTTGGTGCAAATGCATTTTCAAATAAGTAAGCAAAGAGTGACAGTAAAAGTTGTGGCCTGGTTGCAATTCCTGCGGTGAGCAGAAGAGATCCAGCAGCTTCTTTCAGTCCTGGCTCTTCGTCTGTGAGGGCAGAGACCAATCGTTCGTGTACTCCAAACTCGGATTCAGGACGGCTGGGGAGAGCACCAAAGATATGCTCTAACGGACTTGGAGCTGGAAAAACAAGGAGAGACTGCAACGCAAGTGTCACCGTAGCAAATCCTGCTGATTGCAGAAGAGATCCAGCGGGCTCTTCCTGTCCTGGCTCTTCGTCTATGCGAGCAGAGACCAATCGTTCGTCCCCTCCAAACTCGGATTCAGAAACCTGGGAAGTACACCACAGACGTTGTGATCACATGGACTTGGAGCTGGCAAACAAAGGAGAGACCACAAAAGGAGTACCAACTCTCCGAAAGATGCTGTAGTGCAGATTTCCAGTAGCTACTTTCAGACATGGATCATCGTCAGAGGGATCAAACAAGCTTGCTCTGCTCACTCAGCTGCAGGATGTCTGAGATTAGTTGCCGGAGAGGTTGGTGCAAATACACTTTCAAATAAGTAAGCAAGGAGTGTCAGTAAAAGATTTGAGCTGGTTGCAAAGCTTGCTGACTGCTGAAGAGATCCAGCAGGCTCTTTCAGCCCTGGCTCTTCGTCTGTGGGAGCAGAGTCCAATCATTCGTTCAAACACAGCTACAGGGCGGCCAGGAGAACATCCAAAGATGTTGTACTCAAAGGCACTTTGAGGTGGGAAAGCAAGGAGCGAGAGCAATGCAGGTGGCACCGTTGCAAAGCTTATTGTGTGCAGAAGACGTGCAGCTGCATCTTTCAGCCCTGCCTCTTTCTCACTGGGAGCAGAGTCCAATCATTCGTGCAAACGCAGCTACAGGACGGCCGGGAGCACAACCGATGCTGTTGTATTCAAATGCACTTTGCGGTGGGAAAGCAAGGAGAGAGAGCAATGCAGGTGTCCCGGTTGCAAAGCTTACTGACTGCTGAGGAGATCCAGCAGCCTCTTTCAGTCCTGGCTCTTCGTCTGTGCGAGCAGAGACCAATCGTTCGTACACTCCAAACTCGGATTCAGGACGGCTGGGGAGTGCACCAGAGATGTGCTCAAACGGACTTGGAGCTGGCAAACAAAGGAGAGACTGCAATACAAGTACCATCTCTCAGAAAGATGCTGTGTGCAGATTTCCAGTAGCTACTTTCGGACGTGGATCATCGTCAGAGGGATCAAACAAGCTTGCTCTGCTCGCTCGGCAGCAGGACTCCTGAGATTAGTTGCCGGAGAGGTTGGTGCAAATGCACTTTCAAATAAGTAAGCAAGGAGTGACAGTAAAAGATGTGGCCCAGTTGCAAAGCTTACTAACTGCTGAATATATCCAGCAGGCTCTTTCAGTCCTGGCTCCTCGTCTCTGCGAGCAGAGACTAATCGTTCGTTCACTCCAAATTCGGGTTCAGGACGGGTGAGGAGTGCACCACATATGTTGTACTCAAACGGACTTGGAGCTGCCAAACAAAGGAGAGACTCCAATACAAGGGCCACCTCTCCAAATGATGCTGTGCACGGAAGACTTCCAGGAGCTACTTTCAGAGATGGATCATCGTCAGAGGGATCAAACAAACTTCCACTGATCACTCAGCTGCAGAACATCTGAGATTGGGTGCCGGAGAGGTTGGTGCAAATGCACTTACAGATAAGTAAGAAGGGAGTGAGAGTAAAAGAGGTGGCCCGGTTGCAAAGCTTCCTGAGTGCTGAAGAGATCCAGCAGCCTCTTTCAGTCCAGGCTCTCCGCCTGTGCGAGCAGAGACTAATCGTTCGTACACTCCAAACTCGGATTCAGGACGCCTGGGGAGTGCGCCACAGATGTTGTTCTCAAACGGACTTGGAGCTTGTAAACCAAGGAGCGATGGCAATGCAAGTGTCACCTTAGCAAATCGTGCTGTGTGCAGAAGAGATCCAGCTAGCTCTTTCAGTCCTGGCTCTTCGTCTGTGCGAGCAGAGACCAATCGTTCGCGACACCAAACTCGGATTCAGGACGGCTGGGGAGTGCTCCACAGATGTTGTGCTCAAAAGGACTTGGAGCTGGCAAACAAAGGAGAGACTGCAATACAAGTGCCACTTCTCCGAAAGATGCTTTTTTTGAGGATTTCCAGGAGTTACTTTCAGACAAGGATCATCGTCAGAGGGAACAAACAAACTTGCTCTGCTCACTCAGCAGCAGGACGTCTGAGATTAGTTGCCGGAGAGGTTGGTGCAAATGCACTTTCAAAAAAGTAAGCAAAGAGTGACTGTAAAAGAGGTGGCCCGGTTGCAAAGCTTCCTGACTGCTGAAGAGATCCAGCAGCCTCTTTCAGTCCTGGCTCTTCGTCTGTGCGAGCAGAGACCATTCCTTTGTGCACTCCAAACTCGGGTTCAGGACGGGTGGGGAGTGCACCACATATGTTGTACTCAAACGGACTTGGAGCTGCCAAACAAAGGAGAGACTCCAATACAAGTGCCACCTCTCCAAAAGATTTTGCACACGGAAGACTTCCAGCAGGTACTTTCAGAGATGGATCATCGTCAGAGAGATCAAAAAAACTTGCTCTGATCACTCAGCAGCAGGACGTCTGAGATTGGGTGCCGGAGAGGTTGGTGCAAATGCATTTTCAAATAAGTAAGCAAAGAGTGACAGTAAAAGTTGTGGCCTGGTTGCAATTCCTGCGGTGAGCAGAAGAGATCCAGCAGCTTCTTTCAGTCCTGGCTCTTCGTCTGTGAGGGCAGAGACCAATCGTTCGTGTACTCCAAACTCGGATTCAGGACGGCTGGGGAGAGCACCAAAGATATGCTCTAACGGACTTGGAGCTGGAAAAACAAGGAGAGACTACAACGCAAGTGTCACCGTAGCAACTCCTGCAGATTGCAGAAGAGATCCAGCGGGCTCTTTCTGTCCTGGCTCTTCGTCTATGCGAGCAGAGACCAGTCGTTCGTCCACTCCAAACTCGGATTCAGGAACCTGGGAAGTACACCACAGACGTTGTGATCACATGGACTTGGAGCTGGCAAACAAAGGAGAGACCACAAAAGAAGTACCAACTCTCCGAAAGATGCTGTAGTGCAGATTTCCAGTAGCTACTTTCAGACATGGATCATCGTCAGAGGGATCAAACAAGCTTGCTCTGCTCACTCAGCTGCAGGACGTCTGAGATTAGTTGCCGGAGAGGTTGGTGCAAATGCACTTTCAAAAAAGTAAGCAAAGAGTGACTGTAAAAGAGGTGGCCCGGTTGCAAAGCTTCCTGACTGCTGAAGAGATCCAGCAGCCTCTTTCAGTCCTGGCTCTTCGTCTGTGCGAGCAGAGACCATTCCTTTGTGCACTCCAAACTCGGGTTCAGGACGGGTGGGGAGTGCACCACATATGTTGTACTCAAACGGACTTGGAGCTGCCAAACAATCGAGCGACTCCAATAAAAGTGCCACCTCTCCAAAAGATTTTGCACACGGAAGACTTCCAGCAGGTACTTTCAGAGATGGATCATCGTCAGAGAGATCAAAAAAACTTGCTCTGATCACTCAGCAGCAGGACGTCTGAGATTGGGTGCCGGAGAGGTTGGTGCAAATGCATTTTCAAATAAGTAAGCAAAGAGTGACAGTAAAAGTTGTGGCCTGGTTGCAATTCCTGCGGTGAGCAGAAGAGATCCAGCAGCCTCTTTCAGTCCTGGCTCTTCGTCTGTGAGGGCAGAGACCAATCGTTCGTGTACTCCAAACTCGGATTCAGGACGGCTGGGGAGAGCACCAAAGATATGCTCTAACGGACTTGGAGCTGGAAAAACAAGGAGAGACTGCAATGCAAGTGTCACCGTAGCAAATCCTGCTGATTGCAGAAGAGATCCAGCGGGCTCTTCCTGTCCTGGCTCTTCGTCTATGCGAGCAGAGACCAATCGTTCGTCCACTCCAAACTCGGATTCAGGAACCTGGGAAGTACACCACAGACGTTGTGATCACATGGACTTGGAGCTGGCAAACAAAGGAGAGACCACAAAAGAAGTACCAACTCTCCGAAAGATGCTGTAGTGCAGATTTCCAGTAGCTACTTTCAGACATGGATCATCGTCAGAGGGATCAAACAAGCTTGCTCTGCTCACTCAGCTGCAGGACGTCTGAGATTAGTTGCCGGAGAGGTTGGTGCAAATACACTTTCAAATAAGTAAGCAAGGAGTGTCAGTAAAAGATTTGAGCTGGTTGCAAAGCTTGCTGACTGCTGAAGAGATCCAGCAGGCTCTTTCAGCCCTGGCTCTTCGTCTGTGGGAGCAGAGTCCAATCATTCGTTCAAACACAGCTACAGGGCGGCCAGGAGAACATCCAAAGATGTTGTACTCAAAGGCACTTTGAGGTGGGAAAGCAAGGAGCGAGAGCAATGCAGGTGGCACCGTTGCAAAGCTTATTGTGTGCAGAAGACGTGCAGCTGCATCTTTCAGCCCTGCCTCTTTCTCACTGGGAGCAGAGTCCAATCATTCGTGCAAACGCAGCTACAGGACGGCCGGGAGCACAACCGATGCTGTTGTATTCAAATGCACTTTGCGGTGGGAAAGCAAGGAGAGAGAGCAATGCAGGTGTCCCGGTTGCAAAGCTTACTGACTGCTGAGGAGATCCAGCAGCCTCTTTCAGTCCTGGCTCTTCGTCTGTGCGAGCAGAGACCAATCGTTCGTACACTCCAAACTCGGATTCAGGACGGCTGGGGAGTGCACCAGAGATGTGCTCAAACGGACTTGGAGCTGGCAAACAAAGGAGAGACTGCAATACAAGTACCATCTCTCAGAAAGATGCTGTGTGCAGATTTCCAGTAGCTACTTTCGGACGTGGATCATCGTCAGAGGGATCAAACAAGCTTGCTCTGCTCGCTCGGCAGCAGGACTCCTGAGATTAGTTGCCGGAGAGGTTGGTGCAAATGCACTTTCAAATAAGTAAGCAAGGAGTGACAGTAAAAGATGTGGCCCAGTTGCAAAGCTTACTAACTGCTGAATATATCCAGCAGGCTCTTTCAGTCCTGGCTCCTCGTCTCTGCGAGCAGAGACTAATCGTTCGTTCACTCCAAATTCGGGTTCAGGACGGGTGAGGAGTGCACCACATATGTTGTACTCAAACGGACTTGGAGCTGCCAAACAAAGGAGAGACTCCAATACAAGGGCCACCTCTCCAAATGATGCTGTGCACGGAAGACTTCCAGGAGCTACTTTCAGAGATGGATCATCGTCAGAGGGATCAAACAAACTTCCACTGATCACTCAGCTGCAGAACATCTGAGATTGGGTGCCGGAGAAGTTGGTGCAAATGCACTTACAGATAAGTAAGAAGGGAGTGAGAGTAAAAGAGGTGGCCCGGTTGCAAAGCTTCCTGAGTGCTGAAGAGATCCAGCAGCCTCTTTCAGTCCAGGCTCTCCGTCTGTGCGAGCAGAGACTAATCGTTCGTACACTCCAAACTCGGATTCAGGACGCCTGGGGAGTGCGCCACAGATGTTGTTCTCAAACGGACTTGGAGCTTGTAAACCAAGGAGCGATGGCAATGCAAGTGTCACCTTAGCAAATCGTGCTGTGTGCAGAAGAGATCCAGCTAGCTCTTTCAGTCCTGGCTCTTCGTCTGTGCGAGCAGAGACCAATCGTTCGCGACACCAAACTCGGATTCAGGACGGCTGGGGAGTGCTCCACAGATGTTGTGCTCAAAAGGACTTGGAGCTGGCAAACAAAGGAGAGACTGCAATACAAGTGCCACTTCTCCGAAAGATGCTTTTTTTGAGGATTTCCAGGAGTTACTTTCAGACAAGGATCATCGTCAGAGGGAACAAAGAAACTTGCTCTGCTCACTCAGCAGCAGGACGTCTGAGATTAGTTGCCGGAGAGGTTGGTGCAAATGCACTTTCAAAAAAGTAAGCAAAGAGTGACTGTAAAAGAGGTGGCCCGGTTGCAAAGCTTCCTGACTGCTGAAGAGATCCAGCAGGCTCTTTCAGTCCTGGCTCTTCGTCTGTGCGAGCAGAGACCATTCCTTTGTGCACTCCAAACTCGGGTTCAGGACGGGTGGGGAGTGCACCACATATGTTGTACTCAAACGGACTTGGAGCTGCCAAACAAACGAGAGACTCCAATACAAGTGCCACCTCTCCAAAAGATTTTGCACACGGAAGACTTCCAGCAGGTACTTTCAGAGATGGATCATCGTCAGAGAGATCAAAAAAACTTGCTCTGATCACTCAGCAGCAGGACGTCTGAGATTGGGTGCCGGAGAGGTTGGTGCAAATGCATTTTCAAATAAGTAAGCAAAGAGTGACAGTAAAAGTTGTGGCCTGGTTGCAATTCCTGCGGTGAGCAGAAGAGATCCAGCAGCTTCTTTCAGTCCTGGCTCTTCGTCTGTGAGGGCAGAGACCAATCGTTCGTGTACTCCAAACTCGGATTCAGGACGGCTGGGGAGAGCACCAAAGATATGCTCTAACGGACTTGGAGCTGGAAAAACAAGGAGAGACTACAACGCAAGTGTCACCGTAGCAACTCCTGCAGATTGCAGAAGAGATCCAGCGGGCTCTTTCTGTCCTGGCTCTTCGTCTATGCGAGCAGAGACCAGTCGTTCGTCCACTCCAAACTCGGATTCAGGAACCTGGGAAGTACACCACAGACGTTGTGATCACATGGACTTGGAGCTGGCAAACAAAGGAGAGACCACAAAAGAAGTACCAACTCTCCGAAAGATGCTGTAGTGCAGATTTCCAGTAGCTACTTTCAGACATGGATCATCGTCAGAGGGATCAAACAAGCTTGCTCTGCTCACTCAGCTGCAGGACGTCTGAGATTAGTTGCCGGAGAGGTTGGTGCAAATGCACTTTCAAAAAAGTAAGCAAAGAGTGACTGTAAAAGAGGTGGCCCGGTTGCAAAGCTTCCTGACTGCTGAAGAGATCCAGCAGCCTCTTTCAGTCCTGGCTCTTCGTCTGTGCGAGCAGAGACCATTCCTTTGTGCACTCCAAACTCGGGTTCAGGACGGGTGGGGAGTGCACCACATATGTTGTACTCAAACGGACTTGGAGCTGCCAAACAATCGAGCGACTCCAATAAAAGTGCCACCTCTCCAAAAGATTTTGCACACGGAAGACTTCCAGCAGGTACTTTCAGAGATGGATCATCGTCAGAGAGATCAAAAAAACTTGCTCTGATCACTCAGCAGCAGGACGTCTGAGATTGGGTGCCGGAGAGGTTGGTGCAAATGCATTTTCAAATAAGTAAGCAAAGAGTGACAGTAAAAGTTGTGGCCTGGTTGCAATTCCTGCGGTGAGCAGAAGAGATCCAGCAGCTTCTTTCAGTCCTGGCTCTTCGTCTGTGAGGGCAGAGACCAATCGTTCGTGTACTCCAAACTCGGATTCAGGACGGCTGGGGAGAGCACCAAAGATATGCTCTAACGGACTTGGAGCTGGAAAAACAAGGAGAGACTGCAACGCAAGTGTCACCGTAGCAAATCCTGCTGATTGCAGAAGAGATCCAGCGGGCTCTTCCTGTCCTGGCTCTTCGTCTATGCGAGCAGAGACCAATCGTTCGTCCCCTCCAAACTCGGATTCAGAAACCTGGGAAGTACACCACAGACGTTGTGATCACATGGACTTGGAGCTGGCAAACAAAGGAGAGACCACAAAAGGAGTACCAACTCTCCGAAAGATGCTGTAGTGCAGATTTCCAGTAGCTACTTTCAGACATGGATCATCGTCAGAGGGATCAAACAAGCTTGCTCTGCTCACTCAGCTGCAGGATGTCTGAGATTAGTTGCCGGAGAGGTTGGTGCAAATACACTTTCAAATAAGTAAGCAAGGAGTGTCAGTAAAAGATTTGAGCTGGTTGCAAAGCTTGCTGACTGCTGAAGAGATCCAGCAGGCTCTTTCAGCCCTGGCTCTTCGTCTGTGGGAGCAGAGTCCAATCATTCGTTCAAACACAGCTACAGGGCGGCCAGGAGAACATCCAAAGATGTTGTACTCAAAGGCACTTTGAGGTGGGAAAGCAAGGAGCGAGAGCAATGCAGGTGGCACCGTTGCAAAGCTTATTGTGTGCAGAAGACGTGCAGCTGCATCTTTCAGCCCTGCCTCTTTCTCACTGGGAGCAGAGTCCAATCATTCGTGCAAACGCAGCTACAGGACGGCCGGGAGCACAACCGATGCTGTTGTATTCAAATGCACTTTGCGGTGGGAAAGCAAGGAGAGAGAGCAATGCAGGTGTCCCGGTTGCAAAGCTTACTGACTGCTGAGGAGATCCAGCAGCCTCTTTCAGTCCTGGCTCTTCGTCTGTGCGAGCAGAGACCAATCGTTCGTACACTCCAAACTCGGATTCAGGACGGCTGGGGAGTGCACCAGAGATGTGCTCAAACGGACTTGGAGCTGGCAAACAAAGGAGAGACTGCAATACAAGTACCATCTCTCAGAAAGATGCTGTGTGCAGATTTCCAGTAGCTACTTTCGGACGTGGATCATCGTCAGAGGGATCAAACAAGCTTGCTCTGCTCGCTCGGCAGCAGGACTCCTGAGATTAGTTGCCGGAGAGGTTGGTGCAAATGCACTTTCAAATAAGTAAGCAAGGAGTGACAGTAAAAGATGTGGCCCAGTTGCAAAGCTTACTAACTGCTGAATATATCCAGCAGGCTCTTTCAGTCCTGGCTCCTCGTCTCTGCGAGCAGAGACTAATCGTTCGTTCACTCCAAATTCGGGTTCAGGACGGGTGAGGAGTGCACCACATATGTTGTACTCAAACGGACTTGGAGCTGCCAAACAAAGGAGAGACTCCAATACAAGGGCCACCTCTCCAAATGATGCTGTGCACGGAAGACTTCCAGGAGCTACTTTCAGAGATGGATCATCGTCAGAGGGATCAAACAAACTTCCACTGATCACTCAGCTGCAGAACATCTGAGATTGGGTGCCGGAGAGGTTGGTGCAAATGCACTTACAGATAAGTAAGAAGGGAGTGAGAGTAAAAGAGGTGGCCCGGTTGCAAAGCTTCCTGAGTGCTGAAGAGATCCAGCAGCCTCTTTCAGTCCAGGCTCTCCGCCTGTGCGAGCAGAGACTAATCGTTCGTACACTCCAAACTCGGATTCAGGACGCCTGGGGAGTGCGCCACAGATGTTGTTCTCAAACGGACTTGGAGCTTGTAAACCAAGGAGCGATGGCAATGCAAGTGTCACCTTAGCAAATCGTGCTGTGTGCAGAAGAGATCCAGCTAGCTCTTTCAGTCCTGGCTCTTCGTCTGTGCGAGCAGAGACCAATCGTTCGCGACACCAAACTCGGATTCAGGACGGCTGGGGAGTGCTCCACAGATGTTGTGCTCAAAAGGACTTGGAGCTGGCAAACAAAGGAGAGACTGCAATACAAGTGCCACTTCTCCGAAAGATGCTTTTTTTGAGGATTTCCAGGAGTTACTTTCAGACAAGGATCATCGTCAGAGGGAACAAACAAACTTGCTCTGCTCACTCAGCAGCAGGACGTCTGAGATTAGTTGCCGGAGAGGTTGGTGCAAATGCACTTTCAAAAAAGTAAGCAAAGAGTGACTGTAAAAGAGGTGGCCCGGTTGCAAAGCTTCCTGACTGCTGAAGAGATCCAGCAGCCTCTTTCAGTCCTGGCTCTTCGTCTGTGCGAGCAGAGACCATTCCTTTGTGCACTCCAAACTCGGGTTCAGGACGGGTGGGGAGTGCACCACATATGTTGTACTCAAACGGACTTGGAGCTGCCAAACAAAGGAGAGACTCCAATACAAGTGCCACCTCTCCAAAAGATTTTGCACACGGAAGACTTCCAGCAGG
This sequence comes from Ara ararauna, assembly GCA_028858755.1. Classification (NCBI taxonomy): domain Eukaryota; kingdom Metazoa; phylum Chordata; class Aves; order Psittaciformes; family Psittacidae; genus Ara; species Ara ararauna. The sequence goes on from CM054380.1 coordinate 21,784,351, forward strand.
TACTTTCAGAGATGGATCATCGTCAGAGAGATCAAAAAAACTTGCTCTGATCACTCAGCAGCAGGACGTCTGAGATTGGGTGCCGGAGAGGTTGGTGCAAATGCATTTTCAAATAAGTAAGCAAAGAGTGACAGTAAAAGTTGTGGCCTGGTTGCAATTCCTGCGGTGAGCAGAAGAGATCCAGCAGCTTCTTTCAGTCCTGGCTCTTCGTCTGTGAGGGCAGAGACCAATCGTTCGTGTACTCCAAACTCGGATTCAGGACGGCTGGGGAGAGCACCAAAGATATGCTCTAACGGACTTGGAGCTGGAAAAACAAGGAGAGACTACAACGCAAGTGTCACCGTAGCAACTCCTGCAGATTGCAGAAGAGATCCAGCGGGCTCTTTCTGTCCTGGCTCTTCGTCTATGCGAGCAGAGACCAGTCGTTCGTCCACTCCAAACTCGGATTCAGGAACCTGGGAAGTACACCACAGACGTTGTGATCACATGGACTTGGAGCTGGCAAACAAAGGAGAGACCACAAAAGAAGTACCAACTCTCCGAAAGATGCTGTAGTGCAGATTTCCAGTAGCTACTTTCAGACATGGATCATCGTCAGAGGGATCAAACAAGCTTGCTCTGCTCACTCAGCTGCAGGACGTCTGAGATTAGTTGCCGGAGAGGTTGGTGCAAATGCACTTTCAAAAAAGTAAGCAAAGAGTGACTGTAAAAGAGGTGGCCCGGTTGCAAAGCTTCCTGACTGCTGAAGAGATCCAGCAGCCTCTTTCAGTCCTGGCTCTTCGTCTGTGCGAGCAGAGACCATTCCTTTGTGCACTCCAAACTCGGGTTCAGGACGGGTGGGGAGTGCACCACATATGTTGTACTCAAACGGACTTGGAGCTGCCAAACAATCGAGCGACTCCAATAAAAGTGCCACCTCTCCAAAAGATTTTGCACACGGAAGACTTCCAGCAGGTACTTTCAGAGATGGATCATCGTCAGAGAGATCAAAAAAACTTGCTCTGATCACTCAGCAGCAGGACGTCTGAGATTGGGTGCCGGAGAGGTTGGTGCAAATGCATTTTCAAATAAGTAAGCAAAGAGTGACAGTAAAAGTTGTGGCCTGGTTGCAATTCCTGCGGTGAGCAGAAGAGATCCAGCAGCCTCTTTCAGTCCTGGCTCTTCGTCTGTGAGGGCAGAGACCAATCGTTCGTGTACTCCAAACTCGGATTCAGGACGGCTGGGGAGAGCACCAAAGATATGCTCTAACGGACTTGGAGCTGGAAAAACAAGGAGAGACTGCAATGCAAGTGTCACCGTAGCAAATCCTGCTGATTGCAGAAGAGATCCAGCGGGCTCTTCCTGTCCTGGCTCTTCGTCTATGCGAGCAGAGACCAATCGTTCGTCCACTCCAAACTCGGATTCAGGAACCTGGGAAGTACACCACAGACGTTGTGATCACATGGACTTGGAGCTGGCAAACAAAGGAGAGACCACAAAAGAAGTACCAACTCTCCGAAAGATGCTGTAGTGCAGATTTCCAGTAGCTACTTTCAGACATGGATCATCGTCAGAGGGATCAAACAAGCTTGCTCTGCTCACTCAGCTGCAGGACGTCTGAGATTAGTTGCCGGAGAGGTTGGTGCAAATACACTTTCAAATAAGTAAGCAAGGAGTGTCAGTAAAAGATTTGAGCTGGTTGCAAAGCTTGCTGACTGCTGAAGAGATCCAGCAGGCTCTTTCAGCCCTGGCTCTTCGTCTGTGGGAGCAGAGTCCAATCATTCGTTCAAACACAGCTACAGGGCGGCCAGGAGAACATCCAAAGATGTTGTACTCAAAGGCACTTTGAGGTGGGAAAGCAAGGAGCGAGAGCAATGCAGGTGGCACCGTTGCAAAGCTTATTGTGTGCAGAAGACGTGCAGCTGCATCTTTCAGCCCTGCCTCTTTCTCACTGGGAGCAGAGTCCAATCATTCGTGCAAACGCAGCTACAGGACGGCCGGGAGCACAACCGATGCTGTTGTATTCAAATGCACTTTGCGGTGGGAAAGCAAGGAGAGAGAGCAATGCAGGTGTCCCGGTTGCAAAGCTTACTGACTGCTGAGGAGATCCAGCAGCCTCTTTCAGTCCTGGCTCTTCGTCTGTGCGAGCAGAGACCAATCGTTCGTACACTCCAAACTCGGATTCAGGACGGCTGGGGAGTGCACCAGAGATGTGCTCAAACGGACTTGGAGCTGGCAAACAAAGGAGAGACTGCAATACAAGTACCATCTCTCAGAAAGATGCTGTGTGCAGATTTCCAGTAGCTACTTTCGGACGTGGATCATCGTCAGAGGGATCAAACAAGCTTGCTCTGCTCGCTCGGCAGCAGGACTCCTGAGATTAGTTGCCGGAGAGGTTGGTGCAAATGCACTTTCAAATAAGTAAGCAAGGAGTGACAGTAAAAGATGTGGCCCAGTTGCAAAGCTTACTAACTGCTGAATATATCCAGCAGGCTCTTTCAGTCCTGGCTCCTCGTCTCTGCGAGCAGAGACTAATCGTTCGTTCACTCCAAATTCGGGTTCAGGACGGGTGAGGAGTGCACCACATATGTTGTACTCAAACGGACTTGGAGCTGCCAAACAAAGGAGAGACTCCAATACAAGGGCCACCTCTCCAAATGATGCTGTGCACGGAAGACTTCCAGGAGCTACTTTCAGAGATGGATCATCGTCAGAGGGATCAAACAAACTTCCACTGATCACTCAGCTGCAGAACATCTGAGATTGGGTGCCGGAGAGGTTGGTGCAAATGCACTTACAGATAAGTAAGAAGGGAGTGAGAGTAAAAGAGGTGGCCCGGTTGCAAAGCTTCCTGAGTGCTGAAGAGATCCAGCAGCCTCTTTCAGTCCAGGCTCTCCGCCTGTGCGAGCAGAGACTAATCGTTCGTACACTCCAAACTCGGATTCAGGACGCCTGGGGAGTGCGCCACAGATGTTGTTCTCAAACGGACTTGGAGCTTGTAAACCAAGGAGCGATGGCAATGCAAGTGTCACCTTAGCAAATCGTGCTGTGTGCAGAAGAGATCCAGCTAGCTCTTTCAGTCCTGGCTCTTCGTCTGTGCGAGCAGAGACCAATCGTTCGCGACACCAAACTCGGATTCAGGACGGCTGGGGAGTGCTCCACAGATGTTGTGCTCAAAAGGACTTGGAGCTGGCAAACAAAGGAGAGACTGCAATACAAGTGCCACTTCTCCGAAAGATGCTTTTTTTGAGGATTTCCAGGAGTTACTTTCAGACAAGGATCATCGTCAGAGGGAACAAACAAACTTGCTCTGCTCACTCAGCAGCAGGACGTCTGAGATTAGTTGCCGGAGAGGTTGGTGCAAATGCACTTTCAAAAAAGTAAGCAAAGAGTGACTGTAAAAGAGGTGGCCCGGTTGCAAAGCTTCCTGACTGCTGAAGAGATCCAGCAGCCTCTTTCAGTCCTGGCTCTTCGTCTGTGCGAGCAGAGACCATTCCTTTGTGCACTCCAAACTCGGGTTCAGGACGGGTGGGGAGTGCACCACATATGTTGTACTCAAACGGACTTGGAGCTGCCAAACAAACGAGAGACTCCAATACAAGTGCCACCTCTCCAAAAGATTTTGCACACGGAAGACTTCCAGCAGGTACTTTCAGAGATGGATCATCGTCAGAGAGATCAAAAAAACTTGCTCTGATCACTCAGCAGCAGGACGTCTGAGATTGGGTGCCGGAGAGGTTGGTGCAAATGCATTTTCAAATAAGTAAGCAAAGAGTGACAGTAAAAGTTGTGGCCTGGTTGCAATTCCTGCGGTGAGCAGAAGAGATCCAGCAGCTTCTTTCAGTCCTGGCTCTTCGTCTGTGAGGGCAGAGACCAATCGTTCGTGTACTCCAAACTCGGATTCAGGACGGCTGGGGAGAGCACCAAAGATATGCTCTAACGGACTTGGAGCTGGAAAAACAAGGAGAGACTACAACGCAAGTGTCACCGTAGCAACTCCTGCAGATTGCAGAAGAGATCCAGCGGGCTCTTTCTGTCCTGGCTCTTCGTCTATGCGAGCAGAGACCAGTCGTTCGTCCACTCCAAACTCGGATTCAGGAACCTGGGAAGTACACCACAGACGTTGTGATCACATGGACTTGGAGCTGGCAAACAAAGGAGAGACCACAAAAGAAGTACCAACTCTCCGAAAGATGCTGTAGTGCAGATTTCCAGTAGCTACTTTCAGACATGGATCATCGTCAGAGGGATCAAACAAGCTTGCTCTGCTCACTCAGCTGCAGGACGTCTGAGATTAGTTGCTGGAGAGGTTGGTGCAAATGCACTTTCAAAAAAGTAAGCAAAGAGTGACTGTAAAAGAGGTGGCCCGGTTGCAAAGCTTCCTGACTGCTGAAGAGATCCAGCAGCCTCTTTCAGTCCTGGCTCTTCGTCTGTGCGAGCAGAGACCATTCCTTTGTGCACTCCAAACTCGGGTTCAGGACGGGTGGGGAGTGCACCACATATGTTGTACTCAAACGGACTTGGAGCTGCCAAACAATCGAGCGACTCCAATAAAAGTGCCACCTCTCCAAAAGATTTTGCACACGGAAGACTTCCAGCAGGTACTTTCAGAGATGGATCATCGTCAGAGAGATCAAAAAAACTTGCTCTGATCACTCAGCAGCAGGACGTCTGAGATTGGGTGCCGGAGAGGTTGGTGCAAATGCATTTTCAAATAAGTAAGCAAAGAGTGACAGTAAAAGTTGTGGCCTGGTTGCAATTCCTGCGGTGAGCAGAAGAGATCCAGCAGCCTCTTTCAGTCCTGGCTCTTCGTCTGTGAGGGCAGAGACCAATCGTTCGTTTACTCCAAACTCGGATTCAGGACGGCTGGGGAGAGCACCAAAGATATGCTCTAACGGACTTGGAGCTGGAAAAACAAGGAGAGACTGCAATGCAAGTGTCACCGTAGCAAATCCTGCTGATTGCAGAAGAGATCCAGCGGGCTCTTCCTGTCCTGGCTCTTCGTCTATGCGAGCAGAGACCAATCGTTCGTCCCCTCCAAACTCGGATTCAGAAACCTGGGAAGTACACCACAGACGTTGTGATCACATGGACTTGGAGCTGGCAAACAAAGGAGAGACCACAAAAGGAGTACCAACTCTCCGAAAGATGCTGTAGTGCAGATTTCCAGTAGCTACTTTCAGACATGGATCATCGTCAGAGGGATCAAACAAGCTTGCTCTGCTCACTCAGCTGCAGGATGTCTGAGATTAGTTGCCGGAGAGGTTGGTGCAAATACACTTTCAAATAAGTAAGCAAGGAGTGTCAGTAAAAGATTTGAGCTGGTTGCAAAGCTTGCTGACTGCTGAAGATATCCAGCAGGCTCTTTCAGCCCTGGCTCTTCGTCTGTGGGAGCAGAGTCCAATCATTCGTTCAAACACAGCTACAGGGCGGCCAGGAGAACATCCAAAGATGTTGTACTCAAAGGCACTTTGAGGTGGGAAAGCAAGGAGCGAGAGCAATGCAGGTGGCACCGTTGCAAAGCTTATTGTGTGCAGAAGACGTGCAGCTGCATCTTTCAGCCCTGCCTCTTTCTCACTGGGAGCAGAGTCCAATCATTCGTGCAAACGCAGCTACAGGACGGCCGGGAGCACAACCGATGCTGTTGTATTCAAATGCACTTTGCGGTGGGAAAGCAAGGAGAGAGAGCAATGCAGGTGTCCCGGTTGCAAAGCTTACTGACTGCTGAGGAGATCCAGCAGCCTCTTTCAGTCCTGGCTCTTCGTCTGTGCGAGCAGAGACCAATCGTTCGTACACTCCAAACTCGGATTCAGGACGGCTGGGGAGTGCACCAGAGATGTGCTCAAACGGACTTGGAGCTGGCAAACAAAGGAGAGACTGCAATGCAAGTGTCACCGTAGCAAATCCTACTGTGTGGTGATGAGATCCTGCAGCCTCTTTCAGTCCTGGCTCTTCGTCTGTGCGAGCAGAGACCAATCGTTCGTACACTCCAAACTCGGATTCAGGACGGCTGGGGAGTGCACCAGAGATGTGCTCAAACGGACTTGGAGCTGGCAAACAAAGGAGAGACTGCAATACAAGTACCATCTCTCAGAAAGATGCTGTGTGCAGATTTCCAGTAGCTACTTTCGGGCGTGGATCATCGTCAGAGGGATCAAACAAGCTTGCTCTGCTCGCTCGGCAGCAGGACTCCTGAGATTAGTTGCCGGAGAGGTTGGTGCAAATGCACTTTCAAATAAGTAAGCAAGGAGTGACAGTAAAAGAGGTGGCCCAGTTGCAAAGCTTCCTGACTGCTGAAGAGATCCAGCAGGCTCTTTCAGTCCTGGCTCCTCGTCTCTGCGAGCAGAGACCAATCGTTCGTTCACTCCAAATTCGGGTTCAGGACGGGTGAGGAGTGCACCACATATGTTGTACTCAAACGGACTTGGAGCTGCCAAACAAAGGAGAGACTCCAATACAAGGGCCACCTCTCCAAATGATGCTGTGCACGGAAGACTTCCAGGAGCTACTTTCAGAGATGGATCATCGTCAGAGGGATCAAACAAACTTCCACTGATCACTCAGCTGCAGAACATCTGAGATTGGGTGCCGGAGAGGTTGGTGCAAATGCACTTACAGATAAGTAAGAAGGGAGTGAGAGTAAAAGAGGTGGCCCGGTTGCAAAGCTTCCTGAGTGCTGAAGAGACCCAGCAGCCTCTTTCAGTCCAGGCTCTCCGTCTGTGCGAGCAGAGACTAATCGTTCGTACACTCCAAACTCGGATTCAGGACGCCTGGGGAGTGCGCCACAGATGTTGTTCTCAAACGGACTTGGAGCTTGTAAACCAAGGAGCGATGGCAATGCAAGTGTCACCTTAGCAAATCGTGCTGTGTGCAGAAGAGAACCAGCTGGCTCTTTCAATCCTGGCTCTTCGTCTGTGCGAGCAGAGACCAATCGTTCGCGACACCAAACTCGGATTCAGGACGGCTGGGGAGTGCTCCACAGATGTTGTGCTCAAAAGGACTTGGAGCTGGCAAACAAGGGAGAGACTGCAATACAAGTGCCACTTCTCCGAAAGATGCTTTTTTTGAGGATTTCCAGGAGTTACTTTCAGACAAGGATCATCGTCAGAGTAACAAAGAAACTTGCTCTGCTCACTCAGCAGCAGGACGTCTGAGATTAGTTGCCGGAGAGGTTGGTGCAAATGCACTTTCAAAAAAGTAAGCAAAGAGTGACTGTAAAAGAGGTGGCCCGGTTGCAAAGCTTCCTGACTGCTGAAGAGATCCAGCAGCCTCTTTCAGTCCTGGCTCTTCGTCTGTGCGAGCAGAGACCATTCGTTTGTGCACTCCAAACTCGGGTTCAGGACGGGTGGGGAGTGCACCACATATGTTGTACTCAAACGGACTTGGAGCTGCCAAACAAACGAGAGACTCCAATACAAGTGCCACCTCTCCAAAAGATTTTGCGCACGGAAGACTTCCAGTAGGTACTTTCAGAGATGGATCATCGTCAGAGGGATCAAAAAAACTTGCTCTGATCACTCAGCAGCAGGACGTCTGAGATTGGGTGCCGGAGAGGTTGGTGCAAATGCATTTTCAAATAAGTAAGCAAAGAGTGACAGTAAAAGTTGTGGCCTGGTTGCAATTCCTGCGGTGAGCAGAAGAGAGCCAGCAGCCTCTTTCAGTCCTGGCTCTTCGTCTGTGAGGGCAGAGACCAATCGTGCGTGCACTCCAAACTCGGATTCAGGACGGCTGGGGAGAGAGCCAAAGATATGCTCTAACGGACTTGGAGCTGGAAAAACAAGGAGAGATGCAATGCAAGTGTCACCGTAGCAAATCCTGCTGATTGCAGAAGAGATCCAGCGGGCTCTTTCTGTCCTGGCTCTTCGTCTATGCGAGCAGAGACCAATCGTTCGTCCACTCCAAACTCGGATTCAGGAACCTGGGAAGTACACCACAGACGTTGTGATCACATGGACTTGGAGCTGGCAAACAAAGGAGAGACCACAAAAGAAGTACCAACTCTCCGAAAGATGCTGTAGTGCAGATTTCCAGTAGCTACTTTCAGACATGGATCATCGTCAGAGGGATCAAACAAGCTTGCTCTGCTCACTCAGCTGCAGGATGTCTGAGATTAGTTGCCGGAGAGGTTGGTGCAAATGCACTTTCAAATAAGTAAGCAAGCAGTGTCAGTAAAAGATCTGAGCTGGTTGCAAAGCTTCCTGACTGCTGAAGAGATCCAGCAGGCTCTTTCAGCCCTGGCTCTTCGTCTGTGGGAGCAGAGTCCAATCATTCGTTCAAACACAGCTACAGGGCGGCCAGGAGAACATCCAAAGATGTTGTACTCAAAGGCACTTTGAGGTGGGAAAGCAAGGAGCGAGAGCAATGCAGGTGGCACCGTTGCAAAGCTTATTGTGTGCAGAAGACGTGCAGCTGCATCTTTCAGCCCTGCCTCTTTCTCACTGGGAGCAGAGTCCAATCATTCGTGCAAACGCAGCTACAGGACGGCCGGGAGCACAACCGATGCTGTTGTATTCAAATGCACTTTGCGGTGGGAAAGCAAGGAGAGAGAGCAATACAGGTGTCCCGGCTGCAAAGCTTACTGACTGCTGAAGAGATCCAGCAGCCTCTTTCAGACCTGGCTCTTCGTCTGTGTGAGCAGAGACCATTCCTTTGTGCACTCCAAACTCGGATTCAGGACGGCTGGGGAGTGCACCAGAGATGTGCTCAAACGGACTTGGAGCTGGCAAACAAAGGAGAGACTGCAATGCAAGTGTCACCGTAGCAAATCCTACTGTGTGGTGATGAGATCCTGCAGCCTCTTTCAGTCCTGGCTCTTCGTCTGTGCGAGCAGAGACCAATCGTTCGTACACTCCAAACTCGGATTCAGGACGGCTGGGGAGTGCACCAGAGATGTGCTCAAACGGACTTGGAGCTGGCAAACAAAGGAGAGACTGCAATACAAGTACCATCTCTCAGAAAGATGCTGTGTGCAGATTTCCAGTAGCTACTTTCGGGCGTGGATCATCGTCAGAGGGATCAAACAAGCTTGCTCTGCTCGCTCGGCAGCAGGACTCCTGAGATTAGTTGCCGGAGAGGTTGGTGCAAATGCACTTTCAAATAAGTAAGCAAGGAGTGACAGTAAAAGAGGTGGCCCAGTTGCAAAGCTTACTGACTGCTGAAGATATCCAGCAGGCTCTTTCAGTCCTGGCTCCTCGTCTCTGCGAGCAGAGACCAATCGTTCGTTCACTCCAAATTCGGGTTCAGGACGGGTGAGGAGTGCACCACATATGTTGTACTCAAACGGACTTGCAGCTGCCAAACAAAGGAGAGACTCCAATACAAGGGCCACCTCTCCAAATGATGCTGTGCACGGAAGACTTCCAGGAGCTACTTTCAGAGATGGATCATCGTCAGAGGGATCAAACAAACTTCCACTGATCACTCAGCTGCAGAACATCTGAGATTGGGTGCCGGAGAGGTTGGTGCAAATGCACTTACAGATAAGTAAGAAGGGAGTGAGAGTAAAAGAGGTGGCCCGGTTGCAAAGCTTCCTGAGTGCTGAAGAGATCCAGCAGCCTCTTTCAGTCCAGGCTCTCCGCCTGTGCGAGCAGAGACTAATCGTTCGTACACTCCAAACTCGGATTCAGGACGCCTGGGGAGTGCGCCACAGATGTTGTTCTCAAACGGACTTGGAGCTTGTAAACCAAGGAGCGATGGCAATGCAAGTGTCACCTTAGCAAATCGTGCTGTGTGCAGAAGAGATCCAGCTAGCTCTTTCAGTCCTGGCTCTTCGTCTGTGCGAGCAGAGACCAATCGTTCGCGACACCAAACTCGGATTCAGGACGGCTGGGGAGTGCTCCACAGATGTTGTGCTCAAAAGGACTTGGAGCTGGCAAACAAAGGAGAGACTGCAATACAAGTGCCACTTCTCCGAAAGATGCTTTTTTTGAGGATTTCCAGGAGTTACTTTCAGACAAGGATCATCGTCAGAGGGAACAAAGAAACTTGCTCTGCTCACTCAGCAGCAGGACGTCTGAGATTAGTTGCCGGAGAGGTTGGTGCAAATGCACTTTCAAAAAAGTAAGCAAAGAGTGACTGTAAAAGAGGTGGCCCGGTTGCAAAGCTTCCTGACTGCTGAAGAGATCCAGCAGCCTCTTTCAGTCCTGGCTCTTCGTCTGTGCGAGCAGAGACCATTCCTTTGTGCACTCCAAACTCGGGTTCAGGACGGGTGGGGAGTGCACCACATATGTTGTACTCAAACGGACTTGGAGCTGCCAAACAAACGAGAGACTCCAATACAAGTGCCACCTCTCCAAAAGATTTTGCACACGGAAGACTTCCAGCAGGTACTTTCAGAGATGGATCATCGTCAGAGAGATCAAAAAAACTTGCTCTGATCACTCAGCAGCAGGACGTCTGAGATTGGGTGCCGGAGAGGTTGGTGCAAATGCATTTTCAAATAAGTAAGCAAAGAGTGACAGTAAAAGTTGTGGCCTGGTTGCAATTCCTGCGGTGAGCAGAAGAGATCCAGCAGCTTCTTTCAGTCCTGGCTCTTCGTCTGTGAGGGCAGAGACCAATCGTTCGTGTACTCCAAACTCGGATTCAGGACGGCTGGGGAGAGCACCAAAGATATGCTCTAACGGACTTGGAGCTGGAAAAACAAGGAGAGACTACAACGCAAGTGTCACCGTAGCAACTCCTGCAGATTGCAGAAGAGATCCAGCGGGCTCTTTCTGTCCTGGCTCTTCGTCTATGCGAGCAGAGACCAGTCGTTCATCCACTCCAAACTCGGATTCAGGAACCTGGGAAGTGCACCACAGACGTGATCACATGGACTTGGAGCTGGCAAACAAAGGAGAGACCACAAAAGAAGTACCAACTCTCCGAAAGATGCTGTAGTGCAGATTTCCAGTAGCTACTTTCAGACATGGATCATCGTCAGAGGGATCAAACAAGCTTGCTCTGCTCACTCAGCTGCAGGACGTCTGAGATTAGTTGCCGGAGAGGTTGGTGCAAATGCACTTTCAAAAAAGTAAGCAAAGAGTGACTGTAAAAGAGGTGGCCCGGTTGCAAAGCTTCCTGACTGCTGAAGAGATCCAGCAGCCTCTTTCAGTCCTGGCTCTTCGTCTGTGCGAGCAGAGACCATTCCTTTGTGCACTCCAAACTCGGGTTCAGGACGGGTGGGGAGTGCACCACATATGTTGTACTCAAACGGACTTGGAGCTGCCAAACAATCGAGCGACTCCAATAAAAGTGCCACCTCTCCAAAAGATTTTGCACACGGAAGACTTCCAGCAGGTACTTTCAGAGATGGATCATCGTCAGAGAGATCAAAAAAACTTGCTCTGATCACTCAGCAGCAGGACGTCTGAGATTGGGTGCCGGAGAGGTTGGTGCAAATGCATTTTCAAATAAGTAAGCAAAGAGTGACAGTAAAAGTTGTGGCCTGGTTGCAATTCCTGCGGTGAGCAGAAGAGATCCAGCAGCCTCTTTCAGTCCTGGCTCTTCGTCTGTGAGGGCAGAGACCAATCGTTCGTGTACTCCAAACTCGGATTCAGGACGGCTGGGGAGAGCACCAAAGATATGCTCTAACGGACTTGGAGCTGGAAAAACAAGGAGAGACTACAACGCAAGTGTCACCGTAGCAACTCCTGCAGATTGCAGAAGAGATCCAGCGGGCTCTTTCTGTCCTGGCTCTTCGTCTATGCGAGCAGAGACCAGTCGTTCGTCCACTCCAAACTCGGATTCAGGAACCTGGGAAGTGCACCACAGACGTTGTGATCACATGGACTTGGAGCTGGCAAACAAAGGAGAGACCACAAAAGAAGTACCAACTCTCCGAAAGATGCTGTAGTGCAGATTTCCAGTAGCTACTTTCAGACATGGATCATCGTCAGAGGGATCAAACAAGCTTGCTCTGCTCACTCAGCTGCAGGACGTCTGAGATTAGTTGCCGGAGAGGTTGGTGCAAATGCACTTTCAAAAAAGTAAGCAAAGAGTGACTGTAAAAGAGGTGGCCCGGTTGCAAAGCTTCCTGACTGCTGAAGAGATCCAGCAGCCTCTTTCAGTCCTGGCTCTTCGTCTGTGAGAGCAGAGACCATTCCTTTGTGCACTCCAAACTCGGGTTCAGGACGGGTGGGGAGTGCACCACATATGTTGTACTCAAACGGACTTGGAGCTGCCAAACAATCGAGCGACTCCAATACAAGTGCCACCTCTCCAAAAGATTTTGCACACGGAAGACTTCCAGGAGCTACTTTCAGAGATGGATCATCGTCAGAGAGATCAAAAAAACTTGCTCTGATCACTCAGCAGCAGGACTCCTGAGATTAGTTGCCGGAGAGGTTGGTGCAAATGCACTTTCAAATAAGTAAGCAAGGAGTGACAGTAAAAGATGTGGCCCAGTTGCAAAGCTTACTAACTGCTGAATATATCCAGCAGGCTCTTTCAGTCCTGGCTCCTCGTCTCTGCGAGCAGAGACTAATCGTTCGTTCACTCCAAATTCGGGTTCAGGACGGGTGAGGAGTGCACCACATATGTTGTACTCAAACGGACTTGGAGCTGCCAAACAAAGGAGAGACTCCAATACAAGGGCCACCTCTCCAAATGATGCTGTGCACGGAAGACTTCCAGGAGCTACTTTCAGAGATGGATCATCGTCAGAGGGATCAAACAAACTTCCACTGATCACTCAGCTGCAGAACATCTGAGATTGGGTGCCGGAGAGGTTGGTGCAAATGCACTTACAGATAAGTAAGAAGGGAGTGAGAGTAAAAGAGGTGGCCCGGTTGCAAAGCTTCCTGAGTGCTGAAGAGATCCAGCAGCCTCTTTCAGTCCAGGCTCTCCGTCTGTGCGAGCAGAGACTAATCGTTCGTACACTCCAAACTCGGATTCAGGACGCCTGGAGAGTGCGCCACAGATGTTGTTCTCAAACGGACTTGGAGCTTGTAAACCAAGGAGCGATGGCAATGCAAGTGTCACCTTAGCAAATCGTGCTGTGTGCAGAAGAGATCCAGCTAGCTCTTTCAGTCCTGGCTCTTCGTCTGTGCGAGCAGAGACCAATCGTTCGCGACACCAAACTCGGATTCAGGACGGCTGGGGAGTGCTCCACAGATGTTGTGCTCAAAAGGACTTGGAGCTGGCAAACAAAGGAGAGACTGCAATACAAGTGCCACTTCTCCGAAAGATGCTTTTTTTGAGGATTTCCAGGAGTTACTTTCAGACAAGGATCATCGTCAGAGGGAACAAAGAAACTTGCTCTGCTCACTCAGCAGCAGGACGTCTGAGATTAGTTGCCGGAGAGGTTGGTGCAAATGCACTTTCAAAAAAGTAAGCAAAGAGTGACTGTAAAAGAGGTGGCCCGGTTGCAAAGCTTCCTGACTGCTGAAGAGATCCAGCAGCCTCTTTCAGTCCTGGCTCTTCGTCTGTGCGAGCAGAGACCATTCCTTTGTGCACTCCAAACTCGGGTTCAGGACGGGTGGGGAGTGCACCACATATGTTGTACTCAAACGGACTTGGAGCTGCCAAACAAACGAGAGACTCCAATACAAGTGCCACCTCTCCAAAAGATTTTGCACACGGAAGACTTCCAGCAGGTACTTTCAGAGATGGATCATCGTCAGAGAGATCAAAAAAACTTGCTCTGATCACTCAGCAGCAGGACGTCTGAGATTGGGTGCCGGAGAGGTTGGTGCAAATGCATTTTCAAATAAGTAAGCAAAGAGTGACAGTAAAAGTTGTGGCCTGGTTGCAATTCCTGCGGTGAGCAGAAGAGATCCAGCAGCTTCTTTCAGTCCTGGCTCTTCGTCTGTGAGGGCAGAGACCAATCGTTCGTGTACTCCAAACTCGGATTCAGGACGGCTGGGGAGAGCACCAAAGATATGCTCTAACGGACTTGGAGCTGGAAAAACAAGGAGAGACTACAACGCAAGTGTCACCGTAGCAACTCCTGCAGATTGCAGAAGAGATCCAGCGGGCTCTTTCTGTCCTGGCTCTTCGTCTATGCGAGCAGAGACCAGTCGTTCGTCCACTCCAAACTCGGATTCAGGAACCTGGGAAGTACACCACAGACGTTGTGATCACATGGACTTGGAGCTGGCAAACAAAGGAGAGACCACAAAAGAAGTACCAACTCTCCGAAAGATGCTGTAGTGCAGATTTCCAGTAGCTACTTTCAGACATGGATCATCGTCAGAGGGATCAAACAAGCTTGCTCTGCTCACTCAGCTGCAGGACGTCTGAGATTAGTTGCCGGAGAGGTTGGTGCAAATGCACTTTCAAAAAAGTAAGCAAAGAGTGACTGTAAAAGAGGTGGCCCGGTTGCAAAGCTTCCTGACTGCTGAAGAGATCCAGCAGCCTCTTTCAGTCCTGGCTCTTCGTCTGTGCGAGCAGAGACCATTCCTTTGTGCACTCCAAACTCGGGTTCAGGACGGGTGGGGAGTGCACCACATATGTTGTACTCAAACGGACTTGGAGCTGCCAAACAATCGAGCGACTCCAATAAAAGTGCCACCTCTCCAAAAGATTTTGCACACGGAAGACTTCCAGCAGGTACTTTCAGAGATGGATCATCGTCAGAGAGATCAAAAAAACTTGCTCTGATCACTCAGCAGCAGGACGTCTGAGATTGGGTGCCGGAGAGGTTGGTGCAAATGCATTTTCAAATAAGTAAGCAAAGAGTGACAGTAAAAGTTGTGGCCTGGTTGCAATTCCTGCGGTGAGCAGAAGAGATCCAGCAGCCTCTTTCAGTCCTGGCTCTTCGTCTGTGAGGGCAGAGACCAATCGTTCGTGTACTCCAAACTCGGATTCAGGACGGCTGGGGAGAGCACCAAAGATATGCTCTAACGGACTTGGAGCTGGAAAAACAAGGAGAGACTGCAACGCAAGTGTCACCGTAGCAAATCCTGCTGATTGCAGAAGAGATCCAGCGGGCTCTTCCTGTCCTGGCTCTTCGTCTATGCGAGCAGAGACCAATCGTTCGTCCCCTCCAAACTCGGATTCAGAAACCTGGGAAGTACACCACAGACGTTGTGATCACATGGACTTGGAGCTGGCAAACAAAGGAGAGACCACAAAAGGAGTACCAACTCTCCGAAAGATGCTGTAGTGCAGATTTCCAGTAGCTACTTTCAGACATGGATCATCGTCAGAGGGATCAAACAAGCTTGCTCTGCTCACACAGCTGCAGGATGTCTGAGATTAGTTGCCGGAGAGGTTGGTGCAAATACACTTTCAAATAAGTAAGCAAGGAGTGTCAGTAAAAGATTTGAGCTGGTTGCAAAGCTTGCTGACTGCTGAAGAGATCCAGCAGGCTCTTTCAGCCCTGGCTCTTCGTCTGTGGGAGCAGAGTCCAATCATTCGTTCAAACACAGCTACAGGGCGGCCAGGAGAACATCCAAAGATGTTGTACTCAAAGGCACTTTGAGGTGGGAAAGCAAGGAGCGAGAGCAATGCAGGTGGCACCGTTGCAAAGCTTATTGTGTGCAGAAGACGTGCAGCTGCATCTTTCAGCCCTGCCTCTTTCTCACTGGGAGCAGAGTCCAATCATTCGTGCAAACGCAGCTACAGGACGGCCGGGAGCACAACCGATGCTGTTGTATTCAAATGCACTTTGAGGTGGGAAAGCAAGGAGAGAGAGCAATACAGGTGTCCCGGCTGCAAAGCTTACTGACTGCTGAAGAGATCCAGCAGCCTCTTTCAGACCTGGCTCTTCGTCTGTGTGAGCAGAGACCATTCCTTTGTGCACTCCAAACTCGGATTCAGGACGGCTGGGGAGTGCACCAGAGATGTGCTCAAACGGACTTGGAGCTGGCAAACAAAGGAGAGACTGCAATGCAAGTGTCACCGTAGCAAATCCTACTGTGTGGTGATGAGATCCTGCAGCCTCTTTCAGTCCTGGCTCTTCGTCTGTGCGAGCAGAGACCAATCGTTCGTACACTCCAAACTCGGATTCAGGACGGCTGGGGAGTGCACCAGAGATGTGCTCAAACGGACTTGGAGCTGGCAAACAAAGGAGAGACTGCAATACAAGTACCATCTCTCAGAAAGATGCTGTGTGCAGATTTCCAGTAGCTACTTTCGGGCGTGGATCATCGTCAGAGGGATCAAACAAGCTTGCTCTGCTCGCTCGGCAGCAGGACTCCTGAGATTAGTTGCCGGAGAGGTTGGTGCAAATGCACTTTCAAATAAGTAAGCAAGGAGTGACAGTAAAAGATGTGGCCCAGTTGCAAAGCTTACTAACTGCTGAATATATCCAGCAGGCTCTTTCAGTCCTGGCTCCTCGTCTCTGCGAGCAGAGACTAATCGTTCGTTCACTCCAAATTCGGGTTCAGGACGGGTGAGGAGTGCACCACATATGTTGTACTCAAACGGACTTGGAGCTGCCAAACAAAGGAGAGACTCCAATACAAGGGCCACCTCTCCAAATGATGCTGTGCACGGAAGACTTCCAGGAGCTACTTTCAGAGATGGATCATCGTCAGAGGGATCAAACAAACTTCCACTGATCACTCAGCTGCAGAACATCTGAGATTGGGTGCCGGAGAGGTTGGTGCAAATGCACTTACAGATAAGTAAGAAGGGAGTGAGAGTAAAAGAGGTGGCCCGGTTGCAAAGCTTCCTGAGTGCTGAAGAGATCCAGCAGCCTCTTTCAGTCCAGGCTCTCCGTCTGTGCGAGCAGAGACTAATCGTTCGTACACTCCAAACTCGGATTCAGGACGCCTGGGGAGTGCGCCACAGATGTTGTTCTCAAACGGACTTGGAGCTTGTAAACCAAGGAGCGATGGCAATGCAAGTGTCACCTTAGCAAATCGTGCTGTGTGCAGAAGAGATCCAGCTAGCTCTTTCAGTCCTGGCTCTTCGTCTGTGCGAGCAGAGACCAATCGTTCGCGACACCAAACTCGGATTCAGGACGGCTGGGGAGTGCTCCACAGATGTTGTGCTCAAAAGGACTTGGAGCTGGCAAACAAAGGAGAGACTGCAATACAAGTGCCACTTCTCCGAAAGATGCTTTTTTTGAGGATTTCCAGGAGTTACTTTCAGACAAGGATCATCGTCAGAGGGAACAAACAAACTTGCTCTGCTCACTCAGCAGCAGGACGTCTGAGATTAGTTGCCGGAGAGGTTGGTGCAAATGCACTTTCAAAAAAGTAAGCAAAGAGTGACTGTAAAAGAGGTGGCCCGGTTGCAAAGCTTCCTGACTGCTGAAGAGATCCAGCAGCCTCTTTCAGTCCTGGCTCTTCGTCTGTGCGAGCAGAGACCATTCCTTTGTGCACTCCAAACTCGGGTTCAGGACGGGTGGGGAGTGCACCACATATGTTGTACTCAAACGGACTTGGAGCTGCCAAACAAACGAGAGACTCCAATACAAGTGCCACCTCTCCAAAAGATTTTGCACACGGAAGACTTCCAGCAGGTACTTTCAGAGATGGATCATCGTCAGAGAGATCAAAAAAACTTGCTCTGATCACTCAGCAGCAGGACGTCTGAGATTGGGTGCCGGAGAGGTTGGTGCAAATGCATTTTCAAATAAGTAAGCAAAGAGTGACAGTAAAAGTTGTGGCCTGGTTGCAATTCCTGCGGTGAGCAGAAGAGATCCAGCAGCTTCTTTCAGTCCTGGCTCTTCGTCTGTGAGGGCAGAGACCAATCGTTCGTGTACTCCAAACTCGGATTCAGGACGGCTGGGGAGAGCACCAAAGATATGCTCTAACGGACTTGGAGCTGGAAAAAACAAGGAGAGACTACAACGCAAGTGTCACCGTAGCAACTCCTGCAGATTGCAGAAGAGATCCAGCGGGCTCTTTCTGTCCTGGCTCTTCGTCTATGCGAGCAGAGACCAGTCGTTCGTCCACTCCAAACTCGGATTCAGGAACCTGGGAAGTACACCACAGACGTTGTGATCACATGGACTTGGAGCTGGCAAACAAAGGAGAGACCACAAAAGAAGTACCAACTCTCCGAAAGATGCTGTAGTGCAGATTTCCAGTAGCTACTTTCAGACATGGATCATCGTCAGAGGGATCAAACAAGCTTGCTCTGCTCACTCAGCTGCAGGACGTCTGAGATTAGTTGCCGGAGAGGTTGGTGCAAATGCACTTTCAAAAAAGTAAGCAAAGAGTGACTGTAAAAGAGGTGGCCCGGTTGCAAAGCTTCCTGACTGCTGAAGAGATCCAGCAGCCTCTTTCAGTCCTGGCTCTTCGTCTGTGCGAGCAGAGACCATTCCTTTGTGCACTCCAAACTCGGGTTCAGGACGGGTGGGGAGTGCACCACATATGTTGTACTCAAACGGACTTGGAGCTGCCAAACAAACGAGAGACTCCAATACAAGTGCCACCTCTCCAAAAGATTTTGCACACGGAAGACTTCCAGCAGGTACTTTCAGAGATGGATCATCGTCAGAGAGATCAAAAAAACTTGCTCTGATCACTCAGCAGCAGGACGTCTGAGATTGGGTGCCGGAGAGGTTGGTGCAAATGCATTTTCAAATAAGTAAGCAAAGAGTGACAGTAAAAGTTGTGGCCTGGTTGCAATTCCTGCGGTGAGCAGAAGAGATCCAGCAGCTTCTTTCAGTCCTGGCTCTTCGTCTGTGAGGGCAGAGACCAATCGTTCGTGTACTCCAAACTCGGATTCAGGACGGCTGGGGAGAGCACCAAAGATATGCTCTAACGGACTTGGAGCTGGAAAAAACAAGGAGAGACTACAACGCAAGTGTCACCGTAGCAACTCCTGCAGATTGCAGAAGAGATCCAGCGGGCTCTTTCTGTCCTGGCTCTTCGTCTATGCGAGCAGAGACCAGTCGTTCGTCCACTCCAAACTCGGATTCAGGAACCTGGGAAGTACACCACAGACGTTGTGATCACATGGACTTGGAGCTGGCAAACAAAGGAGAGACCACAAAAGAAGTACCAACTCTCCGAAAGATGCTGTAGTGCAGATTTCCAGTAGCTACTTTCAGACATGGATCATCGTCAGAGGGATCAAACAAGCTTGCTCTGCTCACTCAGCTGCAGGATGTCTGAGATTAGTTGCCGGAGAGGTTGGTGCAAATGCACTTTCAAATAAGTAAGCAAGCAGTGTCAGTAAAAGATCTGAGCTGGTTGCAAAGCTTCCTGACTGCTGAAGAGATCCAGCAGGCTCTTTCAGCCCTGGCTCTTCGTCTGTGGGAGCAGAGTCCAATCATTCGTTCAAACACAGCTACAGGGCGGCCAGGAGAACATCCAAAGATGTTGTACTCAAAGGCACTTTGAGGTGGGAAAGCAAGGAGCGAGAGCAATGCAGGTGGCACCGTTGCAAAGCTTATTGTGTGCAGAAGACGTGCAGCTGCATCTTTCAGCCCTGCCTCTTTCTCACTGGGAGCAGAGTCCAATCATTCGTGCAAACGCAGCTACAGGACGGCCGGGAGCACAACCGATGCTGTTGTATTCAAATGCACTTTGCGGTGGGAAAGCAAGGAGAGAGAGCAATACAGGTGTCCCGGCTGCAAAGCTTACTGACTGCTGAAGAGATCCAGCAGCCTCTTTCAGACCTGGCTCTTCGTCTGTGTGAGCAGAGACCATTCCTTTGTGCACTCCAAACTCGGATTCAGGACGGCTGGGGAGTGCACCAGAGATGTGCTCAAACGGACTTGGAGCTGGCAAACAAAGGAGAGACTGCAATGCAAGTGTCACCGTAGCAAATCCTACTGTGTGGTGATGAGATCCTGCAGCCTCTTTCAGTCCTGGCTCTTCGTCTGTGCGAGCAGAGACCAATCGTTCGTACACTCCAAACTCGGATTCAGGACGGCTGGGGAGTGCACCAGAGATGTGCTCAAACGGACTTGGAGCTGGCAAACAAAGGAGAGACTGCAATACAAGTACCATCTCTCAGAAAGATGCTGTGTGCAGATTTCCAGTAGCTACTTTCGGGCGTGGATCATCGTCAGAGGGATCAAACAAGCTTGCTCTGCTCGCTCGGCAGCAGGACTCCTGAGATTAGTTGCCGGAGAGGTTGGTGCAAATGCACTTTCAAATAAGTAAGCAAGGAGTGACAGTAAAAGAGGTGGCCCAGTTGCAAAGCTTACTGACTGCTGAAGATATCCAGCAGGCTCTTTCAGTCCTGGCTCCTCGTCTCTGCGAGCAGAGACCAATCGTTCGTTCACTCCAAATTCGGGTTCAGGACGGGTGAGGAGTGCACCACATATGTTGTACTCAAACGGACTTGCAGCTGCCAAACAAAGGAGAGACTCCAATACAAGGGCCACCTCTCCAAATGATGCTGTGCACGGAAGACTTCCAGGAGCTACTTTCAGAGATGGATCATCGTCAGAGGGATCAAACAAACTTCCACTGATCACTCAGCTGCAGAACATCTGAGATTGGGTGCCGGAGAGGTTGGTGCAAATGCACTTACAGATAAGTAAGAAGGGAGTGAGAGTAAAAGAGGTGGCCCGGTTGCAAAGCTTCCTGAGTGCTGAAGAGATCCAGCAGCCTCTTTCAGTCCAGGCTCTCCGCCTGTGCGAGCAGAGACTAATCGTTCGTACACTCCAAACTCGGATTCAGGACGCCTGGGGAGTGCGCCACAGATGTTGTTCTCAAACGGACTTGGAGCTTGTAAACCAAGGAGCGATGGCAATGCAAGTGTCACCTTAGCAAATCGTGCTGTGTGCAGAAGAGATCCAGCTAGCTCTTTCAGTCCTGGCTCTTCGTCTGTGCGAGCAGAGACCAATCGTTCGCGACACCAAACTCGGATTCAGGACGGCTGGGGAGTGCTCCACAGATGTTGTGCTCAAAAGGACTTGGAGCTGGCAAACAAAGGAGAGACTGCAATACAAGTGCCACTTCTCCGAAAGATGCTTTTTTTGAGGATTTCCAGGAGTTACTTTCAGACAAGGATCATCGTCAGAGGGAACAAAGAAACTTGCTCTGCTCACTCAGCAGCAGGACGTCTGAGATTAGTTGCCGGAGAGGTTGGTGCAAATGCACTTTCAAAAAAGTAAGCAAAGAGTGACTGTAAAAGAGGTGGCCCGGTTGCAAAGCTTCCTGACTGCTGAAGAGATCCAGCAGCCTCTTTCAGTCCTGGCTCTTCGTCTGTGCGAGCAGAGACCATTCCTTTGTGCACTCCAAACTCGGGTTCAGGACGGGTGGGGAGTGCACCACATATGTTGTACTCAAACGGACTTGGAGCTGCCAAACAAACGAGAGACTCCAATACAAGTGCCACCTCTCCAAAAGATTTTGCACACGGAAGACTTCCAGCAGGTACTTTCAGAGATGGATCATCGTCAGAGAGATCAAAAAAACTTGCTCTGATCACTCAGCAGCAGGACGTCTGAGATTGGGTGCCGGAGAGGTTGGTGCAAATGCATTTTCAAATAAGTAAGCAAAGAGTGACAGTAAAAGTTGTGGCCTGGTTGCAATTCCTGCGGTGAGCAGAAGAGATCCAGCAGCTTCTTTCAGTCCTGGCTCTTCGTCTGTGAGGGCAGAGACCAATCGTTCGTGTACTCCAAACTCGGATTCAGGACGGCTGGGGAGAGCACCAAAGATATGCTCTAACGGACTTGGAGCTGGAAAAACAAGGAGAGACTACAACGCAAGTGTCACCGTAGCAACTCCTGCAGATTGCAGAAGAGATCCAGCGGGCTCTTTCTGTCCTGGCTCTTCGTCTATGCGAGCAGAGACCAGTCGTTCATCCACTCCAAACTCGGATTCAGGAACCTGGGAAGTGCACCACAGACGTTGTGATCACATGGACTTGGAGCTGGCAAACAAAGGAGAGACCACAAAAGAAGTACCAACTCTCCGAAAGATGCTGTAGTGCAGATTTCCAGTAGCTACTTTCAGACATGGATCATCGTCAGAGGGATCAAACAAGCTTGCTCTGCTCACTCAGCTGCAGGACGTCTGAGATTAGTTGCCGGAGAGGTTGGTGCAAATGCACTTTCAAAAAAGTAAGCAAAGAGTGACTGTAAAAGAGGTGGCCCGGTTGCAAAGCTTCCTGACTGCTGAAGAGATCCAGCAGCCTCTTTCAGTCCTGGCTCTTCGTCTGTGCGAGCAGAGACCATTCCTTTGTGCACTCCAAACTCGGGTTCAGGACGGGTGGGGAGTGCACCACATATGTTGTACTCAAACGGACTTGGAGCTGCCAAACAATCGAGCGACTCCAATACAAGTGCCACCTCTCCAAAAGATTTTGCACACGGAAGACTTCCAGGAGCTACTTTCAGAGATGGATCATCGTCAGAGAGATCAAAAAAACTTGCTCTGATCACTCAGCAGCAGGACTCCTGAGATTAGTTGCCGGAGAGGTTGGTGCAAATGCACTTTCAAATAAGTAAGCAAGGAGTGACAGTAAAAGATGTGGCCCAGTTGCAAAGCTTACTAACTGCTGAATATATCCAGCAGGCTCTTTCAGTCCTGGCTCCTCGTCTCTGCGAGCAGAGACTAATCGTTCGTTCACTCCAAATTCGGGTTCAGGACGGGTGAGGAGTGCACCACATATGTTGTACTCAAACGGACTTGGAGCTGCCAAACAAAGGAGAGACTCCAATACAAGGGCCACCTCTCCAAATGATGCTGTGCACGGAAGACTTCCAGGAGCTACTTTCAGAGATGGATCATCGTCAGAGGGATCAAACAAACTTCCACTGATCACTCAGCTGCAGAACATCTGAGATTGGGTGCCGGAGAGGTTGGTGCAAATGCACTTACAGATAAGTAAGAAGGGAGTGAGAGTAAAAGAGGTGGCCCGGTTGCAAAGCTTCCTGAGTGCTGAAGAGATCCAGCAGCCTCTTTCAGTCCAGGCTCTCCGTCTGTGCGAGCAGAGACTAATCGTTCGTACACTCCAAACTCGGATTCAGGACGCCTGGAGAGTGCGCCACAGATGTTGTTCTCAAACGGACTTGGAGCTTGTAAACCAAGGAGCGATGGCAATGCAAGTGTCACCTTAGCAAATCGTGCTGTGTGCAGAAGAGATCCAGCTAGCTCTTTCAGTCCTGGCTCTTCGTCTGTGCGAGCAGAGACCAATCGTTCGCGACACCAAACTCGGATTCAGGACGGCTGGGGAGTGCTCCACAGATGTTGTGCTCAAAAGGACTTGGAGCTGGCAAACAAAGGAGAGACTGCAATACAAGTGCCACTTCTCCGAAAGATGCTTTTTTTGAGGATTTCCAGGAGTTACTTTCAGACAAGGATCATCGTCAGAGGGAACAAAGAAACTTGCTCTGCTCACTCAGCAGCAGGACGTCTGAGATTAGTTGCCGGAGAGGTTGGTGCAAATGCACTTTCAAAAAAGTAAGCAAAGAGTGACTGTAAAAGAGGTGGCCCGGTTGCAAAGCTTCCTGACTGCTGAAGAGATCCAGCAGCCTCTTTCAGTCCTGGCTCTTCGTCTGTGCGAGCAGAGACCATTCCTTTGTGCACTCCAAACTCGGGTTCAGGACGGGTGGGGAGTGCACCACATATGTTGTACTCAAACGGACTTGGAGCTGCCAAACAAACGAGAGACTCCAATACAAGTGCCACCTCTCCAAAAGATTTTGCACACGGAAGACTTCCAGCAGGTACTTTCAGAGATGGATCATCGTCAGAGAGATCAAAAAAACTTGCTCTGATCACTCAGCAGCAGGACGTCTGAGATTGGGTGCCGGAGAGGTTGGTGCAAATGCATTTTCAAATAAGTAAGCAAAGAGTGACAGTAAAAGTTGTGGCCTGGTTGCAATTCCTGCGGTGAGCAGAAGAGATCCAGCAGCTTCTTTCAGTCCTGGCTCTTCGTCTGTGAGGGCAGAGACCAATCGTTCGTGTACTCCAAACTCGGATTCAGGACGGCTGGGGAGAGCACCAAAGATATGCTCTAACGGACTTGGAGCTGGAAAAACAAGGAGAGACTACAACGCAAGTGTCACCGTAGCAACTCCTGCAGATTGCAGAAGAGATCCAGCGGGCTCTTTCTGTCCTGGCTCTTCGTCTATGCGAGCAGAGACCAGTCGTTCGTCCACTCCAAACTCGGATTCAGGAACCTGGGAAGTACACCACAGACGTTGTGATCACATGGACTTGGAGCTGGCAAACAAAGGAGAGACCACAAAAGAAGTACCAACTCTCCGAAAGATGCTGTAGTGCAGATTTCCAGTAGCTACTTTCAGACATGGATCATCGTCAGAGGGATCAAACAAGCTTGCTCTGCTCACTCAGCTGCAGGACGTCTGAGATTAGTTGCCGGAGAGGTTGGTGCAAATGCACTTTCAAAAAAGTAAGCAAAGAGTGACTGTAAAAGAGGTGGCCCGGTTGCAAAGCTTCCTGACTGCTGAAGAGATCCAGCAGCCTCTTTCAGTCCTGGCTCTTCGTCTGTGCGAGCAGAGACCATTCCTTTGTGCACTCCAAACTCGGGTTCAGGACGGGTGGGGAGTGCACCACATATGTTGTACTCAAACGGACTTGGAGCTGCCAAACAAACGAGAGACTCCAATACAAGTGCCACCTCTCCAAAAGATTTTGCACACGGAAGACTTCCAGCAGGTACTTTCAGAGATGGATCATCGTCAGAGAGATCAAAAAAACTTGCTCTGATCACTCAGCAGCAGGACGTCTGAGATTGGGTGCCGGAGAGGTTGGTGCAAATGCATTTTCAAATAAGTAAGCAAAGAGTGACAGTAAAAGTTGTGGCCTGGTTGCAATTCCTGCGGTGAGCAGAAGAGATCCAGCAGCTTCTTTCAGTCCTGGCTCTTCGTCTGTGAGGGCAGAGACCAATCGTTCGTGTACTCCAAACTCGGATTCAGGACGGCTGGGGAGAGCACCAAAGATATGCTCTAACGGACTTGGAGCTGGAAAAAACAAGGAGAGACTACAACGCAAGTGTCACCGTAGCAACTCCTGCAGATTGCAGAAGAGATCCAGCGGGCTCTTTCTGTCCTGGCTCTTCGTCTATGCGAGCAGAGACCAGTCGTTCGTCCACTCCAAACTCGGATTCAGGAACCTGGGAAGTACACCACAGACGTTGTGATCACATGGACTTGGAGCTGGCAAACAAAGGAGAGACCACAAAAGAAGTACCAACTCTCCGAAAGATGCTGTAGTGCAGATTTCCAGTAGCTACTTTCAGACATGGATCATCGTCAGAGGGATCAAACAAGCTTGCTCTGCTCACTCAGCTGCAGGACGTCTGAGATTAGTTGCCGGAGAGGTTGGTGCAAATGCACTTTCAAAAAAGTAAGCAAAGAGTGACTGTAAAAGAGGTGGCCCGGTTGCAAAGCTTCCTGACTGCTGAAGAGATCCAGCAGCCTCTTTCAGTCCTGGCTCTTCGTCTGTGCGAGCAGAGACCATTCCTTTGTGCACTCCAAACTCGGGTTCAGGACGGGTGGGGAGTGCACCACATATGTTGTACTCAAACGGACTTGGAGCTGCCAAACAATCGAGCGACTCCAATAAAAGTGCCACCTCTCCAAAAGATTTTGCACACGGAAGACTTCCAGCAGGTACTTTCAGAGATGGATCATCGTCAGAGAGATCAAAAAAACTTGCTCTGATCACTCAGCAGCAGGACGTCTGAGAT
Source organism: Ara ararauna (assembly GCA_028858755.1). Lineage (NCBI taxonomy): Eukaryota > Metazoa > Chordata > Aves > Psittaciformes > Psittacidae > Ara > Ara ararauna. The sequence continues at coordinate 21,809,827 of CM054380.1, forward strand.
TGGGTGCCGGAGAGGTTGGTGCAAATGCATTTTCAAATAAGTAAGCAAAGAGTGACAGTAAAAATTGTGGCCTGGTTGCAATTCCTGCAGTGAGCAGAAGAGATCCAGCAGCCTCTTTCAGTCCTGGCTCTTCGTCTGTGAGGGCAGAGACCAATCGTTCGTGTACTCCAAACTCGGATTCAGGACGGCTGGGGAGAGCACCAAAGATATGCTCTAACGGACTTGGAGCTGGAAAAACAAGGAGAGACTGCAACGCAAGTGTCACCGTAGCAAATCCTGCTGATTGCAGAAGAGATCCAGCGGGCTCTTCCTGTCCTGGCTCTTCGTCTATGCGAGCAGAGACCAATCGTTCGTCCCCTCCAAACTCGGATTCAGAAACCTGGGAAGTACACCACAGATGTTGTGATCACATGGACTTGGAGCTGGCAAACAAAGGAGAGACCACAAAAGGAGTACCAACTCTCCGAAAGATGCTGTAGTGCAGATTTCCAGTAGCTACTTTCAGACATGGATCATCGTCAGAGGGATCAAACAAGCTTGCTCTGCTCACTCAGCTGCAGGATGTCTGAGATTAGTTGCCGGAGAGGTTGGTGCAAATACACTTTCAAATAAGTAAGCAAGGAGTGTCAGTAAAAGATTTGAGCTGGTTGCAAAGCTTGCTGACTGCTGAAGAGATCCAGCAGGCTCTTTCAGCCCTGGCTCTTCGTCTGTGGGAGCAGAGTCCAATCATTCGTTCAAACACAGCTACAGGGCGGCCAGGAGAACATCCAAAGATGTTGTACTCAAAGGCACTTTGAGGTGGGAAAGCAAGGAGCGAGAGCAATGCAGGTGGCACCGTTGCAAAGCTTATTGTGTGCAGAAGACGTGCAGCTGCATCTTTCAGCCCTGCCTCTTTCTCACTGGGAGCAGAGTCCAATCATTCGTGCAAACGCAGCTACAGGACGGCCGGGAGCACAACCGATGCTGTTGTATTCAAATGCACTTTGCGGTGGGAAAGCAAGGAGAGAGAGCAATGCAGGTGTCCCGGTTGCAAAGCTTACTGACTGCTGAGGAGATCCAGCAGCCTCTTTCAGTCCTGGCTCTTCGTCTGTGCGAGCAGAGACCAACCGTTCGTACACTCCAAACTCGGATTCAGGACGGCTGGGGAGTGCACCAGAGATGTGCTCAAACGGACTTGGAGCTGGCAAACAAAGGAGAGACTGCAATACAAGTACCATCTCTCAGAAAGATGCTGTGTGCAGATTTCCAGTAGCTACTTTCGGGCGTGGATCATCGTCAGAGGGATCAAACAAGCTTGCTCTGCTCGCTCGGCAGCAGGACTCCTGAGATTAGTTGCCGGAGAGGTTGGTGCAAATGCACTTTCAAATAAGTAAGCAAGGAGTGACAGTAAAAGAGGTGGCCCAGTTGCAAAGCTTCCTGACTGCTGAAGAGATCCAGCAGCCTCTTTCAATCCTGGCTCTTCGTCTGTGCGAGCAGAGACCAATCGTTCGCGACACCAAACTCGGATTCAGGACGGCTGGGGAGTGCTCCACAGATGTTGTGCTCAAAAGGACTTGGAGCTGGCAAACAAGGGAGAGACTGCAATACAAGTGCCACTTCTCCGAAAGATGCTTTTTTTGAGGATTTCCAGGAGTTACTTTCAGACAAGGATCATCGTCAGAGGGAACAAAGAAACTTGCTCTGCTCACTCAGCAGCAGGACGTCTGAGATTAGTTGCCGGAGAGGTTGGTGCAAATGCACTTTCAAAAAAGTAAGCAAAGAGTGACTGTAAAAGAGGTGGCCCGGTTGCAAAGCTTCCTGACTGCTGAAGAGATCCAGCAGCCTCTTTCAGTCCTGGCTCTTCGTCTGTGCGAGCAGAGACCATTCCTTTGTGCACTCCAAACTCGGGTTCAGGACGGGTGGGGAGTGCACCACATATGTTGTACTCAAACGGACTTGGAGCTGCCAAACAAACGAGAGACTCCAATACAAGTGCCACCTCTCCAAAAGATTTTGCACACGGAAGACTTCCAGCAGGTACTTTCAGAGATGGATCATCGTCAGAGAGATCAAAAAAACTTGCTCTGATCACTCAGCAGCAGGACGTCTGAGATTGGGTGCCGGAGAGGTTGGTGCAAATGCATTTTCAAATAAGTAAGCAAAGAGTGACAGTAAAAGTTGTGGCCTGGTTGCAATTCCTGCGGTGAGCAGAAGAGATCCAGCAGCTTCTTTCAGTCCTGGCTCTTCGTCTGTGAGGGCAGAGACCAATCGTTCGTGTACTCCAAACTCGGATTCAGGACGGCTGGGGAGAGCACCAAAGATATGCTCTAACGGACTTGGAGCTGGAAAAACAAGGAGAGACTACAACGCAAGTGTCACCGTAGCAACTCCTGCAGATTGCAGAAGAGATCCAGCGGGCTCTTTCTGTCCTGGCTCTTCGTCTATGCGAGCAGAGACCAGTCGTTCGTCCACTCCAAACTCGGATTCAGGAACCTGGGAAGTACACCACAGACGTTGTGATCACATGGACTTGGAGCTGGCAAACAAAGGAGAGACCACAAAAGAAGTACCAACTCTCCGAAAGATGCTGTAGTGCAGATTTCCAGTAGCTACTTTCAGACATGGATCATCGTCAGAGGGATCAAACAAGCTTGCTCTGCTCACTCAGCTGCAGGACGTCTGAGATTAGTTGCCGGAGAGGTTGGTGCAAATGCACTTTCAAAAAAGTAAGCAAAGAGTGACTGTAAAAGAGGTGGCCCGGTTGCAAAGCTTCCTGACTGCTGAAGAGATCCAGCAGCCTCTTTCAGTCCTGGCTCTTCGTCTGTGCGAGCAGAGACCATTCCTTTGTGCACTCCAAACTCGGGTTCAGGACGGGTGGGGAGTGCACCACATATGTTGTACTCAAACGGACTTGGAGCTGCCAAACAATCGAGCGACTCCAATAAAAGTGCCACCTCTCCAAAAGATTTTGCACACGGAAGACTTCCAGCAGGTACTTTCAGAGATGGATCATCGTCAGAGAGATCAAAAAAACTTGCTCTGATCACTCAGCAGCAGGACGTCTGAGATTGGGTGCCGGAGAGGTTGGTGCAAATGCATTTTCAAATAAGTAAGCAAAGAGTGACAGTAAAAGTTGTGGCCTGGTTGCAATTCCTGCGGTGAGCAGAAGAGATCCAGCAGCCTCTTTCAGTCCTGGCTCTTCGTCTGTGAGGGCAGAGACCAATCGTTCGTGTACTCCAAACTCGGATTCAGGACGGCTGGGGAGAGCACCAAAGATATGCTCTAACGGACTTGGAGCTGGAAAAACAAGGAGAGACTGCAACGCAAGTGTCACCGTAGCAAATCCTGCTGATTGCAGAAGAGATCCAGCGGGCTCTTCCTGTCCTGGCTCTTCGTCTATGCGAGCAGAGACCAATCGTTCGTCCCCTCCAAACTCGGATTCAGAAACCTGGGAAGTACACCACAGACGTTGTGATCACATGGACTTGGAGCTGGCAAACAAAGGAGAGACCACAAAAGGAGTACCAACTCTCCGAAAGATGCTGTAGTGCAGATTTCCAGTAGCTACTTTCAGACATGGATCATCGTCAGAGGGATCAAACAAGCTTGCTCTGCTCACTCAGCTGCAGGATGTCTGAGATTAGTTGCCGGAGAGGTTGGTGCAAATACACTTTCTAATAAGTAAGCAAGGAGTGTCAGTAAAAGATTTGAGCTGGTTGCAAAGCTTGCTGACTGCTGAAGAGATCCAGCAGGCTCTTTCAGCCCTGGCTCTTCGTCTGTGGGAGCAGAGTCCAATCATTCGTTCAAACACAGCTACAGGGCGGCCAGGAGAACATCCAAAGATGTTGTACTCAAAGGCACTTTGAGGTGGGAAAGCAAGGAGCGAGAGCAATGCAGGTGGCACCGTTGCAAAGCTTATTGTGTGCAGAAGACGTGCAGCTGCATCTTTCAGCCCTGCCTCTTTCTCACTGGGAGCAGAGTCCAATCATTCGTGCAAACGCAGCTACAGGACGGCCGGGAGCACAACCGATGCTGTTGTATTCAAATGCACTTTGCGGTGGGAAAGCAAGGAGAGAGAGCAATGCAGGTGTCCCGGTTGCAAAGCTTACTGACTGCTGAGGAGATCCAGCAGCCTCTTTCAGTCCTGGCTCTTCGTCTGTGCGAGCAGAGACCAACCGTTCGTACACTCCAAACTCGGATTCAGGACGGCTGGGGAGTGCACCAGAGATGTGCTCAAACGGACTTGGAGCTGGCAAACAAAGGAGAGACTGCAATACAAGTACCATCTCTCAGAAAGATGCTGTGTGCAGATTTCCAGTAGCTACTTTCGGGCGTGGATCATCGTCAGAGGGATCAAACAAGCTTGCTCTGCTCGCTCGGCAGCAGGACTCCTGAGATTAGTTGCCGGAGAGGTTGGTGCAAATGCACTTTCAAATAAGTAAGCAAGGAGTGACAGTAAAAGAGGTGGCCCAGTTGCAAAGCTTACTGACTGCTGAAGATATCCAGCAGGCTCTTTCAGTCCTGGCTCCTCGTCTCTGCGAGCAGAGACCAATCGTTCGTTCACTCCAAATTCGGGTTCAGGACGGGTGAGGAGTGCACCACATATGTTGTACTCAAACGGACTTGGAGCTGCCAAACAAAGGAGAGACTCCAATACAAGGGCCACCTCTCCAAATGATGCTGTGCACGGAAGACTTCCAGGAGCTACTTTCAGAGATGGATCATCGTCAGAGGGATCAAACAAACTTCCACTGATCACTCAGCTGCAGAACATCTGAGATTGGGTGCCGGAGAGGTTGGTGCAAATGCACTTACAGATAAGTAAGAAGGGAGTGAGAGTAAAAGAGGTGGCCCGGTTGCAAAGCTTCCTGAGTGCTGAAGAGATCCAGCAGCCTCTTTCAGTCCAGGCTCTCCGTCTGTGCGAGCAGAGACTAATCGTTCGTACACTCCAAACTCGGATTCAGGACGCCTGGAGAGTGCGCCACAGATGTTGTTCTCAAACGGACTTGGAGCTTGTAAACCAAGGAGCGATGGCAATGCAAGTGTCACCTTAGCAAATCGTGCTGTGTGCAGAAGAGATCCAGCTAGCTCTTTCAGTCCTGGCTCTTCGTCTGTGCGAGCAGAGACCAATCGTTCGCGACACCAAACTCGGATTCAGGACGGCTGGGGAGTGCTCCACAGATGTTGTGCTCAAAAGGACTTGGAGCTGGCAAACAAAGGAGAGACTGCAATACAAGTGCCACTTCTCCGAAAGATGCTTTTTTTGAGGATTTCCAGGAGTTACTTTCAGACAAGGATCATCGTCAGAGGGAACAAACAAACTTGCTCTGCTCACTCAGCAGCAGGACGTCTGAGATTAGTTGCCGGAGAGGTTGGTGCAAATGCACTTTCAAAAAAGTAAGCAAAGAGTGACTGTAAAAGAGGTGGCCCGGTTGCAAAGGTTCCTGACTGCTGAAGAGATCCAGCAGCCTCTTTCAGTCCTGGCTCTTCGTCTGTGCGAGCAGAGACCATTCCTTTGTGCACTCCAAACTCGGGTTCAGGACGGGTGGGGAGTGCACCACATATGTTGTACTCAAACGGACTTGGAGCTGCCAAACAAACGAGAGACTCCAATACAAGTGCCACCTCTCCAAAAGATTTTGCACACGGAAGACTTCCAGCAGGTACTTTCAGAGATGGATCATCGTCAGAGAGATCAAAAAAACTTGCTCTGATCACTCAGCAGCAGGACGTCTGAGATTGGGTGCCGGAGAGGTTGGTGCAAATGCATTTTCAAATAAGTAAGCAAAGAGTGACAGTAAAAGTTGTGGCCTGGTTGCAATTCCTGCGGTGAGCAGAAGAGATCCAGCAGCTTCTTTCAGTCCTGGCTCTTCGTCTGTGAGGGCAGAGACCAATCGTTCGTGTACTCCAAACTCGGATTCAGGACGGCTGGGGAGAGCACCAAAGATATGCTCTAACGGACTTGGAGCTGGAAAAACAAGGAGAGACTACAACGCAAGTGTCACCGTAGCAACTCCTGCAGATTGCAGAAGAGATCCAGCGGGCTCTTTCTGTCCTGGCTCTTCGTCTATGCGAGCAGAGACCAGTCGTTCGTCCACTCCAAACTCGGATTCAGGAACCTGGGAAGTACACCACAGACGTTGTGATCACATGGACTTGGAGCTGGCAAACAAAGGAGAGACCACAAAAGAAGTACCAACTCTCCGAAAGATGCTGTAGTGCAGATTTCCAGTAGCTACTTTCAGACATGGATCATCGTCAGAGGGATCAAACAAGCTTGCTCTGCTCACTCAGCTGCAGGACGTCTGAGATTAGTTGCCGGAGAGGTTGGTGCAAATGCACTTTCAAAAAAGTAAGCAAAGAGTGACTGTAAAAGAGGTGGCCCGGTTGCAAAGCTTCCTGACTGCTGAAGAGATCCAGCAGCCTCTTTCAGTCCTGGCTCTTCGTCTGTGCGAGCAGAGACCATTCCTTTGTGCACTCCAAACTCGGGTTCAGGACGGGTGGGGAGTGCACCACATATGTTGTACTCAAACGGACTTGGAGCTGCCAAACAATCGAGAGACTCCAATACAAGTGCCACCTCTCCAAAAGATTTTGCACACGGAAGACTTCCAGCAGGTACTTTCAGAGATGGATCATCGTCAGAGAGATCAAAAAAACTTGCTCTGATCACTCAGCAGCAGGACGTCTGAGATTGGGTGCCGGAGAGGTTGGTGCAAATGCATTTTCAAATAAGTAAGCAAAGAGTGACAGTAAAAGTTGTGGCCTGGTTGCAATTCCTGCGGTGAGCAGAAGAGATCCAGCAGCTTCTTTCAGTCCTGGCTCTTCGTCTGTGAGGGCAGAGACCAATCGTTCGTGTACTCCAAACTCGGATTCAGGACGGCTGGGGAGAGCACCAAAGATATGCTCTAACGGACTTGGAGCTGGAAAAACAAGGAGAGACTGCAACGCAAGTGTCACCGTAGCAAATCCTGCTGATTGCAGAAGAGATCCAGCGGGCTCTTCCTCTCCTGGCTCTTCGTCTATGCGAGCAGAGACCAATCGTTCGTCCCCTCCAAACTCGGATTCAGAAACCTGGGAAGTACACCACAGACGTTGTGATCACATGGACTTGGAGCTGGCAAACAAAGGAGAGACCACAAAAGGAGTACCAACTCTCCGAAAGATGCTGTAGTGCAGATTTCCAGTAGCTACTTTCAGACATGGATCATCGTCAGAGGGATCAAACAAGCTTGCTCTGCTCACTCAGCTGCAGGATGTCTGAGATTAGTTGCCGGAGAGGTTGGTGCAAATACACTTTCTAATAAGTAAGCAAGGAGTGTCAGTAAAAGATTTGAGCTGGTTGCAAAGCTTGCTGACTGCTGAAGAGATCCAGCAGGCTCTTTCAGCCCTGGCTCTTCGTCTGTGGGAGCAGAGTCCAATCATTCGTTCAAACACAGCTACAGGGCGGCCAGGAGAACATCCAAAGATGTTGTACTCAAAGGCACTTTGAGGTGGGAAAGCAAGGAGCGAGAGCAATGCAGGTGGCACCGTTGCAAAGCTTATTGTGTGCAGAAGACGTGCAGCTGCATCTTTCAGCCCTGCCTCTTTCTCACTGGGAGCAGAGTCCAATCATTCGTGCAAACGCAGCTACAGGACGGCCGGGAGCACAACCGATGCTGTTGTATTCAAATGCACTTTGCGGTGGGAAAGCAAGGAGAGAGAGCAATGCAGGTGTCCCGGTTGCAAAGCTTACTGACTGCTGAGGAGATCCAGCAGCCTCTTTCAGTCCTGGCTCTTCGTCTGTGCGAGCAGAGACCAATCGTTCGTACACTCCAAACTCGGATTCAGGACGGCTGGGGAGTGCACCAGAGATGTGCTCAAACGGACTTGGAGCTGGCAAACAAAGGAGAGACTGCAATACAAGTACCATCTCTCAGAAAGATGCTGTGTGCCGATTTCCAGTAGCTACTTTCGGACGTGGATCATCGTCAGAGGGATCAAACAAGCTTGCTCTGCTCGCTCGGCAGCAGGACTCCTGAGATTAGTTGCCGGAGAGGTTGGTGCAAATGCACTTTCAAATAAGTAAGCAAGGAGTGACAGTAAAAGAGGTGGCCCAGTTGCAAAGCTTACTGACTGCTGAAGATATCCAGCAGGCTCTTTCAGTCCTGGCTCCTCGTCTCTGCGAGCAGAGACCAATCGTTCGTTCACTCCAAATTCGGGTTCAGGACGGGTGAGGAGTGCACCACATATGTTGTACTCAAACGGACTTGGAGCTGCCAAACAAAGGAGAGACTCCAATACAAGGGCCACCTCTCCAAATGATGCTGTGCACGGAAGACTTCCAGGAGCTACTTTCAGAGATGGATCATCGTCAGAGGGATCAAACAAACTTCCACTGATCACTCAGCTGCAGAACATCTGAGATTGGGTGCCGGAGAGGTTGGTGCAAATGCACTTACAGATAAGTAAGAAGGGAGTGAGAGTAAAAGAGGTGGCCCGGTTGCAAAGCTTCCTGAGTGCTGAAGAGATCCAGCAGCCTCTTTCAGTCCAGGCTCTCCGTCTGTGCGAGCAGAGACTAATCGTTCGTACACTCCAAACTCGGATTCAGGACGCCTGGGGAGTGCGCCACAGATGTTGTTCTCAAACGGACTTGGAGCTTGTAAACCAAGGAGCGATGGCAATGCAAGTGTCACCTTAGCAAATCGTGCTGTGTGCAGAAGAGAACCAGCTGGCTCTTTCAATCCTGGCTCTTCGTCTGTGCGAGCAGAGACCAATCGTTCGCGACACCAAACTCGGATTCAGGACGGCTGGGGAGTGCTCCACAGATGTTGTGCTCAAAAGGACTTGGAGCTGGCAAACAAGGGAGAGACTGCAATACAAGTGCCACTTCTCCGAAAGATGCTTTTTTTGAGGATTTCCAGGAGTTACTTTCAGACAAGGATCATCGTCAGAGGGAACAAAGAAACTTGCTCTGCTCACTCAGCAGCAGGACGTCTGAGATTAGTTGCCGGAGAGGTTGGTGCAAATGCACTTTCAAAAAAGTAAGCAAAGAGTGACTGTAAAAGAGGTGGCCCGGTTGCAAAGCTTCCTGACTGCTGAAGAGATCCAGCAGCCTCTTTCAGTCCTGGCTCTTCGTCTGTGCGAGCAGAGACCATTCCTTTGTGCACTCCAAACTCGGGTTCAGGACGGGTGGGGAGTGCACCACATATGTTGTACTCAAACGGACTTGGAGCTGCCAAACAAACGAGAGACTCCAATACAAGTGCCACCTCTCCAAAAGATTTTGCACACGGAAGACTTCCAGCAGGTACTTTCAGAGATGGATCATCGTCAGAGAGATCAAAAAAACTTGCTCTGATCACTCAGCAGCAGGACGTCTGAGATTGGGTGCCGGAGAGGTTGGTGCAAATGCATTTTCAAATAAGTAAGCAAAGAGTGACAGTAAAAGTTGTGGCCTGGTTGCAATTCCTGCGGTGAGCAGAAGAGATCCAGCAGCTTCTTTCAGTCCTGGCTCTTCGTCTGTGAGGGCAGAGACCAATCGTTCGTGTACTCCAAACTCGGATTCAGGACGGCTGGGGAGAGCACCAAAGATATGCTCTAACGGCCTTGGAGCTGGAAAAACAAGGAGAGACTACAACGCAAGTGTCACCGTAGCAACTCCTGCAGATTGCAGAAGAGATCCAGCGGGCTCTTTCTGTCCTGGCTCTTCGTCTATGCGAGCAGAGACCAGTCGTTCGTCCACTCCAAACTCGGATTCAGGAACCTGGGAAGTGCACCACAGACGTTGTGATCACATGGACTTGGAGCTGGCAAACAAAGGAGAGACCACAAAAGAAGTACCAACTCTCCGAAAGATGCTGTAGTGCAGATTTCCAGTAGCTACTTTCAGACATGGATCATCGTCAGAGGGATCAAACAAGCTTGCTCTGCTCACTCAGCTGCAGGACGTCTGAGATTAGTTGCCGGAGAGGTTGGTGCAAATGCACTTTCAAAAAAGTAAGCAAAGAGTGACTGTAAAAGAGGTGGCCCGGTTGCAAAGCTTCCTGACTGCTGAAGAGATCCAGCAGCCTCTTTCAGTCCTGGCTCTTCGTCTGTGCGAGCAGAGACCATTCCTTTGTGCACTCCAAACTCGGGTTCAGGACGGGTGGGGAGTGCACCACATATGTTGTACTCAAACGGACTTGGAGCTGCCAAACAATCGAGCGACTCCAATACAAGTGCCACCTCTCCAAAAGATTTTGCACACGGAAGACTTCCAGCAGGTATTTTCAGAGATGGATCATCGTCAGAGAGATCAAAAAAACTTGCTCTGATCACTCAGCAGCAGGACGTCTGAGATTGGGTGCCGGAGAGGTTGGTGCAAATGCATTTTCAAATAAGTAAGCAAAGAGTGACAGTAAAAGTTGTGGCCTGGTTGCAATTCCTGCGGTGAGCAGAAGAGATCCAGCAGCCTCTTTCAGTCCTGGCTCTTCGTCTGTGAGGGCAGAGACCAATCGTTCGTGTACTCCAAACTCGGATTCAGGACGGCTGGGGAGAGCACCAAAGATATGCTCTAACGGACTTGGAGCTGGAAAAACAAGGAGAGACTGCAATGCAAGTGTCACCGTAGCAAATCCTGCTGATTGCAGAAGAGATCCAGCGGGCTCTTCCTGTCCTGGCTCTTCGTCTATGCGAGCAGAGACCAATCGTTCGTCCACTCCAAACTCGGATTCAGGAACCTGGGAAGTACACCATAGATGTTGTGATCAAATGGACTTGGAGCTGGCAAACAAAGGAGAGACCACAAAAGAAGTACCAACTCTCCGAAAGATGGGGTAGTGCAGATTTCCAGTAGCTACTTTCAGACATGGATCATCGTCAGAGGGATCAAACAAGCTTGCTCTGCTCACTCAGCTGCAGGATGTCTGAGATTAGATGCCGGAGAGGTTGGTGCAAATGCACTTTCTAATAAGTAAGCAAAGAGTGACAGTAAAAGTTGTGGCCTGGTTGCAATTCCTGCGGTGAGCAGAAGAGATCCAGCAGCCTCTTTCAGTCCTGGCTCTTCGTCAGTGAGGGCAGAGACCAATCGTTCGTACACTCCAAACTCGGATTCAGGACGGTTGGGGAGAGCACCAGAGATATGCTCTAACGGAGTTGGAGATGGAAAATTAAGGAGAGACTGCAATGCAAGTGTCACCGTAGCAAATCCTGCTGATTGCAGAAGAGATCCAGCGGGCTCTTTCTGTCCTGGCTCTTCGTCTATGCGAGCAGAGACCAATCGTTCGTCCACTCCAAACTCGGATTCAGGAACCTGGGAAGTACACCACAGATGTTGTGATCAAATGGACTTGGAGCTGGCAAACAAAGGAGAGACCACAAAAGAAGTACCAACTCTCCGAAAGATGCTGTAGTGCAGATTTCCAGTAGCTACTTTCGGACGTGGATCATCGTCAGAGGGATCAAACAAGCTTGCTCTGCTCGCTCGGCAGCAGGACTCCTGAGATTAGTTGCCGGAGAGGTTGGTGCAAATGCACTTTCAAATAAGTAAGCAAGGAGTGACAGTAAAAGAGGTGGCCCAGTTGCAAAGCTTCCTGACTGCTGAAGATATCCAGCAGGCTCTTTCAGTCCTGGCTCCTCGTCTCTGCGAGCAGAGACCAATCGTTCGTTCACTCCAAATTCGGGTTCAGGACGGGTGAGGAGTCACCACATATGTTGTACTCAGACGGACTTGGAGCTGCCAAAAAAACGAGAGACTGCAATACAAGTGCCACCTCTCCAAATGATGCTGTGCACGGAAGACTTCCAGGAGCTACTTTCAGAGATGGATCATCGTCAGAGGGATCAAACAAACTTCCACTGATCACTCAGCTGCAGAACATCTGAGATTGGGTGCCGGAGAGGTTGGTGCAAATGCACTTACGGATAAGTAAGAAGGGAGTGAGAGTAAAAAAGGTGGCCCGGTTGCAAAGCTTCCTGACTGCTGAAGAGATCCAGCAGCCGCTTTCAGTCCAGGCTCTCCGTCTGTGCGAGCAGAGACTATTCGTTCGTACACTCCAAACTCGGATTCAGGACGCCTGGGGAGTGCGCCACAGATGTTGTTCTCAAACGGACTAGGAGCTTGTAAAACAAGGAGCGACGGCAATGCAAGTGTCACCTTAGCAAATCGTGCTGTGTGCAGAAGAGATCCAGCTGGCTCTTTCAGTCCTGGCTCTTCGTCTGTGTGAGCAGAGACCAATCGTTCGCGACTCCAAACTCGGATTCAGGACGGCTGGGGAGTGCTCCACAGATGTCGTGCTCAAAAGGACTTGGAGCTGGCAAACAAAGGAGAAACTGCAATACAAGTGCCACTTCTCCGTGAGATGCTTTTTTTGAGGATTTCCAGGAGTTACATTCAGACAAGGATCATCGTCAGAGGGAACAAACAAACTTGCTCTGCTCACTCAGCAGCAGGACGTCTGAGATTAGTTGCCGGAGAGGTTGGTGCAAATGCACTTTCAAAAAAGTAAGCAAAGAGTGACTGTAAAAGAGGTGGCCCGGTTGCAAAGCTTCCTGACTGCTGAAGAGATCCAGCAGCCTCTTTCAGTCCTGGCTCTTCGTCTGTGCGAGCAGAGACCATTCCTTTGTGCACTCCAAACTCGGGTTCAGGACGGGTGGGGAGTGCACCACATATGTTGTACTCAAACGGACTTGGAGCTGCCAATCGAGAGACTCCAATAAAAGTGCCACCTCTCCAAAAGATTTTGCACACGGAAGACTTCCAGCAGGTACTTTCAGAGATGGATCATCGTCAGAGGGATCAAAAAAACTTGCTCTGATCACTCAGCAGCAGGACGTCTGAGATTGGGTGCCGGAGAGGTTGGTGCAAATGCATTTTCAAATAAGTAAGCAAAGAGTGAAAGTAAAAGTTGTGGCCTGGTTGCAATTCCTGCGGTGAGCAGAAGAGATCCAGCAACCTCTTTCAGTCCTGGCTCTTCGTCTGTGAGGGCAGAGACCAATCGTTCGTGCACTCCAAACTCGGATTCAGGACGGCTGGGGAGAGCACCAGAGATATGCTCTAACGGACTTGGAGATGGAAAAACAAGGAGAGACTGCAACGCAAGTGTCACCGTAGCAAATCCTGCTGATTGCAGAAGAGATCCAGCGGGCTCTTTCTGTCCTGGCTCTTCGTCTATGCTAGCAGAGACCAATCGTTCGTCCACTCCAAACTCGGATTCAGGACGGCTGGGAAGTACACCACAGATGTTGTGATCAAATGGACTTGGAGCTGGCAAACAAAGGAGAGACCACAAAAGAAGTACCAACTCTCCGAAAGATGGGGTAGTGCAGATTTCCAGTAGCTACTTTCAGACATGGATCATCGTCAGAGGGATCAAACAAGCTTGCTCTGCTCACTCAGCTGCAGGATGTCTGAGATTAGTTGCCGGAGAGGTTGGTGCAAATGCACTTTCAAATAAGTAAGCAAGGAGTGTCAGTAAAAGATTTGAGCTGGTTGCAAAGCTTGCTGACTGCTGAAGAGATCCAGCAGGCTCTTTCAGCCCTGGCTCTTCGTCTGTGGGAGCAGAGTCCAATCATTCGTTCAAACACAGCTACAGGGCGGCCAGGAGAACATCCAAAGATGTTGTACTCAAAGGCACTTTGAGGTGGGAAAGCAAGGAGCGAGAGCAATGCAGGTGGCACAGTTGCAAAGCTTCCTTTGTGCAGAAGAGGTCCAGCAGCATCTTTCAGCCCTGGCTCTTCGTCACTGGGAACAGAGTCCAATCAGTCGTGCAAATTCAGCTACAGGACGGCCGGGAGCACAACCGAGGATGTTGTATTCAAATGCCGTTTGAGGTGGGAAAGCAAGGAGCGAGAGCTATGCAGGTGGCACCGTTGCAAAGCTTATTGTCTGCAGAAGACGAGCAGCTGCATCTTTCAGCCCTGCCTCTATCTCACTGGGAGCAGAGTCCAATCATTCGTGCAAACGCAGCTACAGGACGGCCGGGAGCACAACCGAAGCTGTTGTATTCAAATGCACTTTGAGGTGGGAAAGCAAGGAGAGAGAGCAATACAGGTGTCCCGGCTGCAAAGCTTACTGACTGTTGAAGAGATCCAGCAGGCTCTTTCAGTCCTGGCTCTTCGTCTGTGCGAGCAGAGACCATTCCTTTGTGCACTCCAAACTCGGATTCAGGACGGCTGGGGAGTGCACCAGAGATGTTGTGCTCAAACGGACATTGAGCTGGCAAACCAAGGAGCGACTGCACTGGAAGTGGCAGTGTAGCAAATGCTGCTGCGTGCAGAAGAGCTCCAGCAGCCTCTTTCAGTCCTGGCTCTTCGTCTGTGCGAGCAGAGACCATTCCTTTGTGCACTCCAAACTCGGGTTCAGGACGGGTGGGGAGTGCACCACATATGTTGTACTCAAACGGACTTGGAGCTGCCAAACAATCGAGCGACTCCAATAAAAGTGCCACCTCTCCAAAAGATTTTGCACACGGAAGACTTCCAGCAGGTACTTTCAGAGATGGATCATCGTCAGAGAGATCAAAAAAACTTGCTCTGATCACTCAGCAGCAGGACGTCTGAGATTGGGTGCCGGAGAGGTTGGTGCAAATGCATTTTCAAATAAGTAAGCAAAGAGTGACAGTAAAAGTTGTGGCCTGGTTGCAATTCCTGCGGTGAGCAGAAGAGATCCAGCAGCTTCTTTCAGTCCTGGCTCTTCGTCTGTGAGGGCAGAGACCAATCGTTCGTGTACTCCAAACTCGGATTCAGGACGGCTGGGGAGAGCACCAAAGATATGCTCTAACGGACTTGGAGCTGGAAAAACAAGGAGAGACTGCAATGCAAGTGTCACCGTAGCAAATCCTGCTGATTGCAGAAGAGATCCAGCGGGCTCTTCCTGTCCTGGCTCTTCGTCTATGCGAGCAGAGACCAATCGCTCGTCCCCTCCAAACTCGGATTCAGAAACCTGGGAAGTACACCACAGACGTTGTGATCACATGGACTTGGAGCTGGCAAACAAAGGAGAGACCACAAAAGGAGTACCAACTCTCCGAAAGATGCTGTAGTGCAGATTTCCAGTAGCTACTTTCAGACATGGATCATCGTCAGAGGGATCAAACAAGCTTGCTCTGCTCACTCAGCTGCAGGATGTCTGAGATTAGTTGCCGGAGAGGTTGGTGCAAATACACTTTCAAATAAGTAAGCAAGGAGTGTCAGTAAAAGATTTGAGCTGGTTGCAAAGCTTGCTGACTGCTGAAGAGATCCAGCAGGCTCTTTCAGCCCTGGCTCTTCGTCTGTGGGAGCAGAGTCCAATCATTCGTTCAAACACAGCTACAGGGCGGCCAGGAGAACATCCAAAGATGTTGTACTCAAAGGCACTTTGAGGTGGGAAAGCAAGGAGCGAGAGCAATGCAGGTGGCACCGTTGCAAAGCTTATTGTGTGCAGAAGACGTGCAGCTGCATCTTTCAGCCCTGCCTCTTTCTCACTGGGAGCAGAGTCCAATCATTCGTGCAAACGCAGCTACAGGACGGCCGGGAGCACAACCGATGCTGTTGTATTCAAATGCACTTTGCGGTGGGAAAGCAAGGAGAGAGAGCATTGCAGGTGTCCCGGTTGCAAAGCTTACTGACTGCTGAGGAGATCCAGCAGCCTCTTTCAGTCCTGGCTCTTCGTCTGTGCGAGCAGAGACCAATCGTTCGTACACTCCAAACTCGGATTCAGGACGGCTGGGGAGTGCACCAGAGATGTGCTCAAACGGACTTGGAGCTGGCAAACAAAGGAGAGACTGCAATACAAGTACCATCTCTCAGAAAGATGCTGTGTGCAGATTTCCAGTAGCTATTTTCGGACGTGGATCATCGTCAGAGGGATCAAACAAGCTTGCTCTGCTCGCTCGGCAGCAGGACTCCTGAGATTAGTTGCCGGAGAGGTTGGTGCAAATGCACTTTCAAATAAGTAAGCAAGGAGTGACAGTAAAAGATGTGGCCCAGTTGCAAAGCTTACTAACTGCTGAATATATCCAGCAGGCTCTTTCAGTCCTGGCTCCTCGTCTCTGCGAGCAGAGACTAATCGTTCGTTCACTCCAAATTCGGGTTCAGGACGGGTGAGGAGTGCACCACATATGTTGTACTCAAACGGACTTGGAGCTGCCAAACAAAGGAGAGACTCCAATACAAGGGCCACCTCTCCAAATGATGCTGTGCACGGAAGACTTCCAGGAGCTACTTTCAGAGATGGATCATCGTCAGAGGGATCAAACAAACTTCCACTGATCACTCAGCTGCAGAACATCTGAGATTGGGTGCCGGAGAGGTTGGTGCAAATGCACTTACAGATAAGTAAGAAGGGAGTGAGAGTAAAAGAGGTGGCCCGGTTGCAAAGCTTCCTGAGTGCTGAAGAGATCCAGCAGCCTCTTTCAGTCCAGGCTCTCCGTCTGTGCGAGCAGAGACTAATCGTTCGTACACTCCAAACTCGGATTCAGGACGCCTGGGGAGTGCGCCACAGATGTTGTTCTCAAACGGACTTGGAGCTTGTAAACCAAGGAGCGATGGCAATGCAAGTGTCACCTTAGCAAATCGTGCTGTGTGCAGAAGAGATCCAGCTAGCTCTTTCAGTCCTGGCTCTTCGTCTGTGCGAGCAGAGACCAATCGTTCGCGACACCAAACTCGGATTCAGGACGGCTGGGGAGTGCTCCACAGATGTTGTGCTCAAAAGGACTTGGAGCTGGCAAACAAAGGAGAGACTGCAATACAAGTGCCACTTCTCCGAAAGATGCTTTTTTTGAGGATTTCCAGGAGTTACTTTCAGACAAGGATCATCGTCAGAGGGAACAAAGAAACTTGCTCTGCTCACTCAGCAGCAGGACGTCTGAGATTAGTTGCCGGAGAGGTTGGTGCAAATGCACTTTCAAAAAAGTAAGCAAAGAGTGACTGTAAAAGAGGTGGCCCGGTTGCAAAGCTTCCTGACTGCTGAAGAGATCCAGCAGCCTCTTTCAGTCCTGGCTCTTCGTCTGTGCGAGCAGAGACCATTCCTTTGTGCACTCCAAACTCGGGTTCAGGACGGGTGGGGAGTGCACCACATATGTTGTACTCAAACGGACTTGGAGCTGCCAAACAAACGAGAGACTCCAATACAAGTGCCACCTCTCCAAAAGATTTTGCACACGGAAGACTTCCAGCAGGTACTTTCAGAGATGGATCATCGTCAGAGAGATCAAAAAAACTTGCTCTGATCACTCAGCAGCAGGACGTCTGAGATTGGGTGCCGGAGAGGTTGGTGCAAATGCATTTTCAAATAAGTAAGCAAAGAGTGACAGTAAAAGTTGTGGCCTGGTTGCAATTCCTGCGGTGAGCAGAAGAGATCCAGCAGCTTCTTTCAGTCCTGGCTCTTCGTCTGTGAGGGCAGAGACCAATCGTTCGTGTACTCCAAACTCGGATTCAGGACGGCTGGGGAGAGCACCAAAGATATGCTCTAACGGACTTGGAGCTGGAAAAACAAGGAGAGACTACAACGCAAGTGTCACCGTAGCAACTCCTGCAGATTGCAGAAGAGATCCAGCGGGCTCTTTCTGTCCTGGCTCTTCGTCTATGCGAGCAGAGACCAGTCCTTCGTCCACTCCAAACTCGGATTCAGGAACCTGGGAAGTACACCACAGACGTTGTGATCACATGGACTTGGAGCTGGCAAACAAAGGAGAGACCACAAAAGAAGTACCAACTCTCCGAAAGATGCTGTAGTGCAGATTTCCAGTAGCTACTTTCAGACATGGATCATCGTCAGAGGGATCAAACAAGCTTGCTCTGCTCACTCAGCTGCAGGACGTCTGAGATTAGTTGCCGGAGAGGTTGGTGCAAATGCACTTTCAAAAAAGTAAGCAAAGAGTGACTGTAAAAGAGGTGGCCCGGTTGCAAAGCTTCCTGACTGCTGAAGAGATCCAGCAGCCTCTTTCAGTCCTGGCTCTTCGTCTGTGCGAGCAGAGACCATTCCTTTGTGCACTCCAAACTCGGGTTCAGGACGGGTGGGGAGTGCACCACATATGTTGTACTCAAACGGACTTGGAGCTGCCAAACAATCGAGCGACTCCAATACAAGTGCCACCTCTCCAAAAGATTTTGCACACGGAAGACTTCCAGGAGCTACTTTCAGAGATGGATCATCGTCAGAGAGATCAAAAAAACTTGCTCTGATCACTCAGCAGCAGGACGTCTGAGATTGGGTGCCGGAGAGGTTGGTGCAAATGCATTTTCAAATAAGTAAGCAAAGAGTGACAGTAAAAGTTGTGGCCTGGTTGCAATTCCTGCGGTGAGCAGAAGAGATCCAGCAGCCTCTTTCAGTCCTGGCTCTTCGTCTGTGAGGGCAGAGACCAATCGTTCGTGTACTCCAAACTCGGATTCAGGACGGCTGGGGAGAGCACCAAAGATATGCTCTAACGGACTTGGAGCTGGAAAAACAAGGAGAGACTGCAATGCAAGTGTCACCGTAGCAAATCCTGCTGATTGCAGAAGAGATCCAGCGGGCTCTTCCTGTCCTGGCTCTTCGTCTATGCGAGCAGAGACCAATCGTTCGTCCCCTCCAAACTCGGATTCAGAAACCTGGGAAGTACACCACAGACGTTGTGATCACATGGACTTGGAGCTGGCAAACAAAGGAGAGACCACAAAAGGAGTACCAACTCTCCGAAAGATGCTGTAGTGCAGATTTCCAGTAGCTACTTTCAGACATGGATCATCGTCAGAGGGATCAAACAAGCTTGCTCTGCTCACTCAGCTGCAGGATGTCTGAGATTAGTTGCCGGAGAGGTTGGTGCAAATGCACTTTCAAATAAGTAAGCAAGGAGTGTCAGTAAAAGATTTGAGCTGGTTGCAAAGCTTGCTGACTGCTGAAGAGATCCAGCAGGCTCTTTCAGCCCTGGCTCTTCGTCTGTGGGAGCAGAGTCCAATCATTCGTTCAAACACAGCTACAGGGCGGCCAGGAGAACATCCAAAGATGTTGTACTCAAAGGCACTTTGAGGTGGGAAAGCAAGGAGCGAGAGCAATGCAGGTGGCACCGTTGCAAAGCTTATTGTGTGCAGAAGACGTGCAGCTGCATCTTTCAGCCCTGCCTCTTTCTCACTGGGAGCAGAGTCCAATCATTCGTGCAAACGCAGCTACAGGACGGCCGGGAGCACAACCGATGCTGTTGTATTCAAATGCACTTTTTCGGTGGGAAAGCAAGGAGCGAGAGCAATACAGGTGTCCCGGCTGCAAAGCTTACTGACTGCTGAGGAGATCCAGCAGCCTCTTTCAGTCCTGGCTCTTCGTCTGTGCGAGCAGAGACCAATCGTTCGTACACTCCAAACTCGGATTCAGGACGGCTGGGGAGTGCACCAGAGATGTGCTCAAACGGAGTTGGAGCTGGCAAACAAAGGAGAGACTGCAATACAAGTACCATCTCTCAGAAAGATGCTGTGTGCAGATTTCCAGTAGCTACTTTCGGACGTGGATCATCGTCAGAGGGATCAAACAAGCTTGCTCTGCTCGCTCGGCAGCAGGACTCCTGAGATTAGTTGCCGGAGAGGTTGGTGCAAATGCACTTTCAAATAAGTAAGCAAGGAGTGACAGTAAAAGATGTGGCCCGGTTGCAAAGCTTCCTGAGTGCTGAAGAGATCCAGCAGCCTCTTTCAGTCCAGGCTCTCCGTCTGTGCGAGCAGAGACTAATCGTTCGTACACTCCAAACTCGGATTCAGGACGCCTGGGGAGTGCGCCACAGATGTTGTTCTCAAACGGACTTGGAGCTTGTAAACCAAGGAGCGATGGCAATGCAAGTGTCACCTTAGCAAATCGTGCTGTGTGCAGAAGAGATCCAGCTAGCTCTTTCAGTCCTGGCTCTTCGTCTGTGCGAGCAGAGACCAATCGTTCGCGACACCAAACTCGGATTCAGGACGGCTGGGGAGTGCTCCACAGATGTTGTGCTCAAAAGGACTTGGAGCTGGCAAACAAAGGAGAGACTGCAATACAAGTGCCACTTCTCCGAAAGATGCTTTTTTTGAGGATTTCCAGGAGTTACTTTCAGACAAGGATCATCGTCAGAGGGAACAAAGAAACTTGCTCTGCTCACTCAGCAGCAGGACGTCTGAGATTAGTTGCCGGAGAGGTTGGTGCAAATGCACTTTCAAAAAAGTAAGCAAAGAGTGACTGTAAAAGAGGTGGCCCGGTTGCAAAGCTTCCTGACTGCTGAAGAGATCCAGCAGCCTCTTTCAGTCCTGGCTCTTCGTCTGTGCGAGCAGAGACCATTCGTTTGTGCACTCCAAACTCGGGTTCAGGACGGGTGGGGAGTGCACCACATATGTTGTACTCAAACGGACTTGGAGCTGCCAAACAAACGAGAGACTCCAATACAAGTGCCACCTCTCCAAAAGATTTTGCACACGGAAGACTTCCAGCAGGTACTTTCAGAGATGGATCATCGTCAGAGAGATCAAACAAGCTTGCTCTGCTCACTCAGCTGCAGGATGTCTGAGATTAGTTGCCGGAGAGGTTGGTGCAAATGCACTTTCAAATAAGTAAGCAAGGAGTGTCAGTAAAAGATTTGAGCTGGTTGCAAAGCTTGCTGACTGCTGAAGAGATCCAGCAGGCTCTTTCAGCCCTGGCTCTTCGTCTGTGGGAGCAGAGTCCAATCATTCGTTCAAACACAGCTACAGGGCGGCCAGGAGAACATCCAAAGATGTTGTACTCAAAGGCACTTTGAGGTGGGAAAGCAAGGAGCGAGAGCAATGCAGGTGGCACAGTTGCAAAGCTTCCTTTGTGCAGAAGAGGTCCAGCAGCATCTTTCAGCCCTGGCTCTTCGTCACTGGGAACAGAGTCCAATCAGTCGTGCAAATTCAGCTACAGGACGGCCGGGAGCACAACCGAGGATGTTGTATTCAAATGCCGTTTGAGGTGGGAAAGCAAGGAGCGAGAGCTATGCAGGTGGCACCGTTGCAAAGCTTATTGTCTGCAGAAGACGAGCAGCTGCATCTTTCAGCCCTGCCTCTATCTCACTGGGAGCAGAGTCCAATCATTCGTGCAAACGCAGCTACAGGACGGCCGGGAGCACAACCGAAGCTGTTGTATTCAAATGCACTTTGAGGTGGGAAAGCAAGGAGAGAGAGCAATACAGGTGTCCCGGCTGCAAAGCTTACTGACTGTTGAAGAGATCCAGCAGCCTCTTTCAGTCCTGGCTCTTCGTCTGTGCGAGCAGAGACCATTCCTTTGTGCACTCCAAACTCGGATTCAGGACGGCTGGGGAGTGCACCAGAGATGTTGTGCTCAAACGGACATTGAGCTGGCAAACCAAGGAGCGACTGCACTGGAAGTGGCAGTGTAGCAAATGCTGCTGCGTGCAGAAGAGCTCCAGCAGCCTCTTTCAGTCCTGGCTCTTCGTCTGTGCGAGCAGAGACCATTCCTTTGTGCACTCCAAACTCGGGTTCAGGACGGGTGGGGAGTGCACCACATATGTTGTACTCAAACGGACTTGGAGCTGCCAAACAATCGAGCGACTCCAATAAAAGTGCCACCTCTCCAAAAGATTTTGCACACGGAAGACTTCCAGCAGGTACTTTCAGAGATGGATCATCGTCAGAGAGATCAAAAAAACTTGCTCTGATCACTCAGCAGCAGGACGTCTGAGATTGGGTGCCGGAGAGGTTGGTGCAAATGCATTTTCAAATAAGTAAGCAAAGAGTGACAGTAAAAGTTGTGGCCTGGTTGCAATTCCTGCGGTGAGCAGAAGAGATCCAGCAGCTTCTTTCAGTCCTGGCTCTTCGTCTGTGAGGGCAGAGACCAATCGTTCGTGTACTCCAAACTCGGATTCAGGACGGCTGGGGAGAGCACCAAAGATATGCTCTAACGGACTTGGAGCTGGAAAAACAAGGAGAGACTGCAATGCAAGTGTCACCGTAGCAAATCCTGCTGATTGCAGAAGAGATCCAGCGGGCTCTTCCTGTCCTGGCTCTTCGTCTATGCGAGCAGAGACCAATCGCTCGTCCCCTCCAAACTCGGATTCAGAAACCTGGGAAGTACACCACAGACGTTGTGATCACATGGACTTGGAGCTGGCAAACAAAGGAGAGACCACAAAAGGAGTACCAACTCTCCGAAAGATGCTGTAGTGCAGATTTCCAGTAGCTACTTTCAGACATGGATCATCGTCAGAGGGATCAAACAAGCTTGCTCTGCTCACTCAGCTGCAGGATGTCTGAGATTAGTTGCCGGAGAGGTTGGTGCAAATACACTTTCAAATAAGTAAGCAAGGAGTGTCAGTAAAAGATTTGAGCTGGTTGCAAAGCTTGCTGACTGCTGAAGAGATCCAGCAGGCTCTTTCAGCCCTGGCTCTTCGTCTGTGGGAGCAGAGTCCAATCATTCGTTCAAACACAGCTACAGGGCGGCCAGGAGAACATCCAAAGATGTTGTACTCAAAGGCACTTTGAGGTGGGAAAGCAAGGAGCGAGAGCAATGCAGGTGGCACCGTTGCAAAGCTTATTGTGTGCAGAAGACGTGCAGCTGCATCTTTCAGCCCTGCCTCTTTCTCACTGGGAGCAGAGTCCAATCATTCGTGCAAACGCAGCTACAGGACGGCCGGGAGCACAACCGATGCTGTTGTATTCAAATGCACTTTGCGGTGGGAAAGCAAGGAGAGAGAGCAATGCAGGTGTCCCGGTTGCAAAGCTTACTGACTGCTGAGGAGATCCAGCAGCCTCTTTCAGTCCTGGCTCTTCGTCTGTGCGAGCAGAGACCAATCGTTCGTACACTCCAAACTCGGATTCAGGACGGCTGGGGAGTGCACCAGAGATGTGCTCAAACGGACTTGGAGCTGGCAAACAAAGGAGAGACTGCAATACAAGTACCATCTCTCAGAAAGATGCTGTGTGCAGATTTCCAGTAGCTATTTTCGGACGTGGATCATCGTCAGAGGGATCAAACAAGCTTGCTCTGCTCGCTCGGCAGCAGGACTCCTGAGATTAGTTGCCGGAGAGGTTGGTGCAAATGCACTTTCAAATAAGTAAGCAAGGAGTGACAGTAAAAGATGTGGCCCAGTTGCAAAGCTTACTAACTGCTGAATATATCCAGCAGGCTCTTTCAGTCCTGGCTCCTCGTCTCTGCGAGCAGAGACTAATCGTTCGTTCACTCCAAATTCGGGTTCAGGACGGGTGAGGAGTGCACCACATATGTTGTACTCAAACGGACTTGGAGCTGCCAAACAAAGGAGAGACTCCAATACAAGGGCCACCTCTCCAAATGATGCTGTGCACGGAAGACTTCCAGGAGCTACTTTCAGAGATGGATCATCGTCAGAGGGATCAAACAAACTTCCACTGATCACTCAGCTGCAGAACATCTGAGATTGGGTGCCGGAGAGGTTGGTGCAAATGCACTTACAGATAAGTAAGAAGGGAGTGAGAGTAAAAGAGGTGGCCCGGTTGCAAAGCTTCCTGAGTGCTGAAGAGATCCAGCAGCCTCTTTCAGTCCAGGCTCTCCGTCTGTGCGAGCAGAGACTAATCGTTCGTACACTCCAAACTCGGATTCAGGACGCCTGGGGAGTGCGCCACAGATGTTGTTCTCAAACGGACTTGGAGCTTGTAAACCAAGGAGCGATGGCAATGCAAGTGTCACCTTAGCAAATCGTGCTGTGTGCAGAAAAGATCCAGCTAGCTCTTTCAGTCCTGGCTCTTCGTCTGTGCGAGCAGAGACCAATCGTTCGCGACACCAAACTCGGATTCAGGACGGCTGGGGAGTGCTCCACAGATGTTGTGCTCAAAAGGACTTGGAGCTGGCAAACAAAGGAGAGACTGCAATACAAGTGCCACTTCTCCGAAAGATGCTTTTTTTGAGGATTTCCAGGAGTTACTTTCAGACAAGGATCATCGTCAGAGGGAACAAAGAAACTTGCTCTGCTCACTCAGCAGCAGGACGTCTGAGATTAGTTGCCGGAGAGGTTGGTGCAAATGCACTTTCAAAAAAGTAAGCAAAGAGTGACTGTAAAAGAGGTGGCCCGGTTGCAAAGCTTCCTGACTGCTGAAGAGATCCAGCAGCCTCTTTCAGTCCTGGCTCTTCGTCTGTGCGAGCAGAGACCATTCCTTTGTGCACTCCAAACTCGGGTTCAGGACGGGTGGGGAGTGCACCACATATGTTGTACTCAAACGGACTTGGAGCTGCCAAACAAACGAGAGACTCCAATACAAGTGCCACCTCTCCAAAAGATTTTGCACACGGAAGACTTCCAGCAGGTACTTTCAGAGATGGATCATCGTCAGAGAGATCAAAAAAACTTGCTCTGATCACTCAGCAGCAGGACGTCTGAGATTGGGTGCCGGAGAGGTTGGTGCAAATGCATTTTCAAATAAGTAAGCAAAGAGTGACAGTAAAAGTTGTGGCCTGGTTGCAATTCCTGCGGTGAGCAGAAGAGATCCAGCAGCTTCTTTCAGTCCTGGCTCTTCGTCTGTGAGGGCAGAGACCAATCGTTCGTGTACTCCAAACTCGGATTCAGGACGGCTGGGGAGAGCACCAAAGATATGCTCTAACGGACTTGGAGCTGGAAAAACAAGGAGAGACTGCAATGCAAGTGTCACCGTAGCAAATCCTGCTGATTGCAGAAGAGATCCAGCGGGCTCTTCCTGTCCTGGCTCTTCGTCTATGCGAGCAGAGACCAATCGTTCGTCCCCTCCAAACTCGGATTCAGAAACCTGGGAAGTACACCACAGACGTTGTGATCACATGGACTTGGAGCTGGCAAACAAAGGAGAGACCACAAAAGGAGTACCAACTCTCCGAAAGATGCTGTAGTGCAGATTTCCAGTAGCTACTTTCAGACATGGATCATCGTCAGAGGGATCAAACAAGCTTGCTCTGCTCACTCAGCTGCAGGATGTCTGAGATTAGTTGCCGGAGAGGTTGGTGCAAATGCACTTTCAAATAAGTAAGCAAGGAGTGTCAGTAAAAGATTTGAGCTGGTTGCAAAGCTTGCTGACTGCTGAAGAGATCCAGCAGGCTCTTTCAGCCCTGGCTCTTCGTCTGTGGGAGCAGAGTCCAATCATTCGTTCAAACACAGCTACAGGGCGGCCAGGAGAACATCCAAAGATGTTGTACTCAAAGGCACTTTGAGGTGGGAAAGCAAGGAGCGAGAGCAATGCAGGTGGCACCGTTGCAAAGCTTATTGTGTGCAGAAGACGTGCAGCTGCATCTTTCAGCCCTGCCTCTTTCTCACTGGGAGCAGAGTCCAATCATTCGTGCAAACGCAGCTACAGGACGGCCGGGAGCACAACCGATGCTGTTGTATTCAAATGCACTTTTTCGGTGGGAAAGCAAGGAGCGAGAGCAATACAGGTGTCCCGGCTGCAAAGCTTACTGACTGCTGAGGAGATCCAGCAGCCTCTTTCAGTCCTGGCTCTTCGTCTGTGCGAGCAGAGACCAATCGTTCGTACACTCCAAACTCGGATTCAGGACGGCTGGGGAGTGCACCAGAGATGTGCTCAAACGGAGTTGGAGCTGGCAAACAAAGGAGAGACTGCAATACAAGTACCATCTCTCAGAAAGATGCTGTGTGCAGATTTCCAGTAGCTACTTTCGGACGTGGATCATCGTCAGAGGGATCAAACAAGCTTGCTCTGCTCGCTCGGCAGCAGGACTCCTGAGATTAGTTGCCGGAGAGGTTGGTGCAAATGCACTTTCAAATAAGTAAGCAAGGAGTGACAGTAAAAGATGTGGCCCGGTTGCAAAGCTTCCTGAGTGCTGAAGAGATCCAGCAGCCTCTTTCAGTCCAGGCTCTCCGTCTGTGCGAGCAGAGACTAATCGTTCGTACACTCCAAACTCGGATTCAGGACGCCTGGGGAGTGCGCCACAGATGTTGTTCTCAAACGGACTTGGAGCTTGTAAACCAAGGAGCGATGGCAATGCAAGTGTCACCTTAGCAAATCGTGCTGTGTGCAGAAGAGATCCAGCTAGCTCTTTCAGTCCTGGCTCTTCGTCTGTGCGAGCAGAGACCAATCGTTCGCGACACCAAACTCGGATTCAGGACGGCTGGGGAGTGCTCCACAGATGTTGTGCTCAAAAGGACTTGGAGCTGGCAAACAAAGGAGAGACTGCAATACAAGTGCCACTTCTCCGAAAGATGCTTTTTTTGAGGATTTCCAGGAGTTACTTTCAGACAAGGATCATCGTCAGAGGGAACAAAGAAACTTGCTCTGCTCACTCAGCAGCAGGACGTCTGAGATTAGTTGCCGGAGAGGTTGGTGCAAATGCACTTTCAAAAAAGTAAGCAAAGAGTGACTGTAAAAGAGGTGGCCCGGTTGCAAAGCTTCCTGACTGCTGAAGAGATCCAGCAGCCTCTTTCAGTCCTGGCTCTTCGTCTGTGCGAGCAGAGACCATTCCTTTGTGCACTCCAAACTCGGGTTCAGGACGGGTGGGGAGTGCACCACATATGTTGTACTCAAACGGACTTGGAGCTGCCAAACAAACGAGAGACTCCAATACAAGTGCCACCTCTCCAAAAGATTTTGCACACGGAAGACTTCCAGCAGGTACTTTCAGAGATGGATCATCGTCAGAGAGATCAAAAAAACTTGCTCTGATCACTCAGCAGCAGGACGTCTGAGATTGGGTGCCGGAGAGGTTGGTGCAAATGCATTTTCAAATAAGTAAGCAAAGAGTGACAGTAAAAGTTGTGGCCTGGTTGCAATTCCTGCGGTGAGCAGAAGAGATCCAGCAGCTTCTTTCAGTCCTGGCTCTTCGTCTGTGAGGGCAGAGACCAATCGTTCGTGTACTCCAAACTCGGATTCAGGACGGCTGGGGAGAGAGCCAAAGATATGCTCTAACGGACTTGGAGCTGGAAAAACAAGGAGAGACTACAACGCAAGTGTCACCGTAGCAACTCCTGCAGATTGCAGAAGAGATCCAGCGGGCTCTTTCTGTCCTGGCTCTTCGTCTATGCGAGCAGAGACCAGTCGTTCGTCCACTCCAAACTCGGATTCAGGAACCTGGGAAGTGCACCACAGACGTTGTGATCACATGGACTTGGAGCTGGCAAACAAAGGAGAGACCACAAAAGAAGTACCAACTCTCCGAAAGATGCTGTAGTGCAGATTTCCAGTAGCTACTTTCAGACATGGATCATCGTCAGAGGGATCAAACAAGCTTGCTCTGCTCACTCAGCTGCAGGACGTCTGAGATTAGTTGCCGGAGAGGTTGGTGCAAATGCACTTTCAAAAAAGTAAGCAAAGAGTGACTGTAAAAGAGGTGGCCCGGTTGCAAAGCTTCCTGACTGCTGAAGAGATCCAGCAGCCTCTTTCAGTCCTGGCTCTTCGTCTGTGCGAGCAGAGACCATTCCTTTGTGCACTCCAAACTCGGGTTCAGGACGGGTGGGGAGTGCACCACATATGTTGTACTCAAACGGACTTGGAGCTGCCAAACAATCGAGCGACTCCAATACAAGTGCCACCTCTCCAAAAGATTTTGCACACGGAAGACTTCCAGCAGGTACTTTCAGAGATGGATCATCGTCAGAGAGATCAAAAAAACTTGCTCTGATCACTCAGCAGCAGGACGTCTGAGATTGGGTGCCGGAGAGGTTGGTGCAAATGCATTTTCAAATAAGTAAGCAAAGAGTGACAGTAAAAGTTGTGGCCTGGTTGCAATTCCTGCGGTGAGCAGAAGAGATCCAGCAGCCTCTTTCAGTCCTGGCTCTTCGTCTGTGAGGGCAGAGACCAATCGTTCGTGTACTCCAAACTCGGATTCAGGACGGCTGGGGAGAGCACCAAAGATATGCTCTAACGGACTTGGAGCTGGAAAAACAAGGAGAGACTGCAATGCAAGTGTCACCGTAGCAAATCCTGCTGATTGCAGAAGAGATCCAGCGGGCTCTTTCTGTCCTGGCTCTTCGTCTATGCGAGCAGAGACCAATCGTTCGTCCACTCCAAACTCGGATTCAGGAACCTGGGAAGTACACCACAGATGTTGTGATCAAATGGACTTGGAGCTGGCAAACAAAGGAGAGACCACAAAAGAAGTACCAACTCTCCGAAAGATGGGGTAGTGCAGATTTCCAGTAGCTACTTTCAGACATGGATCATCGTCAGAGGGATCAAACAAGCTTGCTCTGCTCACTCAGCTGCAGGATGTCTGAGATTAGATGCCGGAGAGGTTGGTGCAAATGCACTTTCTAATAAGTAAGCAAAGAGTGACAGTAAAAGTTGTGGCCTGGTTGCAATTCCTGCGGTGAGCAGAAGAGATCCAGCAGCCTCTTTCAATCCTGGCTCTTCGTCAGTGAGGGCAGAGACCAATCGTTCGTACACTCCAAACTCGGATTCAGGACGGTTGGGGAGAGCACCAGAGATATGCTCTAACGGAGTTGGAGATGGAAAATTAAGGAGAGACTGCAATGCAAGTGTCACCGTAGCAAATCCTGCTGATTGCAGAAGAGATCCAGCGGGCTCTTTCTGTCCTGGCTCTTCGTCTATGCGAGCAGAGACCAATCGTTCGTCCACTCCAAACTCGGATTCAGGAACCTGGGAAGTACACCACAGATGTTGTGATCAAATGGACTTGGAGCTGGCAAACAAAGGAGAGACCACAAAAGAAGTACCAACTCTCCGAAAGATGCTGTAGTGCAGATTTCCAGTAGCTACTTTCGGACGTGGATCATCGTCAGAGGGATCAAACAAGCTTGCTCTGCTCGCTCGGCAGCAGGACTCCTGAGATTAGTTGCCGGAGAGGTTGGTGCAAATGCACTTTCAAATAAGTAAGCAAGGAGTGACAGTAAAAGAGGTGGCCCAGTTGCAAAGCTTCCTGACTGCTGAAGATATCCAGCAGGCTCTTTCAGTCCTGGCTCCTCGTCTCTGCGAGCAGAGACCAATCGTTCGTTCACTCCAAATTCGGGTTCAGGACGGGTGAGGAGTCACCACATATGTTGTACTCAGACGGACTTGGAGCTGCCAAAAAAACGAGAGACTGCAATACAAGTGCCACCTCTCCAAATGATGCTGTGCACGGAAGACTTCCAGGAGCTACTTTCAGAGATGGATCATCGTCAGAGGGATCAAACAAACTTCCACTGATCACTCAGCTGCAGAACATCTGAGATTGGGTGCCGGAGAGGTTGGTGCAAATGCACTTACGGATAAGTAAGAAGGGAGTGAGAGTAAAAAAGGTGGCCCGGTTGCAAAGCTTCCTGACTGCTGAAGAGATCCAGCAGCCGCTTTCAGTCCAGGCTCTCCGTCTGTGCGAGCAGAGACTATTCGTTCGTACACTCCAAACTCGGATTCAGGACGCCTGGGGAGTGCGCCACAGATGTTGTTCTCAAACGGACTAGGAGCTTGTAAAACAAGGAGCGACGGCAATGCAAGTGTCACCTTAGCAAATCGTGCTGTGTGCAGAAGAGATCCAGCTGGCTCTTTCAGTCCTGGCTCTTCGTCTGTGTGAGCAGAGACCAATCGTTCGCGACTCCAAACTCGGATTCAGGACGGCTGGGGAGTGCTCCACAGATGTCGTGCTCAAAAGGACTTGGAGCTGGCAAACAAAGGAGAAACTGCAATACAAGTGCCACTTCTCCGTGAGATGCTTTTTTTGAGGATTTCCAGGAGTTACATTCAGACAAGGATCATCGTCAGAGGGAACAAACAAACTTGCTCTGCTCACTCAGCAGCAGGACGTCTGAGATTAGTTGCCGGAGAGGTTGGTGCAAATGCACTTTCAAAAAAGTAAGCAAAGAGTGACTGTAAAAGAGGTGGCCCGGTTGCAAAGCTTCCTGACTGCTGAAGAGATCCAGCAGCCTCTTTCAGTCCTGGCTCTTCGTCTGTGCGAGCAGAGACCATTCCTTTGTGCACTCCAAACTCGGGTTCAGGACGGGTGGGGAGTGCACCACATATGTTGTACTCAAACGGACTTGGAGCTGCCAATCGAGAGACTCCAATAAAAGTGCCACCTCTCCAAAAGATTTTGCACACGGAAGACTTCCAGCAGGTACTTTCAGAGATGGATCATCGTCAGAGGGATCAAAAAAACTTGCTCTGATCACTCAGCAGCAGGACGTCTGAGATTGGGTGCCGGAGAGGTTGGTGCAAATGCATTTTCAAATAAGTAAGCAAAGAGTGAAAGTAAAAGTTGTGGCCTGGTTGCAATTCCTGCGGTGAGCAGAAGAGATCCAGCAGCCTCTTTCAGTCCTGGCTCTTCGTCTGTGAGGGCAGAGACCAATCGTTCGTGCACTCCAAACTCGGATTCAGGACGGCTGGGGAGAGCACCAGAGATATGCTCTAACGGACTTGGAGATGGAAAAACAAGGAGAGACTGCAACGCAAGTGTCACCGTAGCAAATCCTGCTGATTGCAGAAGAGATCCAGCGGGCTCTTTCTGTCCTGGCTCTTCGTCTATGCTAGCAGAGACCAATCGTTCGTCCACTCCAAACTCGGATTCAGGACGGCTGGGAAGTACACCACAGATGTTGTGATCAAATGGACTTGGAGCTGGCAAACAAAGGAGAGACCACAAAAGAAGTACCAACTCTCCGAAAGATGGGGTAGTGCAGATTTCCAGTAGCTACTTTCAGACATGGATCATCGTCAGAGGGATCAAACAAGCTTGCTCTGCTCACTCAGCTGCAGGATGTCTGAGATTAGTTGCCGGAGAGGTTGGTGCAAATGCACTTTCAAATAAGTAAGCAAGGAGTGTCAGTAAAAGATTTGAGCTGGTTGCAAAGCTTGCTGACTGCTGAAGAGATCCAGCAGGCTCTTTCAGCCCTGGCTCTTCGTCTGTGGGAGCAGAGTCCAATCATTCGTTCAAACACAGCTACAGGGCGGCCAGGAGAACATCCAAAGATGTTGTACTCAAAGGCACTTTGAGGTGGGAAAGCAAGGAGCGAGAGCAATGCAGGTGGCACAGTTGCAAAGCTTCCTTTGTGCAGAAGAGGTCCAGCAGCATCTTTCAGCCCTGGCTCTTCGTCACTGGGAACAGAGTCCAATCAGTCGTGCAAATTCAGCTACAGGACGGCCGGGAGCACAACCGAGGATGTTGTATTCAAATGCCGTTTGAGGTGGGAAAGCAAGGAGCGAGAGCTATGCAGGTGGCACCGTTGCAAAGCTTATTGTCTGCAGAAGACGAGCAGCTGCATCTTTCAGCCCTGCCTCTATCTCACTGGGAGCAGAGTCCAATCATTCGTGCAAACGCAGCTACAGGACGGCCGGGAGCACAACCGAAGCTGTTGTATTCAAATGCACTTTGAGGTGGGAAAGCAAGGAGAGAGAGCAATACAGGTGTCCCGGCTGCAAAGCTTACTGACTGTTGAAGAGATCCAGCAGCCTCTTTCAGTCCTGGCTCTTCGTCTGTGCGAGCAGAGACCATTCCTTTGTGCACTCCAAACTCGGATTCAGGACGGCTGGGGAGTGCACCAGAGATGTTGTGCTCAAACGGACATTGAGCTGGCAAACCAAGGAGCGACTGCACTGGAAGTGGCAGTGTAGCAAATGCTGCTGCGTGCAGAAGAGCTCCAGCAGCCTCTTTCAGTCCTGGCTCTTCGTCTGTGCGAGCAGAGACCATTCCTTTGTGCACTCCAAACTCGGGTTCAGGACGGGTGGGGAGTGCACCACATATGTTGTACTCAAACGGACTTGGAGCTGCCAAACAATCGAGCGACTCCAATAAAAGTGCCACCTCTCCAAAAGATTTTGCACACGGAAGACTTCCAGCAGGTACTTTCAGAGATGGATCATCGTCAGAGAGATCAAAAAAACTTGCTCTGATCACTCAGCAGCAGGACGTCTGAGATTGGGTGCCGGAGAGGTTGGTGCAAATGCATTTTCAAATAAGTAAGCAAAGAGTGACAGTAAAAGTTGTGGCCTGGTTGCAATTCCTGCGGTGAGCAGAAGAGATCCAGCAGCTTCTTTCAGTCCTGGCTCTTCGTCTGTGAGGGCAGAGACCAATCGTTCGTGTACTCCAAACTCGGATTCAGGACGGCTGGGGAGAGCACCAAAGATATGCTCTAACGGACTTGGAGCTGGAAAAACAAGGAGAGACTGCAATGCAAGTGTCACCGTAGCAAATCCTGCTGATTGCAGAAGAGATCCAGCGGGCTCTTCCTGTCCTGGCTCTTCGTCTATGCGAGCAGAGACCAATCGCTCGTCCCCTCCAAACTCGGATTCAGAAACCTGGGAAGTACACCACAGACGTTGTGATCACATGGACTTGGAGCTGGCAAACAAAGGAGAGACCACAAAAGGAGTACCAACTCTCCGAAAGATGCTGTAGTGCAGATTTCCAGTAGCTACTTTCAGACATGGATCATCGTCAGAGGGATCAAACAAGCTTGCTCTGCTCACTCAGCTGCAGGATGTCTGAGATTAGTTGCCGGAGAGGTTGGTGCAAATGCACTTTCAAATAAGTAAGCAAGGAGTGTCAGTAAAAGATTTGAGCTGGTTGCAAAGCTTGCTGACTGCTGAAGAGATCCAGCAGGCTCTTTCAGCCCTGGCTCTTCGTCTGTGGGAGCAGAGTCCAATCATTCGTTCAAACACAGCTACAGGGCGGCCAGGAGAACATCCAAAGATGTTGTACTCAAAGGCACTTTGAGGTGGGAAAGCAAGGAGCGAGAGCAATGCAGGTGGCACCGTTGCAAAGCTTATTGTGTGCAGAAGACGTGCAGCTGCATCTTTCAGCCCTGCCTCTTTCTCACTGGGAGCAGAGTCCAATCATTCGTGCAAACGCAGCTACAGGACGGCCGGGAGCACAACCGATGCTGTTGTATTCAAATGCACTTTGCGGTGGGAAAGCAAGGAGAGAGAGCAATGCAGGTGTCCCGGTTGCAAAGCTTACTGACTGCTGAGGAGATCCAGCAGCCTCTTTCAGTCCTGGCTCTTCGTCTGTGCGAGCAGAGACCAATCGTTCGTACACTCCAAACTCGGATTCAGGACGGCTGGGGAGTGCACCAGAGATGTGCTCAAACGGACTTGGAGCTGGCAAACAAAGGAGAGACTGCAATACAAGTACCATCTCTCAGAAAGATGCTGTGTGCAGATTTCCAGTAGCTATTTTCGGACGTGGATCATCGTCAGAGGGATCAAACAAGCTTGCTCTGCTCGCTCGGCAGCAGGACTCCTGAGATTAGTTGCCGGAGAGGTTGGTGCAAATGCACTTTCAAATAAGTAAGCAAGGAGTGACAGTAAAAGATGTGGCCCAGTTGCAAAGCTTACTAACTGCTGAATATATCCAGCAGGCTCTTTCAGTCCTGGCTCCTCGTCTCTGCGAGCAGAGACTAATCGTTCGTTCACTCCAAATTCGGGTTCAGGACGGGTGAGGAGTGCACCAGATATGTTGTACTCAAACGGACTTGGAGCTGCCAAACAAAGGAGAGACTCCAATACAAGGGCCACCTCTCCAAATGATGCTGTGCACGGAAGACTTCCAGGAGCTACTTTCAGAGATGGATCATCGTCAGAGGGATCAAACAAACTTCCACTGATCACTCAGCTGCAGAACATCTGAGATTGGGTGCCGGAGAGGTTGGTGCAAATGCACTTACAGATAAGTAAGAAGGGAGTGAGAGTAAAAGAGGTGGCCCGGTTGCAAAGCTTCCTGACTGCTGAAGAGATCCAGCAGCCTCTTTCAGTCCAGGCTCTCCGTCTGTGCGAGCAGAGACTAATCGTTCGTACACTCCAAACTCGGATTCAGGACGCCTGGGGAGTGCGCCACAGATGTTGTTCTCAAACGGACTTGGAGCTTGTAAACCAAGGAGCGATGGCAATGCAAGTGTCACCTTAGCAAATCGTGCTGTGTGCAGAAGAGATCCAGCTAGCTCTTTCAGTCCTGGCTCTTCGTCTGTGCGAGCAGAGACCAATCGTTCGCGACACCAAACTCGGATTCAGGACGGCTGGGGAGTGCTCCACAGATGTTGTGCTCAAAAGGACTTGGAGCTGGCAAACAAAGGAGAGACTGCAATACAAGTGCCACTTCTCCGAAAGATGCTTTTTTTGAGGATTTCCAGGAGTTACTTTCAGACAAGGATCATCGTCAGAGGGAACAAAGAAACTTGCTCTGCTCACTCAGCAGCAGGACGTCTGAGATTAGTTGCCGGAGAGGTTGGTGCAAATGCACTTTCAAAAAAGTAAGCAAAGAGTGACTGTAAAAGAGGTGGCCCGGTTGCAAAGCTTCCTGACTGCTGAAGAGATCCAGCAGCCTCTTTCAGTCCTGGCTCTTCGTCTGTGCGAGCAGAGACCATTCCTTTGTGCACTCCAAACTCGGGTTCAGGACGGGTGGGGAGTGCACCACATATGTTGTACTCAAACGGACTTGGAGCTGCCAAACAAACGAGAGACTCCAATACAAGTGCCACCTCTCCAAAAGATTTTGCACACGGAAGACTTCCAGCAGGTACTTTCAGAGATGGATCATCGTCAGAGAGATCAAAAAAACTTGCTCTGATCACTCAGCAGCAGGACGTCTGAGATTGGGTGCCGGAGAGGTTGGTGCAAATGCATTTTCAAATAAGTAAGCAAAGAGTGACAGTAAAAGTTGTGGCCTGGTTGCAATTCCTGCGGTGAGCAGAAGAGATCCAGCAGCTTCTTTCAGTCCTGGCTCTTCGTCTGTGAGGGCAGAGACCAATCGTTCGTGTACTCCAAACTCGGATTCAGGACGGCTGGGGAGAGCACCAAAGATATGCTCTAACGGACTTGGAGCTGGAAAAACAAGGAGAGACTACAACGCAAGTGTCACCGTAGCAACTCCTGCAGATTGCAGAAGAGATCCAGCGGGCTCTTTCTGTCCTGGCTCTTCGTCTATGCGAGCAGAGACCAGTCGTTCGTCCACTCCAAACTCGGATTCAGGAACCTGGGAAGTACACCACAGACGTTGTGATCACATGGACTTGGAGCTGGCAAACAAAGGAGAGACCACAAAAGAAGTACCAACTCTCCGAAAGATGCTGTAGTGCAGATTTCCAGTAGCTACTTTCAGACATGGATCATCGTCAGAGGGATCAAACAAGCTTGCTCTGCTCACTCAGCTGCAGGACGTCTGAGATTAGTTGCCGGAGAGGTTGGTGCAAATGCACTTTCAAAAAAGTAAGCAAAGAGTGACTGTAAAAGAGGTGGCCCGGTTGCAAAGCTTCCTGACTGCTGAAGAGATCCAGCAGCCTCTTTCAGTCCTGGCTCTTCGTCTGTGCGAGCAGAGACCATTCCTTTGTGCACTCCAAACTCGGGTTCAGGACGGGTGGGGAGTGCACCACATATGTTGTACTCAAACGGACTTGGAGCTGCCAAACAATCGAGCGACTCCAATACAAGTGCCACCTCTCCAAAAGATTTTGCACACGGAAGACTTCCAGGAGCTACTTTCAGAGATGGATCATCCTCAGAGAGATCAAAAAAACTTGCTCTGATCACTCAGCAGCAGGACGTCTGAGATTGGGTGCCGGAGAGGTTGGTGCAAATGCATTTTCAAATAAGTAAGCAAAGAGTGACAGTAAAAGTTGTGGCCTGGTTGCAATTCCTGCGGTGAGCAGAAGAGATCCAGCAGCCTCTTTCAGTCCTGGCTCTTCGTCTGTGAGGGCAGAGACCAATCGTTCGTGTACTCCAAACTCGGATTCAGGACGGCTGGGGAGAGCACCAAAGATATGCTCTAACGGACTTGGAGCTGGAAAAACAAGGAGAGACTGCAATGCAAGTGTCACCGTAGCAAATCCTGCTGATTGCAGAAGAGATCCAGCGGGCTCTTCCTGTCCTGGCTCTTCGTCTATGCGAGCAGAGACCAATCGTTCGTCCCCTCCAAACTCGGATTCAGAAACCTGGGAAGTACACCACAGACGTTGTGATCACATGGACTTGGAGCTGGCAAACAAAGGAGAGACCACAAAAGGAGTACCAACTCTCCGAAAGATGCTGTAGTGCAGATTTCCAGTAGCTACTTTCAGACATGGATCATCGTCAGAGGGATCAAACAAGCTTGCTCTGCTCACTCAGCTGCAGGATGTCTGAGATTAGTTGCCGGAGAGGTTGGTGCAAATGCACTTTCAAATAAGTAAGCAAGGAGTGTCAGTAAAAGATTTGAGATGGTTGCAAAGCTTGCTGACTGCTGAAGAGATCCAGCAGGCTCTTTCAGCCCTGGCTCTTCGTCTGTGGGAGCAGAGTCCAATCATTCGTTCAAACACAGCTACAGGGCGGCCAGGAGAACATCCAAAGATGTTGTACTCAAAGGCACTTTGAGGTGGGAAAGCAAGGAGCGAGAGCAATGCAGGTGGCACCGTTGCAAAGCTTATTGTGTGCAGAAGACGTGCAGCTGCATCTTTCAGCCCTGCCTCTTTCTCACTGGGAGCAGAGTCCAATCATTCGTGCAAACGCAGCTACAGGACGGCCGGGAGCACAACCGATGCTGTTGTATTCAAATGCACTTTGCGGTGGGAAAGCAAGGAGC
Source organism: Ara ararauna (assembly GCA_028858755.1). Classification (NCBI taxonomy): domain Eukaryota; kingdom Metazoa; phylum Chordata; class Aves; order Psittaciformes; family Psittacidae; genus Ara; species Ara ararauna. Next base: position 21,846,140 of record CM054380.1, read on the forward strand.
GAGAGCAATACAGGTGTCCCGGCTGCAAAGCTTACTGACTGCTGAGGAGATCCAGCAGCCTCTTTCAGTCCTGGCTCTTCCTCTGTGCGAGCAGAGACCAATCGTTCGTACACTCCAAACTCGGATTCAGGACGGCTGGGGAGTGCACCAGAGATGTGCTCAAACGGAGTTGGAGCTGGCAAACAAAGGAGAGACTGCAATACAAGTACCATCTCTCAGAAAGATGCTGTGTGCAGATTTCCAGTAGCTACTTTCGGACGTGGATCATCGTCAGAGGGATCAAACAAGCTTGCTCTGCTCGCTCGGCAGCAGGACTCCTGAGATTAGTTGCCGGAGAGGTTGGTGCAAATGCACTTTCAAATAAGTAAGCAAGGAGTGACAGTAAAAGATGTGGCCCAGTTGCAAAGCTTACTAACTGCTGAAGATATCCAGCAGGCTCTTTCAGTCCTGGCTCTCCGTCTGTGCGAGCAGAGACTAATCGTTCGTACACTCCAAACTCGGATTCAGGACGCCTGGGGAGTGCGCCACAGATGTTGTTCTCAAACGGACTTGGAGCTTGTAAACCAAGGAGCGATGGCAATGCAAGTGTCACCTTAGCAAATCGTGCTGTGTGCAGAAGAGATCCAGCTAGCTCTTTCAGTCCTGGCTCTTCTTCTGTGCGAGCAGAGACCAATCGTTCGCGACACCAAACTCGGATTCAGGACGGCTGGGGAGTGCTCCACAGATGTTGTGCTCAAAAGGACTTGGAGCTGGCAAACAAAGGAGAGACTGCAATACAAGTGCCACTTCTCCGAAAGATGTTTTTTTTGAAGATTTCCAGGAGTTACTTTCAGACAAGGATCATCGTCAGAGGGAACAAAGAAACTTGCTCTGCTCACTCAGCAGCAGGACGTCTGAGATTAGTTGCCGGAGAGGTTGGTGCAAATGCACTTTCAAAAAAGTAAGCAAAGAGTGACTGTAAAAGAGGTGGCCCGGTTGCAAAGCTTCCTGACTGCTGAAGAGATCCAGCAGCCTCTTTCAGTCCTGGCTCTTCGTCTGTGCGAGCAGAGACCATTCGTTTGTGCACTCCAAACTCGGGTTCAGGACGGGTGGGGAGTGCACCACATATGTTGTACTCAAACGGACTTGGAGCTGCCAAACAAACGAGAGACTCCAATACAAGTGCCACCTCTCCAAAAGATTTTGCACACGGAAGACTTCCAGCAGGTACTTTCAGAGATGGATCATCGTCAGAGAGATCAAACAAGCTTGCTCTGCTCACTCAGCTGCAGGATGTCTGAGATTAGTTGCCGGAGAGGTTGGTGCAAATGCACTTTCAAATAAGTAAGCAAGGAGTGTCAGTAAAAGATTTGAGCTGGTTGCAAAGCTTGCTGACTGCTGAAGAGATCCAGCAGGCTCTTTCAGCCCTGGCTCTTCGTCTGTGGGAGCAGAGTCCAATCATTCGTTCAAACACAGCTGCAGGGCGGCCAGGAGAACATCCAAAGATGTTGTACTCAAAGGCACTTTGAGGTGGGAAAGCAAGGAGCGAGAGCAATGCAGGTGGCACAGTTGCAAAGCTTCCTTTGTGCAGAAGAGGTCCAGCAGCATCTTTCAGCCCTGGCTCTTCGTCACTGGGAACAGAGTCCAATCAGTCGTGCAAATTCAGCTACAGGACGGCCGGGAGCACAACCGAGGATGTTGTATTCAAATGCCGTTTGAGGTGGGAAAGCAAGGAGCGAGAGCTATGCAGGTGGCACCGTTGCAAAGCTTATTGTCTGCAGAAGACGAGCAGCTGCATCTTTCAGCCCTGCCTCTATCTCACTGGGAGCAGAGTCCAATCATTCGTGCAAACGCAGCTACAGGACGGCCGGGAGCACAACCGAAGCTGTTGTATTCAAATGCACTTTGAGGTGGGAAAGCAAGGAGAGAGAGCAATACAGGTGTCCCGGCTGCAAAGCTTACTGACTGTTGAAGAGATCCAGCAGCCTCTTTCAGTCCTGGCTCTTCGTCTGTGCGAGCAGAGACCATTCCTTTGTGCACTCCAAACTCGGATTCAGGACGGCTGGGGAGTGCACCAGAGATGTTGTGCTCAAACGGACATTGAGCTGGCAAACCAAGGAGCGACTGCACTGGAAGTGGCAGTGTAGCAAATGCTGCTGCGTGCAGAAGAGCTCCAGCAGCCTCTTTCAGTCCTGGCTCTTCGTCTGTGCGAGCAGAGACCATTCCTTTGTGCACTCCAAACTCGGGTTCAGGACGGGTGGGGAGTGCACCACATATGTTGTACTCAAACGGACTTGGAGCTGCCAAACAAACGAGAGACTCCAATACAAGTGCCACCTCTCCAAAAGATTTTGCACACGGAAGACTTCCAGCAGGTACTTTCAGAGATGGATCATCGTCAGAGAGATCAAAAAAACTTGCTCTGATCACTCAGCAGCAGGACGTCTGAGATTGGGTGCCGGAGAGGTTGGTGCAAATGCATTTTCAAATAAGTAAGCAAAGAGTGACAGTAAAAGTTGTGGCCTGGTTGCAATTCCTGCGGTGAGCAGAAGAGATCCAGCAGCTTCTTTCAGTCCTGGCTCTTCGTCTGTGAGGGCAGAGACCAATCGTTCGTGTACTCCAAACTCGGATTCAGGACGGCTGGGGAGAGCACCAAAGATATGCTCTAACGGACTTGGAGCTGGAAAAACAAGGAGAGACTACAACGCAAGTGTCACCGTAGCAACTCCTGCAGATTGCAGAAGAGATCCAGCGGGCTCTTTCTGTCCTGGCTCTTCGTCTATGCGAGCAGAGACCAGTCGTTCGTCCACTCCAAACTCGGATTCAGGAACCTGGGAAGTACACCACAGACGTTGTGATCACATGGACTTGGAGCTGGCAAACAAAGGAGAGACCACAAAAGAAGCACCAACTTTCCGAAAGATGCTGTTGTGCAGATTTCCAGTAGCTACTTTCAGACATGGATCATCGTCAGAGGGATCAAACAAGCTTGCTCTGCTCACTCAGCTGCAGGACGTCTGAGATTAGTTGCCGGAGAGGTTGGTGCAAATGCACTTTCAAAAAAGTAAGCAAAGAGTGACTGTAAAAGAGGTGGCCCGGTTGCAAAGCTTCCTGACTGCTGAAGAGATCCAGCAGCCTCTTTCAGTCCTGGCTCTTCGTCTGTGCGAGCAGAGACCATTCCTTTGTGCACTCCAAACTCGGGTTCAGGACGGGTGGGGAGTGCACCACATATGTTGTACTCAAACGGACTTGGAGCTGCCAAACAATCGAGCGACTCCAATACAAGTGCCACCTCTCCAAAAGATTTTGCACACGGAAGACTTCCAGGAGCTACTTTCAGAGATGGATCATCGTCAGAGAGATCAAAAAATCTTGCTCTGATCACTCAGCAGCAGGACGTCTGAGATTGGGTGCCGGAGAGGTTGGTGCAAATGCATTTTCAAATAAGTAAGCAAAGAGTGACAGTAAAAGTTGTGGCCTGGTTGCAATTCCTGCGGTGAGCAGAAGAGATCCAGCAGCCTCTTTCAGTCCTGGCTCTTCGTCTGTGAGGGCAGAGACCAATCGTTCGTGTACTCCAAACTCGGATTCAGGACGGCTGGGGAGAGCACCAAAGATATGCTCTAACGGACTTGGAGCTGGAAAAACAAGGAGAGACTGCAATGCAAGTGTCACCGTAGCAAATCCTGCTGATTGCAGAAGAGATCCAGCGGGCTCTTCCTGTCCTGGCTCTTCGTCTATGCGAGCAGAGACCAATCGCTCGTCCCCTCCAAACTCGGATTCAGAAACCTGGGAAGTACACCACAGACGTTGTGATCACATGGACTTGGAGCTGGCAAACAAAGGAGAGACCACAAAAGGAGTACCAACTCTCCGAAAGATGCTGTAGTGCAGATTTCCAGTAGCTACTTTCAGACATGGATCATCGTCAGAGGGATCAAACAAGCTTGCTCTGCTCACTCAGCTGCAGGATGTCTGAGATTAGTTGCCGGAGAGGTTGGTGCAAATACACTTTCAAATAAGTAAGCAAGGAGTGTCAGTAAAAGATTTGAGCTGGTTGCAAAGCTTGCTGACTGCTGAAGAGATCCAGCAGGCTCTTTCAGCCCTGGCTCTTCGTCTGTGGGAGCAGAGTCCAATCATTCGTTCAAACACAGCTACAGGGCGGCCAGGAGAACATCCAAAGATGTTGTACTCAAAGGCACTTTGAGGTGGGAAAGCAAGGAGCGAGAGCAATGCAGGTGGCACCGTTGCAAAGCTTATTGTGTGCAGAAGACGTGCAGCTGCATCTTTCAGCCCTGCCTCTTTCTCACTGGGAGCAGAGTCCAATCATTCGTGCAAACGCAGCTACAGGACGGCCGGGAGCACAACCGATGCTGTTGTATTCAAATGCACTTTGCGGTGGGAAAGCAAGGAGAGAGAGCAATGCAGGTGTCCCGGTTGCAAAGCTTACTGACTGCTGAGGAGATCCAGCAGCCTCTTTCAGTCCTGGCTCTTCGTCTGTGCGAGCAGAGACCAATCGTTCGTACACTCCAAACTCGGATTCAGGACGGCTGGGGAGTGCACCAGAGATGTGCTCAAACGGACTTGGAGCTGGCAAACAAAGGAGAGACTGCAATACAAGTACCATCTCTCAGAAAGATGCTGTGTGCAGATTTCCAGTAGCTATTTTCGGACGTGGATCATCGTCAGAGGGATCAAACAAGCTTGCTCTGCTCGCTCGGCAGCAGGACTCCTGAGATTAGTTGCCGGAGAGGTTGGTGCAAATGCACTTTCAAATAAGTAAGCAAGGAGTGACAGTAAAAGATGTGGCCCAGTTGCAAAGCTTACTAACTGCTGAATATATCCAGCAGGCTCTTTCAGTCCTGCCTCCTCGTCTCTGCGAGCAGAGACTAATCGTTCGTTCACTCCAAATTCGGGTTCAGGACGGGTGAGGAGTGCACCAGATATGTTGTACTCAAACGGACTTGGAGCTGCCAAACAAAGGAGAGACTCCAATACAAGGGCCACCTCTCCAAATGATGCTGTGCACGGAAGACTTCCAGGAGCTACTTTCAGAGATGGATCATCGTCAGAGGGATCAAACAAACTTCCACTGATCACTCAGCTGCAGAACATCTGAGATTGGGTGCCGGAGAGGTTGGTGCAAATGCACTTACAGATAAGTAAGAAGGGAGTGAGAGTAAAAGAGGTGGCCCGGTTGCAAAGCTTCCTGAGTGCTGAAGAGATCCAGCAGCCTCTTTCAGTCCAGGCTCTCCGTCTGTGCGAGCAGAGACTAATCGTTCGTACACTCCAAACTCGGATTCAGGACGCCTGGGGAGTGCGCCACAGATGTTGTTCTCAAACGGACTTGGAGCTTGTAAACCAAGGAGCGATGGCAATGCAAGTGTCACCTTAGCAAATCGTGCTGTGTGCAGAAGAGATCCAGCTAGCTCTTTCAGTCCTGGCTCTTCGTCTGTGCGAGCAGAGACCAATCGTTCGCGACACCAAACTCGGATTCAGGACGGCTGGGGAGTGCTCCACAGATGTTGTGCTCAAAAGGACTTGGAGCTGGCAAACAAAGGAGAGACTGCAATACAAGTGCCACTTCTCCGAAAGATGCTTTTTTTGAGGATTTCCAGGAGTTACTTTCAGACAAGGATCATCGTCAGAGGGAACAAAGAAACTTGCTCTGCTCACTCAGCAGCAGGACGTCTGAGATTAGTTGCCGGAGAGGTTGGTGCAAATGCACTTTCAAAAAAGTAAGCAAAGAGTGACTGTAAAAGAGGTGGCCCGGTTGCAAAGCTTCCTGACTGCTGAAGAGATCCAGCAGCCTCTTTCAGTCCTGGCTCTTCGTCTGTGCGAGCAGAGACCATTCCTTTGTGCACTCCAAACTCGGGTTCAGGACGGGTGGGGAGTGCACCACATATGTTGTACTCAAACGGACTTGGAGCTGCCAAACAAACGAGAGACTCCAATACAAGTGCCACCTCTCCAAAAGATTTTGCACACGGAAGACTTCCAGCAGGTACTTTCAGAGATGGATCATCGTCAGAGAGATCAAAAAAACTTGCTCTGATCACTCAGCAGCAGGACGTCTGAGATTGGGTGCCGGAGAGGTTGGTGCAAATGCATTTTCAAATAAGTAAGCAAAGAGTGACAGTAAAAGTTGTGGCCTGGTTGCAATTCCTGCGGTGAGCAGAAGAGATCCAGCAGCTTCTTTCAGTCCTGGCTCTTCGTCTGTGAGGGCAGAGACCAATCGTTCGTGTACTCCAAACTCGGATTCAGGACGGCTGGGGAGAGCACCAAAGATATGCTCTAACGGACTTGGAGCTGGAAAAACAAGGAGAGACTACAACGCAAGTGTCACCGTAGCAACTCCTGCAGATTGCAGAAGAGATCCAGCGGGCTCTTTCTGTCCTGGCTCTTCGTCTATGCGAGCAGAGACCAGTCGTTCGTCCACTCCAAACTCGGATTCAGGAACCTGGGAAGTACACCACAGACGTTGTGATCACATGGACTTGGAGCTGGCAAACAAAGGAGAGACCACAAAAGAAGCACCAACTTTCCGAAAGATGCTGTTGTGCAGATTTCCAGTAGCTACTTTCAGACATGGATCATCGTCAGAGGGATCAAACAAGCTTGCTCTGCTCACTCAGCTGCAGGACGTCTGAGATTAGTTGCCGGAGAGGTTGGTGCAAATGCACTTTCAAAAAAGTAAGCAAAGAGTGACTGTAAAAGAGGTGGCCCGGTTGCAAAGCTTCCTGACTGCTGAAGAGATCCAGCAGCCTCTTTCAGTCCTGGCTCTTCGTCTGTGCGAGCAGAGACCATTCCTTTGTGCACTCCAAACTCGGGTTCAGGACGGGTGGGGAGTGCACCACATATGTTGTACTCAAACGGACTTGGAGCTGCCAAACAATCGAGCGACTCCAATAAAAGTGCCACCTCTCCAAAAGATTTTGCACACGGAAGACTTCCAGGAGCTACTTTCAGAGATGGATCATCCTCAGAGAGATCAAAAAAACTTGCTCTGATCACTCAGCAGCAGGACGTCTGAGATTGGGTGCCGGAGAGGTTGGTGCAAATGCATTTTCAAATAAGTAAGCAAAGAGTGACAGTAAAAGTTGTGGCCTGGTTGCAATTCCTGCGGTGAGCAGAAGAGATCCAGCAGCCTCTTTCAGTCCTGGCTCTTCGTCTGTGAGGGCAGAGACCAATCGTTCGTGTACTCCAAACTCGGATTCAGGACGGCTGGGGAGAGCACCAAAGATATGCTCTAACGGACTTGGAGCTGGAAAAACAAGGAGAGACTGCAATGCAAGTGTCACCGTAGCAAATCCTGCTGATTGCAGAAGAGATCCAGCGGGCTCTTCCTGTCCTGGCTCTTCGTCTATGCGAGCAGAGACCAATCGTTCGTCCCCTCCAAACTCGGATTCAGAAACCTGGGAAGTACACCACAGACGTTGTGATCACATGGACTTGGAGCTGGCAAACAAAGGAGAGACCACAAAAGGAGTACCAACTCTCCGAAAGATGCTGTAGTGCAGATTTCCAGTAGCTACTTTCAGACATGGATCATCGTCAGAGGGATCAAACAAGCTTGCTCTGCTCACTCAGCTGCAGGATGTCTGAGATTAGTTGCCGGAGAGGTTGGTGCAAATGCACTTTCAAATAAGTAAGCAAGGAGTGTCAGTAAAAGATTTGAGATGGTTGCAAAGCTTGCTGACTGCTGAAGAGATCCAGCAGGCTCTTTCAGCCCTGGCTCTTCGTCTGTGGGAGCAGAGTCCAATCATTCGTTCAAACACAGCTACAGGGCGGCCAGGAGAACATCCAAAGATGTTGTACTCAAAGGCACTTTGAGGTGGGAAAGCAAGGAGCGAGAGCAATGCAGGTGGCACCGTTGCAAAGCTTATTGTGTGCAGAAGACGTGCAGCTGCATCTTTCAGCCCTGCCTCTTTCTCACTGGGAGCAGAGTCCAATCATTCGTGCAAACGCAGCTACAGGACGGCCGGGAGCACAACCGATGCTGTTGTATTCAAATGCACTTTGCGGTGGGAAAGCAAGGAGCGAGAGCAATACAGGTGTCCCGGCTGCAAAGCTTACTGACTGCTGAGGAGATCCAGCAGCCTCTTTCAGTCCTGGCTCTTCGTCTGTGCGAGCAGAGACCAATCGTTCGTACACTCCAAACTCGGATTCAGGACGGCTGGGGAGTGCACCAGAGATGTGCTCAAACGGAGTTGGAGCTGGCAAACAAAGGAGAGACTGCAATACAAGTACCATCTCTCAGAAAGATGCTGTGTGCAGATTTCCAGTAGCTACTTTCGGACGTGGATCATCGTCAGAGGGATCAAACAAGCTTGCTCTGCTCGCTCGGCAGCAGGACTCCTGAGATTAGTTGCCGGAGAGGTTGGTGCAAATGCACTTTCAAATAAGTAAGCAAGGAGTGACAGTAAAAGATGTGGCCCGGTTGCAAAGCTTCCTGAGTGCTGAAGAGATCCAGCAGCCTCTTTCAGTCCAGGCTCTCCGTCTGTGCGAGCAGAGACTAATCGTTCGTACACTCCAAACTCGGATTCAGGACGCCTGGGGAGTGCGCCACAGATGTTGTTCTCAAACGGACTTGGAGCTTGTAAACCAAGGAGCGATGGCAATGCAAGTGTCACCTTAGCAAATCGTGCTGTGTGCAGAAGAGATCCAGCTAGCTCTTTCAGTCCTGGCTCTTCGTCTGTGCGAGCAGAGACCAATCGTTCGCGACACCAAACTCGGATTCAGGACGGCTGGGGAGTGCTCCACAGATGTTGTGCTCAAAAGGACTTGGAGCTGGCAAACAAAGGAGAGACTGCAATACAAGTGCCACTTCTCCGAAAGATGCTTTTTTTGAGGATTTCCAGGAGTTACTTTCAGACAAGGATCATCGTCAGAGGGAACAAAGAAACTTGCTCTGCTCACTCAGCAGCAGGACGTCTGAGATTAGTTGCCGGAGAGGTTGGTGCAAATGCACTTTCAAAAAAGTAAGCAAAGAGTGACTGTAAAAGAGGTGGCCCGGTTGCAAAGCTTCGTGACTGCTGAAGAGATCCAGCAGCCTCTTTCAGTCCTGGCTCTTCGTCTGTGCGAGCAGAGACCATTCCTTTGTGCACTCCAAACTCGGGTTCAGGACGGGTGGGGAGTGCACCACATATGTTGTACTCAAACGGACTTGGAGCTGCCAAACAAACGAGAGACTCCAATACAAGTGCCACCTCTCCAAAAGATTTTGCACACGGAAGACTTCCAGCAGGTACTTTCAGAGATGGATCATCGTCAGAGAGATCAAAAAAACTTGCTCTGATCACTCAGCAGCAGGACGTCTGAGATTGGGTGCCGGAGAGGTTGGTGCAAATGCATTTTCAAATAAGTAAGCAAAGAGTGACAGTAAAAGTTGTGGCCTGGTTGCAATTCCTGCGGTGAGCAGAAGAGATCCAGCAGCTTCTTTCAGTCCTGGCTCTTCGTCTGTGAGGGCAGAGACCAATCGTTCGTTTACTCCAAACTCGGATTCAGGACGGCTGGGGAGAGCACCAAAGATATGCTCTAACGGACTTGGAGCTGGAAAAACAAGGAGAGACTACAACGCAAGTGTCACCGTAGCAACTCCTGCAGATTGCAGAAGAGATCCAGCGGGCTCTTTCTGTCCTGGCTCTTCGTCTATGCGAGCAGAGACCAGTCGTTCGTCCACTCCAAACTCGGATTCAGGAACCTGGGAAGTACACCACAGACGTTGTGATCACATGGACTTGGAGCTGGCAAACAAAGGAGAGACCACAAAAGAAGTACCAACTCTCCGAAAGATGCTGTAGTGCAGATTTCCAGTAGCTACTTTCAGACATGGATCATCGTCAGAGGGATCAAACAAGCTTGCTCTGCTCACTCAGCTGCAGGACGTCTGAGATTAGTTGCCGGAGAGGTTGGTGCAAATGCACTTTCAAAAAAGTAAGCAAAGAGTGACTGTAAAAGAGGTGGCCCGGTTGCAAAGCTTCCTGACTGCTGAAGAGATCCAGCAGCCTCTTTCAGTCCTGGCTCTTCGTCTGTGGGAGCAGAGTCCAATCATTCGTTCAAACACAGCTACAGGGCGGCCAGGAGAACATCCAAAGATGTTGTACTCAAAGGCACTTTGAGGTGGGAAAGCAAGGAGCGAGAGCAATGCAGGTGGCACCGTTGCAAAGCTTATTGTGTGCAGAAGACGTGCAGCTGCATCTTTCAGCCCTGCCTCTTTCTCACTGGGAGAAGAGTCCAATCATTCGTGCAAACGCAGCTACAGGACGGCCGGGAGCACAACCGATGCTGTTGTATTCAAATGCACTTTGCGGTGGGAAAGCAAGGAGAGAGAGCAATACAGGTGTCCCGGCTGCAAAGCTTACTGACTGCTGAGGAGATCCAGCAGCCTCTTTCAGTCCTGGCTCTTCGTCTGTGCGAGCAGAGACCAATCGTTCGTACACTCCAAACTCGGATTCAGGACGGCTGGGGAGTGCACCAGAGATGTGCTCAAACGGACTTGGAGCTGGCAAACAAAGGAGAGACTGCAATACAAGTACCATCTCTCAGAAAGATGCTGTGTGCAGATTTCCAGTAGCTACTTTCGGACGTGGATCATCGTCAGAGGGATCAAACAAGCTTGCTCTGCTCGCTCGGCAGCAGGACTCCTGAGATTAGTTGCCGGAGAGGTTGGTGCAAATGCACTTTCAAATAAGTAAGCAAGGAGTGACAGTAAAAGATGTGGCCCAGTTGCAAAGCTTACTAACTGCTGAAGATATCCAGCAGGCTCTTTCAGTCCTGGCTCTCCGTCTGTGCGAGCAGAGACTAATCGTTCGTACACTCCAAACTCGGATTCAGGACGCCTGGGGAGTGCGCCACAGATGTTGTTCTCAAACGGACTTGGAGCTTGTAAACCAAGGAGCGATGGCAATGCAAGTGTCACCTTAGCAAATCGTGCTGTGTGCAGAAGAGAACCAGCTGGCTCTTTCAATCCTGGCTCTTCGTCTGTGCGAGCAGAGACCAATCGTTCGCGACACCAAACTCGGATTCAGGACGGCTGGGGAGTGCTCCACAGATGTTGTGCTCAAAAGGACTTGGAGCTGGCAAACAAGGGAGAGACTGCAATACAAGTGCCACTTCTCCGAAAGATGCTTTTTTTGAGGATTTCCAGGAGTTACTTTCAGACAAGGATCATCGTCAGAGGGAACAAACAAACTTGCTCTGCTCACTCAGCAGCAGGACGTCTGAGATTAGTTGCCGGAGAGGTTGGTGCAAATGCACTTTCAAAAAAGTAAGCAAAGAGTGACTGTAAAAGAGTTGGCCCGGTTGCAAAGCTTCCTGACTGCTGAAGAGATCCAGCAGCCTCTTTCAGTCCTGGCTCTTCGTCTGTGCGAGCAGAGACCATTCGTTTGTGCACTCCAAACTCGGGTTCAGGACGGGTGGGGAGTGCACCACATATGTTGTACTCAAACGGACTTGGAGCTGCCAAACAAACGAGAGACTCCAATACAAGTGCCACCTCTCCAAAAGATTTTGCACACGGAAGACTTCCAGCAGGTACTTTCAGAGATGGATCATCGTCAAAGAGATCAAAAAAACTTGCTCTGATCACTCAGCAGCAGGACGTCTGAGATTGGGTGCCGGAGAGGTTGGTGCAAATGCATTTTCAAATAAGTAAGCAAAGAGTGACAGTAAAAGTTGTGGCCTGGTTGCAATTCCTGCGGTGAGCAGAAGAGAGCCAGCAGCCTCTTTCAGTCCTGGCTCTTCGTCTGTGAGGGCAGAGACCAATCGTGCGTGCACTCCAAACTCGGATTCAGGACGGCTGGGGAGAGAGCCAAAGATATGCTCTAACGGACTTGGAGCTGGAAAAACAAGGAGAGATGCAATGCAAGTGTCACCGTAGCAAATCCTGCTGATTGCAGAAGAGATCCAGTGGGCTCTTTCTGTCCTGGCTCTTCGTCTATGCGAGCAGAGACCAATCGTTCGTCCACTCCAAACTCGGATTCAGGAACCTGGGAAGTACACCACAGACGTTGTGATCACATGGACTTGGAGCTGGCAAACAAAGGAGAGACCACAAAAGAAGTACCAACTCTCCGAAAGATGCTGTAGTGCAGATTTCCAGTAGCTACTTTCAGACATGGATCATCGTCAGAGGGATCAAACAAGCTTGCTCTGCTCACTCAGCTGCAGGATGTCTGAGATTAGTTGCCGGAGAGGTTGGTGCAAATGCACTTTCAAATAAGTAAGCAAGCAGTGTCAGTAAAAGATCTGAGCTGGTTGCAAAGCTTCCTGACTGCTGAAGAGATCCAGCAGGCTCTTTCAGCCCTGGCTCTTCGTCTGTGGGAGCAGAGTCCAATCATTCGTTCAAACACAGCTACAGGGCGGCCAGGAGAACATCCAAAGATGTTGTACTCAAAGGCACTTTGAGGTGGGAAAGCAAGGAGCGAGAGCAATGCAGGTGGCACCGTTGCAAAGCTTATTGTGTGCAGAAGACGTGCAGCTGCATCTTTCAGCCCTGCCTCTTTCTCACTGGGAGCAGAGTCCAATCATTCGTGCAAACGCAGCTACAGGACGGCCGGGAGCACAACCGATGCTGTTGTATTCAAATGCACTTTGCGGTGGGAAAGCAAGGAGAGAGAGCAATACAGGTGTCCCGGCTGCAAAGCTTACTGACTGCTGAAGAGATCCAGCAGCCTCTTTCAGACCTGGCTCTTCGTCTGTGTGAGCAGAGACCATTCCTTTGTGCACTCCAAACTCGGATTCAGGACGGCTGGGGAGTGCACCAGAGATGTGCTCAAACGGACTTGGAGCTGGCAAACAAAGGAGAGACTGCAATGCAAGTGTCACCGTAGCAAATCCTACTGTGTGGTGATGAGATCCTGCAGCCTCTTTCAGTCCTGGCTCTTCGTCTGTGCGAGCAGAGACCAATCGTTCGTACACTCCAAACTCGGATTCAGGACGGCTGGGGAGTGCACCAGAGATGTGCTCAAACGGACTTGGAGCTGGCAAACAAAGGAGAGACTGCAATACAAGTACCATCTCTCAGAAAGATGCTGTGTGCAGATTTCCAGTAGCTACTTTCGGGCGTGGATCATCGTCAGAGGGATCAAACAAGCTTGCTCTGCTCGCTCGGCAGCAGGACTCCTGAGATTAGTTGCCGGAGAGGTTGGTGCAAATGCACTTTCAAATAAGTAAGCAAGGAGTGACAGTAAAAGAGGTGGCCCAGTTGCAAAGCTTCCTGACTGCTGAAGATATCCAGCAGGCTCTTTCAGTCCTGGCTCCTCGTCTCTGCGAGCAGAGACCAATCGTTCGTTCACTCCAAATTCGGGTTCAGGACGGGTGAGGAGTGCACCACATATGTTGTACTCAAACGGACTTGGAGCTGCCAAACAAAGGAGAGACTCCAATACAAGGGCCACCTCTCCAAATGATGCTGTGCACGGAAGACTTCCAGGAGCTACTTTCAGAGATGGATCATCGTCAGAGGGATCAAACAAACTTCCACTGATCACTCAGCTGCAGAACATCTGAGATTGGGTGCCGGAGAGGTTGGTGCAAATGCACTTACAGATAAGTAAGAAGGGAGTGAGAGTAAAAGAGGTGGCCCGGTTGCAAAGCTTCCTGAGTGCTGAAGAGACCCAGCAGCCTCTTTCAGTCCAGGCTCTCCGTCTGTGCGAGCAGAGACTAATCGTTCGTACACTCCAAACTCGGATTCAGGACGCCTGGGGAGTGCGCCACAGATGTTGTTCTCAAACGGACTTGGAGCTTGTAAACCAAGGAGCGATGGCAATGCAAGTGTCACCTTAGCAAATCGTGCTGTGTGCAGAAGAGAACCAGCTGGCTCTTTCAATCCTGGCTCTTCGTCTGTGCGAGCAGAGACCAATCGTTCGCGACACCAAACTCGGATTCAGGACGGCTGGGGAGTGCTCCACAGATGTTGTGCTCAAAAGGACTTGGAGCTGGCAAACAAGGGAGAGACTGCAATACAAGTGCCACTTCTCCGAAAGATGCTTTTTTTGAGGATTTCCAGGAGTTACTTTCAGACAAGGATCATCGTCAGAGGGAACAAACAAACTTGCTCTGCTCACTCAGCAGCAGGACGTCTGAGATTAGTTGCCGGAGAGGTTGGTGCAAATGCACTTTCAAAAAAGTAAGCAAAGAGTGACTGTAAAAGAGGTGGCCCGGTTGCAAAGCTTCGTGACTGCTGAAGAGATCCAGCAGCCTCTTTCAGTCCTGGCTCTTCGTCTGTGCGAGCAGAGACCATTCGTTTGTGCACTCCAAACTCGGGTTCAGGACGGGTGGGGAGTGCACCACATATGTTGTACTCAAACGGACTTGGAGCTGCCAAACAAACGAGAGACTCCAATACAAGTGCCACCTCTCCAAAAGATTTTGCGCACGGAAGACTTCCAGTAGGTACTTTCAGAGATGGATCATCGTCAGAGGGATCAAAAAAACTTGCTCTGATCACTCAGCAGCAGGACGTCTGAGATTGGGTGCCGGAGAGGTTGGTGCAAATGCATTTTCAAATAAGTAAGCAAAGAGTGACAGTAAAAGTTGTGGCCTGGTTGCAATTCCTGCGGTGAGCAGAAGAGAGCCAGCAGCCTCTTTCAGTCCTGGCTCTTCGTCTGTGAGGGCAGAGACCAATCGTGCGTGCACTCCAAACTCGGATTCAGGACGGCTGGGGAGAGAGCCAAAGATATGCTCTAACGGACTTGGAGCTGGAAAAACAAGGAGAGATGCAATGCAAGTGTCACCGTAGCAAATCCTGCTGATTGCAGAAGAGATCCAGCGGGCTCTTTCTGTCCTGGCTCTTCGTCTATGCGAGCAGAGACCAATCGTTCGTCCACTCCAAACTCGGATTCAGGAACCTGGGAAGTACACCACAGACGTTGTGATCACATGGACTTGGAGCTGGCAAACAAAGGAGAGACCACAAAAGAAGTACCAACTCTCCGAAAGATGCTGTAGTGCAGATTTCCAGTAGCTACTTTCAGACATGGATCATCGTCAGAGGGATCAAACAAGCTTGCTCTGCTCACTCAGCTGCAGGATGTCTGAGATTAGTTGCCGGAGAGGTTGGTGCAAATGCACTTTCAAATAAGTAAGCAAGCAGTGTCAGTAAAAGATCTGAGCTGGTTGCAAAGCTTCCTGACTGCTGAAGAGATCCAGCAGGCTCTTTCAGCCCTGGCTCTTCGTCTGTGGGAGCAGAGTCCAATCATTCGTTCAAACACAGCTACAGGGCGGCCAGGAGAACATCCAAAGATGTTGTACTCAAAGGCACTTTGAGGTGGGAAAGCAGGGAGCGAGAGCAATGCAGGTGGCACCGTTGCAAAGCTTATTGTGTGCAGAAGACGTGCAGCTGCATCTTTCAGCCCTGCCTCTTTCTCACTGGGAGCAGAGTCCAATCATTCGTGCAAACGCAGCTACAGGACGGCCGGGAGCACAACCGATGCTGTTGTATTCAAATGCACTTTGCGGTGGGAAAGCAAGGAGAGAGAGCAATACAGGTGTCCCGGCTGCAAAGCTTACTGACTGCTGAAGAGATCCAGCAGCCTCTTTCAGACCTGGCTCTTCGTCTGTGTGAGCAGAGACCATTCCTTTGTGCACTCCAAACTCGGATTCAGGACGGCTGGGGAGTGCACCAGAGATGTGCTCAAACGGACTTGGAGCTGGCAAACAAAGGAGAGACTGCAATGCAAGTGTCACCGTAGCAAATCCTACTGTGTGGTGATGAGATCCTGCAGCCTCTTTCAGTCCTGGCTCTTCGTCTGTGCGAGCAGAGACCAATCGTTCGTACACTCCAAACTCGGATTCAGGACGGCTGGGGAGTGCACCAGAGATGTGCTCAAACGGACTTGGAGCTGGCAAACAAAGGAGAGACTGCAATACAAGTACCATCTCTCAGAAAGATGCTGTGTGCAGATTTCCAGTAGCTATTTTCGGACGTGGATCATCGTCAGAGGGATCAAACAAGCTTGCTCTGCTCGCTCGGCAGCAGGACTCCTGAGATTAGTTGCCGGAGAGGTTGGTGCAAATGCACTTTCAAATAAGTAAGCAAGGAGTGACAGTAAAAGAGGTGGCCCAGTTGCAAAGCTTACTAACTGCTGAATATATCCAGCAGGCTCTTTCAGTCCTGGCTCCTCGTCTCTGCGAGCAGAGACTAATCGTTCGTTCACTCCAAATTCGGGTTCAGGACGGGTGAGGAGTGCACCACATATGTTGTACTCAAACGGACTTGGAGCTGCCAAACAAAGGAGAGACTCCAATACAAGGGCCACCTCTCCAAATGATGCTGTGCACGGAAGACTTCCAGGAGCTACTTTCAGAGATGGATCATCGTCAGAGGGATCAAACAAACTTCCACTGATCACTCAGCTGCAGAACATCTGAGATTGGGTGCCGGAGAGGTTGGTGCAAATGCACTTACAGATAAGTAAGAAGGGAGTGAGAGTAAAAGAGGTGGCCCGGTTGCAAAGCTTCCTGAGTGCTGAAGAGATCCAGCAGCCTCTTTCAGTCCAGGCTCTCCGTCTGTGCGAGCAGAGACTAATCGTTCGTACACTCCAAACTCGGATTCAGGACGCCTGGGGAGTGCGCCACAGATGTTGTTCTCAAACGGACTTGGAGCTTGTAAACCAAGGAGCGATGGCAATGCAAGTGTCACCTTAGCAAATCGTGCTGTGTGCAGAAGAGATCCAGCTAGCTCTTTCAGTCCTGGCTCTTCGTCTGTGCGAGCAGAGACCAATCGTTCGCGACACCAAACTCGGATTCAGGACGGCTGGGGAGTGCTCCACAGATGTTGTGCTCAAAAGGACTTGGAGCTGGCAAACAAAGGAGAGACTGCAATACAAGTGCCACTTCTCCGAAAGATGCTTTTTTTGAGGATTTCCAGGAGTTACTTTCAGACAAGGATCATCGTCAGAGGGAACAAAGAAACTTGCTCTGCTCACTCAGCAGCAGGACGTCTGAGATTAGTTGCCGGAGAGGTTGGTGCAAATGCACTTTCAAAAAAGTAAGCAAAGAGTGACTGTAAAAGAGGTGGCCCGGTTGCAAAGCTTCCTGACTGCTGAAGAGATCCAGCAGCCTCTTTCAGTCCTGGCTCTTCGTCTGTGCGAGCAGAGACCATTCCTTTGTGCACTCCAAACTCGGGTTCAGGACGGGTGGGGAGTGCACCACATATGTTGTAGTCAAACGGACTTGGAGCTGCCAAACAAACGAGAGACTCCAATACAAGTGCCACCTCTCCAAAAGATTTTGCACACGGAAGACTTCCAGCAGGTACTTTCAGAGATGGATCATCGTCAGAGAGATCAAAAAAACTTGCTCTGATCACTCAGCAGCAGGACGTCTGAGATTGGGTGCCGGAGAGGTTGGTGCAAATGCATTTTCAAATAAGTAAGCAAAGAGTGACAGTAAAAGTTGTGGCCTGGTTGCAATTCCTGCGGTGAGCAGAAGAGATCCAGCAGCTTCTTTCAGTCCTGGCTCTTCGTCTGTGAGGGCAGAGACCAATCGTTCGTGTACTCCAAACTCGGATTCAGGACGGCTGGGGAGAGCACCAAAGATATGCTCTAACGGACTTGGAGCTGGAAAAACAAGGAGAGACTGCAACGCAAGTGTCACCGTAGCAACTCCTGCAGATTGCAGAAGAGATCCAGCGGGCTATTTCTGTCCTGGCTCTTCGTCTATGCGAGCAGAGACCAGTCGTTCGTCCACTCCAAACTCGGATTCAGGAACCTGGGAAGTACACCACAGACGTTGTGATCACATGGACTTGGAGCTGGCAAACAAAGGAGAGACCACAAAAGAAGTACCAACTTTCCGAAAGATGCTGTTGTGCAGATTTCCAGTAGCTACTTTCAGACATGGATCATCGTCAGAGGGATCAAACAAGCTTGCTCTGCTCACTCAGCTGCAGGACGTCTGAGATTAGTTGCCGGAGAGGTTGGTGCAAATGCACTTTCAAAAAAGTAAGCAAAGAGTGACTGTAAAAGAGGTGGCCCGGTTGCAAAGCTTCCTGACTGCTGAAGAGATCCAGCAGCCTCTTTCAGTCCTGGCTCTTCGTCTGTGCGAGCAGAGACCATTCCTTTGTGCACTCCAAACTCGGGTTCAGGACGGGTGGGGAGTGCACCACATATGTTGTACTCAAACGGACTTGGAGCTGCCAATCGAGAGACTCCAATACAAGTGCCACCTCTCCAAAAGATTTTGCACACGGAAGACTTCCAGGAGCTACTTTCAGAGATGGATCATCGTCAGAGAGATCAAAAAAACTTGCTCTGATCACTCAGCAGCAGGACGTCTGAGATTGGGTGCCGGAGAGGTTGGTGCAAATGCATTTTCAAATAAGTAAGCAAAGAGTGACAGTAAAAGTTGTGGCCTGGTTGCAATTCCTGCGGTGAGCAGAAGAGATCCAGCAGCCTCTTTCAGTCCTGGCTCTTCGTCTGTGAGGGCAGAGACCAATCGTTCGTGTACTCCAAACTCGGATTCAGGACGGCTGGGGAGAGCACCAAAGATATGCTCTAACGGACTTGGAGCTGGAAAAACAAGGAGAGACTGCAATGCAAGTGTCACCGTAGCAAATCCTGCTGATTGCAGAAGAGATCCAGCGGGCTCTTCCTGTCCTGGCTCTTCGTCTATGCGAGCAGAGACCAATCGCTCGTCCCCTCCAAACTCGGATTCAGAAACCTGGGAAGTACACCACAGACGTTGTGATCACATGGACTTGGAGCTGGCAAACAAAGGAGAGACCACAAAAGGAGTACCAACTCTCCGAAAGATGCTGTAGTGCAGATTTCCAGTAGCTACTTTCAGACATGGATCATCGTCAGAGGGATCAAACAAGCTTGCTCTGCTCACTCAGCTGCAGGATGTCTGAGATTAGTTGCCGGAGAGGTTGGTGCAAATACACTTTCAAATAAGTAAGCAAGGAGTGTCAGTAAAAGATTTGAGCTGGTTGCAAAGCTTGCTGACTGCTGAAGAGATCCAGCAGGCTCTTTCAGCCCTGGCTCTTCGTCTGTGGGAGCAGAGTCCAATCATTCGTTCAAACACAGCTACAGGGCGGCCAGGAGAACATCCAAAGATGTTGTACTCAAAGGCACTTTGAGGTGGGAAAGCAAGGAGCGAGAGCAATGCAGGTGGCACCGTTGCAAAGCTTATTGTGTGCAGAAGACGTGCAGCTGCATCTTTCAGCCCTGCCTCTTTCTCACTGGGAGCAGAGTCCAATCATTCGTGCAAACGCAGCTACAGGACGGCCGGGAGCACAACCGATGCTGTTGTATTCAAATGCACTTTGCGGTGGGAAAGCAAGGAGAGAGAGCAATGCAGGTGTCCCGGTTGCAAAGCTTACTGACTGCTGAGGAGATCCAGCAGCCTCTTTCAGTCCTGGCTCTTCGTCTGTGCGAGCAGAGACCAATCGTTCGTACACTCCAAACTCGGATTCAGGACGGCTGGGGAGTGCACCAGAGATGTGCTCAAACGGACTTGGAGCTGGCAAACAAAGGAGAGACTGCAATGCAAGTGTCACCGTAGCAAATCCTACTGTGTGGTGATGAGATCCTGCAGCCTCTTTCAGTCCTGGCTCTTCGTCTGTGCGAGCAGAGACCAATCGTTCGTACACTCCAAACTCGGATTCAGGACGGCTGGGGAGTGCACCAGAGATGTGCTCAAACGGACTTGGAGCTGGCAAACAAAGGAGAGACTGCAATACAAGTACCATCTCTCAGAAAGATGCTGTGTGCAGATTTCCAGTAGCTATTTTCGGACGTGGATCATCGTCAGAGGGATCAAACAAGCTTGCTCTGCTCGCTCGGCAGCAGGACTCCTGAGATTAGTTGCCGGAGAGGTTGGTGCAAATGCACTTTCAAATAAGTAAGCAAGGAGTGACAGTAAAAGATGTGGCCCAGTTGCAAAGCTTACTAACTGCTGAATATATCCAGCAGGCTCTTTCAGTCCTGGCTCCTCGTCTCTGCGAGCAGAGACTAATCGTTCGTTCACTCCAAATTCGGGTTCAGGACGGGTGAGGAGTGCACCACATATGTTGTACTCAAACGGACTTGGAGCTGCCAAACAAAGGAGAGACTCCAATACAAGGGCCACCTCTCCAAATGATGCTGTGCACGGAAGACTTCCAGGAGCTACTTTCAGAGATGGATCATCGTCAGAGGGATCAAACAAACTTCCACTGATCACTCAGCTGCAGAACATCTGAGATTGGGTGCCGGAGAGGTTGGTGCAAATGCACTTACAGATAAGTAAGAAGGGAGTGAGAGTAAAAGAGGTGGCCCGGTTGCAAAGCTTCCTGAGTGCTGAAGAGATCCAGCAGCCTCTTTCAGTCCAGGCTCTCCGTCTGTGCGAGCAGAGACTAATCGTTCGTACACTCCAAACTCGGATTCAGGACGCCTGGGGAGTGCGCCACAGATGTTGTTCTCAAACGGACTTGGAGCTTGTAAACCAAGGAGCGATGGCAATGCAAGTGTCACCTTAGCAAATCGTGCTGTGTGCAGAAGAGATCCAGCTAGCTCTTTCAGTCCTGGCTCTTCGTCTGTGCGAGCAGAGACCAATCGTTCGCGACACCAAACTCGGATTCAGGACGGCTGGGGAGTGCTCCACAGATGTTGTGCTCAAAAGGACTTGGAGCTGGCAAACAAAGGAGAGACTGCAATACAAGTGCCACTTCTCCGAAAGATGCTTTTTTTGAGGATTTCCAGGAGTTACTTTCAGACAAGGATCATCGTCAGAGGGAAGAAACTTGCTCTGCTCACTCAGCAGCAGGACGTCTGAGATTAGTTGCCGGAGAGGTTGGTGCAAATGCACTTTCAAAAAAGTAAGCAAAGAGTGACTGTAAAAGAGGTGGCCCGGTTGCAAAGCTTCCTGACTGCTGAAGAGATCCAGCAGCCTCTTTCAGTCCTGGCTCTTCGTCTGTGCGAGCAGAGACCATTCCTTTGTGCACTCCAAACTCGGGTTCAGGACGGGTGGGGAGTGCACCACATATGTTGTACTCAAACGGACTTGGAGCTGCCAAACAAACGAGAGACTCCAATACAAGTGCCACCTCTCCAAAAGATTTTGCACACGGAAGACTTCCAGCAGGTACTTTCAGAGATGGATCATCGTCAGAGAGATCAAAAAAACTTGCTCTGATCACTCAGCAGCAGGACGTCTGAGATTGGGTGCCGGAGAGGTTGGTGCAAATGCATTTTCAAATAAGTAAGCAAAGAGTGACAGTAAAAGTTGTGGCCTGGTTGCAATTCCTGCGGTGAGCAGAAGAGATCCAGCAGCTTCTTTCAGTCCTGGCTCTTCGTCTGTGAGGGCAGAGACCAATCGTTCGTGTACTCCAAACTCGGATTCAGGACGGCTGGGGAGAGCACCAAAGATATGCTCTAACGGACTTGGAGCTGGAAAAACAAGGAGAGACTACAACGCAAGTGTCACCGTAGCAACTCCTGCAGATTGCAGAAGAGATCCAGCGAGCTATTTCTGTCCTGGCTCTTCGTCTATGCGAGCAGAGACCAGTCGTTCGTCCACTCCAAACTCGGATTCAGGAACCTGGGAAGTACACCACAGACGTTGTGATCACATGGACTTGGAGCTGGCAAACAAAGGAGAGACCACAAAAGAAGTACCAACTTTCCGAAAGATGCTGTTGTGCAGATTTCCAGTAGCTACTTTCAGACATGGATCATCGTCAGAGGGATCAAACAAGCTTGCTCTGCTCACTCAGCTGCAGGACGTCTGAGATTAGTTGCCGGAGAGGTTGGTGCAAATGCACTTTCAAAAAAGTAAGCAAAGAGTGACTGTAAAAGAGGTGGCCCGGTTGCAAAGCTTCCTGACTGCTGAAGAGATCCAGCAGCCTCTTTCAGTCCTGGCTCTTCGTCTGTGCGAGCAGAGACCATTCCTTTGTGCACTCCAAACTCGGGTTCAGGACGGGTGGGGAGTGCACCACATATGTTGTACTCAAACGGACTTGGAGCTGCCAAACAATCGAGCGACTCCAATACAAGTGCCACCTCTCCAAAAGATTTTGCACACGGAAGACTTCCAGGAGCTACTTTCAGAGATGGATCATCGTCAGAGAGATCAAAAAAACTTGCTCTGATCACTCAGCAGCAGGACGTCTGAGATTGGGTGCCGGAGAGGTTGGTGCAAATGCATTTTCAAATAAGTAAGCAAAGAGTGACAGTAAAAGTTGTGGCCTGGTTGCAATTCCTGCGGTGAGCAGAAGAGATCCAGCAGCCTCTTTCAGTCCTGGCTCTTCGTCTGTGAGGGCAGAGACCAATCGTTCGTGTACTCCAAACTCGGATTCAGGACGGCTGGGGAGAGCACCAAAGATATGCTCTAACGGACTTGGAGCTGGAAAAACAAGGAGAGACTGCAATGCAAGTGTCACCGTAGCAAATCCTGCTGATTGCAGAAGAGATCCAGCGGGCTCTTCCTGTCCTGGCTCTTCGTCTATGCGAGCAGAGACCAATCGCTCGTCCCCTCCAAACTCGGATTCAGAAACCTGGGAAGTACACCACAGACGTTGTGATCACATGGACTTGGAGCTGGCAAACAAAGGAGAGACCACAAAAGGAGTACCAACTCTCCGAAAGATGCTGTAGTGCAGATTTCCAGTAGCTACTTTCAGACATGGATCATCGTCAGAGGGATCAAACAAGCTTGCTCTGCTCACTCAGCTGCAGGATGTCTGAGATTAGTTGCCGGAGAGGTTGGTGCAAATACACTTTCAAATAAGTAAGCAAGGAGTGTCAGTAAAAGATTTGAGCTGGTTGCAAAGCTTGCTGACTGCTGAAGAGATCCAGCAGGCTCTTTCAGCCCTGGCTCTTCGTCTGTGGGAGCAGAGTCCAATCATTCGTTCAAACACAGCTACAGGGCGGCCAGGAGAACATCCAAAGATGTTGTACTCAAAGGCACTTTGAGGTGGGAAAGCAAGGAGCGAGAGCAATGCAGGTGGCACCGTTGCAAAGCTTATTGTGTGCAGAAGACGTGCAGCTGCATCTTTCAGCCCTGCCTCTTTCTCACTGGGAGCAGAGTCCAATCATTCGTGCAAACGCAGCTACAGGACGGCCGGGAGCACAACCGATGCTGTTGTATTCAAATGCACTTTGCGGTGGGAAAGCAAGGAGAGAGAGCAATGCAGGTGTCCCGGTTGCAAAGCTTACTGACTGCTGAGGAGATCCAGCAGCCTCTTTCAGTCCTGGCTCTTCGTCTGTGCGAGCAGAGACCAATCGTTCGTACACTCCAAACTCGGATTCAGGACGGCTGGGGAGTGCACCAGAGATGTGCTCAAACGGACTTGGAGCTGGCAAACAAAGGAGAGACTGCAATGCAAGTGTCACCGTAGCAAATCCTACTGTGTGGTGATGAGATCCTGCAGCCTCTTTCAGTCCTGGCTCTTCGTCTGTGCGAGCAGAGACCAATCGTTCGTACACTCCAAACTCGGATTCAGGACGGCTGGGGAGTGCACCAGAGATGTGCTCAAACGGACTTGGAGCTGGCAAACAAAGGAGAGACTGCAATACAAGTACCATCTCTCAGAAAGATGCTGTGTGCAGATTTCCAGTAGCTATTTTCGGACGTGGATCATCGTCAGAGGGATCAAACAAGCTTGCTCTGCTCGCTCGGCAGCAGGACTCCTGAGATTAGTTGCCGGAGAGGTTGGTGCAAATGCACTTTCAAATAAGTAAGCAAGGAGTGACAGTAAAAGATGTGGCCCAGTTGCAAAGCTTACTAACTGCTGAATATATCCAGCAGGCTCTTTCAGTCCTGGCTCCTCGTCTCTGCGAGCAGAGACTAATCGTTCGTTCACTCCAAATTCGGGTTCAGGACGGGTGAGGAGTGCACCACATATGTTGTACTCAAACGGACTTGGAGCTGCCAAACAAAGGAGAGACTCCAATACAAGGGCCACCTCTCCAAATGATGCTGTGCACGGAAGACTTCCAGGAGCTACTTTCAGAGATGGATCATCGTCAGAGGGATCAAACAAACTTCCACTGATCACTCAGCTGCAGAACATCTGAGATTGGGTGCCGGAGAGGTTGGTGCAAATGCACTTACAGATAAGTAAGAAGGGAGTGAGAGTAAAAGAGGTGGCCCGGTTGCAAAGCTTCCTGAGTGCTGAAGAGATCCAGCAGCCTCTTTCAGTCCAGGCTCACCGTCTGTGCGAGCAGAGACTAATCGTTCGTACACTCCAAACTCGGATTCAGGACGCCTGGGGAGTGCGCCACAGATGTTGTTCTCAAACGGACTTGGAGCTTGTAAACCAAGGAGCGATGGCAATGCAAGTGTCACCTTAGCAAATCGTGCTGTGTGCAGAAGAGATCCAGCTAGCTCTTTCAGTCCTGGCTCTTCGTCTGTGCGAGCAGAGACCAATCGTTCGCGACACCAAACTCGGATTCAGGACGGCTGGGGAGTGCTCCACAGATGTTGTGCTCAAAAGGACTTGGAGCTGGCAAACAAAGGAGAGACTGCAATACAAGTGCCACTTCTCCGAAAGATGCTTTTTTTGAGGATTTCCAGGAGTTACTTTCAGACAAGGATCATCGTCAGAGGGAACAAAGAAACTTGCTCTGCTCACTCAGCAGCAGGACGTCTGAGATTAGTTGCCGGAGAGGTTGGTGCAAATGCACTTTCAAAAAAGTAAGCAAAGAGTGACTGTAAAAGAGGTGGCCCGGTTGCAAAGCTTCGTGACTGCTGAAGAGATCCAGCAGCCTCTTTCAGTCCTGGCTCTTCGTCTGTGCGAGCAGAGACCATTCCTTTGTGCACTCCAAACTCGGGTTCAGGACGGGTGGGGAGTGCACCACATATGTTGTACTCAAACGGACTTGGAGCTGCCAAACAAACGAGAGACTCCAATACAAGTGCCACCTCTCCAAAAGATTTTGCACACGGAAGACTTCCAGCAGGTACTTTCAGAGATGGATCATCGTCAGAGAGATCAAAAAAACTTGCTCTGATCACTCAGCAGCAGGACGTCTGAGATTGGGTGCCGGAGAGGTTGGTGCAAATGCATTTTCAAATAAGTAAGCAAAGAGTGACAGTAAAAGTTGTGGCCTGGTTGCAATTCCTGCGGTGAGCAGAAGAGATCCAGCAGCTTCTTTCAGTCCTGGCTCTTCGTCTGTGAGGGCAGAGACCAATCGTTCGTGTACTCCAAACTCGGATTCAGGACGGCTGGGGAGAGCACCAAAGATATGCTCTAACGGACTTGGAGCTGGAAAAACAAGGAGAGACTACAACGCAAGTGTCACCGTAGCAACTCCTGCAGATTGCAGAAGAGATCCAGCGGGCTATTTCTGTCCTGGCTCTTCGTCTATGCGAGCAGAGACCAGTCGTTCGTCCACTCCAAACTCGGATTCAGGAACCTGGGAAGTACACCACAGACGTTGTGATCACATGGACTTGGAGCTGGCAAACAAAGGAGAGACCACAAAAGAAGTACCAACTTTCCGAAAGATGCTGTTGTGCAGATTTCCAGTAGCTACTTTCAGACATGGATCATCGTCAGAGGGATCAAACAAGCTTGCTCTGCTCACTCAGCTGCAGGACGTCTGAGATTAGTTGCCGGAGAGGTTGGTGCAAATGCACTTTCAAAAAAGTAAGCAAAGAGTGACTGTAAAAGAGGTGGCCCGGTTGCAAAGCTTCCTGACTGCTGAAGAGATCCAGCAGCCTCTTTCAGTCCTGGCTCTTCGTCTGTGCGAGCAGAGACCATTCCTTTGTGCACTCCAAACTCGGGTTCAGGACGGGTGGGGAGTGCACCACATATGTTGTACTCAAACGGACTTGGAGCTGCCAAACAATCGAGCGACTCCAATACAAGTGCCACCTCTCCAAAAGATTTTGCACACGGAAGACTTCCAGGAGCTACTTTCAGAGATGGATCATCGTCAGAGAGATCAAAAAAACTTGCTCTGATCACTCAGCAGCAGGACGTCTGAGATTGGGTGCCGGAGAGGTTGGTGCAAATGCATTTTCAAATAAGTAAGCAAAGAGTGACAGTAAAAGTTGTGGCCTGGTTGCAATTCCTGCGGTGAGCAGAAGAGATCCAGCAGCCTCTTTCAGTCCTGGCTCTTCGTCTGTGAGGGCAGAGACCAATCGTTCGTGTACTCCAAACTCGGATTCAGGACGGCTGGGGAGAGCACCAAAGATATGCTCTAACGGACTTGGAGCTGGAAAAACAAGGAGAGACTGCAATGCAAGTGTCACCGTAGCAAATCCTGCTGATTGCAGAAGAGATCCAGCGGGCTCTTCCTGTCCTGGCTCTTCGTCTATGCGAGCAGAGACCAATCGCTCGTCCCCTCCAAACTCGGATTCAGAAACCTGGGAAGTACACCACAGACGTTGTGATCACATGGACTTGGAGCTGGCAAACAAAGGAGAGACCACAAAAGGAGTACCAACTCTCCGAAAGATGCTGTAGTGCAGATTTCCAGTAGCTACTTTCAGACATGGATCATCGTCAGAGGGATCAAACAAGCTTGCTCTGCTCACTCAGCTGCAGGATGTCTGAGATTAGTTGCCGGAGAGGTTGGTGCAAATACACTTTCAAATAAGTAAGCAAGGAGTGTCAGTAAAAGATTTGAGCTGGTTGCAAAGCTTGCTGACTGCAGAAGAGATCCAGCAGGCTCTTTCAGCCCTGGCTCTTCGTCTGTGGGAGCAGAGTCCAATCATTCGTTCAAACACAGCTACAGGGCGGCCAGGAGAACATCCAAAGATGTTGTACTCAAAGGCACTTTGAGGTGGGAAAGCAAGGAGCGAGAGCAATGCAGGTGGCACCGTTGCAAAGCTTATTGTGTGCAGAAGACGTGCAGCTGCATCTTTCAGCCCTGCCTCTTTCTCACTGGGAGCAGAGTCCAATCATTCGTGCAAACGCAGCTACAGGACGGCCGGGAGCACAACCGATGCTGTTGTATTCAAATGCACTTTGCGGTGGGAAAGCAAGGAGAGAGAGCAATGCAGGTGTCCCGGTTGCAAAGCTTACTGACTGCTGAGGAGATCCAGCAGCCTCTTTCAGTCCTGGCTCTTCGTCTGTGCGAGCAGAGACCAATCGTTCGTACACTCCAAACTCGGATTCAGGACGGCTGGGGAGTGCACCAGAGATGTGCTCAAACGGACTTGGAGCTGGCAAACAAAGGAGAGACTGCAATGCAAGTGTCACCGTAGCAAATCCTACTGTGTGGTGATGAGATCCTGCAGCCTCTTTCAGTCCTGGCTCTTCGTCTGTGCGAGCAGAGACCAATCGTTCGTACACTCCAAACTCGGATTCAGGACGGCTGGGGAGTGCACCAGAGATGTGCTCAAACGGACTTGGAGCTGGCAAACAAAGGAGAGACTGCAATACAAGTACCATCTCTCAGAAAGATGCTGTGTGCAGATTTCCAGTAGCTATTTTCGGACGTGGATCATCGTCAGAGGGATCAAACAAGCTTGCTCTGCTCGCTCGGCAGCAGGACTCCTGAGATTAGTTGCCGGAGAGGTTGGTGCAAATGCACTTTCAAATAAGTAAGCAAGGAGTGACAGTAAAAGATGTGGCCCAGTTGCAAAGCTTACTAACTGCTGAATATATCCAGCAGGCTCTTTCAGTCCTGGCTCCTCGTCTCTGCGAGCAGAGACTAATCGTTCGTTCACTCCAAATTCGGGTTCAGGACGGGTGAGGAGTGCACCACATATGTTGTACTCAAACGGACTTGGAGCTGCCAAACAAAGGAGAGACTCCAATACAAGGGCCACCTCTCCAAATGATGCTGTGCACGGAAGACTTCCAGGAGCTACTTTCAGAGATGGATCATCGTCAGAGGGATCAAACAAACTTCCACTGATCACTCAGCTGCAGAACATCTGAGATTGGGTGCCGGAGAGGTTGGTGCAAATGCACTTACAGATAAGTAAGAAGGGAGTGAGAGTAAAAGAGGTGGCCCGGTTGCAAAGCTTCCTGAGTGCTGAAGAGATCCAGCAGCCTCTTTCAGTCCAGGCTCTCCGTCTGTGCGAGCAGAGACTAATCGTTCGTACACTCCAAACTCGGATTCAGGACGCCTGGGGAGTGCGCCACAGATGTTGTTCTCAAACGGACTTGGAGCTTGTAAACCAAGGAGCGATGGCAATGCAAGTGTCACCTTAGCAAATCGTGCTGTGTGCAGAAGAGATCCAGCTAGCTCTTTCAGTCCTGGCTCTTCGTCTGTGCGAGCAGAGACCAATCGTTCGCGACACCAAACTCGGATTCAGGACGGCTGGGGAGTGCTCCACAGATGTTGTGCTCAAAAGGACTTGGAGCTGGCAAACAAAGGAGAGACTGCAATACAAGTGCCACTTCTCCGAAAGATGCTTTTTTTGAGGATTTCCAGGAGTTACTTTCAGACAAGGATCATCGTCAGAGGGAAGAAACTTGCTCTGCTCACTCAGCAGCAGGACGTCTGAGATTAGTTGCCGGAGAGGTTGGTGCAAATGCACTTTCAAAAAAGTAAGCAAAGAGTGACTGTAAAAGAGGTGGCCCGGTTGCAAAGCTTCCTGACTGCTGAAGAGATCCAGCAGCCTCTTTCAGTCCTGGCTCTTCGTCTGTGCGAGCAGAGACCATTCCTTTGTGCACTCCAAACTCGGGTTCAGGACGGGTGGGGAGTGCACCACATATGTTGTACTCAAACGGACTTGGAGCTGCCAAACAAACGAGAGACTCCAATACAAGTGCCACCTCTCCAAAAGATTTTGCACACGGAAGACTTCCAGCAGGTACTTTCAGAGATGGATCATCGTCAGAGAGATCAAAAAAACTTGCTCTGATCACTCAGCAGCAGGACGTCTGAGATTGGGTGCCGGAGAGGTTGGTGCAAATGCATTTTCAAATAAGTAAGCAAAGAGTGACAGTAAAAGTTGTGGCCTGGTTGCAATTCCTGCGGTGAGCAGAAGAGATCCAGCAGCTTCTTTCAGTCCTGGCTCTTCGTCTGTGAGGGCAGAGACCAATCGTTCGTGTACTCCAAACTCGGATTCAGGACGGCTGGGGAGAGCACCAAAGATATGCTCTAACGGACTTGGAGCTGGAAAAACAAGGAGAGACTACAACGCAAGTGTCACCGTAGCAACTCCTGCAGATTGCAGAAGAGATCCAGCGAGCTATTTCTGTCCTGGCTCTTCGTCTATGCGAGCAGAGACCAGTCGTTCGTCCACTCCAAACTCGGATTCAGGAACCTGGGAAGTACACCACAGACGTTGTGATCACATGGACTTGGAGCTGGCAAACAAAGGAGAGACCACAAAAGAAGTACCAACTTTCCGAAAGATGCTGTTGTGCAGATTTCCAGTAGCTACTTTCAGACATGGATCATCGTCAGAGGGATCAAACAAGCTTGCTCTGCTCACTCAGCTGCAGGACGTCTGAGATTAGTTGCCGGAGAGGTTGGTGCAAATGCACTTTCAAAAAAGTAAGCAAAGAGTGACTGTAAAAGAGGTGGCCCGGTTGCAAAGCTTCCTGACTGCTGAAGAGATCCAGCAGCCTCTTTCAGTCCTGGCTCTTCGTCTGTGCGAGCAGAGACCATTCCTTTGTGCACTCCAAACTCGGGTTCAGGACGGGTGGGGAGTGCACCACATATGTTGTACTCAAACGGACTTGGAGCTGCCAAACAATCGAGCGACTCCAATACAAGTGCCACCTCTCCAAAAGATTTTGCACACGGAAGACTTCCAGGAGCTACTTTCAGAGATGGATCATCGTCAGAGAGATCAAAAAAACTTGCTCTGATCACTCAGCAGCAGGACGTCTGAGATTGGGTGCCGGAGAGGTTGGTGCAAATGCATTTTCAAATAAGTAAGCAAAGAGTGACAGTAAAAGTTGTGGCCTGGTTGCAATTCCTGCGGTGAGCAGAAGAGATCCAGCAGCCTCTTTCAGTCCTGGCTCTTCGTCTGTGAGGGCAGAGACCAATCGTTCGTGTACTCCAAACTCGGATTCAGGACGGCTGGGGAGAGCACCAAAGATATGCTCTAACGGACTTGGAGCTGGAAAAACAAGGAGAGACTGCAATGCAAGTGTCACCGTAGCAAATCCTGCTGATTGCAGAAGAGATCCAGCGGGCTCTTCCTGTCCTGGCTCTTCGTCTATGCGAGCAGAGACCAATCGCTCGTCCCCTCCAAACTCGGATTCAGAAACCTGGGAAGTACACCACAGACGTTGTGATCACATGGACTTGGAGCTGGCAAACAAAGGAGAGACCACAAAAGGAGTACCAACTCTCCGAAAGATGCTGTAGTGCAGATTTCCAGTAGCTACTTTCAGACATGGATCATCGTCAGAGGGATCAAACAAGCTTGCTCTGCTCACTCAGCTGCAGGATGTCTGAGATTAGTTGCCGGAGAGGTTGGTGCAAATACACTTTCAAATAAGTAAGCAAGGAGTGTCAGTAAAAGATTTGAGCTGGTTGCAAAGCTTGCTGACTGCTGAAGAGATCCAGCAGGCTCTTTCAGCCCTGGCTCTTCGTCTGTGGGAGCAGAGTCCAATCATTCGTTCAAACACAGCTACAGGGCGGCCAGGAGAACATCCAAAGATGTTGTACTCAAAGGCACTTTGAGGTGGGAAAGCAAGGAGCGAGAGCAATGCAGGTGGCACCGTTGCAAAGCTTATTGTGTGCAGAAGACGTGCAGCTGCATCTTTCAGCCCTGCCTCTTTCTCACTGGGAGCAGAGTCCAATCATTCGTGCAAACGCAGCTACAGGACGGCCGGGAGCACAACCGATGCTGTTGTATTCAAATGCACTTTGCGGTGGGAAAGCAAGGAGAGAGAGCAATGCAGGTGTCCCGGTTGCAAAGCTTACTGACTGCTGAGGAGATCCAGCAGCCTCTTTCAGTCCTGGCTCTTCGTCTGTGCGAGCAGAGACCAATCGTTCGTACACTCCAAACTCGGATTCAGGACGGCTGGGGAGTGCACCAGAGATGTGCTCAAACGGACTTGGAGCTGGCAAACAAAGGAGAGACTGCAATGCAAGTGTCACCGTAGCAAATCCTACTGTGTGGTGATGAGATCCTGCAGCCTCTTTCAGTCCTGGCTCTTCGTCTGTGCGAGCAGAGACCAATCGTTCGTACACTCCAAACTCGGATTCAGGACGGCTGGGGAGTGCACCAGAGATGTGCTCAAACGGACTTGGAGCTGGCAAACAAAGGAGAGACTGCAATACAAGTACCATCTCTCAGAAAGATGCTGTGTGCAGATTTCCAGTAGCTATTTTCGGACGTGGATCATCGTCAGAGGGATCAAACAAGCTTGCTCTGCTCGCTCGGCAGCAGGACTCCTGAGATTAGTTGCCGGAGAGGTTGGTGCAAATGCACTTTCAAATAAGTAAGCAAGGAGTGACAGTAAAAGATGTGGCCCAGTTGCAAAGCTTACTAACTGCTGAATATATCCAGCAGGCTCTTTCAGTCCTGGCTCCTCGTCTCTGCGAGCAGAGACTAATCGTTCGTTCACTCCAAATTCGGGTTCAGGACGGGTGAGGAGTGCACCACATATGTTGTACTCAAACGGACTTGGAGCTGCCAAACAAAGGAGAGACTCCAATACAAGGGCCACCTCTCCAAATGATGCTGTGCACGGAAGACTTCCAGGAGCTACTTTCAGAGATGGATCATCGTCAGAGGGATCAAACAAACTTCCACTGATCACTCAGCTGCAGAACATCTGAGATTGGGTGCCGGAGAGGTTGGTGCAAATGCACTTACAGATAAGTAAGAAGGGAGTGAGAGTAAAAGAGGTGGCCCGGTTGCAAAGCTTCCTGAGTGCTGAAGAGATCCAGCAGCCTCTTTCAGTCCAGGCTCACCGTCTGTGCGAGCAGAGACTAATCGTTCGTACACTCCAAACTCGGATTCAGGACGCCTGGGGAGTGCGCCACAGATGTTGTTCTCAAACGGACTTGGAGCTTGTAAACCAAGGAGCGATGGCAATGCAAGTGTCACCTTAGCAAATCGTGCTGTGTGCAGAAGAGATCCAGCTAGCTCTTTCAGTCCTGGCTCTTCGTCTGTGCGAGCAGAGACCAATCGTTCGCGACACCAAACTCGGATTCAGGACGGCTGGGGAGTGCTCCACAGATGTTGTGCTCAAAAGGACTTGGAGCTGGCAAACAAAGGAGAGACTGCAATACAAGTGCCACTTCTCCGAAAGATGCTTTTTTTGAGGATTTCCAGGAGTTACTTTCAGACAAGGATCATCGTCAGAGGGAACAAAGAAACTTGCTCTGCTCACTCAGCAGCAGGACGTCTGAGATTAGTTGCCGGAGAGGTTGGTGCAAATGCACTTTCAAAAAAGTAAGCAAAGAGTGACTGTAAAAGAGGTGGCCCGGTTGCAAAGCTTCCTGACTGCTGAAGAGATCCAGCAGCCTCTTTCAGTCCTGGCTCTTCGTCTGTGCGAGCAGAGACCATTCCTTTGTGCACTCCAAACTCGGGTTCAGGACGGGTGGGGAGTGCACCACATATGTTGTACTCAAACGGACTTGGAGCTGCCAAACAAACGAGAGACTCCAATACAAGTGCCACCTCTCCAAAAGATTTTGCACACGGAAGACTTCCAGCAGGTACTTTCAGAGATGGATCATCGTCAGAGAGATCAAAAAAACTTGCTCTGATCACTCAGCAGCAGGACGTCTGAGATTGGGTGCCGGAGAGGTTGGTGCAAATGCATTTTCAAATAAGTAAGCAAAGAGTGACAGTAAAAGTTGTGGCCTGGTTGCAATTCCTGCGGTGAGCAGAAGAGATCCAGCAGCTTCTTTCAGTCCTGGCTCTTCGTCTGTGAGGGCAGAGACCAATCGTTCGTGTACTCCAAACTCGGATTCAGGACGGCTGGGGAGAGCACCAAAGATATGCTCTAACGGACTTGGAGCTGGAAAAACAAGGAGAGACTACAACGCAAGTGTCACCGTAGCAACTCCTGCAGATTGCAGAAGAGATCCAGCGGGCTATTTCTGTCCTGGCTCTTCGTCTATGCGAGCAGAGACCAGTCGTTCGTCCACTCCAAACTCGGATTCAGGAACCTGGGAAGTACACCACAGACGTTGTGATCACATGGACTTGGAGCTGGCAAACAAAGGAGAGACCACAAAAGAAGTACCAACTTTCCGAAAGATGCTGTTGTGCAGATTTCCAGTAGCTACTTTCAGACATGGATCATCGTCAGAGGGATCAAACAAGCTTGCTCTGCTCACTCAGCTGCAGGACGTCTGAGATTAGTTGCCGGAGAGGTTGGTGCAAATGCACTTTCAAAAAAGTAAGCAAAGAGTGACTGTAAAAGAGGTGGCCCGGTTGCAAAGCTTCCTGACTGCTGAAGAGATCCAGCAGCCTCTTTCAGTCCTGGCTCTTCGTCTGTGCGAGCAGAGACCATTCCTTTGTGCACTCCAAACTCGGGTTCAGGACGGGTGGGGAGTGCACCACATATGTTGTACTCAAACGGACTTGGAGCTGCCAAACAATCGAGCGACTCCAATACAAGTGCCACCTCTCCAAAAGATTTTGCACACGGAAGACTTCCAGGAGCTACTTTCAGAGATGGATCATCGTCAGAGAGATCAAAAAAACTTGCTCTGATCACTCAGCAGCAGGACGTCTGAGATTGGGTGCCGGAGAGGTTGGTGCAAATGCATTTTCAAATAAGTAAGCAAAGAGTGACAGTAAAAGTTGTGGCCTGGTTGCAATTCCTGCGGTGAGCAGAAGAGATCCAGCAGCCTCTTTCAGTCCTGGCTCTTCGTCTGTGAGGGCAGAGACCAATCGTTCGTGTACTCCAAACTCGGATTCAGGACGGCTGGGGAGAGCACCAAAGATATGCTCTAACGGACTTGGAGCTGGAAAAACAAGGAGAGACTGCAATGCAAGTGTCACCGTAGCAAATCCTGCTGATTGCAGAAGAGATCCAGCGGGCTCTTCCTGTCCTGGCTCTTCGTCTATGCGAGCAGAGACCAATCGCTCGTCCCCTCCAAACTCGGATTCAGAAACCTGGGAAGTACACCACAGACGTTGTGATCACATGGACTTGGAGCTGGCAAACAAAGGAGAGACCACAAAAGGAGTACCAACTCTCCGAAAGATGCTGTAGTGCAGATTTCCAGTAGCTACTTTCAGACATGGATCATCGTCAGAGGGATCAAACAAGCTTGCTCTGCTCACTCAGCTGCAGGATGTCTGAGATTAGTTGCCGGAGAGGTTGGTGCAAATACACTTTCAAATAAGTAAGCAAGGAGTGTCAGTAAAAGATTTGAGCTGGTTGCAAAGCTTGCTGACTGCAGAAGAGATCCAGCAGGCTCTTTCAGCCCTGGCTCTTCGTCTGTGGGAGCAGAGTCCAATCATTCGTTCAAACACAGCTACAGGGCGGCCAGGAGAACATCCAAAGATGTTGTACTCAAAGGCACTTTGAGGTGGGAAAGCAAGGAGCGAGAGCAATGCAGGTGGCACCGTTGCAAAGCTTATTGTGTGCAGAAGACGTGCAGCTGCATCTTTCAGCCCTGCCTCTTTCTCACTGGGAGCAGAGTCCAATCATTCGTGCAAACGCAGCTACAGGACGGCCGGGAGCACAACCGATGCTGTTGTATTCAAATGCACTTTGCGGTGGGAAAGCAAGGAGAGAGAGCAATGCAGGTGTCCCGGTTGCAAAGCTTACTGACTGCTGAGGAGATCCAGCAGCCTCTTTCAGTCCTGGCTCTTCGTCTGTGCGAGCAGAGACCAATCGTTCGTACACTCCAAACTCGGATTCAGGACGGCTGGGGAGTGCACCAGAGATGTGCTCAAACGGACTTGGAGCTGGCAAACAAAGGAGAGACTGCAATGCAAGTGTCACCGTAGCAAATCCTACTGTGTGGTGATGAGATCCTGCAGCCTCTTTCAGTCCTGGCTCTTCGTCTGTGCGAGCAGAGACCAATCGTTCGTACACTCCAAACTCGGATTCAGGACGGCTGGGGAGTGCACCAGAGATGTGCTCAAACGGACTTGGAGCTGGCAAACAAAGGAGAGACTGCAATACAAGTACCATCTCTCAGAAAGATGCTGTGTGCAGATTTCCAGTAGCTATTTTCGGACGTGGATCATCGTCAGAGGGATCAAACAAGCTTGCTCTGCTCGCTCGGCAGCAGGACTCCTGAGATTAGTTGCCGGAGAGGTTGGTGCAAATGCACTTTCAAATAAGTAAGCAAGGAGTGACAGTAAAAGATGTGGCCCAGTTGCAAAGCTTACTAACTGCTGAATATATCCAGCAGGCTCTTTCAGTCCTGGCTCCTCGTCTCTGCGAGCAGAGACTAATCGTTCGTTCACTCCAAATTCGGGTTCAGGACGGGTGAGGAGTGCACCACATATGTTGTACTCAAACGGACTTGGAGCTGCCAAACAAAGGAGAGACTCCAATACAAGGGCCACCTCTCCAAATGATGCTGTGCACGGAAGACTTCCAGGAGCTACTTTCAGAGATGGATCATCGTCAGAGGGATCAAACAAACTTCCACTGATCACTCAGCTGCAGAACATCTGAGATTGGGTGCCGGAGAGGTTGGTGCAAATGCACTTACAGATAAGTAAGAAGGGAGTGAGAGTAAAAGAGGTGGCCCGGTTGCAAAGCTTCCTGAGTGCTGAAGAGATCCAGCAGCCTCTTTCAGTCCAGGCTCACCGTCTGTGCGAGCAGAGACTAATCGTTCGTACACTCCAAACTCGGATTCAGGACGCCTGGGGAGTGCGCCACAGATGTTGTTCTCAAACGGACTTGGAGCTTGTAAACCAAGGAGCGATGGCAATGCAAGTGTCACCTTAGCAAATCGTGCTGTGTGCAGAAGAGATCCAGCTAGCTCTTTCAGTCCTGGCTCTTCGTCTGTGCGAGCAGAGACCAATCGTTCGCGACACCAAACTCGGATTCAGGACGGCTGGGGAGTGCTCCACAGATGTTGTGCTCAAAAGGACTTGGAGCTGGCAAACAAAGGAGAGACTGCAATACAAGTGCCACTTCTCCGAAAGATGCTTTTTTTGAGGATTTCCAGGAGTTACTTTCAGACAAGGATCATCGTCAGAGGGAAGAAACTTGCTCTGCTCACTCAGCAGCAGGACGTCTGAGATTAGTTGCCGGAGAGGTTGGTGCAAATGCACTTTCAAAAAAGTAAGCAAAGAGTGACTGTAAAAGAGGTGGCCCGGTTGCAAAGCTTCCTGACTGCTGAAGAGATCCAGCAGCCTCTTTCAGTCCTGGCTCTTCGTCTGTGCGAGCAGAGACCATTCCTTTGTGCACTCCAAACTCGGGTTCAGGACGGGTGGGGAGTGCACCACATATGTTGTACTCAAACGGACTTGGAGCTGCCAAACAAACGAGAGACTCCAATACAAGTGCCACCTCTCCAAAAGATTTTGCACACGGAAGACTTCCAGCAGGTACTTTCAGAGATGGATCATCGTCAGAGAGATCAAAAAAACTTGCTCTGATCACTCAGCAGCAGGACGTCTGAGATTGGGTGCCGGAGAGGTTGGTGCAAATGCATTTTCAAATAAGTAAGCAAAGAGTGACAGTAAAAGTTGTGGCCTGGTTGCAATTCCTGCGGTGAGCAGAAGAGATCCAGCAGCTTCTTTCAGTCCTGGCTCTTCGTCTGTGAGGGCAGAGACCAATCGTTCGTGTACTCCAAACTCGGATTCAGGACGGCTGGGGAGAGCACCAAAGATATGCTCTAACGGACTTGGAGCTGGAAAAACAAGGAGAGACTACAACGCAAGTGTCACCGTAGCAACTCCTGCAGATTGCAGAAGAGATCCAGCGGGCTATTTCTGTCCTGGCTCTTCGTCTATGCGAGCAGAGACCAGTCGTTCGTCCACTCCAAACTCGGATTCAGGAACCTGGGAAGTACACCACAGACGTTGTGATCACATGGACTTGGAGCTGGCAAACAAAGGAGAGACCACAAAAGAAGTACCAACTTTCCGAAAGATGCTGTTGTGCAGATTTCCAGTAGCTACTTTCAGACATGGATCATCGTCAGAGGGATCAAACAAGCTTGCTCTGCTCACTCAGCTGCAGGACGTCTGAGATTAGTTGCCGGAGAGGTTGGTGCAAATGCACTTTCAAAAAAGTAAGCAAAGAGTGACTGTAAAAGAGGTGGCCCGGTTGCAAAGCTTCCTGACTGCTGAAGAGATCCAGCAGCCTCTTTCAGTCCTGGCTCTTCGTCTGTGCGAGCAGAGACCATTCCTTTGTGCACTCCAAACTCGGGTTCAGGACGGGTGGGGAGTGCACCACATATGTTGTACTCAAACGGACTTGGAGCTGCCAAACAATCGAGCGACTCCAATACAAGTGCCACCTCTCCAAAAGATTTTGCACACGGAAGACTTCCAGGAGCTACTTTCAGAGATGGATCATCGTCAGAGAGATCAAAAAAACTTGCTCTGATCACTCAGCAGCAGGACGTCTGAGATTGGGTGCCGGAGAGGTTGGTGCAAATGCATTTTCAAATAAGTAAGCAAAGAGTGACAGTAAAAGTTGTGGCCTGGTTGCAATTCCTGCGGTGAGCAGAAGAGATCCAGCAGCCTCTTTCAGTCCTGGCTCTTCGTCTGTGAGGGCAGAGACCAATCGTTCGTGTACTCCAAACTCGGATTCAGGACGGCTGGGGAGAGCACCAAAGATATGCTCTAACGGACTTGGAGCTGGAAAAACAAGGAGAGACTGCAATGCAAGTGTCACCGTAGCAAATCCTGCTGATTGCAGAAGAGATCCAGCGGGCTCTTCCTGTCCTGGCTCTTCGTCTATGCGAGCAGAGACCAATCGTTCGTCCCCTCCAAACTCGGATTCAGAAACCTGGGAAGTACACCACAGACGTTGTGATCACATGGACTTGGAGCTGGCAAACAAAGGAGAGACCACAAAAGGAGTACCAACTCTCCGAAAGATGCTGTAGTGCAGATTTCCAGTAGCTACTTTCAGACATGGATCATCGTCAGAGGGATCAAACAAGCTTGCTCTGCTCACTCAGCTGCAGGATGTCTGAGATTAGTTGCCGGAGAGGTTGGTGCAAATGCACTTTCAAATAAGTAAGCAAGGAGTGTCAGTAAAAGATTTGAGCTGGTTGCAAAGCTTGCTGACTGCTGAAGAGATCCAGCAGGCTCTTTCAGCCCTGGCTCTTCGTCTGTGGGAGCAGAGTCCAATCATTCGTTCAAACACAGCTACAGGGCGGCCAGGAGAACATCCAAAGATGTTGTACTCAAAGGCACTTTGAGGTGGGAAAGCAAGGAGCGAGAGCAATGCAGGTGGCACCGTTGCAAAGCTTATTGTGTGCAGAAGACGTGCAGCTGCATCTTTCAGCCCTGCCTCTTTCTCACTGGGAGCAGAGTCCAATCATTCGTGCAAACGCAGCTACAGGACGGCCGGGAGC
The DNA here is from genome assembly GCA_028858755.1 of Ara ararauna. Lineage (NCBI taxonomy): Eukaryota > Metazoa > Chordata > Aves > Psittaciformes > Psittacidae > Ara > Ara ararauna. The sequence continues at coordinate 21,884,434 of CM054380.1, forward strand.
ACAACCGATGCTGTTGTATTCAAATGCACTTTTTCGGTGGGAAAGCAAGGAGCGAGAGCAATACAGGTGTCCCGGCTGCAAAGCTTACTGACTGCTGAGGAGATCCAGCAGCCTCTTTCAGTCCTGGCTCTTCGTCTGTGCGAGCAGAGACCAATCGTTCGTACACTCCAAACTCGGATTCAGGACGGCTGGGGAGTGCACCAGAGATGTGCTCAAACGGAGTTGGAGCTGGCAAACAAAGGAGAGACTGCAATACAAGTACCATCTCTCAGAAAGATGCTGTGTGCAGATTTCCAGTAGCTACTTTCGGACGTGGATCATCGTCAGAGGGATCAAACAAGCTTGCTCTGCTCGCTCGGCAGCAGGACTCCTGAGATTAGTTGCCGGAGAGGTTGGTGCAAATGCACTTTCAAATAAGTAAGCAAGGAGTGACAGTAAAAGATGTGGCCCAGTTGCAAAGCTTACTAACTGCTGAAGATATCCAGCAGGCTCTTTCAGTCCTGGCTCTCCGTCTGTGCGAGCAGAGACTAATCGTTCGTACACTCCAAACTCGGATTCAGGACGCCTGGGGAGTGCGCCACAGATGTTGTTCTCAAACGGACTTGGAGCTTGTAAACCAAGGAGCGATGGCAATGCAAGTGTCACCTTAGCAAATCGTGCTGTGTGCAGAAGAGATCCAGCTAGCTCTTTCAGTCCTGGCTCTTCTTCTGTGCGAGCAGAGACCAATCGTTCGCGACACCAAACTCGGATTCAGGACGGCTGGGGAGTGCTCCACAGATGTTGTGCTCAAAAGGACTTGGAGCTGGCAAACAAAGGAGAGACTGCAATACAAGTGCCACTTCTCCGAAAGATGTTTTTTTTGAAGATTTCCAGGAGTTACTTTCAGACAAGGATCATCGTCAGAGGGAACAAAGAAACTTGCTCTGCTCACTCAGCAGCAGGACGTCTGAGATTAGTTGCCGGAGAGGTTGGTGCAAATGCACTTTCAAAAAAGTAAGCAAAGAGTGACTGTAAAAGAGGTGGCCCGGTTGCAAAGCTTCCTGACTGCTGAAGAGATCCAGCAGCCTCTTTCAGTCCTGGCTCTTCGTCTGTGCGAGCAGAGACCATTCCTTTGTGCACTCCAAACTCGGGTTCAGGACGGGTGGGGAGTGCACCACATATGTTGTACTCAAACGGACTTGGAGCTGCCAAACAAACGAGAGACTCCAATACAAGTGCCACCTCTCCAAAAGATTTTGCACACGGAAGACTTCCAGCAGGTACTTTCAGAGATGGATCATCGTCAGAGAGATCAAACAAGCTTGCTCTGCTCACTCAGCTGCAGGATGTCTGAGATTAGTTGCCGGAGAGGTTGGTGCAAATGCACTTTCAAATAAGTAAGCAAGGAGTGTCAGTAAAAGATTTGAGCTGGTTGCAAAGCTTGCTGACTGCTGAAGAGATCCAGCAGGCTCTTTCAGCCCTGGCTCTTCGTCTGTGGGAGCAGAGTCCAATCATTCGTTCAAACACAGCTACAGGGCGGCCAGGAGAACATCCAAAGATGTTGTACTCAAAGGCACTTTGAGGTGGGAAAGCAAGGAGCGAGAGCAATGCAGGTGGCACAGTTGCAAAGCTTCCTTTGTGCAGAAGAGGTCCAGCAGCATCTTTCAGCCCTGGCTCTTCGTCACTGGGAACAGAGTCCAATCAGTCGTGCAAATTCAGCTACAGGACGGCCGGGAGCACAACCGAGGATGTTGTATTCAAATGCCGTTTGAGGTGGGAAAACAAGGAGCGAGAGCTATGCAGGTGGCACCGTTGCAAAGCTTATTGTCTGCAGAAGACGAGCAGCTGCATCTTTCAGCCCTGCCTCTATCTCACTGGGAGCAGAGTCCAATCATTCGTGCAAACGCAGCTACAGGACGGCCGGGAGCACAACCGAAGCTGTTGTATTCAAATGCACTTTGAGGTGGGAAAGCAAGGAGAGAGAGCAATACAGGTGTCCCGGCTGCAAAGCTTACTGACTGTTGAAGAGATCCAGCAGCCTCTTTCAGTCCTGGCTCTTCGTCTGTGCGAGCAGAGACCATTCCTTTGTGCACTCCAAACTCGGATTCAGGACGGCTGGGGAGTGCACCAGAGATGTTGTGCTCAAACGGACATTGAGCTGGCAAACCAAGGAGCGACTGCACTGGAAGTGGCAGTGTAGCAAATGCTGCTGCGTGCAGAAGAGCTCCAGCAGCCTCTTTCAGTCCTGGCTCTTCGTCTGTGCGAGCAGAGACCATTCCTTTGTGCACTCCAAACTCGGGTTCAGGACGGGTGGGGAGTGCACCACATATGTTGTACTCAAACGGACTTGGAGCTGCCAAACAATCGAGCGACTCCAATAAAAGTGCCACCTCTCCAAAAGATTTTGCACACGGAAGACTTCCAGCAGGTACTTTCAGAGATGGATCATCGTCAGAGAGATCAAAAAAACTTGCTCTGATCACTCAGCAGCAGGACGTCTGAGATTGGGTGCCGGAGAGGTTGGTGCAAATGCATTTTCAAATAAGTAAGCAAAGAGTGACAGTAAAAGTTGTGGCCTGGTTGCAATTCCTGCGGTGAGCAGAAGAGATCCAGCAGCTTCTTTCAGTCCTGGCTCTTCGTCTGTGAGGGCAGAGACCAATCGTTCGTGTACTCCAAACTCGGATTCAGGACGGCTGGGGAGAGCACCAAAGATATGCTCTAACGGACTTGGAGCTGGAAAAACAAGGAGAGACTGCAATGCAAGTGTCACCGTAGCAAATCCTGCTGATTGCAGAAGAGATCCAGCGGGCTCTTCCTGTCCTGGCTCTTCGTCTATGCGAGCAGAGACCAATCGCTCGTCCCCTCCAAACTCGGATTCAGAAACCTGGGAAGTACACCACAGACGTTGTGATCACATGGACTTGGAGCTGGCAAACAAAGGAGAGACCACAAAAGGAGTACCAACTCTCCGAAAGATGCTGTAGTGCAGATTTCCAGTAGCTACTTTCAGACATGGATCATCGTCAGAGGGATCAAACAAGCTTGCTCTGCTCACTCAGCTGCAGGATGTCTGAGATTAGTTGCCGGAGAGGTTGGTGCAAATACACTTTCAAATAAGTAAGCAAGGAGTGTCAGTAAAAGATTTGAGCTGGTTGCAAAGCTTGCTGACTGCTGAAGAGATCCAGCAGGCTCTTTCAGCCCTGGCTCTTCGTCTGTGGGAGCAGAGTCCAATCATTCGTTCAAACACAGCTACAGGGCGGCCAGGAGAACATCCAAAGATGTTGTACTCAAAGGCACTTTGAGGTGGGAAAGCAAGGAGCGAGAGCAATGCAGGTGGCACCGTTGCAAAGCTTATTGTGTGCAGAAGACGTGCAGCTGCATCTTTCAGCCCTGCCTCTTTCTCACTGGGAGCAGAGTCCAATCATTCGTGCAAACGCAGCTACAGGACGGCCGGGAGCACAACCGATGCTGTTGTATTCAAATGCACTTTGCGGTGGGAAAGCAAGGAGAGAGAGCAATGCAGGTGTCCCGGCTGCAAAGCTTACTGACTGCTGAGGAGATCCAGCAGCCTCTTTCAGTCCTGGCTCTTCGTCTGTGCGAGCAGAGACCAATCGTTCGTACACTCCAAACTCGGATTCAGGACGGCTGGGGAGTGCACCAGAGATGTGCTCAAACGGACTTGGAGCTGGCAAACAAAGGAGAGACTCCAATACAAGTACCATCTCTCAGAAAGATGCTGTGTGCAGATTTCCAGTAGCTATTTTCGGACGTGGATCATCGTCAGAGGGATCAAACAAGCTTGCTCTGCTCGCTCGGCAGCAGGACTCCTGAGATTAGTTGCCGGAGAGGTTGGTGCAAATGCACTTTCAAATAAGTAAGCAAGGAGTGACAGTAAAAGATGTGGCCCGGTTGCAAAGCTTCCTGACTGCTGAAGAGATCCAGCAGCCTCTTTCAGTCCAGGCTCTCCGTCTGTGCGAGCAGAGACTAATCGTTCGTACACTCCAAACTCGGATTCAGGACGCCTGGGGAGTGCGCCACAGATGTTGTTCTCAAACGGACTTGGAGCTTGTAAACCAAGGAGCGATGGCAATGCAAGTGTCACCTTAGCAAATCGTGCTGTGTGCAGAAGAGATCCAGCTAGCTCTTTCAGTCCTGGCTCTTCGTCTGTGCGAGCAGAGACCAATCGTTCGCGACACCAAACTCGGATTCAGGACGGCTGGGGAGTGCTCCACAGATGTTGTGCTCAAAAGGACTTGGAGCTGGCAAACAAAGGAGAGACTGCAATACAAGTGCCACTTCTCCGAAAGATGCTTTTTTTGAGGATTTCCAGGAGTTACTTTCAGACAAGGATCATCGTCAGAGGGAACAAAGAAACTTGCTCTGCTCACTCAGCAGCAGGACGTCTGAGATTAGTTGCCGGAGAGGTTGGTGCAAATGCACTTTCAAAAAAGTAAGCAAAGAGTGACTGTAAAAGAGGTGGCCCGGTTGCAAAGCTTCCTGACTGCTGAAGAGATCCAGCAGCCTCTTTCAGTCCTGGCTCTTCGTCTGTGCGAGCAGAGACCATTCGTTTGTGCACTCCAAACTCGGGTTCAGGACGGGTGGGGAGTGCACCACATATGTTGTACTCAAACGGACTTGGAGCTGCCAAACAAACGAGAGACTCCAATACAAGTGCCACCTCTCCAAAAGATTTTGCACACGGAAGACTTCCAGCAGGTACTTTCAGAGATGGATCATCGTCAAAGAGATCAAAAAAACTTGCTCTGATCACTCAGCAGCAGGACGTCTGAGATTGGGTGCCGGAGAGGTTGGTGCAAATGCATTTTCAAATAAGTAAGCAAAGAGTGACAGTAAAAGTTGTGGCCTGGTTGCAATTCCTGCGGTGAGCAGAAGAGATCCAGCAGCTTCTTTCAGTCCTGGCTCTTCGTCTGTGAGGGCAGAGACCAATCGTTCGTGTACTCCAAACTCGGATTCAGGACGGCTGGGGAGAGCACCAAAGATATGCTCTAACGGACTTGGAGCTGGAAAAACAAGGAGAGACTACAACGCAAGTGTCACCGTAGCAACTCCTGCAGATTGCAGAAGAGATCCAGCGGGCTATTTCTGTCCTGGCTCTTCGTCTATGCGAGCAGAGACCAGTCGTTCGTCCACTCCAAACTCGGATTCAGGAACCTGGGAAGTACACCACAGACGTTGTGATCACATGGACTTGGAGCTGGCAAACAAAGGAGAGACCACAAAAGAAGTACCAACTCTCCGAAAGATGCTGTAGTGCAGATTTCCAGTAGCTACTTTCAGACATGGATCATCGTCAGAGGGATCAAACAAGCTTGCTCTGCTCACTCAGCTGCAGGACGTCTGAGATTAGTTGCCGGAGAGGTTGGTGCAAATGCACTTTCAAAAAAGTAAGCAAAGAGTGACTGTAAAAGAGGTGGCCCGGTTGCAAAGCTTCCTGACTGCTGAAGAGATCCAGCAGCCTCTTTCAGTCCTGGCTCTTCGTCTGTGCGAGCAGAGACCATTCCTTTGTGCACTCCAAACTCGGGTTCAGGACGGGTGGGGAGTGCACCACATATGTTGTACTCAAACGGACTTGGAGCTGCCAAACAATCGAGCGACTCCAATACAAGTGCCACCTCTCCAAAAGATTTTGCACACGGAAGACTTCCAGGAGCTACTTTCAGAGATGGATCATCGTCAGAGAGATCAAAAAAACTTGCTCTGATCACTCAGCAGCAGGACGTCTGAGATTGGGTGCCGGAGAGGTTGGTGCAAATGCATTTTCAAATAAGTAAGCAAAGAGTGACAGTAAAAGTTGTGGCCTGGTTGCAATTCCTGCGGTGAGCAGAAGAGATCCAGCAGCCTCTTTCAGTCCTGGCTCTTCGTCTGTGAGGGCAGAGACCAATCGTTCGTGTACTCCAAACTCGGATTCAGGACGGCTGGGGAGAGCACCAAAGATATGCTCTAACGGACTTGGAGCTGGAAAAACAAGGAGAGACTGCAATGCAAGTGTCACCGTAGCAAATCCTGCTGATTGCAGAAGAGATCCAGCGGGCTCTTCCTGTCCTGGCTCTTCGTCTATGCGAGCAGAGACCAATCGTTCGTCCCCTCCAAACTCGGATTCAGAAACCTGGGAAGTACACCACAGACGTTGTGATCACATGGACTTGGAGCTGGCAAACAAAGGAGAGACCACAAAAGGAGTACCAACTCTCCGAAAGATGCTGTAGTGCAGATTTCCAGTAGCTACTTTCAGACATGGATCATCGTCAGAGGGATCAAACAAGCTTGCTCTGCTCACTCAGCTGCAGGATGTCTGAGATTAGTTGCCGGAGAGGTTGGTGCAAATGCACTTTCAAATAAGTAAGCAAGGAGTGTCAGTAAAAGATTTGAGATGGTTGCAAAGCTTGCTGACTGCTGAAGAGATCCAGCAGGCTCTTTCAGCCCTGGCTCTTCGTCTGTGGGAGCAGAGTCCAATCATTCGTTCAAACACAGCTACAGGGCGGCCAGGAGAACATCCAAAGATGTTGTACTCAAAGGCACTTTGAGGTGGGAAAGCAAGGAGCGAGAGCAATGCAGGTGGCACCGTTGCAAAGCTTATTGTGTGCAGAAGACGTGCAGCTGCATCTTTCAGCCCTGCCTCTTTCTCACTGGGAGCAGAGTCCAATCATTCGTGCAAACGCAGCTACAGGACGGCCGGGAGCACAACCGATGCTGTTGTATTCAAATGCACTTTGCGGTGGGAAAGCAAGGAGCGAGAGCAATACAGGTGTCCCGGCTGCAAAGCTTACTGACTGCTGAGGAGATCCAGCAGCCTCTTTCAGTCCTGGCTCTTCGTCTGTGCGAGCAGAGACCAATCGTTCGTACACTCCAAACTCGGATTCAGGACGGCTGGGGAGTGCACCAGAGATGTGCTCAAACGGAGTTGGAGCTGGCAAACAAAGGAGAGACTGCAATACAAGTACCATCTCTCAGAAAGATGCTGTGTGCAGATTTCCAGTAGCTACTTTCGGACGTGGATCATCGTCAGAGGGATCAAACAAGCTTGCTCTGCTCGCTCGGCAGCAGGACTCCTGAGATTAGTTGCCGGAGAGGTTGGTGCAAATGCACTTTCAAATAAGTAAGCAAGGAGTGACAGTAAAAGATGTGGCCCAGTTGCAAAGCTTACTAACTGCTGAAGATATCCAGCAGGCTCTTTCAGTCCTGGCTCTCCGTCTGTGCGAGCAGAGACTAATCGTTCGTACACTCCAAACTCGGATTCAGGACGCCTGGGGAGTGCGCCACAGATGTTGTTCTCAAACGGACTTGGAGCTTGTAAACCAAGGAGCGATGGCAATGCAAGTGTCACCTTAGCAAATCGTGCTGTGTGCAGAAGAGATCCAGCTAGCTCTTTCAGTCCTGGCTCTTCTTCTGTGCGAGCAGAGACCAATCGTTCGCGACACCAAACTCGGATTCAGGACGGCTGGGGAGTGCTCCACAGATGTTGTGCTCAAAAGGACTTGGAGCTGGCAAACAAAGGAGAGACTGCAATACAAGTGCCACTTCTCCGAAAGATGTTTTTTTTGAAGATTTCCAGGAGTTACTTTCAGACAAGGATCATCGTCAGAGGGAACAAAGAAACTTGCTCTGCTCACTCAGCAGCAGGACGTCTGAGATTAGTTGCCGGAGAGGTTGGTGCAAATGCACTTTCAAAAAAGTAAGCAAAGAGTGACTGTAAAAGAGGTGGCCCGGTTGCAAAGCTTCGTGACTGCTGAAGAGATCCAGCAGCCTCTTTCAGTCCTGGCTCTTCGTCTGTGCGAGCAGAGACCATTCGTTTGTGCACTCCAAACTCGGGTTCAGGACGGGTGGGGAGTGCACCACATATGTTGTACTCAAACGGACTTGGAGCTGCCAAACAAACGAGAGACTCCAATACAAGTGCCACCTCTCCAAAAGATTTTGCACACGGAAGACTTCCAGCAGGTACTTTCAGAGATGGATCATCGTCAGAGAGATCAAAAAAACTTGCTCTGATCACTCAGCAGCAGGACGTCTGAGATTGGGTGCCGGAGAGGTTGGTGCAAATGCATTTTCAAATAAGTAAGCAAAGAGTGACAGTAAAAGTTGTGGCCTGGTTGCAATTCCTGCGGTGAGCAGAAGAGATCCAGCAGCTTCTTTCAGTCCTGGCTCTTCGTCTGTGAGGGCAGAGACCAATCGTTCGTTTACTCCAAACTCGGATTCAGGACGGCTGGGGAGAGCACCAAAGATATGCTCTAACGGACTTGGAGCTGGAAAAACAAGGAGAGACTACAACGCAAGTGTCACCGTAGCAACTCCTGCAGATTGCAGAAGAGATCCAGCGGGCTCTTTCTGTCCTGGCTCTTCGTCTATGCGAGCAGAGACCAGTCGTTCGTCCACTCCAAACTCGGATTCAGGAACCTGGGAAGTACACCACAGACGTTGTGATCACATGGACTTGGAGCTGGCAAACAAAGGAGAGACCACAAAAGAAGTACCAACTCTCCGAAAGATGCTGTAGTGCAGATTTCCAGTAGCTACTTTCAGACATGGATCATCGTCAGAGGGATCAAACAAGCTTGCTCTGCTCACTCAGCTGCAGGACGTCTGAGATTAGTTGCCGGAGAGGTTGGTGCAAATGCACTTTCAAAAAAGTAAGCAAAGAGTGACTGTAAAAGAGGTGGCCTGGTTGCAAAGCTTCCTGACTGCTGAAGAGATCCAGCAGCCTCTTTCAGTCCTGGCTCTTCGTCTGTGGGAGCAGAGTCCAATCATTCGTTCAAACACAGCTACAGGGCGGCCAGGAGAACATCCAAAGATGTTGTACTCAAAGGCACTTTGAGGTGGGAAAGCAAGGAGCGAGAGCAATGCAGGTGGCACCGTTGCAAAGCTTATTGTGTGCAGAAGACGTGCAGCTGCATCTTTCAGCCCTGCCTCTTTCTCACTGGGAGAAGAGTCCAATCATTCGTGCAAACGCAGCTACAGGACGGCCGGGAGCACAACCGATGCTGTTGTATTCAAATGCACTTTGCGGTGGGAAAGCAAGGAGAGAGAGCAATACAGGTGTCCCGGTTGCAAAGCTTACTGACTGCTGAGGAGATCCAGCAGCCTCTTTCAGTCCTGGCTCTTCGTCTGTGCGAGCAGAGACCAATCGTTCGTACACTCCAAACTCGGATTCAGGACGGCTGGGGAGTGCACCAGAGATGTGCTCAAACGGACTTGGAGCTGGCAAACAAAGGAGAGACTGCAATACAAGTACCATCTCTCAGAAAGATGCTGTGTGCAGATTTCCAGTAGCTACTTTCGGACGTGGATCATCGTCAGAGGGATCAAACAAGCTTGCTCTGCTCGCTCGGCAGCAGGACTCCTGAGATTAGTTGCCGGAGAGGTTGGTGCAAATGCACTTTCAAATAAGTAAGCAAGGAGTGACAGTAAAAGATGTGGCCCAGTTGCAAAGCTTACTAACTGCTGAAGATATCCAGCAGGCTCTTTCAGTCCTGGCTCTCCGTCTGTGCGAGCAGAGACTAATCGTTCGTACACTCCAAACTCGGATTCAGGACGCCTGGGGAGTGCGCCACAGATGTTGTTCTCAAACGGACTTGGAGCTTGTAAACCAAGGAGCGATGGCAATGCAAGTGTCACCTTAGCAAATCGTGCTGTGTGCAGAAGAGAACCAGCTGGCTCTTTCAATCCTGGCTCTTCGTCTGTGCGAGCAGAGACCAATCGTTCGCGACACCAAACTCGGATTCAGGACGGCTGGGGAGTGCTCCACAGATGTTGTGCTCAAAAGGACTTGGAGCTGGCAAACAAGGGAGAGACTGCAATACAAGTGCCACTTCTCCGAAAGATGCTTTTTTTGAGGATTTCCAGGAGTTACTTTCAGACAAGGATCATCGTCAGAGGGATCAAACAAGCTTGCTCTGCTCGCTCGGCAGCAGGACGTCTGAGATTAGTTGCCGGAGAGGTTGGTGCAAATGCACTTTCAAAAAAGTAAGCAAGGAGTGACTGTAAAAGAGGTGGCCCAGTTGCAAAGCTTACTGACTGCTGAAGATATCCAGCAGGCTCTTTCAGTCCTGGCTCCTCGTCTCTGCGAGCAGAGACCAATCGTTCGTTCACTCCAAATTCGGGTTCAGGACGGGTGAGGAGTGCACCACATATGTTGTACTCAAACGGACTTGGAGCTGCCAAACAAAGGAGAGACTCCAATACAAGGGCCACCTCTCCAAATGATGCTGTGCACGGAAGACTTCCAGGAGCTACTTTCAGAGATGGATCATCGTCAGAGGGATCAAACAAACTTCCACTGATCACTCAGCTGCAGAACATCTGAGATTGGGTGCCGGAGAGGTTGGTGCAAATGCACTTACAGATAAGTAAGAAGGGAGTGAGAGTAAAAGAGGTGGCCCGGTTGCAAAGCTTCCTGAGTGCTGAAGAGACCCAGCAGCCTCTTTCAGTCCAGGCTCTCCGTCTGTGCGAGCAGAGACTAATCGTTCGTACACTCCAAACTCGGATTCAGGACGCCTGGGGAGTGCGCCACAGATGTTGTTCTCAAACGGACTTGGAGCTTGTAAACCAAGGAGCGATGGCAATGCAAGTGTCACCTTAGCAAATCGTGCTGTGTGCAGAAGAGAACCAGCTGGCTCTTTCAATCCTGGCTCTTCGTCTGTGCGAGCAGAGACCAATCGTTCGCGACACCAAACTCGGATTCAGGACGGCTGGGGAGTGCTCCACAGATGTTGTGCTCAAAAGGACTTGGAGCTGGCAAACAAGGGAGAGACTGCAATACAAGTGCCACTTCTCCGAAAGATGCTTTTTTTGAGGATTTCCAGGAGTTACTTTCAGACAAGGATCATCGTCAGAGGGAACAAAGAAACTTGCTCTGCTCACTCAGCAGCAGGACGTCTGAGATTAGTTGCCGGAGAGGTTGGTGCAAATGCACTTTCAAAAAAGTAAGCAAAGAGTGACTGTAAAAGAGGTGGCCCGGTTGCAAAGCTTCCTGACTGCTGAAGAGATCCAGCAGCCTCTTTCAGTCCTGGCTCTTCGTCTGTGCGAGCAGAGACCATTCGTTTGTGCACTCCAAACTCGGGTTCAGGACGGGTGGGGAGTGCACCACATATGTTGTACTCAAACGGACTTGGAGCTGCCAAAGAAACGAGAGACTCCAATACAAGTGCCACCTCTCCAAAAGATTTTGCGCACGGAAGACTTCCAGTAGGTACTTTCAGAGATGGATCATCGTCAGAGGGATCAAAAAAACTTGCTCTGATCACTCAGCAGCAGGACGTCTGAGATTGGGTGCCGGAGAGGTTGGTGCAAATGCATTTTCAAATAAGTAAGCAAAGAGTGACAGTAAAAGTTGTGGCCTGGTTGCAATTCCTGCGGTGAGCAGAAGAGAGCCAGCAGCCTCTTTCAGTCCTGGCTCTTCGTCTGTGAGGGCAGAGACCAATCGTGCGTGCACTCCAAACTCGGATTCAGGACGGCTGGGGAGAGAGCCAAAGATATGCTCTAACGGACTTGGAGCTGGAAAAACAAGGAGAGATGCAATGCAAGTGTCACCGTAGCAAATCCTGCTGATTGCAGAAGAGATCCAGCGGGCTCTTTCTGTCCTGGCTCTTCGTCTATGCGAGCAGAGACCAATCGTTCGTCCACTCCAAACTCGGATTCAGGAACCTGGGAAGTACACCACAGACGTTGTGATCACATGGACTTGGAGCTGGCAAACAAAGGAGAGACCACAAAAGAAGTACCAACTCTCCGAAAGATGCTGTAGTGCAGATTTCCAGTAGCTACTTTCAGACATGGATCATCGTCAGAGGGATCAAACAAGCTTGCTCTGCTCACTCAGCTGCAGGATGTCTGAGATTAGTTGCCGGAGAGGTTGGTGCAAATGCACTTTCAAATAAGTAAGCAAGCAGTGTCAGTAAAAGATCTGAGCTGGTTGCAAAGCTTCCTGACTGCTGAAGAGATCCAGCAGGCTCTTTCAGCCCTGGCTCTTCGTCTGTGGGAGCAGAGTCCAATCATTCGTTCAAACACAGCTACAGGGCGGCCAGGAGAACATCCAAAGATGTTGTACTCAAAGGCACTTTGAGGTGGGAAAGCAAGGAGCGAGAGCAATGCAGGTGGCACCGTTGCAAAGCTTATTGTGTGCAGAAGACGTGCAGCTGCATCTTTCAGCCCTGCCTCTTTCTCACTGGGAGCAGAGTCCAATCATTCGTGCAAACGCAGCTACAGGACGGCCGGGAGCACAACCGATGCTGTTGTATTCAAATGCACTTTGCGGTGGGAAAGCAAGGAGAGAGAGCAATACAGGTGTCCCGGCTGCAAAGCTTACTGACTGCTGAAGAGATCCAGCAGCCTCTTTCAGACCTGGCTCTTCGTCTGTGTGAGCAGAGACCATTCCTTTGTGCACTCCAAACTCGGATTCAGGACGGCTGGGGAGTGCACCAGAGATGTGCTCAAACGGACTTGGAGCTGGCAAACAAAGGAGAGACTGCAATGCAAGTGTCACCGTAGCAAATCCTACTGTGTGGTGATGAGATCCTGCAGCCTCTTTCAGTCCTGGCTCTTCGTCTGTGCGAGCAGAGACCAATCGTTCGTACACTCCAAACTCGGATTCAGGACGGCTGGGGAGTGCACCAGAGATGTGCTCAAACGGACTTGGAGCTGGCAAACAAAGGAGAGACTGCAATACAAGTACCATCTCTCAGAAAGATGCTGTGTGCAGATTTCCAGTAGCTACTTTCGGGCGTGGATCATCGTCAGAGGGATCAAACAAGCTTGCTCTGCTCGCTCGGCAGCAGGACTCCTGAGATTAGTTGCCGGAGAGGTTGGTGCAAATGCACTTTCAAATAAGTAAGCAAGGAGTGACAGTAAAAGAGGTGGCCCAGTTGCAAAGCTTACTGACTGCTGAAGATATCCAGCAGGCTCTTTCAGTCCTGGCTCCTCGTCTCTGCGAGCAGAGACCAATCGTTCGTTCACTCCAAATTCGGGTTCAGGACGGGTGAGGAGTGCACCACATATGTTGTACTCAAACGGACTTGGAGCTGCCAAACAAAGGAGAGACTCCAATACAAGGGCCACCTCTCCAAATGATGCTGTGCACGGAAGACTTCCAGGAGCTACTTTCAGAGATGGATCATCGTCAGAGGGATCAAACAAACTTCCACTGATCACTCAGCTGCAGAACATCTGAGATTGGGTGCCGGAGAGGTTGGTGCAAATGCACTTACAGATAAGTAAGAAGGGAGTGAGAGTAAAAGAGGTGGCCCGGTTGCAAAGCTTCCTGACTGCTGAAGAGATCCAGCAGCCTCTTTCAGTCCAGGCTCTCCGCCTGTGCGAGCAGAGACTAATCGTTCGTACACTCCAAACTCGGATTCAGGACGCCTGGGGAGTGCGCCACAGATGTTGTTCTCAAACGGACTTGGAGCTTGTAAACCAAGGAGCGATGGCAATGCAAGTGTCACCTTAGCAAATCGTGCTGTGTGCAGAAGAGATCCAGCTAGCTCTTTCAGTCCTGGCTCTTCGTCTGTGCGAGCAGAGACCAATCGTTCGCGACACCAAACTCGGATTCAGGACGGCTGGGGAGTGCTCCACAGATGTTGTGCTCAAAAGGACTTGGAGCTGGCAAACAAAGGAGAGACTGCAATACAAGTGCCACTTCTCCGAAAGATGCTTTTTTTGAGGATTTCCAGGAGTTACTTTCAGACAAGGATCATCGTCAGAGGGAACAAACAAACTTGCTCTGCTCACTCAGCAGCAGGACGTCTGAGATTAGTTGCCGGAGAGGTTGGTGCAAATGCACTTTCAAAAAAGTAAGCAAAGAGTGACTGTAAAAGAGGTGGCCCGGTTGCAAAGCTTCCTGACTGCTGAAGAGATCCAGCAGCCTCTTTCAGTCCTGGCTCTTCGTCTGTGCGAGCAGAGACCATTCGTTTGTGCACTCCAAACTCGGGTTCAGGACGGGTGGGGAGTGCACCACATATGTTGTACTCAAACGGACTTGGAGCTGCCAAACAAACGAGAGACTCCAATACAAGTGCCACCTCTCCAAAAGATTTTGCACACGGAAGACTTCCAGCAGGTACTTTCAGAGATGGATCATCGTCAGAGGGATCAAAAAAACTTGCTCTGATCACTCAGCAGCAGGACGTCTGAGATTGGGTGCCGGAGAGGTTGGTGCAAATGCATTTTCAAATAAGTAAGCAAAGAGTGACAGTAAAAGTTGTGGCCTGGTTGCAATTCCTGCGGTGAGCAGAAGAGAGCCAGCAGCCTCTTTCAGTCCTGGCTCTTCGTCTGTGAGGGCAGAGACCAATCGTGCGTGCACTCCAAACTCGGATTCAGGACGGCTGGGGAGAGAGCCAAAGATATGCTCTAACGGACTTGGAGCTGGAAAAACAAGGAGAGATGCAATGCAAGTGTCACCGTAGCAAATCCTACTGTGTGGTGATGAGATCCTGCAGCCTCTTTCAGTCCTGGCTCTTCGTCTGTGCGAGCAGAGACCAATCGTTCGTACACTCCAAACTCGGATTCAGGACGGCTGGGGAGTGCACCAGAGATGTGCTCAAACGGACTTGGAGCTGGCAAACAAAGGAGAGACTGCAATACAAGTACCATCTCTCAGAAAGATGCTGTGTGCAGATTTCCAGTAGCTACTTTCGGGCGTGGATCATCGTCAGAGGGATCAAACAAGCTTGCTCTGCTCGCTCGGCAGCAGGACTCCTGAGATTAGTTGCCGGAGAGGTTGGTGCAAATGCACTTTCAAATAAGTAAGCAAGGAGTGACAGTAAAAGAGGTGGCCCAGTTGCAAAGCTTCCTGACTGCTGAAGATATCCAGCAGGCTCTTTCAGTCCTGGCTCCTCGTCTCTGCGAGCAGAGACCAATCGTTCGTTCACTCCAAATTCGGGTTCAGGACGGGTGAGGAGTGCACCACATATGTTGTACTCAAACGGACTTGGAGCTGCCAAACAAAGGAGAGACTCCAATACAAGGGCCACCTCTCCAAATGATGCTGTGCACGGAAGACTTCCAGGAGCTACTTTCAGAGATGGATCATCGTCAGAGGGATCAAACAAACTTCCACTGATCACTCAGCTGCAGAACATCTGAGATTGGGTGCCGGAGAGGTTGGTGCAAATGCACTTACAGATAAGTAAGAAGGGAGTGAGAGTAAAAGAGGTGGCCCGGTTGCAAAGCTTCCTGACTGCTGAAGAGATCCAGCAGCCTCTTTCAGTCCAGGCTCTCCGTCTGTGCGAGCAGAGACTAATCGTTCGTACACTCCAAACTCGGATTCAGGACGCCTGGGGAGTGCGCCACAGATGTTGTTCTCAAACGGACTTGGAGCTTGTAAACCAAGGAGCGATGGCAATGCAAGTGTCACCTTAGCAAATCGTGCTGTGTGCAGAAGAGATCCAGCTAGCTCTTTCAGTCCTGGCTCTTCGTCTGTGCGAGCAGAGACCAATCGTTCGCGACACCAAACTCGGATTCAGGACGGCTGGGGAGTGCTCCACAGATGTTGTGCTCAAAAGGACTTGGAGCTGGCAAACAAGGGAGAGACTGCAATACAAGTGCCACTTCTCCGAAAGATGCTTTTTTTGAGGATTTCCAGGAGTTACTTTCAGACAAGGATCATCGTCAGAGGGAACAAACAAACTTGCTCTGCTCACTCAGCAGCAGGACGTCTGAGATTAGTTGCCGGAGAGGTTGGTGCAAATGCACTTTCAAAAAAGTAAGCAAAGAGTGACTGTAAAAGAGGTGGCCCGGTTGCAAAGCTTCCTGACTGCTGAAGAGATCCAGCAGCCTCTTTCAGTCCTGGCTCTTCGTCTGTGCGAGCAGAGACCATTCGTTTGTGCACTCCAAACTCGGGTTCAGGACGGGTGGGGAGTGCACCACATATGTTGTACTCAAACGGACTTGGAGCTGCCAAACAAACGAGAGACTCCAATACAAGTGCCACCTCTCCAAAAGATTTTGCACACGGAAGACTTCCAGCAGGTACTTTCAGAGATGGATCATCGTCAGAGGGATCAAAAAAACTTGCTCTGATCACTCAGCAGCAGGACGTCTGAGATTGGGTGCCGGAGAGGTTGGTGCAAATGCATTTTCAAATAAGTAAGCAAAGAGTGACAGTAAAAGTTGTGGCCTGGTTGCAATTCCTGCGGTGAGCAGAAGAGAGCCAGCAGCCTCTTTCAGTCCTGGCTCTTCGTCTGTGAGGGCAGAGACCAATCGTGCGTGCACTCCAAACTCGGATTCAGGACGGCTGGGGAGAGAGCCAAAGATATGCTCTAACGGACTTGGAGCTGGAAAAACAAGGAGAGATGCAATGCAAGTGTCACCGTAGCAAATCCTGCTGATTGCAGAAGAGATCCAGCGGGCTCTTTCTGTCCTGGCTCTTCGTCTATGCGAGCAGAGACCAATCGTTCGTCCACTCCAAACTCGGATTCAGGAACCTGGGAAGTACACCACAGACGTTGTGATCACATGGACTTGGAGCTGGCAAACAAAGGAGAGACCACAAAAGAAGTACCAACTCTCCGAAAGATGCTGTAGTGCAGATTTCCAGTAGCTACTTTCAGACATGGATCATCGTCAGAGGGATCAAACAAGCTTGCTCTGCTCACTCAGCTGCAGGATGTCTGAGATTAGTTGCCGGAGAGGTTGGTGCAAATGCACTTTCAAATAAGTAAGCAAGCAGTGTCAGTAAAAGATCTGAGCTGGTTGCAAAGCTTCCTGACTGCTGAAGAGATCCAGCAGGCTCTTTCAGCCCTGGCTCTTCGTCTGTGGGAGCAGAGTCCAATCATTCGTTCAAACACAGCTACAGGGCGGCCAGGAGAACATCCAAAGATGTTGTACTCAAAGGCACTTTGAGGTGGGAAAGCAAGGAGCGAGAGCAATGCAGGTGGCACCGTTGCAAAGCTTATTGTGTGCAGAAGACGTGCAGCTGCATCTTTCAGCCCTGCCTCTTTCTCACTGGGAGCAGAGTCCAATCATTCGTGCAAACGCAGCTACAGGACGGCCGGGAGCACAACCGATGCTGTTGTATTCAAATGCACTTTGCGGTGGGAAAGCAAGGAGAGAGAGCAATACAGGTGTCCCGGCTGCAAAGCTTACTGACTGCTGAAGAGATCCAGCAGCCTCTTTCAGACCTGGCTCTTCGTCTGTGTGAGCAGAGACCATTCCTTTGTGCACTCCAAACTCGGATTCAGGACGGCTGGGGAGTGCACCAGAGATGTGCTCAAACGGACTTGGAGCTGGCAAACAAAGGAGAGACTGCAATGCAAGTGTCACCGTAGCAAATCCTACTGTGTGGTGATGAGATCCTGCAGCCTCTTTCAGTCCTGGCTCTTCGTCTGTGCGAGCAGAGACCAATCGTTCGTACACTCCAAACTCGGATTCAGGACGGCTGGGGAGTGCACCAGAGATGTGCTCAAACGGACTTGGAGCTGGCAAACAAAGGAGAGACTGCAATACAAGTACCATCTCTCAGAAAGATGCTGTGTGCAGATTTCCAGTAGCTACTTTCGGGCGTGGATCATCGTCAGAGGGATCAAACAAGCTTGCTCTGCTCGCTCGGCAGCAGGACTCCTGAGATTAGTTGCCGGAGAGGTTGGTGCAAATGCACTTTCAAATAAGTAAGCAAGGAGTGACAGTAAAAGAGGTGGCCCAGTTGCAAAGCTTCCTGACTGCTGAAGATATCCAGCAGGCTCTTTCAGTCCTGGCTCCTCGTCTCTGCGAGCAGAGACCAATCGTTCGTTCACTCCAAATTCGGGTTCAGGACGGGTGAGGAGTGCACCACATATGTTGTACTCAAACGGACTTGGAGCTGCCAAACAAAGGAGAGACTCCAATACAAGGGCCACCTCTCCAAATGATGCTGTGCACGGAAGACTTCCAGGAGCTACTTTCAGAGATGGATCATCGTCAGAGGGATCAAACAAACTTCCACTGATCACTCAGCTGCAGAACATCTGAGATTGGGTGCCGGAGAGGTTGGTGCAAATGCACTTACAGATAAGTAAGAAGGGAGTGAGAGTAAAAGAGGTGGCCCGGTTGCAAAGCTTCCTGAGTGCTGAAGAGACCCAGCAGCCTCTTTCAGTCCAGGCTCTCCGTCTGTGCGAGCAGAGACTAATCGTTCGTACACTCCAAACTCGGATTCAGGACGCCTGGGGAGTGCGCCACAGATGTTGTTCTCAAACGGACTTGGAGCTTGTAAACCAAGGAGCGATGGCAATGCAAGTGTCACCTTAGCAAATCGTGCTGTGTGCAGAAGAGAACCAGCTGGCTCTTTCAATCCTGGCTCTTCGTCTGTGCGAGCAGAGACCAATCGTTCGCGACACCAAACTCGGATTCAGGACGGCTGGGGAGTGCTCCACAGATGTTGTGCTCAAAAGGACTTGGAGCTGGCAAACAAGGGAGAGACTGCAATACAAGTGCCACTTCTCCGAAAGATGCTTTTTTTGAGGATTTCCAGGAGTTACTTTCAGACAAGGATCATCGTCAGAGGGAACAAACAAACTTGCTCTGCTCACTCAGCAGCAGGACGTCTGAGATTAGTTGCCGGAGAGGTTGGTGCAAATGCACTTTCAAAAAAGTAAGCAAAGAGTGACTGTAAAAGAGGTGGCCCGGTTGCAAAGCTTCCTGACTGCTGAAGAGATCCAGCAGCCTCTTTCAGTCCTGGCTCTTCGTCTGTGCGAGCAGAGACCATTCGTTTGTGCACTCCAAACTCGGGTTCAGGACGGGTGGGGAGTGCACCACATATGTTGTACTCAAACGGACTTGGAGCTGCCAAACAAACGAGAGACTCCAATACAAGTGCCACCTCTCCAAAAGATTTTGCGCACGGAAGACTTCCAGTAGGTACTTTCAGAGATGGATCATCGTCAGAGGGATCAAAAAAACTTGCTCTGATCACTCAGCAGCAGGACGTCTGAGATTGGGTGCCGGAGAGGTTGGTGCAAATGCATTTTCAAATAAGTAAGCAAAGAGTGACAGTAAAAGTTGTGGCCTGGTTGCAATTCCTGCGGTGAGCAGAAGAGAGCCAGCAGCCTCTTTCAGTCCTGGCTCTTCGTCTGTGAGGGCAGAGACCAATCGTGCGTGCACTCCAAACTCGGATTCAGGACGGCTGGGGAGAGAGCCAAAGATATGCTCTAACGGACTTGGAGCTGGAAAAACAAGGAGAGATGCAATGCAAGTGTCACCGTAGCAAATCCTGCTGATTGCAGAAGAGATCCAGCGGGCTCTTTCTGTCCTGGCTCTTCGTCTATGCGAGCAGAGACCAATCGTTCGTCCACTCCAAACTCGGATTCAGGAACCTGGGAAGTACACCACAGACGTTGTGATCACATGGACTTGCAGCTGGCAAACAAAGGAGAGACCACAAAAGAAGTACCAACTCTCCGAAAGATGCTGTAGTGCAGATTTCCAGTAGCTACTTTCAGACATGGATCATCGTCAGAGGGATCAAACAAGCTTGCTCTGCTCACTCAGCTGCAGGATGTCTGAGATTAGTTGCCGGAGAGGTTGGTGCAAATGCACTTTCAAATAAGTAAGCAAGCAGTGTCAGTAAAAGATCTGAGCTGGTTGCAAAGCTTCCTGACTGCTGAAGAGATCCAGCAGGCTCTTTCAGCCCTGGCTCTTCGTCTGTGGGAGCAGAGTCCAATCATTCGTTCAAACACAGCTACAGGGCGGCCAGGAGAACATCCAAAGATGTTGTACTCAAAGGCACTTTGAGGTGGGAAAGCAAGGAGCGAGAGCAATGCAGGTGGCACCGTTGCAAAGCTTATTGTGTGCAGAAGACGTGCAGCTGCATCTTTCAGCCCTGCCTCTTTCTCACTGGGAGCAGAGTCCAATCATTCGTGCAAACGCAGCTACAGGACGGCCGGGAGCACAACCGATGCTGTTGTATTCAAATGCACTTTGCGGTGGGAAAGCAAGGAGAGAGAGCAATACAGGTGTCCCGGCTGCAAAGCTTACTGACTGCTGAAGAGATCCAGCAGCCTCTTTCAGACCTGGCTCTTCGTCTGTGTGAGCAGAGACCATTCCTTTGTGCACTCCAAACTCGGATTCAGGACGGCTGGGGAGTGCACCAGAGATGTGCTCAAACGGACTTGGAGCTGGCAAACAAAGGAGAGACTGCAATACAAGTACCATCTCTCAGAAAGATGCTGTGTGCAGATTTCCAGTAGCTACTTTCGGGCGTGGATCATCGTCAGAGGGATCAAACAAGCTTGCTCTGCTCGCTCGGCAGCAGGACTCCTGAGATTAGTTGCCGGAGAGGTTGGTGCAAATGCACTTTCAAATAAGTAAGCAAGGAGTGACAGTAAAAGAGGTGGCCCAGTTGCAAAGCTTCCTGACTGCTGAAGATATCCAGCAGGCTCTTTCAGTCCTGGCTCCTCGTCTCTGCGAGCAGAGACCAATCGTTCGTTCACTCCAAATTCGGGTTCAGGACGGGTGAGGAGTGCACCACATATGTTGTACTCAAACGGACTTGGAGCTGCCAAACAAAGGAGAGACTCCAATACAAGGGCCACCTCTCCAAATGATGCTGTGCACGGAAGACTTCCAGGAGCTACTTTCAGAGATGGATCATCGTCAGAGGGATCAAACAAACTTCCACTGATCACTCAGCCGCAGAACATCTGAGATTGGGTGCCGGAGAGGTTGGTGCAAATGCACTTACAGATAAGTAAGAAGGGAGTGAGAGTAAAAGAGGTGGCCCGGTTGCAAAGCTTCCTGACTGCTGAAGAGATCCAGCAGCCTCTTTCAGTCCAGGCTCTCCGTCTGTGCGAGCAGAGACTAATCGTTCGTACACTCCAAACTCGGATTCAGGACGCCTGGGGAGTGCGCCACAGATGTTGTTCTCAAACGGACTTGGAGCTTGTAAACCAAGGAGCGATGGCAATGCAAGTGTCACCTTAGCAAATCGTGCTGTGTGCAGAAGAGATCCAGCTAGCTCTTTCAGTCCTGGCTCTTCGTCTGTGCGAGCAGAGACCAATCGTTCGCGACACCAAACTCGGATTCAGGACGGCTGGGGAGTGCTCCACAGATGTTGTGCTCAAAAGGACTTGGAGCTGGCAAACAAAGGAGAGACTGCAATACAAGTGCCACTTCTCCGAAAGATGCTTTTTTTGAGGATTTCCAGGAGTTACTTTCAGACAAGGATCATCGTCAGAGGGAACAAACAAACTTGCTCTGCTCACTCAGCAGCAGGACGTCTGAGATTAGTTGCCGGAGAGGTTGGTGCAAATGCACTTTCAAAAAAGTAAGCAAAGAGTGACTGTAAAAGAGGTGGCCCGGTTGCAAAGCTTCCTGACTGCTGAAGAGATCCAGCAGCCTCTTTCAGTCCTGGCTCTTCGTCTGTGCGAGCAGAGACCATTCGTTTGTGCACTCCAAACTCGGGTTCAGGACGGGTGGGGAGTGCACCACATATGTTGTACTCAAACGGACTTGGAGCTGCCAAACAAACGAGAGACTCCAATACAAGTGCCACCTCTCCAAAAGATTTTGCACACGGAAGACTTCCAGCAGGTACTTTCAGAGATGGATCATCGTCAGAGGGATCAAAAAAACTTGCTCTGATCACTCAGCAGCAGGACGTCTGAGATTGGGTGCCGGAGAGGTTGGTGCAAATGCATTTTCAAATAAGTAAGCAAAGAGTGACAGTAAAAGTTGTGGCCTGGTTGCAATTCCTGCGGTGAGCAGAAGAGAGCCAGCAGCCTCTTTCAGTCCTGGCTCTTCGTCTGTGAGGGCAGAGACCAATCGTGCGTGCACTCCAAACTCGGATTCAGGACGGCTGGGGAGAGAGCCAAAGATATGCTCTAACGGACTTGGAGCTGGAAAAACAAGGAGAGATGCAATGCAAGTGTCACCGTAGCAAATCCTGCTGATTGCAGAAGAGATCCAGCGGGCTCTTTCTGTCCTGGCTCTTCGTCTATGCGAGCAGAGACCAATCGTTCGTCCACTCCAAACTCGGATTCAGGAACCTGGGAAGTACACCACAGACGTTGTGATCACATGGACTTGGAGCTGGCAAACAAAGGAGAGACCACAAAAGAAGTACCAACTCTCCGAAAGATGCTGTAGTGCAGATTTCCAGTAGCTACTTTCAGACATGGATCATCGTCAGAGGGATCAAACAAGCTTGCTCTGCTCACTCAGCTGCAGGATGTCTGAGATTAGTTGCCGGAGAGGTTGGTGCAAATGCACTTTCAAATAAGTAAGCAAGCAGTGTCAGTAAAAGATCTGAGCTGGTTGCAAAGCTTCCTGACTGCTGAAGAGATCCAGCAGGCTCTTTCAGCCCTGGCTCTTCGTCTGTGGGAGCAGAGTCCAATCATTCGTTCAAACACAGCTACAGGGCGGCCAGGAGAACATCCAAAGATGTTGTACTCAAAGGCACTTTGAGGTGGGAAAGCAAGGAGCGAGAGCAATGCAGGTGGCACCGTTGCAAAGCTTATTGTGTGCAGAAGACGTGCAGCTGCATCTTTCAGCCCTGCCTCTTTCTCACTGGGAGCAGAGTCCAATCATTCGTGCAAACGCAGCTACAGGACGGCCGGGAGCACAACCGATGCTGTTGTATTCAAATGCACTTTGCGGTGGGAAAGCAAGGAGAGAGAGCAATACAGGTGTCCCGGCTGCAAAGCTTACTGACTGCTGAAGAGATCCAGCAGCCTCTTTCAGACCTGGCTCTTCGTCTGTGTGAGCAGAGACCATTCCTTTGTGCACTCCAAACTCGGATTCAGGACGGCTGGGGAGTGCACCAGAGATGTGCTCAAACGGACTTGGAGCTGGCAAACAAAGGAGAGACTGCAATGCAAGTGTCACCGTAGCAAATCCTACTGTGTGGTGATGAGATCCTGCAGCCTCTTTCAGTCCTGGCTCTTCGTCTGTGCGAGCAGAGACCAATCGTTCGTACACTCCAAACTCGGATTCAGGACGGCTGGGGAGTGCACCAGAGATGTGCTCAAACGGACTTGGAGCTGGCAAACAAAGGAGAGACTGCAATACAAGTACCATCTCTCAGAAAGATGCTGTGTGCAGATTTCCAGTAGCTACTTTCGGGCGTGGATCATCGTCAGAGGGATCAAACAAGCTTGCTCTGCTCGCTCGGCAGCAGGACTCCTGAGATTAGTTGCCGGAGAGGTTGGTGCAAATGCACTTTCAAATAAGTAAGCAAGGAGTGACAGTAAAAGAGGTGGCCCAGTTGCAAAGCTTCCTGACTGCTGAAGATATCCAGCAGGCTCTTTCAGTCCTGGCTCCTCATCTCTGCGAGCAGAGACCAATCGTTCGTTCACTCCAAATTCGGGTTCAGGACGGGTGAGGAGTGCACCACATATGTTGTACTCAAACGGACTTGGAGCTGCCAAACAAAGGAGAGACTCCAATACAAGGGCCACCTCTCCAAATGATGCTGTGCACGGAAGACTTCCAGGAGCTACTTTCAGAGATGGATCATCGTCAGAGGGATCAAACAAACTTCCACTGATCACTCAGCTGCAGAACATCTGAGATTGGGTGCCGGAGAGGTTGGTGCAAATGCACTTACAGATAAGTAAGAAGGGAGTGAGAGTAAAAGAGGTGGCCCGGTTGCAAAGCTTCCTGAGTGCTGAAGAGACCCAGCAGCCTCTTTCAGTCCAGGCTCTCCGTCTGTGCGAGCAGAGACTAATCGTTCGTACACTCCAAACTCGGATTCAGGACGCCTGGGGAGTGCGCCACAGATGTTGTTCTCAAACGGACTTGGAGCTTGTAAACCAAGGAGCGATGGCAATGCAAGTGTCACCTTAGCAAATCGTGCTGTGTGCAGAAGAGAACCAGCTGGCTCTTTCAATCCTGGCTCTTCGTCTGTGCGAGCAGAGACCAATCGTTCGCGACACCAAACTCGGATTCAGGACGGCTGGGGAGTGCTCCACAGATGTTGTGCTCAAAAGGACTTGGAGCTGGCAAACAAGGGAGAGACTGCAATACAAGTGCCACTTCTCCGAAAGATGCTTTTTTTGAGGATTTCCAGGAGTTACTTTCAGACAAGGATCATCGTCAGAGGGAACAAACAAACTTGCTCTGCTCACTCAGCAGCAGGACGTCTGAGATTAGTTGCCGGAGAGGTTGGTGCAAATGCACTTTCAAAAAAGTAAGCAAAGAGTGACTGTAAAAGAGGTGGCCCGGTTGCAAAGCTTCCTGACTGCTGAAGAGATCCAGCAGCCTCTTTCAGTCCTGGCTCTTCGTCTGTGCGAGCAGAGACCATTCGTTTGTGCACTCCAAACTCGGGTTCAGGACGGGTGGGGAGTGCACCACATATGTTGTACTCAAACGGACTTGGAGCTGCCAAACAAACGAGAGACTCCAATACAAGTGCCACCTCTCCAAAAGATTTTGCGCACGGAAGACTTCCAGTAGGTACTTTCAGAGATGGATCATCGTCAGAGGGATCAAAAAAACTTGCTCTGATCACTCAGCAGCAGGACGTCTGAGATTGGGTGCCGGAGAGGTTGGTGCAAATGCATTTTCAAATAAGTAAGCAAAGAGTGACAGTAAAAGTTGTGGCCTGGTTGCAATTCCTGCGGTGAGCAGAAGAGAGCCAGCAGCCTCTTTCAGTCCTGGCTCTTCGTCTGTGAGGGCAGAGACCAATCGTGCGTGCACTCCAAACTCGGATTCAGGACGGCTGGGGAGAGAGCCAAAGATATGCTCTAACGGACTTGGAGCTGGAAAAACAAGGAGAGATGCAACGCAAGTGTCACCGTAGCAAATCCTGCTGATTGCAGAAGAGATCCAGCGGGCTCTTTCTGTCCTGGCTCTTCGTCTATGCGAGCAGAGACCAATCGTTCGTCCACTCCAAACTCGGATTCAGGAACCTGGGAAGTACACCACAGACGTTGTGATCACATGGACTTGGAGCTGGCAAACAAAGGAGAGACCACAAAAGAAGTACCAACTCTCCGAAAGATGCTGTAGTGCAGATTTCCAGTAGCTACTTTCAGACATGGATCATCGTCAGAGGGATCAAACAAGCTTGCTCTGCTCACTCAGCTGCAGGATGTCTGAGATTAGTTGCCGGAGAGGTTGGTGCAAATGCACTTTCAAATAAGTAAGCAAGCAGTGTCAGTAAAAGATCTGAGCTGGTTGCAAAGCTTCCTGACTGCTGAAGAGATCCAGCAGGCTCTTTCAGCCCTGGCTCTTCGTCTGTGGGAGCAGAGTCCAATCATTCGTTCAAACACAGCTACAGGGCGGCCAGGAGAACATCCAAAGATGTTGTACTCAAAGGCACTTTGAGGTGGGAAAGCAAGGAGCGAGAGCAATGCAGGTGGCACCGTTGCAAAGCTTATTGTGTGCAGAAGACGTGCAGCTGCATCTTTCAGCCCTGCCTCTTTCTCACTGGGAGCAGAGTCCAATCATTCGTGCAAACGCAGCTACAGGACGGCCGGGAGCACAACCGATGCTGTTGTATTCAAATGCACTTTGCGGTGGGAAAGCAAGGAGAGAGAGCAATACAGGTGTCCCGGCTGCAAAGCTTACTGACTGCTGAAGAGATCCAGCAGCCTCTTTCAGACCTGGCTCTTCGTCTGTGTGAGCAGAGACCATTCCTTTGTGCACTCCAAACTCGGATTCAGGACGGCTGGGGAGTGCACCAGAGATGTGCTCAAACGGACTTGGAGCTGGCAAACAAAGGAGAGACTGCAATGCAAGTGTCACCGTAGCAAATCCTACTGTGTGGTGATGAGATCCTGCAGCCTCTTTCAGTCCTGGCTCTTCGTCTGTGCGAGCAGAGACCAATCGTTCGTACACTCCAAACTCGGATTCAGGACGGCTGGGGAGTGCACCAGAGATGTGCTCAAACGGACTTGGAGCTGGCAAACAAAGGAGAGACTGCAATACAAGTACCATCTCTCAGAAAGATGCTGTGTGCAGATTTCCAGTAGCTACTTTCGGGCGTGGATCATCGTCAGAGGGATCAAACAAGCTTGCTCTGCTCGCTCGGCAGCAGGACTCCTGAGATTAGTTGCCGGAGAGGTTGGTGCAAATGCACTTTCAAATAAGTAAGCAAGGAGTGACAGTAAAAGAGGTGGCCCAGTTGCAAAGCTTCCTGACTGCTGAAGATATCCAGCAGGCTCTTTCAGTCCTGGCTCCTCGTCTCTGCGAGCAGAGACCAATCGTTCGTTCACTCCAAATTCGGGTTCAGGACGGGTGAGGAGTGCACCACATATGTTGTACTCAAACGGACTTGGAGCTGCCAAACAAAGGAGAGACTCCAATACAAGGGCCACCTCTCCAAATGATGCTGTGCACGGAAGACTTCCAGGAGCTACTTTCAGAGATGGATCATCGTCAGAGGGATCAAACAAACTTCCACTGATCACTCAGCTGCAGAACATCTGAGATTGGGTGCCGGAGAGGTTGGTGCAAATGCACTTACAGATAAGTAAGAAGGGAGTGAGAGTAAAAGAGGTGGCCCGGTTGCAAAGCTTCCTGAGTGCTGAAGAGACCCAGCAGCCTCTTTCAGTCCAGGCTCTCCGTCTGTGCGAGCAGAGACTAATCGTTCGTACACTCCAAACTCGGATTCAGGACGCCTGGGGAGTGCGCCACAGATGTTGTTCTCAAACAGACTTGGAGCTTGTAAACCAAGGAGCGATGGCAATGCAAGTGTCACCTTAGCAAATCGTGCTGTGTGCAGAAGAGAACCAGCTGGCTCTTTCAATCCTGGCTCTTCGTCTGTGCGAGCAGAGACCAATCGTTCGCGACACCAAACTCGGATTCAGGACGGCTGGGGAGTGCTCCACAGATGTTGTGCTCAAAAGGACTTGGAGCTGGCAAACAAGGGAGAGACTGCAATACAAGTGCCACTTCTCCGAAAGATGCTTTTTTTGAGGATTTCCAGGAGTTACTTTCAGACAAGGATCATCGTCAGAGGGAACAAACAAACTTGCTCTGCTCACTCAGCAGCAGGACGTCTGAGATTAGTTGCCGGAGAGGTTGGTGCAAATGCACTTTCAAAAAAGTAAGCAAAGAGTGACTGTAAAAGAGGTGGCCCGGTTGCAAAGCTTCCTGACTGCTGAAGAGATCCAGCAGCCTCTTTCAGTCCTGGCTCTTCGTCTGTGCGAGCAGAGACCATTCGTTTGTGCACTCCAAACTCGGGTTCAGGACGGGTGGGGAGTGCACCACATATGTTGTACTCAAACGGACTTGGAGCTGCCAAACAAACGAGAGACTCCAATACAAGTGCCACCTCTCCAAAAGATTTTGCGCACGGAAGACTTCCAGTAGGTACTTTCAGAGATGGATCATCGTCAGAGGGATCAAAAAAACTTGCTCTGATCACTCAGCAGCAGGACGTCTGAGATTGGGTGCCGGAGAGGTTGGTGCAAATGCATTTTCAAATAAGTAAGCAAAGAGTGACAGTAAAAGTTGTGGCCTGGTTGCAATTCCTGCGGTGAGCAGAAGAGAGCCAGCAGCCTCTTTCAGTCCTGGCTCTTCGTCTGTGAGGGCAGAGACCAATCGTGCGTGCACTCCAAACTCGGATTCAGGACGGCTGGGGAGAGAGCCAAAGATATGCTCTAACGGACTTGGAGCTGGAAAAACAAGGAGAGATGCAATGCAAGTGTCACCGTAGCAAATCCTGCTGATTGCAGAAGAGATCCAGCGGGCTCTTTCTGTCCTGGCTCTTCGTCTATGCGAGCAGAGACCAATCGTTCGTCCACTCCAAACTCGGATTCAGGAACCTGGGAAGTACACCACAGACGTTGTGATCACATGGACTTGGAGCTGGCAAACAAAGGAGAGACCACAAAAGAAGTACCAACTCTCCGAAAGATGCTGTAGTGCAGATTTCCAGTAGCTACTTTCAGACATGGATCATCGTCAGAGGGATCAAACAAGCTTGCTCTGCTCACTCAGCTGCAGGATGTCTGAGATTAGTTGCCGGAGAGGTTGGTGCAAATGCACTTTCAAATAAGTAAGCAAGCAGTGTCAGTAAAAGATCTGAGCTGGTTGCAAAGCTTCCTGACTGCTGAAGAGATCCAGCAGGCTCTTTCAGCCCTGGCTCTTCGTCTGTGGGAGCAGAGTCCAATCATTCGTTCAAACACAGCTACAGGGCGGCCAGGAGAACATCCAAAGATGTTGTACTCAAAGGCACTTTGAGGTGGGAAAGCAAGGAGCGAGAGCAATGCAGGTGGCACCGTTGCAAAGCTTATTGTGTGCAGAAGACGTGCAGCTGCATCTTTCAGCCCTGCCTCTTTCTCACTGGGAGCAGAGTCCAATCATTCGTGCAAACGCAGCTACAGGACGGCCGGGAGCACAACCGATGCTGTTGTATTCAAATGCACTTTGCGGTGGGAAAGCAAGGAGAGAGAGCAATACAGGTGTCCCGGCTGCAAAGCTTACTGACTGCTGAAGAGATCCAGCAGCCTCTTTCAGACCTGGCTCTTCGTCTGTGTGAGCAGAGACCATTCCTTTGTGCACTCCAAACTCGGATTCAGGACGGCTGGGGAGTGCACCAGAGATGTGCTCAAACGGACTTGGAGCTGGCAAACAAAGGAGAGACTGCAATGCAAGTGTCACCGTAGCAAATCCTACTGTGTGGTGATGAGATCCTGCAGCCTCTTTCAGTCCTGGCTCTTCGTCTGTGCGAGCAGAGACCAATCGTTCGTACACTCCAAACTCGGATTCAGGACGGCTGGGGAGTGCACCAGAGATGTGCTCAAACGGACTTGGAGCTGGCAAACAAAGGAGAGACTGCAATACAAGTACCATCTCTCAGAAAGATGCTGTGTGCAGATTTCCAGTAGCTACTTTCGGGCGTGGACCATCGTCAGAGGGATCAAACAAGCTTGCTCTGCTCGCTCGGCAGCAGGACTCCTGAGATTAGTTGCCGGAGAGGTTGGTGCAAATGCACTTTCAAATAAGTAAGCAAGGAGTGACAGTAAAAGAGGTGGCCCAGTTGCAAAGCTTACTGACTGCTGAAGATATCCAGCAGGCTCTTTCAGTCCTGGCTCCTCGTCTCTGCGAGCAGAGACCAATCGTTCGTTCACTCCAAATTCGGGTTCAGGACGGGTGAGGAGTGCACCACATATGTTGTACTCAAACGGACTTGGAGCTGCCAAACAAAGGAGAGACTCCAATACAAGGGCCACCTCTCCAAATGATGCTGTGCACGGAAGACTTCCAGGAGCTACTTTCAGAGATGGATCATCGTCAGAGGGATCAAACAAACTTCCACTGATCACTCAGCTGCAGAACATCTGAGATTGGGTGCCGGAGAGGTTGGTGCAAATGCACTTACAGATAAGTAAGAAGGGAGTGAGAGTAAAAGAGGTGGCCCGGTTGCAAAGCTTCCTGAGTGCTGAAGAGACCCAGCAGCCTCTTTCAGTCCAGGCTCTCCGTCTGTGCGAGCAGAGACTAATCGTTCGTACACTCCAAACTCGGATTCAGGACGCCTGGGGAGTGCGCCACAGATGTTGTTCTCAAACGGACTTGGAGCTTGTAAACCAAGGAGCGATGGCAATGCAAGTGTCACCTTAGCAAATCGTGCTGTGTGCAGAAGAGAACCAGCTGGCTCTTTCAATCCTGGCTCTTCGTCTGTGCGAGCAGAGACCAATCGTTCGCGACACCAAACTCGGATTCAGGACGGCTGGGGAGTGCTCCACAGATGTTGTGCTCAAAAGGACTTGGAGCTGGCAAACAAGGGAGAGACTGCAATACAAGTGCCACTTCTCCGAAAGATGCTTTTTTTGAGGATTTCCAGGAGTTACTTTCAGACAAGGATCATCGTCAGAGGGAACAAACAAACTTGCTCTGCTCACTCAGCAGCAGGACGTCTGAGATTAGTTGCCGGAGAGGTTGGTGCAAATGCACTTTCAAAAAAGTAAGCAAAGAGTGACTGTAAAAGAGGTGGCCCGGTTGCAAAGCTTCCTGACTGCTGAAGAGATCCAGCAGCCTCTTTCAGTCCCGGCTCTTCGTCTGTGCGAGCAGAGACCATTCGTTTGTGCACTCCAAACTCGGGTTCAGGACGGGTGGGGAGTGCACCACATATGTTGTACTCAAACGGACTTGGAGCTGCCAAACAAACGAGAGACTCCAATACAAGTGCCACCTCTCCAAAAGATTTTGCGCACGGAAGACTTCCAGTAGGTACTTTCAGAGATGGATCATCGTCAGAGGGATCAAAAAAACTTGCTCTGATCACTCAGCAGCAGGACGTCTGAGATTGGGTGCCGGAGAGGTTGGTGCAAATGCATTTTCAAATAAGTAAGCAAAGAGTGACAGTAAAAGTTGTGGCCTGGTTGCAATTCCTGCGGTGAGCAGAAGAGAGCCAGCAGCCTCTTTCAGTCCTGGCTCTTCGTCTGTGAGGGCAGAGACCAATCGTGCGTGCACTCAAACTCGGATTCAGGACGGCTGGGGAGAGAGCCAAAGATATGCTCTAACGGACTTGGAGCTGGAAAAACAAGGAGAGATGCAATGCAAGTGTCACCGTAGCAAATCCTGCTGATTGCAGAAGAGATCCAGCGGGCTCTTCCTGTCCTGGCTCTTCGTCTATGCGAGCAGAGACCAATCGTTCGTCCACTCCAAGCTCGGATTCAGGAAGGCTGGGAAGTACACCACAGACGTTGTGATCAAATGGACTTGGAGCTGGCAAACAAAGGAGAGACCACAAAAGAAGTATCAACTCTCCGAAAGATGCTGTAGTGCAGATTTCCAGTAGCTACTTTCAGACATGGATCATCGTCAGAGGGATCAAACAAGCTTGCTCTGCTCACTCAGCTGCAGGACGTCTGAGATTAGTTGCCGGAGAGGTTGGTGCAAATGCACTTTCAAATAAGTAAGCAAGCAGTGTCAGTAAAAGATCTGAGCTGGTTGCAAAGCTTCCTGACTGCTGAAGAGATCCAGCAGGCTCTTTCAGCCCTGGCTCTTCGTCTGTGGGAGCAGAGTCCAATCATTCGTTCAAACACAGCTACAGGGCGGCCAGGAGAACATCCAAAGATGTTGTACTCAAAGGCACTTTGAGGTGGGAAAGCAAGGAGCGAGAGCAATGCAGGTGGCACCGTTGCAAAGCTTATTGTGTGCAGAAGACGTGCAGCTGCATCTTTCAGCCCTGCCTCTTTCTCACTGGGAGCAGAGTCCAATCATTCGTGCAAACGCAGCTACAGGACGGCCGGGAGCACAACCGATGCTGTTGTATTCAAATGCACTTTGAGGTGGGAAAGCAAGGAGAGAGAGCAATACAGGTGTCCCGGCTGCAAAGCTTACTGACTGCTGAAGAGATCCAGCAGCCTCTTTCAGACCTGGCTCTTCGTCTGTGTGAGCAGAGACCATTCCTTTGTGCACTCCAAACTCGGATTCAGGACGGCTGGGGAGTGCACCAGAGATGTGCTCAAACGGACTTGGAGCTGGCAAACAAAGGAGAGACTGCAATGCAAGTGTCACCGTAGCAAATCCTACTGTGTGGTGATGAGATCCTGCAGCCTCTTTCAGTCCTGGCTCTTCGTCTGTGCGAGCAGAGACCAATCGTTCGTACACTCCAAACTCGGATTCAGGACGGCTGGGGAGTGCACCAGAGATGTGCTCAAACGGACTTGGAGCTGGCAAACAAAGGAGAGACTGCAATACAAGTACCATCTCTCAGAAAGATGCTGTGTGCAGATTTCCAGTAGCTACTTTCGGACGTGGATCATCATCAGAGGGATCAAACAAGCTTGCTCTGCTCGCTCGGCAGCAGGACTCCTGAGATTAGTTGCCGGAGAGGTTGGTGCAAATGCACTTTCAAATAAGTAAGCAAGGAGTGACAGTAAAAGAGGTGGCCCAGTTGCAAAGCTTACTGACGGCTGAAGATATCCAGCAGGCTCTTTCAGTCCTGGCTCCTCGTCTCTGCGAGCAGAGACCAATCGTTCGTTCACTCCAAATTCGGGTTCAGGACGGGTGGGGAGTGCGCCACATATGTTGTACTCAAACGGACTTGGAGCTGCCAAAGAAACGAGAGACTCCAATACAAGTGCCACCTCTCCAAAAGATTTTGCGCACGGAAGACTTCCAGTAGGTACTTTCAGAGATGGATCATCGTCAGAGGGATCAAAAAAACTTGCTCTGATCACTCAGCAGCAGGACGTCTGAGATTGGGTGCCGGAGAGGTTGGTGCAAATGCATTTTCAAATAAGTAAGCAATTAGTGTCAGAAAAAGTTGTGGCCTGGTTGCAATTCCTGCGGTGAGCAGAAGAGATCCAGCAGCCTCTTTCAGTCCTGGCTCTTCGTCCGTGAGGGCAGAGACCAATCGTTCGTGCACTCCAAACTCGGATTCAGGACGTCTGGGAAGTACACCACAGATGTTGTGATCAAATGGACTCGGAGCTGGCAAACAAAGGAGAGACCACAAAAGAAGTACCAACTCTCCAAAAGATGCTGTAGTGCAGATTTCCAGTAGCTACTTTCAGACATGGATCATCGTCAGAGGGATCAAACAAGCTTGCTCTGCTCACTCAGCTGCAGGATGTCTGAGATTAGTTGCCGGAGAGGTTGGTGCAAATGCACTTTCAAATGAGTAAGCAAGGAGTGTCAGTAAAAGATTTGAGCTGGTTGCAAAGCTTCCTGACTGCTGAAGAGATCCAGCAGGCTCTTTCAGCCCTGGCTCTTCGTCTGTGGGAGCAGAGTCCAATCATTCGTTCAAACACAGCTACAGGGCGGCCAGGAGAACATCCAAAGATGTTGTACTCAAAGGCACTTTGAGGTGGGAAAGCAAGGAGCGAGAGCAATGCAGGTGGCACCGTTGCAAAGCTTATTGTGTGCAGAAGACGTGCAGCTGCATCTTTCAGCCCTGCCTCTTTCTCACTGGGAGCAGAGTCCAATCATTCGTGCAAACGCAGCTACAGGACGGCCGGGAGCACAACCGATGCTGTTGTATTCAAATGCACTTTGCGGTGGGAAAGCAAGGAGCGAGAGCAATACAGGTGTCCCGGCTGCAAAGCTTACTGACTGCTGAGGAGATCCAGCAGCCTCTTTCAGTCCTGGCTCTTCGTCTGTGCGAGCAGAGACCAATCGTTCGTACACTCCAAACTCGGATTCAGGACGGCTGGGGAGTGCACCAGAGATGTGCTCAAACGGACTTGGAGTTGGCAAACAAAGGAGAGACTGCAATGCAAGTGTCACCGTAGCAAATCCTATTGTGTGGTGATGAGATCCTGCAGCCTCTTTCAGTCCTGGCTCTTCGTCTGTGCGAACAGAGACCAATCGTTCGTACACTCGAAACTCGGATTCAGGACAGCTGGGGAGTGCACCAGAGATATGCTCAAACGGACTTGGAGCTGGCAAACAAAGGAGAGACTGCAATACAAGTACCATCTCTCAGAAAGATGCTGTGTGCAGATTTCCAGTAGCTACTTTCGGATGTGGATCATCATCAGAGGGATCAAACAAGCTTGCTCTGCTCGCTCGGCAGCAGGACTCCTAAGATTAGTCGCCGTAGAGGTTGGTGCAAATGCACTTTCAAATAAGTAAGCAAGGAGTGACAGTAAAAGAGGTGGCCCGGTTGCAATTCCTGCGGTGAGCAGAATAGATCCAGCAGACTCTTTCAGTCCTGGCTCTTCGTCTGTGCGAGCAGAGACCATTCCTTTGGGCACTCCAAACTCGGATTCAGGAAGGCTGGGGAGTGCACCTGAGATGTTGTACTCAAACGGACATTGAGCTGGCAAACCAAGGAGCGACTGCACTGAAAGTGGCAGTGTAGCAAATGCTGCTGCGTGCAGAAGAGATCCAGCAGCCTCTTTCAGACCTGGCCCTTCGTCTGTGCGAGCAGAGACCAATCGTTCGTGCACTCCAAACTCGGATTCAGGACGGCTGGGGAGTGCACCAGAGATGTGCTCAAACGGACTTGGAGTTGGCAAACAAAGGAGAGACTGCAATGCAAGTGTCACCGTAGCAAATCCTACTGTGTGGTGATGAGATCCTGCAGCCTCTTTCAGTCCTGGCTCTTCGTCTGTGCGAGCAGAGACCAATCGTTCGTACACTCCAAACTCGGATTCAGGACGGCTGGGGAGTGCACCAGAGATGTGCTCAAACGGACTTGGAGCTGGCAAACAAAGGAGAGACTGCAATACAAGTACCATCTCTCAGAAAGATGCTGTGTGCAGATTTCCAGTAGCTACTTTCGGGCGTGGATCATCGTCAGAGGGATCAAACAAGCTTGCTCTGCTCGCTCGGCAGCATTACTCCTGAGCTTAGTTGCCGGAGAGGTTGGTGCAAATGCACTTTCAAATAAGTAAGCAAGGAGTGACAGTAAAAGAGGTGGCCCAGTTGCAAAGCTTACTGACTGCTGAAGATATCCAGCAGGCTCTTTCAGTCCTGGCTCCTCGTCTCTGCGAGCAGAGACCAATCGTTCGTTCACTCCAAATTCGGGTTCAGGACGGGTGGGGAGTGCACCACATATGTTGTACTCAAACGGACTTGGAGCTGCCAAACAAAGGAGAGACTGCAATGCAAGTGCCACCTCTCCAAATGATGCCGTGCACGGAAGACTTCCAGGAGCTACTTTCAGAGATGGATCATCGTCAGAGGGATCAAAAAAACTTGCTCTGATCACTCAGCAGCAGGACGTCTGAGATTGGGTGCCGGAGAGGTTGGTGCAAATGCATTTTCAAATAAGTAAGCAAAGAGTGACAGTAAAAGTTGTGGCCTGGTTGCAATTCCTGCGGTGAGCAGAAGAGATCCAGCAGCCTCTTTCAGTCCTGGCTCTTCGTCTGTGAGGGCAGAGACCAATCGTTCGTGCACTCCAAACTCAGGACGGCTGGGGAGAGCACCAAAGATATGCTCTAACGGACTTGGAGCTGGAAAAACAAGGAGAGACTGCAATGCAAGTGTCACCGTAGCAAATCCTGCTGATTGCAGAAGAGATCCAGCGGGCTCTTCCTGTCCTGGCTCTTCGTCTATGCGAGCAGAGACCAATCGTTCGTCCACTCCAAGCTCGGATTCAGGAAGGCTGGGAAGTACACCACAGACGTTGTGATCAAATGGACTTGGAGCTGGCAAACAAAGGAGAGACCACAAAAGAAGTATCAACTCTCCGAAAGATGCTGTAGTGCAGATTTCCAGTAGCTACTTTCAGACATGGATCATCGTCAGAGGGATCAAACAAGCTTGCTCTGCTCACTCAGCTGCAGGACGTCTGAGATTAGTTGCCGGAGAGGTTGGTGCAAATGCACTTTCAAATAAGTAAGCAAGCAGTGTCAGTAAAAGATCTGAGCTGGTTGCAAAGCTTCCTGACTGCTGAAGAGATCCAGCAGGCTCTTTCAGCCCTGGCTCTTCGTCTGTGGGAGCAGAGTCCAATCATTCGTTCAAACACAGCTACAGGGCGGCCAGGAGAACATCCAAAGATGTTGTACTCAAAGGCACTTTGAGGTGGGAAAGCAAGGAGCGAGAGCAATGCAGGTGGCACCGTTGCAAAGCTTATTGTGTGCAGAAGACGTGCAGCTGCATCTTTCAGCCCTGCCTCTTTCTCACTGGGAGCAGAGTCCAATCATTCGTGCAAACGCAGCTACAGGACGGCCGGGAGCACAACCGATGCTGTTGTATTCAAATGCACTTTGAGGTGGGAAAGCAAGGAGAGAGAGCAATACAGGTGTCCCGGCTGCAAAGCTTACTGACTGCTGAAGAGATCCAGCAGCCTCTTTCAGACCTGGCTCTTCGTCTGTGTGAGCAGAGACCATTCCTTTGTGCACTCCAAACTCGGATTCAGGACGGCTGGGGAGTGCACCAGAGATGTGCTCAAACGGACTTGGAGCTGGCAAACAAAGGAGAGACTGCAATGCAAGTGTCACCGTAGCAAATCCTACTGTGTGCTGATGAGATCCTGCAGCCTCTTTCAGTCCTGGCTCTTCGTCTGTGCGAGCAGAGACCAATCGTTCGTACACTCCAAACTCGGATTCAGGACGGCTGGGGAGTGCACCAGAGATGTGCTCAAACGGACTTGGAGCTGGCAAACAAAGGAGAGACTGCAATACAAGTACCATCTCTCAGAAAGATGCTGTGTGCAGATTTCCAGTAGCTACTTTCGGGCGTGGATCATCATCAGAGGGATCAAACAAGCTTGCTCTGCTCGCTCGGCAGCAGGACTCCTGAGATTAGTTGCCGGAGAGGTTGGTGCAAATGCACTTTCAAATAAGTAAGCAAGGAGTGACAGTAAAAGAGGTGGCCCAGTTGCAAAGCTTACTGACGGCTGAAGATATCCAGCAGGCTCTTTCAGTCCTGGCTCCTCGTCTCTGCGAGCAGAGACCAATCGTTCGTTCACTCCAAATTCGGGTTCAGGACGGGTGGGGAGTGCGCCACATATGTTGTACTCAAACGGACTTGGAGCTGCCAAAGAAACGAGAGACTCCAATACAAGTGCCACCTCTCCAAAAGATTTTGCGCACGGAAGACTTCCAGTAGGTACTTTCAGAGATGGATCATCGTCAGAGGGATCAAAAAAACTTGCTCTGATCACTCAGCAGCAGGACGTCTGAGATTGGGTGCCGGAGAGGTTGGTGCAAATGCATTTTCAAATAAGTAAGCAATTAGTGTCAGAAAAAGTTGTGGCCTGGTTGCAATTCCTGCGGTGAGCAGAAGAGATCCAGCAGCCTCTTTCAGTCCTGGCTCTTCGTCCGTGAGGGCAGAGACCAATCGTTCGTGCACTCCAAACTCGGATTCAGGACGTCTGGGAAGTACACCACAGATGTTGTGATCAAATGGACTCGGAGCTGGCAAACAAAGGAGAGACCACAAAAGAAGTACCAACTCTCCAAAAGATGCTGTAGTGCAGATTTCCAGTAGCTACTTTCAGACATGGATCATCGTCAGAGGGATCAAACAAGCTTGCTCTGCTCACTCAGCTGCAGGATGTCTGAGATTAGTTGCCGGAGAGGTTGGTGCAAATGCACTTTCAAATGAGTAAGCAAGGAGTGTCAGTAAAAGATTTGAGCTGGTTGCAAAGCTTCCTGACTGCTGAAGAGATCCAGCAGGCTCTTTCAGCCCTGGCTCTTCGTCTGTGGGAGCAGAGTCCAATCATTCGTTCAAACACAGCTACAGGGCGGCCAGGAGAACATCCAAAGATGTTGTACTCAAAGGCACTTTGAGGTGGGAAAGCAAGGAGCGAGAGCAATGCAGGTGGCACCGTTGCAAAGCTTATTGTGTGCAGAAGACGTGCAGCTGCATCTTTCAGCCCTGCCTCTTTCTCACTGGGAGCAGAGTCCAATCATTCGTGCAAACGCAGCTACAGGACGGCCGGGAGCACAACCGATGCTGTTGTATTCAAATGCACTTTGCGGTGGGAAAGCAAGGAGCGAGAGCAATACAGGTGTCCCGGCTGCAAAGCTTACTGACTGTTGAGGAGATCCAGCAGCCTCTTTCAGTCCTGGCTCTTCGTCTGTGCGAGCAGAGACCAATCGTTCGTACACTCCAAACTCGGATTCAGGACGGCTGGGGAGTGCACCAGAGATGTGCTCAAACGGACTTGGAGCTGGCAAACAAAGGAGAGACTGCAATACAAGTACCATCTCTCAGAAAGATGCTGTGTGCAGATTTCCAGTAGCTACTTTCGGACGTGGATCATCGTCAGAGGGATCAAACAAGCTTGCTCTGCTCGCTCGGCAGCAGGACTCCTGAGATTAGTTGCCGGAGAGGTTGGTGCAAATGCACTTTCAAATAAGTAAGCAAGGAGTGACAGTAAAAGATGTGGCCCAGTTGCAAAGCTTACTAACTGCTGAATATATCCAGCAGGCTCTTTCAGTCCTGGCTCCTCGTCTCTGCTAGCAGAGACCAATCGTTCGTTCACTCCAAATTCGGGTTCAGGACGGGTGAGGAGTGCACCACATATGTTGTACTCAAACGGACTTGGAGCTGCCAAACAAAGGAGAGACTGCAATACAAGGGCCACCTCTCCAAATGATGCTGTGCACGGAAGACTTCCAGGAGCTACTTTCAGAGATGGATCATCGTCAGAGGGATCAAACAAACTTCCACTGATCACTCAGCTGCAGAACATCTGAGATTGGGTGCCGGAGAGGTTGGTGCAAATGCACTTACAGATAAGTAAGAAGGGAGTGAGAGTAAAAGAGGTGGCCCGGTTGCAAAGCTTCCTGAGTGCTGAAGAGACCCAGCAGCCTCTTTCAGTCCAGGCTCTCCGTCTGTGCGAGCAGAGACTAATCGTTCGTACACTCCAAACTCGGATTCAGGACGCCTGGGGAGTGCGCCACAGATGTTGTTCTCAAACGGACTTGGAGCTTGTAAACCAAGGAGCGATGGCAATGCAAGTGTCACCTTAGCAAATCGTGCTGTGTGCAGAAGAGAACCAGCTGGCTCTTTCAATCCTGGCTCTTCGTCTGTGCGAGCAGAGACCAATCGTTCGCGACACCAAACTCGGATTCAGGACGGCTGGGGAGTGCTCCACAGATGTTGTGCTCAAAAGGACTTGGAGCTGGCAAACAAGGGAGAGACTGCAATACAAGTGCCACTTCTCCGAAAGATGCTTTTTTTGAGGATTTCCAGGAGTTACTTTCAGACAAGGATCATCGTCAGAGGGAACAAACAAACTTGCTCTGCTCACTCAGCAGCAGGACGTCTGAGATTAGTTGCCGGAGAGGTTGGTGCAAATGCACTTTCAAAAAAGTAAGCAAAGAGTGACTGTAAAAGAGGTGGCCCGGTTGCAAAGCTTCCTGACTGCTGAAGAGATCCAGCAGCCTCTTTCAGTCCCGGCTCTTCGTCTGTGCGAGCAGAGACCATTCGTTTGTGCACTCCAAACTCGGGTTCAGGACGGGTGGGGAGTGCACCACATATGTTGTACTCAAACGGACTTGGAGCTGCCAAACAAACGAGAGACTCCAATACAAGTGCCACCTCTCCAAAAGATTTTGCGCACGGAAGACTTCCAGTAGGTACTTTCAGAGATGGATCATCGTCAGAGGGATCAAAAAAACTTGCTCTGATCACTCAGCAGCAGGACGTCTGAGATTGGGTGCCGGAGAGGTTGGTGCAAATGCATTTTCAAATAAGTAAGCAAAGAGTGACAGTAAAAGTTGTGGCCTGGTTGCAATTCCTGCGGTGAGCAGAAGAGAGCCAGCAGCCTCTTTCAGTCCTGGCTCTTCGTCTGTGAGGGCAGAGACCAATCGTGCGTGCACTCAAACTCGGATTCAGGACGGCTGGGGAGAGAGCCAAAGATATGCTCTAACGGACTTGGAGCTGGAAAAACAAGGAGAGATGCAATGCAAGTGTCACCGTAGCAAATCCTGCTGATTGCAGAAGAGATCCAGCGGGCTCTTTCTGTCCTGGCTCTTCGTCTATGCGAGCAGAGACCAATCGTTCGTCCACTCCAAACTCGGATTCAGGAACCTGGGAAGTACACCACAGACGTTGTGATCACATGGACTTGGAGCTGGCAAACAAAGGAGAGACCACAAAAGAAGTACCAACTCTCCGAAAGATGCTGTAGTGCAGATTTCCAGTAGCTACTTTCAGACATGGATCATCGTCAGAGGGATCAAACAAGCTTGCTCTGCTCACTCAGCTGCAGGATGTCTGAGATTAGTTGCCGGAGAGGTTGGTGCAAATGCACTTTCAAATAAGTAAGCAAGCAGTGTCAGTAAAAGATCTGAGCTGGTTGCAAAGCTTCCTGACTGCTGAAGAGATCCAGCAGGCTCTTTCAGCCCTGGCTCTTCGTCTGTGGGAGCAGAGTCCAATCATTCGTTCAAACACAGCTACAGGGCGGCCAGGAGAACATCCAAAGATGTTGTACTCAAAGGCACTTTGAGGTGGGAAAGCAAGGAGCGAGAGCAATGCAGGTGGCACCGTTGCAAAGCTTATTGTGTGCAGAAGACGTGCAGCTGCATCTTTCAGCCCTGCCTCTTTCTCACTGGGAGCAGAGTCCAATCATTCGTGCAAACGCAGCTACAGGACGGCCGGGAGCACAACCGATGCTGTTGTATTCAAATGCACTTTGCGGTGGGAAAGCAAGGAGAGAGAGCAATACAGGTGTCCCGGCTGCAAAGCTTACTGACTGCTGAAGAGATCCAGCAGCCTCTTTCAGACCTGGCTCTTCGTCTGTGTGAGCAGAGACCATTCCTTTGTGCACTCCAAACTCGGATTCAGGACGGCTGGGGAGTGCACCAGAGATGTGCTCAAACGGACTTGGAGCTGGCAAACAAAGGAGAGACTGCAATGCAAGTGTCACCGTAGCAAATCCTACTGTGTGGTGATGAGATCCTGCAGCCTCTTTCAGTCCTGGCTCTTCGTCTGTGCGAGCAGAGACCAATCGTTCGTACACTCCAAACTCGGATTCAGGACGGCTGGGGAGTGCACCAGAGATGTGCTCAAACGGACTTGGAGCTGGCAAACAAAGGAGAGACTGCAATACAAGTACCATCTCTCAGAAAGATGCTGTGTGCAGATTTCCAGTAGCTACTTTCGGGCGTGGATCATCGTCAGAGGGATCAAACAAGCTTGCTCTGCTCGCTCGGCAGCAGGACTCCTGAGATTAGTTGCCGGAGAGGTTGGTGCAAATGCACTTTCAAATAAGTAAGCAAGGAGTGACAGTAAAAGAGGTGGCCCAGTTGCAAAGCTTACTGACTGCTGAAGATATCCAGCAGGCTCTTTCAGTCCTGGCTCCTCGTCTCTGCGAGCAGAGACCAATCGTTCGTTCACTCCAAATTCGGGTTCAGGACGGGTGGGGAGTGCGCCACATATGTTGTACTCAAACGGACTTGGAGCTGCCAAACAAAGGAGAGACTCCAATACAAGGGCCACCTCTCCAAATGATGCTGTGCACGGAAGACTTCCAGGAGCTACTTTCAGAGATGGATCATCGTCAGAGGGATCAAACAAACTTCCACTGATCACTCAGCTGCAGAACATCTGAGATTGGGTGCCGGAGAGGTTGGTGCAAATGCACTTACAGATAAGTAAGAAGGGAGTGAGAGTAAAAGAGGTGGCCCGGTTGCAAAGCTTCCTGAGTGCTGAAGAGACCCAGCAGCCTCTTTCAGTCCAGGCTCTCCGTCTGTGCGAGCAGAGACTAATCGTTCGTACACTCCAAACTCGGATTCAGGACGCCTGGGGAGTGCGCCACAGATGTTGTTCTCAAACGGACTTGGAGCTTGTAAACCAAGGAGCGATGGCAATGCAAGTGTCACCTTAGCAAATCGTGCTGTGTGCAGAAGAGAACCAGCTGGCTCTTTCAATCCTGGCTCTTCGTCTGTGCGAGCAGAGACCAATCGTTCGCGACACCAAACTCGGATTCAGGACGGCTGGGGAGTGCTCCACAGATGTTGTGCTCAAAAGGACTTGGAGCTGGCAAACAAGGGAGAGACTGCAATACAAGTGCCACTTCTCCGAAAGATGCTTTTTTTGAGGATTTCCAGGAGTTACTTTCAGACAAGGATCATCGTCAGAGGGAACAAACAAACTTGCTCTGCTCACTCAGCAGCAGGACGTCTGAGATTAGTTGCCGGAGAGGTTGGTGCAAATGCACTTTCAAAAAAGTAAGCAAAGAGTGACTGTAAAAGAGGTGGCCCGGTTGCAAAGCTTCCTGACTGCTGAAGAGATCCAGCAGCCTCTTTCAGTCCTGGCTCTTCGTCTGTGCGAGCAGAGACCATTCGTTTGTGCACTCCAAACTCGGGTTCAGGACGGGTGGGGAGTGCACCACATATGTTGTACTCAAACGGACTTGGAGCTGCCAAACAAACGAGAGACTCCAATACAAGTGCCACCTCTCCAAAAGATTTTGCGCACGGAAGACTTCCAGTAGGTACTTTCAGAGATGGATCATCGTCAGAGGGATCAAAAAAACTTGCTCTGATCACTCAGCAGCAGGACGTCTGAGATTGGGTGCCGGAGAGGTTGGTGCAAATGCATTTTCAAATAAGTAAGCAAAGAGTGACAGTAAAAGTTGTGGCCTGGTTGCAATTCCTGCGGTGAGCAGAAGAGAGCCAGCAGCCTCTTTCAGTCCTGGCTCTTCGTCTGTGAGGGCAGAGACCAATCGTGCGTGCACTCCAAACTCGGATTCAGGACGGCTGGGGAGAGAGCCAAAGATATGCTCTAACGGACTTGGAGCTGGAAAAACAAGGAGAGATGCAATGCAAGTGTCACCGTAGCAAATCCTGCTGATTGCAGAAGAGATCCAGCGGGCTCTTTCTGTCCTGGCTCTTCGTCTATGCGAGCAGAGACCAATCGTTCGTCCACTCCAAACTCGGATTCAGGACGGCTGGGAAGTACACCACAGACGTTGTGATCACATGGACTTGGAGCTGGCAAACAAAGGAGAGACCACAAAAGAAGTACCAACTCTCCGAAAGATGCTGTAGTGCAGATTTCCAGTAGCTACTTTCAGACATGGATCATCGTCAGAGGGATCAAACAAGCTTGCTCTGCTCACTCAGCTGCAGGATGTCTGAGATTAGTTGCCGGAGAGGTTGGTGCAAATGCACTTTCAAATAAGTAAGCAAGCAGTGTCAGTAAAAGATCTGAGCTGGTTGCAAAGCTTGCTGACTGCTGAAGAGATCCAGCAGGCTCTTTCAGCCCTGGCTCTTCGTCTGTGGGAGCAGAGTCCAATCATTCGTTCAAACACAGCTACAGGGCGGCCAGGAGAACATCCAAAGATGTTGTACTCAAAGGCACTTTGAGGTGGGAAAGCAAGGAGCGAGAGCAATGCAGGTGGCACCGTTGCAAAGCTTATTGTGTG
Organism: Ara ararauna; assembly: GCA_028858755.1. Taxonomy (NCBI): domain Eukaryota; kingdom Metazoa; phylum Chordata; class Aves; order Psittaciformes; family Psittacidae; genus Ara; species Ara ararauna. Next base: position 21,927,062 of record CM054380.1, read on the forward strand.
CAGAAGACGTGCAGCTGCATCTTTCAGCCCTGCCTCTTTCTCACTGGGAGCAGAGTCCAATCATTCGTGCAAACGCAGCTACAGGACGGCCGGGAGCACAACCGATGCTGTTGTATTCAAATGCACTTTGAGGTGGGAAAGCAAGGAGAGAGAGCAATACAGGTGTCCCGGCTGCAAAGCTTACTGACTGCTGAAGAGATCCAGCAGCCTCTTTCAGACCTGGCTCTTCGTCTGTGTGAGCAGAGACCATTCCTTTGTGCACTCCAAACTCGGATTCAGGACGGCTGGGGAGTGCACCAGAGATGTGCTCAAACGGACTTGGAGCTGGCAAACAAAGGAGAGACTGCAATGCAAGTGTCACCGTAGCAAATCCTACTGTGTGGTGATGAGATCCTGCAGCCTCTTTCAGTCCTGGCTCTTCGTCTGTGCGAGCAGAGACCAATCGTTCGTACACTCCAAACTCGGATTCAGGACGGCTGGGGAGTGCACCAGAGATGTGCTCAAACGGACTTGGAGCTGGCAAACAAAGGAGAGACTGCAATACAAGTACCATCTCTCAGAAAGATGCTGTGTGCAGATTTCCAGTAGCTACTTTCGGGCGTGGATCATCGTCAGAGGGATCAAACAAGCTTGCTCTGCTCGCTCGGCAGCAGGACTCCTGAGATTAGTTGCCGGAGAGGTTGGTGCAAATGCACTTTCAAATAAGTAAGCAAGGAGTGACAGTAAAAGAGGTGGCCCAGTTGCAAAGCTTACTGACGGCTGAAGATATCCAGCAGGCTCTTTCAGTCCTGGCTCCTCGTCTCTGCGAGCAGAGACCAATCGTTCGTTCACTCCAAATTCGGGTTCAGGACGGGTGGGGAGTGCGCCACATATGTTGTACTCAAACGGACTTGGAGCTGCCAAAGAAACGAGAGACTCCAATACAAGTGCCACCTCTCCAAAAGATTTTGCGCACGGAAGACTTCCAGTAGGTACTTTCAGAGATGGATCATCGTCAGAGGGATCAAAAAAACTTGCTCTGATCACTCAGCAGCAGGACGTCTGAGATTGGGTGCCGGAGAGGTTGGTGCAAATGCATTTTCAAATAAGTAAGCAATTAGTGTCAGAAAAAGTTGTGGCCTGGTTGCAATTCCTGCGGTGAGCAGAAGAGATCCAGCAGCCTCTTTCAGTCCTGGCTCTTCGTCCGTGAGGGCAGAGACCAATCGTTCGTGCACTCCAAACTCGGATTCAGGACGTCTGGGAAGTACACCACAGATGTTGTGATCACATGGACTCGGAGCTGGCAAACAAAGGAGGGACCACAAAAGAAGTACCAACTCTCCAAAAGATGCTGTAGTGCAGATTTCCAGTAGCTACTTTCAGACATGGATCATCGTCAGAGGGATCAAACAAGCTTGCTCTGCTCACTCAGCTGCAGGATGTCTGAGATTAGTTGCCGGAGAGGTTGGTGCAAATGCACTTTCAAATGAGTAAGCAAGGAGTGTCAGTAAAAGATTTGAGCTGGTTGCAAAGCTTCCTGACTGCTGAAGAGATCCAGCGGGCTCTTTCAGCCCTGGCTCTTCGTCTGTGGGAGCAGAGTCCAATCATTCGTTCAAACACAGCTACAGGGCGGCCAGGAGAACATCCAAAGATGTTGCACTCAAAGGCACTTTGAGGTGGGAAAGCAAGGAGCGAGAGCAATGCAGGTGGCACCGTTGCAAAGCTTATTGTGTGCAGAAGACGTGCAGCTGCATCTTTCAGCCCTGCCTCTTTCTCACTGGGAGCAGAGTCCAATCATTCGTGCAAACGCAGCTACAGGACGGCCGGGAGCACAACCGATGCTGTTGTATTCAAATGCACTTTGAGGTGGGAAAGCAAGGAGAGAGAGCAATACAGGTGTCCCGGCTGCAAAGCTTACTGACTGCTGAAGAGATCCAGCAGCCTCTTTCAGACCTGGCTCTTCGTCTGTGTGAGCAGAGACCATTCCTTTGTGCACTCCAAACTCGGATTCAGGACGGCTGGGGAGTGCACCAGAGATGTGCTCAAACGGACTTGGAGCTGGCAAACAAAGGAGAGACTGCAATGCAAGTGTCACCGTAGCAAATCCTACTGTGTGGTGATGAGATCCTGCAGCCTCTTTCAGTCCTGGCTCTTCGTCTGTGCGAGCAGAGACCAATCGTTCGTACACTCCAAACTCGGATTCAGGACGGCTGGGGAGTGCACCAGAGATGTGCTCAAACGGACTTGGAGCTGGCAAACAAAGGAGAGACTGCAATACAAGTACCATCTCTCAGAAAGATGCTGTGTGCAGATTTCCAGTAGCTACTTTCGGGCGTGGATCATCGTCAGAGGGATCAAACAAGCTTGCTCTGCTCGCTCGGCAGCAGGACTCCTGAGATTAGTTGCCGGAGAGGTTGGTGCAAATGCACTTTCAAATAAGTAAGCAAGGAGTGACAGTAAAAGAGGTGGCCCAGTTGCAAAGCTTACTGACTGCTGAAGATATCCAGCAGGCTCTTTCAGTCCTGGCTCCTCGTCTCTGCGAGCAGAGACCAATCGTTCGTTCACTCCAAATTCGGGTTCAGGACGGGTGAGGAGTGCACCACATATGTTGTACTCAAACGGAACTGGAGCTGCCAAACAAAGGAGAGACTCCAATACAAGGGCCACCTCTCCAAATGATGCTGTGCACGGAAGACTTCCAGGAGCTACTTTCAGAGATGGATCATCGTCAGAGGGATCAAACAAACTTCCACTGATCACTCAGCTGCAGAACATCTGAGATTGGGTGCCGGAGAGGTTGGTGCAAATGCACTTACAGATAAGTAAGAAGGGAGTGAGAGTAAAAGAGGTGGCCCGGTTGCAAAGCTTCCTGAGTGCTGAAGAGACCCAGCAGCCTCTTTCAGTCCAGGCTCTCCGTCTGTGCGAGCAGAGACTAATCGTTCGTACACTCCAAACTCGGATTCAGGACGCCTGGGGAGTGCGCCACAGATGTTGTTCTCAAACGGACTTGGAGCTTGTAAACCAAGGAGCGATGGCAATGCAAGTGTCACCTTAGCAAATCGTGCTGTGTGCAGAAGAGAACCAGCTGGCTCTTTCAATCCTGGCTCTTCGTCTGTGCGAGCAGAGACCAATCGTTCGCGACACCAAACTCGGATTCAGGACGGCTGGGGAGTGCTCCACAGATGTTGTGCTCAAAAGGACTTGGAGCTGGCAAACAAGGGAGAGACTGCAATACAAGTGCCACTTCTCCGAAAGATGCTTTTTTTGAGGATTTCCAGGAGTTACTTTCAGACAAGGATCATCGTCAGAGGGAACAAACAAACTTGCTCTGCTCACTCAGCAGCAGGACGTCTGAGATTAGTTGCCGGAGAGGTTGGTGCAAATGCACTTTCAAAAAAGTAAGCAAAGAGTGACTGTAAAAGAGGTGGCCCGGTTGCAAAGCTTCCTGACTGCTGAAGAGATCCAGCAGCCTCTTTCAGTCCTGGCTCTTCGTCTGTGCGAGCAGAGACCATTCGTTTGTGCACTCCAAACTCGGGTTCAGGACGGGTGGGGAGTGCACCACATATGTTGTACTCAAACGGACTTGGAGCTGCCAAACAAACGAGAGACTCCAATACAAGTGCCACCTCTCCAAAAGATTTTGCGCACGGAAGACTTCCAGTAGGTACTTTCAGAGATGGATCATCGTCAGAGGGATCAAAAAAACTTGCTCTGATCACTCAGCAGCAGGACGTCTGAGATTGGGTGCCGGAGAGGTTGGTGCAAATGCATTTTCAAATAAGTAAGCAAAGAGTGACAGTAAAAGTTGTGGCCTGGTTGCAATTCCTGCGGTGAGCAGAAGAGAGCCAGCAGCCTCTTTCAGTCCTGGCTCTTCGTCTGTGAGGGCAGAGACCAATCGTGCGTGCACTCCAAACTCGGATTCAGGACGGCTGGGGAGAGAGCCAAAGATATGCTCTAACGGACTTGGAGCTGGAAAAACAAGGAGAGATGCAATGCAAGTGTCACCGTAGCAAATCCTGCTGATTGCAGAAGAGATCCAGCGGGCTCTTTCTGTCCTGGCTCTTCGTCTATGCGAGCAGAGACCAATCGTTCGTCCACTCCAAACTCGGATTCAGGACGGCTGGGAAGTACACCACAGACGTTGTGATCAAATGGACTTGGAGCTGGCAAACAAAGGAGAGACCACAAAAGAAGTACCAACTCTCCGAAAGATGCTGTAGTGCAGATTTCCAGTAGCTACTTTCAGACATGGATCATCGTCAGAGGGATCAAACAAGCTTGCTCTGCTCACTCAGCTGCAGGATGTCTGAGATTAGTTGCCGGAGAGGTTGGTGCAAATGCACTTTCAAATAAGTAAGCAAGCAGTGTCAGTAAAAGATCTGAGCTGGTTGCAAAGCTTGCTGACTGCTGAAGAGATCCAGCAGGCTCTTTCAGCCCTGGCTCTTCGTCTGTGGGAGCAGAGTCCAATCATTCGTTCAAACACAGCTACAGGGCGGCCAGGAGAACATCCAAAGATGTTGTACTCAAAGGCACTTTGAGGTGGGAAAGCAAGGAGCGAGAGCAATGCAGGTGGCACCGTTGCAAAGCTTATTGTGTGCAGAAGACGTGCAGCTGCATCTTTCAGCCCTGCCTCTTTCTCACTGGGAGCAGAGTCCAATCATTCGTGCAAACGCAGCTACAGGACGGCCGGGAGCACAACCGATGCTGTTGTATTCAAATGCACTTTGAGGTGGGAAAGCAAGGAGAGAGAGCAATACAGGTGTCCCGGCTGCAAAGCTTACTGACTGCTGAAGAGATCCAGCAGCCTCTTTCAGACCTGGCTCTTCGTCTGTGTGAGCAGAGACCATTCCTTTGTGCACTCCAAACTCGGATTCAGGACGGCTGGGGAGTGCACCAGAGATGTGCTCAAACGGACTTGGAGCTGGCAAACAAAGGAGAGACTGCAATGCAAGTGTCACCGTAGCAAATCCTACTGTGTGGTGATGAGATCCTGCAGCCTCTTTCAGTCCTGGCTCTTCGTCTGTGCGAGCAGAGACCAATCGTTCGTACACTCCAAACTCGGATTCAGGACGGCTGGGGAGTGCACCAGAGATGTGCTCAAACGGACTTGGAGCTGGCAAACAAAGGAGAGACTGCAATACAAGTACCATCTCTCAGAAAGATGCTGTGTGCAGATTTCCAGTAGCTACTTTCGGGCGTGGATCATCGTCAGAGGGATCAAACAAGCTTGCTCTGCTCGCTCGGCAGCAGGACTCCTGAGATTAGTTGCCGGAGAGGTTGGTGCAAATGCACTTTCAAATAAGTAAGCAAGGAGTGACAGTAAAAGAGGTGGCCCAGTTGCAAAGCTTATTGACGGCTGAAGATATCCAGCAGGCTCTTTCAGTCCTGGCTCCTCGTCTCTGCGAGCAGAGACCAATCGTTCGTTCACTCCAAATTCGGGTTCAGGACGGGTGGGGAGTGCGCCACATATGTTGTACTCAAACGGACTTGGAGCTGCCAAAGAAACGAGAGACTCCAATACAAGTGCCACCTCTCCAAAAGATTTTGCGCACGGAAGACTTCCAGTAGGTACTTTCAGAGATGGATCATCGTCAGAGGGATCAAAAAAACTTGCTCTGATCACTCAGCAGCAGGACGTCTGAGATTGGGTGCCGGAGAGGTTGGTGCAAATGCATTTTCAAATAAGTAAGCAATTAGTGTCAGAAAAAGTTGTGGCCTGGTTGCAATTCCTGCGGTGAGCAGAAGAGATCCAGCAGCCTCTTTCAGTCCTGGCTCTTCGTCCGTGAGGGCAGAGACCAATCGTTCGTGCACTCCAAACTCGGATTCAGGACGTCTGGGAAGTACACCACAGATGTTGTGATCACATGGACTCGGAGCTGGCAAACAAAGGAGGGACCACAAAAGAAGTACCAACTCTCCAAAAGATGCTGTAGTGCAGATTTCCAGTAGCTACTTTCAGACATGGATCATCGTCAGAGGGATCAAACAAGCTTGCTCTGCTCACTCAGCTGCAGGATGTCTGAGATTAGTTGCCGGAGAGGTTGGTGCAAATGCACTTTCAAATGAGTAAGCAAGGAGTGTCAGTAAAAGATTTGAGCTGGTTGCAAAGCTTCCTGACTGCTGAAGAGATCCAGCGGGCTCTTTCAGCCCTGGCTCTTCGTCTGTGGGAGCAGAGTCCAATCATTCGTTCAAACACAGCTACAGGGCGGCCAGGAGAACATCCAAAGATGTTGTACTCAAAGGCACTTTGAGGTGGGAAAGCAAGGAGCGAGAGCAATGCAGGTGGCACCGTTGCAAAGCTTATTGTGTGCAGAAGACGTGCAGCTGCATCTTTCAGCCCTGCCTCTTTCTCACTGGGAGCAGAGTCCAATCATTCGTGCAAACGCAGCTACAGGACGGCCGGGAGCACAACCGATGCTGTTGTATTCAAATGCACTTTGAGGTGGGAAAGCAAGGAGAGAGAGCAATACAGGTGTCCCGGCTGCAAAGCTTACTGACTGCTGAAGAGATCCAGCAGCCTCTTTCAGACCTGGCTCTTCGTCTGTGTGAGCAGAGACCATTCCTTTGTGCACTCCAAACTCGGATTCAGGACGGCTGGGGAGTGCACCAGAGATGTGCTCAAACGGACTTGGAGCTGGCAAACAAAGGAGAGACTGCAATGCAAGTGTCACCGTAGCAAATCCTACTGTGTGGTGATGAGATCCTGCAGCCTCTTTCAGTCCTGGCTCTTCGTCTGTGCGAGCAGAGACCAATCGTTCGTACACTCCAAACTCGGATTCAGGACGGCTGGGGAGTGCACCAGAGATGTGCTCAAACGGACTTGGAGCTGGCAAACAAAGGAGAGACTGCAATACAAGTACCATCTCTCAGAAAGATGCTGTGTGCAGATTTCCAGTAGCTACTTTCGGACGTGGATCATCGTCAGAGGGATCAAACAAGCTTGCTCTGCTCGCTCGGCAGCAGGACTCCTGAGATTAGTTGCCGGAGAGGTTGGTGCAAATGCACTTTCAAATAAGTAAGCAAGGAGTGACAGTAAAAGAGGTGGCCCAGTTGCAAAGCTTACTGACTGCTGAAGATATCCAGCAGGCTCTTTCAGTCCTGGCTCCTCGTCTCTGCGAGCAGAGACCAATCGTTCGTTCACTCCAAATTCGGGTTCAGGACGGGTGAGGAGTGCACCACATATGTTGTACTCAAACGGAACTGGAGCTGCCAAACAAAGGAGAGACTCCAATACAAGGGCCACCTCTCCAAATGATGCTGTGCACGGAAGACTTCCAGGAGCTACTTTCAGAGATGGATCATCGTCAGAGGGATCAAACAAACTTCCACTGATCACTCAGCTGCAGAACATCTGAGATTGGGTGCCGGAGAGGTTGGTGCAAATGCACTTACAGATAAGTAAGAAGGGAGTGAGAGTAAAAGAGGTGGCCCGGTTGCAAAGCTTCCTGAGTGCTGAAGAGACCCAGCAGCCTCTTTCAGTCCAGGCTCTCCGTCTGTGCGAGCAGAGACTAATCGTTCGTACACTCCAAACTCGGATTCAGGACGCCTGGGGAGTGCGCCACAGATGTTGTTCTCAAACGGACTTGGAGCTTGTAAACCAAGGAGCGATGGCAATGCAAGTGTCACCTTAGCAAATCGTGCTGTGTGCAGAAGAGAACCAGCTGGCTCTTTCAATCCTGGCTCTTCGTCTGTGCGAGCAGAGACCAATCGTTCGCGACACCAAACTCGGATTCAGGACGGCTGGGGAGTGCTCCACAGATGTTGTGCTCAAAAGGACTTGGAGCTGGCAAACAAGGGAGAGACTGCAATACAAGTGCCACTTCTCCGAAAGATGCTTTTTTTGAGGATTTCCAGGAGTTACTTTCAGACAAGGATCATCGTCAGAGGGAACAAACAAACTTGCTCTGCTCACTCAGCAGCAGGACGTCTGAGATTAGTTGCCGGAGAGGTTGGTGCAAATGCACTTTCAAAAAAGTAAGCAAAGAGTGACTGTAAAAGAGGTGGCCCGGTTGCAAAGCTTCCTGACTGCTGAAGAGATCCAGCAGCCTCTTTCAGTCCTGGCTCTTCGTCTGTGCGAGCAGAGACCATTCGTTTGTGCACTCCAAACTCGGGTTCAGGACGGGTGGGGAGTGCACCACATATGTTGTACTCAAACGGACTTGGAGCTGCCAAACAAACGAGAGACTCCAATACAAGTGCCACCTCTCCAAAAGATTTTGCGCACGGAAGACTTCCAGTAGGTACTTTCAGAGATGGATCATCGTCAGAGGGATCAAAAAAACTTGCTCTGATCACTCAGCAGCAGGACGTCTGAGATTGGGTGCCGGAGAGGTTGGTGCAAATGCATTTTCAAATAAGTAAGCAAAGAGTGACAGTAAAAGTTGTGGCCTGGTTGCAATTCCTGCGGTGAGCAGAAGAGAGCCAGCAGCCTCTTTCAGTCCTGGCTCTTCGTCTGTGAGGGCAGAGACCAATCGTGCGTGCACTCCAAACTCGGATTCAGGACGGCTGGGGAGAGAGCCAAAGATATGCTCTAACGGACTTGGAGCTGGAAAAACAAGGAGAGATGCAATGCAAGTGTCACCGTAGCAAATCCTGCTGATTGCAGAAGAGATCCAGCGGGCTCTTTCTGTCCTGGCTCTTCGTCTATGCGAGCAGAGACCAATCGTTCGTCCACTCCAAACTCGGATTCAGGACGGCTGGGAAGTACACCACAGACGTTGTGATCACATGGACTTGGAGCTGGCAAACAAAGGAGAGACCACAAAAGAAGTACCAACTCTCCGAAAGATGCTGTAGTGCAGATTTCCAGTAGCTACTTTCAGACATGGATCATCGTCAGAGGGATCAAACAAGCTTGCTCTGCTCACTCAGCTGCAGGATGTCTGAGATTAGTTGCCGGAGAGGTTGGTGCAAATGCACTTTCAAATAAGTAAGCAAGCAGTGTCAGTAAAAGATCTGAGTTGGTTGCAAAGCTTCCTGACTGCTGAAGAGATCCAGCAGGCTCTTTCAGCCCTGGCTCTTCGTCTGTGGGAGCAGAGTCCAATCATTCGTTCAAACACAGCTACAGGGCGGCCAGGAGAACATCCAAAGATGTTGTACTCAAAGGCACTTTGAGGTGGGAAAGCAAGGAGCGAGAGCAATGCAGGTGGCACCGTTGCAAAGCTTATTGTGTGCAGAAGACGTGCAGCTGCATCTTTCAGCCCTGCCTCTTTCTCACTGGGAGCAGAGTCCAATCATTCGTGCAAACGCAGCTACAGGACGGCCGGGAGCACAACCGATGCTGTTGTATTCAAATGCACTTTGAGGTGGGAAAGCAAGGAGAGAGAGCAATACAGGTGTCCCGGCTGCAAAGCTTACTGACTGCTGAAGAGATCCAGCAGCCTCTTTCAGACCTGGCTCTTCGTCTGTGTGAGCAGAGACCATTCCTTTGTGCACTCCAAACTCGGATTCAGGACGGCTGGGGAGTGCACCAGAGATGTGCTCAAACGGACTTGGAGTTGGCAAACAAAGGAGAGACTGCAATGCAAGTGTCACCGTAGCAAATCCTACTGTGTGGTGATGAGATCCTGCAGCCTCTTTCAGTCCTGGCTCTTCGTCTGTGCGAGCAGAGACCAATCGTTCGTACACTCCAAACTCGGATTCAGGACGGCTGGGGAGTGCACCAGAGATGTGCTCAAACGGACTTGGAGCTGGCAAACAAAGGAGAGACTGCAATACAAGTACCATCTCTCAGAAAGATGCTGTGTGCAGATTTCCAGTAGCTACTTTCGGGCGTGGATCATCGTCAGAGGGATCAAACAAGCTTGCTCTGCTCGCTCGGCAGCATTACTCCTGAGCTTAGTTGCCGGAGAGGTTGGTGCAAATGCACTTTCAAATAAGTAAGCAAGGAGTGACAGTAAAAGAGGTGGCCCAGTTGCAAAGCTTACTGACTGCTGAAGATATCCAGCAGGCTCTTTCAGTCCTGGCTCCTCGTCTCTGCGAGCAGAGACCAATCGTTCGTTCACTCCAAATTCGGGTTCAGGACGGGTGGGGAGTGCACCACATATGTTGTACTCAAACGGACTTGGAGCTGCCAAACAAAGGAGAGACTGCAATGCAAGTGCCACCTCTCCAAATGATGCCGTGGACGGAAGACTTCCAGGAGCTACTTTCAGAGATGGATCATCGTCAGAGGGATCAAAAAAACTTGCTCTGATCACTCAGCAGCAGGACGTCTGAGATTGGGTGCCGGAGAGGTTGGTGCAAATGCATTTTCAAATAAGTAAGCAAAGAGTGACAGTAAAAGTTGTGGCCTGGTTGCAATTCCTGCGGTGAGCAGAAGAGATCCAGCAGCCTCTTTCAGTCCTGGCTCTTCGTCTGTGAGGGCAGAGACCAATCGTTCGTGCACTCCAAACTCAGGACGGCTGGGGAGAGCACCAAAGATATGCTCTAACGGACTTGGAGCTGGAAAAACAAGGAGAGACTGCAATGCAAGTGTCACCGTAGCAAATCCTGCTGATTGCAGAAGAGATCCAGCGGGCTCTTCCTGTCCTGGCTCTTCGTCTATGCGAGCAGAGACCAATCGTTCGTCCACTCCAAGCTCGGATTCAGGAAGGCTGGGAAGTACACCACAGACGTTGTGATCAAATGGACTTGGAGCTGGCAAACAAAGGAGAGACCACAAAAGAAGTATCAACTCTCCGAAAGATGCTGTAGTGCAGATTTCCAGTAGCTACTTTCAGACATGGATCATCGTCAGAGGGATCAAACAAGCTTGCTCTGCTCACTCAGCTGCAGGACGTCTGAGATTAGTTGCCGGAGAGGTTGGTGCAAATGCACTTTCAAATAAGTAAGCAAGCAGTGTCAGTAAAAGATCTGAGCTGGTTGCAAAGCTTCCTGACTGCTGAAGAGATCCAGCAGGCTCTTTCAGCCCTGGCTCTTCGTCTGTGGGAGCAGAGTCCAATCATTCGTTCAAACACAGCTACAGGGCGGCCAGGAGAACATCCAAAGATGTTGTACTCAAAGGCACTTTGAGGTGGGAAAGCAAGGAGCAAGAGCAATGCAGGTGGCACCGTTGCAAAGCTTATTGTGTGCAGAAGATGTGCAGCTGCATCTTTCAGCCCTGCCTCTTTCTCACTGGGAGCAGAGTCCAATCATTCGTGCAAACGCAGCTACAGGACGGCCGGGAGCACAACCGATGCTGTTGTATTCAAATGCACTTTGAGGTGGGAAAGCAAGGAGAGAGAGCAATACAGGTGTCCCGGCTGCAAAGCTTACTGACTGCTGAAGAGATCCAGCAGCCTCTTTCAGACCTGGCTCTTCGTCTGTGTGAGCAGAGACCATTCCTTTGTGCACTCCAAACTCGGATTCAGGACGGCTGGGGAGTGCACCAGAGATGTGCTCAAACGGACTTGGAGCTGGCAAACAAAGGAGAGACTGCAATGCAAGTGTCACCGTAGCAAATCCTACTGTGTGGTGATGAGATCCTGCAGCCTCTTTCAGTCCTGGCTCTTCGTCTGTGCGAGCAGAGACCAATCGTTCGTACACTCCAAACTCGGATTCAGGACGGCTGGGGAGTGCACCAGAGATGTGCTCAAACGGACTTGGAGCTGGCAAACAAAGGAGAGACTGCAATACAAGTACCATCTCTCAGAAAGATGCTGTGTGCAGATTTCCAGTAGCTACTTTCGGGCGTGGATCATCGTCAGAGGGATCAAACAAGCTTGCTCTGCTCGCTCGGCAGCAGGACTCCTGAGATTAGTTGCCGGAGAGGTTGGTGCAAATGCACTTTCAAATAAGTAAGCAAGGAGTGACAGTAAAAGAGGTGGCCCAGTTGCAAAGCTTACTGACTGCTGAAGATATCCAGCAGGCTCTTTCAGTCCTGGCTCCTCGTCTCTGCGAGCAGAGACCAATCGTTCGTTCACTCCAAATTCGGGTTCAGGACGGGTGGGGAGTGCACCACATATGTTGTACTCAAACGGACTTGGAGCTGCCAAACAAAGGAGAGACTGCAATGCAAGTGCCACCTCTCCAAATGATGCCGTGCACGGAAGACTTCCAGGAGCTACTTTCAGAGATGGATCATCGTCAGAGGGATCAAAAAAACTTGCTCTGATCACTCAGCAGCAGGACGTCTGAGATTGGGTGCCGGAGAGGTTGGTGCAAATGCATTTTCAAATAAGTAAGCAAAGAGTGACAGTAAAAGTTGTGGCCTGGTTGCAATTCCTGCGGTGAGCAGAAGAGATCCAGCAGCCTCTTTCAGTCCTGGCTCTTCGTCTGTGAGGGCAGAGACCAATCGTTCGTGCACTCCAAACTCAGGACGGCTGGGGAGAGCACCAAAGATATGCTCTAACGGACTTGGAGCTGGAAAAACAAGGAGAGACTGCAATGCAAGTGTCACCGTAGCAAATCCTGCTGATTGCAGAAGAGATCCAGCGGGCTCTTCCTGTCCTGGCTCTTCGTCTATGCGAGCAGAGACCAATCGTTCGTCCACTCCAAGCTCGGATTCAGGAAGGCTGGGAAGTACACCACAGACGTTGTGATCAAATGGACTTGGAGCTGGCAAACAAAGGAGAGACCACAAAAGAAGTATCAACTCTCCGAAAGATGCTGTAGTGCAGATTTCCAGTAGCTACTTTCAGACATGGATCATCGTCAGAGGGATCAAACAAGCTTGCTCTGCTCACTCAGCTGCAGGATGTCTGAGATTAGTTGCCGGAGAGGTTGGTGCAAATGCACTTTCAAATGAGTAAGCAAGGAGTGTCAGTAAAAGATTTGAGCTGGTTGCAAAGCTTCCTGACTGCTGAAGAGATCCAGCAGGCTCTTTCAGCCCTGGCTCTTCGTCTGTGGGAGCAGAGTCCAATCATTCGTTCAAACACAGCTACAGGGCGGCCAGGAGAACATCCAAAGATGTTGTACTCAAAGGCACTTTGAGGTGGGAAAGCAAGGAGCGAGAGCAATGCAGGTGGCACCGTTGCAAAGCTTATTGTGTGCAGAAGACGTGCAGCTGCATCTTTCAGCCCTGCCTCTTTCTCACTGGGAGCAGAGTCCAATCAATCGTGCAAACGCAGCAACAGGACGGCCGGGAGCACAACCGATGCTGTTGTATTCAAATGCACTTTGAGGTGGGAAAGCAAGGAGAGAGAGCAATACAGGTGTCCCGGCTGCAAAGCTTACTGACTGCTGAAGAGATCCAGCAGCCTCTTTCAGACCTGGCTCTTCGTCTGTGTGAGCAGAGACCATTCCTTTGTGCACTCCAAACTCGGATTCAGGACGGCTGGGGAGTGCACCAGAGATGTGCTCAAACGGACTTGGAGCTGGCAAACAAAGGAGAGACTGCAATGCAAGTGTCACCGTAGCAAATCCTACTGTGTGGTGATGAGATCCTGCAGCCTCTTTCAGTCCTGGCTCTTCGTCTGTGCGAGCAGAGACCAATCGTTCGTACACTCCAAACTCGGATTCAGGACGGCTGGGGAGTGCACCAGAGATGTGCTCAAACGGACTTGGAGCTGGCAAACAAAGGAGAGACTGCAATACAAGTACCATCTCTCAGAAAGATGCTGTGTGCAGATTTCCAGTAGCTACTTTCGGGCGTGGATCATCGTCAGAGGGATCAAACAAGCTTGCTCTGCTCGCTCGGCAGCAGGACTCCTGAGATTAGTTGCCGGAGAGGTTGGTGCAAATGCACTTTCAAATAAGTAAGCAAGGAGTGACAGTAAAAGAGGTGGCCCAGTTGCAAAGCTTACTGACTGCTGAAGATATCCAGCAGGCTCTTTCAGTCCTGGCTCCTCGTCTCTGCGAGCAGAGACCAATCGTTCGTTCACTCCAAATTCGGGTTCAGGACGGGTGAGGAGTGCACCACATATGTTGTACTCAAACGGACTTGGAGCTGCCAAACAAAGGAGAGACTCCAATACAAGGGCCACCTCTCCAAATGATGCTGTGCACGGAAGACTTCCAGGAGCTACTTTCAGAGATGGATCATCGTCAGAGGGATCAAACAAACTTCCACTGATCACTCAGCTGCAGAACATCTGAGATTGGGTGCCGGAGAGGTTGGTGCAAATGCACTTACAGATAAGTAAGAAGGGAGTGAGAGTAAAAGAGGTGGCCCGGTTGCAAAGCTTCCTGAGTGCTGAAGAGACCCAGCAGCCTCTTTCAGTCCAGGCTCTCCGTCTGTGCGAGCAGAGACTAATCGTTCGTACACTCCAAACTCGGATTCAGGACGCCTGGGGAGTGCGCCACAGATGTTGTTCTCAAACGGACTTGGAGCTTGTAAACCAAGGAGCGATGGCAATGCAAGTGTCACCTTAGCAAATCGTGCTGTGTGCAGAAGAGAACCAGCTGGCTCTTTCAATCCTGGCTCTTCGTCTGTGCGAGCAGAGACCAATCGTTCGCGACACCAAACTCGGATTCAGGACGGCTGGGGAGTGCTCCACAGATGTTGTGCTCAAAAGGACTTGGAGCTGGCAAACAAGGGAGAGACTGCAATACAAGTGCCACTTCTCCGAAAGATGCTTTTTTTGAGGATTTCCAGGAGTTACTTTCAGACAAGGATCATCGTCAGAGGGAACAAACAAACTTGCTCTGCTCACTCAGCAGCAGGACGTCTGAGATTAGTTGCCGGAGAGGTTGGTGCAAATGCACTTTCAAAAAAGTAAGCAAAGAGTGACTGTAAAAGAGGTGGCCCGGTTGCAAAGCTTCCTGACTGCTGAAGAGATCCAGCAGCCTCTTTCAGTCCTGGCTCTTCGTCTGTGCGAGCAGAGACCATTCGTTTGTGCACTCCAAACTCGGGTTCAGGACGGGTGGGGAGTGTACCACATATGTTGTACTCAAACGGACTTGGAGCTGCCAAACAAACGAGAGACTCCAATACAAGTGCCACCTCTCCAAAAGATTTTGCGCACGGAAGACTTCCAGTAGGTACTTTCAGAGATGGATCATCGTCAGAGGGATCAAAAAAACTTGCTCTGATCACTCAGCAGCAGGACGTCTGAGATTGGGTGCCGGAGAGGTTGGTGCAAATGCATTTTCAAATAAGTAAGCAAAGAGTGACAGTAAAAGTTGTGGCCTGGTTGCAATTCCTGCGGTGAGCAGAAGAGAGCCAGCAGCCTCTTTCAGTCCTGGCTCTTCGTCTGTGAGGGCAGAGACCAATCGTGCGTGCACTCCAAACTCGGATTCAGGACGGCTGGGGAGAGAGCCAAAGATATGCTCTAACGGACTTGGAGCTGGAAAAACAAGGAGAGATGCAATGCAAGTGTCACCGTAGCAAATCCTGCTGATTGCAGAAGAGATCCAGCGGGCTCTTTCTGTCCTGGCTCTTCGTCTATGCGAGCAGAGACCAATCGTTCGTCCACTCCAAACTCGGATTCAGGAACCTGGGAAGTACACCACAGACGTTGTGATCAAATGGACTTGGAGCTGGCAAACAAAGGAGAGACCACAAAAGAAGTACCAACTCTCCGAAAGATGCTGTAGTGCAGATTTCCAGTAGCTACTTTCAGACATGGATCATCGTCAGAGGGATCAAACAAGCTTGCTCTGCTCACTCAGCTGCAGGACGTCTGAGATTAGTTGCCGGAGAGGTTGGTGCAAATGCACTTTCAAATAAGTAAGCAAGCAGTGTCAGTAAAAGATCTGAGCTGGTTGCAAAGCTTCCTGACTGCTGAAGAGATCCAGCAGGCTCTTTCAGCCCTGGCTCTTCGTCTGTGGGAGCAGAGTCCAATCATTCGTTCAAACACAGCTACAGGGCGGCCAGGAGAACATCCAAAGATGTTGTACTCAAAGGCACTTTGAGGTGGGAAAGCAAGGAGCGAGAGCAATGCAGGTGGCACCGTTGCAAAGCTTATTGTGTGCAGAAGACGTGCAGCTGCATCTTTCAGCCCTGCCTCTTTCTCACTGGGAGCAGAGTCCAATCATTCGTGCAAACGCAGCTACAGGACGGCCGGGAGCACAACCGATGCTGTTGTATTCAAATGCACTTTGAGGTGGGAAAGCAAGGAGAGAGAGCAATACAGGTGTCCCGGCTGCAAAGCTTACTGACTGCTGAAGAGATCCAGCAGCCTCTTTCAGACCTGGCTCTTCGTCTGTGTGAGCAGAGACCATTCCTTTGTGCACTCCAAACTCGGATTCAGGACGGCTGGGGAGCGCACCAGAGATGTGCTCAAACGGACTTGGAGCTGGCAAACAAAGGAGAGACTGCAATGCAAGTGTCACCGTAGCAAATCCTACTGTGTGCTGATGAGATCCTGCAGCCTCTTTCAGTCCTGGCTCTTCGTCTGTGCGAGCAGAGACCAATCGTTCGTACACTCCAAACTCGGATTCAGGACGGCTGGGGAGTGCACCAGAGATGTGCTCAAACGGACTTGGAGCTGGCAAACAAAGGAGAGACTGCAATGCAAGTGTCACCGTAGCAAATCCTACTGTGTGGTGATGAGATCCTGCAGCCTCTTTCAGTCCTGGCTCTTCGTCTGTGCGAGCAGAGACCAATCGTTCGTACACTCCAAACTCGGATTCAGGACGGCTGGGGAGTGCACCAGAGATGTGCTCAAACGGACTTGGAGCTGGCAAACAAAGGAGAGACTGCAATACAAGTACCATCTCTCAGAAAGATGCTGTGTGCAGATTTCCAGTAGCTACTTTCGGGCGTGGATCATCGTCAGAGGGATCAAACAAGCTTGCTCTGCTCGCTCGGCAGCAGGACTCCTGAGATTAGTTGCCGGAGAGGTTGATGCAAATGCACTTTCAAATAAGTAAGCAAGGAGTGACGGTAAAAGAGGTGGCCCAGTTGCAAAGCTTACTGACTGCTGAAGATATCCAGCAGGCTCTTTCAGTCCTGGCTCCTCGTCTCTGCGAGCAGAGACCAATCGTTCGTTCACTCCAAATTCGGGTTCAGGACGGGTGGGGAGTGCGCCACATATGTTGTACTCAAACGGACTTGGAGCTGCCAAACAAAGGAGAGACTCCAATACAAGGGCCACCTCTCCAAATGATGCTGTGCACGGAAGACTTCCAGGAGCTACTTTCAGAGATGGATCATCGTCAGAGGGATCAAACAAACTTCCACTGATCACTCAGCTGCAGAACATCTGAGATTGGGTGCCGGAGAGGTTGGTGCAAATGCACTTACAGATAAGTAAGAAGGGAGTGAGAGTAAAAGAGGTGGCCCGGTTGCAAAGCTTCCTGAGTGCTGAAGAGACCCAGCAGCCTCTTTCAGTCCAGGCTCTCCGTCTGTGCGAGCAGAGACTAATCGTTCGT
Source organism: Ara ararauna (assembly GCA_028858755.1). NCBI lineage: Eukaryota > Metazoa > Chordata > Aves > Psittaciformes > Psittacidae > Ara > Ara ararauna. The sequence continues at coordinate 21,944,276 of CM054380.1, forward strand.
ACACTCCAAACTCGGATTCAGGACGCCTGGGGAGTGCGCCACAGATGTTGTTCTCAAACGGACTTGGAGCTTGTAAACCAAGGAGCGATGGCAATGCAAGTGTCACCTTAGCAAATCGTGCTGTGTGCAGAAGAGAACCAGCTGGCTCTTTCAATCCTGGCTCTTCGTCTGTGCGAGCAGAGACCAATCGTTCGCGACACCAAACTCGGATTCAGGACGGCTGGGGAGTGCTCCACAGATGTTGTGCTCAAAAGGACTTGGAGCTGGCAAACAAGGGAGAGACTGCAATACAAGTGCCACTTCTCCGAAAGATGCTTTTTTTGAGGATTTCCAGGAGTTACTTTCAGACAAGGATCATCGTCAGAGGGAACAAACAAACTTGCTCTGCTCACTCAGCAGCAGGACGTCTGAGATTAGTTGCCGGAGAGGTTGGTGCAAATGCACTTTCAAAAAAGTAAGCAAAGAGTGACTGTAAAAGAGGTGGCCCGGTTGCAAAGCTTCCTGACTGCTGAAGAGATCCAGCAGCCTCTTTCAGTCCTGGCTCTTCGTCTGTGCGAGCAGAGACCATTCGTTTGTGCACTCCAAACTCGGGTTCAGGACGGGTGGGGAGTGCACCACATATGTTGTACTCAAACGGACTTGGAGCTGCCAAACAAACGAGAGACTCCAATACAAGTGCCACCTCTCCAAAAGATTTTGCGCACGGAAGACTTCCAGTAGGTACTTTCAGAGATGGATCATCGTCAGAGGGATCAAAAAAACTTGCTCTGATCACTCAGCAGCAGGACGTCTGAGATTGGGTGCCGGAGAGGTTGGTGCAAATGCATTTTCAAATAAGTAAGCAAAGAGTGACAGTAAAAGTTGTGGCCTGGTTGCAATTCCTGCGGTGAGCAGAAGAGAGCCAGCAGCCTCTTTCAGTCCTGGCTCTTCGTCTGTGAGGGCAGAGACCAATCGTGCGTGCACTCCAAACTCGGATTCAGGACGGCTGGGGAGAGAGCCAAAGATATGCTCTAACGGACTTGGAGCTGGAAAAACAAGGAGAGATGCAATGCAAGTGTCACCGTAGCAAATCCTGCTGATTGCAGAAGAGATCCAGCGGGCTCTTTCTGTCCTGGCTCTTCGTCTATGCGAGCAGAGACCAATCGTTCGTCCACTCCAAACTCGGATTCAGGAACCTGGGAAGTACACCACAGACGTTGTGATCAAATGGACTTGGAGCTGGCAAACAAAGGAGAGACCACAAAAGAAGTACCAACTCTCCGAAAGATGCTGTAGTGCAGATTTCCAGTAGCTACTTTCAGACATGGATCATCGTCAGAGGGATCAAACAAGCTTGCTCTGCTCACTCAGCTGCAGGACGTCTGAGATTAGTTGCCGGAGAGGTTGGTGCAAATGCACTTTCAAATAAGTAAGCAAGCAGTGTCAGTAAAAGATCTGAGCTGGTTGCAAAGCTTCCTGACTGCTGAAGAGATCCAGCAGGCTCTTTCAGCCCTGGCTCTTCGTCTGTGGGAGCAGAGTCCAATCATTCGTTCAAACACAGCTACAGGGCGGCCAGGAGAACATCCAAAGATGTTGTACTCAAAGGCACTTTGAGGTGGGAAAGCAAGGAGCGAGAGCAATGCAGGTGGCACCGTTGCAAAGCTTATTGTGTGCAGAAGACGTGCAGCTGCATCTTTCAGCCCTGCCTCTTTCTCACTGGGAGCAGAGTCCAATCATTCGTGCAAACGCAGCTACAGGACGGCCGGGAGCACAACCGATGCTGTTGTATTCAAATGCACTTTGAGGTGGGAAAGCAAGGAGAGAGAGCAATACAGGTGTCCCGGCTGCAAAGCTTACTGACTGCTGAAGAGATCCAGCAGCCTCTTTCAGACCTGGCTCTTCGTCTGTGTGAGCAGAGACCATTCCTTTGTGCACTCCAAACTCGGATTCAGGACGGCTGGGGAGTGCACCAGAGATGTGCTCAAACGGACTTGGAGCTGGCAAACAAAGGAGAGACTGCAATGCAAGTGTCACCGTAGCAAATCCTACTGTGTGCTGATGAGATCCTGCAGCCTCTTTCAGTCCTGGCTCTTCGTCTGTGCGAGCAGAGACCAATCCTTTGTGCACTCCAAACTCGGATTCAGGACGGCTGGGGAGTGCACCAGAGATGTGCTCAAACGGACTTGGAGCTGGCAAACAAAGGAGAGACTGCAATGCAAGTGTCACCGTAGCAAATCCTACTGTGTGGTGATGAGATCCTGCAGCCTCTTTCAGTCCTGGCTCTTCGTCTGTGCGAGCAGAGACCAATCGTTCGTACACTCCAAACTCGGATTCAGGACGGCTGGGGAGTGCACCAGAGATGTGCTCAAACGGACTTGGAGCTGGCAAACAAAGGAGAGACTGCAATACAAGTACCATCTCTCAGAAAGATGCTGTGTGCAGATTTCCAGTAGCTACTTTCGGGCGTGGATCATCGTCAGAGGGATCAAACAAGCTTGCTCTGCTCGCTCGGCAGCAGGACTCCTGAGATTAGTTGCCGGAGAGGTTGGTGCAAATGCACTTTCAAATAAGTAAGCAAGGAGTGACAGTAAAAGAGGTGGCCCAGTTGCAAAGCTTACTGACTGCTGAAGATATCCAGCAGGCTCTTTCAGTCCTGGCTCCTCGTCTCTGCGAGCAGAGACCAATCGTTCGTTCACTCCAAATTCGGGTTCAGGACGGGTGAGGAGTGCACCACATATGTTGTACTCAAACGGACTTGGAGCTGCCAAACAAAGGAGAGACTCCAATACAAGGGCCACCTCTCCAAATGATGCTGTGCACGGAAGACTTCCAGGAGCTACTTTCAGAGATGGATCATCGTCAGAGGGATCAAACAAACTTCCACTGATCACTCAGCTGCAGAACATCTGAGATTGGGTGCCGGAGAGGTTGGTGCAAATGCACTTACAGATAAGTAAGAAGGGAGTGAGAGTAAAAGAGGTGGCCCGGTTGCAAAGCTTCCTGAGTGCTGAAGAGACCCAGCAGCCTCTTTCAGTCCAGGCTCTCCGTCTGTGCGAGCAGAGACTAATCGTTCGTACACTCCAAACTCGGATTCAGGACGCCTGGGGAGTGCGCCACAGATGTTGTTCTCAAACGGACTTGGAGCTTGTAAACCAAGGAGCGATGGCAATGCAAGTGTCACCTTAGCAAATCGTGCTGTGTGCAGAAGAGAACCAGCTGGCTCTTTCAATCCTGGCTCTTCGTCTGTGCGAGCAGAGACCAATCGTTCGCGACACCAAACTCGGATTCAGGACGGCTGGGGAGTGCTCCACAGATGTTGTGCTCAAAAGGACTTGGAGCTGGCAAACAAGGGAGAGACTGCAATACAAGTGCCACTTCTCCGAAAGATGCTTTTTTTGAGGATTTCCAGGAGTTACTTTCAGACAAGGATCATCGTCAGAGGGAACAAACAAACTTGCTCTGCTCACTCAGCAGCAGGACGTCTGAGATTAGTTGCCGGAGAGGTTGGTGCAAATGCACTTTCAAAAAAGTAAGCAAAGAGTGACTGTAAAAGAGGTGGCCCGGTTGCAAAGCTTCCTGACTGCTGAAGAGATCCAGCAGCCTCTTTCAGTCCTGGCTCTTCGTCTGTGCGAGCAGAGACCATTCGTTTGTGCACTCCAAACTCGGGTTCAGGACGGGTGGGGAGTGCACCACATATGTTGTACTCAAACGGACTTGGAGCTGCCAAACAAACGAGAGACTCCAATACAAGTGCCACCTCTCCAAAAGATTTTGCGCACGGAAGACTTCCAGTAGGTACTTTCAGAGATGGATCATCGTCAGAGGGATCAAAAAAACTTGCTCTGATCACTCAGCAGCAGGACGTCTGAGATTGGGTGCCGGAGAGGTTGGTGCAAATGCATTTTCAAATAAGTAAGCAAAGAGTGACAGTAAAAGTTGTGGCCTGGTTGCAATTCCTGCGGTGAGCAGAAGAGAGCCAGCAGCCTCTTTCAGTCCTGGCTCTTCGTCTGTGAGGGCAGAGACCAATCGTGCGTGCACTCCAAACTCGGATTCAGGACGGCTGGGGAGAGAGCCAAAGATATGCTCTAACGGACTTGGAGCTGGAAAAACAAGGAGAGATGCAATGCAAGTGTCACCGTAGCAAATCCTGCTGATTGCAGAAGAGATCCAGCGGGCTCTTTCTGTCCTGGCTCTTCGTCTATGCGAGCAGAGACCAATCGTTCGTCCACTCCAAACTCGGATTCAGGACGGCTGGGAAGTACACCACAGACGTTGTGATCACATGGACTTGGAGCTGGCAAACAAAGGAGAGACCACAAAAGAAGTACCAACTCTCCGAAAGATGCTGTAGTGCAGATTTCCAGTAGCTACTTTCAGACATGGATCATCGTCAGAGGGATCAAACAAGCTTGCTCTGCTCACTCAGCTGCAGGATGTCTGAGATTAGTTGCCGGAGAGGTTGGTGCAAATGCACTTTCAAATAAGTAAGCAAGCAGTGTCAGTAAAAGATCTGAGCTGGTTGCAAAGCTTCCTGACTGCTGAAGAGATCCAGCAGGCTCTTTCAGCCCTGGCTCTTCGTCTGTGGGAGCAGAGTCCAATCATTCGTTCAAACACAGCTACAGGGCGGCCAGGAGAACATCCAAAGATGTTGTACTCAAAGGCACTTTGAGGTGGGAAAGCAAGGAGCGAGAGCAATGCAGGTGGCACCGTTGCAAAGCTTATTGTGTGCAGAAGACGTGCAGCTGCATCTTTCAGCCCTGCCTCTTTCTCACTGGGAGCAGAGTCCAATCATTCGTGCAAACGCAGCTACAGGACGGCCGGGAGCACAACCGATGCTGTTGTATTCAAATGCACTTTGAGGTGGGAAAGCAAGGAGAGAGAGCAATACAGGTGTCCCGGCTGCAAAGCTTACTGACTGCTGAAGAGATCCAGCAGCCTCTTTCAGACCTGGCTCTTCGTCTGTGTGAGCAGAGACCATTCCTTTGTGCACTCCAAACTCGGATTCAGGACGGCTGGGGAGTGCACCAGAGATGTGCTCAAACGGACTTGGAGCTGGCAAACAAAGGAGAGACTGCAATGCAAGTGTCACCGTAGCAAATCCTACTGTGTGCTGATGAGATCCTGCAGCCTCTTTCAGTCCTGGCTCTTCGTCTGTGCGAGCAGAGACCAATCGTTCGTACACTCCAAACTCGGATTCAGGACGGCTGGGGAGTGCACCAGAGATGTGCTCAAACGGACTTGGAGCTGGCAAACAAAGGAGAGACTGCAATACAAGTACCATCTCTCAGAAAGATGCTGTGTGCAGATTTCCAGTAGCTACTTTCGGACGTGGATCATCATCAGAGGGATCAAACAAGCTTGCTCTGCTCGCTCGGCAGCAGGACTCCTGAGATTAGTTGCCGGAGAGGTTGGTGCAAATGCACTTTCAAATAAGTAAGCAAGGAGTGACAGTAAAAGAGGTGGCCCAGTTGCAAAGCTTACTGACGGCTGAAGATATCCAGCAGGCTCTTTCAGTCCTGGCTCCTCGTCTCTGCGAGCAGAGACCAATCGTTCGTTCACTCCAAATTCGGGTTCAGGACGGGTGGGGAGTGCGCCACATATGTTGTACTCAAACGGACTTGGAGCTGCCAAAGAAACGAGAGACTCCAATACAAGTGCCACCTCTCCAAAAGATTTTGCGCACGGAAGACTTCCAGTAGGTACTTTCAGAGATGGATCATCGTCAGAGGGATCAAAAAAACTTGCTCTGATCACTCAGCAGCAGGACGTCTGAGATTGGGTGCCGGAGAGGTTGGTGCAAATGCATTTTCAAATAAGTAAGCAATTAGTGTCAGAAAAAGTTGTGGCCTGGTTGCAATTCCTGCGGTGAGCAGAAGAGATCCAGCAGCCTCTTTCAGTCCTGGCTCTTCGTCCGTGAGGGCAGAGACCAATCGTTCGTGCACTCCAAACTCGGATTCAGGACGTCTGGGAAGTACACCACAGATGTTGTGATCAAATGGACTCGGAGCTGGCAAACAAAGGAGAGACCACAAAAGAAGTACCAACTCTCCAAAAGATGCTGTAGTGCAGATTTCCAGTAGCTACTTTCAGACATGGATCATCGTCAGAGGGATCAAACAAGCTTGCTCTGCTCACTCAGCTGCAGGATGTCTGAGATTAGTTGCCGGAGAGGTTGGTGCAAATGCACTTTCAAATGAGTAAGCAAGGAGTGTCAGTAAAAGATTTGAGCTGGTTGCAAAGCTTCCTGACTGCTGAAGAGATCCAGCAGGCTCTTTCAGCCCTGGCTCTTCGTCTGTGGGAGCAGAGTCCAATCATTCGTTCAAACACAGCTACAGGGCGGCCAGGAGAACATCCAAAGATGTTGTACTCAAAGGCACTTTGAGGTGGGAAAGCAAGGAGCGAGAGCAATGCAGGTGGCACCGTTGCAAAGCTTATTGTGTGCAGAAGACGTGCAGCTGCATCTTTCAGCCCTGCCTCTTTCTCACTGGGAGCAGAGTCCAATCATTCGTGCAAACGCAGCTACAGGACGGCCGGGAGCACAACCGATGCTGTTGTATTCAAATGCACTTTGCGGTGGGAAAGCAAGGAGCGAGAGCAATACAGGTGTCCCGGCTGCAAAGCTTACTGACTGCTGAGGAGATCCAGCAGCCTCTTTCAGTCCTGGCTCTTCGTCTGTGCGAGCAGAGACCAATCGTTCGTACACTCCAAACTCGGATTCAGGACGGCTGGGGAGTGCACCAGAGATGTGCTCAAACGGACTTGGAGTTGGCAAACAAAGGAGAGACTGCAATGCAAGTGTCACCGTAGCAAATCCTATTGTGTGGTGATGAGATCCTGCAGCCTCTTTCAGTCCTGGCTCTTCGTCTGTGCGAACAGAGACCAATCGTTCGTACACTCGAAACTCGGATTCAGGACAGCTGGGGAGTGCACCAGAGATATGCTCAAACGGACTTGGAGCTGGCAAACAAAGGAGAGACTGCAATACAAGTACCATCTCTCAGAAAGATGCTGTGTGCAGATTTCCAGTAGCTACTTTCGGATGTGGATCATCATCAGAGGGATCAAACAAGCTTGCTCTGCTCGCTCGGCAGCAGGACTCCTAAGATTAGTCGCCGTAGAGGTTGGTGCAAATGCACTTTCAAATAAGTAAGCAAGGAGTGACAGTAAAAGAGGTGGCCCGGTTGCAATTCCTGCGGTGAGCAGAATAGATCCAGCAGACTCTTTCAGTCCTGGCTCTTCGTCTGTGCGAGCAGAGACCATTCCTTTGGGCACTCCAAACTCGGATTCAGGAAGGCTGGGGAGTGCACCTGAGATGTTGTACTCAAACGGACATTGAGCTGGCAAACCAAGGAGCGACTGCACTGAAAGTGGCAGTGTAGCAAATGCTGCTGCGTGCAGAAGAGATCCAGCAGCCTCTTTCAGACCTGGCCCTTCGTCTGTGCGAGCAGAGACCAATCGTTCGTGCACTCCAAACTCGGATTCAGGACGGCTGGGGAGTGCACCAGAGATGTGCTCAAACGGACTTGGAGTTGGCAAACAAAGGAGAGACTGCAATGCAAGTGTCACCGTAGCAAATCCTACTGTGTGGTGATGAGATCCTGCAGCCTCTTTCAGTCCTGGCTCTTCGTCTGTGCGAGCAGAGACCAATCGTTCGTACACTCCAAACTCGGATTCAGGACGGCTGGGGAGTGCACCAGAGATGTGCTCAAACGGACTTGGAGCTGGCAAACAAAGGAGAGACTGCAATACAAGTACCATCTCTCAGAAAGATGCTGTGTGCAGATTTCCAGTAGCTACTTTCGGGCGTGGATCATCGTCAGAGGGATCAAACAAGCTTGCTCTGCTCGCTCGGCAGCATTACTCCTGAGCTTAGTTGCCGGAGAGGTTGGTGCAAATGCACTTTCAAATAAGTAAGCAAGGAGTGACAGTAAAAGAGGTGGCCCAGTTGCAAAGCTTACTGACTGCTGAAGATATCCAGCAGGCTCTTTCAGTCCTGGCTCCTCGTCTCTGCGAGCAGAGACCAATCGTTCGTTCACTCCAAATTCGGGTTCAGGACGGGTGGGGAGTGCACCACATATGTTGTACTCAAACGGACTTGGAGCTGCCAAACAAAGGAGAGACTGCAATGCAAGTGCCACCTCTCCAAATGATGCCGTGCACGGAAGACTTCCAGGAGCTACTTTCAGAGATGGATCATCGTCAGAGGGATCAAAAAAACTTGCTCTGATCACTCAGCAGCAGGACGTCTGAGATTGGGTGCCGGAGAGGTTGGTGCAAATGCATTTTCAAATAAGTAAGCAAAGAGTGACAGTAAAAGTTGTGGCCTGGTTGCAATTCCTGCGGTGAGCAGAAGAGATCCAGCAGCCTCTTTCAGTCCTGGCTCTTCGTCTGTGAGGGCAGAGACCAATCGTTCGTGCACTCCAAACTCAGGACGGCTGGGGAGAGCACCAAAGATATGCTCTAACGGACTTGGAGCTGGAAAAACAAGGAGAGACTGCAATGCAAGTGTCACCGTAGCAAATCCTGCTGATTGCAGAAGAGATCCAGCGGGCTCTTCCTGTCCTGGCTCTTCGTCTATGCGAGCAGAGACCAATCGTTCGTCCACTCCAAGCTCGGATTCAGGAAGGCTGGGAAGTACACCACAGACGTTGTGATCAAATGGACTTGGAGCTGGCAAACAAAGGAGAGACCACAAAAGAAGTATCAACTCTCCGAAAGATGCTGTAGTGCAGATTTCCAGTAGCTACTTTCAGACATGGATCATCGTCAGAGGGATCAAACAAGCTTGCTCTGCTCACTCAGCTGCAGGACGTCTGAGATTAGTTGCCGGAGAGGTTGGTGCAAATGCACTTTCAAATAAGTAAGCAAGCAGTGTCAGTAAAAGATCTGAGCTGGTTGCAAAGCTTCCTGACTGCTGAAGAGATCCAGCAGGCTCTTTCAGCCCTGGCTCTTCGTCTGTGGGAGCAGAGTCCAATCATTCGTTCAAACACAGCTACAGGGCGGCCAGGAGAACATCCAAAGATGTTGTACTCAAAGGCACTTTGAGGTGGGAAAGCAAGGAGCGAGAGCAATGCAGGTGGCACCGTTGCAAAGCTTATTGTGTGCAGAAGACGTGCAGCTGCATCTTTCAGCCCTGCCTCTTTCTCACTGGGAGCAGAGTCCAATCATTCGTGCAAACGCAGCTACAGGACGGCCGGGAGCACAACCGATGCTGTTGTATTCAAATGCACTTTGAGGTGGGAAAGCAAGGAGAGAGAGCAATACAGGTGTCCCGGCTGCAAAGCTTACTGACTGCTGAAGAGATCCAGCAGCCTCTTTCAGACCTGGCTCTTCGTCTGTGTGAGCAGAGACCATTCCTTTGTGCACTCCAAACTCGGATTCAGGACGGCTGGGGAGTGCACCAGAGATGTGCTCAAACGGACTTGGAGCTGGCAAACAAAGGAGAGACTGCAATGCAAGTGTCACCGTAGCAAATCCTACTGTGTGGTGATGAGATCCTGCAGCCTCTTTCAGTCCTGGCTCTTCGTCTGTGCGAGCAGAGACCAATCGTTCGTACACTCCAAACTCGGATTCAGGACGGCTGGGGAGTGCACCAGAGATGTGCTCAAACGGACTTGGAGCTGGCAAACAAAGGAGAGACTGCAATACAAGTACCATCTCTCAGAAAGATGCTGTGTGCAGATTTCCAGTAGCTACTTTCGGGCGTGGATCATCGTCAGAGGGATCAAACAAGCTTGCTCTGCTCGCTCGGCAGCAGGACTCCTGAGATTAGTTGCCGGAGAGGTTGGTGCAAATGCACTTTCAAATAAGTAAGCAAGGAGTGACAGTAAAAGAGGTGGCCCAGTTGCAAAGCTTACTGACTGCTGAAGATATCCAGCAGGCTCTTTCAGTCCTGGCTCCTCGTCTCTGCGAGCAGAGACCAATCGTTCGTTCACTCCAAATTCGGGTTCAGGACGGGTGGGGAGTGCACCACATATGTTGTACTCAAACGGACTTGGAGCTGCCAAACAAAGGAGAGACTGCAATGCAAGTGCCACCTCTCCAAATGATGCCGTGCACGGAAGACTTCCAGGAGCTACTTTCAGAGATGGATCATCGTCAGAGGGATCAAAAAAACTTGCTCTGATCACTCAGCAGCAGGACGTCTGAGATTGGGTGCCGGAGAGGTTGGTGCAAATGCATTTTCAAATAAGTAAGCAAAGAGTGACAGTAAAAGTTGTGGCCTGGTTGCAATTCCTGCGGTGAGCAGAAGAGATCCAGCAGCCTCTTTCAGTCCTGGCTCTTCGTCTGTGAGGGCAGAGACCAATCGTTCGTGCACTCCAAACTCGGATTCAGGACGGCTGGGGAGAGCACCAAAGATATGCTCTAACGGACTTGGAGCTGGAAAAACAAGGAGAGACTGCAATGCAAGTGTCACCGTAGCAAATCCTGCTGATTGCAGAAGAGATCCAGCGGGCTCTTCCTGTCCTGGCTCTTCGTCTATGCGAGCAGAGACCAATCGTTCGTCCACTCCAAGCTCGGATTCAGGAAGGCTGGGAAGTACACCACAGACGTTGTGATCAAATGGACTTGGAGCTGGCAAACAAAGGAGAGACCACAAAAGAAGTATCAACTCTCCGAAAGATGCTGTAGTGCAGATTTCCAGTAGCTACTTTCAGACATGGATCATCGTCAGAGGGATCAAACAAGCTTGCTCTGCTCACACAGCTGCAGGACGTCTGAGATTAGTTGCCGGAGAGGTTGGTGCAAATGCACTTTCAAATAAGTAAGCAAGCAGTGTCAGTAAAAGATCTGAGCTGGTTGCAAAGCTTCCTGACTGCTGAAGAGATCCAGCAGGCTCTTTCAGCCCTGGCTCTTCGTCTGTGGGAGCAGAGTCCAATCATTCGTTCAAACACAGCTACAGGGCGGCCAGGAGAACATCCAAAGATGTTGTACTCAAAGGCACTTTGAGGTGGGAAAGCAAGGAGCGAGAGCAATGCAGGTGGCACCGTTGCAAAGCTTATTGTGTGCAGAAGACGTGCAGCTGCATCTTTCAGCCCTGCCTCTTTCTCACTGGGAGCAGAGTCCAATCATTCGTGCAAACGCAGCTACAGGACGGCCGGGAGCACAACCGATGCTGTTGTATTCAAATGCACTTTGAGGTGGGAAAGCAAGGAGAGAGAGCAATACAGGTGTCCCGGCTGCAAAGCTTACTGACTGCTGAAGAGATCCAGCAGCCTCTTTCAGACCTGGCTCTTCGTCTGTGTGAGCAGAGACCAATCCTTTGTGCACTCCAAACTCGGATTCAGGACGGCTGGGGAGTGCACCAGAGATGTGCTCAAACGGACTTGGAGCTGGCAAACAAAGGAGAGACTGCAATGCAAGTGTCACCGTAGCAAATCCTACTGTGTGCTGATGAGATCCTGCAGCCTCTTTCAGTCCTGGCTCTTCGTCTGTGCGAGCAGAGACCAATCGTTCGTACACTCCAAACTCGGATTCAGGACGGCTGGGGAGTGCACCAGAGATGTGCTCAAACGGACTTGGAGCTGGCAAACAAAGGAGAGACTGCAATACAAGTACCATCTCTCAGAAAGATGCTGTGTGCAGATTTCCAGTAGCTACTTTCGGGCGTGGATCATCGTCAGAGGGATCAAACAAGCTTGCTCTGCTCGCTCGGCAGCAGGACTCCTGAGATTAGTTGCCGGAGAGGTTGGTGCAAATGCACTTTCAAATAAGTAAGCAAGGAGTGACAGTAAAAGAGGTGGCCCAGTTGCAAAGCTTACTGACTGCTGAAGATATCCAGCAGGCTCTTTCAGTCCTGGCTCCTCGTCTCTGCGAGCAGAGACCAATCGTTCGTTCACTCCAAATTCGGGTTCAGGACGGGTGAGGAGTGCACCACATATGTTGTACTCAAACGGACTTGGAGCTGCCAAACAAAGGAGAGACTCCAATACAAGGGCCACCTCTCCAAATGATGCTGTGCACGGAAGACTTCCAGGAGCTACTTTCAGAGATGGATCATCGTCAGAGGGATCAAACAAACTTCCACTGATCACTCAGCTGCAGAACATCTGAGATTGGGTGCCGGAGAGGTTGGTGCAAATGCACTTACAGATAAGTAAGAAGGGAGTGAGAGTAAAAGAGGTGGCCCGGTTGCAAAGCTTCCTGAGTGCTGAAGAGACCCAGCAGCCTCTTTCAGTCCAGGCTCTCCGTCTGTGCGAGCAGAGACTAATCGTTCGTACACTCCAAACTCGGATTCAGGACGCCTGGGGAGTGCGCCACAGATGTTGTTCTCAAACGGACTTGGAGCTTGTAAACCAAGGAGCGATGGCAATGCAAGTGTCACCTTAGCAAATCGTGCTGTGTGCAGAAGAGAACCAGCTGGCTCTTTCAATCCTGGCTCTTCGTCTGTGCGAGCAGAGACCAATCGTTCGCGACACCAAACTCGGATTCAGGACGGCTAGGGAGTGCTCCACAGATGTTGTGCTCAAAAGGACTTGGAGCTGGCAAACAAGGGAGAGACTGCAATACAAGTGCCACTTCTCCGAAAGATGCTTTTTTTGAGGATTTCCAGGAGTTACTTTCAGACAAGGATCATCGTCAGAGGGAACAAACAAACTTGCTCTGCTCACTCAGCAGCAGGACGTCTGAGATTAGTTGCCGGAGAGGTTGGTGCAAATGCACTTTCAAAAAAGTAAGCAAAGAGTGACTGTAAAAGAGGTGGCCCGGTTGCAAAGCTTCCTGACTGCTGAAGAGATCCAGCAGCCTCTTTCAGTCCTGGCTCTTCGTCTGTGCGAGCAGAGACCATTCGTTTGTGCACTCCAAACTCGGGTTCAGGACGGGTGGGGAGTGCACCACATATGTTGTACTCAAACGGACTTGGAGCTGCCAAACAAACGAGAGACTCCAATACAAGTGCCACCTCTCCAAAAGATTTTGCGCACGGAAGACTTCCAGTAGGTACTTTCAGAGATGGATCATCGTCAGAGGGATCAAAAAAACTTGCTCTGATCACTCAGCAGCAGGACGTCTGAGATTGGGTGCCGGAGAGGTTGGTGCAAATGCATTTTCAAATAAGTAAGCAAAGAGTGACAGTAAAAGTTGTGGCCTGGTTGCAATTCCTGCGGTGAGCAGAAGAGAGCCAGCAGCCTCTTTCAGTCCTGGCTCTTCGTCTGTGAGGGCAGAGACCAATCGTGCGTGCACTCCAAACTCGGATTCAGGACGGCTGGGGAGAGAGCCAAAGATATGCTCTAACGGACTTGGAGCTGGAAAAACAAGGAGAGATGCAATGCAAGTGTCACCGTAGCAAATCCTGCTGATTGCAGAAGAGATCCAGCGGGCTCTTTCTGTCCTGGCTCTTCGTCTATGCGAGCAGAGACCAATCGTTCGTCCACTCCAAACTCGGATTCAGGAACCTGGGAAGTACACCACAGACGTTGTGATCACATGGACTTGGAGCTGGCAAACAAAGGAGAGACCACAAAAGAAGTACCAACTCTCCGAAAGATGCTGTAGTGCAGATTTCCAGTAGCTACTTTCAGACATGGATCATCGTCAGAGGGATCAAACAAGCTTGCTCTGCTCACTCAGCTGCAGGATGTCTGAGATTAGTTGCCGGAGAGGTTGGTGCAAATGCACTTTCAAATAAGTAAGCAAGCAGTGTCAGTAAAAGATCTGAGCTGGTTGCAAAGCTTCCTGACTGCTGAAGAGATCCAGCAGGCTCTTTCAGCCCTGGCTCTTCGTCTGTGGGAGCAGAGTCCAATCATTCGTTCAAACACAGCTACAGGGCGGCCAGGAGAACATCCAAAGATGTTGTACTCAAAGGCACTTTGAGGTGGGAAAGCAAGGAGCGAGAGCAATGCAGGTGGCACCGTTGCAAAGCTTATTGTGTGCAGAAGACGTGCAGCTGCATCTTTCAGCCCTGCCTCTTTCTCACTGGGAGCAGAGTCCAATCATTCGTGCAAACGCAGCTACAGGACGGCCGGGAGCACAACCGATGCTGTTGTATTCAAATGCACTTTGAGGTGGGAAAGCAAGGAGAGAGAGCAATACAGGTGTCCCGGCTGCAAAGCTTACTGACTGCTGAAGAGATCCAGCAGCCTCTTTCAGACCTGGCTCTTCGTCTGTGTGAGCAGAGACCATTCCTTTGTGCACTCCAAACTCGGATTCAGGACGGCTGGGGAGTGCACCAGAGATGTGCTCAAACGGACTTGGAGCTGGCAAACAAAGGAGAGACTGCAATGCAAGTGTCACCGTAGCAAATCCTACTGTGTGGTGATGAGATCCTGCAGCCTCTTTCAGTCCTGGCTCTTCGTCTGTGCGAGCAGAGACCAATCGTTCGTACACTCCAAACTCGGATTCAGGACGGCTGGGGAGTGCACCAGAGATGTGCTCAAACGGACTTGGAGCTGGCAAACAAAGGAGAGACTGCAATACAAGTACCATCTCTCAGAAAGATGCTGTGTGCAGATTTCCAGTAGCTACTTTCGGGCGTGGATCATCGTCAGAGGGATCAAACAAGCTTGCTCTGCTCGCTCGGCAGCAGGACTCCTGAGATTAGTTGCCGGAGAGGTTGGTGCAAATGCACTTTCAAATAAGTAAGCAAGGAGTGACAGTAAAAGAGGTGGCCCAGTTGCAAAGCTTACTGACTGCTGAAGATATCCAGCAGGCTCTTTCAGTCCTGGCTCCTCGTCTCTGCGAGCAGAGACCAATCGTTCGTTCACTCCAAATTCGGGTTCAGGACGGGTGAGGAGTGCACCACATATGTTGTACTCAAACGGACTTGGAGCTGCCAAACAAAGGAGAGACTCCAATACAAGGGCCACCTCTCCAAATGATGCTGTGCACGGAAGACTTCCAGGAGCTACTTTCAGAGATGGATCATCGTCAGAGGGATCAAACAAACTTCCACTGATCACTCAGCTGCAGAACATCTGAGATTGGGTGCCGGAGAGGTTGGTGCAAATGCACTTACAGATAAGTAAGAAGGGAGTGAGAGTAAAAGAGGTGGCCCGGTTGCAAAGCTTCCTGAGTGCTGAAGAGACCCAGCAGCCTCTTTCAGTCCAGGCTCTCCGTCTGTGCGAGCAGAGACTAATCGTTCGTACACTCCAAACTCGGATTCAGGACGCCTGGGGAGTGCGCCACAGATGTTGTTCTCAAACGGACTTGGAGCTTGTAAACCAAGGAGCGATGGCAATGCAAGTGTCACCTTAGCAAATCGTGCTGTGTGCAGAAGAGAACCAGCTGGCTCTTTCAATCCTGGCTCTTCGTCTGTGCGAGCAGAGACCAATCGTTCGCGACACCAAACTCGGATTCAGGACGGCTGGGGAGTGCTCCACAGATGTTGTGCTCAAAAGGACTTGGAGCTGGCAAACAAGGGAGAGACTGCAATACAAGTGCCACTTCTCCGAAAGATGCTTTTTTTGAGGATTTCCAGGAGTTACTTTCAGACAAGGATCATCGTCAGAGGGAACAAACAAACTTGCTCTGCTCACTCAGCAGCAGGACGTCTGAGATTAGTTGCCGGAGAGGTTGGTGCAAATGCACTTTCAAAAAAGTAAGCAAAGAGTGACTGTAAAAGAGGTGGCCCGGTTGCAAAGCTTCCTGACTGCTGAAGAGATCCAGCAGCCTCTTTCAGTCCTGGCTCTTCGTCTGTGCGAGCAGAGACCATTCGTTTGTGCACTCCAAACTCGGGTTCAGGACGGGTGGGGAGTGCACCACATATGTTGTACTCAAACGGACTTGGAGCTGCCAAACAAACGAGAGACTCCAATACAAGTGCCACCTCTCCAAAAGATTTTGCGCACGGAAGACTTCCAGTAGGTACTTTCAGAGATGGATCATCGTCAGAGGGATCAAAAAAACTTGCTCTGATCACTCAGCAGCAGGACGTCTGAGATTGGGTGCCGGAGAGGTTGGTGCAAATGCATTTTCAAATAAGTAAGCAAAGAGTGACAGTAAAAGTTGTGGCCTGGTTGCAATTCCTGCGGTGAGCAGAAGAGAGCCAGCAGCCTCTTTCAGTCCTGGCTCTTCGTCTGTGAGGGCAGAGACCAATCGTGCGTGCACTCCAAACTCGGATTCAGGACGGCTGGGGAGAGAGCCAAAGATATGCTCTAACGGACTTGGAGCTGGAAAAACAAGGAGAGATGCAATGCAAGTGTCACCGTAGCAAATCCTGCTGATTGCAGAAGAGATCCAGCGGGCTCTTTCTGTCCTGGCTCTTCGTCTATGCGAGCAGAGACCAATCGTTCGTCCACTCCAAACTCGGATTCAGGAACCTGGGAAGTACACCACAGACGTTGTGATCACATGGACTTGGAGCTGGCAAACAAAGGAGAGACCACAAAAGAAGTACCAACTCTCCGAAAGATGCTGTAGTGCAGATTTCCAGTAGCTACTTTCAGACATGGATCATCGTCAGAGGGATCAAACAAGCTTGCTCTGCTCACTCAGCTGCAGGATGTCTGAGATTAGTTGCCGGAGAGGTTGGTGCAAATGCACTTTCAAATAAGTAAGCAAGCAGTGTCAGTAAAAGATCTGAGCTGGTTGCAAAGCTTCCTGACTGCTGAAGAGATCCAGCAGGCTCTTTCAGCCCTGGCTCTTCGTCTGTGGGAGCAGAGTCCAATCATTCGTTCAAACACAGCTACAGGGCGGCCAGGAGAACATCCAAAGATGTTGTACTCAAAGGCACTTTGAGGTGGGAAAGCAAGGAGCGAGAGCAATGCAGGTGGCACCGTTGCAAAGCTTATTGTGTGCAGAAGACGTGCAGCTGCATCTTTCAGCCCTGCCTCTTTCTCACTGGGAGCAGAGTCCAATCATTCGTGCAAACGCAGCTACAGGACGGCCGGGAGCACAACCGATGCTGTTGTATTCAAATGCACTTTGAGGTGGGAAAGCAAGGAGAGAGAGCAATACAGGTGTCCCGGCTGCAAAGCTTACTGACTGCTGAAGAGATCCAGCAGCCTCTTTCAGACCTGGCTCTTCGTCTGTGTGAGCAGAGACCATTCCTTTGTGCACTCCAAACTCGGATTCAGGACGGCTGGGGAGTGCACCAGAGATGTGCTCAAACGGACTTGGAGCTGGCAAACAAAGGAGAGACTGCAATGCAAGTGTCACCGTAGCAAATCCTACTGTGTGGTGATGAGATCCTGCAGCCTCTTTCAGTCCTGGCTCTTCGTCTGTGCGAGCAGAGACCAATCGTTCGTACACTCCAAACTCGGATTCAGGACGGCTGGGGAGTGCACCAGAGATGTGCTCAAACGGACTTGGAGCTGGCAAACAAAGGAGAGACTGCAATACAAGTACCATCTCTCAGAAAGATGCTGTGTGCAGATTTCCAGTAGCTACTTTCGGGCGTGGATCATCGTCAGAGGGATCAAACAAGCTTGCTCTGCTCGCTCGGCAGCAGGACTCCTGAGATTAGTTGCCGGAGAGGTTGG
Organism: Ara ararauna; assembly: GCA_028858755.1. Lineage (NCBI taxonomy): Eukaryota > Metazoa > Chordata > Aves > Psittaciformes > Psittacidae > Ara > Ara ararauna. The sequence continues at coordinate 21,961,672 of CM054380.1, forward strand.
TGCAAATGCACTTTCAAATAAGTAAGCAAGGAGTGACAGTAAAAGAGGTGGCCCAGTTGCAAAGCTTACTGACTGCTGAAGATATCCAGCAGGCTCTTTCAGTCCTGGCTCCTCGTCTCTGCGAGCAGAGACCAATCGTTCGTTCACTCCAAATTCGGGTTCAGGACGGGTGAGGAGTGCACCACATATGTTGTACTCAAACGGACTTGGAGCTGCCAAACAAAGGAGAGACTCCAATACAAGGGCCACCTCTCCAAATGATGCTGTGCACGGAAGACTTCCAGGAGCTACTTTCAGAGATGGATCATCGTCAGAGGGATCAAACAAACTTCCACTGATCACTCAGCTGCAGAACATCTGAGATTGGGTGCCGGAGAGGTTGGTGCAAATGCACTTACAGATAAGTAAGAAGGGAGTGAGAGTAAAAGAGGTGGCCCGGTTGCAAAGCTTCCTGAGTGCTGAAGAGACCCAGCAGCCTCTTTCAGTCCAGGCTCTCCGTCTGTGCGAGCAGAGACTAATCGTTCGTACACTCCAAACTCGGATTCAGGACGCCTGGGGAGTGCGCCACAGATGTTGTTCTCAAACGGACTTGGAGCTTGTAAACCAAGGAGCGATGGCAATGCAAGTGTCACCTTAGCAAATCGTGCTGTGTGCAGAAGAGAACCAGCTGGCTCTTTCAATCCTGGCTCTTCGTCTGTGCGAGCAGAGACCAATCGTTCGCGACACCAAACTCGGATTCAGGACGGCTGGGGAGTGCTCCACAGATGTTGTGCTCAAAAGGACTTGGAGCTGGCAAACAAGGGAGAGACTGCAATACAAGTGCCACTTCTCCGAAAGATGCTTTTTTTGAGGATTTCCAGGAGTTACTTTCAGACAAGGATCATCGTCAGAGGGAACAAACAAACTTGCTCTGCTCACTCAGCAGCAGGACGTCTGAGATTAGTTGCCGGAGAGGTTGGTGCAAATGCACTTTCAAAAAAGTAAGCAAAGAGTGACTGTAAAAGAGGTGGCCCGGTTGCAAAGCTTCCTGACTGCTGAAGAGATCCAGCAGCCTCTTTCAGTCCTGGCTCTTCGTCTGTGCGAGCAGAGACCATTCGTTTGTGCACTCCAAACTCGGGTTCAGGACGGGTGGGGAGTGCACCACATATGTTGTACTCAAACGGACTTGGAGCTGCCAAACAAACGAGAGACTCCAATACAAGTGCCACCTCTCCAAAAGATTTTGCGCACGGAAGACTTCCAGTAGGTACTTTCAGAGATGGATCATCGTCAGAGGGATCAAAAAAACTTGCTCTGATCACTCAGCAGCAGGACGTCTGAGATTGGGTGCCGGAGAGGTTGGTGCAAATGCATTTTCAAATAAGTAAGCAAAGAGTGACAGTAAAAGTTGTGGCCTGGTTGCAATTCCTGCGGTGAGCAGAAGAGAGCCAGCAGCCTCTTTCAGTCCTGGCTCTTCGTCTGTGAGGGCAGAGACCAATCGTGCGTGCACTCCAAACTCGGATTCAGGACGGCTGGGGAGAGAGCCAAAGATATGCTCTAACGGACTTGGAGCTGGAAAAACAAGGAGAGATGCAATGCAAGTGTCACCGTAGCAAATCCTGCTGATTGCAGAAGAGATCCAGCGGGCTCTTTCTGTCCTGGCTCTTCGTCTATGCGAGCAGAGACCAATCGTTCGTCCACTCCAAACTCGGATTCAGGAACCTGGGAAGTACACCACAGACGTTGTGATCACATGGACTTGGAGCTGGCAAACAAAGGAGAGACCACAAAAGAAGTACCAACTCTCCGAAAGATGCTGTAGTGCAGATTTCCAGTAGCTACTTTCAGACATGGATCATCGTCAGAGGGATCAAACAAGCTTGCTCTGCTCACTCAGCTGCAGGATGTCTGAGATTAGTTGCCGGAGAGGTTGGTGCAAATGCACTTTCAAATAAGTAAGCAAGCAGTGTCAGTAAAAGATCTGAGCTGGTTGCAAAGCTTCCTGACTGCTGAAGAGATCCAGCAGGCTCTTTCAGCCCTGGCTCTTCGTCTGTGGGAGCAGAGTCCAATCATTCGTTCAAACACAGCTACAGGGCGGCCAGGAGAACATCCAAAGATGTTGTACTCAAAGGCACTTTGAGGTGGGAAAGCAAGGAGCGAGAGCAATGCAGGTGGCACCGTTGCAAAGCTTATTGTGTGCAGAAGACGTGCAGCTGCATCTTTCAGCCCTGCCTCTTTCTCACTGGGAGCAGAGTCCAATCATTCGTGCAAACGCAGCTACAGGACGGCCGGGAGCACAACCGATGCTGTTGTATTCAAATGCACTTTGAGGTGGGAAAGCAAGGAGAGAGAGCAATACAGGTGTCCCGGCTGCAAAGCTTACTGACTGCTGAAGAGATCCAGCAGCCTCTTTCAGACCTGGCTCTTCGTCTGTGTGAGCAGAGACCATTCCTTTGTGCACTCCAAACTCGGATTCAGGACGGCTGGGGAGTGCACCAGAGATGTGCTCAAACGGACTTGGAGCTGGCAAACAAAGGAGAGACTGCAATGCAAGTGTCACCGTAGCAAATCCTACTGTGTGGTGATGAGATCCTGCAGCCTCTTTCAGTCCTGGCTCTTCGTCTGTGCGAGCAGAGACCAATCGTTCGTACACTCCAAACTCGGATTCAGGACGGCTGGGGAGTGCACCAGAGATGTGCTCAAACGGACTTGGAGCTGGCAAACAAAGGAGAGACTGCAATACAAGTACCATCTCTCAGAAAGATGCTGTGTGCAGATTTCCAGTAGCTACTTTCGGGCGTGGATCATCGTCAGAGGGATCAAACAAGCTTGCTCTGCTCGCTCGGCAGCAGGACTCCTGAGATTAGTTGCCGGAGAGGTTGGTGCAAATGCACTTTCAAATAAGTAAGCAAGGAGTGACAGTAAAAGAGGTGGCCCAGTTGCAAAGCTTACTGACTGCTGAAGATATCCAGCAGGCTCTTTCAGTCCTGGCTCCTCGTCTCTGCGAGCAGAGACCAATCGTTCGTTCACTCCAAATTCGGGTTCAGGACGGGTGAGGAGTGCACCACATATGTTGTACTCAAACGGACTTGGAGCTGCCAAACAAAGGAGAGACTCCAATACAAGGGCCACCTCTCCAAATGATGCTGTGCACGGAAGACTTCCAGGAGCTACTTTCAGAGATGGATCATCGTCAGAGGGATCAAACAAACTTCCACTGATCACTCAGCTGCAGAACATCTGAGATTGGGTGCCGGAGAGGTTGGTGCAAATGCACTTACAGATAAGTAAGAAGGGAGTGAGAGTAAAAGAGGTGGCCCGGTTGCAAAGCTTCCTGAGTGCTGAAGAGACCCAGCAGCCTCTTTCAGTCCAGGCTCTCCGTCTGTGCGAGCAGAGACTAATCGTTCGTACACTCCAAACTCGGATTCAGGACGCCTGGGGAGTGCGCCACAGATGTTGTTCTCAAACGGACTTGGAGCTTGTAAACCAAGGAGCGATGGCAATGCAAGTGTCACCTTAGCAAATCGTGCTGTGTGCAGAAGAGAACCAGCTGGCTCTTTCAATCCTGGCTCTTCGTCTGTGCGAGCAGAGACCAATCGTTCGCGACACCAAACTCGGATTCAGGACGGCTGGGGAGTGCTCCACAGATGTTGTGCTCAAAAGGACTTGGAGCTGGCAAACAAGGGAGAGACTGCAATACAAGTGCCACTTCTCCGAAAGATGCTTTTTTTGAGGATTTCCAGGAGTTACTTTCAGACAAGGATCATCGTCAGAGGGAACAAACAAACTTGCTCTGCTCACTCAGCAGCAGGACGTCTGAGATTAGTTGCCGGAGAGGTTGGTGCAAATGCACTTTCAAAAAAGTAAGCAAAGAGTGACTGTAAAAGAGGTGGCCCGGTTGCAAAGCTTCCTGACTGCTGAAGAGATCCAGCAGCCTCTTTCAGTCCTGGCTCTTCGTCTGTGCGAGCAGAGACCATTCGTTTGTGCACTCCAAACTCGGGTTCAGGACGGGTGGGGAGTGCACCACATATGTTGTACTCAAACGGACTTGGAGCTGCCAAACAAACGAGAGACTCCAATACAAGTGCCACCTCTCCAAAAGATTTTGCGCACGGAAGACTTCCAGTAGGTACTTTCAGAGATGGATCATCGTCAGAGGGATCAAAAAAACTTGCTCTGATCACTCAGCAGCAGGACGTCTGAGATTGGGTGCCGGAGAGGTTGGTGCAAATGCATTTTCAAATAAGTAAGCAAAGAGTGACAGTAAAAGTTGTGGCCTGTTTGCAATTCCTGCGGTGAGCAGAAGAGAGCCAGCAGCCTCTTTCAGTCCTGGCTCTTCGTCTGTGAGGGCAGAGACCAATCGTGCGTGCACTCCAAACTCGGATTCAGGACGGCTGGGGAGAGAGCCAAAGATATGCTCTAACGGACTTGGAGCTGGAAAAACAAGGAGAGATGCAATGCAAGTGTCACCGTAGCAAATCCTGCTGATTGCAGAAGAGATCCAGCGGGCTCTTTCTGTCCTGGCTCTTCGTCTATGCGAGCAGAGACCAATCGTTCGTCCACTCCAAACTCGGATTCAGGACGGCTGGGAAGTACACCACAGACGTTGTGATCAAATGGACTTGGAGCTGGCAAACAAAGGAGAGACCACAAAAGAAGTACCAACTCTCCGAAAGATGCTGTAGTGCAGATTTCCAGTAGCTACTTTCAGACATGGATCATCGTCAGAGGGATCAAACAAGCTTGCTCTGCTCACTCAGCTGCAGGATGTCTGAGATTAGTTGCCGGAGAGGTTGGTGCAAATGCACTTTCAAATAAGTAAGCAAGCAGTGTCAGTAAAAGATCTGAGCTGGTTGCAAAGCTTCCTGACTGCTGAAGAGATCCAGCAGGCTCTTTCAGCCCTGGCTCTTCGTCTGTGGGAGCAGAGTCCAATCATTCGTTCAAACACAGCTACAGGGCGGCCAGGAGAACATCCAAAGATGTTGTACTCAAAGGCACTTTGAGGTGGGAAAGCAAGGAGCGAGAGCAATGCAGGTGGCACCGTTGCAAAGCTTATTGTGTGCAGAAGACGTGCAGCTGCATCTTTCAGCCCTGCCTCTTTCTCACTGGGAGCAGAGTCCAATCATTCGTGCAAACGCAGCTACAGGACGGCCGGGAGCACAACCGATGCTGTTGTATTCAAATGCACTTTGAGGTGGGAAAGCAAGGAGAGAGAGCAATACAGGTGTCCCGGCTGCAAAGCTTACTGACTGCTGAAGAGATCCAGCAGCCTCTTTCAGACCTGGCTCTTCGTCTGTGTGAGCAGAGACCATTCCTTTGTGCACTCCAAACTCGGATTCAGGACGGCTGGGGAGTGCACCAGAGATGTGCTCAAACGGACTTGGAGCTGGCAAACAAAGGAGAGACTGCAATGCAAGTGTCACCGTAGCAAATCCTACTGTGTGCTCATGAGATCCTGCAGCCTCTTTCAGTCCTGGCTCTTCGTCTGTGCGAGCAGAGACCAATCGTTCGTACACTCCAAACTCGGATTCAGGACGGCTGGGGAGTGCACCAGAGATGTGCTCAAACGGACTTGGAGCTGGCAAACAAAGGAGAGACTGCAATACAAGTACCATCTCTCAGAAAGATGCTGTGTGCAGATTTCCAGTAGCTACTTTCGGGCGTGGATCATCGTCAGAGGGATCAAACAAGCTTGCTCTGCTCGCTCGGCAGCAGGACTCCTGAGATTAGTTGCCGGAGAGGTTGGTGCAAATGCACTTTCAAATAAGTAAGCAAGGAGTGACAGTAAAAGAGGTGGCCCAGTTGCAAAGCTTACTGACTGCTGAAGATATCCAGCAGGCTCTTTCAGTCCTGGCTCCTCGTCTCTGCGAGCAGAGACCAATCGTTCGTTCACTCCAAATTCGGGTTCAGGACGGGTGAGGAGTGCACCACATATGTTGTACTCAAACGGACTTGGAGCTGCCAAACAAAGGAGAGACTCCAATACAAGGGCCACCTCTCCAAATGATGCTGTGCACGGAAGACTTCCAGGAGCTACTTTCAGAGATGGATCATCGTCAGAGGGATCAAACAAACTTCCACTGATCACTCAGCTGCAGAACATCTGAGATTGGGTGCCGGAGAGGTTGGTGCAAATGCACTTACAGATAAGTAAGAAGGGAGTGAGAGTAAAAGAGGTGGCCCGGTTGCAAAGCTTCCTGAGTGCTGAAGAGACCCAGCAGCCTCTTTCAGTCCAGGCTCTCCGTCTGTGCGAGCAGAGACTAATCGTTCGTACACTCCAAACTCGGATTCAGGACGCCTGGGGAGTGCGCCACAGATGTTGTTCTCAAACGGACTTGGAGCTTGTAAACCAAGGAGCGATGGCAATGCAAGTGTCACCTTAGCAAATCGTGCTGTGTGCAGAAGAGAACCAGCTGGCTCTTTCAATCCTGGCTCTTCGTCTGTGCGAGCAGAGACCAATCGTTCGCGACACCAAACTCGGATTCAGGACGGCTGGGGAGTGCTCCACAGATGTTGTGCTCAAAAGGACTTGGAGCTGGCAAACAAGGGAGAGACTGCAATACAAGTGCCACTTCTCCGAAAGATGCTTTTTTTGAGGATTTCCAGGAGTTACTTTCAGACAAGGATCATCGTCAGAGGGAACAAACAAACTTGCTCTGCTCACTCAGCAGCAGGACGTCTGAGATTAGTTGCCGGAGAGGTTGGTGCAAATGCACTTTCAAAAAAGTAAGCAAAGAGTGACTGTAAAAGAGGTGGCCCGGTTGCAAAGCTTCCTGACTGCTGAAGAGATCCAGCAGCCTCTTTCAGTCCTGGCTCTTCGTCTGTGCGAGCAGAGACCATTCGTTTGTGCACTCCAAACTCGGGTTCAGGACGGGTGGGGAGTGCACCACATATGTTGTACTCAAACGGACTTGGAGCTGCCAAACAAACGAGAGACTCCAATACAAGTGCCACCTCTCCAAAAGATTTTGCGCACGGAAGACTTCCAGTAGGTACTTTCAGAGATGGATCATCGTCAGAGGGATCAAAAAAACTTGCTCTGATCACTCAGCAGCAGGACGTCTGAGATTGGGTGCCGGAGAGGTTGGTGCAAATGCATTTTCAAATAAGTAAGCAAAGAGTGACAGTAAAAGTTGTGGCCTGTTTGCAATTCCTGCGGTGAGCAGAAGAGAGCCAGCAGCCTCTTTCAGTCCTGGCTCTTCGTCTGTGAGGGCAGAGACCAATCGTGCGTGCACTCCAAACTCGGATTCAGGACGGCTGGGGAGAGAGCCAAAGATATGCTCTAACGGACTTGGAGCTGGAAAAACAAGGAGAGATGCAATGCAAGTGTCACCGTAGCAAATCCTGCTGATTGCAGAAGAGATCCAGCGGGCTCTTTCTGTCCTGGCTCTTCGTCTATGCGAGCAGAGACCAATCGTTCGTCCACTCCAAACTCGGATTCAGGACGGCTGGGAAGTACACCACAGACGTTGTGATCAAATGGACTTGGAGCTGGCAAACAAAGGAGAGACCACAAAAGAAGTACCAACTCTCCGAAAGATGCTGTAGTGCAGATTTCCAGTAGCTACTTTCAGACATGGATCATCGTCAGAGGGATCAAACAAGCTTGCTCTGCTCACTCAGCTGCAGGATGTCTGAGATTAGTTGCCGGAGAGGTTGGTGCAAATGCACTTTCAAATAAGTAAGCAAGCAGTGTCAGTAAAAGATCTGAGCTGGTTGCAAAGCTTCCTGACTGCTGAAGAGATCCAGCAGGCTCTTTCAGCCCTGGCTCTTCGTCTGTGGGAGCAGAGTCCAATCATTCGTTCAAACACAGCTACAGGGCGGCCAGGAGAACATCCAAAGATGTTGTACTCAAAGGCACTTTGAGGTGGGAAAGCAAGGAGCGAGAGCAATGCAGGTGGCACCGTTGCAAAGCTTATTGTGTGCAGAAGACGTGCAGCTGCATCTTTCAGCCCTGCCTCTTTCTCACTGGGAGCAGAGTCCAATCATTCGTGCAAACGCAGCTACAGGACGGCCGGGAGCACAACCGATGCTGTTGTATTCAAATGCACTTTGAGGTGGGAAAGCAAGGAGAGAGAGCAATACAGGTGTCCCGGCTGCAAAGCTTACTGACTGCTGAAGAGATCCAGCAGCCTCTTTCAGACCTGGCTCTTCGTCTGTGTGAGCAGAGACCATTCCTTTGTGCACTCCAAACTCGGATTCAGGACGGCTGGGGAGTGCACCAGAGATGTGCTCAAACGGACTTGGAGCTGGCAAACAAAGGAGAGACTGCAATGCAAGTGTCACCGTAGCAAATCCTACTGTGTGCTGATGAGATCCTGCAGCCTCTTTCAGTCCTGGCTCTTCGTCTGTGCGAGCAGAGACCAATCGTTCGTACACTCCAAACTCGGATTCAGGACGGCTGGGGAGTGCACCAGAGATGTGCTCAAACGGACTTGGAGCTGGCAAACAAAGGAGAGACTGCAATACAAGTACCATCTCTCAGAAAGATGCTGTGTGCAGATTTCCAGTAGCTACTTTCGGGCGTGGATCATCGTCAGAGGGATCAAACAAGCTTGCTCTGCTCGCTCGGCAGCAGGACTCCTGAGATTAGTTGCCGGAGAGGTTGGTGCAAATGCACTTTCAAATAAGTAAGCAAGGAGTGACAGTAAAAGAGGTGGCCCAGTTGCAAAGCTTACTGACGGCTGAAGATATCCAGCAGGCTCTTTCAGTCCTGGCTCCTCGTCTCTGCGAGCAGAGACCAATCGTTCGTTCACTCCAAATTCGGGTTCAGGACGGGTGGGGAGTGCGCCACATATGTTGTACTCAAACGGACTTGGAGCTGCCAAAGAAACGAGAGACTCCAATACAAGTGCCACCTCTCCAAAAGATTTTGCGCACGGAAGACTTCCAGTAGGTACTTTCAGAGATGGATCATCGTCAGAGGGATCAAAAAAACTTGCTCTGATCACTCAGCAGCAGGACGTCTGAGATTGGGTGCCGGAGAGGTTGGTGCAAATGCATTTTCAAATAAGTAAGCAATTAGTGTCAGAAAAAGTTGTGGCCTGGTTGCAATTCCTGCGGTGAGCAGAAGAGATCCAGCAGCCTCTTTCAGTCCTGGCTCTTCGTCCGTGAGGGCAGAGACCAATCGTTCGTGCACTCCAAACTCGGATTCAGGACGTCTGGGAAGTACACCACAGATGTTGTGATCAAATGGACTCGGAGCTGGCAAACAAAGGAGGGACCACAAAAGAAGTACCAACTCTCCAAAAGATGCTGTAGTGCAGATTTCCAGTAGCTACTTTCAGACATGGATCATCGTCAGAGGGATCAAACAAGCTTGCTCTGCTCACTCAGCTGCAGGATGTCTGAGATTAGTTGCCGGAGAGGTTGGTGCAAATGCACTTTCAAATGAGTAAGCAAGGAGTGTCAGTAAAAGATTTGAGCTGGTTGCAAAGCTTCCTGACTGCTGAAGAGATCCAGCAGGCTCTTTCAGCCCTGGCTCTTCGTCTGTGGGAGCAGAGTCCAATCATTCGTTCAAACACAGCTACAGGGCGGCCAGGAGAACATCCAAAGATGTTGTACTCAAAGGCACTTTGAGGTGGGAAAGCAAGGAGCGAGAGCAATGCAGGTGGCACCGTTGCAAAGCTTATTGTGTGCAGAAGACGTGCAGCTGCATCTTTCAGCCCTGCCTCTTTCTCACTGGGAGCAGAGTCCAATCATTCGTGCAAACGCAGCTACAGGACGGCCGGGAGCACAACCGATGCTGTTGTATTCAAATGCACTTTGCGGTGGGAAAGCAAGGAGCGAGAGCAATACATGTGTCCCGGCTGCAAAGCTTACTGACTGCTGAGGAGATCCAGCAGCCTCTTTCAGTCCTGGCTCTTCGTCTGTGCGAGCAGAGACCAATCGTTCGTACACTCCAAACTCGGATTCAGGACGGCTGGGGAGTGCACCAGAGATGTGCTCAAACGGACTTGGAGTTGGCAAACAAAGGAGAGACTGCAATGCAAGTGTCACCGCAGCAAATCCTACTGTGTGCTGATGAGATCCTGCAGCCTCTTTCAGTCCTGGCTCTTCGTCTGTGCGAACAGAGACCAATCGTTCGTACACTCGAAACTCGGATTCAGGACAGCTGGGGAGTGCACCAGAGATATGCTCAAACGGACTTGGAGCTGGCAAACAAAGGAGAGACTGCAATACAAGTACCATCTCTCAGAAAGATGCTGTGTGCAGATTTCCAGTAGCTACTTTCGGACGTGGATCATCATCAGAGGGATCAAACAAGCTTGCTCTGCTCGCTCGGCAGCAGGACTCCTAAGATTAGTCGCCGTAGAGGTTGGTGCAAATGCACTTTCAAATAAGTAAGCAAGGAGTGACAGTAAAAGAGGTGGCCCGGTTGCAATTCCTGCGGTGAGCAGAATAGATCCAGCAGACTCTTTCAGTCCGGGCTCTTCGTCTGTGCGAGCAGAGACCATTCCTTTGGGCACTCCAAACTCGGATTCAGGACGCCTGGGGAGTGCACCTGAGATGTTGTACTCAAACGGACATTGAGCTGGCAAACCAAGGAGCGACTGCACTGAAAGTGGCAGTGTAGCAAATGCTGCTGCGTGCAGAAGAGATCCAGCAGCCTCTTTCAGACCTGGCCCTTCGTCTGTGCGAGCAGAGACCAATCGTTCGTGCACTCCAAACTCGGATTCAGGACGGCTGGGGAGTGCACCAGAGATGTGCTCAAACGGACTTGGAGTTGGCAAACAAAGGAGAGACTGCAATGCAAGTGTCACCGTAGCAAATCCTACTGTGTGGTGATGAGATCCTGCAGCCTCTTTCAGTCCTGGCTCTTCGTCTGTGCGAGCAGAGACCAATCGTTCGTACACTCCAAACTCGGATTCAGGACGGCTGGGGAGTGCACCAGAGATGTGCTCAAACGGACTTGGAGCTGGCAAACAAAGGAGAGACTGCAATACAAGTACCATCTCTCAGAAAGATGCTGTGTGCAGATTTCCAGTAGCTACTTTCGGATGTGGATCATCGTCAGAGGGATCAAACAAGCTTGCTCTGCTCGCTCGGCAGCATTACTCCTGAGCTTAGTTGCCGGAGAGGTTGGTGCAAATGCACTTTCAAATAAGTAAGCAAGGAGTGACAGTAAAAGAGGTGGCCCAGTTGCAAAGCTTACTGACTGCTGAAGATATCCAGCAGGCTCTTTCAGTCCTGGCTCCTCGTCTCTGCGAGCAGAGACCAATCGTTCGTTCACTCCAAATTCGGGTTCAGGACGGGTGGGGAGTGCACCACATATGTTGTACTCAAACGGACTTGGAGCTGCCAAACAAAGGAGAGACTGCAATGCAAGTGCCACCTCTCCAAATGATGCCGTGCACGGAAGACTTCCAGGAGCTACTTTCAGAGATGGATCATCGTCAGAGGGATCAAAAAAACTTGCTCTGATCACTCAGCAGCAGGACGTCTGAGATTGGGTGCCGGAGAGGTTGGTGCAAATGCATTTTCAAATAAGTAAGCAAAGAGTGACAGTAAAAGTTGTGGCCTGGTTGCAATTCCTGCGGTGAGCAGAAGAGATCCAGCAGCCTCTTTCAGTCCTGGCTCTTCGTCTGTGAGGGCAGAGACCAATCGTTCGTGCACTCCAAACTCGGATTCAGGACGGCTGGGGAGAGCACCAAAGATATGCTCTAACGGACTTGGAGCTGGAAAAACAAGGAGAGACTGCAATGCAAGTGTCACCGTAGCAAATCCTGCTGATTGCAGAAGAGATCCAGCGGGCTCTTCCTGTCCTGGCTCTTCGTCTATGCGAGCAGAGACCAATCGTTCGTCCACTCCAAGCTCGGATTCAGGAAGGCTGGGAAGTACACCACAGATGTTGTGATCAAATGGACTTGGAGCTGGCAAACAAAGGAGAGACCACAAAAGAAGTATCAACTCTCCGAAAGATGCTGTAGTGCAGATTTCCAGTAGCTACTTTCAGACATGGATCATCGTCAGAGGGATCAAACAAGCTTGCTCTGCTCACTCAGCTGCAGGACGTCTGAGATTAGTTGCCGGAGAGGTTGGTGCAAATGCACTTTCAAATAAGTAAGCAAGGAGTGTCAGTAAAAGATTTGAGCTGGTTGCAAAGCTTCCTGACTGCTGAAGAGATCCAGCATGCTCTTTCAGCCCTGGCACTTCGTCTGTGGGAGCAGAGTCAAATCATTCGTTCAAACACAGCTACAGGGCGGCCAGGAGAACATCCAAAGATGTTGTACTCAAAGGCACTTTGAGGTGGGAAAGCAAGGAGCGAGAACAATGCAGGTGGCGCAGTTGCAAAGCTTCCTGTATGCAGAAGAGGTCCAGCAGCATCTTTCAGCCCTGGCTCTTCGTCAGTTGGAACAGAGTCCAATCATTCGTGCAAATTCAGCTACAGGACGGCCGGGAGCACAACCGAAGATGTTGTATTCAAATGCCCTTTGAGGTGGGAAAGCAAGGAGCGAGAGCAATGCAGGTGGCACCGTTGCAAAGTTTATTGTGTGCAGAAGACGTGCAGCAACATCTTTCAGCCCTGCCTCTTTCTCACTGGGAGCAGAGTCCAATCATTCATGCAAACGCAGCTACAGGACGGCCGGGAGCACAACCGAAGCTGTTGTATTCAAAGGCACTTTGAGGTGGGAAAGCAAGGAGAGAGAGCAATACAGGTGTCCCGGTTGCAAAGCTTACTGACTGCTGAAGAGATCCAGCAGCCTCTTTCAGACCTGGCTCTTCGTCTGTGCAAGCAGAGACCAATCGTTCGTACACTCCAAACTCGGATTCAGGACGGCTGGGGAGTGCACCAGAGATGTGCTCAAACGGACTTGGAGCTGGCAAACAAAGGAGAGACTGCAATACAAGTACCATCTCTCAGAAAGATGCTGTGTGCAGATTTCCAGTAGCTACTTTCGGACGTGGATCATCGTCAGAGGGATCAAACAAGCTTGCTCTGCTCGCTCGGCAGCAGGACTCCTGAAATTAGTTGCCGGAGAGGTTGGTGCAAATGCACTTTCAAATAAGTAAGCAAGGAGTGACAGTAAAAGAGGTGGCCCAGTTGCAAAGCTTCCTGACTGCTGAAGATATCCAGCAGGCTCTTTCAGTCCTGGCTCCTCGTCTCTGCGAGCAGAGACCAATCGTTCGTTCACTCCAAATTCGGGTTCAGGACGGGTGAGGAGTCACCACATATGTTGTACTCAGACGGACTTGGAGCTGCCAAACAAACGAGAGACTGCAATACAAGTGCCACCTCTCCAAATGATGCTGTGCACGGAAGACTTCCAGGAGCTACTTTCAGAGATGGATCATCGTCAGAGGGATCAAACAAACTTCCACTGATCACTCAGCTGCAGAACATCTGAGATTGGGTGCCGGAGAGGTTGGTGCAAATGCACTTACGGATAAGTAAGAAGGGAGTGAGAGTAAAAAAGGTGGCCCGGTTGCAAAGCTTCCTGACTGCTGAAGAGATCCAGCAGCCGCTTTCAGTCCAGGCTCTCCGTCTGTGCGAGCAGAGACTATTCGTTCGTACACTCCAAACTCGGATTCAGGACGCCTGGGGAGTGCGCCACAGATGTTGCTCTCAAACGGACTAGGAGCTTGTAAACCAAGGAGCGACGGCAATGCAAGTGTCACCTTAGCAAATCGTGCTGTGTGCAGAAGAGATCCAGCTGGCTCTTTCAGTCCTGGCTCTTCGTCTGTGTGAGCAGAGACCAATCGTTTGCGACTCCAAACTCGGATTCAGGACGGCTGGGGAGTGCTCCACAGATGTCGTGCTCAAAAGGACTTGGAGCTGGCAAACAAAGGAGAAACTGCAATAGAAGTGCCACTTCTCCGAAAGATGCTTTTTTTGAGGATTTCCAGGAGTTACTTTCAGACAAGGATCATCGTCAGAGGGAACAAACAAACTTGCTCTGCTCACTCAGCAGCAGGACGTCTGAGATTAGTTGCCGGAGAGGTTGGTGCAAATGCACTTTCAAAAAAGTAAGCAAAGAGTGACTGTAAAAGAGGTGGCCCGGTTGCAAAGCTTCCTGACTGCTGAAGAGATCCAGCAGCCTCTTTCAGTCCTGGCTCTTCGTCTGTGCGAGCAGAGACCATTCCTTTGTGCACTCCAAACTCGGGTTCAGGACGGGTGGGGAGTGCACCACATATGTTGTACTCAAACGGACTTGGAGCTGCCAAACAAACGAGAGACTCCAATACAAGTGCCACCTCTCCAAAAGATTTTGCGCACGGAAGACTTCCAGTAGGTACTTTCAGAGATGGATCATCGTCAGAGGGATCAAAAAAACTTGCTCTGATCACTCAGCAGCAGGACGTCTGAGATTGGGTGCCGGAGAGGTTGGTGGAAATGCATTTTCAAATAAGTAAGCAAAGAGTGTCAGAAAAAGTTGTGGCCTGGTTGCAATTCCTGCGGTGAGCAGAAGAGATCCAGCAGCCTCTTTCAGTCCTGGCTCTTCGTCTGTGAGGGCAGAGACCAATCGTTCGTGCACTCCAAACTCGGATTCAGGACGGCTGGGGAGAGCACCAGAGATATGCTCTAACGGACTTGGAGATGGAAAAACAAGGAGAGACTGCAATGCAAGTGTCACCGTAGCAAATCCTGCTGATTGCAGAAGAGATCCAGCGGGCTCTTTCTGTCCTGGCTCTTCGTCTATGCTAGCAGAGACCAATCGTTCGTCCACTCCAAACTCGGATTCAGGACGGCTGGGAAGTACACCACAGACGTTGTGATCAAATGGACTTGGAGCTGGCAAACAAAGGAGAGACCACAAAAGAAGTACCAACTCTCCGAAAGATGCTGTAGTGCAGATTTCCAGTAGCTACTTTCAGACATGGATCATCGTCAGAGGGATCAAACAAGCTTGCTCTGCTCACTCAGCTGCAGGATGTCTGAGATTAGTTGCCGGAGAGGTTGGTGCAAATGCACTTTCAAATAAGTAAGCAAAGAGTGTCAGTAAAAGATTTGAGCTGGTTGCAAAGCTTGCTGACTGCTGAAGAGATCCAGCAGGCTCTTTCAGCCCTGGCTCTTCGTCTGTGGGAGCAGAGTCCAATCATTCGTTCAAACACAGCTACAGGGCGGCCAGGAGAACATCCAAAGATGTTGTACTCAAAGGCACTTTGAGGTGGGAAAGCAAGGAGCGAGAGCAATGCAGGTGGCACAGTTGCAAAGCTTCCTTTGTGCAGAAGAGGTCCAGCACCATCTTTCAGCCCTGGTTCTTCGTCACTGGGAACAGAGTCCAATCAGTCGTGCAAATTCAGCTACAGGACGGCCGGGAGCACAACCGAAGATGTTGTATTCAAATGCCGTTTGAGGTGGGAAAGCAAGGAGCGAGAGCTATGCAGGTGGCACCGTTGCAAAGCTTATTGTGTGCAGAAGACGAGCAGCTGCATCTTTCAGCCCTGCCTCTATCTCACTGGGAGCAGAGTCCAATCATTCGTGCAAACGCAGCTACAGGACGGCCGGGAGCACAACCGAAGCTGTTGTATTCAAATGCACTTTGAGGTGGGAAAGCAAGGAGAGAGAGCAATACAGGTGTCCCGGCTGCAAAGCTTACTGACTGTTGAAGAGATCCAGCAGCCTCTTTCAGTCCTGGCTCTTCGTCTGTGCGAGCAGAGACCATTCCTTTGTGCACTCCAAACTCGGATTCAGGACGGCTGGGGAGTGCACCAGAGATGTTGTGCTCAAACGGACATTGAGCTGGCAAACCAAGGAGCGACTGCACTGGAAGTGGCAGTGTAGCAAATGCTGCTGCGTGCAGAAGAGCTCCAGCAGCCTCTTTCAGTCCTGGCTCTTCATCTGTGCGAGCAGAGACCAATCGTTCATGCACTCCAAACTCGGATTCAGGACGGCTGGGGAGTGCACCAGAGATGTGCTCAAACGGACTTGGAGTTGGCAAACAAAGGAGAGACTGCAATGCAAGTGTCACCGTAGCAAATCCTACTGTGTGCTGATGAGATTCTGCAGCCTCTTTCAGTCCTGGCTCTTCGTCTGTGCGAGCAGGGACCAATCGTTCGTGCACTCCAAACGCGGATTCAGGACGGCTGGGGAGTGCACCAGAGATGTGCTCAAACGGACTTGGAGTTGGGAATCAAAGGAGAGACTGCAATACAAGTACCATCTCACAGAAAGATGCTGTGTGCAGATTTCCAGTAGCTACTTTCGGACGTGGATCATCGTCAGAGGGATCAAACAAGCTTGCTCTGCTCGCTCGGCAGCAGGACTCCTGAGATTAGTTGCCGGAGAGGTTGGTGCAAATGCACTTTCAAATAAGTAAGCAAGGAGTGACAGTAAAAGAGGTGGCCCAGTTGCAAAGCTTACTGACTGCTGAAGATATGCAGCAGGCTCTTTCAGTCCTGGCTCTTCGTCTCTGCGAGCAGAGACCAATCGTTCGTTCGCTCCAAATTCGGGTTCAGGACGGGTGAGGAGGGCACCACATATGTTGTACTCAAACGGACTTGGAGCTGCCAAACAAAGGAGAGACTGCAATACAAGTGCCACCTCTCCAAATGATGCTGTGCACGGAAGACTTCCAGGAGCTACTTTCAGAGATGGATCATCGTCAGAGGGATCAAACAAACTTCCACTGATCACTCAGCTGCAGAACATCTGAGATTTGGTGCCGGAGAGGTTGGTGCAAATGCACTTACAGATAAGTAAGAAGGGAGTGAGAGTAAAAGAGGTGGCCCGGTTGCAAAGCTTCCTGACTGCTGAAGAGATCCAGCAGCCTCTTTCAGTCCAGGCTCTCCATCTGTGCGAGCAGAGACTAATCGTTCGTACACTCCAAACTCGGATTCAGGACGCCTGGGGAGTGCGCCACAGATGTTGTTCTCAAACGGACTTGGAGCTTGTAAACCAAGGAGCGACGGCAATGCAAGTGTCACCTTAGCAAATCGTGCTGTGTGCAGAAGAGATCCAGCTGGCTCTTTCAGTCCTGGCTCTTCGTCTGTGCGAGCAGAGACCATTCCTTTGTGCACTCCAAACTCGGGTTCAGGACAGTTGGGGAGTGCACCAGAGATGTTGTGTGCAAACGGACATCGAGGTGGCAAACCAAGGAGCGAGTGCAATGCAAGTGTCACCGTGGGAAATCCTGCTGTGTGCAGAAGAGATCCAGCTAGCTCTTTCAGTCCTGGCTCTTCGTCTGTGTGAGCAGAGACCAATCGTTCGCGACTCCAAACTCGGATTCAGGAAGGCTGGGGAGTGCTCCACAGATGTGCTCAAAAGGACTTGGTGCTGGCAAACAAAGGAGAGACTGCAATACAAGTGCCACTTCTCCGAAGGATGCTTTTTTTGAGGATTTCCAGGAGTTACTTTCAGACAAGGATCATCGTCAGAGGGAACAAACAAACTTGCTCTGCTCACTCAGCAGCAGGACGTCTGAGATTAGTCGCCGGAGAGGTTGGTGCAAATGCACTTTCAAAAAAGTAAGCAAAGAGTGACTGTAAAAGAGGTGGCCCGGTTGCAAAGCTTACTGACTGCTGAAGAGATCCAGCAGCCTCTTTCAGTCCTGGCTCTTCGTCTGTGCGAGCAGAGACCATTCCTTTGTGCACTCCAAACTCGGGTTCCGGACGGGTGGGGAGTGCACCATATATGTTGCACTCAAACGGACTTGGAGCTGCCAAACAAACGAGAGACTCCAATACAAGTGCCACCTCTCCAAAAGATTTTGCGCACAGAAGACTTCCAGTAGGTACTTTCAGAGATGGATCATTGTCAGAGGGATCAAAAAAACTTGCTCTGATCACTCAGCAGCAGGACGTCTGAGATTGGGTGCCGGAGAGGTTGGTGCATATGCATTTTCAAATAAGTAAGCAAAGAGTGACAGTAAAAGTTGTGGCCTGGTTGCAATTCCTGCGGTGAACAGAAGAGATCCAGCGGGCTCTTTCAGTCCTGGCTCTTCGTCTGTGAGGGCAGAGACCAATCGTTCGTGCACTCCAAACTCGGATTCAGGACGTCTGGGAAGTACACCACAGATGTTGTGATCAAATGGACTTGGAGCTGGCAAACAAAGGAGAGACCACAAAAGAAGTACCAACTCTCCAAAAGATGCTGTAGTGCAGATTTCCAGCAGCTACTTTCAGACATGGATCATCGTCAGAGGGATCAAACAAGCTTGCTCTGCTCACTCAGCTGCAGGATGTCTGAGATTAGTTGCCGGAGAGGTTGGTGCAAATGCACTTTCAAATAAGTAAGCAAGGAGTGTCAGTAAAAGATTTGAGCTGGTTGCAAAGCTTGCTGACTGCTGAAGAGATGCAGCAGGCTCTTTCAGCCCTGGCTCTTCGTCTTTGGGGCAGAGTCCAATCATTCGTTCAAACACAGCTACAGGGCGGCCAGGAGAACATCCAAAGATGTTGTACTCAAAGGCCCTTTGAGGTGGGAAAGCAAGGAGCGAGAGCAATGCAGGTGGCACAGTTGCAAAGCTTTCTGTGTGCAGAAGAGGTCCAGCAGCATCTTTCAGCCCTGGCTCTTCGTCCCTGGGAGCAGAGACCAATCATTCGTGGAAACGCAGTTGCAGGATGGCCGGGAGCACACACCAAAAATGTTGTAGTGAAATGAACATTGTGGTGGGAAAGCAAGGATAGATGGCAATGCAGGTGGCACCGTTGCATAGCTTATACTGTGCAAAAGAGGTCCAGCAGCATCTTTCAGCCCCGGCTCTTCGTCACTGGGCGCAGAGTCCATTCATTCGTGCAAACGCATCTACAGGACCGCCGAGAGCACAACGGAAGATGTTGTATTCTAATGCACATTGAGGGGGGTAAACAAGGAGCGAGAGCAATGCTGGTGGCACTGCTGCAAAGCTTCCTGTGTGCAGAAGAGGTCCAGCAACATCTTTCAGCCCTGGCTTCTCGTCACTGGGAGCAGAGTCCAATCATTCGTGCAAACACAGCTACAGGACGGCAGGGAGCACACACCAAGGATGTTGTATTCAAATGCCCTTTGAGGTGGGAAAGCAAGGAGCGAGAGCAATGCAGGTGGCACCGTTTCAAAGCTTACTGTGTGCAGAAGAGGTCCAGCAGCATCTTTCAGCCCTGACTCTTCGTAATTGGGAGCAGAGTCCAATCGTTCTTGCAACCTCAACTACAGGACGGCCGGGAGCACAACCGCAGATGTTGCATTCAAACGCACATGGAGGTCGGAAAGCAAGGAGCGAGAGCAATGCAGGTGGCACCGTTGCAAAGCTTCCTGTGTGCAGTAGAGGTTCAGCAGCATCTTTCAGCTCTGGCTCTTCGTCTGAGAGAGCAGAGTCGAATCATTCGTGCAAACGCTGCTGCAGGGCGGCCCGGAGCACATCCGAAGATGTTGTATTCAAATGCACTTTGAGGTGGGAAAGCAAGGAGTGAGAGCAATACAGGTGGCACTGTTGCAAAGCTTTGTGTGTGCAGAAGAGGTCCAGCATCATCTTTCAGCCTTGGCTCTTCATCTCTGTTAACAGAGTCCAATCATTCGTGCAAACGCAGCTACATTACGGCCGGAGGAAAACTGAAGAAGTTGTATTCAAATGCACTTTGAGGTGGGAAAGCAAGGAGCGAGAGTAATGCAGGAGGCACCGTTTCAAAGCTTCCTGTGTGCAGAAGAGTTCCATCAGCATCTTTCAGCCCTGCCTCTTTCTCACTGGGAGCAGAGTCCAATCATTCGTTCAAACACAGCTACAGGACGGCAGAGAGCACACACCAAAGATGTTGAATTCACATACACTTTGGGGTGGGAAATCAAGGAGTGAGCCCAATGCGGGTCGCACTGTTGCAAAGCTTACTGTGTGCAGAAGAGTTCCAGCAGCATCTTTCAGCCCTGGCTCTTCGTCTATGGGAGCAGATTCCAATCATTCGTGCAAACGCAGCTAAAGGGCGGCCGGGAGCACCACTGAAGCTGTTGTATTCAAATGCGCTTTGAGGTGGGAAAGCAATTAGCGAGAGCAATGCAGGTGGCACCGTTGTAAAGCTTCCTGTGTGCAGAAGAGGTCCAGCTGCATCTTTCAGCCCTGGCTCTTCGTCACTGGGAGCAGAGTCCAACCATTTGTGCAAACGCAGCTGCAGGACGGGGGGGAGCACACACCAAAGATATTGTATTCAAATGCGCTTTGAGGTGGGAAAGCAATTAGCGAGAGCAATGCAAGTGGCACCGTTGCAAAGCTTCCTGGGTGCAGAAGAGGTCCAGCAGCATCTTTCACCCCTGGCTCTTCGTCCCTGGGAGCAGAGTCCATTCATTCGTGCAAACGCAGCTACAGGACGGCAGGGAGCACAACAGAAGATGTTGTATTCAAATGCACATTGAGGGGGGAAAAAAAGGAGCGAGAGCAATGCTGGTGGCACTGCTGCAAAGATTCCTGTGTGCAGAAGAGGTCCAGCAGCATCTTTCAGCCCTGGCTCTTCGTCACTGGGAACAGAGTCCAATCATTCTTGCAAACGCAAGACCGGACGGCAGGGAGCACACACCCAGGATGTTGTATTCAAACGCACTTTGAGGAGGGAAAGCAAGGAGCGAGAGCAATGCAGGTGGCACCGTTGCAAAGCTTCCTGGGTGCAGAAGAGGTCCAGCATCATCTTTCGGCCCTGGCTCTTCGTCTGTGGGAGCAGAGTCCAATCATTCGTGCAACGCACTTACAGGACGGCCGGGAGCAGACATCATTGACCTTGTATTCAAATGCACTTTGGGGTGGGAAAGCAAGGAGTGAGAGTAATGCAGGTGGCACCGTTGCAAAGCTTCCTGTGTGCAGAAGTGTTCCAACAGCATCTTTCAGCCGTGCCTGCTGGTTTGTGGGAGCAGTGTCCAATCATTCTTGGAAACGTAGGACCGGACGGCAGGGAGCACACACCAAAGATGTTGTATTCAAATGCACTTTGAGGCGGGAAAGCAGGGAGCAAGAGCAATGCAGGTGGCACCGTTGCAAAGCTTTCTGTGTGCAGAAGAGGTCCAGCATCATCTTTCAGCTCTGGCTCTTCGTCTGAGAGAGCAGAGTCGAATCATTCGTGCAAACGCTGCTACAGGGCGGCCCGGAGCACATCCGAAGATGTTGTATTCAAATGCACTTTGAGGTGGGAAAGCAAGGAGCGAGAGCAATACAGGTGGCACTGTTGCAAAGCTTTCTGTGTGCAGAAGAGGTCCAGCATCATCTTTCAGCCTTGGCTCTTCATCTCTGTTAACAGAGTCCAATCATTCGTGCAAACGCAGCTACATTACGGCCGGAGGAAAACTGAAGAAGTTGTATTCAAATGCACTTTGAGGCGGGAAAGCGAGGAGCGAGAGTAATGCACGAGGCACCGTTTCAAAGCTTCCTGTGTGCAGAAGAGTTCCATCAGCATCTTTCAGCCCTGCCTCTTTCTCACTGGGAGCAGAGTCCAATCATTCGTTCAAACACAGCTACAGGACGGCAGAGAGCACACCAAAGATGTTGAATTCACATACACTTTGGGGTGGGAAATCAAGGAGTGAGCCCAATGCGGGTCGCACTGTTGCAAAGCTTACTGTGTGCAGAAGAGTTCCAGCAGCATCTTTCAGCCCTGGCTCTTCGTCACTGGGAGCAGATTCCAATCATTCGTGCAAACGCAGCTACAGGACGGGGGGGAGCACACACCAAAGATATTGTATTCAAATGCGCTTTGAGGTGGGAAAGTAAGGAGAAAGAGTAATGCATGTGGCACTGCTGCAAAGCTTCCAGTGTGCAGAAGAGGTCCAGCAGCATCTTTCAGCCCTGGCTCTTCGTCACTGGGAACAGAGTCCAATCATTCTTGCGAACGCAAGACCGGATGGCAGGGAGCACACACCCAGGATGTTGTATTCAAACGCACTTTGAGGAGGGAAAGCAAGGAGCGAGAGCAATGCAGGTGGCACCGTTGCAAAGCTTCCTGAGTGCAGAAGAGGTCCAGCATCATCTTTCGGCCCTGGCTCTTCGTCTGTGGGAGCAGAGTCCAATCATTCGTGCAACGCGCTTACAGGACGGCCGGGAGCAGACATCATTGACCTTGTATTCAAATGCCCTTTGAGGTGGGAAAGCAAGGAGTGAGAGTAATGCAGGTGGCACCGCTGCAAAGCTTCCTGTGTGCAGAAGTGTTCCAACAGCATCTTTCAGCCGTGCCTGCTGGTTTGTGGGAGCAGTGTCCAATCATTCTTGGAAACGTAGGACCGGACGGCAGGGAGCACACACCAAAGATGTTGTATTCAAATGCACTTTGAGGCGGGAAAGCAGGGAGCAAGAGCTATGCAGGTGGCACCGTTGCAAAACTTCCTGTGTGCAGAAGAGGTCCAGCAGCATCTTTCAGCCCTGCCTGTTCGTCTGTGGGAACAGCGACCATTCATTTGTGCAAACGCAGTTACAGGATGGCCGTTTGCAAAACCGAAGGTGTTGTATTCAAATGCACTTTGAGGTGGGAAAGCAAGGAGCGAGAGCAATGCATGTGGCACCGTTGCAAA
The DNA here is from genome assembly GCA_028858755.1 of Ara ararauna. Lineage (NCBI taxonomy): Eukaryota > Metazoa > Chordata > Aves > Psittaciformes > Psittacidae > Ara > Ara ararauna. Next base: position 21,984,047 of record CM054380.1, read on the forward strand.
GCATTCTTTGTGAAGATGAGTTCCAGCAGCATCTTTCAGCCCTGGCTCTTCATCAGTGGGAGCAGAGTCCAATCATTCGTGCAAACGTAGGACAAGACGGCAGGTAGCGCACCCCAAAGGTGTTCTATTCCAATGCCCTTTGATGTGGGAAAGCAAGGAGCGAGAGCAACGCAGGTGGCACCGTTGCAGAGCTTATTGTGTGCAGAAGATGTGCAGCATCATCTTTCAGCCCTGGCTCTTCATCACTGGGAACAGAGTCCAATCTTTCGTGCAAACGCAGCTACAGGACGGCCGGGAGCACAACCGGAGATGTTGTATTCAAATGCACTTTGAGGTGGGAAAGCAAGGAGAGAGAGCAATACAGGTGGCACCGTTGCAAAGCTTGCTGTGTGCAGAACAGGTCCAGTCGCATCTTTCAGCCCTGGCTCCTCTTCTGTGGGAGAGGAGTTCAATCATTCGTGCAAACGCAGCTACAGGACGGCCGGGAGCACAACCGGAGATGTTGTATTCAAATGCACTTTGAGGTGGGAAAGCAAGTAGCGAGAGCAATGCAGGTGGCGCCGTTGCAAAGCTTCCTGTGTGCAGAAGAGGTCCAGCAGCATCTTTCAGCCCTGGCTCTTCGTCTGTGGGAGCAGAGTCCAATCAGTCGTGCAAATTCAGCTACAGGACAGCCAGGAGCTCAACTGAAGATGTTGTATTCAAATGCCCTTTGAGGTGGGAAAGCAAGGAGCGAGAGCAATGCAGGTGGCACCGTTGCAAAGCTTATTGTGTGCAGAAGACGTGCAGCAGCATCTTTCAGCCCTGCCTCTTTCTCACTGGGAGCAGAGTCCAATCATTCGTGCAAACGCAGCTACAGGACAGCTGGGAGCGCAACCGAAGCTGTTGTATTCAAATGCACTTTGCGTTAGGAAAGCAAGGAGAGAGAGCAATACAGGTGTCCCGGTTGCAAAGCTTACTGACTGCTGAAGAGATCCAGCAGCCTCTTTCAGTCCTGGCTCTTCGTCTGTGAGGGCAGAGACCATTCCTTTGTGCACTCCAAACTCGGATTCAGGAAGGCTGGGGAGTGCACCAGAGAAGTTGTGCTCAAACGGACATTGAGCTGGCAAACCAAGGAGCAACTGCACTGGAAGTGTCAGCGTAGCAAATGCTGCTGCGTGCAGAAGAGATCCAGCAGCCTCTTTCAGTCCTGGCTCTTTGTCTGTGCGAGCAGAGACCAATCGTTCGTTCACTCTAAACTCGGATTCAGGAAGGCTGGGAAGTACACCACAGATGTTGTGATCAAATGGACTTGGAGCTGGCAAACAAAGGAGAGACCACAAAAGAAGTACCAACTCTCCGAAAGATGCTGTAGTGCAGATTTCCAGTAGCTACTTTCAGACATGGATCATCGTCAGAGGGATCAAACAAGCTTGCTCTGCTCACTCAGCTGCAGGATGTCTGAGATTAGTTGCCGGAGAGGTTGGTGCAAATGCACTTTCAAATAAGTAAGCAAGGAGTGTCAGTAAAAGATTTGAGCTGGTTGCAAAGCTTCCTGACTGCTGAAGAGATCCAGCAGGCTCTTTCAGCCCTGGCTCTTCGTCTGTGGGAGTAGAGTCCAATCATTTGTTCAAACACAGCTACAGGGCGGAGAGGAGAACATCCAAAGATGTTGTATTCAAAGGCACTTTGAGGTGGGAAAGCAAGGAGCGAGAGCAATGCAGGTGGCACCGTTGCAAAGCTTATTGTGTGCAGAAGACGTGCAGCTGCATCTTTCAGCCCTGCCTCTTTCTCACTGGGAGCAGAGTCCAATCATTCGTGCAAACGCAGCTACAGGACGGCCGGGAGCACAACCGATGCTGTTGTATTCAAATGCACTTTGCGGTGGGAAAGCAAGGAGAGAGAGCAATACAGGTGTCCCGGTTGCAAAGCTTACTGACTGCTGAAGAGATCCAGCAGCCTCTTTCAGTCCTGGCTCTTCGTCTGTGCGAGCAGAGACCATTCCTTTGTGCACTCCAAACTCGGATTCAGGACGGCTGGGGAGTGCACCAGAGATGTGCTCAAACGGACTTGGAGCTGGCAAACAAAGGAGAGACTGCAATACAAGTGCCATCTCTCAGAAAGATGCTGTGTGCAGTTTTCCAGGAGCTACTTTCGGACGTGGATCATCGTCAGAGGGATCAAACAAGCTTGCTCTGCTCGCTCGGCAGCAGGACTCCTGAGATTAGTTGCCGGAGAGGTTGGTGCAAATGCACTTTCAAATAAGTAAGCAAGGAGTGACAGTAAAAGAGGTGGCCCAGTTGCAAAGCTTACTGACAGCTGAAGATATCCAGCAGGCTCTTTCAGTCCTGGCTCTTCGTCTCTGCGAGCAGAGACCAATCGTTCGTTCACTCCAAATTCGGGTTCAGGACGGGTGAGGAGTGCACCACATATGTTTTACTCAAACGGACTTGGAGCTGCCAAACAAACGAGAGACTCCAATACAAGTGCCACCTCTCCAAATGATGCTGTGCACGGGAGACTTCCAGGAGCTACTTTCAGAGATGGATCATCGTCAGAGGGATCAAACAAACTTCCACTGATCACTCAGCTGCAGAACATCATAGATTAGGTGCTGGAGAGGTTGGTGCAAATGCACTTACAGATAAGTAAGAAGGGAGTGAGAGTAAAAGAGGTGTCCCGGTTGCAAAGCTTACTGACTGCTGAAGAGATCCAGCAGCCTCTTTCAGTCCTGGCTCTTCGTCTGTGAGGGCAGAGACCAATCGTTCGTGCACTCCAAACTCGGATTCAGGACGGCTGGGGAGAGCACCAAAGATATGCTCTAACGGACTTGGAGCTGGAAAAACAAGGAGAGACTGCAATGCAAGTGTCACCGTAGCAAATCCTGCTGATTGCAGAAGAGATCCAGCGGGCTCTTTCTGTCCTGGCTCTTCGTCTATGCGAGCAGAGACCAATCGTTCGTCCACTCCAAGCTCGGATTCAGGAACCTGGGAAGTACACCACAGATGTTGTGATCACATGGACTTGGAGCTAGCAAACAAAGGAGAGACCACAAAAGAAGTACCAACTCTCCGAAAGATGCTGTAGTGCAGATTTCCAGCAGCTACTTTTAGACAAGGATCATCGTCAGAGGGAACAAACAAGCTTGCTCTGCTCACTCAGCTGCAGGATGTCTGAGATTAGTTGCCGGAGAGGTTGGTGCAAATGCACTTTCAAAAAAGTAAGCAAAGAGTGACTGTAAAAGAGGTGGCCCGGTTGCAAAGCTTACTGACTGCTGAAGAGATCCAGCAGCCTCTTTCAGTCCTGGCTCTTCGTCTGTGCGAGCAGAGACCATTCCTTTGTGCACTCCAAACTCGGGTTCAGGACGGGTGAGGAGTGCACCACATATTTTGTACTCAAACGGACTTGGAGCTGCCAAACAAACGAGAGACTCCAATACAAGTGCCACCTCTCCAAAAGATTTTGCGCACGGAAGACTTCCAGTAGGTACTTTCAGAGATGGATCATTGTCAGAGGGATCAAAAAAACTTGCTCTGATCACTCAGCAGCAGGACGTCTGAGATTGGGTGCCAGAGAGGTTGGTGCAAATGCATTTTCAAATAAGAAAGCAAAGAGTGACAGTAAAAGTTGTGGCCTGGTTGCAATTCCTGCGGTGAGCAGAAGAGATCCAGCAGCCTCTTTCAGTCCTGGCTCTTCGTCTGTGAGGGCAGAGACCAATCGTTCGTGCACTCCAAACTCGGGTTCAGGACGGCTGGGGAAAGCACCAGAGATATGCTCTAACGGAGTTGGAGATGGAAAATTAAGGAGAGACTGCAATGCAAGTGTCACCGTAGCAAATCCTGCTGATTGCAGAAGAGATCCAGCGGGCTCTTTCTGTCCTGGCTCTTCGTCTATGCGAGCAGAGGCCAATCGTTCGTCCACTCCAAACTCAGATTCAGGAAGGCTGGGAAGTACACCACAGATGTTGTGATCAAATGGACTTGGAGCTGGCAAGCAAAGGAGAGACCACAAAAGAAGTACCAACTCTCCGAAAGATGCTGTAGTGCAGATTTCCAGTAGCTACTTTCAGACATGGATCATCGTCAGAGGGATCAAACAAGCTTGCTCTGCTCACTCAGCTGCAGGATGTCTGAGATTAGTTGCCGGAGAGGTTGGTGCAAATGCACTTTCAAATAAGTAAGCAAGGAGTGTCAGTAAAAGATTTGAGCTGGTTGCAAAGCTTGCTGACTGCTGAAGAGATCCAGCAGGCTCTTTCAGCCCTGGCTCTTCGTCTGTGGGAGCAGAGTCCAATCATTCGTTCAAACACAGCTACAGGGCGGCCAGGAGAACATCCAAAGATGTTGTACTCAAAGGCACTTTGAGGTGGGAAAGCAAGGAGCGAGAGCAATGCAGGTGGCACTGTTGCAAAGCTTATTGTGTGCAGAAGACGTGCAGCTGCATCTCTCATCCCTGCCTCTTTCTCACTGGGAGCAGAGTCCAATCATTCGTGCAAACGCAGCTACAGGACGGCCGGGAGCACAACCGATGCTGTTGTATTCAAGTGCACTTTGCGGTGGGAAAGCAAGGAGAGAGAGCAATGCAGGTGTCCCGGTTGCAAAGCTTACTGACTGCTGAAGAGATCCAGCAGGCTCTTTCAGTCCTGGCTCTTCGTCTGTGCGAGCAGAGACCATTCCTTTGTGCACTCCAAACTCGGGTTCCGGACGGGTGGGGAGTGCACCACATATTTTGTACTCAAACGGACTTGGAGCTGCCAAACAAACGAGAGACTCCAATACAAGTGCCACCTCTCCAAAAGATTTTGCGCACGGAAGACTTCCAGTAGGTACTTTCAGAGATGGATCATTGTCAGAGGGATCAAAAAAACTTGCTCTGATCACTCAGCAGCAGGACGTCTGAGATTGGGTGCCAGAGAGGTTGGTGCAAATGCATTTTCAAATAAGTAAGCAAAGAGTGACAGTAAAAGTTGTGGCCTGGTTGCAATTCCTGCGGTGAGCAGAAGAGATCCAGCAGCCTCTTTCAGTCCTGGCTCTTCGTCTGTGAGGGCAGAGACCAATCGTTCGTGCACTCCAAACTCGGATTCAGGACGGCTGGGGAGAGCACCAGAGATATGCTCTAACGGAGTTGGAGATGGAAAATTAAGGAGAGACTGCAATGCAAGTGTCACCGTAGCAAATCCTGCTGATTGCAGAAGAGATCCAGCTGGCTCTTTCTGTCCTGGCTCTTCGTCTATGCGAGCAGAGACCAATCGTTCGTCCACTCCAAACTCGGATTCAGGAACCTGGGAAGTACACCACAGATGTTGTGATCAAATGGACTTGGAGCTAGCAAACAAAGGAGAGACCACAAAAGAAGTACCAACTCTCCGAAAGATGCTGTAGTGCGGATTTCCAGCAGCTACTTTTAGACAAGGATCATCGTCAGAGGGAACAAACAAGCTTGCTCTGCTCACTCAGCTGCTGGATGTCTGAGATTAGTTGCCGGAGAGTTTGGTGCAAATGCACTTTCAAAAAAGTAAGCAAAGTGTGACTGTAAAAGAGGTGGCCCGGTTGCAAAGCTTACTGACTGCTGAAGAGATCCAGCAGCCTCTTTCAGTCCTGGCTCTTTGTCTGAGCGAGCAGAGACCATTCGTTTGTGCACTCCAAACTCGGGTTCAGGACGGGTGGGGAGTGCACCACATATGTTGTACTCAAACGGACTTGGAGCTGCCAAACAAACGAGAGACTCCAATACAAGTGCCACCTCTCCAAAAGATTTTGCGCACGGAAGACTTCCAGTAGGTACTTTCAGAGATGGATCATCGTCAGAGGGATCAAAAAAACTTGCTCTGATCACTCAGCAGCAGGACGTCTGAGATTGGGTGCCGGAGAGGTTGGTGCAAATGCATTTTCAAATAAGTAAGCAAAGAGTGACAGTAAAAGTTGTGGCCTGGTTGCAATTCCTGCAGTGAGCAGAAGAGATCCAGCAGCCTCTTTCAGTCCTGGCTCTTCGTCTGTGAGGGCAGAGATCAATCGTTCGTGCACTCAAATCTCGGATTCAGGACGGCTGGGAAGTACACCACAGATGTTGTGATCAAATGGCCTTGGAGCTGGCAAACAAAGGAGAGACCACAAAAGAAGTACCAACTCTCCGAAAGATGCTGTAGTGCAGATTTCCAGTAGCTACTTTCAGACATGGATCATCGACAGAGGGATCAAACAAGCTTGCTCTGCTCACTCAGCTGCAGGATGTCTGAGATTAGTTGCCGGAGAGGTTGGAGCAAATGCACTTTCAAATAAGTAAGCAAGGAGTGTCGGCAAAAGATTTGAGCTGGTTGCAAAGCTTGCTGACTGCTGAAGAGATCCAGCAGGCTCTTTCAGCCCTGGCTCTTCGTCTGTGGGAGCAGAGTCCAATCATTCGTTCAAACACAGCTACAGGGCGGCCAGGAGAACATCCAAAGATGTTGTACTCAAAGGCGCTTTGAGGTGGGAAAGCAAGGAGCGAGAGCAATGCAGGTGACACCATTGCAAAGCTTATTGTGTGCAGAAGGCGTGCAGCTGCATCTTTCAGCCCTGCCTCTTTCTCACTGGGAGCAGAGTCCAATCATTCATGGAAACGCAGCTACAGGACGGCCGGGAGCACAACCGAAGCTGTTGTATTCAAATGCACTTTGAGGTGGGAAAGCAAGGAGAGAGAGCTATACAGGTGTCCCGGTTGCAAAGCTTACTGACTGCTGAAGAGATCCAGCAGCCTCTTTCATTCCAGGCTCTCCGTCTGTGCGAGCAGAGACTAATCGTTCATACACTCCAAACTCGGATTCAGGACGGGTGGGGAGTGCGCCACAGATGTTGTACTCAAACGGACTTGGAGCTTGTAAACCAAGGAGCGAGTGCAATGCAAGTGTCACCGTGGGAAATCCTGCTGTGTGCAGAAGAGATCCAGCTAGCTCTTTCAGTCCTGGCTCTTCGTCTGTGTGAGCAGAGACCAATCGTTCGCGACTCCAAACTCGGATTCAGGAAGGCTGGGGAGTGCTCCACAGATGTTGTGCTCAAAAGGACTTGGAGCTGGCAAACAAAGGAGAGACTGCAATACAAGTGCCACTTCTCCGAAGGATGCTTTTTTTGAGGATTTCCAGGAGTTACTTTCAGACAAGGATCATCGTCAGAGGGAACAAACAAACTTGCTCTGCTCACTCAGCAGCAGGACGTCTGAGATTAGTTGCCGGAGAGGTTGGTGCAAATGCACTTTCAAAAAAGTAAGCAAAGAGTGACTGTAAAAGAGGTGGCCCGGTTGCAAAGCTTCCTGACTGCTGAAGAGATCCAGCAGCCTCTTTCAGTCCTGGCTCTTCGTCTGTGCGAGCAGAGACCATTCCTTTGTGCACTCCAAACTCGGGTTCCGGACGGGTGGGGAGTGCACCATATATGTTGTACTCAAACGGACTTGGAGCTGCCAAACAATCGAGAGACTCCAATACAAGTGCCACCTCTCCAAAAGATTTTGCGCACGGAAGACTTCCAGTAGGTACTTTCAGAAATGGATCATCGTCAGAGGGATCAAAAAAACTTGCTCTGATCACTCAGCAGCAGGACGTCTGAGATTGGGTGCCGGTGAGGTTGGTGCAAATGCATTTTCAAATAAGTAAGCAAAGAGTGACAGTAAAAGTTGTGGCCTGGTTGCAATTCCTGCGGTGAACAGAAGAGATCCAGCGGGCTCTTTCAGTCCTGGCTCTTCGTCTGTGAGGGCAGAGACCAATCGTTCGTGCACTCCAAGCTCGGATTCAGGAAGGCTGGGAAGTACACCACAGATGTTGTGATTAAATGGACTTGGAGCTGGCAAACAAAGGAGAGACCACAAAAGAAGTACCAGCTCTCCAAAAGATGCTGTAGTGCAGATTTCCAGCAGCTACTTTCAGACTTGGATCATCGTCAGAGGGATCAAACAAGCTTGCTCTGCTCACTCAGCTGCAGGATGTCTGAGATTAGTTGCCGGAGAGGTTGGTGCAAATGCACTTTCAAATAAGTAAGCAAGGAGTGTCAGTAAAAGATTTGAGCTGGTTGCAAAGCTTGCTGACTGCTGAAGAGATCCAGCAGGCTCTTTCAGCCCTGGCTCTTCGTCTGTGGGAGCAGAGTCCAATCATTCGTTCAAACACAGCTACAGGGCGGCCAGGAGAACATCCAAAGATGTTGTACTCAAAGGCCCTTTGAGGTGGGAAAGCAAGGAGCGAGAGCAATGCAGGTGGCACAGTTGCAAAGCTTCCTGTGTGCAGAAGAGGTCCAGCAGCATCTTTCAGCCCGGGCTCTTCGTCCCTGGGAGCAGAGACCAATCATTCGTGGAAACGCAGTTGCAGGACGGCCGGGAGCACACACCAAAAATGTTGTAGTGAAATGAACATTGTGGTGGGAAAGCAAGGATAGATGGCAATGCAGGTGGCACCGTTGCATAGCTTATACTGTGCAAAAGAGGTCCAGCAGTACCTTTCAGCCCCGACTCTTCGTCACTGGGCGCAGAGTCCATTCATTCGTGCAAACGCATCTACAGGACCGCCGAGAGCACAACGGAAGATGTTGTATTCTAATGCACATTGAGGGGGGTAAACAAGGAGCGAGAGCAATGCTGGTGGCACTGCTGCAAAGCTTCCTGTGTGCAGAAGAGGTCCAGCAGCATCTTTCAGCCCTGGCTTCTCGTCACTGGGAGCAGAGTCCAATCATTCGTGCAAACACAGCTACAGGACGGCAGGGAGCACACACCAAGGATGTTGTATTCAAATGCCCTTTGAGGTGGGAAAGCAAGGAGCGAGAGCAATGCAGGTGGCACCGTTTCAAAGCTTACTGTGTGCAGAAGAGGTCCAGCAGCATCTTTCAGCCCTGACTCTTCGTAATTGGGAGCAGAGTCCAATCGTTCTTGCAAACTCAACTACAGGACGGCCGGGAGCACAACCGCAGATGTTGCATTCAAACGCACATGGCGGTCGGAAAGCAAGGAGCGAGAGCAATGCAGGTGGCACCGTTGCAAAGCTTCCCGTGTGCAGAAGAGGTTCAGCAGCATCTTTCAGCTCTGGCTCTTCGTCTGAGAGAGCAGAGTCGAATCATTCGTGCAAACGCTGCTACAGGGCGGCCCGGAGCACATCCGAAGATGTTGTATTCAAATGCACTTTGAGGTGGGAAAGCAAGGAGTGAGAGCAATACAGGTGGCACTGTTGCAAAGCTTTGTGTGTGCAGAAGAGGTCCAGCATCATCTTTCTGCCTTGGCTCTTCATCTCTGTTAACAGAGTCCAATCATTCGTGCAAACGCAGCTACATTACGGCCGGAGGAAAACTGAAGAAGTTATATTCAAATGCACTTTGAGGCGGGAAAGCGAGGAGCGAGAGTAATGCAGGAGGCACCGTTTCAAAGCTTCCTGTGTGCAGAAGAGTTCCATCAGCATCTTTCAGCCCTGCCTCTTTCTCACTGGGAGCAGAGTCCAATCATTCGTTCAAACACAGCTACAGGACGGCAGAGAGCACACACCAAAGATGTTGAATTCACATACACTTTGGGGTGGGAAATCAAGGAGTGAGCCCAATGCGGGTCGCACTGTTGCAAAGCTTACTGTGTGCAAAAGAGTTCCAGCAGCATCTTTCAGCCCTGGCTCTTCGTCACTGGGAGCAGATTCCAATCATTCGTGCAAACGCAGCTACAGGACAGGGGGGAGCACACACCAAAGATATTGTATTCAAATGCGCTTTGAGGTGGGAAAGTAAGGAGAAAGAGTAATGCATGTGGCACTGCTGCAAAGCTTCCAGTGTGCAGAAGAGGTCCAGCAGCATCTTTCAGCCCTGGCTCTTCGTCACTGGGAACAGAGTCCAATCATTCTTGCAAACGCAAGACCGGACGGCAGGGAGCACACACCCAGGATGTTGTATTCAAACGCACTTTGAGGAGGGAAAACAAGGAGTGAGAGCAATGCAGGTGGCACCGTTGCAAAGCTTCCTGGGTGCAGAAGAGGTCCAGCATCATCTTTCGGCCCTGGCTCTTCGTCTGTGGGAGCAGAGTCCAATCATTCGTGCAACGCGCTTACAGGACGGCCAGGAGCAGACATCATTGACCTTGTATTCAAATGCCCTTTGAGGTGGGAAAGCAAGGAGTGAGAGTAATGCAGGTGGCACCGCTGCAAAGCTTATTGTGTGCAGAAGATGTACAGCATCATCTTTCAGCCCTGGCTCTTCATCACTGGGAACAGAGTCCAATCTTTCGTGCAAACGCAGCTACAGGACGGCCAGGAGCACAACCGGAGATGTTGTATTCAAATGCACTTTGAGGTGGGAAAGCAAGGAGAGAGAGCAATACAGGTGGCACCGTTGCAAAGCTTGCTGTGTGTAGAACAGGTCCAGTCGCATCTTTCAGCCCTGGCTCCTCTTCTGTGGGAGAGGAGTTCAATCATTCGTGCAAACGCAGCTGCAGGACGGCTGGGAGCACAACCGGAGATGTTGTATTTAAATGCACTTTGAGGTGGGAAAGCAAGTAGCGAGAGCAATGCAGGTGGTGCCGTTGCAAAGCTTCCTGTGTGCAGAAGAGGTCCAGCAGCATCTTTCAGTCCTGGCTCTTCGCCTGTGCGAGCAGAGACCATTCATTTGTGCACTCCAAACTCGGATTCAGGAAGGCTGGGGAGTGCACCAGAGATGTTGTGCTCGAACGGACATTGAGCTGGCAAACCAAGGAGCGACTGCACTGGAAGTGGCAGTGTAGCAAATGCTGCTGCGTGCAGAAGAGCTCCAGCAGCCTCTTTCAGTCCTGGCTCTTTGTCTGTGCGAGCGGAGACCAATCGTTCGTGCACTCCAAACTCGGGTTCAGGAAGGCTGGGGAGTGCACCAGAGATGTTGTGCTCAAACGGACATCGATGTGGCATAGGAAGGAGAGACTGCAATGCAAGTGTCACCTTATCAAATCCTGCTGATTGCAGAAAAGATCCAGCAGCCTCTTTCAGTCCTGGCTCTTCGTCTGTGCGAGCAGAGACCAATCGTTCGTGCACTCCAAACTCGGATTCAGGACGGCTGGGGAGTGCACCAGAGATGTGCTCAAACGGACTTGGAGTTGGCAAACCAAGGAGCGACTGCACTGGAAGTGGCAGTGTAGCAAATGCTGCTGCGTGCAGAAGAGCTCCAGCAGCCTCTTTCAGTCCTGGCTCCTCGTCTCTGCGAGCAGAGACCAATCGTTCGTTCACTCCAAATTCGGGTTCAGGACGGGTGAGGAGGGCACAACATATGTTGTACTCAAACGGACTTGGAGCTGCCAAACAAACGAGAGACTCCAATACAAGTGCCACCTCTCCAAATGATGCTGTGCACGGAAGACTTCCAGGAGCTACTTTCAGAGATGGATCATCGTCAGAGGGATCAAACAAACTTCCACTGATCACTCAGCTGCAGAACATCTGAGATTGGGTGCCGGAGAGGTTGGTGCAAATGCACTTTCAAATAAGTAAGCAAAGAGTGACTGTAAAAGAGGTGGCCCGGTTGCAAAGCTTCCTGAGTGCTGAAGAGACCCAGCAGCCTCTTTCAGTGCAGGCTTTCCGTCTGTGCGAGCAGAGACTAATCGTTCGTACACTCCAAACTCGGATTCAGGACGCCTGGGGAGTGCGCCACAGATGTTGTTCTCAAACGGACTTGGAGCTTGTAAACCAAGGAGCGACGGCAATGCAAGTGTCACCTTAGCAAATCGTGCTGTGTGCAGAAGAGATCCAGCTGGCTCTTTCAGTCCTGGCTCTTCGTCTGTGCGAGCAGAGACCATTCCTTTGTGCACTCCAAACTCGGGTTCAGGATAGCTGGGGAGTGCACCAGAGATGTTGTGTGCAAACGGACATCGAGGTGGCAAACCAAGGAGCGAGTGCAATGCAAGTGTCACCGTGGGAAATCCTGCTGTGTGCAGAAGAGATCCAGCAGCCTCTTTCAGTCCTGGCTCTTCGTCTGTGCGAGCAGAGACCATTCCTTTGTGCACTCCAAACTCGGGTTCCGGACGGGTGGGGAGTGCACCATATATGTTGTACTCAAACGGACTTGGAGCTGCCAAACAAACGAGAGACTCCAATACAAGTGCCACCCCTCCAAAAGATTTTGCGCACGGAAGACTTCCAGTAGGTACTTTCAGAGATGGATCATCGTCAGAGGGATCAAAAAAACTTGCTCTGATCACTCAGCAGCAGGACGTCTGAGATTGGGTGCCGGAGAGGTTGGTGCAAATGCATTTTCAAATAAGTAAGCAAAGAGTGACAGTAAAAGTTGTGGCCTGGTTGCAATTCCTGCGGTGAGCAGAAGAGATCCAGCAGGCTCTTTCAGTCCTGGCTCGTCTGTGAGGGCAGAGACCAATCGTTCGTGCACTCCAAACTCGGATTCAGGAAGGCTGGGAAGTACACCACAGATGTTGTGATGAAATGGACTTGGAGCTGGCAAACAAAGGAGAGACCACAAAAGAAGTACCAACTCTCCGAAAGATGCTGTAGTGCAGATTTCCAGTAGCTACTTTCAGACATGGATCATCGTCAGAGGGATCAAACAAGCTTGCTCTGCTCACTCAGCTGCAGGATGTCTGAGATTAGTTGCCGGAGAGGTTGGTGCAAATGCACTTTCAAATAAGTAAGCAAGGAGTGTCAGTAAAAGATTTGAGCTGGTTGCAAAGCTTGCTGACTGCTGAAGAGATCCAGCAGGCTCTTTCAGCCCTGGCTCTTCGTCTGTGGGAGCAGAGTCCAATCATTCGTTCAAACACAGCTACAGGGCGGCCAGGAGAACATCCAAAGATGTTGTACTCAAAGGCCCTTTGAGGTGGGAAAGCAAGGAGCGAGAGCAATGCAGGTGGCACAGTTGCAAAGCTTCCTTTGTGCATAAGAGGTCCAGCAGCATCTTTCAGCCCGGGCTCTTCGTCCCTGGGAGCAGAGACCAATCATTCGTGGAAACGCAGTTGCAGGACAGCCGGGAGCACACACCAAAAATGTTGTAGTGAAATGAGCTTTGTGGTGGGAAAGCAAGGATAGAGGGCAATGCAGGTGGCACCGTTGCATAGCTTATACTGTGCAAAAGAGGTCCAGCAGCATCTTTCAGCCCCGCCTCTTCGTCACTGGGCGCAGAGTCCATTCATTCGTGCAAACGCAGCTACAGGACGGCCGGGAGCACAACTGAAGATGTTGCACCCAAATGCACATTGAGGGGGGAAAACAAGGAGCGAGAGCTATGCTGGTGGCACTGCTGCAAAGCTTCCTGTGTGCAGAAGAGGTCCAGCAGCATCTTTCAGCCCTGGCTCTTCATCACTGGGAGCAGAGTCCAATCATTCTTGCAAACGCCGGACAGGACGGCAGGGGGCACATACCAAGGATGTTGTATTCAAATGCACTTTGAGGTGGGAAAGCGAGGAGCGAGAGCAATGCAGGTGGCACCGTTGCAAAGCTTCCTGGGTGCAGAAGAGTTCCAGCAGCATCTTTCAGCCCTGCCTCTTTCTCACTGGGAGCAGAGTCCAATCATTCGTTCAAACACAGCTACAGGACGGCAGAGAGCACACACCAAAGTTGTTGAATTCACATACACTTTGGGGTGGGAAATCAAGGAGTGAGACCAATGCAGGTCGCACTGTTGCAAAGCTTCCTGTGTGCAGAAGAGTTCCAGCAGCATCTTTCAGCCCTGGCTCTTCGTCACTGGGAGCAGATTCCAATCATTCGTGCAAACGCAGCTAAAGGGCGGCCGGGAGCACCACTGAAGCTGTTGTATTCAAATGCGCTTTGAGGTGGGAAAGCAATTAGCGAGAGGAATGCATGTGGCACCGTTGCAAATCTTCCTGTGTGCAGAAGCGTTCCAGCAGCATCTCTCAGCCCTGGCTCTTCGTCGGTGGGAGCAGAGTCCAGTCATTCATGCAAAAGTTGGACCCGGCGGCAGGGGGCGCACACCAAAGATTTTGTATTCAAATGCAGATTCTTCTGGGAAAGCAAGGAGAAAGAGCAATGCAGGAGGCACCGTTGCAAAGCTTCCTGTGTGCCGAAGAGGTCCAGCTGCATCTTTCAGCCCTGGCTCTTCGTCCCTGGGAGCAGAGACCAATCATTCGTGGAAACGCAGTTGCAGGACGGCCGGGAGCACACACCAAAAATGTTGTAGTGAAATGAACTTTGTTTTGGGAAAGCAAGGATAGCGGGCAATGCAGGTGGCACCGTTGCATAACTTATACTGTGCAAAAGAGGTCCAGCAGCATCTTTCAGCCCCAGCTCTTCGTCACGGGGAGCAGAGTCCATTCATTCGTGCAAACGCAGCTTCAGGACGGCCGGGAGCACAACGGAAGATGTTGTATTCAAATGCACATTGAGGGGGGAAAACAAGGAGCGAGAGCAATGCTGGTGGCACTGCTGCAAAGCTTCCTGTGTGCAGAAGAGGTCCAGCAGCACCTTTCAGCCCTGGCTTCTCGTCACTGGGAGGAGAGTGCAATCATTCGCGCAAACGTAGCTACAAGACGGCCGGGAGCAAAACCGAAGATGTTCTATTCCAATGCCCTTTGAGGTGGGAAAGCAAGGAGCGAGAGCAATGCAGGTGGCGCCTTTGCAAAGATTCCTGAGTGCAGAAGAGGTCCAGCAGCATCTTTCAGCCCTGGCTCTTCATCACTGGGAGCAGAGTCCAATCATTCGTGCAAACGCTGGACAGGACGGCAGGGAGCACACACCAAGGATGTTGTATTCAAATGCCCTTTGAGGTGGGAAAGCAAGGAGCGAGAGCAATGCAGGTGGCACCGTTGCAAAGCTTTCTGTGTGCAGATGAGGTCCAGCAGCATCTTTCAGCCCTGACTCTTCGTAATTGGGAGCAGAGTCCAATCATTCTTGCAAACTCAACTAGAGGACGGCCGGGAGCACAACCGAAGATGTTGCATTCAAACGCACATGGAGGTCGGAAAGCAAGGAGCGAGAGCAATGCAGGTGGCACCGTTGCAAAGCTTCCTGTGTGCAGAAGAGGTTCAGCAGCATCTTTCAGCTCTGGCTCTTCGTCTGAGAGAGCAGAGTCGAATCATTCGTGCAAACGCTGCTACAGGGCGGCCCGGAGCACATCCGAAGATGTTGTATTCAAATGCACTTTGAGGTGGGAAAGCAAGGAGCGAGAGCAATACAGGTGGCACTGTTGCAAAGCTTTCTGTGTGCAGAAGAGGTCCAGCAGCATCTTTCAGCCTTGGCTCTTCATCTCTGTTAACAGAGTCCAATCATTCGTGCAAACGCAGCTACATTACGGCCGGGAGGAAAACTGAAGAAGTTGTATTCAAATGCACTTTGAGGTGGGAAAGCGAGGAGCGAGAGCAATGCAGGAGGCACCGTTGCAAAGCTTCCTGGGTGCAGAAGAGTTCCATCAGCATCTTTCAGCCCTGCCTCTTTCTCACTGGGAGCAGAGTCCAATCATTCGTTCAAACACAGCTACAGGACGGCCGGGAGAACACACCAAAGATGTTGAATTCACATACACTTTGGGGTGGGAAATCAAGGAGTGAGACCAATGCAGGTCGCACAGTTTCAAAGCTTCCTGTGTGCAGAAGAGTTCCAGCAGCATCTTTCAGCCCTGGCTCTTCGTCTATGGGAGCAGATTCCAATCATTCGTGCAAACGCAGCTAAAGGGCGGCCGGGAGCACCACTGAAGCTGTTGTATTCAAATGCGCTTTGAGGTGGGAAAGCAATTAGCGAGAGCAATGCATGTGGCACCGTTGCAAAGCTTCCTGTGTGCAGAAGAGGTCCAGCTGCATCTTTCAGCCCTGGCTCTTCGTCACTGGGAGCAGAGTCCAACCATTTGTGCAAACGCAGATGCAGGACGGGGGGGAGCACACACCAAAGATATTGTATTCAAATGCACTTTGAGGTGGGAAAGTAAAGAGCGAGAGCAATGCAAGTGGCACTGTTGCAAAGCTTCCTGGGTGCAGAAGAGGTCCAGCATCATCTTTCGGCCCTGGCTCTTCGTCTGTGGGAGCAGAGTCCATTCATTCGTGCAAAAGCAGCTACAGGACGGCCGGGAGCACAACAGAAGATGTTGTATTCAAATGCACATTGAGGGGGGAAAATAAGGAGCGAGAGCAATGCTGGTGGCACTGCTGCAAAGATTCCTGTGTGCAGAAGAGGTCCAGCAGCATCTTTCAGCCCTGGCTCTTCGTCTGTGGGAGCAGAGTCCAATCATTCGTGCAACGCACTTACAGGACGGCCGGGAGCAGACATCATTGACCTTGTATTCAAATGCACTTTGGGGTGGGAAAGCAAGGAGTGAGAGTAATGCAGGTGGCACCGTTGCAAAGCTTCCTGTGTGCAGAAGTGTTCCAACAGCATCTTTCAGCCGTGCCTGCTGGTTTGTGGGAGCAGTGTCCAATCATTCTTGGAAACGTAGGACCGGACGGCAGGGAGCACACACCAAAGATGTTCTATTCAAATGCACTTTGAGGCGGGAAAGCAGGGAGCAAGAGCAATGCAGGTGGCACCGTTGCAAAACTTCCTGTGTGCAGAAGAGGTCCAGCAGCATCTTTCAGCCCTGCCTGTTCGTCTGTGGGAACAGCGAGCATTCATTCGTGCAAACGCAGTTACAGGATGGCCGTTTGCAAAACCGAAGGTGTTGTATTCAAATGCACTTTGAGGTGGGAAAGCTTGGAGCGAGAGCAATGCATGTGGCACCGTTGCAAAGCATTCTTTGTGAAGATGAGTTCCAGCAGCATCTTTCAGCCCTGGCTCTTCATCAGTGGGAGCAGAGTCCAATCATTCGTGCAAACGTAGGACAAGACGGCAGGGAGCGCACACCAAAGGTGTTCTATTCCAATGCCCTTTGATGAGGGAAAGCAAGGAGCGAGAGCAACGCAGGTGGCACCGTTGCAAAGCTTCCTGGGTGCAGAAGAGGTCCAGCATCATCTTTCGGCCCTGGCTCTTCATCACTGGGAACAGAGTCCAATCTTTCGTGCAAACGCAGCTACAGGACGGCCGGGAGCACAACCGGAGATGTTGTATTCAAATGCACTTTGAGGTGGGAAAGCAAGGAGAGAGAGCAATACAGGTGGCACCGTTGCAAAGCTTGCTGTGTGCAGAACAGGTCCAGTCGCATCTTTCAGCCCTGGCTCCTCTTCTGTGGGAGAGGAGTTCAATCATTCGTGCAAACGCAGCTACAGGACGGCCGGGAGCACAACCGGAGATGTTGTATTCAAATGCACTTTGAGGTGGGAAAGCAAGGAGAGTGAGCAATGCAGGTGGCGCCGTTGCAAAGCTTCCTGTGTGCAGAAGAGGTCCAGCAGCATCTTTCAGCCCTGGCTCTTCGTCTGTGGGAGCAGAGTCCAATCAGTCGTGCAAATTCAGCTACAGGACAGCCGGGAGCTCAACCGAAGATGTTGTATTCAAATGCCCTTTGAGGTGGGAAAGCAAGGAGCGAGAGCAATGCAGGTGGCACCGTTGCAAAGCTTATTGTGTGCAGAAGACGTGCAGCAGCATCTTTCAGCCCTACCTCTTTCTCACTGGGAGCAGAGTCCAATCATTCGTGCAAACGCAGCTACAGGACGGCTCGGAGCACAACCGAAGCTGTTGTATTCAAATGCACTTTGCGTTAGGAAAGCAAGGAGAGAGAGCAATACAGGTGTCCCGGTTGCAAAGCTTACTGACTGCTGAAGAGATCCAGCAGCCTCTTTCAGTCCTGGCTCTTCGTCTGTGAGGGCAGAGACCATTCCTTTGTGCACTCCAAACTCGGATTCAGGAAGGCTGGGGAGTGCACCAGAGATGTTGTGCTCAAACGGACATTGAGCTGGCAAACCAAGGAGCGACTGCAATGGAAGTGTCAGTGTAGCAAATGCTGCTGCGTGCAGAAGAGATCCAGCAGCCTCTTTCAGTCCTTGCTCTTCGTCTATGCGAGCAGAGACCAATCGTTCGTCCACTCCAAACTCGGATTCAGGACGGCTGGGAAGTACACCACAGATGTTGTGATCAAATGGACTTGGAGCTGGCAAACAAAGGAGAGACCACAAAAGAAGTACCAACTCTCCGAAAGATGCTGTAGTGCAGATTTCCAGTAGCTACTTTCAGACATGGATCATCGTCAGAGGGATCAAACAAGCTTGCTCTGCTCACTCAGCTGCAGGATGTCTGAGATTAGTTGCCGGAGAGGTTGGTGCAAATGCACTTTCAAATAAGTAAGCAAGGAGTGTCAGTAAAAGATTTGAGCTGGTTGCAAAGCTTGCTGACTGCTGAAGAGATCCAGCAGCCTCTTTCAGTCCTGGCTCTTCGTCTGTGGGAGCAGAGACCAATTGTTCGTACACTCCAAACTCGGGTTCAGGACGGCTGGGGAGTGCACCACAGGTGCTGTGGTCAAACGGACTTGGAGCTGGCAAACAAAGGAGAGACTGCAATAGAAGTGCCACCTCTGCGAAAGATTCTGTGTGCAGAAGATTTCCAGTAGGTACTTTCAGAGATGGATCATCGTCAGAGGGATCAAACAAACTTGCTCCGCTCACTCAGCAGCAGGATGTCTGAGATTGGGTGGCGGAGAGGTTGGATCAAATGCACTTTCATATAAGTAAGCAAAGAGTGACAGTAAAAGAGGTGGCCTGGTTGCAAAGCTTACTGACTGCAGAAGAGATGCAGCAGCCTCTTTCAGTCCTGACTCATCGTCTGGGCAAGCAGAGACCAATCGTTCGTGCACTCCAAACTCGGATTCAGGACGGCTGGGGAGCGCACCACAGATGTTGTGTTCAAACGGACTTGGAGCTGGCAAACAAAGGAGAGGCTGCAATACAAGTACCACCTCTGCGAAAGATTCTGTGTGCAGAAGGTTTCCAGTAGCCGCTCTCAGACATGGATCATCGACAGAGGGATCAAACAAACTTGCTCCGCTCACTCAGCAGCAGGATGTCTGAGATTGCGTGGCGGAAAGGTTGGTGCAAATGCACTTTCAAATAAGTAAGCATGGAGTGACAGTAAAAGAGGTGGCCTGGTTGCAAAGCTTACTGACTGCTGAAGAGATCCAGCAGCCTCTTTCAGTCCTGGATCTTCATCTGGGCGAGCAGAGACGAATCGTACGTGCACTCCAAACTCGGATTCAGGACGGCTGGGGAGTGCACCAGAGATGTTGTGCTCAAACAGACATCGAGTGACAAACCAAGCAGCGACTGCAATGCAAGTGTCATCGTAGCAAATCCTGCGGTTTGTAGAAGACATCCAGCAGGCTTTTTCAGTCCTGGCTCTTCTTCTGGGCGGGCAGAGATCAATCATTCGTGCCCTCCAAACTCGGGTTCAGGACGGGTGGGGCGTGCACCTCTTATGTTGTGCTCAAACGGACTTGAAGGTGGCAAACAAAGGAGAGATTGCAAAACAAGTACCAACTGTCCGAAAGATACTGCATGCAGAATATTTCCAGTAGCTACTTTCAGACGTGGATCATCGTCAGAGGGATCAAACAAACATTCTCTGGTCACTCATCTGCAGGATGTCTGAGACTGGGTGCCGGAGAGGTTGGTGCAAATGCAGTTTCAAATAAGTAAGCAAGGAGTGAGAGAAAAGAGGTGGCCTGGTTGCAAAGCTTTCTGACTGCGGAAGAGATTCAGCAGCCTCCTTCAGTCCAGGCTCTCCGTCTGTGCGAGCAGAGACCAATCGTTCGTACACTCCAAACTCGGATTCAGGACACCTGGGGAGTGCACCACAGATGTTGTTCTCAAACGTACTTGGAGCTTGTAAACCAAGGAGCGACTGCAATGCAAGTGTCACCTTAGGAAATCCTGCCTTTTGAAGAAGAGTTCCATCAGCCTCTTTCAGTCCTGACTCATCGTCTGGGCAAGCAGTGACCAATCGTTCGTGCACTCCAAACTCGGATTCAGGACGGCTGGGGAGTGCACCTTAGAATTTGGGATCAAACTGACTGGGAGCTTTAAAATCGAGGAGAGACTGCAATGCAAGTGTCACCGTAGCAAATCTTGGAGTGTGCAGAAGAGATCCAGCAGCCTCTTTCGGTCCTGGCTCTTCATCTGTGCGAGCAGAGACTAATCGTTCATGCACTCCAAACTCGGATTCAGGACGGCTGGGGAGGGCACAAAAGATGCACAAAAACGGACATTGAGGTGGGAAACGAAGGAGCTACTGCAGTGCAAGTGTCAACTCAGCAAATCCTGCTGTGTGCCAAGAGATCCAGGAGCTTCTTTCAGTCCTGGCTGTTTGTCTCTGCAAGCAGAGACCAATCGTTCGTGCACTCCAAACTTGGATTCTGGATTTCTGGGGAGTGCACCACAGATGTTGTGCTCAAAAGGACTTGGAGCTGGCAAACCAAGGAGAGACTGCAATACAAGCGCCACCTCTCCGAAAGTTGCGGTGTGCAGAAGATTTCCAGTAGCTACTTTCAGACCTAGATCATCTTCTGAGGGATCAAACAAACTTGCTCTACTCTCTCACCTGCAGGATGTCTGAGATTGGGTGCCGGAGAAGTAGGTTCAAGTACACTTTCAAAGAAGTAAGCAAGGAGTGACAGTAAAAGAGGTGGCCCGGTTGCAAAGCTTATTTACTTCTGTAGAGATGTAGCAGCCTCTTTCAGTCCTGGCTCTTCGTTTGTGCGAAAAGAGACCAATCAATCATGCACTCCAGACTCGGATTCAGGACGGCTGGGGAGTGTACCACAGATGTTGTGCTCAAACGGGCTTGCAACTGGTAAAACAAGGAGCGACTGCAATGCAAGTGTCACTGTTGCAAATCCTGCTGTGTGCAGAAGACATCCATCTGCATCTTTCAATTCTGGCTCTTTGTTTGTGCTGGCAGAGACCAATCATTCATGCACTCCAAACTCAGATTCAGCACGGCTGGGGAGTGCACCACAGATGTTGTGCTCAAATGGACTTAGAGCAGGCAAACCAAGGAGAGACTGCAATACAAGTACCACCTCTCCTAAAGATGCTGTATGCAGAGGATTTCCAGTAGCAACTTTCAGACATGGATCATCGTGTGAGGGATCATACAATCTTGCTCCGCTCACTCAGCAGCTGGGTTTCTGAGATTGGGGGCCAGAGAGGTTGCTACAAATGCACTTTCATAGAAGCAAACAAGGAGTGACAGTAAAAGAGGTGTCCAGATTACAAAGCTTACTGACTGCTGAAGCGATCCAGCGGCCTCTTTCTGTCCTGGCTCTTCGCCTGTTCAAGCAGAGGCCAAGCGTTCGTGCTCTACAAACTCGGATTCAGGACGGCTGGGGAGTGCACCACAGATGTTGTACACAAACGGAGTAAGAGGAGGCAAACCAAGGATCGACTGCAAAGGAAGTAACGCCTCTCCGAAAGATGCTGTGTGCAGATGATATCCGGTATCTACTTTCAGTCCTAGATCATCTTCTGAGGTATCAGAGGCCAAACATACGTGCTCTACTCACTCAGCAGCATTAAGTCTGAGTTTGGGTCCCAGGGAGGTTGGTTCAAATGCACTTTGAGATGAGGAAGCAAGGAGTGACAGTAAAAGAGTTCTCCCGGTTGCAAAGCTTACTGACTGCTGAAGAGATCCAGCAGCCTCTTTCAGTCCTGGCTCTTCTTCTGTGAAAGCAGAGACCTGTCGTTCGTGCACTACAAACTCGGATTCAGGACTGCTGGGGAGGGCACTGGAGATGTTGTGCTGAAATGGACTTGGAGCTGGCAAACAAAGGAGAATCTGTAATGCAAGTGTCACCTTAGCAAATCTTGCTGTCTCCAGTAGAGATTCAGCAGTTTTCTGGTTTGGCTTCTCTGCTTTTTATGCATTAGCTGGACATAAAAATTCTGTGGGTATAGCTCCTGGAGCTCGCGGAGCATCATCAAGGAGGCACTCTGTAAAGATGGACTTTACATTGCAAAGGGATTACACTGAAGCGTGTTGGAGAAAAGAAAGCTGAACGCATTTTGCAATGGTGATTCCTCGCCAAAGCTTTCTGCCATTAGAGCTGTATGCCCATAGGCAGCCTTCTGATCTGACTCTTGCACTCAGTAAGCAGACACTTCATGTTAGCATGCAGAGAGCCTTGCCTCTCTAGTTTTCGGCAGAACAGCTCGGGTAAATATTCCAGTTGGAGACCCTTGTTGCAGAGCTCACTCTTTGATAGTGATGTCTAGCAGAAGCTTTCTGGACTAGCTCCTCGTCTCTATATGCATTAGCTGGACATAAATATTCTGTGGGCATAACTCCTGGATCTCGCAGAGGACCCTCAGGGAGGCGCTCTAAGAAGATGGACTTTACTTCGCAAAGGGAGTGCGCATAGCCGTGTCACTGACACCAGAGCAGAGCCCGCAGCGTGAAGGTGATTCCTTGCACCAGCCTTCTCCCCTGCCACCTAAGCTGTGGGAGCAGGGTACAGAGTCCTCATTGCGTAAAGCGGAAGTGAGAGAAGTGGCTCCAGAATGAAATTATGTAGAATGCCATTGAGGTTTAAAAGCAGTGGCATATTGCTATGTTGGAGGGATTGTTGTGGAGTTTTCAGTGTACAGCTGAATACCCATCGGCAGCTTTCTGATCTGACTTTTGCACTCAATAAGCAGAAGCTATATGTTAGGACGCCGAGGTCCTTGCCCTGTAGATTCCGGCTGAACAGCTTGAGTGAATATTCCTGTTAGAGAGTTGTTGAAGGACTCACTCCTAGATTGTGATGCCTTGCGGCAGCTATCTGGGGTGGCTCTTCGGCTCTAGATGCTTTAGCTGCACTTTAATAGCCTGAGGGCATAGCTCCTGCATCTTGCGGAGAGCAATCAAAGAGGCACTCTAAGAAGATGAACTTTACAACGCAAAGGGAGTGCACACAACCGTGTTGTTGGAAACAAAGCTGAACGCATTTGGTTAAGGTGATTCCATGCAAAAACATTCTGCCATGCCAAACGCACTGTGGAATCAGGGGTTTGAGTGCTCATTTTGTGAAGCGGACGTCTGAGATAGAGCTCCAGAATGAAATGCTGAATGCCATTGAGTTTGAAAAACAGAGGCATATTTTTTTGTTGGAGGGATTGTTGCGGAGTTTACAGTGTGCAACTGAATGAACATGGGCAGCGTTCTGATTTGACTCCTGCACTCAGTAAGCAGAAGCTGTATGTAAGCACGCCGAGAGCCTTGTCTCTGCAGTCTTCAGCACAACAGCTTGTGTGAATATTCCAGTTGGAGACTCTTGTTGCGGAGCTCACTCCTAGATGGTGATGCTTTGCAGTAGGTCTCTTCTCCGGCTCCTCTGCTCTATATGCTTTACCTGGACATAAAAATTTTGTAGGCATAGGTTCTGGATCTCGCAGAGGACTATCAAAGAGGCGCTCTAAGAAGATGGACTTTACTTTGCAAAGGGAGTGCACACAGCCGTGTTGCTGACACCAGAGCAGAGCTCGCAGCATGAAGGTGTTCTCTTGCACCAGCTTTCTCCCCTGCCACCCAAGCTGTGGGAGCAGGGTATTGAGTCCTCATTGCGTAAAGCGGACGTGAGAGAAGTGGCTCCAGAATGAAATTATGCAGAATTCCATTGAGGTTTAAAAGCAGTGGCATATTGCTATGTTGGAGGGATTGTTGTGGAGTCTACAGTGTACAGCTGAATGCCCATTGACAGCTCTCTGATCTGACTCCTGCACTCATCAAGCAGAAGCTATATGTTAGCACGCAGAGAGCATTTCCCCTGCAAATTTTGGCAGAATAGCTTGGGTGAATCTTCCTGTTGGAGACTTCTTGCAGAGCTCACGCCTTGATGGTGATGCCTTGCAGCAGCTCTCTGGCTCCACGGCTCTATATGCATTAGCTGGACTTCAAAAGCCTGAGGGCATAGCTCCTTCATCTCCCAGAGAACAATCACAGAGGAACTCTAAGAAGATGGACTTTACATTGCAAAGGGAATGCACACAACCGTGTTGTTGGAAACAAAGCTGAACACATTTTGTGAAGGTGATTCCAAGCAAAATCTTTCTGCCTTCTGATAGGCAGCCTTCTGATCTGACACTTGCACTCAGGAAGCAGAAACTGTATGTAAGCACTCCGAGATCCTTGCCACTGCAGTTTTCTGCCCAACAGCTTGGGTGAATTTTCCTGTTGGAGACTTGATGCAGAGCTCACCCCTTTATGGTGATACTTTGCAGCAGCCCTCTTCCCTGGCTCCTCGCCTCTATATGCATTAGCTGGACTTAAAATCCTGTGGGCATAACTCCTGGATCTCGTGGAGGAATATGAAATAGGCACTCCAAGAAGATGGACTTTACTTTGCAAAGGGAGTGCACACTGCCGCGTTGCTGACACCAGAGATCTTGCAGCATGAAGGTGATTCCTTGCACCAGCTTTCTTCCTTCCTCCTAATCTCTGGAAGCAGGGTATTGAGTCCTCATTTCGTGAAGCGGACGTCTGAGGGAGAGCTCTAGAATGAAATTATGCAGAATGCCATTGAGGTTTAAAAGCAGAGGTATATTGCTGTGTTGGAGGGTTTGCTGCGGAGTTTACAGTGTACAGCTGAATGCCCATGGGCAGCTTTCTGATCTGACTCCTGCACTCAGCAAGCAGAAGCTATATGTTAGCACGCTGAGAGCCTTGCCTCTGCAGTTTTCAGCAAAACAGCTTGTGTGAATATTCCCGTTGGAGGGTTGTTGCAGGGCTCACTCTCTGAATGTGGCACCCAGCAGCAGCTCTCTGCTCTGGCACCTTTGATATATTTGCATTAGATGGACATAATATGAATGTGGGCATAGCTCCTGGATCTCGTGTATGAACGTCAAGGAGGCATTGCAAGGAACATGGACTTTTCTTGACTATGGACTTTCACATTGCCATGCTGCTGAAAACATAGCAGAACTCACTCTGTGTAGGTGACTCCTCGCATCAGTGTTTTCTCCACCTTCTCTACTGTTGGAAGTGTGGATGCATCCTTTGCTTTGCAACTGGATGCCTGAGAGAGGGCTCCAGAAATATAGCATCACCTTTCTGATCTTCCTCCTCCACTGTAAATGCGGAAGGTGTATGTTTACACTCAATATGCAGAACGTATATGTCATCTCTCTGAAAGCCTTGCCTATAGAGTTTTAGGCAGAAAAGCTTGGCTGAGTATTCTAGTTGGAGTCTCTTTTGCAGAGGTCATTCCTTTCTGGTGTTGACCAGTACCTGCTCTGTCCTCTGGCTTCTCGGCTGTATTTGCATTAGCTGGAAAATCTGAGGGTATTGCTCCTTGACCCTGTGAAGAACCATCAAAGGAGCACTCGAAGACCGACTTTACATTGCAAAGGTAGTACGCACTGTCATGTTGCTGAAACCAAAGCTGAACGCACTGTGTGTAGATTATTCCCAGGACCACCATTCTTCAATGTGAAATCCACTGTGGGAGCAGGGGCAGCAGCATTCACTTTGGAAACGTGTGGAGAGTCATTTGGCTGAGAATGGCCACGTGAGCAATCCAGTTACTTGACATTAGTGAAGTAGTGAACCAAAGGCTTTGAGGCCTTGGCTGAAGGTTACTAGAGAACACGTACGTGAGAGAGTTTGAGGGAGTTGGCAGAAGAGCCTGAGAAGTCAGGATATGTAGGGAGGAACTGATAACTGTAACCTTGGAATGTATGCTACACAGTTAGTTAATCGCTAAGTTGTTACTAGCAAAACACTGTTCAATTATATCTTGCCAGCTGTGTCGTAAATGCTTTGCTGTCTGAGAGCTCTATAAAAGCTGCATGTGAGGGTGAATAAAGTTGTCAGCCTTTGATCATATTGGTCTGTCGTGCTGTCCGTGTGTGAACCCTCGCAGAAACGAGCGCCTCATAGATATCTGCAGAAAGACACTATGCAGACTGAGGTAAAGGTTTGAAACCAAAGGAGGTTTGCTATGTTGGTTGTGATGTCGCAGATCTTCCAGTACACAGTTGAATGCCCATCATCCTCTTTCTGATATGACTCCTCCTTTCTACAAGCAGAAGTTGTGTGGTCGCACTCTGGTTGCCTTGCTTCTACACTTTTGAGGAGAAGACCTAGTGTGAATTTTCCAGTTGGAGTTACTCTTGCAGCACTCACGCCTTAATGATGGTTCCCATCAGCGGCTCTGTGCTCTGGCACCTCTGATGTATTTGCATTAGCTGTACATTAGAAGTCTTAGGGCATTGCTCCTGGATCTCACAAAGGAACATCAAAAAGCACTGCAGGAGCATGGACTTTACTTGGCAGTGGAAGTTCACATTGATATGGTGCTGAAACTGAAGGAGAACTCACTCTGTGTATGTGATTCCTCCTATCAGATTTCTGCCCTGCCTGCTCTACTGTGGGAAGAGGGGATGCAGCCTTCGCTTCGGAACTGGATGCCTGAGAAATACCTCTAGAAAGAGAGCATGCACTATACCGTTTAGTTTAAAATAGCGAAGGCGGACTGCTATCTTAGTGGCCTTGTTGTGATCTGTCTCTGCCACATTTAAAGCAGAAGGTTGTCTTCACACTCTGACAGGGTTGCTTCTGTAGTCTTAGGAGAAAATCTTGGGTTTATTTTCCAGTGGCTGATTCTGTTGCAGAGCTCACTCCTTGATGGTGATGCCCAGCAGGAGCTTTCTGCTCTGGCTCCTTGGCAATTTATGCATTAGATGGACTTTAGAAATCTTACGGCATAGCTCCTGGATCTCACAAAGGAACATTGAAAAGGCACTGTAGGAAGATGGACTTTACATTGCAAAGGTAGTGCACACTGCCATGTTGCTGACAGCAGAGCAGAGCTCACAGTGTGAAGGTGGTTTGTAGCACCAGCTTTCTGCCCAGCCACCTTTGCTGCGGGTGCAAAGAATGGAGTCCTCATTTTGTGAACTGGACTTCTGAGGGCGGGCTCCAGAAAGAGTCGATGCGGAATACTGTTGAGGTTTAAAACCAAAGGCGGATTGCTATCTTGGTGGTATTTTTGCGGAGTTTTCAGTGTACAGCTGAATGCCAGTCAGCAGCTTTCTGATCTGACTCTTCCGCTGTATAAGCAGAAGCTGTATGTTCACACTCTGAGTGTCTTGCTTCTTAATTCTGAAGGTGAAACACTAGGGTGGATTGACATGTTGGTGACTCTGGTAGAGGGCTCACTCCTTGACAGTGATTCCAAGCAGGAGGTTTCTGCTCTGTCTCCTTGTCTGTACGTGCATTCCCTGGAAGATCGCAGTTTCTGATCATTGCTCCTGGATATCAGGAAGGACCATCAAAAAGGCACTGCATTAAGATGGACTTTAAATTGCTAAGGTAGTGCACATTTGTGTGTTGCTGACACTAGAGCACATCTCACTGTGTTTAGGTGATTCCCAGCAGCAGTTTTCTGCCCTGTCACCTCCTCTGTGGGAGCAGTGGATGGAGATTTCACTGTGAACCGGGCACCTGAGATAGGGCTCCTGAGAGAGAGTCTGCAGAATACCATTTAGGTTAAAAAAGCAAAGGGGGATGGCTATGTTGGTGGCACTATTTCGGCCCTTATGGTTTAATGTTCAGTCTTTTAGATTTGGGTTACTGTTATGGTTAGGTCTTACGGTTTGTCTTATGGTTTATGGTCAAGGTTCGGGTTACGGTTAGGGTTATGGTTAGGGTTAGTGTTAGGGTTTAGGTTTAGGTTAGGGTTAGGATTAGGTTAGGGTTTGGATTAGGGTTAATGTTAATGGGCTAGGGTTAGTGTTAGAGTTAGGGTTATTGCTTTGTGTTGTGGTTAGGGATACGGTTAATGTTAGGTTTATGGACAGGAGTAGGTTTAAGTGTTACCGTTAGTGTTAGTTTTATGGTTAGGTTAGTATAAGTGTTAGTTTTATGGTAGGGTTTTATGAAGAATTAAGTTTAGGCTTAGGGATATGTTTGGTTTTATGGTTAGGTTAAGCATAAGGATTCGTATTTGGGGAGTTTTATGGTCTGGGATTCGTCATTAGGGTTAGTGTTTGTGTTATGTTTATGGTGAGGTTCTGTGTTGGGGTTAGGGTTTGGATTCGGTTTTGTGTTGGAGTTTAGGGTTTTGTTAAGGGTTATGGATATTTTTATTTTTAGTTTAATATGTTGGGTTAGATTTACGGGTAGTTTAGAGTTGGGATTAGTGTTAGGGTGAAGGTTTATTGTCATCGTTAGGGTCATGTTGCAGTGAGATTTGGGGTTATGGTTCAGTTTTAGGATGATGGTTAAGGTCAGTGTTCTGTTTAGGGTTTAGGTTTCGTGTTTTTGTGAGGATTAGGGCTGGGTTTAGGGTTTATGGTTTATGTTTAGGGCTAGTTTTAGGTTTAGGTTCTTGTATGGGCTTTGGGTAGGATTGGGTTTAGATTAGTGTTATGGTTAGAGTCTGGGTTAGGGTTCAGTGTATTGTTAGTGTTAGGGCTAGTGTTATCATTAGGTTTAGTGTTAGGATTCAGGTAAATGTTAGGTTTTGGTTTAGGGTTCGGGCTTGTTTTAGGGTAAGTTTTTTGGTTCGGGTTAGGGTTAGGGTTATGGGTAGGGTTTAGTCATTAGGTTTAGGGTTAGTGTTAGCTTTACGTTTATTGTTAGGGTTTATGGGTAGGTTTAGAGTTAGGGTTTGGACTAGGGTTATTGTTATGTGTAGGTTTATGGTTTGTGTTAAGGTTTTGCATTAAAGTTTGTATTAGAGTTATGGTTAGGTTTGAGGTTAGGTTTAAGTTTAGGTTTATGTTTAGTATTCTTGCTCGTGTTAGGTTTTGGGTTTTTATTAGAGGTATGTTTAGGCTTAGGTTTAGCCGTAGGGTAGGGGTTCTTTTGTTAGGTTTAGTCTTAGTGGTAGGTCTTGTTTTGGGCATATGTTCATGGTTAGGCATCGGATTTGGTTTAGATTTAATTGTTGGGGTTTGGCATAGATTTGGGTTTACATTTGTGTTTAGGTTGAGGGTTAGGTTTGGGTTTGGTTTAGAGTTAATTTTATGTTTAGTGTTTAGGGTCAGGATTATGGTTGGGGTTTAGGGATAGGGTTAGTGTTAGGGTTATATTAAGGGTTAGGTTTTGGGTTTGGGTTTGGGTTAGGATTAGATTTAGGTTAGGTTTAGTGTTTAGGGTTAGGGTTAGGTTATTTTTACTTTTATATTTAGGATTAGGGTTAGTTTTAAGGTTAGGTTAGGGTTAGGTTTTATGTTTAGGGTATAGGGGTCGGTTAGGTTTGATTTTATGATTCGGCTTAGGTTTATGTTTAGGGTTTAGTTATTAGTGTTATGTTTAGGGTTTGGTGTAGGGCTGGGTTCATTAGGGCAAGTGGTTAGATGTAGGGTTAGGGTTAGTGTGTTAATTTAGTTTTAAGGTTGTGGTTGGGTTTAATGTTAGTGTTAGGTTTTGGGGTAGTGGTTTTATTAGGGTTAGAGTTATGTAGTGTTAGGTTTGGGGTTTGGTTTTTGGTTTGGGATTATTTTTAAGTTTTATGGTTAGGGTTAGGCTTTGCTTCATATTTAGGGTTAGGTTTTAGTGTTGGTGCAGTTTTATTATTACGGTTATTTTTCCTTTTAGGGTTCGGGTTTTGTTTAGGATAAGTTTTAAAGTTGGTTTAAGTGTTAAGTTTAGGTTTATGGTTAGTGTTAGCGTTTTTGTTCCGTTGAGTTTTTAGGGTTAGGCTTTTTGTGTGAGGGTTAGGCTTTAGGGTTGTGGTTATGTTTAAGGTTAGGGTTAAGGCTCTTGTTGGGATCCTTAACTAACCCTGGTATTTAGGGTTACGGTTAGGGGTTGCTTTGGGATTTGTATTAGGGTCTGGGTTAGTCGTAATGTTATTGTTTAGTGTTAGATTTAGCTTTGGGGTTTGTGCTTGGATTAGTTTTAGGGTGTTAGGATTTACAGTTTGGGTTAGCTTTTTGGGTTAGCATTAGGATTAGTGTTAGGGTGAGTTCTTGGTTTAGCTTTAGGGTTAACTTTAGGGTTAGTGTTACGTTTAGGATTTAGGGTTCAGGATTATGATTAGGGTGTTAGTGTAAAGTTTAGGGATTGGTTTATGGTGTGGGGTAGGACTAGGTTTAAGGGTTAGTCTTAAAGTTAGGTTTATGTCTGGGCTGAGGTTTAGGGTTAGGGTTAGGAATAGTGTTAGTTTTTGGGTTACTATTAGGTTTAAGTTTAGGGTTATGTTTAGTATTAGGGTTAGGCTTAGGGTTTGTTTTATAGTTACGTTTAGGATTAGGTTTAGCGTAAGGGTTAGAGTTTTTTTTCTTTTAAGTTTATTGTTAGGGGTAGGTTGTGGGTTAGGGATATGTTTATGGATGGAATTAGGGTTTGTTTTAAGGGTTAGTGTTACATTTAGGTTTAGGGTTATGTTTAGGTTTAGGGTAAGTGCGTGGTTTAGGTTTAGATTTTGAGTTTGGTTTCGGTTTATATTTTGTGTTAGGTTTAGTGTTTGGTTTAGGGTATAGGGTTGGGGTTTATGGTTAGGGTTATTGATAGGGTTTGTTTAAGTGTTTGGTTTAGGGTTAGGGTTTGTTTAAGTTTTGAGTTAGCTTAGGTTTAGTTTTCAGTTTTAATCTTAGGGTTAGGCTTAGGTTTAGGGTTAGGGTTTAGGCTATGATTAGTTTTATTATTATGGTTTTTGAAGGTTTATTGAGTTTTATAGTTAAGGTTTATTTTATGGTTATGATTATGATTTGGTTTTGGTTTAGGTTTGTGTTTTTTATAAGTGTTAGTGTTTGGTTTAGTTTTCGGTTTAGGGATAGGGTTAGTTTTCTGTTTATTATTAGTGTGAGTGTACCTAGCGGTGTAGGGTTTAGGATTATTGTTCGTTTTAAATGTTAGGGTTAGCATTAGGCTTTGTGTTTGGTTTATTGTTAGGGTGTTACGGTTTATTGTTTGAGTTATTGCTTGAATTAGCTTTAGGATTAATTTTTGGGCATGTAGTGTATCTTTCGGTCTAACGTTAGTGTTAGTGTTTTGGTTCGGGTTTCAGTTTCAGGGTTAGGATTAGGTAGTTAGAATTAGATTTAGGGATTGGGTTATGGTGTGGGGTAGGATTTGGATTAAGGTTTAGGGTTAGGTTTAGAGTTATGTCTGCGTTTAGGTTAAGGGTTAGGATTACTGTTATATTTAGGGTTTTGTTTAGGTTTAAGTTTATTGTTATGCTTAGTATTTGAGTTAGGGTTAGGTTTTGTTTTATAGTTATGTTTAGGCTTAGGTTTAGCCTTAGTGTTTTTTTGCTTCTGGTAGGTTTAGGTTTAGGGATAAGTTGTGGGTTAGGGATAGGTTTATGGATAGGATTACAATTATGTTTAAGGGTTAGGGTTAGGGTTATTTTTAGCTTTTGGGTTAGGTCTTGGTTTAGGGGTGAGTTTATGATTTGGTGTATGATTAGGATTAGTCTTAAGGGTTAGGGTTACGTTTAGGTGTAGGTTTAGAGTTATGGGTAGGTTGAGGTTTATACTTAGGTTTAGGGTTTAAGGTCATGTGTAGGGTTGGGGTTTAGGGTTGGAGCTTGTGATAATAGGGTTTAAGGTCATGTGTAGGGTTGGGGTTTAGGGTTAGAGCTTGCAGTAGGGTTAGGTTAAGAGTTTGGCTTGGGGTTAGGGTTTGGGTTAGGGTTAGATTTACGTTAGGTTTAGTGTTTATGTTTAGGGTTAGAGTTAGTTTTAAGGTCAGGGTTAGGGTTAGGTTCTGCTTGTAGGTTAGGATTTCGTGATAATGTTAGGTTTAGGGTTGGATTTATAGGTTGGGTTAGGTTTAGCTTACTGTTTAGTCTTTAGTGTTATATTATCATAAGGTCTGGTGATGTCCTTATTGTTATCTTTCTTGTTTATTCTTTGCTTAATTGAGCGTAAGGGAGAATTTAGGATTAATGGGTTAGCGTTAGGTTTATTGTTAGGGTTAGAGTTAGGTAGTGTTACGGTTGGCGTTTGGGATTAGGGTTCGGAGTAGGTTTAGTTTTTTTGGTTTATTTTAGCGTTAGGTTCATATTAGTGGTTAGCGTGTGGTCTTGGGTTAGTTTTATTATTATGTTTATGTTTTTTTTTTGGGTTAGGTTTTTGTTTTTGATAAGTGTTTATATTTGTTTTTAGTTAGGTTTAGGTTTAGGGTAATTATTAGGGTATTGTTAGGGTGAGTTTTTAGCATTAGTTTTTAGGTTTGGTTTAGGGTGTAAGATTAGTGTTATGTTTAAATTTAGTGTTAGTGTTATTTTTAGCACTGGTAGTTAGGGTTGGGTTTAGGGGTTGGATTTATGATTAGTGTTGGGTTAGGGTTAGTCTTAGTGTTCTGAGTTAGTGTTAGATTTGTCTTTTGGTTTTGTTGTTGGGTTAGTGTTAGGGTGTTAGGGTTTATTTTTTGGATTAGTTTTTTTGTTAGCATTAGGATTAGTGTAAGGGTTTGTATTTGGGCTAACTTTTGTGTTAACGTTTGGATTAGTGATACGGTTAGAGTTCTGGGTTCATGGTTAGGTTTGGGTGGTTAGGGTTAGGTTTAAGGATTGGGTTAGGATTAGGGTTAGGGTTAGGTTTAAGCTTAGGTTTAGCGTTAGGGTTAGTGTTTTTGTTTCTTTGTGGTTTTGGGTTAGGGGTAGGTTTTGGTTTATTGATATGGTTATTGTTAGGGATATGATTAGGGCTTGGTTTAAGGGCTAGGGTTAGTGTGATTTGGGTTTAGGGTTAGGGTGTGGTTTAGTTTAAGGGTTAGGTTTAGGGTTACGTTTAGAGTTAGTGTTAGGTTTAGTGTTTAGGTTTAGTTTTAGGATTAGGTTTAGGGTTAGAGTTAGGGCTGGATTATGGTTAGGTTTAAGGTAATGTTTATGTTTAGGTTTTGTTTAAGATTTAAGTTTTTCCTTTAGATTTAGTGTTAGGTTTTGTGTTTTGTTTTCTAATTTGGATTAGTTTTCAGGTTGGGGTTTAAGTTTAGTGTTAGTGGTAGTCGTAGGGTTTGTTTACGGTTAGGGTAGGGTTAGAGTTAGGTTAGGCTTAGTGTTTAGGTTTAGGGTTAGGGCTCTGTTCAGGGTTAGGGTTAGCATTAGGATTTTATTTTGGTTTTGTTGATAGGGTTAGGTTTAGTGTTGTATTTCTCTGTTAGCTTATGTTTAGGTTTTGGTTTTAGTCGCTAGTCTTATATTTAGTTGTAGGGCCACGGCTGGGTTTATTGTTGTGTTTAGTGATTAGGCTTAGGGTCAGGGTTAGTTTAAGGCTTTTTTTAGGGGCAAGTTTAGGGCTGGCGTTAGCATTAGGGGTAGTGTTTTTGTTTGGGTTAGAATTAGGTAGTGTTAGGGTTAGGGTTTGGTTTTTGGTTTAGGTTTAGAGTTTGTTGTTGTGGTTAGGTTAGGTTTAGGTTCATGGTTTGTTTTATGTTTTGGTCTTGGGTTAGTTTTATTATTACTGTTATGGTTAGTTTTAGTGTTAGGTTTGTGTTTAGGATAATTGTAAGGTCAGTTTTAGGGTTAATTTTAGTGTTAGGTTTGGTGTTAGTGTTATTGTTAGTTTGAGTGTTTATTGCTAGTGTTAGGGTTAGGGTTTGGGTTCGCGTTAGGGTTTGGGTTAAGTTGTAGGGTTAGGTTTATGCTTATAGTTTGTGTTTGGGTTATTGTTATGGCTGGTAGGTAGAGTTTGGTTTAGGGTTGAGGTTAGTGTTGGGATTTAGGTTTGGTTTTGGTGATAGGGTTAGGTTAGTGTTGCATTTATGTTTTCGTCTGTTTAGGGTTAGGTTTTGTCAGTAGTCTTATATTTAGTTGTTGGGCCATGGTTGAGGTTCTTGTTAGGTTTAGTTGCTAGGCTTAGGGTTAGGATTAGCTTAAGTGTTAATTTACGGGTAAATTACGGTTGGCATTATGGTTAGGGTTAGTGGGAATTTTTGTGTTAGGTTTAGAATTAGGTAGTGTTAGTGTTAGGGTTTGGTTTTTGCTTTAGGTTTAGGGATAGTTATGGTTAGGGTTAGGTTTAGGTTCATGGTTAGTGTTATTTTTTGGTTTTGGGTTAGTTTTATTATTATTGTTCTCGTTAGTTTTAGTGTTAGGTTTATGTTTAGGATAAGAGTAAAAGTTAGTTTTTGGGTTATTTTTAGTGTTAGTGTTAGGGTTACTGTTTAGTGTTAGTGTTAGGGTTTAGGGTTAGGTTTATGTTTATGGTTAGGGTTAGGGGTATTGTTAGTGTTGGTAGTTAGGGTTAGGTTTATGGGTAGGGTTTAATATTAGTGTTAGGGTTTAGTGTTAGAGTTAGCTTTGTGGTCTGTATTTTTGTTAGTGTTAGAGTGGTAGGATGTATTTTTTTTGTTTTAGCTTTTTTGAAAGCGTTTTCATTTTTGTTAGATTGAGTTTTTGGTTTAAATTTAGTGTAAATGTTAGGTTTAGTGTTACGGTTAGAAGTTAGGGTTCAGGGTTAGGATTGGGTGATTAGGGTTAGGTTTAGGGTTTTGGTTAGGATTAGGGTTAGGGTTAGGTTAAGTGTTTCATTTAGGTTTTGTGGTGTGGTTAGGGTTGGGATTAGTGTTAGATTTAGAGGTAGGTTTAGATTTAGGTTTAGTGTTTAGTCATTATTTTTATGTTTATATTTGGTGTTCCTGTTAGGGTTATTTTTAGTGTGAGTGTTTAGGCTTAGGTTTAATGTAAGGTTTTGAGTTAGTTTTAGTGTTAGTGAAAATATAGGGTTAAGCTTAGTGTTGGAGTTAGTGTTAGTCATAGGGTTTAAGTTAGGGTTAAGGGTAGTGTTATTTTTAGGTTGAGGTCTTAGGTTCAGGGTTATGGGCTTAAGGACAGGTTTAGTGTCAGTGCTAGGTTTAGTCTTAGTGTTAGGTTTAGGTTCAGGGTTAGGGTTAGTGTAACAGCTATGTTTAGTTCTAGGTTTGGGTTTGGGGTTATGATTAGTGTTAGGGTTAGGGTTCTGTTAAGTTCAGGGTTTAGTCACTTTGGTTAGTGTAAGTTTTAATGTTAGGGTTCTGTTTAGTGTTAGGGTTTGTGTTTACTGTTTGTGTTAGGGTTAGTGTTAGGGAAGATTTAGGGTGAGGTTTAGGTTTGTGGTTGTTGTTATGATCTGTGTTAGGGGTTAGGCTTAATGTTAGGGTTAGGGTTAGGTTTACGTTAGGGTTTATGTGTAGGGATAGATTTAGGTTTAGAGTTATGTTTAGGGCTTGGGTTAGGGTTAGGGTTTGGTTTAGTGTTAGTTTTTTGTTTCGGTTTTGGGTTACAGTTAGGGTTGGGTTTAGGTTTAGTTTTATATATTGGTTTTAATTTTGGTTTAGGGTATAGTCATTATGGTTAGTTTTGGGCTGTTATTGGTAGTGTTTGTGTTGGATTTAGGGGCAGTGTTATGTTTTGGTTAGGTTTTTGGGTGCGAGTTAGGGTTTGTGTTTGCATTAGTGTTACTTTTATGTTCTGTTTTAGTGTTAGGTTTGTGTTTAGCATTAATTTTAGTGGTTTTTTTAGGTTTAGTTTTTGTGTAATATTTGGGTTAGGATCTGTTATTTCGGGGTTTAGTCATGGGGTTTAGTTTTCGGGTAACTCTTAGGGTTGTGTTTACGGTTAGGGTTTATGTTTAATTTTATATTTGCTGTTAACGCGATGTTTAGGGTGAGGTTTAGGTTTTGGGTTAGGGTTAGTTTTAGAGGTTAGGGTTAGGGTTAGGGTTAGGTTTAGGTTTTTGTGTAATCATTAACTTTATTTTGCGAATTTGGGTTAGTCTTAGGTTTAATGCTTGGGTTTCTGTTAGGGTTAGGGTTATGGTTAGTTTTTGTGTTGCCTTTGTTTTAAGCTTATGGTTTACTCTTTAGGGTTTGGGTTACTGTTAGTGGTTGGTTTAGGTTTAAGTTTAAGATTTATGTGTTGGCTTATTGTTATGGGTATTGTTGCGGTTAGTTTAGTGTTAGTGTTATGTTTTGTGTTTGGGTTAGTTTTGGGGTAGGTTTAGGTATTTGGGTTTGTGTTTGCAATTTAGGGTTAGGTTAGGTTTAGGGTTTGTGGTAGTGTTATGTCAGGGTTAGGTTCAGTGTTAGGATTTTAATTTGGCTTGTGGCTCATGCTAGGGTTACATTTGTGGTTAGTGGCAGGGTTAGGTTTCTATTTAGAATAAGGTTTATGTTGAGTTTGAGGGCTAGATTTAGGGTTAGGTTAGGGTTTGTGTTCTGTTAATGTTATGGTTTACTTATTAGGGGTTGAGTTAGGGAAGGGTGTATGGGTAGGGTTAGTGGTAGTGTTTGGGCTAGTGTTAGGTTTAGAGTTAGGTTTGGTTTAGTGTTAGGGTTAGGTTTAGGAATAGGTTTAGGTTAGGTTTAGTGTTAGGGTTAGGTTTAGGAATAGGTTTAGGTTAGGTTTAGGGTTAGGATTAGGATTAAGTTTAGGGTTAGGTATAGGTTTATTATTTGGTGCAGGATTGTTTGTAGGTTTTAGGGTTTGTGGTGGTGTTAGGGCTAGGCTCATGGTAATTCGTTTATTGTCCGGCTTAGTGTTAGTGTTAGGTTTTGGGGTAGTTACTGGGTTATGGTTAGGATTTTTGTGGTTTTTTTTTTAGGTTTCATTTTAGGGGAAAGGATAGTTTTAGGTTTAAGTGCAATTTCAGTATCAGGCTCAATTTTTAGGCTGGTGTTAGGGACAGGTGTAGGGTTTAGGATTATTGTTAGGGGTAGTCTTAGTGTTGGGGTTTAGTGTTAGAGTTAGCTTTAATGTTAGCATTTGCTTTAGGGTTTTATGTTTGGGTTAGCGTTTGTGTTGGCTTTAGGACTGGTGTTAGGGGTGTTGTTTGGGTTGGCTTTTTCGTTAGTGTTCGTGTTAGGGGAATGTTTAGTGTTAGGGTAGGGTTTAGTGTTTAGGTATCGGATTAGTTTGTGAGGGTTAGTGTTATTGTTAGGGTTAGGGTTAGGGTTTAATGTTTAGGGTTAGGATCATGTGGTTAAGGTTATTGTTAATCTTAGGGTTAGGGTTGAGGTTTAAGGGTAGGGTTAGGTTTTGTCTTAGTGGTAGGTTTAGCTTTAGGGTTTGTGGTTCGGTTACTGTTAGGGTTAGGGTTTGGTTTAGGCTTAGGGTTAGGTTTTAGTTATTAGTGTTTTTTTTTAATGTTAGGGATAGGTTTATGGTTAGGAATAGGCTTAGTATTATTTTGAAGGGTTACTGCTTGTGGTATTTTCTGGTTTATTGTTAGGGTTAGGATTATGTTTATTGTTAGGTTAAGTCTTTAAGTTTAGGAGTGGTGGTAATTTTTAGGTTTAGTGCTATGTTTAATATTTATTTTAGGGTTATTGTTAATGTTAGTGCTGGTTTTTAGGGGTAGCGGTAGGTTTAGGGTTTATGATTTGTGTCAGGATTAGGGTTAGTCTTAGGGTTTAGGGTTAGAGTCAGCTTCAGAATTAGCATTAGTGTTAGTATCTCTGTGTTATATTTAGGATTAGTGTTAGGGTTTATTTTTAGAGTTAGCTTTAGGGTTAATGTTTGGATTAGTGTCATGTTAGGGTTTATTGTTTAGGTTAGCTTTCTGTTTTTCATCAGTTTTGTTGTTAGGGTTAGTTTCTGATTTAGCTTTTTGGTTAGTGTTAGTATTAGGTTTATCGTTAGTGTTAGGGTTTAGTGTTTTGGGTTAGGGTTAGGTGGTTAGGGTTAGGGCTTGTTTTAGGGATAGGGTTTAGGATTTAGGGTTAAGGATTATGTTATTAGTTTTAGGGTTAGGAGTACGTTTTTTTTGTAGGGATAGGAGTAGTTTTGGGTTCAAGTCTTAGAGTAAGGGTTAGGTTGATGTTCAGGTTGTTAAGGTTAGGATTAGGGGCTAGTGTTTAGGGATAGAATTAGGTGGTTAGGGTTAGTCTAAGAGTTAGGTTTTAGGTTTTAAGGATGGTTATTAAGTGGTTAGCGTTAGGGGTTGCATTAGGGGTTTGGATTGGTATTGGTTTAGGTTTAGTTTTAAGGGTTAGAGTTAGGGTTCAGCTTAGGGTTAGGGTTTGGTTTTGGGTTAGGGTTAGGGTTAGGATTCGGTTTAGGGGTAGGGTTAGGGTTAGGGTTAGGTTTAGGGTTGGAGTTAGGGTTAAGTTAATATTTAGCTTTAGGTTTTATATTTAGGATTAGGATTTGGGTTGTGTTTATTTTTTATTTTATGTTTATGTTTAGTCTTAATGTTATTGTTAGTGTTTATTGTTTGTACTTTTTTTAAGTGTTAGCATTTGAGTTTGTGTTATTGTTAGGTTTTAGGTTGTATTTTTAGAAGTTAGTGGTTATTGTTAGATTTAGGTATAGGGTTAGGTTTGATTTTTAGTCTTTGTTGTATGGTTAGGATTATTTTTATGGTAATTGTTAGGTTTAGGGTCTGGCTGTGGTTTAGTGTTACGTTTTATGTTAGGGTTTTGCATATCTGTAGGGTGTATTTTTAGGTGTAGGTTTAGCATTAGTGTTTAGGGTTAGGTTTAGGTTTAACTTTTATGTTAGTGTTAGGTTTTATGTTAGGGCTGGTGGTTAGGGTAGGGGGTAGGGGTAGGGTTCAGAATTAGTGTTAGGGTTAGGGTTAGTCTTAGTGTTGGTTTTAGTGTTAGAGTTCGCTTCAGGGTTTTTTTGTGTTAGTGTCATGTTAGCGTTAGGGTTAATGTTTGTGTTAGGTTTAGTGTTTGTTTTAGGTTTATGGTTAGGGTTATTTTTTGTGGTAAGGTTAGCTTTAGGGTTTGTGTTAGAGTTAGTGTGAGGGTTAGGGTTTGGTTTAGGGTTAGGGTTACTGTTAGAGTTGAGACATTAGTGCTATGTTTAGTGTTAGGGTTAAGGTTATGGTTAGGGATATGTTTTATATTAGTTTTAGGGATTAGTGTTAGTGTTATTTTTGTGTTTAATGTTAGCATTTTTGTTCTCTTTATTTTTAGAATCAGGTTTTGCTTATGAGTTAGGTCTAAGGTTAGGGTTAGGGTTTGAGTTAGGATTAGGGTTTGTGTTAGGTTTATTGTTTAGGGTTTGGGTTAGGTTTTGTCTTAGTGGTAGTTTTAGATTTAGGGTTTGTGTTAGGTTTAGTGTTAGGGTGAGGGGTAGGCTGAGGTTTAGAGTTAGGGTTTAATCGTTAGTGTTATATTTTGTGTTAGGTATCGGGTTATGATTAGGGATAGGTTTAGTGTTAAATTTAAGGGTTTAGTGCTAGTGTTATTTTCAGGTTTAATGTTAGGATTAGGGTTCAGTTTAGGTTTAGATTTAGAGTTAGGTTTAGTGTTTGTGTTAGGTTTAGGGTTAGTGGTATAGTTAGGGTTTGGATTTGGGTTAGGCTTAGGGGTAAGGTTGGTGTTTGGGTTTGTTTTCTTTGTATGTTTAGGGGTAGATTTAGGTTTAGGTTTGGGTTTAGGGTAAGGTTTTGTCGTGGTTTAAGTCCAGTCAGCCACGCAGTTTTGCTCACCCACTCCCCCCTTTTTCTTGCCCCCGCTCCCGGAGGGATGGGAAGGAGAATCGAAAAGAATGCAACTCCCACAGGTTGAGATAAGAACAGTTTAGTAACTAAAGTATAACACAAATCACTACTGCTACCACCAATAATAATAATGACAAGGCAAATACAAGGAAAGAATACAATTTCTCACCACCTAAAACCAAGCCCGACCACGCAGTGCACCCCCCACCCTTCTGGGTCTCTCCTCTCCGTCCTCCATCTTGGGCATGATGTGCTGTGGTATGGAATAACCTCTTTGGTCAGTTTGGGTCAGGTGTCCTGTCTCTGCTTCCTCCCGGCTCCCCTCCTCCCTGGCAGAGCATGAAACTCAGAAAGTCCTTGGCCAGACCAAAACATCACTAAGCAGTAACCGAAACACTGGTGTTATCAGCGCTGTTCCTAGGCCCAAAATCAAAAACACAGCGCTGCACCAGCTACCAAGAAGGAGAAAAAAATGACTGCTGCTGCTGAACCCATGACATTATCCACCCCTTATTCCATACCATTCACGTCATGCTCAGATCCCACATTTTCAAT
This sequence comes from Ara ararauna, assembly GCA_028858755.1. Classification (NCBI taxonomy): domain Eukaryota; kingdom Metazoa; phylum Chordata; class Aves; order Psittaciformes; family Psittacidae; genus Ara; species Ara ararauna. The sequence continues at coordinate 22,023,701 of CM054380.1, forward strand.
ATACCATCACATGTATATATATACATACACACACAGAGAGAGGGAGAGAGATCATCCCTCAGTGCATAGACCAATCCCTACAAAGCTGCTGAGTCCATCCAGTCCATGATGTCAAGCTCCATCTCTTGTAACAGCCTTTCAGAGCAGGAGAGGCTGTATGTAGTGTTCACACTCATGAATAATCTGGGCAATAGTGTCCATTGCTAAGTCCACCCCTCGATCATAAGTCCATCTGTATGCTGCATCTCTGCCCTGATGGCCTGAGGTGTCATGGGCCCACCAGGCTCAAAGTAATTCATCCACCCCTCCAGCAGTTCCTGCAGCTTGTCAGTGGGGACTCCATACAGCTGCCTTCCATCTGCGACGCTTCCAAAGCACTGGAGGGGCCCAGTGGACTAGATACTCGCCCATACTGTCCCACACACCCTGCCACTCCTGGCTGTCCAGGCTTGGGGAAACTCTCTTGGTCATCATACATCGTAGTCTAACCCCAGGCAAGGCCCACACCCCACTCTGCTTAACTCTTGGGACCACACAAAATGGTTGTGGGTAAAACACACTGTGTATGGATGTCAACATGCTGATCCCCATCACAATCAGCAGGCAGGTCTCAAGGGTACCCAAAGGCTATTCAAACCCTTCAGAGCTCTCAACTGAGGCTGCTGTGCTTGTCACTGGGGCTGGTGTAGCTGCTGCGCTTGCCGGCTCTCTCACCACCAGCTGCTCTTTGCCTGAGTCCAGATCTTCCTTCTCTGCCTCGCTGGGAAGTGCTGCGGGGTCTCCTGCGTTCTCCTGCGGCTCCGCGGGCAGCTGCCGGGGAATGCTCTCGGCCGCCACGAGGCTGGGCTCGGCTACGGGACTCTGTTCAGCCTCGGGGCCCGGCTTCTCTGCCGTCTCCTCCTGCCGCTCGGTAGCCTCCCCCTCCCGCGGCTCGGCAGCCGCCGGGCTGGGCTCAGTCGGGGGGCTCACCCCTTCTGCTACCTCCTTCCTCTGCTCGGCAGCCGTCGGGTTGGGCTCGGTGGGGGGGCTCGGCTCCTGCTCCCCGGGTCCGCTCCCCCGGGCCGTTTCGGCAGCCGGCGGCTCCCGAGGCAGCCCCCCCTCGGCTCTCCACAGCCTCGCCAGGACGGTGAAGAGCAGCCGAACTGCCAGGTACACGTTCGCCCCCCACGGCTTCTCGAGCCCGCCCGTATCACAAGCCATTCCAATAAAGTATAATAAAACAAGAACCTTAAACCAAAACCCATATTTGAAACATGCTAAGATAAGAAATACCGGCTGTAAGTAAGGTACAACAGGCTGAAACCATGAACGCAGGAGAACCAAAAGCAACAACTTAAAGAGCCAATAAATCAGCATTGTGACGAGTGGCTATTAATCCTGTCGTTATCTCAACCCTTCGTGCCCCACGTTGGGCGCCAAAAAGAACTGTCGTGGTTTAAGTCCAGTCAGCCACGCAGTTTTGCTCACCCACTCCCCCCTTTTTCTTGCCCCCGCTCCCGGAGGGATGGGAAGGAGAATCGAAAAGAATGCAACTCCCACAGGTTGAGATAAGAACAGTTTAGTAACTAAAGTATAACACAAATCACTACTGCTACCACCAATAATAATAATGACAAGGCAAATACAAGGAAAGAATACAATTTCTCACCACCTAAAACCAAGCCCGACCACGCAGTGCACCCCCCACCCTTCTGGGTCTCTCCTCTCCGTCCTCCATCTTGGGCATAACGTGCTGTGGTATGGAATAACCTCTTTGGTCAGTTTGGGTCAGGTGTCCTGTCTCTGCTTCCTCCCGGCTCCCCTCCTCCCTGGCAGAGCATGAAACTCAGAAAGTCCTTGGCCAGACCAAAACATCACTAAGCAGTAACCGAAACACTGGTGTTATCAGCGCTGTTCCTAGGCCCAAAATCAAAAACACAGCGCTGCACCAGCTACCAAGAAGGAGAAAAAAATGACTGCTGCTGCTGAACCCATGACAGGTTTCTTTTTATGTTTTCAGTTATTGTTAGGGTTTCGTTTAGCTTTTGGGATACGGTTAGGTTTGGGATAAGGTTTAGGTTTAGATGTAGGTTTATGTCTAGTTTTTAGTCATTAGTGGTAGCGTTTGGTTTAAAGTTTGGTTAATGTTATGTTCATGTTTAGATTTTAGGGTCAGGGTTATGTTTTGTGTTTGGGTTATTGTTAGTGTTACTGTTATGTTCAATTTTAGGGTTAGATTTGGGGTTCGGATTAAGTTTTGGGTTTTAGGGTTAGGGTTAGGGTTAAGGTTAGGTTAGGTTTAGTGTTCTGTTATGTTCAGGGTTTAGTCATTAGTGTAAGGTTTAGGGTTATTGTTAGGGTTAGTTTTAGGGTTAGGGTTTCTGCTTATTTTTAGAGTTAGGTTTAGGGCGTGATTTGAGGTGATGTTTAGGTTTAGGGTTAGGGTTAGTGTTAGGGGTTAGGTGTAGGATTAGGGTTTGTCTGTAGTGTTAGGGTTAGCTTTAGTTTTCTGTTTGGTTTTAGTGTTACTGTTAGCTCTAGTGTTAGTGTTGGGTTTAGTCCTAGTGTTAATGTTAGGTTTCCTTTTAGGGTTATAGTTAGTTTTAGGATTAGTTTTAGGGTTGGTTAAGGGTTTGATTTGGGTTAGGGTTCTGTTAAGTTTGATTTTTAGTCATTAGGGTTCGGGTGAGGGTTAGGGTTAGTGTTAGGATAATGGTTTATGTGTAGGGTTAGAGTTAGTGTTAGGGGTCGGGTGAGGGTTAGGTTTAGGGCTTGGTTTTAGGGTTAGTATTTGGGTTATGGGTGTGTTTCGTTTTAAGCTTTGCGTTATGCTTCGTATTAGTTTTAGTGTTATGTTTTGGGTGTGTGTTAGAGTTACATTTTCCTTAGGTTTAGTGTTCGAATTAGGTTGTTTTGTTTCTTTTAGGGTTAGGTTTAGGGGTAGTTTTTGTGTTTGGGCTGGGGTTTTGGTTATTTATAGGATTGGGGTTAGTTTTAAGGGTTATGGTTAGGGTGAGTCTTAGGGTTTGGGTTAGGTTTTGTTTTGGGGTTAGGTTTAGTTTAAGTGTGAAGTTTAGTGCTTGCGTTAGTGTTAGTGTTATATTTAGTTTTATGTTTCATGTTTGTTTCAGGTTTAGGGATGGGGTTTAGGGTTAGTGTTACTGATAGCATTTGGTTTAGGGATAGCTGTAGTTTTAGGGTTAGGACTAGGTTTAGTTTTAGTGTTAGGGTTAGGTTAAGGTTTAGAGTTATTTTAGGTTTAGTGTTTTGGTTTAGGTTTAGGGTTAGTCTTAGGGGTTAGGATTAGTGTTAGGGTTACGGTTAAGGTTTGGTTTTGCCTTAGTGTTAGGTTTTAGTGTTAAGGTTATCTTTAGGTTTACCGTTGGGATTTTCTTAAGGTTTCTGTTAGGGTTTATTTTTGTGTTATCTCTAGGGTTTGCGTTAGTGTTAGTGCTAGTGTTATGGTTTTTGGTGTAATGTTAGGAGGTGGTGGTTGTTGTTAGGGTTAGTGATGGCTTTATATTTGGGGATAGGAATAGGTTTTGGTTAAACTTCATTCTTAGCGTTATGAATAGGCTTATTTTAATTATTAGGCTTAGGATTAGGGTTATGGTTTGTGTTAGATTTAGGTTTCAATATTATTGTTGAGATTTGGGTAAGGGTAAGGGGAATTTATGGTCAAATTTTGGGTTCGGCTTAGGTTTAGGTTTGGGGTTAGGTTTAGGCATTAGTGTTAGACTTTGGGTTCGGGCTTTGTTTAGCGTTTGAGGTCTATCATAATGGTTTGGGTTTAGGGTTTAGTGCTAGGATTAGGTGGTTATTGTTAACCATTATTAGAGTTAACAATAGGGTTATGGTTAAGGACAGGATTAGGGTTAGGTTTAAGGTTGAAGGTCAGGGTTAGGGTTAGTGTGAGTTTTAGGTTTAGGGTTTATGTTAGGGCTTTTGTTAGTTTTATTGGTAGCGTTTGGGTTACAGTTAGTTTTAGTGTTATGGTCAGGGTTAGGTTTTAGTGTCAGTGTTATGGGGTTAGGGTGAGGGTTTGGGTTTGTGTTATTGTTAGGTTCTGGGTTAGTGTCTGGATTTTGGTTTGGGTTAGTGTTAGTAGGTTAGGGTTAGTTTTAGTCTTAGAATTTGGTTGTAGTGTCAGGGTTAGCTTTATTGTTAGCATTAATGTTTGTCTTTGGGTTAGTGTTAAGGCTTATTGTTTGTGTTAGCTTTAGGGTTAGTGTTAGTGTTTGGGTTTAGGGTGCAGTGTTAGGAGTAGGCGGTTATTATTAGGGTTAGGGGTAGGGTTATGTTTGGGGTTAGGAATAGGTCTAGGTTTAAGGTTTACGGTTAAGGTTATGTTTAGGGTTAGTGTTAGAGTTAGCGTTAGGGTTAGGTTTAGTGTTAGGGTTTGGATTAGGGTAATATTTTGGTTCAGTGTTAGGGTTAGTTTTTGTGTTAGGGTTATGGTTATTGTTAGCTTTTGTTTTATAGCTTTGTCATTAGTGTCAGTTTCAGGGTTAGTGTTTGCGGGTTTTTTAAGTTTAGTTTTTAGTGTTATGGTTTGGGTTAGTTCCAATTTAGGGTTAAGATTATGGTTGGTGTTTGGTTTAGAGTTAGTGCTTTGTGTTAGTGTCAGCTTAAGTGTTATTGTTAGGTTTAGTCTAGGTTTTAGTTTTTGTGTGAGTTTTTGGGTTAGCTTTAGCATTAGGTTTAGGGTTAGTGCTAGGTTTGGGTTTGGGTTTGGTCATTAGTGGTAGTTTTGTTTTTAGGTTTAGGTTTTATTTTTTTTATTTGTTACGGTTAGGTTTAGGGTAAGTGTTAACTTAGTATTATGGTTAGGGTTGGGGTTAGGGTTAGGTTTAGGTTTAGGGTGTAGTTTAGTGATAGGTTTAGGGTTAGGATTTTGTGTTAGGTTGTTCGGGTGAGGGTTATTTTTAGGGTTAGTTTCAATGCTAGGTTTAGTGTTAAGTTCAAGTTTGTTTTTAGGGTTTGTGTTTGTGTTTGTGTTAATTTTTTAGTTCTGTTTAGTTTTATGTTTATGTTTAGTTTTAGGATTAGGATTAGGTTTAGTTTTAGGGTTAGGTTTAGGCTTGGGTTGGTGTTAGGATTCTGTTGAGTTCAGGGTTTAGTCATTAGGTTTAGGTTTAGTTTTAGGGTTAGTGTTAGGTTTAGGTTTAGGTTTAATATTTATTATTAGTGTTAGGGTTAGGGCAAGGATTAGGTTTAGGATTGGGGTTTATGTTTAGGGTTAGTGTTAGGGTTAGGGTTCGGTTTTAGTTTAGGGTTATGTCTAAAGTTAGGTTTAGTGTTATGTTTTTTGTTCAAATTTCTTTTAGTCTTATGTTTGGCATTAGGTTTAGGATTTTGTGTTTTGGATAATTTTAGTATTTGGGGTAGGGTTTGTGTTATGGTTTGGGTTGTGGTTTTGGCTTGGATTAGGGTCAGGTTTAATGGTTAGGGTTTGTGTTCTGGTTCGGGTTAGTTTTTAGTGTTTGTGTTTGGAGGGTAGGGTTAGGGGTAGTTTTAGTGTGAGGTTTAGATTTAGGTTCCTGAAGTTCTGTGCTGGCCAGAACTGATCATGCAGCTCATGGGATTGGCTATGGCGGCACTGAGTGTCTGTGCAGCTGGGCACAGAGCAGCATCTCCTGGCATTCATAGCACTAGGTTGCAGGGACATGTGCAGGGAGATGTTGAGAACTGCAACATAGCCCATTGGAATGTGTGTCCATGCTGCTCTCTATTTTGTTTTGCCTTGAAGCTGGCTGTTGGCTTTGCCCTGCTTGGCAAGAAGCTGACTGTCTCTCTAGAATGTTCATGGCAGCTGAGAACCTAACTGATGAACTCCGTCGCAATCTTAAGTAGGCACTAACCCAGAGGCAGTTGATCACTTTTGTCTGTCCCATGCTGAGACTCATCACAGTTGCCATCAAGAAATTAGAAAATATGTACATTAAAAGTCACTTGTTGGATGTGGCACTGGGAAAACAAAGCAACCAACCAATCTCAGGGGCAATCATTACCAAGTTACGCTGAGCCTCTGCTCTGTTACGGAAAGTGCTGAGTGTCTTGAGTATGGAAATTGAACTTCCCTATCTGATATCCCTCCTGTACTGACTGGCCACTGCCTTAGATGCAGCAGATGTCCAAAGGCAGCTCCATCATCCAGCTCCTCCTCCTGCCATTCACAGGCACGCAGGAGCTGCACCTCTGCATTTCTGGGTCTTCCTGGGCACCTCCTTTTTTGCAATGCCTGAACACTGACATGGGATTCCTCACCAGACAGTTGCTATGATAACCACTATGGATTTTATTATCTATTTTTATCACCAGTTTTGCTACAAAGTCAATGAAATTTTTTCCAATTTGAAGTAACAAACACAGGAGCTAAACAACACAGAGCAAGCTACTGGACATCCTTCCACAGCTGCTTGAGACACGTGTGTGACTCCTGCTACTTCAAAAGCTCGTTATGATCAACTGTAGGATGAAATCTGGACATCTTTCAGAAGAACATGCATGACCTGCAAACATGCTACAGTTCTGAATATGGCCAAAATCCTAAATGCTAGCTGGGCTTCCTTCACTGGAAACTCCCAAGGATGTTTGCAAACCAAAGAAAGAGCAACAAAGAAACCTTCTGAAGGGCTACTGCAAAAACCATGCAAAAGAGCAAAGGAGAGAATGTCTGTAACCTGCTGGAGTGATCCTAAGGAAGCAAACACATAGTACAAGGAACCTAGTATCTAAGAGAAGAAAAGGAAGAACCTGAAGGGAAAAAAGTGCTTGTGAAACAGAAGGCAAGTGTAAAACATAAAGTTCGGATCTTTGATCTATAGAAAGCTACACGCAAAGTAGAAATTGTACAACTCTTCCAGCAAGCCAAGCTTATAGCGAAAGCAACTCGTGAATCAAACGTATTGTACTGTCTGTACATCAAAGGGAGGAAAACAAAAACATCCTTCAGGCGTGCAGCACCAGATACAGCAAGTGCCCCCGTTTCCCAGTGAGGGCCATGGCAGATGGCGGAAACACAGCATATCAAGACTGGGTACAGGCAGAGCTCTTTGGGGGCCTGGGGTAGCTCAAAAGTGACCTGCATTCTCCCATCACAACAGCTCCCCCAGAAGAACCCAGGGATACAAAATCTTGGAGGGGATCTCTCGTGGTTTAAGCCTCTCTAGCTCACGCAGCCCGTTCTCTCACTCACCTCCCCCTCTTTCTTCCCCCCACTCCCGGAGGGATGGGAAGGAGAATCGAAAAGAATGCAACTCCCACAGGTTGAGATAAGAACAGTTTAGTAACTAAGGTATAACGCAAGACCACTACTGCTACAACCAATAATAAAAGTGACAAGGCAAATACAAGGAAAGAATACAATTCTCACCACCTAATACCAAGCCTGACCAAGCAGTGCACACCCCCTACCCTTCCGTGTCTCTGCTCTCTGCTTTTCCATCCTGGGCATGACGTGCTGTGTTATGGAATAACATCTTTGGTCAGTTTGGGTCAGGTGTCCTGTCTCTGTTTCCTCCTGGCTTCCCCTCCTCCCTGGCAGAGCATGAGACTCAGAAAGTCCTTGGCCAGACCAAAACATCACTAAGCACTAACCGAAACACTGGTGTTATCAGCGCTGTTCCCAGGCCCAAAATCAAAAACACAGCGCTGCACCAGCTACCAAGAAAGAGAAAAATGACTGCTGCTGCTGAACCCATGACAGGATCCACCAAGCATCCCCACCCTTAACGCTCCTTATTGCCCCCAAAACATCACTCCATGTGGAACTCCAACCCCCCCACCGAGTGTCACGTAGCCAAGGTGCAGCCCCAGAGTGGGAGGATGCCAAATTTGTGATGTCTTCAGCAGAAGACCACAAGGAAGGAGGTCTGGTGGGGGATGAGCAGGAGCACCTGCGGCAGGGACTTGAAGTTCTGGAAGGGACTGGGCAGGACTGAGAGGGACTGGGACCACCTGCAGCAGGTAGTGGAAGCACTGGGAGCACTTGGAATGACTGGGAGTTGAGCATGGCTGCAAGCAGGAAGACCTGTGGCAGGGACTGGGAGCCATGGGATATTGAAACCCCAACAGTATCTGGGCTATAGTGGCCCCTATTGGTCTGCAGTGGTGCAGATTGCTCTGTACTGCTCCATACTGGGATGTGTAAATTTGTAGATGACACCAAGTGGGGTGGGAGTGTTGATCTCTGGACAGGCTGGATCCGTGGGCTGTGGCCAATGGGATGAGATTCAAGAAGGCAAACTGCCAGGTCCTCCACCTGGGCCACAACAGTCCCCTGCAATACTCCAGACTTGGGGAAGAGCGCCTGGAAACTGCTCATAGGAAAGAGGAGGTGATCCTGCCCGTCCACTCTGCTCTTGTGAGACCTCACTTGGAGTATTGTGTGCAGTTCTGGTGTCCTCAGCATAAAAAGGACATGGAACTGTTGGAACAAGCCCAAAGGAGGGCCACAAGAATGATGAGGGGACTGGAGCACCTCCCATATGAAGACAGGCAAGAAAGTTGGGGCTGTTCAGCCTGGAGAGGAGAAGGCTGCGTGGAGACCTCATAGCATCTTTCCTGTATCTGAAGGGGACCTAGAGGGATGTTGGGGAGGGACTCTTCATGAGGAACTGTAGTGATATGACAAGGGGTAATGGGTTCAAACTTGAGCAGGGGAAGTTTAGATTGGATATGAGGAAGAAATTCTTTCCTGTAAGGGTGGTGAGGCACTGGAATGGGTTTCCCAGGGAAGTTGTGAATGCTCCATTGCTGGTGGTGTTCAAGGCTGGATTGGACATAACCTTGGGTGGCATGGTTTAGAGGGAGGTGTTGCTGCCCCTGGCAGGGGGGTTAGAACTAGATGATCTTAAGGTCCTTTCCAACCCTAACTATTCTATGATTCTATGATTTGGGGTGCTGATTGATGGAGCTGAACATGAACAGCTTGTGTCCAGGTAACCAGGAAGCCACCAGGATCCTGGCCTGTATCAGCATCAGTGCGCTAGCAGGACCAGAGTGTAGGTAGTTAGGGTCTGGTGGCCGGAAGATGTCGCGCTGTACGGAAAGACAGGGCCCCTCTTTTAATAGCCAATAAGCTTTTAATTGACGATGTAAGCAGACGGAAGTGACGGTGTAAACCCTGGCTATATAACGTTGTGTCACCCAGCAATAAACGCCATTTTGCCGTCCACCATATTAGTGTCAGCGTGCTGATGACCCATGCGGCCAGTGGATTGGTCGCCGTGTCGTTCGTAAACCAGGTCACCGTGCCTCACTTGAGGCGACACCAGAGCAGTGGCTGTCCTCCTGCACTGGGCACTGGTGGTGCTGCACCTCGAATCCTGTGCTCAGCTCTGGGCCACTCAATACAAGAGAAACATTGAGGTTCTGGAGCTGAGCCAGAGAAGGGCAACAGAGCTGGTGCAGGGCCTGGAGCATAGGTGTGATGGGGAAAGGATGAGGAACCTTGGGGTTTTAGTCTGGAGAAGAGAAAGATCAGGGGGGACGTTATCGCTCCCTACAACTGCCTGACAGGAGGATGGAGCCAGGAGGGGGCTGGTCTCTGCTCTCAAGGAACAAGGGACAGGACAAGAGGAAACAGCCTCAGGCTGTACCGAGGAGGTTTAGATGGAGATAAGGAACAATTCCTTCTCCAGAGGGTGCTCAGGCATTGGAACAGGCTGCCCAGGGCAGGGGTGGAGTCCCCATATTTGTACTTTAGCCATTGCCCTCCATACCAAAGAGGCTTTAACCGTTTGGCTTGCTTAATTGCAGCACATATTTCACAGTCACGAATAGCACGGGCAATAATTTCCATTGTTAAGTCCACTCCTCGATCACAAGCTCACCTATATGTTGCATCTCTGCCCTGACGGCACGAAGTGTCATGGGCCCACTGGGCCAAAAATAAATCACCCTTATGTTGCCACTATAAGTTCATCTGAGCCACTTTAATCTTAGCAGCTTTATTCACTTTTTGGTTGTTCTGTTGTTCCTCAGTGTCCTGACTCTTGAGTACATGAGCATCTACATAGCGTACCTTCACCAACAGGTTCTGCACCCAGGCAGTGATATCTTGCCACAGTGCAGCAGCCCAGATGGGTTTACCTCTGCGTTGCCAGTTGCTCTGCTTCCATTGCGGCAACCACCACTCTCAGAAAGCATTTGCAATCATCCATGAGTCAGCATAAAGTATGGCCACTTTTTTCATTCAGCAATGTCCAAGGCCAGCTGAATGGTTTTCAGTTCTTCAAATTGACTTGATTCACCCTCTCCGTCAGCAGTTTCTGCTACTTGTCATTCGGAACTCCATAGAGCTGCCTTCCATCTCCGATCTTCATCATGCTTTACCACAATAAAGCAGGACCCATCAGTAAACAAGACATACTGATTTTTCCTTTCTGACAGTTTATTATATGGTGGGGCCTTTTACTCCATATAGCATTGGTTTCATGTTGTGTAGAGAAAATCCTGCCTTTGAACATCCAGCCCTGCACGGGCAACCGGTGTGCCAGGAAAAGCTGTGCTTCAGTGCCAATCACATCTGAAGCAGCTTGAGCCCCTTCATAGGCTGCCAGTATCTCATTTTCAGTTGGGGTATAGCTGGCCCCAGATCCTCTGTATCCTGGGCTCCAAAAGCCAAGAGGTTGACCTCGAGTCTCCCCTGGAGCTTTCTGCCAGAGGCTCCAGGTAGGACCATTCTCCCCGGCTGCAGTGTACTTTTTTTACATCTGGCTCGGTTTGGACTTGTCCAAGTGCTACTGCATGAGCTATTTCTCATATAATTTGTTAAAAGGACTGTTTGCTCAGGGTCCCATTTAAAATAACTCTTCTTCAAGGTCACATGATAAAGAGGGCTTACAATCGAACTGTAATTGGGGTGTTCATCCTCCAGAACCCCGCAGCACTCAAGAATGCTTGTGTTTCTTTCTTATTAGCTTGCAGAGATGTTGCTGCTATCTTGTTGACCACATCTGTGGGCATCTGGAGACGTCCGACTTGCCATTTTATTCCCAAAAAATGAATCTGCTGTGCAGTTCCCTTGACCTTACTCCATTTTATGGCAAAACCAGTTTTCAGCAGGGTTTGGATTATTTTCCTCCCTTTCTCAAAAAGTTCTTCCACTCTTTCGCCCCACACAATAATGTCATCAATGTATTGCAGGTTTCTGGAGCTTGCCCATGTTCCAGTGTAGTCTGGATCAGTCCATGGCAGATGGTAGGGCTGTGTTTTCCCCCTGGGGCAGTCCATTCGAAGTGTACTGGACACATGCCCAAGTAAAAGAGAACTGTGGCCTGTACTCTGCTGCCAAAATAATTGAGAAAAATGCATTGGCATTATTAATCATGGCTTACTGCTTTGCTGCCTTTGCTTCCAGTTCATACTGAAGTTTGGCATGTACGGGACAGCAGCACTCAATGATGGTGTGACTTCATTCAAGCCATTATAGTCTACTGTTAGTCTCCACTCTCAGTTAGACTTTGTGCACTGGCCATATGGGGCTATTAAAGGGTGAGCGGGTCCTACTGATCACTCCTTGGCTCTCCAGTATATGGATCACCTTATGGATGGGAATCAGGGAGTCTCAGTTGGTGTGATATTGCCGCTGGTGCACTGTTGTAGACAGTTTGAGTAGCTGCTGTACTTGTCACTGGGGTTGATGTAGCTGCTGTAGCTGGAGTTGGAGTAGCTCTGCTGTCTATTGCTTTGCCACCAGATCCAGATGTGGCATATGAGGCGTGGACTTCAGTTGTGGTGCAACTAAAGAAGTTTATTGAGTGAGCTTGCAGGCTCTTATAGTACTCTACCTAGCGGTTAGTATCAGTTAGCTCTTTTGGTGTTTTTCCATCATGAAACAATGTTCCTTCTCCATGGGCACACCATGAGCTTCTCCAGCCAATGACCTTACTGATCATGCACCTTTCAGTCAATCATATTACTGTCCACGCGTCTTTGCTTAAACAACTATTTTTAACTAAATATATAAACATGTTTCTCTGCTACCACTTCTTGCTATATTGTTACTTCCCATTCTCCTTGAACACAAATTCTGTGTCCCCTTGGACCACATCAAGAGACATTTTTTTTCCCTTTGAAGGTGCTGGATAGGGCTCTGTAAACATAGGTCAAGCTCCATCACGTTGCCATGATTTGTTCCTCTCTGGTATGACCAGGAAGACAACACAACTCATTTAAGTGTTTTACTATTTTTTCTGGATTTGGCACTTGTTCAGTGGTGAAGTTCCAAAGCACTGGAGGGGCCCACTGGCCTACATACTTGCCCATACTATCCCACACACCCTACCACTCATGACTGCCCAGCCTCAGAGAAAATCCCTTTGTCCTCCTGTATCATGATTTAACCATAGGCAAGACCCAAACCCAGCCCTGGTTAACTTTTGGGATCAGACACAATGGTCATGGATAAAACATACTCTGTATGTGTGCCAACATGCTGATCCCCATTGCAATCTGCAGGCAGGTCTCAAGGGTACCCGAAGACCATTCAAATCCTTCAGAACTCTCACATGATGCTGTAAACAATCTGGTGGGGGGGCTGGGAGCATAAAAGAATGTCTCCTCCACAGGTTGACCACCCGAGGAGGGGAAAAAAGATGTGCAATTGCTAAACACTTCTATTATATACCTCCCAAAGTATAGAGGTGATGACCAGATCAGTTTTGGGATCAATGAGTCTATTGTGTTACAAGTCATTTCCATAAAGTACAGTGAAACAAGAATCTTAACCCAAGCCTCCTAGCCAATGAACACTAAAACAGCAAATACCATCTGTAAGTGCTGAAACTCTGAGATCAAGATCAAAAACTTTGAGAGCCAAAAAATCAGCATTGTGATGAGTGACTATTAATCCGAAACAGCAAATGCTTATCACAAAAATGATTAGACACAATCTAGTCAAATCTGTAGCTATCTCAACCATTCGTGTCACATGTTTAGCGCCACAAAGAACTGTCGTGCTTTAAGCCCAGGTGGTAACTCAGAGGCACACAGCCGCTCACTCACTCACTCACTCACTCAGCTCCCCCACCTTTATTCCTCTCCCTGCTCCCAGAGGGATGGGGAAGAAAAGCTAAAGAATGTAACTCCCATGGGTTGAGATAAGAACAGTCCAGTAACTAAGGTGTGACACAAAACCACTACTGCTACCACCAATAACAATGATGATAAGGGAAATAACAAGGGAAGAGAATACAACTGCTCACCACCTGCTGACTGATACCCAGCCCAACCTGAGCAGCGATTTAGCCTTTTCAGGTTACTGCCCCCAGTTTACATCCTGGGCATGACATGTTGTGGAATGGAATACACCTTTGGCAAGGCTCACGGGAAGGAAATGTCCAGCCTTCTCCCAGAGCAAAGGAGCCATTTCAGGAAGCTGGTGCTGGGCATCACTGTTAAACTGTGAGCTCACAAAGTTGCCACCAACATGGCCATTTACCTTCACTTTTTTAACTAAAACTACATCTGTGTAATATCTTTGTGGTACCCCCTCTCAGGCTTCCCAGAACATGATTCACAAAGTGAAGACTCCATTCCCTGGCCCCAGATTGGAGTAGCCAGGGTGGAAAGATGGTGTTGGGAATCACCTAGTGTCTTGGTTTAAGCCCAGCTGGTAACTCAGAAGCAAGCAGCCGCTCGCTCACTCCTCCAGCCTTCCTCCCCCCTGTTTTGGAGGGATGGGGAGGAGAATCGAAAGAATGTAAATCCCACAGGTTGAGCTAAGAACAATCCAGTAATGAAGGTATAGCACAAAACCACTACTGCTACCACCAATAATAATAAGGTAAATAACAAAGGAAGAGAATACAATCGCTCATCACAAGCCGACCGATACACAGCCTGACCTGAGTAGAGACCTAGCCCTTTTGGGAAACTGCCCCCAGTTTATATACTGGGCATGACATGCTGTTTTATAGAATGCCCTTTTGTTAATTTGGGTCAGGTGTCCTGTCTCTGCTTTCTTCTGACTTCCCCTTCTCCCTAGCAGAGCATGAGACTCAGAAAGTCCTTGGTCAGAGTAAACATTACTTAGCAAAAACTAAAACCACTGGTGCAATCAGCTTTGTTCCCAGGCCGAAATTCAAAACCACAGCACTGTACCAGCTACTAAGAAGGAGAAAAATGACTGCTACTGCTGAACCCAGGACACCTACACAGAGGAACCTCTGCTCTAGTGTCAGTAACATGGCAATCTGCCCTAGCTTTGCTACCTAAACTCCATCTCTTTGCTACTTCTCTCTGGTATGCCCTCTCAATACCGTGGAGCAAAGTGCACAGAGTGTGAAAATTCAGCTGCTGTATAAATAGACAAGGAGCAATGACAGAAAGTTGGAGCTGGGCATAATCTATACACTATGAGCTTCGCTGTAGTGTCACCAACATTGCAGCCTGCCCTAGATTTGCTATCTAAAAGTCTGTGTGTACAGTGCCTCTTTGATTTTCCCTCGCAAGATCCAGGAGCAATGCTCATATATTGTGAACACCCAGCTAATGCATATACAGCTGAGGAGCCAGATCAGAAAGCTGCTGCTGGGAATCACCTACACAGAGTGAGCTCCTCAACAGTGTCACTAACAGGGCAATCTGCCCGAGCTTTGCTATGTAAAAATAAAACTGCTACAGTGTCTCTTTTGTTACGTGATTGAGGGTGCCCTGGAGAAAGGCTTAGAGAGTGCGAACATTGAGACTCCTCCAAGAACCAAGCAGCCAGATTGAAAAGCTGGTGATGGGCATTACCAAGAGAGTGTGAGCTCTGCAACAGTGCCACCAACAGGGCAATCCTCCTTAGCTTTGCTATCTAAAATTCCATCAGTGTACATTGCCTCTTTGATGCTCTCATTCAAGTTCAGGAGCATGGCTTACAAGTGCGAATGTCCAGCTCCTGCTTATACAGCCTATGAGCCAGATCAGAAAGCTTGTGCTGGGCATCACCTCTACACTGTGAGCTCTGCAACGGTGTAACCAGCATGGCTACCTAAAATTTTCAGCTGAGGAGTCAGGTCAGAAAGCTTGTGCTAGACATCACCAATAAAGTGAGCTCTGCAGCTGTGCCACCAACATGTCAATCCATCCTTTTAGGCTTTGCTGCCTAAACTGTAGGAGAAAGGCTCTCAGACTGCAAACACCCAGCTCCTGCTTATATAGCTGAGGAACCGGGTCAGAAAGCTGGTGCTTGGCTTCAACGCTAAACTGTAAACTCACAATGTTGTCACCAACATGGCCATCAGCCCTTGTGTTTTAACTAGAATTCCATCTGCATACTGTCTTTCTGGTACCCGAACTCAGGATTCCCAAACCATGTTTCACAAAGTGAAGCCTCTATCTCCTGCTCCCACAGTGGAGGATCCAGGAAAGAAAGCTGATGCTGGCAATCACCTACGCACAGTGAGCTCCTCACTAGTGTCAACAACATGGCAATCTGCTCCAGCTTTGCTGCCACAATCTCCATCTGCCTTCAGTGTCTCCTCAGAACCCTAGCGCAATCATCCTGGAGCAATTATATGGGTGATGCCTAGCTCTAGCTTTTTGACCTGGCTCCTTGGCTTTATAAGCAGGAGCATGATGTGCATACTCTGAGAGCCTTGCTCCTGCATGTTCAAAGGGTACAACCAACTATAGGTTTAGGTAGCAAAAGTAGGGCAGGTTGCCATGTTTGCGGCATCATTATGGTGTTCACATTTCATAGTCGATGCCCAGCACCAGCTTTCCTACCTGGCTACCCTAATGTCTGGAAAACAGCTGTTCTGTTCTGACCTGAAACAAATAAATTATATCTTGCTGCTAAAGATGTCCAAGAGACCAGAAGTGCTCCTTTGTCATTAACACTGTCTCTAGCATTCCAGCCTTCCTACTGAGACCTCACAAAGTTGAATACCTTCATTACGTAGAATCATGGAATCATAGAATGGTTTGGGTTGAAAGGGACCTTAAATATCATTTGGTTCCAGCTGCCTGCAGGGACACCTTCCACTAGACAAACCAGGTTGCTCCAACCTCTGTCCAACCTGGCCTTGAACCTGCTAGGGATGAGACATCCACATCTCTCTGAGTAACCTGTGCCAGCGCCTCACCACCCTTATAGGGAAGAACTTCTGCCTAAGAGCTCATCTGAGTCTTTCCTCTGTCAGGTTAAAGCCATTCCCTTGTCCTTTTCCTACAGGCCCTTGTCCAAAGTCCCTCTCCAGGTTTCTTGTAGCCCCTTCAGGCACTGGAAGCTGCTCTAAGGTCTCCCCTTAAAGAGACTTCTCCAGGCTGAACAAGCCCAGGTCTCTCAGCCTGGCTCCAGAGCAGAGCTGCTCCAGCCCTTACAGCATCTCCATGGCCTCCTCTGGACTCTCTCCAACAGCTGTATGTCCCTGTTGTGTTGTTGCCTCCAGAGAGGTGCACGGGACTGCAGGAGAGGTTTGGGACTTGAATTAGTACATCAAAATTGCTGATATATTTGATGTAAGACACTATTCGATGCTAAATATATCTGATTAAAAATAAGATAAAATTGCATTCCTTTACTCCCAACTGCTAGAAACACGCATATAGAATTTCAGTGATAACTTCTTTTAAGGCTGAAGGGAATTCTTATAAAGGATGGTTCAGGTGGGGATGAATTACTGAACACTTTTGTCACTAGAAATAATATAAGGAAGTTAATTTTAGTTTAAAGGCCTGCCTTCATGAAGGCCTGCTGCATGTTGTCATGAAGGCACTGTGTCAGTAAAGCTGAAGAGTTCAGTAACGCTAGGCATCTCCAGGTAAGACTGTGTAAAATTATTTGGTAGACTAGAACCAATTTTATTTTTTTTCTTTTTCCTTCAGGGGTTAAAGTTTAAGAGTACAATAGAGTTCAAAACCCTGAAAGACACTACAGCAATAAATTACCATTTAGACACAAGTAACAAGTCAGTACTGACAGGAACTTTGCAGGGTTATAAAAATATGGAGACACACCTGTGCTTATTATTGTTGAAGTTTAAAATCATATTTCTTCTATTTTAGTTTTTCATCCTTACTAAAAACAGTTTTTTAGGTAGATTTTTGAAAAATACTCTAATTTTTTTTTTTTAAATTTCCCCTTGATAAACTTCATAGTAAGTCTGTTATGCTCTATCATAATTAAGGCTCTTTGGCCATTTTTGCGGGCATTTGGTACTCTAGCCTGTCTGTGTTAGCATTATAAAACAGTATATTCAGTGGCTTTTAATGTGATACCCAATGTTTGTTACTTTCTCTTGTAATGGAACCAAAAAATGGTGTACTTCATAAATGATCTTATTCTATCTGAAAAGCCAGGGTTTTGCACTCTTGTAACACCAATAATTTTTCATAACTGTAGTTCTATACATTCACATATGGTAAAATTAAACCTTTATTTCAGCCACATTAACGGTTCAGTAGTTTCACTGACTAGAATTACTATTTGTGACTCAGTAAGCTCTTCCACATTTTTCCACATATTTGATTTCTGATGTTGTGTAGTTAACATACATTTATTCATTACTTAGTTTCTCCATACTTATAGCAAGTTGTATGTTCTTATCTCTCATGTAAGCTATTTTACAACCCTGTTTACGTACTAAAAAATTATGGTGGGTATCATTAAAGTCTAAAACTGCATCATTGCATAGAATCATAGAATCATAGAATAGTTAAGGTTGGAAAGGACCTTAAGATCATTTAGTTCCAACCCCCCTGGCAGGGGCAGGGACACCTCCCACTAAACCATGCCACCCAAGGCTATG
The DNA here is from genome assembly GCA_028858755.1 of Ara ararauna. Classification (NCBI taxonomy): domain Eukaryota; kingdom Metazoa; phylum Chordata; class Aves; order Psittaciformes; family Psittacidae; genus Ara; species Ara ararauna. The sequence goes on from CM054380.1 coordinate 22,041,424, forward strand.
TCCAATCCAGCCTTGAGCACTGCCAGCGATGGAGCATTCACAACTTCCCTTGGCAACCCATTCCAGTCCGACAGTCTCAAAAAGTTTGGCTAGTTCTCTTTCATTGTATCATAGAAAATACTTAATTGTGCAACAGCTAGCCTAGGAAAATGAGAATCTCAAGCACTTTGTTGAAATTTAATATGAAGGAATAAAGTAAACTACATGAATTTCATTTGCAGAAAGATAATGTTGTATTAACAAATAGATAGCTATGTTTAATAAAAAAAATTCTCTTCCAAAAAATAAATGAAAAAAGTGTCATTGAGAAATAGACTGGCACTGGTCTAATGTTGTTCTTTCTGCGAGAAACATTGTGCATTAGTGAGCTCAGAGCAACAAGCTGGAATTATTTTGAGATACTACATATTATTTCTTTAGAATAATGCAATCAACTATTCTATCTCAGGCAAATTGGTCCCTTAAACTAAAATATATCCTGATTATTTATCTCATAAGCAGCCAAATGGAATAGAAAAAAACAAGTGTTGTACTTTTTTAATGAATTTCTCCTGTGTGGTAAACATGCTTGCATAAGCAATTAAGCCCCCTGAAAAGAACATCTTTCATTTCCTGTGATGCATAGCTGAACTTTGGAACAAGCATCTGGAATACAAGAAAATGGCTGCAATACCGGGTTAGTTTCTACATATTTATGAAGAGATTGTCATTTACAGCAACCTTCATTATGTATGAAATATGATCATGTCTATTAGGAAATTTTATGTTCTTTGCTTTCAGTGAACTATATAAATAGATGAAATATATTGTATGCTATATTTTAGGAGCATGAATCTTTTATTGGTATGCGTCTATTTAAACTGGGTCTTAGCATACTTATTTATTTTGCTTATTTTGTAGTAAAAATCTATGGAAATATTCCTATTCATGATGGAAGCAAGAAATGAGCACCTGCTTGTTACTCTAGTGCAGTACTTCCTCATTTCAAGGGGTTCTCCAGTTAGAGCATAGCTCTGTCGATCCAGCTGCTTTCTTCAGCTCCACAGTCTGAGTGTGGCTGAGGAGAGACGTGAACTCATTATAGACAAGCTCAGTCACTGCTCCGGTACATCGGTGGGGCGAGCTGAGGAGAGCACTGCACAGCACAGTCTTTGAAATGCAACGAAGTAAGGATGGAGTTGAAAAGTACTCACTAAATCTTTGGAACCTCTTCATTTTTGACTTAAAGCTCAACCAGTTTCACCCCCCTGCCATGGACAGGGACACCTTCTACTTGACCAGGTTTCTCCAAGCCCCATCCACCCTGGCCTTGAACACTGTCAGGGATGGGGAAGTCACGGTTTCCATGGGCAGCCTCTGCCAGCCCCTCCCCACCCTCACAGGGAACCCAGATTTCATCTCAGTCTCCCCTCTGTCAGGTTAAAGCCATCCCCTGTTGCCCTATTCCTACAGGCTCTTGTCCAAAGCACTTCTCCAGGTTTCTTTTACTCCTTCTAGGCACTGGAAGCTGCTCTAAGGTCTCCCCTTAAGGAGCCTTCTGTTTTCCAGCCTGAACAAGCCCAGCTCTCTCAGCCTGGCTCCAGAGCAGAGCTGCTCCAGGCCTTGCAGCATCTCCGTGGCCTCTTCTGGGCTCGCTCCAACAGCTCCATGTCCCCTTGTGTTGTTGCCCCACAGCTGGATGCAGGACTGCAGAGAGACTCTCACCAGAGTGCAATAGAGGGGAGAATCCGCTTCCTTGACCAGCTGCTCATGCTCTGGGGATGTAGCCCAGCACATGGGTGTTTCTGGGATCAAGTGCTCACTGCTGGGTCATGGGGAGCTGCTCAACACCCAAAACCATCAAGTCCTTCACCTCAGGGAAGCTTGAATGGGCTCATATATGGTGAGGTTTTTTTCCCAGAATTTTCTGTCTTGGGTCATGAATGCTGTACATGCTGTTACTTCTAAGGACCATTAACTCTCTGTCTCACCAGTTTGCAAGAAATAAATTAAATACAAAAATTTTTAGCAGGCAGCTGAAAAGCAGCATCACAAAACTTCTTGTACTTATGCAGAACCAAGGAGAAAGAGTGCTTCTATGAAATGTTAAAAATGACCACTGTAAAGTTTATTTGCTTCCAGCTTGCAACTTCACACCTTGTCCCAGCATCTTACTGACTGTACTTATTCGTGTGGACTCATTCAGAATTTTTGAAGCACAATAATTTGTTGAAAAATAGCTGAAAAATGCTAGTTTCTTTGTAGAGAAGACATAAACGGTATTTATCCATTACTCATAAACAATCAGCAAAAGTTACCTTACAATGTTCAAATTTCTGTGTTCAAAACCAGGCAAAATGACCTGCAAAGTCAGCCCTGGACACTAAACAGTGGCATCATTTTAGGCAGCATGTTGTTCATCTTGCCACCTTGTGAAAAGGCAATATGAACAGATACATTGGAAGGCTGAGGAAGAGCTGGGCTTTTACACAAAAGTAGTAAAAAGGGTATCCAAAAGGTTTTTTTGTTCTCACTGAAGCATTTCTAAGTAGCAACAGAAAGGAGAGATGCTGAAGCAGTGGCCTGTCACCTTGATTGCCATAGGCTGAAGCTGTCACCAAGTCTTTTCACCTGTTTCCAGCCTCACTCATCTGCAGTCAAACCATAGAACACTTTTCCCTCACTTCTAAAAGGCGCTATAAAGTTTAATTAGTACAAAGCCCTTTGAGCAGAGATTAAAGGAGAGCAGTGGTGGATATTCCCCCTTCCTTCAGCTTCAGGGCTGAGGCTCATACAGAGCATTGCCCTTTGTTAGCTGGTGCTATTCAGGTGCCAGGTAAGGGCGCAGGCTGCCATCGGAGCAGCTGTTGGATAGACAGGAGTTTCAAATGCATCCAGCTCTGGCCTGGATCTATTTCAGCTGCGTCCAACTGTAAATGTCACATTGGTAAAAAAGAGCAAAATGAAAGCACATACTGAATCCACCTGGAGGGTAAGAAAAAGTGTTGGATCTAAGAGATTTCCTGATGGACACCCTCGGCAAAGAAAGAAAATCAACTCACCTTTCTCCTGTGGCAGGAAATCATTGGATGTGTTTTCATAAGAAACTCTCAAATAAATAAATCAATAATTTACTTTCACAAGGTTAAAACGTGTGAAAAATTTGTGAAAAAATTCCACGCTCAAATAGTTCAACAAACCATCTGTTGTAGGACCAAGTTTCTGCAGGAAAATATAAATTTAGTGGTAATTTCCTAAATTCTGAAATACTCTTCAGAAAATCAAGAGACAGCTTCCCTGCCAGATTTTCCTGAAAGGAAACCATTATCAATGCTTTAGCACACTCATTAACCTCTAAAAGCTAGATTGCGTCACAATAGAAGCTGGCCAGATATCAACAGCAATCCTTTCCCAGAGACTTTCATGTCACTTAAGCCTTGCCTATATGCATAAATTGCTTCACTTAAATATTACTTTCCATGTGCTAGAAAAAGCTCTCGTGTCTAAACAGACTTTTTATTTTGCTTCATCCCACTGGCGATTTTATTTTCTCCCATCATAGTCATTCCTCCATTTTGAAAGTGAAATAGGCATTCGGCACTGTGAATGAGTGATCTAAACAGTACAAGCTAACAGTTAAACTTTCTAAATCTTTCATCACACTGATCAACAAACTGATATTCCCAGTAACAGCAGCAGTGCTGCAACAAGGCAAAGCCCTAAAGTAATGAAGTATCACAAACATCCTTAAGAAAATCCAGCAAGACTTGCCTCTTCTGCGGTGATACAGGTAGCACTTCCCATCCCAACAAGCATTTTGAAAGATCCCTTAATACAGTGCTGGTGCCATCAGCAGGATTCTTGACATTTTCTTGCACCCAAGGGTATCAGAACTCTGTAAAACATGACTTCTACATTTCTAAATACTTTGTTTCTCATTTTTTTTTTTTTGTACAAAAGGGATGTTATGTCCAGAAGGGACAATTGAGAACATCGAAGATCAACAGACCCCTGGTAATACTGGCATTCCCAGTTCCACAAAAAGGACTAAGATATAGACATTTCTAGACAGAATCAATACAATTGTGACTGCGTGTTGACAGAAACCAGCCATATCCCCATTACAGCAATTCATTGCAACATGCACCATTCAATGCCAACTGGAAGGTGAAAGGTTTGGAAATTAAGGTCATCTCATTTCCTGGCTTGTTTGGGAGGGGTTGCAAAATGATCCCATTAAAAAATTTACCAAAAAATCTGCTTTCTAAGGAGAGTTACAGTCATAGTTTCAGTGATGCAGAAGAGACTGTAAACTAACGATAGTGCCTTCTGGCTTCATTATCTGATCAGATACTATTTAAAATTCCCTTGATGTTTTCTCAAAGGGAAGACACAAGTTTCTGTGTTTATGTTCCTTGTCAAAATAAGTGGGTACTCGTGGTTTAAGCCCAGAGAGCTACTCAGAACCACACAGCTGCTCTCTCACTCCCTTCTTGCCTCCAGCTCCCAGTGGGATGGGGAGGAGAGCTGGAAGAAAGTAAACTTCAAAGGTTGAGATAAGAACAGTCCAATAACTTAAGTATAATACTATTACTACTAACACCAGCAACAATAATGATAAGGGAAATAAAAAGAGAAGAGAATATAAAACTGAAAAGGGAAGGGTGAAAATCTCCAGTAAACACAAGTGATGCACAGTACAATTGCTCATCTTCAACTGACGATACCCAGCCTGACCTGAGCAGTGATCTGGGCCTGCCGGGTGACTCCCCCCAGTCTACATACTGTGCCAGACGTGCTGTGGTATGGAATACCCCTTTGGCTACTTTGGATCAGGTATCCTCCCAGCTGCTTGTGCCCCTTCTCACTAGCAGAGCATGAGAGACTGAAAAGCCCTTGAATGGGGTAAACATTACTTAGCAACAACTAAAACAACGGTCTGTTATCAGCATTGTTCTCAGACTAAAGCTGAAACACAGCACTGCAGCAGCTACGAGGAAGGAGAAAAATACTACAGCTGAACCCAGGAGAGTGCTAGAAATCTGCAGTGGTTCTGCTGTTTAAAGAGGACATCATGACTTGTGACTTTGAAAGACTGTTCTAAGTCCTGTGGTGGCTTATTCAACAACTCACTCCGAAACCAACCTGAGTGCCTCACTCAGATGTGGATGATGTTGTAAGAGGTTAGCTTCTCAGTGAATAGGCAGTGTATTCAGTAGCTGAGTAGCTCTGCTCTTTCTATGCAAGGCTACTCAGCACACTGTTATCCAAAGTGAATGAAACTGCCTGATAAACCTGTCTTTATTTCATAATTATGTGATATATGGCTGTGGTCAGTAGAATCACAGACTGGTTTGGGTTTGAAAGGAGCTTAAAGTTCGTCCAGTTCCATCCTCCTGCCACAGGGAAAGACATCTCCCACTCTTCCACATAGTTCCAAGCCCCCTCCAACTTGGCCTTTAACACTGTCAGTGATGGGGCAGCCACAGCTTCTCTGGGCAACCTGTGTCAGTGCCTCATCACCCTCACATGGAAGAACTTTGGCCTAAGAGCTCATCCCTCTGGCAGATTAAAGCCATTCCCTCTTGTTCTGACCCTACAGACCCTTGTCCAAAGCCCCTCTCCAGGTTTCTTGTAGACCCTTCAGGCACTGGGAGCTACTTGTCTCCCTAGGCCTTGTCTTCTCCAGGCTGAACAAGCCCAGGTCTCTCAGCCTGTCTCTACAGCAGGGCCGCTCCATCCCTCACAGCATCTCTGTGGCCTCCTCTTGAAAAAATGAACATGAGCTGGCAGTGTGTGCTCGCAGAACAGAAAGCCATCTGTACCCTGGGCTGCAGCAAAAGGAGTGTGACCAGCAGGTCGAGGGAGGTGTCCTAGAATTGTAGAATTGTTAGGGTTGGAAAGGACCTCAACATCATCTAGTTCCAACCCCCCTGCCAGGGGCAGCAACACCTCCCTCTAAACCATGCCACCCAAGGTTATGTCCAATCTGGCATTTAACACTGGCAGCAATGGAGCATTCACAACTTCCCTGGGAAACCCATTCCAGTGCCTCACCACCCTTACAGGAAAGAATTTCTTCCTCATATCCAATCTAAACTTTCCTTGCTTAAGTTTGAACCTATTACCCCTTATCCTATCACTACAGTTCCTAATGAAGAATCCCTCCCCAGCATCCCTATAAGCCCCCTTCAGGTACTGGAAGGCTGCTAAGAAGTCTCCATGCAGCCTTCTCTTCTCCAGGCTGGACAGTCCCAACTTTCTCAGCCTGTCTTCATATGGGAGGTGCTCCAGTCCCCTGATCATCCTCGTGGCCCTCCTTTGCACTTGTTCCAACAGTTCCATGTCCTTTTTATGTTGAGAACACCAGAACTGCACACAATACTCCAAGTGAGGTCTCACGAGAGCAGAGTAGAGGGTCAGGATCACCTCCCTCGGCCTGCTGGTCACGCTCCTTTTGCTGCAGCCCAGGATACAGTTGGCTTTCTGGGCTGCAAGTGCACACTGGTGGCTCAAGTTCATTTTCTCATCAACCAAAACCCCCAAGTCCTTCTCTGCAGGATTGCTCTGAATCTCTTCCATGCTCAACCTGTAGCTGTGCCTGGGATTGCTCCCACCCAGGTGGAGGACCTTGCACTTGGCAGGGTTGAACTTCATCCGGTTGGCATCAGCCCACCTCAGAAGCGTGTCAAGGTCCCTCTGGATGGCATTCCTTCCCTCCAACGTATCAACCAAACCACACAGCTTGGTGTCATCAGCAAACTTGCTGAGGGCACACTCAATCCCACTGTCCATGTCACTGACAAAGATATTGAACAAAACCGGTCCCAACACTGACCCCTGAGGGACACCACTCGTTACTGATCTCCAGCTGGACTATTGTGTGCAGTTCTGCTGTCCTCAACATAAAAAGGACACGGAACTGTTGGAACAAGTCCAGAGGAAGGCCACGAGGATGATCAGGGGACTGGAGCACCTCCCTTATGAAGATAGGTTGAGAAAGTTGGGGCTGTTCAGCCTGGAGAAGAGAATGCTGCATGGAGACCTCGTGGCATCCTTCCAGTATCTGAAGGGGGCCTATAGGGATGCTGGGGAGGGACTCTTCATGAGGGACTGTAGTGAGAGGACAAGGCATAAAGGGTTCAGACTTCAACAGGGGAAGTTTAGACTGGATATGAGGAAGAAATTCTTTCCTGTAAGGGTGGTGAGGCACTGGAATGGGTTGCCCAGGGAAGTTGTGAATGCTCCATTGCTGGCGGTGTTCAAGGCCAGGTTGGACATAGCCTTGGGTGGCATGGTTTAGAGGGAGGTGTTGCTGCCCCTGGCAGGGGGGTTGGAACTAGATGATGTTGAGGTCCTTTCCAACCCTAACTATTCTATGATTCTATGATACACTGCAAGTCTTACCCACAGGCTTCCCTATGGAGTAGAAGAAAGGTCCAGCCCGTCAACCGGTCCCAGGAGTTTGTTGATGTTATCTTCCTCAACTCGTCCACGACGGTATCTTCCCCCAATATCCCCTTCTCTCTTGGGTCATTTTATACTATTTTTTACCTTCAAGGTGGAGCTTGAGTGACTCTAGTCATACATACCTTTGTTATTATTGCTGAAAATCACTCTCACTTTGCTTTTAAAGGTATATGGCACCATAATTCCAGAGCATATGCTCAGAGGTGGGTGGTCTCATTTTGAAGGCGTGGTCGCATTGGAGATGGAAGTGCATTTTAGCATGTAAATGCATTATAATGACATTATAATGAAGCAAAGTTCACACAGAGGACGGCATTCCATCAAAAAATGACAGGCTGTAGACTCAAGGTAGCAGGCATGCAGCTTATCTGTTTCTGGTACCACCTAGTTCCCATCTTTTGCTGATGCTAGCAGAAAGTGTAGCCACGAGATCTCCACCTCACTCCACCCTCCATCTGTGTTGTCACGGGAACCGCTGTGGAGTTCACATTCCTGGCATAGCAGGTGTGGCTGCATCTTGCCCCAAGAGTCCCTGAAAGTCCGTTTTAACTTTATGCGTGCACAATGCTGCATTTCAAATATAACTTTAATTCCTAAGTATTCCACAGCCTCCAGCCAGGTGGAGGTAGGGGACAATCGGATTTACTGGACTGTGGCACATCAGTTTCACAGAAGTATAAGGTTCCAGTAGATACCGATGCCCAGTGTACCCTGATGCCATCAAGCTGTCAAGGAGAGGAACTCATTTCTATTTCTGTAGTGACAGGAGGATCCCAAGAGTTGACTGTACTGGAGGCTGAATTCAGCCTGACTGGGAGGAAGTGGCAAAAGCATCCCAATGAAATTGGTCCAGAGGCTCAGTGCATCCTTAGCATAGTCTACCTCAGCAGAGGGTACTTCAAAGACCCAAAAGGAAACCAATGGGCGTTTGGTATTGCTGCTTTGGAGACAGAGGAAATTGAGCAGCTGTCCACCTTGCCTGGTCTCTCAGGGGATCCTTCTGTTGTGGGGTTGCTGAAGGTTAAAACAAGTGCCAAGCACGGCCACAACAGTGCACCAGCAGCAATATCGCACCGAGACAGACTGATTCCCATCCATAAGCTGATCCGTATACTGGAGAGGCAAGGAATGATCAGTGAGACCCACTCACCCTTTAATAGCCCCATATGGCCAGTGTGAAAGTCTAACTGAGAGTAAAGACTAACAGTAGACTGTTGTGGCTTGATTGAAGTCATGGAATCATAGAATCATAGAATAGTTAGGGTTGGAAAGGATCTTAAGATCATCTAGTTCCAACCCCCCTGCCAGGTGCAGGGATACCTCCCACTAAACCATGTCACCCAAGGCTATGTCCAAACCAGCCTTGAACACCGCCAGCGATGGAGCATTCACAACTTCCTTGGGCAAACCCATTCCAGTGCCGCACCACCCTTACAGTAAAGAATTTCTTCCTCATATCCAATCTAAACTTCACCTGTTTAAGTTTGAACCTATTACTCCTTGTCCTCTCACTACAGTCCCTCATGAAGAGTCACTCCACCATTGAGTGCTGCTGTACTGTACATGCCAAACTTCAGTATGAACTGGAGGCAAAGGCAGCAAAGTGCCATGATTAATAATACCAATGCATTTTTCTCAATTCCTTTGGCAGCAGAGTGCAGGCCACAGTTCGCTTTTACTTGGTGAGGCATCCAGTACACTTGGGACGGACTGCCCCAGGGGTGGATACACTGCCCTATCATCTACCATGGACTGTTCCAGACTACACTGGAACATGGGCAAGCTCCAGAACACTTGCAATACATTGATAACATTATAGTGTGAGGTGATAATGTGCAGGAAGTTTTTGAGAAAGGGAAGAAAATAATCCAAGCCCTGCTGAAAAATGGGTTTGCCATAAAATGCAGTAAGGTCAAGGGAACTCAACAGGAGATTCAATTTTTGGGAATAAAATGGCAAGTCAGACGTCTCCAGATCCCCACAGATGTGATCAACAAGATAACAGCAGCATCTCTGCAAGCTAATAAGAAAGGGACACAAGCTTTCTTGGGTGTTGTGGGGTTCTGGAGAATGCACATCCCGAATTACAGTTTGATTGTAAGCCCTCTCTATCCTGTGACCTGGAAGAAGAGTGATTTTAAATGGGGCCCTGAGCAATAACAAGCCTTTGAGCAAATGAAACGAGGTAGTTCATGCAGTAGCCCTTGGACCAGTCTTTACTGGACCAGATCTAATAAATGTACTCTACACTGCAGCTGGAGAGAAGGGTCCTACCTGGAGCCTCTGGCAGAAAGCTCCAGGGGAGACTTGAGGCCAACCCCTCTGCTTTTGGATACAGGGATAGAGAGGATCTGAGGCCATCTATACCCCAACTGAAAAAAAGATATTGTCAGCCTATGAAGTGGTTCGAACTCTGCTTCGGGAGTCGCTGGCACTGAAACACAGCTTCTCCTGGCACCCCAGTTGCCCACACAGGGCTGGATGTTCAAAGGCAGGATCTCCTCTACACATCATGCAAACAATGCTACATGGAGTAAGTGGACTGCACTAATTACACAACGAGCCTGAATAGGGAATCCCAGCCTTCCAGGAATTCTGGAAGTCATCATGGACTGTCCAGAGGGCAAAGATTTTGCAATGTCACCAGAGGAGGAGGTGATGTGTGCTGAAGAGGCTCCATCATATAAGAAACTGTCAGAAAGTGAAAAACAGTATGCCTTGCTCAATGATTGCTTCTGCCGTATTGTGGGAAAGCATCAGAGATGGAAGGCAGCCATATGGAGTCCCTGACCACAGGTTGCAGAAACTGCTGAAGGAGAAAGTGAGTACATACTTCAGGCCATCAGGGCAGATATGCAACATAGACATGGGCTCGTGATCAAGGGGTGGACTTAACAATGGACACTATAGCCCAGGTTATTCACAACTGTGAAACATGCGCTGCAATTAAGTAAGCCAAACTGTTAAAGCCTCTTTGGTATGGAGGATGGTGGCTGAAGTATAAATATGGGGAGGCCTGGCAGATTGATTATATCACACACCCACCAACCGGTCAAGGCAAGCGCCATGTGCTTACCATGGTGGAAGCAACCATTGTATGGCTGGAAACATGTGCTGCGCTCCATGCCACTGCCCAGAACACTATCCTGGATCTTGAGAAACAGATTTTGTGGCGACACAGCACCCTAGAGAGAATTGAGTCAGACAATAGAACTCATTTCTGGAACAACCTTATAGACACTTGGGACAAAAAGCATGGCATTGGGTGTGTATATCACATCCTCTACCACGCACCAGCCTCTGGGAAAATTGAACTTTCTGAGTCTCATGCTCTGCCAGGGAGGAAGGGAAGTCAAGAGGAAGCAGAGACAGGACGCCTGACCCAAACTAGCCAAAGAGGTATTCCATATCACAGCACGACATGCCCAGTATATAAGCTGGGAACAGTTACCCAGAAGGGCTAGATCTTTGCTTGGGTCTATCTAGGTATCGGTCTGTGGGTGGTGAGCAGTTGTATTCTCTTCCCTTGTTATTTCCGTTATCATTATTATTATTGATGGTAGCAGTAGTGTTTTTTTGTTATGCCTTAGTTACTTGACTGTTCTTATCTCAACCCGTGGAAGCTACATTATTTCCATTCTCCTCCCCCATCCCTCCATGGGTGGGGGGGAGGGGTGGGAGTGAGTGAGCTGCAGCGCGTTTCTGGGTTTTCAGCTGGGCTTAAACCTCGACATCTCCTCTTGTTATTTCCCTTGTCATTATTATTATTAGTGGTAGCAGTATGTGAGAGTCTGATCTGAAATCGTACTCCACTTTCTATTGTCTCAAAGATTGGTGTGTGGAACCGAGATGAGACTCCACCGACCATTGTCTCACAGGTGGGTGGGAGGAGTTGAGACAAGACCCTTCCATCCTTTGCCTGCTAGAAGGGAGTGAGGAGCTGAATTGGGGCTCCCCTGTCCACTGCCTGAGGGATGAATGAGAAAGAGCTGATAAGACTCTTCCATCCATTACCTTGAGGATTAGTGGGAGAGATTGCTACTCATTATCCCAAGAATTGCTGCAGACACTTGTGTACATGCAGACACATGCAGCTGGCTACAAGACCAGGGAATCTGGTCCACAAGGAACAGGAATGTGTGACATGAAGAACAGGTACTTCCCCCAACTCACAATAAACGGGGAGGAAATAGACAGGGAGCCATTGATAGGAAGATGACTCCAGAAGGACACTTCTGTGAGTGCACGCTCTGCAGATGACTACTGCGGACCCTGAGGGACACCCTCCGTGAGATATCTCCATGAGGGCAAATCCACAAGACACACTCCATGGGGCACCTTCAAGTGGACTCCAGAAGGACGCCTCCACGAGGACACCCATCACCAACGGATTCTTGGGGGACACTCTGCTCCAATACTAAGAGACTACAAACCCTAAAGAACTCCGACCACCAACGACAACATCAACGGATACCCCGGGACGCCGCTGGATCCATGGTGGTGACTCCCTCTCTCTCTGCACCCCAAATTCTTGCTTCATTTTCTACTTTTCCAATCCGTCCTATCGTTACCCCCTTTATTATAATAATTTGCCTTTTTTTAATAATGGTCTTTTTGCAATTTGTAATAAACAAGCAGTCTAATTACAGTGCTTGACCTTGTTTGTGTCTTAATTTCATTCTTGAGATCATGAACTGAAACAGGATCCGGGACAGGGGTTTTTCTCCAATTGGACCCTGACAAAGTAGAAATTTTGTGTTATATCATAGTTATTGGAATGTTCTTGTTTCAGCCCATGGAGTTTAAATTCTTTTGATTTTCCTATCCTACTGGGAGCAGGGGGGAAGAAGAGGAGGAGTGACCGACTGGCTGAGTGGTTCTTAGTTACCATCTGGGCTTAAACCAAGACAACTTCTGAATGTTATAAGTCAAAATACTTTTCCTTATCTAAAAATGATTCCAGAGTATTCAGCTATGAAGCTTAATTACTTTGGGGGGTTACTATTAGACTACAAAGACACAGTTTTCATTCTCTCATGCTGGTTGCTACAACATCCCTTGCTCTAACTTCTGTCTGGAGAAAAGCCACCAAGACAGTAAATTAAAGCTAGTCTTCCACTGGTAGGACTTGGCCTATGTCACGCTTTAGCTCCTAATCACATTAAAAAATCATTTTTCATGTTTTTATTTCCCAGGTTAAATAAACAGGTATTTCTTCATAAAACAGGGATGGATTTTCATAGAATCATAGAATAGTTAAGGTTTGGAAAGGACCTTAAGATCATCTAGTTCCAACCCCCCCACCATGGCAAGGGACACCTCCCACTAAACCATGCCACCCAAGACTCTGTCCAACCCAGCCTTGAACACCGCCAGCGATGGAGTATTCACAACTTCCCTGGGCAAACCATTCCAGTGCCTCACCACCCCAACAGTAAAGAATTGCTTCCTCATATCCAATCTAAACTTCCCCTGTTTAAGTTTGAACCCATTACCCCTTGCCCTCTCACTACAGTCCCTAATGAAGAATCCCTCCCCAGCATCCCTATAGCCTCCCTTCAGATATTGGAAGGCTGCTATGCGGTCTCCACGCAGCGTTCCCTTCTCCAGGCTGAACAGTCCCAACTTTCTCAGCCTGTCTTCATACGGGAGGTGCTCCAGTCCCCTGATCATCCTCGTGGCCCTCCTTTGCACTTGTTCCAACAGTTCCATGTCCTTTTTATGTTGAGAACACCAGAACTGCACACAATACTCCAAGTGATGTCTCACGAGAGCAGAGTAGAGGGTCAGGATCGCCTCCCTCGACCTGCTGGTCACACTCCTTTTGATGCAGCCCAGGATACGGTTGGCTTTCTGGGTTGTGAGCACTCATTGCCAGCTCATGTTCATTTTTTTATCAACCAAAACCCCCAAGTCCTTCTCCACAGAGCTTCTCTGGATCTCTTCCATGCTCAACCTGTAGCTGTGCCTGGGATTGCTCCCACCCAGGTGGAGGACCTTGCACTTGGCATGGTTAAACTTCATCAGGTTGGCATCAGCCCACCTCAGAAGCGTGTCAAGGTCCCTCTGGATGGCATTCCTTCCCTCCAATGTATCAACTGAACCACACAGCTTGGTGTCATCAGCAAACTTGCTGAGGGTGCACTCAATCCCACTGTCCATGTTACCGACAAAGATGTTGAACAAGACCGGTCCCAACACCGATCCCTGAGTGACACCGCTCGTTACTGGTCTCCAGCTGGGCATTGAGAAATCTGACTTGTTTGAGAAAAGACAAAAGATTTACAAAGTGTTAAAAGATAAAAAATAGACCTTGTATATTGCTCTTCCTCAACTAGGCTAAGAGCTCAGCAATGCATATCCCCTGCTCTTACAGCCTACCCAGAAGAGCAAATACTGAGTTAACAAATTCTCTCCTCCCAGAGCACCAATTGGATATTCTACTAATTTGCTCCTTGATTTGCTAACAGCCTCCGCAGCCAAAATCAGCTTCTTTCTCTTCTTGTTGTAACAGGTAGCACCTCACAAGTTTCTCCTGTAGGCTCTCAGCTCTGAAAAATTAAATCATGTTGTCCCCGGACATCTGAATCCTCACTGCTTTGTCCTTTGGGCTTCACCACAGCCAGTCCTAGCTGCTTTTTTTTTTGTAGAGGTTACTGACTCCCAAGGCAGACTTCCACTAACATTGTCCCTCTCCCTCCACAGCCTCTCACCAGCTACACACAACCCAACAGGTACCCCAGTAGATTACAGGATACATTTCTGTTCTGCAAGCTGATATTGCTACTCTTTCCACCTGGGGAGGTCAGCTAATTGAGGTGAGCAGCCCCCCTTCACCAACCAGATCTATTTTGCAGCCAATAAAATATATGTCTCAATAACAGAAATAAAGCTCTCCAGAAAGTTTTTCCTCTCCTCCCATGAATATCCCTCCTTTTCCAACTTTCATTTCCCTGATTTCTAGTTTCTGGGCTGCTTGCTGTTTACCAAGTTCATATTGTCTGGCACTTGGGCATTGGCCAGTTCAGCCATGGACTCAGAGTGACGTATTCCATGAAAAATCTAGCTGTTATCTTTAGCTAAGCTTTTAATTTCAATCATTCCTGTTCTTTCCACTTATGCTCCCCCCACCTTGATGGCACACTACAAATCTTTAAAGTGCACTTCAAAGAAACATAACTATTTATGTAATTCCAAGGCTCATTTTATGGTATCGATATCGAAACATGACACATGGCTGTCGCTGAAACCATCATTAACTGTTAGCAATGTAGCATAGAGCTGCTCTTTCTATTTATTCATTGATTTGACAACAGCACTTCAAATCATAACAAAAATGTCACTGTAACCATACAATATCAGAAGTAATTAGGCTACAGCACCACGTATCTGCATTCATGATTCTCTGAAGAATCACCTCTTGGAAATGGTTTACTTGAACAGCTTTACAAGGCACCAGAAACATTATCTCTTGAAGTTCATGTTCAGATTTGTGACAGCATCTATGAATAGCTTAGTCAGCTTTAGCTTGGCTCAGTTTCTATATGGATGTGTTGTTCATGAAATGGGAAGCAAAACCCAGTCTTGCAGTTCCACAGACTTCAGAGTGTGGCAATATTTCAGTTTCCAAGATTTTTGAAGGCCAGGTTAGATGGGGTTCAGAGCAACCTGCTCTAGTAGAAGGTGTTCTTGCCTGTGGCAGGAGTTTGGAGCTAAATGAGCTTTAAGGTCCTTTCCAACCCAAACCAGTCTGGGATGCTATAATTCTGTATTAAATCGTGCTTTTATAAAAAGGTACATGTAATATATTTCCTCAGAATGAAAGGAGGGAAGGTGAGAGCGACACGTGTTAATGAGCAGTACAGCTTGAAGATGGCACTAAGCATGACAGAGGCTAAATGCACTTTTAGGATAGTTACTTTTTTTTTGGCTGCAAAGCAGTAGCTCTACAACTGACCATGGATGTGAAGAGAAAGCACATTTATTTCTGCCCACTCATCCTCGTCATCCACTGACAGCGGCAGCATTCTCTCTGGTTCATGTGCAGTGATAAAAATCAAATGAAAAGAAGGCTGCCCAGGATGAAAAATTTCTGCCATCTAGGATTTTGATGATAGTCTATAAAAGGCTTTTAAATCCTTTAATTCCATGTACATGAAGGTGGGTATCAGGAAAGCTGAACTGGGAATACACCATCAAGAGTACAGATAACTCAAAACTGACGAATTTAGCAAGAGCTTTTCATACCAGAGTCTGTGAATTAGAGACAGGGAAAAGGTTAAATACAGGCAAAAGAAAGGTAAACAACAATAAAAGAAAGAGTTTTAAGGCAAGTGGAGCAGATGAGTATAGGGAGCTTGTAGTTTTCATTCAGCACTTGAAATATTGGATGGTCAGATAGATCGATACATTTCATTCAGTATGGACCTCCAGTCACTACCAAAGGGAGAGATGTGAGGCACTATCTGATGCAAATGTAATTGTACAGCTTTATGGAAGGCAGTAAGTATACAAAATGTCAACTTTTTTGGCTTGCTCTTTCTTCTGTTTAAAACGTATCTATATTAGATGAACAACACGATTTGTCTCTTAGTAATTCAAGAGAGGCAGTTTTTTCCCCGAAGTTGTCATTTTGGTTCTTATTCCATCATGAAGGTACTAGATTACTAGAATCACCCTTCAGACTGCTGAAATGGATTAACTTTCTTTCCTGACTTATTTAGGCCTTATTAGGAACAGAATCCCTGTGATAAAAGGTTCAGACTTCATTATTTTTTCCCTACACAAACCTTTTCAGGGCAAACAATAGTCCTCCAGCCCTGATGCTAGACTTGACTCAGCAGACCAAGTCAATCAAACAAGCTATGTTTGATTAAGGACAGCACACCAAGTTGAGGTTTACTAAAAGCAAATGGGAACATTTGCTGTGATTTGATGGTGGCTGTTTTTCTAAGGAGCATTAATTTTATTGGTGTTAGTCCCAAATTATCAAGCAGAACAACACTGAAAGTCATTTGTTGTGACAGACAACATCACAGTAAACAACAATGTGCATTTGTGAGTGCCAGGCATCCATCTCCGTTCATTCAGTATTTCCTGAAATAAATCCATGGCCTGCTTCCCACCTTCTCTTCTCCTAAATGGTGGCTAGCTGACACTTTTGAGGTGCTGTGTTGTATCAAACCACCCAGAAGAAGCCATAAGAGCTTGAAAAATCAGCATAAGGAAGAGAATTTGAGAAAGAGTGAGAACATAAGAGCTTCACAGGGCATGTCTCCCTGTATTGAATGATACTGGAAATGCTCCTTTCCTTCGCTGCACATCTGCCTCATATAACTTGGTCAGTCACTGCATTCTGTTTTCTAAAGCTAATCTGCATCCCAAGTTGCCTGTTAACTGGATCTTGGAAATTTATAACTGCAATACTCTAGTATATGACACTACTTGAAAGCAAACCTCCACAGTGAATCAGACAGAACTCAGACCTTCTACTTGTACATCCAGGTATCTTGTGCCTTCATTCACAGCACAGCACTGCATCCTGCATGCTGCCTCTGCATGGTGGAGAGGAACCCGAGTCTGTCTAAGCATTGACAACAGTCTGAATCAACAGCCAGTTAATGATAGCATGTGTTTCTATGCATGCTAATTCACTCAGATCCTCCATACAGGCAGATCGAGAACTAATACTCTTAAAGCTGCTTGTGATATTGGTTTTTTTGTGCTATATTACAGGTACTGTCAGCTGAAGAAACACTGCCAAGTGCTTGCCTATCTGCTCCTCACAGCTGCAGTATGTTCCCTTTGTTCAATTGGCACTCAGAGGCGATAGCAGGACTGCAGGTATCAGTTTTGCTCAAGCTCATCATCAGAAACACGGCTATTATAAAATTCACCTCACCCAGTCTCACTATGCATCAGTGCAAATTCCACAGGATTATGGTGAAGCAGTGATTAGAGAACATTTATGGAAATGTGTATCGCTTTTTGTCTATTATTCACCCGAGTTGTGAGGTAGCCTACCATCTTTAATTTTGCATATCCTATTTTTCTCAGAAAATGGCAAAGACTGAAACGTATAACACTTGACAAGAATTCCGTAACTGAGATACTCATAAGGAGTTCACTATTTATCTGGAGATACTGTTTAATTTTATATGTCTTAGTCAAAACCTTCTCTTTTCTGCCAGTCGTGTCAGTAAAAAGAGTGAAAGCTTGCCAATCAGAAAAAGTAAAAAAGTAAAAGCTTGCTTATCAGAAATCCTAGGAGAATAGGGAAGCAGGGAAATAAAACCCATTTCTCACTTCTCAGCTGTTACAGCCACTCATTTCTCATTTCTCAAGTTGCAGCCACTGCTGACTTGAAGAGCGTGGCTTTCTGAAAAACCTCACATTTAAAGCCTATGTTATTGCATTGGAAA
Source organism: Ara ararauna (assembly GCA_028858755.1). Classification (NCBI taxonomy): domain Eukaryota; kingdom Metazoa; phylum Chordata; class Aves; order Psittaciformes; family Psittacidae; genus Ara; species Ara ararauna. The sequence goes on from CM054380.1 coordinate 22,059,294, forward strand.
TGTTATCAGTAGTTTGCCATATGTCCTTTCTATACACAATATGCTGAAACCCCAGGATATCGTATGTTAAATTTGAACGAAGAGCCAAAACAAGGTAAGTCTTCTTTGCTGACAGAAATGCATTAGCCCACATAGCTATTCTGCAGTACAGAAATGGGTAATTGCAAACCTGCTAACCAGAACAGAATGTAGTTTCAAAAAAAAAAAAAAAAAAAAAATCATCACATGGTATTGGTGTACTTGATAAGTGCATAATTGTTGAGGACCATTTTAAGAACACAATGCAGCTGCATATGCGAGGCTAACCACAAAGTGCTGGAGTAAGTAGACCAAGGAGAAAAATAATATTTGCTCCTTATAGGCTGTTTCAAATAGGAAGTTCTGGGAGCAGAAGATATCTTGTGCTTAACTGCTGTAGAAGATAACCTTGTGTTTAACAGCTGTGTAGTCATAAAAATAAACATAGTCTGTAAGAGCCATGATTGCTTAAGCAATAACATAGATTGCTATATCTAAAGCACATACCAGCTAGAAACTATAACAAGGAAATGGCTACGAAAAATGGTGAATGAATAACCTGGAGAGGAATATTTGTGCGACTGGCTTTTATTGGTTATTTGCCGTAACACCCTTGTAAGCTTAAAGTATATAATCAAGTGACTTCTTTGTTAAATTAGCAATTCTGTACTTCCATGGAGTCTGTGACATCGTACACCAAAGGTAATAAAATTGGGTTCTGCTCAGAACAATTTTGAATAACTGATTTGGTTTATAATTGTGACCAAACTATGCAAAAATACAATATTCTCTCTCAGTTGCACTATAACAATTTGTACTACTAAGAGAATAAGAAAGAGGGTGAAATGTCCATTAGATAGAGTTTTGTTATGAATAAGATTAATTTGAGATTCTGAACTGGGTATTTGAATATTATATCCTCTACAATGCCCATGGACTCTGTGTGTTGCGTATCGAATGAGCATAATGCCAGGGACTCTTGTGGACCTAACTGTGTAAAGAGTTTTACTGAAGCCTCTGATTTTACACCAGCCATTATAGGCACATATGGCATCACTGAAATGCTTAATTTCCTCCTAGGCATCTCTCCAAGGCTGCTGAGACCGGATGATATGTTTCATTTAACCAATTCTTAGGCAGATTATAATCTACAAATGTCCTTAACACTATGGTTCACTTTTCTTTTAGGAAAAAACAGTGAAACTAGTCGACTGGCAACACCAGACGTGTGCAGGTATGGGCAGCTGAGAACCTGATGCTCTTTTCTGGGTGGGAATGCTATCTGCCTCATTGCCCTTACACTTGCTTGTGAGAAGAGTGAAATACGTGGGTGTTCAGAGGCTTAGACTAACTTAGTGTATGTCAAATAAAAACACAGTCATGGAGCAAAGGCTTTTCTTCATATTGTTTTAAAGGCTCTGATCCAGAAATACTGACAGCTACAAAGCAAATCATGTTTCTAAATGTGCTGATGTACTTTTCTGGTTTGCAGATTGAAGAGCTGTGGCAGACTGTTTTATCAGGTGAAAGAAAAGATTCTTGCAAAAAGTAGTTGTATATAGAAACAACTGCTATTCAGTGTAAGACCTTACCACAGACAATTCACTTCATAGAATTATAAAATCATTAAGTTGGAAAGGACACTTAAGATCATAGAGTCCAAACACAAAACTAAAGCTGCCAACTCCACCACTAAACCATATCACTAGGCACCACATCTACACATCTTTGAAATACCTCTGGGTCAGCGACTGAACCACTTCCCTGGACAGCCTGTTCCAATGTTTGACTACTCTTTTGGTGAAGAATTTTTCCCTAATATCCAGTTTAACCTCCTCTGTCACAGTCTGAGGCTATCTCCTCTTGTCTATCACTCACTGCTTGGGAAAAGGGAGTGACACTCACCTCACTTCAACCTCCTTTCAGGTAGTTGTAGACAGCATCCTTTTCTTCAGACTACCAATCCCAGTTCCCTCAGCCATATTCCACAACCCATGCTAATCGTTCATCCTAAGTAAACTATGAGAACAGTAAATGTTCATTCTAAAACTTTCTAAAAGAGAATGGTTGAAACTTTCAATACATTTCCTCTGGGATTTATAATTTTGTAAGTGCTTTAGTTTTTGTGTTTATGTGAGGTCTGTTTCCTATTGCAAAGTTTCTACTTGTTTGCTATGAGAGAGAAATGTGTCAGACCCTGTACGCATTTATACAAGATGAAGATGTCTCTTTATCTTGTACCTTAAAGAATCATCCTGCTCTTACTGAAAATAATAGCAAACCTTTCACTGACCTTAACCGGAGCTGTATCTGGTTGAGAATTTCATGACAGTTTCTGGGAGTTTGTTTTTAATTTTTCATTTCTTGACCATATTAAATAGTTTCAAGAAGCCTCTAGGCTTGGGCTAGGTTGTCAGAAATATAGCTTTCAGTAAATGATTGTATTTGTTCAACTAAAGTGGGTACAGTTTTTGTACATGATGTCAATTTGATTAAAGTCTTTATACGGTTATTCAGGAATAAGTGAATAGCAATACATTCTCTATGAAAACTGAGGATATAAGAAACAGCAGGAGCACAACATGAAGACTGCAAAAAGATCTGTAGTATCTTGCTTAACAGCTAATTAGAGTCATCAACTGAACACTTTAAGTTTGCATAACTGAAGGCATTATGCCATCGAACAGGATGGGCATTGAATATTTTATTAGTACTGGAATTTACAGAGAAATATTTCAAGAGGGAAAACAAAAATTACCGGAGTCCAGGGATTGATCTAACAGGGTATCTAGACACACGTATGAAGAATTTACATAACAGGTGGCAAAACGTTAACTAAAATAGAAATATGTTAGTAACCTGGCAGTTAGGAATAAAGCTATTCAATGAGCTAATTTTGAATCTCATGGTGAAATCAAAACTGTCATTTAAGTTTATATATATTCTCACTCTTTTCAAATTTGCTTGCATCCTCTTACCTTTTAAGTAGTTCTTTTACTCTAAGCAAAATCAGCAGAGTCTCCTTTAATTGCAGAGCCACAAATGGACATTGTTGCCACCTGTCTGAGCTGGAAAAATCAGAGTAATGATTTCTTTAATTAATTCCTCTTTGAAGCAGAGCAGTATTTTAAAGGTAAAGTATCTAAACTTAATTCTAAATTTTTCTTTAGATGTAGGATTTACAAATTATGGAATGCTCTTCCAATGGTTAATATTTACAACTGTAAAAAGAAAATACACACAAAAATAAATAAGCTAAATATTTGCAGAATCAATCAATGGAGTTTGTTAAACCTAGGACCACGAACCTCTTCAGTTTTCATTTTTAGGGTCATCAATAAAGTAACCAGAGAGACCAATCCCGAGAATTGCATTATAAAGATCATTTTTTAGTCTTTTAATTGTTCCTGCAGCTCTAAGTGTCACCCTTTCTGGACTATGAATGCAGTTCTTCTGCAACAAGTCTGTCACTGATAGCACGAACATAAAAAAATCACTGTCTAACCTGGTTATAAGTTCAAGAATTATAGTAGCACTTTTAGTCACATCGTCACATGGAAGTGTGGCTTCCAGCTGGTTAACACCCAGGGCTCTGTCTTGCTCCTTCCCATGTTACTGCTTCCCATTCCCTACACTACTCCCCAGATGCAGCCTTATTATGTTTTCTTTAACCCTGAACACAAACATTCAGTTTTAGCCATGTTGAGGAATATATTTGGCAGTCTCCAGCTATCCAAGCCATGCACATCTTCCTGTGATTTTGAGGCATCATCTGCAGTTTCATTCCTCCACTTCTTGTACCATTTATATACTTATCAATAACTGTCTAATCCTTTGAGGTCATTTCCCACAGTGTTGAACTGCACATGGGCAAGAAACTACCCTGAGAACCCTGTTAGAAACTCACTCTTATTTGTAGCTGCACTTACGGATGATGGTTAACGAAGCATTCAGTACACACAGGGCAAGCTATGCTGATTTTTATACAATTTAAGTATTTTGCTGTGGTACCCAGTCAGGCTTTTTTTGGGAATCTACCTTACTGCCAGTTTACTACCAGTCTCTACTCTTAAATGCACGTATAGCATGACATCACTCTTACCTGAAGTGTTTTCTCGGAAGAAAACAATATGTAAAGCACACAGCATAACAAAAGAAAGCCACCTATTTACTTGCACAACATGAGCATTTAGATCTAACAATATGTGATAAATACTAAGCACAGTTCTGGAGATTCAGTTCCAAATCTGTTGCTCACCACAGCCTCTTCTTCAGTGAGGCTTGGAATAACGGGCCTCAGGTCAGATGAGTTGAGAGCCCTGTTGTATGCATTTGCAGTGAGACGTAATAATTGAAATGTACTAAATAAGGGGTTTATTTCCTGATAATGTATACATAATATTGTGGCTGCATCATCCCTGAAAGTGTTCAAGGCCAGATTGGACTGTGCTTGGAGCAACCTGGTAAGGCTTGACTTGTAATCATTGGTGCTGCTAGTCTTACAATTTTCATCAGCAATAAATAAACTTAGGATAAAAAAAAAACCCAACACCAGTGTCAGTTTCAATATAAAAAGTTATAATATTCTGCTCTTTGCTGTTAAAATACCAAAAGTGTAGAAGAGTACAATAATAAAATAACAAAGAAAAATACTTTTCAGGCACAAAGAAAGCATTGATCAAATATAAAACACATAGCAGAACAGGGAACAGGGTTCTATTTAAAAATAAAATTAGCTAAAAACATTTCAAAGGCTTTATGCACAAAAAAGTCCCTGCAGGGTGGGCTCCTGAATAGTGATTCAAAACATTATTAGAGTAGTTTGTGATTCATTATGGGTTTTAACAAGAAGACTTCTCTCACAGTTCACCAAATGGGAGCTAACAAGTGAGTTTATGCTATTTAGATTTCCAAATCTCATCTGAATGATGAAGGCTGGATTAACACAAGGTGGGTCAGTCAAAGCCCTTCTTCGCCCCCCAACAACTCCCTCAATTTCACAAGACAAACACTTTTAAGTAACTTTCCAAAAGGTTTTTTGCAAGATGCTGTCAGATTTTTCTGAAGGTTTAGTTATTGCAGTAGGCCTCAACACAGAGAAATCTAGCTAATTACTGAGCTCATCAAGAGTTTAAATTGCTAAATAAAATTTAATTACCTATGTTTATTTTACACTTTTTTTATGATGCAGTTACTAAATATCAGGATTTACTCTTAAAGACTACCAGTGTTAATTGATCAACCCCAAAAGAAATAGTTCTTCAGTTAGGAACAGCAGGCAAAGCCTTGAAAACAGAGCTCGGAGCTGCCTAGTCTAGTGGAGGGTGTCCTTACCTGTGGTGGGGGATTGGAAATAGATATGCTTTAAGGTCTCTTCCAACCCAAATTGTTCTGTGGTTCATGTGTGTAGTATAATTGCAACAATTCACAGAAGCAAATTACAAACTAATTTTGAAGTCATTCCATCTAACCTGTAACAGACACAGTGCATATGAAATAAACACAGAAGAAATACATGGGAAGTATAATACTCTTTCAGGACCATGGACAACAAAAAATACCTAGGCAGATAAGAGGTATAAATGATGAAAGGACACTTCATATATATTGTCCAAAATCCTCAATTTTTCCATTACTCTGCACAGAATTCACCATTTCACACTACTTCCCTGCAAAGCGCTTCTTCTCTTGCCAATACAATTCAGCTATAAGAGATGCAAGCAGGATGTTTAGGTTGCCTTCCAACCCAAACCAGACTGTGATTCTGTAAGATAGGGGGCTGAATTCTGTGCCCACTCACAACCATTGCCTGTCTCCTGAGGATGTGAAATTGCCAGTCACTGATGGTTTTGATAGCTGCCTTGGAATGAAACTTTGGTGACTGCAGAGGGAGTCTACAACACTTCTGCGGTGATAGGCAGTCATGCAAATGTCAAAATACTGCTTTCTCATAGCTGAATTTGGCTAGGTTTGAAAAGGCGAAGGTCACTGATTCTCTTGAAAAATCATTGTTGTTTAAGCTCAAGTAATGAAAGCATTGCTATTGTTGCTATTACTATTTATATCCTTGCACTGAGCAAAGACAAGAGTTAGATTGAGTCAGGTTACAAATCTTATTAGCAAGTAAGCAAATGCACTGTTTATAGAAGGCAACTATCCGTTTACAAAAGTCTCACCCATACCATCATGCCGCTTCTCTTTTTCAGGTCAGAATTAGCAATTCTGATCTCTCAGTGCAGCAGCATTATTCCTTCCGGTGTTTTTCAAGTAAGTTCTGCCCTTCCTTTGCCATTAGCAGCTGCCAAGGGCATCGTGTGGAATCAGAGCTTGAGCTGCTGGTAGGGTTATGACATATGAGGCGTGGGGGAACCCAACCTGCTCTTCTGCAACAATACTGATTCTGAAGCATTGAAGATAGTAAAGCTTGATTTTGTCAGCTCATTACTGTGTACATGATTTGAAAGACATGGGAAGCAGAGAGCAGGGTAACAAGATGCCATGAATATATTGCACCAGGATTTATGGCTTTTTTTTTCATGTCTCTCTGTGCAATTTTGATCAAGAGTACTAATGGGATCCTGGTGAGCCTCTTTTGAACTTCCTGCAGTCCTCATATTGACTGTGAGGAAATGAGGTCAACTCTCTGCTTGGGAGGTGATGCAGGGAGACTAACTTTGTTTTTCTCAATCTGATACAGGACTAATTTCAAACAGTCACTAACAAATGGCTTTAAGAATTCATAGCCTTCATAATAGGGTAACAAAAACTCTTCAGGAGGTTACATATGTACACTTCCTGTAGTTAAAAACAATACCCAATATTGTCATGCGGTTAGGTTTCAGTTTAACATGCAGATTTTTAGAAGGCCCTCTGCAAGAATGGATGTAGACATGTAATTTCTAGGAGCAATCACAAATAAATAGCAAATGCCTTTTTGTAGAGCACAACATATTAGGTATTGCTGTGCTTTTGAAATGAAAGTGGCTAACAGGAAACAATGTCTGTAATGCTGTTACCTGCTCAACAAGAATTACTTTGAGTAAGCCACCCAAAAATACTTTTGGAAATCATTGTGTAACTGTAACCCTTCAAAAGCAGCTATTATCACATAAATCAGGAGATGACTGAACTCAGGAAGGGATAAGCTACATATGGCTAATTCTCATGTTATCTGTAGAGTTACCTGAGATTCTGGTAAAATGGTACATTTTTTATGTAGTAAACATGCTATGGAAGTAAAGGTAAAATCACTACTTTGCCATTCAAGGGATCTGCTTTCAGGACACTGGCTTGCAAGTATTATATTTAACTGATTACGGGCTAGTTCTTCAAGGTATTAAAGTGAGACACCTTAAATTGAGACACGAATTGAGACACAGGCTATGAGCCTGTGATTCACTGACTTCCATGCTGAGGATGCTTGTTATTTTCGAGGATGAGATGTCTCAAGCTTAATTACATGAGTAATTTTGTAATTAACAGTTAGTTCATATGTGTGAATGTTTTGCTGAATGAACCTTAAGGTAACTTTACATTTTATACCTGTCAATAAACCAGTATAGACCCAAGCTAACATTTTGACAGTATCGGCAGAACTATTTGTTGTATTTCTGCAAAGTCATTATTGGTAACTCTCAAGGGAAAGGGATCTGACTTCTTGATTCCATGTCAAACCCAGTGTCAGTGCTTTAATCTGCAAAAAAGGAGCAATCTTTACTAAATAGAGTGCCATCACCTCAGGAAATTTCTCTGGTGAGCATTGGAGAACTGGACGGAAGGACAAAAAAGTCAGTTGTACTTCCTTGCCCTTCATGGTTCTGAAGGCCCTCTTGAACATCTAAGCATGATCCACCTCTTATCTGCCAGTTTCCAAATATATAACCAAGCAGACAAGCAGCATAGTTGAGAAGAGAGGTCTAACTAATGTAGATTTCTGAACACTTCTCAATCTGACATCTTTATCATTAAGATACATGTTGTCATGGCTAAAAGTCAAATGGACTTGCGTCTATTATGTAACATACATTATGACTATATAAAAACCATGTGCGGCTGCAGAGGGTCTAATGGGATCCAGGGGTTACTTATACTTTTGAAAAAACAACATTTCAGTTGGTTTTGACAGGTGATCATGACAGCCATGTCACTGCATCTTACTTTGCCTAAGTAGCTATGTAACATATCAAACGTGTAACTAAAATATAAAATAACATGAAATGTTTATTTATTGGATCTGCATGCACATAACATTAGGCATTAGATTTTATCAGTTTGATTTCATAATTGAAAGTAAAACATTTGCAGGCGATATAAATCAAAACATTAAAAAATTTAAAGCACAGATATGTTAAGTAATAGCACCTATTTATTACAAGAAGCAATATTTTTTCTACAACAGCTCATACAGCAGCAGCAGAACAATACTGCAGAGGAAACACTAACTGTTCAATGTAAAAATGTATGATATGAATCCACACAATGATTAATCATTTAGCTATCAGGAAAAAAAAGCACCCAGACAAATTAATTGCTAGAATCTGAAAGTCAGAAGACTAATCCAATTAAACACGCACCTGTGGTGTTCATTTGTGTTGTCTTTCAAACTAATAATTAGGTGATAGATTTTAAAACTAGTTGTTAAGAAAATTGTCAGCCTGAAATTCAGACTGCCTTTAAACTTGTGCTGCCATATTAATCCTTGAAGACAACTCCGCTCCAAACCACCTATTCCCAGCTGAAGGTACTGGAAAATCAGAATTCTGTTTTCCACTGTGGAAATTTAAATGGCTGGAGTTACTCTGAATATATATTGTCACACGTTCATAATCCTGTACATTTGGCATCTAATCACATCAATATTTAGATGGCAAAATAGCAATGACCATAGCATTTGGCACCTTTCTCAGAATCTATCAGAACCAAGACAGTTGAACAAAATAGATACTGCAGCTTGTTATCTAATTGGTGTTTAAATAGACCTGGAAAGGAGAAATCATGATCTGTACAGAAAAGGCACATAATAACCACTAATTATATTCTGGTATTGCATCTTATAACTAATTGATCTCATTTGCCTTGTCAGCTTAAGTATGTAAAAATCACTTCTTCCCATGCAAATTCTTGACATTAATCTTAAAATGAGTTTTTAAAAATAATCTATATATTTGGGACTCAGTGGTAAGAGCCCCCAAGGTATAAAAACCGTGGAGGAATAAGAAAGAAAATTTCATGACCTCACATGGCTGAGAGCCTGAGTTTTACAAGCTTTAAGATGACAAAGGGGAGATTGAGATGAGATTTTAGGCAGAAGCTCTTTCCTGTGAGGGTGGTGAGGCTTTGGCACAGGATGCCCAGAGGAACTGTGGCTGCCCTACCCCTGGCAGCGTTCAAGGCCAGGTTGGACGGGGCTTGGAGCAACGTGGTCTAGTGGCAAGTGTCCCTGCCTGTGGCAGGAGGGGAATGATGAGCTTTAATGTCCCTTCCAACCAAAACCATTCCATGAATCTATGATTCTATGAAATTACTCTCTGATACAGATGGCAAAACCAAAACAAAAAAAAAAAAATCACATCTGTTGATTTCAAATGATATTTTTTGCCTGCATACACATGAAAAATGTGTGCAGTGGTTTGGTGAAGAAGCAATTGAGCCAATTTTACTATGCTACTTCGGTGCAAATGTTCTTGCAAGTATTTACAGTAATTGCCATAATGTTGCTGTCAGAAAAAAAATCCAGCTTACTTTTACTAAATTATCATTTTCCCCTTAATTTTCTGTGATTGCCAGTTAATTATTTGAGCAATAGCTCTGCTTGATAGCCCCGGGATAAACCTCTCAAAATACACTTGTAGATGTAATGCCTTTAGATCAGCACTATTTTATTGAAGCCCAAATGAGGTGAAACTGTATTGCATCATCTGCCCATTTGAAGTTCTTTTGCAACAAAAGAACTTTTTTTGTCCATTCATATCTGTCATTTTATACAGCTTTACAAGCAATAAGAACAATCATTTTGATTCTTGCAGACTCAAGATTCAATAATGATCAAGCCACTTTTTTACCAGAGGTGATAAGAACAGGAAAGAAAACAGAAAAACATTCTCTTTTCATCATGATTTATCTATGCCAAAGGGGTAACGTTTGAATAAAAATGTTGCTCATAATCTTAACTCATGCATTAAAATTCATGCAGAATAAGTTGTTTCATCTTCAGACATCAAGAATTTCTAGGTGATCTATTGACAATTTGTGAGTAGTGTTTTAACAGTTCACATCCCTAGGTCCTGTAGTATCTGTGTTTTAGTTAAAGCCTATTTACTGTATTTTCTTCCACGTACATGGTTTCCTACTTCACATAAATATATGAAAGCCTATCTAACCTTTATTTTTTGTTTTCAAAAATTACAAATGACAGTACTACACAGGAATACACCTGATGCCTGATATTATGGTTATTTTAGGTGATTCCAGATGCATTCAATAGATAGCATCTGGCGCAAACAAGTCTGAAAATAGAAAGAAATTATGGCATCTGTGGGAGTGTGGTGAGAACAGTGACACCTACAAGAGTGAGTGAGCCCAAAACTCTAAAACATGCATCCACAAAGCAGTGATTTTCCATATGAGTAGACAGATTGCCTGGGAAACTGATAATGTAAGCAGCCTTGTAAGTCACAGTTATAGCTGGCTATTGCTTGTGGTGATAGATAGTTATATCCAGAATTAATGCAGTTTACAAAGCTCTGATGATGGAGCTTTATGGTCAGCATTATACTTTGTTGAAAAGGTTAGTGTTTCCAGTCCTCTTAATTATGAGGAAAGTGCAAAATTAACAGAATCAAACCAGACACGTGACTCAGTTTTCTCAAAGTCTGAATACAGTACTAAGTGGTATTGCTTCAGCCAAGTTCCTGGCACATACAGCTGTCACCCCCAGATTCAAGCTATTCCCAATTATCTATATAAATTTGGATAGTAAAAACACATAGGCTTTTTTTGTTTGTTTGTTTTGTTGGTTGGTTTGGTTTTTTTCTGAAGTATGCTATAAACATGCAATTCTTTCTTGTTTTGCATACACTCCAGAATTCATATTATTTTCTGAGGAATCAAATGAAGCATCTGGGGATTTTAGTCTTCTCACTCTGCCTGGAGCAGTTTCTGATCCTACAATGAAGAAATAATAGGATCACAGTTCTCACAGCACATCCAGCAAAAGCAGTGCTATAAATACATGGATTTAACTGAAAACAGTGCAAATGTATCAGTGAAGAATTTCAAAGCTGACTTGTGGGTTTGTCTGTAATGGCAAAACAGAGTCAAGAAGGTGGAGTACATCAGGCTGCCTGGAGTAGAAGCTACTCTCAGAATTAAATCACTTAAAATATTTCATCAGAATAAGATGTTTCCACTTAAAAGTCTCAGTTTGTTTGGAAGGATGGATGTTGTTAATACTTCAACAACTGGTAAGAACTGGCACTGCTGATATTCTGAAGAGTACCTGAGCTCCACGACTGCAAGGAATTTCCTTGATCACATATGAAGGCCCACCCATGACGCTAGTATCCACAGCATAAGTGAAGTTAGTGTAGTTTCCACCTGCAGGCAGCCATTGTTATTGTATTGCTTGAGAGCCCTACATCCAATCTGATCTGACCTGATTTGGCATTCTCCAGACAGCCCCAATTATGAGAGAGGAATTATGGGACAGGAGCTTTGTCATGTAAGCATGACGAAAACTTCTTGGCATGACACTTGGCATGCTCACGTAATTTAAAATTGTTTTTCTCGACGAGAGAACTTCAAAGTGTTTTTTGTAAATGCTTTTAAAATTACTTTTTTCTTCTACAGTTGATTCTAGGAAAAAACCTTCAACTGCCTTGACTGTTTTCTCTCCATCTTCTCTGTCATATCCTGGCTTTTAAGATTGTACATAGGTCAAGCTTCGAAAGAAATCACACCACCAGAACACAACCCAGCCTCCTTTCTCCTATATTGCCTTCCCCTCCTACTAAAACTTTCATCTGCAGTGTATTGTCAGAGATCTTTCCCAACAATATTGTGTCTGACAAATAACTTGGAGTTCAATCCCTTTGTCCCTTTCTCCTGCACACCTCCCCAGTGGTATCACCCTTATCTGTGCCTGAATATTAGTCCTGGGTGCTACTGGTCTGAATTAAATTGTAAACTCCTTTTGTATGATTTGAGAACATTTTTGGTTCTAACCAAAGTTAAAACGTCAGTTTCAGACAGGTAAAATATCAACAGCTTTGATTTTTCTTAGTGATTTCCTTTGTCTGAAGAAGGTAGTGTTACCACAAAAATAATGTTTCTTGAAGCACTTTATTAGCTTCAGGTTATCACAGTACCAAGGGTGTAACATGAGCAGGTAATACTAGGGGACAAATATATAGCTACAGTTTTTATTTATTTTTATTTATTTTCTTGCCTTGCCTCCACTAAGCTTTCTTACAAGGAAAATTTATTAATTATGGAGTGCAATACTTCAAACTGTACCTGATGATATTTTCATTGTTCCTGGAACTATAGATACAATTTTGAATGCTTATTCAAACAGAATGAATCTCTTGAAATTAAACTGTTTCTAGAAATCAATTGGAAGAATGCGTGAATAGAAGATTGTTTTTATCCATATACACTGCAGCTAACTAGGTGACATGAACTGAAACCCAGACTGCAGCCTTTCCCTGCTCTGCACAACTACAGTGCTAGAAATTTGTAGACTGCAGTCTGGTGCAGCATTTTACTCACTGTCTTAGGGCAAAAGTTAGCTACACTTGCTGATGTTGCTGCTCCTCAGTAGTGCTAGACAGATGGGATAACATGGTGGGACAAATCCACACTACCAGTGAGCAAATCTTTAAACTTGGTACTTTAAAACTGGTACAAAGCTGTTTCGCTGCAGCATTCCCTGAAGCTAGCTATGTGCAGCTATGTATGGATCCTATGCAACTAGGAACATGGGGAATCTGGTCTCTGCTTTCTTGCATCAAATATTCCACTGCCTTACAAAACTTTGTAACCAGCTCTGCATCCTTAATACATTCTGATCGTGCTCCTGATGTGTTTGCATTCATCCGCTTGTCATTAGCCTCCCGTTGTCAGGGGTGAATGGCTGAACTTCACATTGGCTTAAAACACACTTTTTATATAGAAATAAATTCCCATGTCTAAAAAAAACTCCAGAATTTTCCAATACCCAAAAAAAAAACACTCAAGAGCTGAACAAAATCATACTACATGTCTTCTGTTTGTAATGACTTCTTCTGTTTTTTGCAATGAGGTGTTTTAGAAAAACATTTACAGTCAGATCGAAACACTTAGAGATTGACTACTGATTGTAGGTATTGAAACCCCATCTCTCTTATAAGGGATCCTAGACAGACACATAATCAGGATAGAATCATAGAATAGTTAGGGTTGGAAAGGACCTTAAGATCAGCTAGTTCCAACCCCCCCACCATGGCAAGGGACACCTCCCACTAAACCATGCCACCCAAGGCTATGTCCAATCCAACCTTGAACACTGCCAGCGATGGAGCATTCACAGCTTCCTTGGGCAACCCATTCCAGTGCCTCACCACACTTACAGTAAAGAATTTCTTCCTCATATCCAATCTAAACTTCCAAGGTAAGCTCACCCTCTACTGCATAAATTGTGCCTTAAATATTCATTGATCTGGTGAGGAACCAATGTCACTAAATTTTTTAAGAGAACTAAATGCCTTAAAGTTTTAATTAAACCTGAAGTCTTAAGATTTTTTTTTTATTACACTTTCAATGATGTTACAATGTATTTCAGCAATGTTCTCACAATCCGGACAAACTACAAATAAAGCTCTGGTCAAAATATTTCCAAGGGAGCCAGAGAGCTGTGTTAAGGCTATGCTGATGGTCTGCTGAATCACTACCTGCTTTTTAACTTGAAATTGAAGGATACTCATAGCTTTCTGCAGGGGCTACAGAGGGTGGCATGGCCTGAGGACAGTGTAGCCCTTTACACAACCACCAACTCCAGGGGACTCAGAGGGTTTAGAGCAACCACCACTCTCTAACTACTGCCCTGAGGGAGATGGTGAGATGGTGCTGGACAAGCTTAGATGGGGCAGCAAGGTATGGGTCTTCCGTGCGGCTACTGAGGGCCATTATGAAAATAAGGGCCCTGAGAAGGGGTTGGTTCAAGCTATGGTGATGCTTTGATTTTTGAGCAACTGCTGTTTGATATCCTGGAAGCTTCACCTCCTCTCCTCTCCCAGTAGCTGTCCTGGGGCAGGTTTATAGCATTGTGTTGTCCCTCACAGGAGGTCCCCCTTAAGGCTTGCTGGGTCCCTATCCTTAATTGTCATCCCTGCTCTCAAGGAAATAACTTCAGCTTAATGACTGGATGCTCTCTGAGAGTACAGGAGCCACCCTACTAGCAGCCTGGAGAAGGCATGTAGCCACTCGGTGGACCAAACATGGACTGCAATTTCTGCACAGGAGAAATGCAGCTACACAGAAGAGTGGTGAATCAAATTAGCCAAGAGAAATACCTGCCAGTATGTACCTGGCCTAGGGATGGTGCTTTGCATGGCTGCGTACAGCTGGAGTTGGAAAATTCTGACCTATCTTCCACATGGCCACAACCATGAGGCACAACTGAAGATCCACAAGATGCCTTCATGCCAAATGAAAGGCAGCTTGTGATCAGCCTCTGGCAAATTATGAAGACTGTGGCTGAATAAAGAGAGGGTGAAATCAGAAACTAAAGGCATGAAGCTGACATAACAATTTGGCCTCTCCCAAATCCATAGGTGTCTGGTCCAGTCCCGCTTTGGCTTGCTATGGTGTCTTTTCATTGCTTTGCAGCTTTTCTTCCCAACCCTCTCGTTTCTTCCTCTGGCCCATGTCTCTGGGATTTCCAGCCATCCCAGAGGCTGAGGGCTCTGTACAGCTCTGCAGCAATGGGGCAAGGAAGCTCATTCATTTTTGTCAGGTTGGTAAATGACCTGGTCTGGTGCCAGGTGTTGTCTCACCTGGGCACCTGGTGGGTGTCTCCAGTCTGGGGCATCAGGAACAAGATGATGCTTCCAATACCATGCAGCTGGGATACTGTAGCTACAAGGAGAGGGTGAGTGAAAATTGGTGCTCCCTTCACCTCCCGTTGTCCAGTCTTCCCTCCATTTTGTGCTTTCTGGCTTTGGTGGAAGCACTGACTTCCCAGAGAGTTCAACCAGGAGTTTAGACATGTCTAATCCTTCTTTCATCTGAGAAGGATTGTTACAGTAAATGAAATTGTATGTGAATATTCTCTTTGGAAAAGCAATTCTAGGGTTTCATGAACACAGTCATGTAGAGAGCACTCACTTCCAGAATGCTGTGAGCTTGTTGTTATTTTGTTTTTTAAATCCAAATCAATATAGGTATATAGTGTATTTGTCATTGAAATAAATATGCATCCAGAGGGACCTTGACACGCTTCTGAGGTGGGCTGATGCCAACCGGATGAAGTTTAACCATGCGAAGTGCAAGGTCCTACACCTGGGTCAGAGCAATCCCAGGCACAGCTACAGGTTGGGCAGAGAAGAGATTCAGAGAAGCTCTGTGGAGAAGGACTTGGGGGTGTTGATTGATTTAAAAATGAACATGAGCCGGCAGTGTGCTCTTGCAGCCCAGAAAGCCAACCGTATCCTGGGCTGCAGCAAAAGGAGCGTGACCAGCAGGCCGAGGGAGGTGATCCCGACCCTCTACTCTGCTCTCGTGAGACCTCACTTGGAGTCTTGTGTGCAGTTCTGGTGTCCTCAACATAAAAAGGACATGGAACTGTTGGAACAAGTCCAGAGGAAGGCCACGAGGATGATGAGGGGACTGGAGCACCTCTCGTATGAAGACAGGCTGAGAAAGTTGGGGCTGTCCAGCCTGGAGAAGAGAAGGTTGCGTGGAGACCTCATAGCATCCTTCCTGTATCCGAAGGGGCCTATAGGGATGCTGGGGAGGGCCTCTTCATGAGGGACTGTAGTGAGAGGGCAAACGGTAATGGGTTCAAACTTAAACAGGGGAAATTTAGATTGGATATGAGGAAGAAATTCTTTCCTGTAAGGGTGGTGAGGCACTGGAATGGGCTGCCCAGGGAAGTTTTGAATACTCCATCGCTGGCGGTGTTCAAGGTTGGATTGGACATAGCCTTGGGTGGCATGGTTTAGTGGGAGGTGTCCCTTGCCATGGCAGGGGGGTTGGAACTAGCTGATCTTAAGGTCCTTTCCAACCCTAACTATTCTATGATTCTATGATTCTATACTCGCATACTTATAATTCCAAGCTTTGCTAAACTATTTAATGTTCCAGTGTGACAGGGTCATGTTTATGGATTTGATTTTCTGGGCACACTTAAAAAAAAATAAAAAATTAGTACTAATACAGTCCTTAGAATCATAGAATGGTTTGGGTTGGAAAGGACCTTAAGATCATTCACTTCTAACGCCCTGCCACGGGCTGGGATTCCTTACCCTAAACCATGTTGTCCAAGGCTCTGTCTAACCTGGTCTTGAACACTGCCAGGGATGGAGCATTCATCACTTCTCTGGGCACCCTGTGCCAGCTCCTCAGCACCTTCACAGTAAAGAGCTTTTTCTTATATCCAACCTGAAAATACACCCAGGTTACATCCCCCCCACCCTTCCCCAGCTGCAGCATGCATTGGTTTGGCGCCCCCTTCAAGAGCTCTCATCAAAAGCAGCTTCCATGGTCTGATCAAGAGGGGGCTGGCTGTCCCCCGAAGGTAGGTCTGGTCATGTGTAATTTCTGTTCTTATCATTATTGTATTTTACATTGAGACTTGTGAGCTTTGAGAAATCTATGCGTAGCATGCAACAGGCATTGTAGATGTTCTGTCAATTTAAAGACCTCAAAGATGACTTGATGACTGACATTTTATTTATGTGATTGCAGAGTTAGATATCCATTAGATATCTGTCTTGCCAAAGAAGAAGCTCAGTCACATGTCAATTGACATAAATATTTGGATGCTCAATTGGATAGATTATAAAGGGCCCTGATTTTCCATTCTGTTTATTTCTGAAAGAGTGCATATACCCTCAAGTGTGTTCCAAGTTTGGCATCACAAAGTGGAGGCACCGAATACTTTTGAAATTCAAAACTTTTGAAATTCACTGTTCCTTGGTTATTTATTCAAATCCATCTTTTCTGGCTAAAGAAGTCATTTGCAATAGTGAAATATCTGCTAAGCCAAAGTAAAACTTCTGCACTGATTGCTGATTTCAAACACAAGAAAGATATTATTTACAATCTGTCTCACCCCCCTGTGCTTTGTAAAGTACATGCACACAAAGATTATCATTGTTAAAATTTACAAGCAGGAAGCTGACTTTCTGCAAGTGCCAAATTGAAACTCCTCTACTGTGTGTTAAAGGACTTTGTTCATAATATTCAGAAATGTGGCATGCTTAAATTTTACTATGTTCTAACAACGCTCACCTTGATAATAGGACAAACTCTTGAATTCTTTTATATTTAAAGCCATGTCACTAATCCACATTCATGGATAGAATAAAGCCCCAAAACATCAGAAAAAGTGAAAATTGATTGGGGGGGGGGGGGGGGGGGAAGGAATGGGGGGTGAATAGAGAGACTACAAAGAAAAGATATATATTTAATTTTAATTCAGTCAGTTATTCTTCATCTATATGCTTGGCTTCCA
Source organism: Ara ararauna (assembly GCA_028858755.1). Classification (NCBI taxonomy): domain Eukaryota; kingdom Metazoa; phylum Chordata; class Aves; order Psittaciformes; family Psittacidae; genus Ara; species Ara ararauna. Next base: position 22,077,025 of record CM054380.1, read on the forward strand.
CTTATGACAATGCAAGGATTTGCAGAAATATTGCCTAAGAATTTTACATAAAATTTATATTAATCTAAACAAAAGTTTATCTGAATTCTAACATTATTTTTATTTGGGAAGAAAAATACTTTATCAAGCTCTATTACAGGCACATGAAAGTAAACAAATCCATTTTTAAACTACAAAATTAGCTTGAAAAGTCCAAAAAATTTTATTGACTCGCATAAAACAGGATTTGCCTGCCTCAAAATCCTCACTTTCAGCTTGGTTATGCTACATAAATGACACCTATCTGCATTTTAATCCCAGAGAGGAAGACTACTAGTAGACTTAATAATTATCAAAACCCATTAAAGTCCATGCTAATGATAAGGAGAAGAACTTTTTCTCACCACTTACAGTGAGAAGTTAATTTTCCTCAGTGTCCTAATCTAGTGACATACAGGATTTGATCTGAAACCTTTTTAATAATGAATAATCTGTCTATGTATATGATTCAGCTGAGCAGAAAATGGAAGATTAAAGAAAGAGCTCTGCTCATTTTGAGGCAAAAAAATGCATGAAAAGTAAAAATAAATTCCGCAGGGCTGGTATGGGATAGGGGATTGGAGCCCACATATATACTTCTCTCCATGTAAGTACAACTATTAAAATTTATATTATGCTTTAATGCATTCCTATCTTATATATGCTGTAACTAAACAAAAAATACCGCAGGGTTTAACAAAATATTCCTATTGCTCAATGTCATGAATAAGCTTAGAATTAATTGAAAATTGGTGCGTTTCTTTTCTCTGTCTGTTTTCAGCAGCAAAAGAATTTGAGCTTTATATTCTATGACAAGGCAGCAGCAAAGCAATTCTGGTCACTAGATTTACCTGTTTGCTCAGTATGATGTCATAAACCCTCATGATTTAAGAGAACTAGCTGCTGTTGTGCATTTGTAAGAAATCCCCAGGTCTGTTAATGCTGAAGAATTTTTCTGTGCTATTCACTCATCCAGGTCATATCAGGTTCAGGTCGCATCTCATTTCTCTAATAATGACATGATTTTATGGTGTTATATCCACATCTCATTTCTTTGATAATGACATGATTTTATGGTGCTATATCCAAGATAAATTAAAAAACTTGCACTCATTGGCACCAAAATCTGCTGCCATTTAAAACTGATTGAATTCAGAGTGATTTTTTTAATATTTTGACATAATTATTAGCAGAAGAGCAATGTCTTCAAAGGAAGCTCAGAGTAAACAGAAACCAAGTGAAGACCTTGGGAAGTTACACAATTATCTTGTGCCATTCAACCCCAGCTCAGTAGCATGTCCTTAAAAAGACACATATGCATAGGAGATGTTGATCCAACCTTATGTCTCTTCTGTTGTCCCAGAAGAACAACACTCTGTGGAGATGGAAGGGCTGGTTTTGATCTTCTGTGAAAGTGCCAAAGAATATTGCTTGACACATTTGGGGAAAGTAGAATTTGATGCCACACGAGGTGTAATGGATGGGAACCTAGCTGAGAGCTGATTCACATTTCTGACTGAAAGACATAATAAAACATGTTTTTGTCAAAGTGTATTTGATAAAGTACGTATACTTATGTTCATTGTGACTATTAGTTAGGAAGAGGCAGGAAAACATAAGGGTGCTGCTGTTCTTTGACCTTCATACTTGGCCAACACTGGGGTGCCTGGCCAACACTCTCAGCACAGAAAACAGTGAGATCATGAGAAATTGAACGGCCACAGAAATAAACAATCATAGATCCAGCATAAAGCTTGTTGTTTGTCTAAGGGTATAAAAACAGGACCCTCTTGCAGCTGAATAGGAAGCCTCACCTATGGGTGGATGTACCACATACATAGGAATTTTCCCAGTTACCTGAGACTCCTGGCGTCAGCTGCAACTGGGCTTCCCAGCTTGAAGTTTGGGCCTGGATGATGATTCGGTGGCAATAGGTGATGTATTTCTTCTTAATCGTTATTCTCTCTATGCAGTAATTATTTGACGCATTGCTAATTCTCCTCTGCTTTATACTTATATATCTCTGAGTCTCTTTACTGTGCTTATTTACTATATATATATACCGATTTACATTATTGTGCTTGCTTGCTTTCGTGTGCTTGTTTAATAAACTGTGCATGTTATACAGCTAGTGTGAGTTCTTTTTTGTTGAATACCCTGCCTGTTAGCAGAACACAAGGTAGTAAGGGAGAAGATATGAAGTAAGAGTGGGGAAAAACACAAAGATGCCAGCCTTTCTAGAAGTAAGGAGGGTGAAGCAAGGAGGCGTAATAATGGGAGAACACATGGCAAAGAGGGAGCTGAGAAAGCTTCTCTGTCAAGAAATTTGAACTTAATAGGAGGGGGAAAGGGGCAGAGAAAGTTTTCAGAGACTATGTGATATTTGACTGAAGAAGATCTAAAAACTTTCTGCAGGGACAAGATAGAAAGCAAGACCAGAAGAAAAAGATGTGGTTGCCATCATGATAATACATAGTCACCTACTGTAACTTAATTTTGAAAACTTGATTTATTTTTAAATGCTTTCTTGATGGAAATATACAAAAGCCTTACTATTCTATGTGAGTTTGTTAAAATGCTGGAGTGTGTCCTTCAGATATTTTCAGAGCTTTCCATCTGTTTACCAAGCAACTTCCACTTGAAACTGAAAAGTAGACAACACCTAGCCCTAGGATTATTATGTGTGCATTCTCTCTGTGCTTTTCCAAATGCTATGAGTAAACTTGAAGAGAAGGCGGCATGGCTTAAATTACAAACTCAAGACAGAGCACACGCATACAGATGAGCAAACACATACATTTATTTAAATATACTAACGGAATAATCATATATATATATACACACACTAATATACTGTTATAAATTCCTTGACATATCAGGAAATTGTTATAGTACAAACACATAAAGAAAAGGGTAAGGATAAATTATGCCCCTGGTCTTTTTGTTAATGGGAGTATGAGTTTGCAGAGCGGAGGGTCAAGTAACTAGCTTTAAATTGCTTTTACCAGGCAGTTTAACTGAGGTTGTTAAGCTACTGTGTTAATTTATAATAGCTCAAAGAGATATTTCACCTACAAAGTAGAGTGAAAATAGTGAAAGCGATTTTCTTGTTTGCCAAGATATAAGTTATTAGCAAGTCCTAAGTTATTAGAAAGAAAAAAATAAAAGCAGCACCTTTGCCCTCATCACTCTCCTCGAAAACTTCAAAGCTGACTGTGAATGAGTAGGAATCCAAATAGTTATGTCAATTTCATTGCTAAAAGACTGAGGTCACAACAACAGCAATTACCTGTAATTTCCCATTCCTGCAATTATGTTATTATGAAAATGAGTTCTTGCTAACTACAGCAAAGCTTTCAAGGGCACGAAAGTAATTTTGGTTTGTTTGGGTTTTGTTTGCTTGGTTTTTTTTTTTTTTTTTTTTTTAATTTCAGCATGCTTAATAATTGTGTCAGGACTTCAGTGTAATGTGATTACCATTACTTTGGTCTCATCAGAAAAACAAACAGTAGATAAGTAGTGCCTGTTTCTTCTAGGCTTCATTTATACATAAATTTTATACCAATATAACTATTTGGATTAGAAACACTGTATTTCACTGGAATATTTGTAGCACTATAAATCCTAGTAAATAAACCTTTTGCAAATAAACTATATATTAGCATAGGTCTATTTACATCAATATAACTGGGTCCAAAATAAGCAGTTGTGCAGTTGTACAGTTCTACAGTTTTGTGACACAATATAATAAGATGCAGAAAAATGTACTATTTGTGATCCAGCTGTGTTGGTGGAAGAAATTACCACATCTTGCTTCTAGCCACCTGGATCTGCCAGAAAAAAATTTTTATGAGCATTCCCAATACTGCTTCAGGGAAGATCATTCTGCGTGTGTGATAGTGAAAAATTTGAAGTTACCTGCACTGATTTGAGGAGCACTCACACAGACAGGCTGCTTGCCTGGTTTGGGTGATAAGTTCAGCATAGAGACACTCCCACCAGCTGCTGGAAGCAGTTTTCTCTTTGGCAAGGATGAATTTCTAGTGCATGTCCACAACCTTATAACTGGGTTTGCATTGTAGCGGAGGTAAGGTTCACCCATGCTGGATTTACGCTAACAAATGAACAATTTCAGCTGAATCTTTCACTGAAGATACCTATGTCGTGGTTTAAGCCCCTCTAACCACGCAGCCCGTTCTCTCCCTCACTTCCCCCTTTTTCTTCCCTCCGCTCCCGGAGGGATGGGAAGGAGAATCGAAAAGAATGCAACTCCCACAGGTTGAAATAAGAACAGTTTAGTAACTAAAGTATAACACAAATCACTACTGCTACAACCAATAATAATAATGACAAGGCAAATACAAGGAAAGAATACAATTTCTCACCACCTAACACCAAGCCCGACCATGCAGTGCACCCCCACCCTTCCGGGTCTCTGCTCTCTGCTCTCCATCCTGGGCATGAGGTGCTGTGGTATGGAATAACTTCTTTGGTCAGTTTGGGTCAGGTGTCCTGTCACTGCTTCCTTCCGGCTTCCCCTCCTCCCTGGCAGAGCATGAAACTCAGAAAGTCCTTGGCCAGACCAAAACATTACCAAGCAGTAACTGAAACACTGGTGTTATCAGTGCTGTTCCCAGGCCCAAAATCAAAAACACAGCGCTACACCAGCTACCAAGAAGGAGAAAAATGACTGCTGCTGCTGAACCATGACACCTATCATCCAGATAAACATCTTATAATCAAATATGTTTTTTGCTTCTGCAGCTATGATAGAAGTAAAAGTTGGCTATTCCAGAGTTTTACTCTTCTAATAGTTAGAAAACTCATTTCCAGACTATATTTAGACACGGCTTGTTTATAACTCCATACTCTATAGTCAGTTTACAGTTTTTGCTTAAATAGTTGTCTTTCAACACTGGCATTCATATTTATAGAAAACAATCATATTTTCTCTTAACCTTTGTTTTGCCTAAGTCTAACTCTAAGTCACATTCTTATAAACTCTACTCTCCAGTAATTACCTGCTGCTAATATTCCTCCCTGAATTGCTTCAGGTTCAACTTACATTCTTGAACATCAAGTATCCACAGCTGCCTCCAAGAAATAAGATTTTTCTGGGTGCTTTTACTGCATGTAACTTCTGTGTTCCTACTGGAAATGTTTGTCCTGAGGCATTCTTGATAGTTTTTGCCTTCATTATGGCTGAATCATAGTAGTGTCTCAGTGTCACCCAATTATCTATGGATAACATGTTTCTAGCATATAGCAGAGATTCCTTTTTTTACTTATGTATGCATGACTTCGTATTCTGTCATTCTATCTCCTAACTTGGCCCTAGAGGACTTTCAGTTCTTCTTTTCTGTTATTCCAATTATTCTCTGTATTTACATTATCTCTCAACCAGTCCCGGCAGTAAATTTCATTAACGTATTTTTTTGTGCCAATATCATTAATGATTTTTATTTTTTTAGATGCTCATAGGACTTACAACTTGTCCCTTCTCTCCAGCATGATCATTTCTTATCTCTTCGTTAGCTAATTCCTATAATTGTTGGGGAACCATGTCCTTTAGCTTACAATTTGGCAGCCTACCAATGATGTCTAAGAGAAGAACTCCCATTGTCGCGGTTTAAGCCTCTCAAACCACGCAGCTCGTTCTCTCCCTCCCTTTCCCCTTTTTTTCTTCCCCCCGCTCCCGGAGGGATGGGAAGGAGAATCAAAAAGAATGCAACTCCCACAGGTTGAAATAAGAACAGTTTAGTAACTAAAGTATAACACAAATCACTACTGCTACCACCAATAATAATAATGACAAGGCAAATACAAAGAAAGAATACAATTCTCACCACCTAATACCAAGTCCAACCACGCAGTGCACCCCCACCCTTCTGGGTCTCTGCTCTCTGCTTTCCATCCTGGACATGACGTGCTGTGGTATGGAATAACCTCTTTGGTCAGTTTGGGTCAGGTGTCCTGTCTCTGCTTCCTCCCGGCTCCCCTCCTCCCTGGCAGAGCATGAAACTCAGAAAGTCCTTGGCCAGACCAAAACATCACTAAGCAGTAACCGAAACACTGGTGTTATCAGCGCTGTTCCCAGGCCCAAAATCAAAAACACAGCTCTAGACCAGCTACCAAGAAGCAGAAACATGACTGCTGCTGCTGAACCCATGACATTATCCACCCCTTATTCCATACCATTCACGTCATGCTCAGATCCCACATTTTCAGTATGCCACCACATGTATCTATATACATCCACACACACAGAAAGGGAGAGAGATCATCCCTTAGTGCATGGACCAATCCCTATAAAGCTGCTGAGTCCATTCAGTCCATGATATCAGGCTCCATCTCTTGTAACAGTCTTTCAAAGCAGGAGAGGTTGTGTGCAGTGTTCACACTCATGAATAACCTGGGCAATAGTGTCCATTGCTAAGTCCACCCCTCGATCATAAGTCCATCTGTATGCTGCATCTCTGCCCTGATGGCCTGAAGTGTCATGGGCCCATCAGGCTCAAAATAATTCATTCACCCCTCCAGCAGTTTCTGCAGCTTGTCACTGGGGACTCCATACAGCTGCCTTCCATCTCCAATGCTTCCAAAGCACTGGAGGGGCCCAGTGGACTAGATGCTTGCCCATACAGTCCCACACACCCTGCCACTCATGACTGCCAGCTGCAGGGAAAATCTCTTGGTTATCCTACATTGTAGTCTAAACCCAGATAATGCCCACACCCCATTCTGCTTAACTCTCGGGACCATACAAAATGGTTGTGGGTAAAACACACTCTGTATGCATGCCACCATGCTGATCCCCATCACAATCAGCAGGCAGGTCTCAAGGGTACCCAAAGGCCATTCAAACCCTTCAGAGCTCTCAAATGAGGCTGCTGTACTTGTTCCTGGGCCTGGTGTAGCTGCTGTGCTTGCCGGCTCTCTCACCACTGGCTGCACTTTGTCTGAGTCCAGATCTTCCTCCTCTGCCTTGCTGGGAAGTGCTGCGCGGTCTCCTGCATCTTCCTGGGGCTTGGGCTCACGGGGCTCTGCGGGCGGCTGCTGGGGAATGCTCTTGGCCGCCGCGGGGCTGGGCTCGGCTAGCGGGGCTCGGCTTCTCCACCGTTGTCTCCTCCCGCTGCTCGGCAGCGGCAGGGCTGGGCTCGGCTGGGGGGCTCACCCCTTCTGCTACCTCCTTCCTCTGCTCGGCAGCCGCGGGGCTCAGCTCCTGGCCCCCGGGTCCGCTCCCCCGGGCTGGTTCGGCCGCCGCCGGCTCCCGAGGCAGCCCCTCCTTGGCTCTCCACAGCCTCGCCAGGACGGTGAAGAGCAGCCGAACTGCCAGGTACACATCCGCCCCCCCCTGCTTCTGGAGCTCGCCCGTATTACAAGCCATTCCAACAAAGTACAATGAAACAAGAACCTTAACCCAAAACCCATATCCGAAAAATGCTAAGATAACAAATACCTGCTGTAAGTAAGGTACAACAGGCTGAAACCATGAACTCAGGAGAATCAAAAGCAACGACTTTGAGAGCCAATAAATCAGCATTGTGACGAGTGGCTATTAATCCTGTCGTTATCTCAACCCTTCGTGCCCCATGTTGGACGCCAAAAAGAACTGTCGTGGTTTAAGCCTCTCTAACCACGCAGCTCATTCTCTCCCTCACTTTCCCCTTTCTTTCTTCCCCCTGCTCCTGGAGGGATGGGAAGGAGAATCGAAAAGAATGCAACTCCCACAGGTTGAGATAAGAACAGTTTAGTAACTAAGGTATAACACAAATCACTACTGCTACCACCAATAATAATAATGACAAGGGAAATACAAGGAAAGAATACAATTCTCACCACCTAAAACCAAGTCTGACCACGCAGTGCACCCCCACCCTTCCGGGTCTCTGCTCTCTGCTCTCCATCCTGGACATGACGTGCTGTGTTATGGAATAATCTCTTTGGTCAGTTTGGGTCAGGTGTCCTGTCTCTGCTTCCTCCCGGCTCCCCTCCTCCCTGGCAGAGCATGAAACTCAGAAAGTCCTTGGCCAGACCAAAACATTACCAAGCAGTAACCGAAACACTGGTGTTATCAGCGCTGTTCCCAGGCCCAAAATCAAAAACACAGCGCTAGACCAGCTACCAAGAAGCAGAAAAATGACTGCTGCTGCTGAACCCATGACACCCATATAGTATGTTTTTAGCAAAAACACATATAGCTTTACACAAAGATATTGTATTTGATAAGATAAAAAAACAACAACGGGAGAAACTACTAGACTTTGTAGATAATGTAAGACGAATGCTTGGATGAATGCCAAAAGATAGTGAAGGGGTGCTGGCTTCTAGAGCTGAAATTACTAAACAGGGTTGTAAAATCAGCCAAACCAAGGCCAATAGGAACAGACTAAGAGTGGGTGAGCTGGTTGTTTTGGAAGAGGACAGTGGGAGAAATGGAGCATGTGATTGGGGCAGTTGGAGGATGTCTGACAAGCAACCCCATGCCTGAGCTCTGGCAGGACAATAAACTGGTGGTGGGACCATGCATAGTACTGGACTTGCTTCCACAGCCAAGGTTGGTCAAATATGAGAAATGTCAGACATTTCCTTGTAAAAGGCATTTCCTGTTTAAAAAGGCCAGGGATGATAATGTTCTCATTGATTTGTGGTTTTGATTTATTTTCTGAATGAATGTCCAACTTTGGTGGAAATTCAACATTTGTGGACTTTGTTCCCACACACTGAGACCAAGTTACTGTGCTTTTGGGGTCTGAAGCTACCTACTGTTAGGTACCTTCTATTGTAGCTGTCCCTTTCAGGATGTTCATGTGGCAAAGAAAGTGAAAATGTATGTGTATTCTTTCTGGGAACTTTATCAGAATCCAGAAGTATCTAAAGGCTTTTCATTCCCAGATTGTCTTTTAATGAGACAGTTCATCCTTCATTGTACCAGCAAGTTCTAAAATATTTCTCTAGAACTTGTATCTTTTATAAAAATACAGATTTATGAAGGCAGGCCTGGGTATTTTATAACTTTTTAATTTTTTTTAATTACCATAAACATAATTCTGTTCACTAGTGGTAATTATATAGTCATAAAAACAGAGGCAATAATTAATGTAAAGTGACCATTGTTAACAGTATATCAACACCAGAAGCTGGTGTAATAAGATAATTCAGTCTTTTTTATGGTTTAAACATAACCCATTATAATAGGTAGCACTAACAATAATGGTGGTGGATACTGTAAGGTAGGAGTAAACCCGAACTTACTTGCATCAGATAACATAGTGCATTGAAGAGTGCGTCCTCTGGTTAGATTGTCATTATACACATAAACAATCCTATCTATCCAGCTCCTCATATGTACCAACCCACGTCTCAGCTATTAACAAAAGGTGTCCTACTGCTTGAGAGAGAAGATATTGGAGGTACACGCCATGGGCCACCCTGAGGTTTTACCTGCAGGATCATGGAGAAGTCATGAAGAAGTAAGATGGAAAACATACCTCAGATCTGGAGAAAGGGGTGCGTGAACTGAAGAGGTGAAGAAAGGTCAAGGATGATCATCCCATGAAAGCTGCAATTTCAGCCTCTGGTGAGCATGTTCCAAGATGGAGTGGAAGAGCTGATTTTACTCCAGCTCCTGCAATAAAGAAGATTAATGGCAGCCTACAAGATGTCTGTGTCCAGTGTTGCTATCACTATTAGAGCGACCCTACCTCCAGCCAGGTGGAGGTAGGGGACAATCGGATTTACTAGACTCTGCAGTTCAGATGGCCTGGCACATCAATCCCACAGAAGCATAAGTCACTATAGATACCAGTGCCCAGGGTACCCTTAAGCCATCAAGCTGTCAAAGGCTGGAACCCATTTATATTTCTGGAGTGACAGAAGGATCCCAAGAGTTGATTGTACTGGAGGCTGAAATCACCCTAACTGTGAGGAAGTGGCAAAAGCACCCCATTGTGGCTGATCCAGAGGCTACATGCATCTTTGGCATAGACTACCTCAGGAGAGGATACTTCAAAGACTCAAAAGGGTACTGATGGGCATTTGGTATTGCTGCTTTGGAGACAGAGGAAATTGAGCAGCTGTCCACCTTGCCTAGTCTCTCAGAGGATCCTTCTGTTGTGGGGATGCTGAAGGTCAAAGAACGGCAAGTGCCAATAGCGACCACAACAGTGCACCAGTGGCAATATCACACCAACTCAGGCTCTCTGATTACCATTCATAAGCTGATCCATAGACTGGAGAGCCAAGGAGTGACCAGTAGGACACACTCACCCATTAATAGCCCCATATGGCCAGTGCAGAAGTCTAACAGAGAGTGGAGACTAACAGTAGACTAACAGGGCCTGAACAAAGTTACACCATCCTTGAGTGCTGCCATACCAGACATGCTAGAAATTCAGTATGAACTGGGGTCAAAGGCAGCAAAGTGATATGCCACAACTGATATTGCCAATGCATTTTTCTCAATTCCTTTGGCAGCAGAGTGCAGGCCACAGTTCGCTTTTACTTGGTGGGGCGTCCAGTACACTTGGAACTGATTGCCCCAGGGGTGGGAACATAGCCCTACCATCTGCCATGGACTGTTCCAGACTACACTGGAACATGGGCAAGCTCCAGAACACTTGCAATTCATTGATGACATTATAGTGTGAGGTGATAATGTGCAGGAAGTTTTTGAGAAAGGGAAGAAAATAATCCAAGCCCTGCTGAAAAATGGGTTTGCCATAAAATGCAGTAAGGTCAAGGAAACTCAACAGGAGATTCAACTTTGGGGAATAAAATGGCAAGACAGACATCTCCAGATCCCCACAGATGTGATCAACAAGATAACAGCAACATCTCTGCAAGCTAATAAGAGAGAACACAAGCGTTCTTGGGTGTTGTGGGGTTCTGGAGAATGCACATCCCGAATTACAGTTTGATTGTAAGCCCTCTCTATCCTGTGACCTGGAAGAAGAATTATTTTAAATGGAGTCCTGAGCAATAACAAGCCTTTGAGCAAATGAAACAAGAGATAGTTCATGCAGTAGCCATTGGATCAGTCTGGACAGGGCCAGATGCAAAAAAAGTACTGTACACTGCAGCTGGAGAGAAGGGTCCTACCTGGAGCCTCTGGCAGAAAGCTCCAGGGGAGACTTGAGGCCAATCCCTCTGCTTTTGGATTCAGGGATAGAGAGGATCTGAGGCCATCTATACCCCAACTGAAAAAAGATATTGGCAGCCTACGAAGTGGTTCGAGCTGCTTCGGGAGTCTCTGGCACTGAAACACAGCTTCTCCTGGCACCCAAGCTGCCCGGGTTGAGCTGCATGTTCAAAGGCAGGGTCTCCTCTACACATCATGCAACTGATGCTACATGGAGTTCGTAGGCTGCACTAATTACACAACGAGCCTGAATAGGGAATCCCAGTCTTCCAGGAATTCTGGGAGTCATCATGGACTGTCCAGAGGGCAAAGACTTTGGAATGTCACCAGAGGAGGAGGAGGTGATGCGTGCTGAAGAGGCCCCACCATATAATAAACTGTCAGAAAGTTCTCAACTTAAAAAGGATGTGGAACTGCTGGAACAAGTCCAGAGGAGGGCCACGAGGATGATCAGGGAACTGGAGCACCTCCCATATGAAGATAGGCTGACAAAGTCGGAGCTGTTCAGCCTGGAGAAGGGAAGGCTGCGTGGAGACCTCATAGCAGCCTTCCAGTATGTGAAGGGGGCTTATAAGGATGCTGGGGAGGGACTCATTATTAGGGACTGTAGTGATATGACAAGGGGTAATGGTTTCAAACTTAAACAGCGGAAGTTTAGATTAGAAGTAAGGAGGAAGTCCTTTACTGTGAGGGTGGTGAGGCACAGGGTTGACCAAGGGAGTTGTGAATACTCCATCGCTGGCAGTGTTAAATGCCAGGTTGGACATAGCCTTGGGTGGCATGGTTTAGAGGGAGGTGTTGCTGCCCATGTCAGGGGGGGTTGGAACGAGACCATCATAGGTACCTGAAGGTGTAGAAGTCCATGGAACCTGTTGAAATCCATCCACAGGTCCTGAAGGAGCTGGCAAATGTAGTTGCTGAGCCACTGTCCATCATATTTGAAAAATCATGGCAGTCAGGTGAAGTTCCCGATGATTGGAAAAAGGGAAATATAACCCCCATTTTCAAGAAGGGGAAAATGGATGAGGCGGGGAACTACAGACCAGTCAGCCTCACCTCTGGGCCTGGCAAAATCTTGGAGTGGATACTTTTGGAAGGCATGCGGTGACACATGAAAAACAAAAAGGTGGTTGGTGACGGCCAGCATGGCTTCACTAAGGGGAAATCGTGCCAGACCGATCTGGTGACCTTCTATGATGAGGCTACGGAACTGATGGACAGGGGTAGAGCAGTTGATGTCCTCCACCTGGACTTGTGCAAAGTGTTTGACACTGTCTCACATGGCATCCTTTTCTCTAAGTTGGAGAGACATCAATTTGATAAGTGAACCACTCGGTGGATAAAGAACTGGCTGGATGGCCGCACACAAAGAGTTGTGCTCAATGACTCAATGTCCAGCTGAAGACCAGTAACGAGTGGTGTCCCTCAGGGATCGGTGTTGGGGCCGGTCTTGTTCAACATCTGTGTCAGTAACATGGACAGTGGGATTGAGTGCGCCCTCAGCAAGTTTGCCAATGACACCAAGCTGTGTGGTTCAGTTGATACATTGGAGGGAAGGAATGCCATCCAGAGGGACCTTGACATGCTTCTGAGGTGGGCTAATGCCAACCGGATGAAGTTTAACCATGCCAAGTGTAAGGTCCTCCACCTGGGTAGGAGCAATCCCAGGCACAGCTACAGGCTGGGCAGAGAAGAGATTCAGAGCAGTCCTGCAGAGAAGGACTTGGGGGTTTTGGTTGATGAAAAAATGAACTTGAGCCACCAGTGTGCACTTGCAGCCCAGAAAGCCAACTGTATCCTGGGCTGCAGCAAAAAGAGCGTGACCAGCAGGTCGAGGGAGGTGATCCTGCCCCTCTACTCTGCTCTTGTGAGACCTCACTTGCAGTATTGTGTGCAGTTCTGGTGTTCTCAACATAAAAAGGACATGGAACTGTTGGAACAAGTGCAAAGGAGGGCCATGAGGACGATCAGGGGACTGGAGCACCTCCCGTATGAAGACAGGCTGAGAAAGTTGGGGCTGTTCAGCCTGGAGAAGAGAAGGTTGCGTGGAGACCTCGTAGCAGCCTTCCAATATCTGAAGGGAGGCTATAGGGATGCTGGGGAGGGACTCTTCATGAGGAACTGTAGTGAGAGGGCAAGGGGTAATGGGTTCAGACTTAAACAGGGGAAGTTTAGATTGGATATGAGGAAGAAATTCTTTCCTGTAAGGGTGGTGAGGCACTGGAATGGGTTTCCCAGGGAAGTTGTGAATGCTCCATCGCTGGCAGTGTTAAATGCCAGGCTGGACATAGCCTTGGGTGGCATGGTTTAGTGGGAGGTGTCCCTTGCCATGGTGGGGGGGTTAGAACGAGATGATCTTAGGGTCCTTTCTAACTCTAAATATTCTATGATTCTATGATCTTAAGGTCCTTTCCAACCCTAACTGTTCTATGATTCTATGATTCTAAAGTGAAAAGCAATATGCCTTGTTTACTGATGGGTCCTGCCATACTGTGGAAAAGCATTGGAGATGGAAGGCAGCTGTATGAAGTCCCTGATGACAAGCTGCAGAAACTTTACTAAGTTCTTGTGACAGTTTACTTTGCTTAGAGTTCTGTAGTTCTAGTTTTTGCTAGTTCTTGGCCAAAATCAGAATGTAGAATATGTGTTCTTTCATGTGTGTGTATTCAACATTGCTGTAGTTTGCAATCTTAGATGTTCAAGAGCTGAAAATCTGTCATGATTTTAATCACTTTCTGTTCTACATCAGAAGTTTTTATCCTTGAACTATTTTGTTTTACAGTTACATGGCAGAAAGCATCTGTTCTTATTGGATGCTTTTGTTAGAGTGTTCTTAGCACTCTACTTATTTACTTGGTGATTTCTGTATCCAAGTCGCTCCATGTCTTAAAAAGGATTTTGCCACAATCTACAGTGAAGTCGTAATTGATTCTATTATTTGATTTGCCTGTAGCCACTTTCTGCTGAAACACTTATCAAGGTAATTTATAATTTTGCCTATGTAATTTTGCACGTCAACTAACTAAACTTGTGTAGTTTAGTTGCCTTCTGCTCTGTACCATCTTCCCTTCCCCTAGTACTTGCTTCCCAAAAAAGATACGCAAGGTGTATAAATATCCCAGCATCCTAATGCAGACTCTGAATGTTTCTCACAATTTTGTGAAACTTAATAACCGTTTCTTCAATCTTAGGTTCCTTTAGCACCCTATACTAAGATTTTGTTGGTGTCTAATACTTTGATCCTGCAGTGCCTCTCTTATCTCAGTCTCACAGTGATACTGTCACTGAAATCCAGGAAATCTAACTAGAATGACAGGTTAGAATAACATTACTTTATTACGGTACCCGGTACATGGGGGATCACTCTGCCTATCATGCACATTGAGAAGACAGTTTATATACCTTTATTATATACATACTCATTAACATTCTGTGAAATACCCACCCAATTCTCATTACTCATTGCATATGGTAATTCAGGTAGATAAGGCTGTGGTGCAGGCACTGTGAATTTGAGAAGTGGTCTCTGGGGGTCCTGGTGGTCATCTGGGGAGAAATACTCCCACTCAGTTTACACTTCGCGGAAATCAGTTAGTTGAGGACATTGGAATGCTTGGTTTAGTCTCGCTAATTCATAGAATCATAGAATCATAGAATAGTTAGGGTTGGAAAGGACTTTAAGATCAGCTAGTTCCAACCCCCCTGCCATGGCCAGGGACACCTCCCACTAAACCATGCCACCCAAGGCTATGTCCAATCCAACCTTGAACATCGCCAGCGATGGAGCATTCACAACTTCCCTGGGCAACCCATTCCAGTGACTCACCACCCTCACAGGAAAGAATTTCTTCCTCATATCCAATCTAAATTTCCCCTGTTTAAGTTTGAACCCATTACCCCTTGCCCTCTCACTACAGTCCCTCATGAAGAGGCCCTCCCCAGCATCCCTGTAGCCTCCCTTCAGATATTGGAAGGCTGCTACGAGTTCTCCACGCAACCTTCTCTTCTCCAGGCTGAACAGCCCCAACTTTCTCAGCCTGTCTTCATATGGGAGGTGCTCCAGTCCCCTGATCATCCTCGTGGCCCTCCTTTGCACTTGTTCAAACAGTTCCATATCCTTTTTATGTTGAGAACACCAGAACTGCACACAATACTGCAAGTGAGGTCTCACGAGAGCAGAGTAGAGGGTCAGGATCGCCTCCCTCGACCTGCTGGTCACGCTCTTTTTTGCTACAACCCAGGATACAGTTGGCTTTCTGGGCTGCAAGAGCACACTGCTGGCTCATGTTCATTTTTTCATCAACCAAAACCCCCAAGTCCTTCTCCGCAGGACTGCTCTGAATCTCTTCTCTGCCCAACCTGTAGCTGTGCCTAGGATTGCTCCCATCCAGGTGGAGGACCTTGCACTTCGCATGGTTAAACTTCATCCGGTTGGCATTAGCCCACCTCAGAAGCATGTCAAGGTCCCTCTGGATGGCATTCCTTCCCTCCATGTTCTTGTTTGGTCTAATTTGGGAAACTGAGAGGCTCCTTTAGTTTTCTTTTTCAGCTCTTTTCCTATTTCTCAGGCCTTAGCAATAGCCGGAAGGCCTACATTGGTTTGAGAGAAGACAGCTGGTTCTCTTGTTGCATGTCTTCCATTTCTTGAGAATCCTTCTAGATATCCATCTCTAAGTCTCTGTATACGACGAAATACTAGTTTAATTCAGTATCAATACTTTATTCCTATATGGGTTGAAAATGTTCAAAACAGTTACTACCCAAAATCTGGTGAGAAAAAAAGATATAAAATAAACCTTGTCCATCACCAAAGTGGTTTTCCTCTTCTTGGTCTAGCAATCCCACTTCCTTTATTACTTTTTGGTTGGAGCAGCCACTGTGTTTGGGGGTTGAGTAGCAGCAGCATCTGCGTTGCCTGCTGTGGTCAGGATTTGAGTAGCTGCTGTACTTGTCACTCGGGTTGGTGTAGCTTCTGTATTTGGAGTTGGAGTAGTTGTGTTGTCTGTTGCTTTGTTATCAGATCCAGAGATATCTTTTTCCCTTTGAAGGTGCTGGATAGTGTTGAACTGGGCTCTGCAGGTGTAGGCCAACCCCCAACACGTTGCCATGATTTGTCCCTCTCTGGTATGACCAGGAGGACAACACACCTCATTTAAGGGTTTGTTGCATTAAAGGGGAAAAATAAACCCCTTGCTTTATTAGAGGGGCCAGGAACAGCTCCAATATGCAACTACCAGTCTGGCCGCATTCGCTACTGGTCCGGATTCACTGATAGTGCACCACACAGCCCAATACAATCAGCGGCAGCTATCAGTCCGGCCATGTTCGCTATTTCAAACTTCACTGATCCAGATTCACTGATAGTGCACCACAGTGCCAGTCAAATAGTGCTCATGAACCCTCACAGCCACACTGAGAGATGGGGTTGTGTTCAGTGAGAAAATTACGATCAGTTACCGAAATAGTGCAGTTTATTGATGCAACAGGTACAGGTTCTTATGGATTGCCGGTGATAAATACTGTCTGCAAAAGCACGTGCGAGTAATAGTTACATGGATACAAGCATTTGATAAAGTTAACACAGCCTGGCTCTAAAATATAAAGGTAACAATAAAAGTAACTCTATAGATTCTAAGTTTTCCTAGGAAAGCACTGGTTACAGTGCAAGTCTTACCCACAGGCGTCCCTATGGGGGGGGAAGAGAGGTCCAGCCTGTCAACCGGTCCCAGGAGTTGGTTGATGTTATCTTCCTTGACTTGTCCATGATGGTATCTTCCCTAATATCCCCCTCTCTCTGGGGTCATTTTATATTATTTTCACCTTCAAGGTGGAGCTTGAGTGACTCTAGTCATACATGCCTTTATTATTATTGGTGCAAATCTCTCTCGCTTCACTTTTAAAGGTATGTGACACCAAAAATTCAGAGCGCATGCTTAAAGGGGGGTGGTCTCCTTTTGGGAGGGGGGTCGCATTGGAGATGGGAGTGTATTTTAGCATGTAAATGCATTATAATGACATTATACTGAAGCAAAGTTCACACAGAGGACGGCATTCTGTCAAAAGATGACAAGCTGCTGGCTCAGGGTAGCAAGTATGCAGCTTCTCAGTTTCTTGCACCACCTAGTTCCCATCTTTAGGACAGAGAGTAACTGCAAGATCTCCTCCTCACTCCATCCTCCATCCGTGTTGTCATGGGAACCACTGTGGAGTGCACATTCCTGGCATACCAGGTGTGGCTGCATCTTGCCCTGAGAGGCCCTGAAAGTCCATTTTTCCTCATGGGTGGACAATACTGCATTTCAAATATAAGTCTAATTTCGCATTTCCTAATTATTGCACAGGGTTTGACTAGTTTTTCTGGATTTGGCGCTTGTTCATTGGTTAAGTTCCAAAGCACTGGAGGGGTCCACTGGCCTAGATACTTGCTCATAGTATCCCACACACCCCAGAACCCGGAATTCCCAGGTCATCTCCCATCCAAGCACTGGCTGAGCCCGACTGTGCTGAACGCAGTCCCCCCTACCACAAATTATGCAGTCGAGCTTCCTGCATTTGGGGAAGTAACAGGTGTCAGCACAGCTGGAGTGCAAGGGATGAGCCTTACCTTGGGAGAACCACCTGCCTGATCAGGGTGTCTCCCCTGCCAGGTAAGTATACCTTCGCCTAATCCTGGTGAAATCCTTGCTTGTTTTTCATGCCTACAGTTCTCCAATTACCTCTTGCAAAACAGTTGTGGTCTTTACTAAGGGAAAGTACTTTCTCTCTGGACAAAGCAGCTAAAGAAAGCACTATGCTTCTCACAGGGAGATGCAGCAGGTAGCACCTAACATGATAGAATTAATGGCTCTTCCATACAGAACAAATATTTTGTTGGCAAAGAATCATAAGATGGCGTGATTTGTACTAGTCTAGCTTGTTGGCCCACTTTAGGTATTGTAAGACTGCTCTAAGGTCTCCTCGGAGGCTTCTTTTCTCCAGGCTGAACAACCCCAGCTCTCTCAGCCTCCCTCCAGAGCAGAAGTGCTCCAGCTCCTGCAGCATCTCCATGGCTTCTTCTGGACTCACTCCAACAGCTCCATGTACCTCTTTTGTTGTTGCCCCAGAGCTGGACACAGGAGTGCAGGGATAGTCTCCCAAGAACATAGTAGAGGGGGAGAATCCTTTCCCTCAACCTGCTGCTCATGCTCTGGGCTCAAATACACACTGCTGGGTCATGGGGAGCTTCTCATCACCCAAAATGATCAAGTCCTTCTCCTCAGGGTTGCTTAATCCAGTCTCTCCTAACCTGTATTTGTTTCTGGGATTGCCCCAGCGCAGGGGCCTTGTACATGGCCTTGTTGAACTCCATGAGGTTCATTTCCTCCCATCCTTCCAGCCTGTCATAGTCCCTCTGGATCCCATCCCTTCTCTTCAGTGTGTCGACTCACCACACAGGTTAGTGTCATCAGTAAACTTGCTGAAGGTGCCCTCAATCCCACTGTTGCTGACAAAGATATTTTGTGCACATTATGCACAAAACCTTTTTAAATAAAGATGTCTCTCTACAGCAGTATTTAGCTGTCAAAATCCATCATACAGAATTTCTATGGGCAGAATGTGATTCCAGAAAGAATTATGCTACCTTTTAATCTGATTTGCTGTCTGGATTTAAAGAAATGTCACATGCAGAAAATAACTGTATCTATTTTTAATATTTCCAAAGAAGAGAAGGCCTTTTTGCTGCTTTCATCTCTTATTTGGCTGTACGTTAAACTCAATCGTTTCAGTCTGTAAAATGCCACCTGCCTGCTCCTTTACTGCCCACTTCCCAGGAAAAAATTTCATACAATATATGAGTTAACTCATAAGCTGTCATTGAAAAATGTTGAAAGAAAAACAGTAGAATTTCCTTCTATCTCTATAAAATATATGAACATGAAAAGAAGGATGCAGAGTTTTCATCTGCATAATTCTGGGGTGATTTATACTTTTAGAGGTGTTACTGGCAAGATAAATGTATAATAATCTGCATTACTTAGAAGCAATAATGTTACAGCGAAGGTATGCATTTGTCAGCCCAAACTAGTGATAAGCTATATCACTCTATAGGAAATATGGCAGTATCTATAGGTCTCAGTAGAGATGGCAGTGTTGAACACACACAAATTTAGGGACAGTTCGTGCCCCAAAGACCTTATTATCTAAATTAGTCAGGCTTAAAAAGAGAAAAGGAATATTATAATCTTAATTTTAAAGACAGAGCAGACTGAGATTTTTGAGGGATGTAATAACTTCTCATGTTTTTGCACAGTGTGACTGCCATAAGCACCCCCAAGCTCTGTGGGAACTGCAAGCTGTCCTGTTCCTGCTATGTGGATAATTAAGGAAGAAGAAGAACAGTTGCTGATAGTACACCTGGGTCTTGAGTAAGCCGGGGAGTGTTTGAGTGCAAGGTTCGGCTGGGAAGCAGCCTGGGGAGTGATTGTTTATAGAATGGAATGTATAGTGGCTGAAAACAGTCACTGGGAATGATGCAGTTGCTGTTTGGCTTCATGGCTTGGACCCGTACCTGTATGCTATATATTACCATGCTTGAGTGAATTAAGTGAAACTGGTTGTGAAAGCAGTTCACAACTAGTTGTGTGTGTGAGTTTAGCCTCTTTCTTTACAGATGCTGCAATGCTCAGTACATTCCACTGCACATTGTGCAAAAAAAAAGCTTATAAGCAAAATACGAGACACTCTGTTTGGTTTTATATTTATGTGCATCTCTGTGAGAAAAAGTAGCAATTTGACCAAGTACAAATTAAAATACAGTAATAATATCAGTGATGTTTTAGTATTTGCTAACAGAATTCCCAAATATCTTTTCTCAGCTTCCTAGGCTTCTTTCTTAATTTCTCCCACTCTTAGCCTAACTTCACATTTTGGAAAGCTGGAGACAGTGCCTATATAATGATTCCATGGTAGAGTTCAAGGCCTGGTTAGATGAGGCTTAGAGCAACCTGGTCTAGTGGAAAGTCTCCCTTTCCATAGCAGAGGAGCTGGAACAGGGTGAGCTTTAAGGTCCCTTCCAACCCAAACTGTTCTATGATGATTCTGATTTATCACACCTACTTTCATCTCAGTGCTCTACCACTTCTATTACAGGTTCATAACCCAAGCAGGTCTTCAGGGATGCATGATACCCATGCTTCTTCTGTTCAGAAAAGTAATTGATTATTTATTTTGGAAGAAAGAATGAAGAGGGGAGAAATGCAGTTTATGGGAATGGCAGGCAGGTTAAAAAATCAGTGATTTAAAAAAAGTGGTGCAGGGGAATTGCAAGATTCCCCAAGAGCTGCAACATGACATTTTGTCTTGGCTGATATAGATTAACAAGGTGTCATGGTTTAAGGCCCTCTAACTCACGCAGCTCGTTCTCTCACTCACTTCCCCCTCTTTCTTCCCCCCACTCCCAGAGGGATGGGAAGGAGAATCGAAAAGAATGCAACTCCCACAGGTTGAGATAAGAACAGTTTAGTAACTAAAGTATAACACAAATCACTACTGCTACCACCAATAATAATAATGACAAGGCAAACACAAGGAAAGAATACAATTCTCACCACCTAATACCAAGCCCGATCATGCAGTGCACCCTCACCCTTCCGGGTCTCTGCTCTCTGCTCTCCATCCTGGGCATGACGTGCTGTGGTATGGAACAACATCTTTGGTCAGTTTGGGTCAGGTGTCCTGTTTCTCCTTCCTCCCGGCTTCCCCTCCTCCCTGACAGAGCATGAAACTCAGAAAGTCCTTGGTCAGACCAAAACATTACCAAGCAGTAACTGAAACACTGGTGTTATCAGTGCTGTTCCCAGGCCGAAAGTCAAAACACAGCACTGCACCAGCTACCAAGGAGAAAAAATGACTGCTGCTGCTGAACCCATGACACAGGGTAAGTTCATAAGTACACAGAATGCAGTTGAAAGTCTATGGAACTATTTTTGTCACATTTGATTTGTGCATGTATCTGTGTTTGCTCGGATACAGTGCATTTGCGTGAAAATGCCACTCGAAATCTTTTCACAAAATCGAAGTGTATGTTCCTTTTGCATTACTAAGTTTAGCACCAGCTGTCTCTGTTCCTAAGCAAGGTGATAGATTTCCTGAGCTGTAGTATATTTGTGGGACTCTCATGGGGATGCCTGTGTCCAAAATAACAAGGAGCTGAGAGACGGTGGGCAGAGTTCGTTCAGCTTCCATGTGTCTCCTTCCTTATGTGTGCATAATACAGAGGATATCTGGTACTCTCACATATCAGCTATACATCAGCAGAAAGGAAATATTTTGATAAGCATATTGCAGCTACTCAGGACATCTTAAGCACCAAAAAGGCATCAATTTAAGGAAAATAATCTGGTACAGAATCTATAGCAAGACATAGAAGTAAGTGAATATTCATCTAGAGAATGAATCCATTCTAAGCATGTGCACAAGTACTTTTTTCTTCTTGGTTTTGTTTCCTCTCACCTTAGGCTGTATAAA
Organism: Ara ararauna; assembly: GCA_028858755.1. Lineage (NCBI taxonomy): Eukaryota > Metazoa > Chordata > Aves > Psittaciformes > Psittacidae > Ara > Ara ararauna. The sequence goes on from CM054380.1 coordinate 22,098,689, forward strand.
ACTCCCCAAAAGCTGAAGAATTTAATATTAAGATTACTGTCCTTTTCCCAAAGACTGTATTATCTCAGCTTGAAAATTAGGTATACATGATATTGCTGGAGTAGATAAATTCACATGTCAGATCCTGGCTGTCACCTTGGAGATGAGAGCTCCAACTTGACAGAGGATTTTAATAGTAATTATTGGTAAAAAAATCCATCAGTGATGCTTTTTTTATTTTAGACTGCTGCTTTCCCCAGCATTAATTTCAGGATCTGTGATCTTGTTTGTTCTCAGGGTTTTAGTAAATTACATAAGAGAGTGTCTTTGTTTATAAGATTTATCAGGGAGAAGAGGGTATGCCTTTGTTTTCCATAGAGCGGACATTCACAAATAAGTAGCTGCTGCACCACTGGTGTCAGAGTATGAACTGCTTCACAGGCTGCCCAGCAAGTAAACTGGAGTGAGTTACCTAGGAACTGGTGATACAAAGCTATGACTGGGATCACACAGATCTGAACCCCTCCATGAAACTTACACAGGGGTGTAAGTCACTTTGGACAAAAAATGTTGTATCGGTTAAATATGTTGTTGCGTATTATCACCATATGCTGAAGCATCATGTCTAATTTGGAGCTGAAATATAAGAGCTCTTCTATTTCACTGCGTTGCAAAATCAAACTGATGAAGTTAAATGACCCTTCTTCAAAGATACTGATGTTAATGGGTGTTTTTCCCGTGAAGTAGACAAAGTGCTTGCACTACCCTTCCTTTGGACTGAGCTGGGGAAAGCAAACCTGGGAGAAGCAGCGCCTGCAGAAGCATTTGCTAGACTTAGATCTGGAAAGACCTGGACAGTATCTACAGATCCTGCAGTGCAGCCACTTTCTGAGAACAGAGAGAATGGAATTGTTCCCTTACAATACTACTTTAATTTAAAAGTAGAATAAGCAAGGGAAAAAAAGTCAGAAAAAATTGAAATCTTTAGATCCAGGTTAAGAAGCTGAGCTGGGCCTTTACAATGTATAATGGAGGGCTGCTTTCTTTCACTTTAAGCACTAAATTAAAAATAAAAATCTTCTGGCAGCAGGCCATAGGAAAGAAACAAAATGCTAAGTAATCATATTTAATGTTAAAATCAATGACACATTGTTACAAAAGCCTGAAGGAATAGAAATGTCTTTTCCTAGCATATACAGTAATAGACTTTGGGGTCAAGAAATGATTTATTACTGTAATATTTGCTGCCTTTTAAAATGACATTTTTAATAAATAACATATATTCCTCTTATAATTTCTTTATTATTAACACAAATTTCACCCTCTGTGATTATCATCATGGATAGTAGATGAAAAATTCCTCTCTACCAATGAACATACCAGCTGAGTTATGCCAGGGTGGCAAGCGGCTTGCCATGCATATAAAGACTCGGCCACAGTGGTTCTTCCAGTGTCACACAAATAGCAGTTACAAGCCTCTTTAATTGACAGGTGGCCTCTAACCTTCTTAGGCTTCTTTGAGCAGAGTATCAGATATCACAGACCATGGAATACACCAAAATTAGGGAACCATTTGCTGTCAGCATGCATTTGTCATAGTTCTGAGGATCAGCAATGGATCTTATCCCACAATCAGTTTTCTTTCTGTCTTGATTGAAGGAAATATATGACTTAGATGCAAGCTCTGTTGAATTCCCTACCATGGTCTCTGCAGATACGTAAATGAACATTCGCTGAGAATATCAGATTATGGAAATGCTTAAAGAACATTATGGCTTGAGGAAAAGGAAAAAAAGTCTATTGCTAGCAAGAAATTTTCTCTTTGAAAGAACATTTGAGTGACATAAGGTTGATGCTAAAATATAAATTAAATATGAAAAGCTGAGAGAGAGGTAATTAAAATGATTTGGATTAGATAGAGAAATTTAAGGCCTGTTTCTGCAGAGAGCTTGTATGCCGTGCATAAATAAGTAGATTAATTTCAGGCAATGACTTTCAGTGAATTGCCAAAAGAAATAGTGATTTCTACAAACAGAGCATGAACAGATAGGAATTAAAATGAACATAAGTAGTTCATTGCTGTATGAGTGAGCTGATATCCAGTGACAGACAGATCAAAGGTGATTCACATGTTATTGCCCAAGACTGCAGAAGTTTTTGTGAGTTTTCCCTGGTTTTATCCAACAGCTCAATCTCAAAAAGGTCTTCCTTTTATTTCTGCATATATGCAAATTTCAAAATTATTCTTCCTTTATGTGGTGGCTATTTTCCTAAAATACTATTTTTTTTTCTACCCCATATTGTGTTATACACAAATTATCAAGAAAAGAAATAAAAGCTCAAGTAGGGAAGGATTAAGGACATATTCAATAAATCTTATTCAGTGCTTCTATATTTGGGTTCAAAATGATGGTGACAGATAACTACAGTGTCAGCATTAAAGAGGTAGAACACAATGATCTGGATCACTGTCTCAGACTGTACATAAGTTCCAATAGATTCCACCAAGGTGAATAAATTTATGTTGGCATTTTTATGAGTATGATCAAATTCTGGGTCTATAATTCTATACAAAGACATCTGTGTATTTTAATAGGGATCATGATTCTACCACACACACACCCCTTTGCAGAAGTAAATATAAGAATTTTTTTCCTACTCCCCACAGGACTACTAATTGACCAATTACCTTCAACAGCTAATGGATGAAATGATAGAGAAACTGTGCTGAAGGATTATATTTTTGGTTGCTAATCTTGAACAGAATAGATGTCAACTACTACTGTGTTGTGGAAGCACACAAATTTCTCTATAAATTTCAGTTAGTCACTTTTCTGACTTTAAGAAAAAATTTTTCAGTGAAAATTTTAGATTCTAGTAGGCTGTCTGACTTGGCTTCTTGTTTTCACTCTGATTCTGTTTTAATTACTTTGCTACCCTCTCTTGTCTGCTAATGAACTTGTCCTTAATGGTGCAAGTCTCTTCACACTGATGTCATAAGTTCTTGCAATCTTAATTCACACAGACAGTGCATTTCTAAATTTAACCTTTTCTCATTTCAAATGTTATTATGCAGTCACGAAATGAACCATCAGAGACATTCAGGATATCAACCTCTTAGCTTTCTTTAAATTTTATCACACATTTTCTTGATGCAATTCTCCTTTGTCACCCTGATTGTTCTGAATATGATGTACTCACCTATAATTTAAATCCTGTGATCTGTTCTGGGAGGCTCTATAAAGCCTGCTAAGTGTCCTAGTTTTGTCTGTACACTAACACTGAATATGTTTTTACTTTAAATTATTTGTATCATTATCTTTGAAATAGACACCTGAAGAGAACATGAAATTACCATGGTGTGAACTTGAAATTACCATGGTGCAAACACGAAAAGCATAATATAAAATGCTATTTGATCAATTTAGAAGGAATGTAGGAAAATATTTGCTTTTAACTTTGTGTTGGGAGACATGATAGTGAGGTGTCCCTGCCCATGGCAAGGGGATCGGAACTAGATGATTCTAAGGTCCCTTCCAACCCTAACCATTCTATGATTCTATGATTCTGTTTCAGAGGGTCAAGTATCAAGTAGTGGGAGAGGCATTGTAGTGTACTCTGTTTTCTGAATAGAAACGTATTATTTTCAGTTGAGGCATTTAACCATTTTGGTTCCTTTGCTTCTTACCTTGTTCTTGTTCATTTCTGGGAAAAGAAGTTCCCTGTTTTCATGAGTCAGGAATACTCAGTGCAGCTGTGAGCAATGCTATGCTTTATGACACTAGCTCATACTTCTGAAAATGTTGTACTGCTTTCCCTTTTTTCCTATGATGTCCATCAAACACGTCTCAACTTCTAATTTCCTATGTATGTTGCATGTTTCTGAGCTTCCTGGATTCATTATATATTTACAAAATATTCTTACCAGCTATGACACAAAGTAAACAGTACTGAAGGGAAAAATGAGGTGTTTGCGCATATGAATAAAACATCCTTAAAGTTTCATATTCCCAGAAAATTGGACAGCAAGCAGCACAGGTTTAGAAGCAGCATGGATGATAGAGTGAGAAGTGATTGTTGCCATTTCTCTACCAGAAAAGCTCAGGTGGTGCTGGCTTTTATCTTTCTGTAAACTTGGGCTGATCTTTCCCTGAATAGATTAATCAACACACCAGCAGTTTCCTGATCTGGGCCATTCCATATGTTGTAACCTGAATAAGACTATGCTTAATTATTTGTCTCATTAAATCTCCTGTAGCTTAATCTCTCGGGCCCTTTTCTGGAGATAGAATACGAATCCCAGATTTAACAGTGCCTAGCAGTGTCACTGAAGCCAGGTTTATATTCTCAGTACTTTCAGACTTTTTCCATGGCGTTTATTCCAGTAAGGAAATGTGGAACAACAGTGAATACGAAGAAAGAGGAAGATATTGTTTTACCTTCTCTTGAGGCATTTCTGAATTCTTTGCCATGGAGAGACAGATCACTATAATAGGATTTTCAGTGGAATAAAAATAATTCCATCCATAGTTTTTTCTTCAAAACATGTTGGAAAGTTATACCACATAGTAGAATTTAATTGAATTTCAAAAAATGTAGAATGTAAATCCAGATTATTAAACAGCAAAGAATTTAAGTCTGAGTGGCATTACTGGAGACTGGTAAACAGCACAATACACTGTATGTTCTTGCAGAGGTTTCTTGCATCTTATCTGACAATTAATCTGAATAGATTACTGTAGGTAAATATTAAGTAAACATTTGTACGCTTCTAACTATGTGTTGCTAGATGAAGCTCCCTAGTCAGAGCCTGAAAATTTATATGCTGGTGGAATATCTCACAGCTCTCCATGAAGTATTAGCTCTTTGGGATTAATGACACACAGCTGAGCAGTTTATTTCTGTCCAGGTTCTGATACTGCTAGCACATGAGCAGAGAATAATATTTAAAATCTGAACTTGCCTCAAAGTTTCATCATATTTGAATGAATATAATAAGAAAAGAGTCTTGATGCTGAATCACATTCAGCTTTAAACTGATTATACTCTTTAATAATTAGTTTGGACACATTTAAGATAGATCTCATGTGAATATGGTGCAAGAAACCACTGCTGTCAAAACAGAATGAGGATCATAAAACCTGTGCTTCTATCTGAAACTATAGTTTGCATACAATACACCTCAAACCAGAACAGCTTTTCAGCAAGATCTTAGCTGTTTTATTATATACAGGAAAAACATCTATGTGTGTGTCTGGATGATTTCCAGCAACTTCCTATAATACTTTTTTTTCTATTCAGTGGCATTAAAGTGGGAAAGCTTTCACAACTTTTACAAAGCTGTCAATTAAGCTGATAAAATATAAAAAATCAGTTTTTCATGGTTGTTGGAGTAGAGAAAGTGTATCAGACATTTCTTTCTTGCCTCAGATTTTCGGTGCTTATTGGTTGCTAATCTCAAGAGATGGCTGAATTAAAGTATTTTCTTGGTTCATCAACAGAGATATAAATGCATGGCATGAACAGTGTAGAGATCTTGCATTTCCTCTGCTTTTCTGTGGATATGAAAGATTTTTGTTTGTCACGAAATATAAAATTATCTTACTTATTCTGCAGAATTTTACTTGTATAGGGCAGGAAAAGCAGACCATGTGTTAATAGCTTAGCCTACACATGAGATCTGAAAGCACTGCAGATAGCATATAGGCATGGAAAAAAGTGAAAGGAAATATGGTAAAATCCTCCTCTCTCTCCCTTTGTATATCACGCATGCTGTTTTTCTAGCCCACCTGCCACACAAGGTCAGAAATACCAAGTATAAATATTATACTACTTTTTTTTAATCAAATTAGAAGTCTCAGATTTTGCTGTATGGATCCACCTCTTCTTCAGGGTTTGATCAATTATACTCTGATTTTACTAAGGTAATGTCATGGTTAAAGCTGTAAATCATGCTGTCTGTTCACTCACTCCCCCACTCTTTCTTCCCCCCACTCCGGGGGGGGGGGGGGGGGGGATGGGGAGAAGAATCGAAAGAATGTAACTCCCACGGGTTGAGATAAGAACAGTCCAGTAACTAAGGTATAACACAAATCACTGCTGCTACCACCAATAATAATAATGACCAGGGAAGTACAAGGGAAGAGGATACAACTGCTCACTACGCAACGACTGAGCTGTGAACTGAACTCTTCCAGGTTCCTGCCCCCAGTTTTACATCCTGGGCATGATGTACTGTGGTATGGGATACCTCTTTGGTCAGTTTGGGTCAGGTGCCCTGTTTCTGCTTCCTCCCGGCTTCTCCTCCTCCCTGGCAGAACATGAGACTCAGAAAGTCCTTGGTCAGGCCAAAACATTCTAAGCCGTAACTACAAACACCGGTGATATCAGCGCTGTTCTCAGACCGAAAGTCGAAAACACAGCACTGCACCAGCTACTACGAAGGAGAAAAATGACTGCTGCTGCTGAACCCATGCCAGGTAAGAATTTTAACTTTATACTCTATCACGAACACCTGAAAAGGGGGAGCTGGAAATTTATGAAAAGCACTAAGAGGCCCTTATCTACAGTGAAAAAATTGCCACCACCATAATCTTTATGAACTGCTACAAAATTACAGTGTAACAGCTCTGAAATTACATGACATCTGCATGAACACTAAATCAATTCATGACATTCAGCCCTATTACAAAAAGCATTTACTGAATTTGTACAGTTACAACTCTTACAAACTAACAGTTGCCTAAGAGAACTTACTTGCCAGTGTAGATGTATTATTTACAGATCTCAGTTCAGTCAAAAAGATGGTAACAGCACAAATGATACTACTATTTAACATGAAGTATCATATCTGAGTAAAGTTCCTCAATATTTTAAAAATCTTTTAAAATGATTTATTTTTAGAAACTTTTTACCTTTTTTTTAAATAAATTTATTAAGCATGCCATGTTGTTCTTCTATTTAGTCGCCCAAGAAATGAAGTTAGTCTTCATTTATTCTAGGGGAAGAAAACCAAGAAAGAGTATAATAAATATTCACATTATTCAGAATTTGCCTTTTTGAAATCATATTCCTCATTGTGCAAGTGAGAATTTTGTAGAGATATGAATCACATAGAAATAAGAAGCCGGTAAGGAGATTGAAGTGTGTTTGAGATATGGATGCACATCCTCACCAGCTGCTGAGCAAAAATACTCTTCAGAGGCTGTCCTGAAAACTGAACTGCCATTAACATCCTGTAAGCATTATATTTGCTGCAGAAGAATGCTGGAATTACATGGCTGTGAAATGCCAAAGGCCTCTGATTTATCTCTAAACAGAATGCATCAGCTACATCTACATAAATATTTTAACAGGAATTTAATTTTTAGTTTAGTCACACAATAGATCTTAGTATTGCACATTATCATCTTGTCCTAAATAAGTTACCTTTTGTGTACAGGTGTGAAGACAATTGTGTTCATTCTTCTTTCTGATTTGATGAATACTGTTTGACTATATAATGTATCAATGTACTTATTTACATAAAAAACCTTGCACAGGCTGTTTGATTTTGTCTAAATCTATTAATTTGGACACAACTTACCCAACTACTATCAATTGACTTATTTTGACTCCAGCCCTGACCTCTCAAGGGTATGCCAGAAGAGAACAGCAGTAACAGATAACAAAAGGAAATGTAGAGTAGTTATATTGCAACTGCGCGTACACTGGCAGAGGAAAAATATCAGAGCTATATTGCTTATTTTCTTTTCATTGCATTTTATAAAGAGCATTAGGAACTCAGGCTGCTCCGGTCTAACTGAATCTTAGTCACTGTGCATTTCAGATATCACTGCTGTTGACGTTTGATTGCATAGTGTTAGATATGGTGAAAATGTTTAGCAGGTAACTTATAATGTCTTCAGAGGACAATAAACTGGGCATGGATTACTTTTTCTGCTTGGCAAGATGTTGGACATAAGCTCCAAATAGTAGAATCTTGCTTGTGAGCCGTGCAAGTCTGGTGCAGAGCTATCTTGCCATTCCCAAGTCTTTTGACAATGTGGCGCACAAAAACTACCAAACCAGGAGTTTTGACAGTGTGGACAAATGGGCACATCTGTACTTAGCTTTTTTGCCATTCACTTTGCAAGGTCTTTACTTGCTTTCTTGCTGAAAGAAAATTGTGATGAAGCTACTGTAAATCTCTCTTCAGGCTTGTGAGTTCCTTCTGCACAAATCATACTTCCCTGCCTGCAAATTGATTATGATTTCTTATTTATTCAATCTCAGCATAAAACATTTGCTCTAGCACTCAGAGGTGAGCAGGCATAAGTGTAAATAACAACCAACACTTGAATTAAGCTGTTAAGGAAGACAATGCCAAAGGCTTAAACAGAAGCTAGTATCAAGTCTTTCACTGTGAGCTGGGTACCTATCACTCCTTTTTGCCTCTGAAGATCTTCCCATAAAACTGTCCCCTTCAATAAATTTTTAAAATTGGAGGTAAGCATAAATATGGGTGCTTACAAACCTGTTGGCTTTTTTTTTTTTTTTTTTTTTTTTTTTAATTCTGTCTCTAAATTATTACCTAAAGAAGTTTTAGGCCTCTTTAGTTTTGGCTAAGTTTGAGCCAAATTGACATAAATAAATGGAGACACATAATTATAGCCTTCCCAAAGCAGTTTTCTGCCCTATAGAGGATTGAGGCAACAGCAGACATTAAGGTCAGCAGACATTAAGGTTGTTTAACCGGTACTATTTAGCAGACCTAAGCTGATAAAAAACTTCAGAAAAGACTAACTAGAGTAACTGGATATTATGCAAAAAACTTGAGTATCATCTTTAAACCTTAGAGGACTGTACTACTCACTGCATAGAAATTTATGGTGCATAAACAGATAAATGACAATTGTAAAACAGGTACAAAGACAGCTGGTTGAAAGATAGGCTCCAATATAACACAGGGCATTGCAATGCAATCTTCTTTCCATTTATACTTTGAAAGGTAATTTGTAGTTGTCTTTGCAATTATTCAGTCACTGACTTCTCTATTATGCCTATTAAGCCATGGGTTTCTTCTTTCTTATTAAATACTTTAGCCTTCTTTTTGTCTTTTCCATTTCCCTGATTGTCATATTCTGAGGGTGAGTTTTCTTTAAGCCACCAGGACTGCCACAAAAGCTTTTTTTTTTCCTTCTAAAGTGCAAAACGGAGACAGGAGTAACACATCAAATGCTCTGTTGTACTTCACACGTTTTAGCAAGAAGTTAATTGGCCTACTTAGGAACACTGACATGCTCAGCCAGTCTTTGTGCTTAACTAGTACAATTATTGAATTGTGTTATCTTTCTACTGCGTTCTCCAGAGATCTCATTTGGAATATTGTGTGCAGTTCTGGTGTCCTCAACATAAAAGAACATGGAACTGTTGGAACAAGTCCAAAGGAGGGCCACAAGGATGATCAGGGGACTGGAGCACCTCCCGTATGAAGACAGGCTGAGAAAGTTGGGGCTGTTCAGCCTGGAGAAGAGAAGGCTGCGTGGAGACCTCCTAGCATCCTTCCAATATCTGAAGGGGGCCTATAGGGATGCTGGGGAGGGACTCTTCATGAGGGACTGTAGTGATAGGACAAGTGGTAGTGATTTCAAACTTAAACAGGGGAAGTTTAGATTGGATATAAGGAAGAAATTCTTTCCTGTAAGGGTGATGAGGCACTGGAATGGGTTGCCCAGGGAAGCTGTGAATGCTCCATCGCTGGCAGTGTTCAAGGCCAGGTTTAGTGTGAGGTGTCCCTGCCCACGACAAAGGTTTGGAACTAGATGATCTTAAGATCCTTTCCAACCCTAACTATTCTATGATTCTATGATTGAATATCTGGTTGAACAAAATCTTTAGAGGTCATCTGGCTTGATCTCCAGGTTGCAAAAAGATTTTTAACCAAGACCATCTCAGAAGAGCCCTGGCTTTTTCTAATTGTGTCTCTTGTGTCTCTGCAGTGCTACACAATTATACCACATGAAAGTTGATGCCTTTCCCAAACTCATTAGACACTACTAATTTTTAGACCTGGGCCATGAGCTCGCCAAACTTTTTCATAGCTCAGATAGACAGTGCTTAGTCCAATTATTTTTCCCCAGGTTCCTATAACTTCCCTGAACTTGCGACCCCACCTGTAAACCATAGAGGCTGCTCTACACTGGATCAACAATTCACACTCTGAGGGATTGTGCAAATGCAATGTATTTTCTACTTGAATCCATTTGCAGTTAGTTCATTTAGGTGCTTCTGTAATTGCAACCTGTTGGGAAACTTCAGTGCTCAATGGTCTTTATGCTCAATGTTCATTTTTTTACGGAATAGTGAACTACAATAGACTCTATTATAAAGCCTGTGGGAGTACTGGCTGATTCTAGGCTAGACAAAGAACTCCTCTTGTGTCTGTACCCCTTCAGTCACTTGCATGTGATTGCTCATTTTCACTCTGTAAAATTCACTCCCAGTCGCCTACCATGTAATGACTCTTTGCTTTACTTAGGTACAGCAAAAAATTCTGAGAGGATTCATCATGGAGAAGGCAGAGAATTAAATCCATGTTTCCTTGATCCCAGGGGAGAAGTGCGGTGGAATTAAAAATGTTTGCTTTGCTATAAAGCTGAAATTGGGTGGCAGCAGATTGCCAGTACTCAGAAGGCAAGTAGCTGAAATTCCTACAGGGGAGCGTGATGCCTCCCGGAAGACAATGCAATATGTGTGTTACATGAAATTTCTCCTGTCCTGAAATTCTTCCATTTTGTTTACAGCTAAGTTGATAGATCTACTTGAAATAGCTGACACAGTTAACTCATGGATCAGCCTGCTTTGATCTGAAGGTCATAACTGCAGTCCTTGTAAATGAGATGTTATAGTATAGCATCTTTCTGAAAAAAAATGAATAGTGACAAAACTTGCTTATCTTCAGGAATTAAGAACTTTTAAAATCTGAAAACCCAGGTCCAAATGCAAAACGTGAACTGTCTGTGGCAGATTCAGAGAGACTTGCAGACAGTCAATGACACTTCAGACAGATAGAAAGTTTATTCCTTTGAACCTGCACAGCTCAAGTAAAATGATGTTTTTTTCCCCCTGGTACATGACTGTCATTTTAGAATAAGATTTTGAACTTGAACATTTCCTGGAAAGAATTGCAAGACTAAATTCATGTTGTACTAAAATATCTGCCAAACATTTGGAAACCTTTCTGGAGCAGATGAGTGTCACAATTATGTACAAATATATAGCATGAAAATGAGATGACAGCTCATCTCACCACAGATAATGGACATGTGTAACAGCACCACCAGCTTCATGAGGAATATAGACCAAGGGAAAATGGAACACTATCCCTCTTACCAGTAGAAATGACAGAGCAAAGATTGCATCTGTTTAAAGAATAGCATAATTGCTTAGAAGTAGTAAGAGAGATATAACAAAGGAAGATTTTCTGTGACAAAAAGTAATACTTGGGTAGTACCCATTTTCTTCCTGTCATGGACACTGTAACAGGAAAAGCTTTTTTTTAAAAAATAGTGATGGAGATCTCAGGGTAGAGTGTAAGATCTTCATTGGTAAAATGACTGACTGTCTTCCTTAATCTTCTTTGAATTATGTTAGTTGCTATTATGGTTTCCAGATTTGGGAAGAGAAGGACAGACTTTTTATTAGTCCTGCTGCAAACCACAAGCCTGACATCTTGTTTAGAGATGTTCTATAATGCAATTCCCTCAAGAAGGCTGTGAGATACTTGGAGTAACTAAAGTGTTAAAATGTAATGTTTCTTTCAAGGACTAAATAATGAGGTTTATAGATTTCCTGTGTACCCCTCCAACAGAAACAAACTAATAGTGTGCAAAGCAGGAGGCAGAGTGAAAGAATTCCCTGGGATATATTTCATATGCTAAAGCTATTATTGAAATATAGGTGTCCATGTAGCTCAGGATCTCTGTTTAACAGAACAATTGTACATATTGTCTCTGACTAATGATAGTAAAAAGCCTGAATCTCTGTATTCTCTGGGCAATATATTGCAGCTTTATTTCTGAAATCATGCATAAAAGATGTTTTGTTTAAAATAATGCCTTGCTGTGGAGAGAGGTATAGGAGGTTTGTCTGAGAAGGCTACCACAGAGGCTTTTAAAAGAAGAATAATATAGGGAAGAACACTGAAAACTACCTGTTTATCACAGCAACAATAACAATTATTAAATATTATTATAATCCATTTGGGCCATATAGACTGATAAGACATGAAATCCTGCTGAGTGATTTCCCAAGGACAAAGGTGATTTAGGCTTAGTCCTCAATTATTTTGAAAAATATTCACAAAAAGCCAAGTAGTCTTAAGTAGCTCCCCCTAGTTCAGATACCTCCCGATTTACTGCTGTGGTGGCTTTTGTGTCAAGAAATGTTTGACTTTCCTATGGTCACATTTACACTATTTAAAGCCTGTAATACGTATAGACTCTTTAACTTTTCATGTACAGCACAGCAAACCTTTCAGTGCAGGGGAATTAGCTCTGATCTGAGGAAGAAATTTTTTACTGTAAGGGTGGTGAGGCACTGGAATGGGTTGCCCAGGGAAGCTGTGAATGCTCCATCGCTGGCAGTGTTCAAGGCTGGATTGGACATAGCCTTGGGTAGCATGGTTTAGTGGGAGGTGTCCCTGCCCCACGCAGGGGGGTTGGAACTAGATGATCTTAAGGTCCTTTCCAACCATAACTATTCTATGATTCTATGATCTGTCAAGTCTTGGGCAATAATTACCTCAGCTGCCCATATATTTACTACATAGAAGAGTCTGCATGTTTCTGCATGTTCCACAAGCCAATGGGGTCTGCTGCTGGCTTCAGATCCCACACTGACCTAGCAGCCAATATCACCTCTGAAGAAAATGGTCTATTACTGGCTAACTACAGTCAGCTAGAGCTCGGAGGCTCTCATCAGGATCTGCATTGCAGATATGTAACAGAAGGTCTTACCTCTACCTCTGATATTTTTGAGTCTGAAGTTGCAAGGGTTTTATAAAGAGAGAAAATAAAAATGGAGGTGCTCTTCTTGTGCAAATATATTCATATAAACACCTGCTTTTCAGAAATTTCCTTATTGATTAACTTCAGGTACCACAGAAAAAATACCTTGAGAAGCTAAGCTAATGCAGTAAACAGGTATAGGTGAATTTCAAAATATCCACAGTTCAACATGATTTACAAAATCTCCAAAGAAATGTAAAAACCCATTAGAGGCCACTATAAAACACTCCTCTTCAGCATGTGGTGTGAACTGAACACCTGCTGAAGACAGCCTGCAGCACACAGGGTCCTCCCATCCATAAAGCAAGGCGCAAAAAAACCTGCAGCAAGGAAAATCTTAAAAATGTGATGGGGCCACAATACTTTTTATTTTCAGTGGTAATATGCATAATGTAATTCCCAGTATTCCACAATGAATATACATTTGTTACCATAAGCCACTTTGAAGTAGTTCATAGAAACCATGCAAATCCTAAATTAATTCACATTCTAGTCTGTATTTCACAGTCATTGATATATAAGACTACATTATTTCCCCTGACCTCTGCTTCCTTACAGTTCTTCACAGAACCTGCTTTAAAAGCAACATCAAGGTGTCAAAGTGATTTTTAAGCATGTTATGGCTATCTGTATCCTGCAAATAAATCAGGACTCTGCTTTCTTGTGCATCTTTTTAAAAGCCAGAGGAATTTGCATCACAAAGAAGCCTCAACAGCAATGTAATAATGGAGATTATATTAAACTGGATGACTTGAAGGACTAACTGAAGCCCTGTGAAACTAATGGATGCTGCTGAACTTCACTATTCACATTAGAGAAATGTACGGTGAACTCATTACAATTTCTGTTCCGAGTACTGTCATCCATTTCACAGCTTCCCTGAGTAACATTCTTTCAGCAGTTGTGCAGCAGTAAACTGTCCCCAAAGGTTACATGTCATTATATAGAATCCAATGAGCATTGTTTCTGAGATCTAATTGAAAACTACATTATTTTTACTGGTCACAGCCTGGTTGTGTGTGCCTATTGGTATGTCCATTCATATCTGTTAAACCCTTGTGGTTTTAAAGACCATACAATGCTGAAAGAGCTTTCTGAATCAGGATCTCTCACATTACGTGATCATCCACTTCTTGCTAACTAATGAGGAAAACCCATCAAATAAATTCAATGGACGAGAACCAAGTCTACCATTTATCTAACAGTGCCAAAGCTTTTTAGAAACTAACTTTAATTAGTGACCCATGGTGAAGACAAGCATTCTCATTTTACAAAGTGAGGAAAACAAGATTAACAATCTGCCCCAATGTCATAGTGAATCAATGAGAGGATCTTCCAGGAGCCCATAATTTCTTAAGGTGCAAACAGTATCAGACTTGGGCAGAATGCAGCAGTAGTTTAATCTGATAGGGTTTGCCCAATACCATACTGTATGCGTCAGCAAATATTCAACATAGGCATTTGGCTTAGGTAAAATTGTCGATAACACCCAAAAAAATGGCCTGGGATACTCCATGGACTGAGTATCTCCTCTCATTCTGTTGCCATTCAGAAGCCTGTATATTAATTTTCCTTTACACTTCCCTGGCATGCATTTGTTTCATACCACTGACTGCCATGCACAAACCAGTTAGATGTTGCAACATCTAAGAACATACATTTGCAGTTGTACCAGGAAGCAGAGCTCCAGGAAGGTCTAAGGCAACAAGAAGCTGCCCTTAGCACGATAATTCTTGTTCAGGTTCAAAAAGATATCCTCTGATATTATATACTGCTTCCTCCTCTACACAGCCACCTATTCCATGACAAATCCACAACATAAGGTAAGTGCTTCAGAAAACTAGAATATGCTGGCTGCTGTGGGAAAAGAGGTGTTCAGTCTCAATTCTGTAAGAGAAAAAGTTATTTTCTACTCTCTCTTGAAGTTGTCTGGCACAAGGCAAAGCCCACAGATTATTTGTCACCTACTCTGGAGGATAGATTGGTCTATGGAGAACCTCAAGTCTGACAAATAAGCCTCACTATCCATGCATCTGACAGGAAACGAACTGATTGCCAAATAGCAGGAACTGTCTGTGGGCTGCTTGGGCACCATTAGGCCATCAGCTATTGCCTCTTTCAGATGACAGTGCTTATGACAGTCTGGTTCTAGTCAGTTTTAGGACTTTAAAGAAGTGTCAAAGCAGCACAAAGGAGATGAAATATGTCTGTCTGTCTATCTATCTATCTACCTATCTACCTATCTATCTATGTATCAAGTCCCAGATTGGATGGGGCTGTAAGCAACCTGGTCTAGTAGCAGTTGTCACTGCCCATGACAGGGACAGTTGGAACTGGATGGAATGAAAAGGCTATCTGTGGTGTGGTTAACCTGGGTCCATTCCAGCTGGCTGAGTTCTGAAACAATAGCAAGAAAATAGGTCACTACCATTTCTTAGTGTTTCTTTCACTTCTAAGTCCCCTAGCAAAGTGGTTTGTACAAATGCAAACCCCAAAGCTAGCTCATGTCAGTCATAATCTTAATAATGGATGCAAACCTCTAAAAGATGAAGGAATAAGCTGTTAGTGATTCAGACCACTTTTGAAGGGGAAAAAAAAAAAGTACATTGAAAATCTGTCATAAAAGCACATTTCCATGAGTTTTTTCAGCACATTTTGACTTTGGACTGTCTTGCAAACACTGAGAGGACTCTCACTATATTTTTATATGCTAATTTTCCTTGAGGAAATGATTTCAAGATTTGAATTCTCCGTTAGAAATGAAGATTTTCAAATTATGTAGTTTTGTTTTCATAGAGCTAGTCTAAAACCTCCAAGATCTAGGATCTCCCACACTTGTCCCATGCAAGGTGTGTTCACTTTAACCATATTTCTGAAAAAAAAAAAAAAAAAAAGGTCTTTTTTAAAGGCAACACCTTCCCTCTTCCCCCCTCATTGTAAATACATCCCTCCTCTAAGGAGCATGTCTCATTTCAATGTCTCCTGATTTCATGGCTCTTCTCGTAAGAAGCATAACATAATATCCAGATTTGGTGATGACAGAGGCAGTGGTTTCCCTTCAATTATTTCCAGCACTTTTTTTTGAGTCAGTAGAGACATAGGCCTTTTTCCACGTTATTAATCAATGGAGTATTCAATTTCTTTTAGTATAGGGTACCTTTATAAGTAAAGAATACATTCTGGGAAAACGAACCTGAAAGAATTGCTTGCATAGTCTTAGAGCATGCAGATTAAAACAGGAAAGACAATAAAGAAGATTAATATTCAAGATGTGTGCATTACAAAATGACTCCATGACAGGCCAAGCAATTAAAGAGGTAGAACCTACCTCTTCTTTGAGGAAGAGATAGAAACTTTCTTCATTAGTAAACTTAAAATTAGAACAAAGTATTATTTAAAAAACCAACTTCATACTAGACAAGTGTGAGAAGATTTTGTCTGCATCACCATTTACATTCTAATAAAGATTTTTAGAAATGAATCCTTTGGTTCTCTAATATTATTCCTTTTCCCCCAGCACATATTCCACTCTGGTTTTATCATGCTACCTAAAACAAAAAGTACAGGAGGTTAGATTTCAGTTTGGCTGTTTGGCCTGATCTCAACATTTCTTTGCAACTGTCCTGGCCACAGTACAAATCTTCTATGCACCACCTAAACTTCCTTTCTAATAGCCTCCTGGAACCCATTTAATGCATCATTCTCTACTCACCTGTAGATCATTCCACTCCAGGTTGCTTTCTTATATATACATTTTAAGGATGCACCAATGCACTGATAAGCTTGTTGTGCAATGGGCATTTCCAGCCATGTGCATGGAATAGTATTTTAGAATAGAATATTTTATTGTGTCAGCATTTCCAGTGCCAGTGTGCCACAACACTCGCCCCCAAAATTAAGAAAGGGTAGAATAAGGAGGATGGGCAGTGGTACCCACTAGCAGCAGTTTCGCTGGGGAGCAGAAGGAAGCACCTGCTTCTGCCATTGTGTGTTTCATATTGAGTAAAGAAGGCAAAAGAGGAGAGATTAGATGGCACACTCCGTCCAGAGTCAGCTCTGTGCTGTGATTTTTTTATTCTTTATAATAACGTTGCAGAAGAAATTGCGCCGGCAGTGCAAGGGGACCTGGATGAGAGCCTGGACATCTGGACTCTTATCAGCCACAAACCTTGGGAGAAGTAAATGGAACAAGTCAGGAGGAATTGGAGAAAGAACATTGGGAGGAACCAAAGAAAAAACATCCGGATAATTTCTGAGAACTATAAATATGGAAACAGGAGGTCGCTTAAGACAAGATAAAGAATGTGTGGGTGAGGGGAATGGGAAGTAACGATGTAACAAGTAGTGATAGCAAAGAACTATGTTTAGAAATAATTGCTCAAGCAAAGGCGTATGGACGGTAATGTAATTGGCTGAAAGAGCATGTGATCAGTAAGATTGTCTCATGATGGGAAAGTGCCAAAGGAGCTAAGTGTTACTAACTGCTAGGCAGAATACTATAAAAGCCTGTAAGCTGACTCAGTAAAGAATTTTTTTTGTAACCAGAAATGGAGTCCATGCCTCCATTGCCACAACCCCGAGTTTGCCAGTTTGACAGCAGTTCGCAGTCTTGGTGACAGGTCACCTCCCCTAAAAACAATTTTATCTGAGCCAGTGACTCCTAAACAGTATTACAAAGCATATTCTCACCCTACAGCCTACAGTCAGAACCCACTGGAGATGCAGCCCTGGCTACTCCTATAACACGTGCTACTGTTTGCTGCTGGATTGGGAAAACAACCCTTCTTGCTAAATGCTAGAATAAATAATGTCAAACACCTGCTTCTCTTAAGCTCCTCAGAAATGCTAATGTTTTTACCAACATTTTCGTCTTTTTTTTTTCGTAACAGCAAAATAGTTGCAGTTTAAATTTACACCTAAAAACCAGTAAAGTTTCACTGATGCTTTTAACTAGCTGCATGAGATGGCATTCTTAATGTCCTTAGAAATACTAATGGCAAAGTCTTGCTGTTATCTGTGCATCCTTAAAATATTAATTGGCTTTGCTTTTTGCAAATGGATGTTAATAGTCCTGAAATAAGCATTATTGCTTTGTTATATGAAACTACTATATCCTCATTTTATTATCTAACTTATGGAAACCTAAAATCACTGGATGTATAATAAAAGGAAAGCTTTGAGCTTTTTGAGTTTGTTTGTTTTCTGTATAAAAAGATAAAGCAGTAAAAGATCAAATGTGGTTCCAATTTATTTAACATATTCTATATGACCTCTGCAGGTCAAAGAACCAATTAAAAAGAATAAATCATTAATGTTTATTGTTATAGTATATCCATAGAAATAGCATGTATTATGAACTTCTTATGGAAGCCACTTGCACAGAGTCTGCACAATGTGGGAACAGCTTCAGTCACACAGTGAATTGCAGCGTGTGCCAGAAAATAAAGGCTGCGATTATAACATTTTAGAGAGAGCAACAGGACTATACTTCATTTTGTTAGTTCTGCACAGACATGACAGAACCAAGGATGGCTGCTAAATGAGTACATTGATACTGGAACAAATGGAAGACTGCTGTGACAACCATGATCTGATTAGCACAAGGATTTTGCTGTCCTTTGGACAGGTTTGGATTATACAGCTGTTAAGCCTCACCTTTCACCTTAGCTAGGGAATTTTCTGAAGGAGCAGATGGTACTGAGTCTCAAATCATGAGTCACTGTCAACAAAGTCTATGCCATGAAGGGGGGTGTGTGGTGGGTTGACCTTGGCTGGATACTGGGTGCCCACCAAAATTCTCTATCACTCCCCTCCTCAGCAGGGCAGGGGAGAGAGAAAATTTTACTACAGCACTAAAGCACAAGATACAAATAGTGAGAATGAGAAAGTGCCTCTAATGGATGGAAGAAGAGTAGGAGCACAAATTCCTTGTATTTCAACTGTATTACCACCTGAAATGGTAGAATACAACAGAACAAGACAGAACAGAATAGAATTTCAATTGGAAGGGACCTACAGCAATCATCTATTTCAAATGCTCGACCACTTTCAGGGATGACCAAAAGTTAAAGCATGTCCAAACGCCTCTTCACTGAGAGGTTTGGAGCATCAACCAGCTCTCTGGGAAGCCTGTTCCAGTCTTCGACCTCTTGGTAAAGAAATATCCAACCTAAATCTCCCCTGGTGCTGCTTTGAAACATTCCCACAGAACTGTTCCCAGAATAAAATTATCTGTTTATGAAAAATCACTTGCAGGTATTGCACTGTGGAGAGTCGTTTGGCTGAGAATGGCCACGTGAGCAATCCAGTTACTTGACATTAGTGAAGTAGTGAACCAAAGGCTTTGAGGCCTTGGCTGAAGGTTACTAGAGAACGAGTACGTGAGAGAGTTTGAGGGAGTTGGCAGAAGAGCCTGAGAAGTCAGGATATGTAGGGAGGAACTGATAACTGTAACCTTGGAATGTATGCTACACAGTTAGTTAATCGTTAAGCTGTTACTAGCAAAACACTGGTCAATTATATCTTGCCAGCTGTGTTGTAAATGCTTTGTTGTCCGAACTCTATAAAAGCTGCATGTGAGAGCTAATAAAGTTGTCAGCCTTTGATCATATTGGTCTGTCGTGCTGTCCGTGTGTGGTTTTGTAAACCCCCACAACTGGCGCCCGAACAGGGACCCTCAGATTTGCCTCCTGAGAGCTGCTTCGGTGGTGAAGATCAGCGCAGACCTGACGGGTGGGAAGCCGACCGAAAAGGAGCCGGCAGTAGCACTGCCGACGTAGAGAGAGGACGTGCACGTCCCGCGGAACAAAGGTGCATCTGCGATTAGAGAGTCCACTCCGAAAAAAGGCAAGTGGCGGTCGGGGAGGAATGGGGGCTGCTCAGACAAAGGAAGAGGCAGCTGTCCTTCATCTCCTCCAACACATCCTCTCAGGGAGAGGGATTAATATTAATATGAAGAAGATGTTCTTAAGGGGTTACTCCAGTGGAGTAAAGAAAAGGGGCTGTTCAGCGGGGTTAGAACGGCGTTTGAAATATCTACATGGGAGGCGATAAGCACCCAGCTTTGGGACACTATAACTGATGGGGGGAAGGCAGCGCGTGAGGCCCAAAAATATTCCACGCTATGGAAGCTTATCCGAGAGACTTTGCGGGATATGAAATCAGAGAGAGCTGCAGCTGCCTCGGCAGCTAAAGCCTTGTCTCCGGTAATGCCATCCGTGCCTCTGGCTGAACCTCCAACCCCACCCACCTCCCAATCACCCGCAGAGCACCCTACTACGGGTGCAAAGAGCCCCGATCGGAATCCCTTTGAACATTGTACTGGGGGGAGAACTCACCCGAAAAATTGCGAAGACAGTGAAGATGGGCTTTCAGTCTATGCCCAGTGGGGAGAAATCAAAATCTGATGTTGTTACTGATCCTGACGATATTGAACCTCACTGCGAGGTGAAGGCATCCACAGATTATAGGCCTGGTGCGTTAGAATATTCCCTTACCTCCACCCCAAACCGTTCCCCCATTGACTTTAATGTTTCTACCCCGGAAGTAGCAGAGCAACCGAAAGAACTAAATGACTCAACAAAAGAATTATTGCAGGAGGTTATGAACTGTTTGCAGAAATATCATGCAGAAAAGAAGGTAGCCAGTGAGGCGGCCAGGAAGCTTGGAGAGGACTGGACGCCGCCTCCATCTGGGATGCCGGTAACAGTGAGGTGGCCAGGGGGAGCGGCTGCGAACGATACTGACCGCCCGGGGCCATCAGCGCCGCCTGAATCTCCTACACCACCAGCCCGTGCGGAGCCACCAGTGGCATCAGAATCACCGAACAGTTCCGCGGTCCCTGCCAGACCACCATCTTCGACAACAGCCGTATAAAAAAAACCAAACCAAACCAAAACAAAACAGAAAACAAACAAACAAACAAACAAAAAAAAAACATATCAAAAAACTGCTTTTAGGTATCCTTGCTAAGCAAGGGGAAGCAGTTGCCGAAAAGGCGTTGGATGAGCTCCTTTTGTGGGCCAGAGAACATGGATATTTTAAAACACCCCCTCTCCTGTTCGCCCGAGAAGAATGGCAAGATTTGGGTGATAAGCTGTGGGACCTTACCATTACTGGTAAAGAAAAAAAAAAAAAAGGTCATTGCATTTAGTTCAGTGTGGCGTTGCTGCAGCGGCTGCTCAAGCTATAGTCACCCCGGTGGCTGTCCCTCCTCCTGCTCCAAAGATGAATGGGATTGAAACCCTTTTTGGCTTGGGCAATTTACGGCCCATAAAAGGGATGAAAGGGCAGCACTTAAGATCTGTTAGCGAGATGCTTGCATCTCCTTCTGAGACAAGTATGCAAAAGAGCCTACTCTCAGATCACCTGAAACCTGTGAGAGGAAAAGTTTTAATTGCACTTGATAACGCTGAACCTCCAGACAACATTTATGAGAAGCCTGTACACGTTCATCAAACTACTGTTGCTGCTCCCCAGTTTCTGACTCCTGATAATTCTGATGCTGACCTGGATAGTCCTTTTGACCCAGTACCTGTTGATCCGGAAAAGAAGCCTGATTTATATCCCCCAGATCCTCATGATAAATGGGTAACTGTAAAGGGAAAAGTAAGATGGGTGGGGCATGCAGATGTATTGTGTGCTTATAGTCTCTCTGTGATATTCATGCACCGAAAAGTTAACAAATATAAGTATGTTCATGTTTCTACCGACCCTTGCAGACCTTTATAGATACTGCTGGCCACTTCTTCCAATGTAGGCTGGCCACCTGCGTCGGAATGAGTGTGCAATTTGGTCAGTTTAAAAGCCCAAGCCTCATACAGTGTGAGGGAGGCAGAGCCTTTGCAGGGATGCCCGCTGAGATTGAGCCTGCCACCTTACATTGTCCTGACGCTGTTTGGAGCTGGTTATTGGGTCTTCACAGGGTCATTGCACCACATTTTGTCTACATTTTGTGTTTTAAATTTTGATCTTGTGTGAAGTCTGTTTATGGGATCCCATGTGTATGCATGTGTATGTAGGTGTGCGTATGTGTGTTGAGGGCAGATACTGTTCTGTGTATTTTTTGTTATTGGATACATGTAAAAGTTTTAAGTGTGTAACAGATTAACATTTCAGACAAGAAAGGGTTAATACAGAAGTGCTGTTGCTGACAAGTATTTATGGTTGCTGCTTAGCAGACTGCCAGCTGTAGCTGCTGCTGAGCAGGCCAGTGTTTGTAGCTGCACAAAGCGGACTGATCTACTTAAAAAAAAAAAAAAAAAAAAAAAAAAAAGGCAGTTGCTAGAGTAAAAACACCTCTCGATCTATTGAAATGTCGGAGCACTTTATAGAGACACCACAGATAAGACTTAAAGAGGCCTGCAGCACACTGGGCACAGAGGAGAAGTCCAGCTTAGTGTGTTTTAAGTAACCTGGGGGTGAATTCAAGACTTGGAAGAACCAATTGGTTGAAATAAGAACTGCTAACTGAAAAAGTGAGAGGGGTAGTACAACCACAAGCTTTACCAGCCACCACCCAAGCAGCATCAGGGTGGCAGAGAAAGAAAAAAGAAGTGGGCAATGACGCAGCAAACTCCTTGACTGTTAACATCGTGCAGTTTACTTCTGCAGCTGCCTCATATTCCTGTTTCATCACAATGCCTTTGCTTTAAGGAAACGCTTTAACTTGTCTTACTTCTCAAGAATTGATAACCCTGGGGAAGGAATATATTTGCATTCCCCCCTCCCACCCCCCCTAACCCCCCCACCCACAAGTCCATGGCAGCTGCCTGCAAAGTCTCTCAAACCTCACCATAAGCTGGACAGACGAGTGGAAAAACCCAATGCCTCAGCTACAGGAGCTGACTGTGAATATCCTGAGCGGAAGGAGATAGAGGAAGAGAGAAACGAATGACTGCAAAACATCAAAAACACCTCTCGATCTATTGAAATATCGGAGCACTTGATAGAGACACCACAGAAAAGAAATTTCTTTGGCTGGTCGCTCACTGCCACTAGCATCTTCAACATGCTGCTGCACCCTGTAGTCTACATACTGCTAATGTAAATCTGTATGTGCTTTGCCATAGCAGTGATTTGTTACTGAATGAAGCAGGTGAAACTCTTCATTGACAACGAGGTGCCAGGACTGAGGTTGGCCAAATGCCTCCTACCACAGTCAAGGGCAAGACTGGGTTGGCCTCTGTGTTTGCCACCAAGAAGAACTTTTAGCTCCGCTGCTGGTTGCAACCCAGCAGGCGTTGAATGGTGGGGACACATGCCATGCCAGACCTTGTTGTGAGGGATGGCCTCCCCTGTTATCAGAGAGTTATATAAGAGAGAAAGGCAGGCCAAGAAGCCTGTAGTGGGCATATTTTGCAGGTGTGATCTAGTCTAAATCCCCCATTATTCTGACCTGCTACATGGTGTGTAAGAATCACTGATATGCCACATGTTACAAAGGTTCAAGTGACTTCAGATAGAGCGAACATGGCAAATTGTAAAAAGCATGCTAGTAAAGCAAGCAAGAGGAATAATAGGGAAGACCCCAAATACACGAATCAACAGAGCATTCTGGTCTTAATAACAAGGACAGCGCACCTTCGGGAAGATGAGGGACTGAATTGGTTAAACAAAGTGTTTTCTGGCTTGAGCATTACAGGATGGCTTTGCTTTATCTTAATCATTTTGTCAGTCTTTTTAGGTATTCTAATCTGTGCGCCTTGTTTGCTACAATAGCTAACGGAGAATACAGAAACTTTGGCAAGGTAGATCATAAATCTATAAAAACTGTCTTTTGATGTGGGTGAAGGGATAGAAATAGTTAACGAAATGGATTCAGGCATTATCGCCCTGGTCTGGCTTCAGCCCTGGGAACAGCAAAGAAAACAACAGGTGTTAATGCCCTGGGCAGGCCTAAGCCTTGAGAACTGTAAAGACAACAATGAAGGGTGAAGATTGGTTAGCAAAACAAAGCAGAGTTTGCAAGATAAAGCAGGATGTGTATCTCAAAGACAGACCAAACAATGTGAATATTTGTAACCCTTACTTTTGCTAAATCTGGATGACAAGGGAGTGAGAGTGGAAAGTTACTGCTTAGCACTTAGTAGACTATAAAAAGGATGGGATACCCAGGAATTCAGACCAGCGTAGGCCTATATTGTCTATTGTCAGCTTGTTATGCTATCTTTAACAGTAATACGTATGTGGCTATGTTAACTAAGTTGGTCAACTATATGCAACTGAAAGGCTGCTGGATATGTGGTCAAGCAGACCATTTTGATAGACTACTACTGGAATTTATAGTCTGTTGAACACTTCATACCCGTGCAAGACTAAGGCAAATCGATTAATGAAAGACACTCCCCTTAGCTTGCTCCTTGTAAATCACCTGTCATATCCATTTGCACTGTTGTTGCAGTGGCCTATTTGGGGAAAAAAAAAAAAAAAAAAAGAAAGAAGAAGGGGGGGGAGAGAAAGGTAAAACAGAAAGTAGCCATTCTAGAATGGTTACTTCCACCTAATACAGCACCAAAAGGTATATGGCAGCGATCAGAGGCTTGTTGCGTTATTCATATTCGAAGCCATCAAAGTGAACTGGGCTTAGCTGAGGGAAATGCCATAGCAGACTCAACGGTGAGTCTTTCTCTCGTGAAGCCTGTGGATTCATTTGCAATGGCTAGATAAAGTCACTCTTTATTTCACCAGCCAGCAAAAGTTTTGAAGAGGCAATTTGATATATCTTGGACAGATGCATAAGGTATTATAAAAGCTTGTTCTCAATGCAGTCAGCACGACACAGGGCTGGGATTAGGGGTTAATCACAGAGATATTCAGGCCTGTGAATTGTGGCAGATGGATGTAACACAGGTACCTGAATTTGGAAGACAAAAACATGTACATGTTACAGTAAGATTATTGCTTATATGTGGCGCTTGTGGTTCCTTTTTTAGTAAATGTAGTTTATTATTAGATGTAGACAGCATAAGACATGCTACCCTACAAAATAGGGCAGCTATTGATTTTTTATTATTGGTTCAAGGACACAGTTGTGAGGACTTTGAGGGAATGTGTTGTATGAATCTCTCTGAGCATTGGTTCTCTATGGAAGTGTATTATTGGCATGTTATCTCGTGCTGTTAATCGGGTCTGGATTGCTCAAAAACAAAAAGGGGGATTTGTGGAGAGTCATTTGGCTGAGAATGGCCACGTGAGCAATCCAGTTACTTGACATTAGTGAAGTAGTGAACCAAAGGCTTTGAGGCCTTGGCTGAAGGTTACTAGAGAACGAGTACGTGAGAGAGTTTGAGGGAGTTGGCAGAAGAGCCTGAGAAGTCAGGATATGTAGGGAGGAACTGATAACTGTAACCTTGGAATGTATGCTACACAGTTAATTAATCGTTAAGCTCTTACTAACAAAACACTGTTCAATTATATCTTGCCAGTTGTGTCGTAAATGCTCTGTTGTCCGAACTCTATAAAAGCTGCATGTGAGAGCTAATAAAGTTGTCAGCCTTTGATCATATTGGTCTGTCGTGCTGTCCATGATCCCCCGCATAACACTATTGTAATATGTCTAATAATAGTAAAGGAGCTCATATTTTAATTCTATTGAAGACACAAATCTTGTAGCATTTTTTTGTTTTTTTTTTTATTAGTAACTCTGTGAGATAGAGATTCCTTTTGCAAACAACTGTATCACTTACAGTGTTCTTATGAGTTGGCTTTTATTGCTCCAAGTTCTGCTAAAGAAAAGAAAACAAAAAATAAAATGAGCATTTCAGGAAGTCAGGTTAGAATAAACACAATTCAAAAGCAGTTTGAACTAACTTGAGTGACTGTGCCTGGAGGACAGAATCAATTTATAGAAACTGATGAATGACTCGGAGTGGGGGCAAATGTATAATATCTCCAGCTGGCACAGCAAGAGTCAGGAAAAAAAAAAGTATGCCTACAGCCTAAGTCATGCAAGCTGCAAGACAAGCATGCTGGGAGGGACTCTTTCTCACTTTCACTAGTGTATACATTGTATCTATGTAAGGGGTTATATGTGGCTTTTGTGTATGTCTTCTACACATACATATGGCCTCTCCTACGCAGAGGAATAACTTTCTCCCTGCTATTTACTACTTGATCTTACAACCATATACAGTGAAAAGTGCTCTCCTTTGTGATGGAATCTTTTAAAAGAAAAGGCAACTGCACAGCAAGTAACTATTTTGTTTCCAAATTTCAGAATTAGATTCTAATTTGACTGTTCATTCAGGTGATGCAAAAAAAAAAAAAAAAAAATGGTGACCTTCATACAAACCGTACTCCTAAATTCTTCGTTGTCTTAAAACAAGGGTCTTCCCTTCTTTACCTGTTTAAAGATGATGGTTATGTTTTGTTTACCCTTTTTCAAACAGAGGGAACTTCACTGGCAGGAACTTAAAAGCATTGACTTAGTGTGGGAATGAGGCCTGAGGCCGTGAATATATGGTGAAGGATTTAATGAAGTGTGGTAATTTCACTTTGCAAGCAAGTGGATGGGCTTGCTCCTCTCTCCTCCATAAAGCAGGGACAACAATTTGGTAAGATTTGTGCTTCTGAATTACCCTTTTCTTTTTTTTATTTTTTTTTTCCCTATATAAACTCAAGTAGTCACAGGGTACCTTTGGGTTTTAGCACTAGTATGGTAAGTCAATTTATCAATGGCAATTCTGAATCTGTATTTCTGACACTTCAATAGACTGTACTATTTGTGAATCTGTAATTGTGGAAGTTTTTACAAAATATGACTAGATATATAGCGTTGAATTTGTTATAATCAGAAATTAAGACAAACTGCCCCAGCCCCTCTCGTCTCTGAGGAGTGTCTGGAATTCAATGGGGTGTGTTTTTTGTTAAATTTCTATACTGTTAATGCAAAGCTCAGTTTATCATAAAGACCATATCTGGCTTTAAACACAGTTTTGCTGTCCACAAGAGGCATTTGGAAACAACCCCTCCCCAATACACTCCCATAGTTATGAGGTAAATACATATGATTTATATACACTTGTCATAACATATTGTATGTGTACATGTCAAATGCTCTAGTTTCTAAACATGCTAACCAGAGTTAGCATGTCTCTGTATAATTCAATAGCAGCATCCCAAAGATTTGAAAAAGTCATAGGTAGTAGATGTATTCATGTGTATGCACATCAATTTGATGTTTATATAGCAAAAAACCATTCACTGATGTCATTTATACTAGTGTGAAGTTTAATTATCTTCCCAGAGAAAAAAACACAGATCAACTAGAAACAGGACTTGGCTCACAGCCTTTCCAGATCAGTGAAACTTTTAGCCCCCAATGTCTCTAAAAGAAAAAAGATATATTCGTCAGTTACTGCAACTAAGTTAAGTAAGAATTGATTTTAAAAAAAATCTATTGTCACTTACCAGGTCCATAATTACTAGATATTTTTACACAGCTGTACTTCAGAAAGCACTCAATTATGTTTCACATAATGCAAAACATATTGCATTTATATTGAATTTTTTTGTGATACACTTTAAAAATGTCACTGAATTTCTTCTTTCCATAGAAGCTGATTTTATGCAATCTATTTAAAAGATTTGAAATTAGAGGCCCTATATATATATACAGCTCACAGAAGAAATATCCTGAGGGAAATTTATTGCATAGCTGGCTTTCCCCTAAATGTTCCCTGAATTTTGTAAAATATTTACGATGACATGTCCTTTGATTTTGCTCATACTTGGAATCTGAAGCCTTACCTCAGACCTGGACGTAACACAAAGGTAAACAGTACTTGGGAGTTGTGTATATGTGGGTGTCTATCTAAGCACCCAAGAGTTACTATAGTGAACAAAAAATAGGATTGTTTTTGTAGAGAGGAAAATCATTTTGAAATAGTATTTTAGTTTTCTTGTGTCATGGGTGACATCTTGTCAAACCTTTAATTTAAAAATCTCTTCTGGAGCTTTGGCAGGAGACAAAGTATCAAGTTATGTGGCATTAATACATGATGGTAGGGCTGAACCTGCTGCCCAAGAAACTTGAAGAGGTTAAATCCTGTATGGCGACTTTCCTAGCACATTTTGCATTTCCAGATTCTTCCCGCTGTGTGAGCAATGGAGCTGGAAGAAATGTATTCCAGGTGAATGCACTTTTACATCTAAATATTTGTCTAAGTTCAGCTACCTAGTATGCCAGTCTCACATACATAACAAAAGGGTTTCAACTTAATAAGTACTGCTTGACAGGAATATGGCTGAAGAAATCCTTACACACAGAATGCATCACGATGTTGTTGGAGATGGTACTTGGTTACTAGGAGTGAAATGCGAAAGTGTATTGAAATGCCTGTTCAGGCATTTCACCTGTTCCTTCCAATGAAGTCTCCCATACAAATAAGATTAGGTCCTTACATTTTGTATCTCTTCCCTTCTGCTGCTAAATAGTACTTTAAACACTTGTTTCATCTATATTTGAAACTTTATGTTGAGTCATCTGCTTTTGCTTATTTCTTCATTAATGTTTCCACTCAAAGCACTTTTTCTTGCAAAGCCTTTTCGTTGAACATGTTCTACCTAATGTCAATAATTTCAAGCTGCAGTAGGGACAGATAGTACAGGATAAAATAATTCTTACATTTTCAGGGAAATTATCAGGAATTCCACATCACTTGCACTGAGTTCACTAAGTGCTTAAACTTTTCTTAGTTTCCATATTTGTTCACAAGTTTTAACTTCTTGGAGTCACACATTTAAAAGTTATTCAGCTTTTTGGTTTTGACCAATCAGTATTCTGAAAGGAAGCAAAATGTGGCAGGTCAGGAAAATATGTCTAAAAGCCAACCGTATCTTGGGCTGCAGCAAAAGGAGCACGACCAGCAGGTCGAGGGAGGTGATCCTGACTCTCTACTCTGCTCTTGTGAGACCTCACTTGGAGTACTGTGTGCACTTCTGGTGTCCTCAACATAAAAAGGACATGGAACTGTTGGAACAAGTCCAAAGGAGGGCCACGAGGATGATCAGGGGACTGGAGCACCTCCCTTATGGAGGTAGGCTGAGAAAGTTGGGGCTGTTCAGCCTGGAGAAGAGAAGACTGTGTGGAGACCTCATAGCAGCCTTCCAGTATCTGAAGGGGGCCTATAGGGATGCTGGGGAGGGACTCTTCATGAGGGACTGTAGTGAGAGGACAAGGGGTAATGGGTTCAAACTTAAACAGGGGAAATTTAGATTGGATGTGAGGAAGAAATTCTTTCCTGTAAGGGTGGTGAGGCACTGGAATGGGTTGCCCAGGGAAGTTGTGAATGCTCCATTGCTGGTGGTGAACTAGATGATCTTAAGGTCCTTTCCAACCCTAACTATTCTATGATTCTATGATTCTATGCTTACTGTATACTTGCTGAATGAAGGGAAAAAAGAACATCAAACTTTTACGTTCTGATCAGATTACTCATGAAACTTGACAGAAGCAAAAAGGCTGAGGCATCAAAAAATAACATTGCTACAGGGAACTAAAATTTTACAGAACCAATTTGCTTATTCCTATCTGAATGAGCAAGTTTTGCTGCCTCAGTACAGTTTCAGGTGACTTCACTTTCTTATCATGCCATTGAGCACTACATTTCAGATCTTGTGTGTTCAGATCTATACTTTATAATGTGCTATTCAGGAGACTTTTATAAATCAATAAAGGCTGTGTATTCTACTGATTATTTTTTTATTAGTATCTTCACCACTGAGATCTCACAGTTCAGAGGGATCCAAGAGGTCTGAATGGAGGTGGAGAGAACAATAACAGAAATGGTTAGAGGCCTCCAAAATCTCTTTATGAGAAAAGATTAAACTTAAGCGACTGTGTGCCTGAGTGAAGACAGATAACGTGTAATATTTTAAAGATGAATATCAGAAATTAAGTGTGACATAAAGGCATAAGGAAGAGAAAAAAAGAAACCTGGTTAAAAAGGATCATGGAAAACTTAAAGCTCTTCTGACTTTGAAATGAACGCTTGACGTTATACCTACCCAGAGCTTACTGCTGAGTTACAGTGACTGAAAAAAAGTATGACTTGGATGGTGACAGAAACATGATTGTTTGGAGTTTTTGCAGCTAGTCTGTAGTCCGAAGAGTCCATTCACACTCAGTAAGCTGAATGTCATCACCAACAGTGTCTGTGCACTGATACTGTATCCAGACTACATCATACAATCATTTGATATTTCTACTTCAAAGAAGTGATGTTTTTAATTAGAATTTTAGCTGTAATTTTTTAATTATTAAATTCCATTGCAAAAATGAAATATATTTATTACGAGCAGCAAAAGTAATCCAAGAGTGCTGTGGCTGATACAATAATAAAAATCAGCAATAGTGCACATTTCTCTAGTGGCTTTTATCACAGGATTCCAAAGTACTTAGGTGCATAAACATACTCCTGCAAAACCAGAGAAGTTACTCTGGACCAGCAGTACTGCTAAGAGGTTTTAGGGAGGGAAATAATTAATAACTTCTTTAACTGACACTGCAAGAAATATTAGGGAGAGAGAATATAATTAGCCAACTTGGAATTTAGCCAATGAGCTAGCACGAATACGCCCTGACTGCTATGGAAAATGCCATGGGATTGTCAATAACCTCACTCTAGCTTCATTTCTTATGGAAAGATAAAATTCACAGTGTCCTCCTGTGACTCCTAGGGAAAGGTTGGGAGAATGTAAATTCAGGACAGGCCAGAAATTCAGCTGCTATGGTGGGTGAGACAATTCCTAAGACTTGCTTAATAGTATGTAAAAGACAAAAAGCATTGAATAAAGTGAGAAGAAACTTGACAGATGCATTCATCATCTTTCCCAGTAATTCAGTTTAGTATCTGTCAACACCAGTAATTGTCTCTTTGGAATCCCACTCAAAACAGAAAGATTTCTTTTTACTTTTCTAGAGGTCTTAATGTATGCCAAGATGTTAAACAGAAGTAATGATTGTGATAAGTTTTTTTTTTTTTTATTGTCTTTGTCTAGTTTAGATCCTTCTGTAACTGTGTCTTGAAGAACATTTTTGATACTGTGGTTGCTTCAGAAACAGTGCTGCGTATCTTGGCATCAGACCCTGCATTGTTTGCCTGCCAGTTGACTTTTTAATGTAACAATCTGAATCAGTGTATCAGAATCTTAAGTGACTAGTGATGTCCCTAAGGGGTTGGTGTTGGGACCAATCCTGCTCAGCATCTTTGTTGTCAACATGGACAGTGGGATTGAGGGCACCTTCAGCATGATTGCCTATGACACCAAGGATGCTGGAGGGAAGGGATGGGATCCAGATGACCTTGACATGCTTGAGAGGTAGGACCATGAGAACCTCATGAAGCTCAACAAGGCCAAGTGCAAGTTCCTGCCCCTAGGTTTGGGCAATTCCAAGTACAAATACAGGCTGAGAGAGACTGGATTAAGCAACCTTGAGGAGAAGGACTTGGGGGTGTTGGGAAATGAGGAGCTCCTCATGACCTGGATTTAGTGTGTGCTTGACCCAGAACCCATGTGTGTGTTGGGCTGAATCCCCAGAGCATGAGCAGCAGGTCCAGGGTGGGAATTCCCCCTGCTAATGTGCCCTGGGGAGAACCCCCTGCAGTCCTGTGTCCAGCTCTGGGGCAACAACACAAGAGGGACATGGAGCTGTTGGAGCAAATCCAGAGGAGGACATGGAGATGCTGAGAGGGCTGGAGCAGCGGTGCTCTGGGGGCAGGCTGAGAGAGCTGGTCTTGCTCAGTCTGGAGAAGAGAAGGCTCCTGGGAGACCTTATAACAGTCTTCAGATACCCAAAGGTGGCCTAATAGAAACATGGAGAGGGACTTTTTACAAGGACATGTAGGGACAGTACAAGGGGGAATGGCTTTAACCTGACAGAGAGGAGACTGAGATGAGATCTTAGTCAGAAGTTCTTCTCTATGTGGGTGGTTAGGCACAGGTTGCCCAGAGAAGTGGTGGGTGCCCCATCCCTGGCAGTGTTCAAGGCCAGGCTGGACGGGCTGGACAGACCTGGAGCAACCTGGTCTAGTGGAAGGTGTCTCTGCCCATGGCAGGGGCTTGGAACTGAAGGAGCTTCAAAGGTCCCTTTGAACCCAAACCAGTCTGTGATTCTACAATTCTACAAATATTAATTATTTTGCTTCTCAAAAGGCCGAAATGTGAAGTGTTTGGCTGGCTGTTAAACGCATTTCTTTCCCAAAAAAGGTGTTTTCACAGGTCATATTTTGCCTTTTTGCTCCTGTCAGTAATCTAGTAATCTCTGATCCCATCCATATGGATGTTGGAGAAGCTTGTTCCCAATGCCTGTGTCAGATTGCATGTATACCATCAAAATGAGTATTGAAAGAACTACAAATTCTTATACCAAATTGTAAATTAAGAAAACAGGCAAAGAGCAATTAATGGATTAGACAAGTCTTGGCTTTTTGTGAGGGAGAAGATAACAACAGGGCTGAGGGGTCCTCCATGCCAGTGCATTTTCTCAATGTAAAGGAGTGTATAAAATGGGAGCTGAAATCTCTTACAGTTCCTTGGGATATACCTTTTTCTTTCTTAGTGGAAGTGGACATGGGGAAGGGTCACACTGCATCTTAGTAAATAGTTCAGCTCCTCTTGCCTGGCGGTACTAGTCAGTAATCCAGCAGAGATGAGGCTTGAGCTCTGCTCTACACCTGAACAAGGCAAACAACATGAGAATGAGGTCAACTTCTGCTGCTTGGCTTCCTGCCAAACATTCCAATAATCCACACATGGAGTGGAGCTTCAGGGAGCATTCAGGCATTCATTGTCACAGATGAGAGGCAGAGGCAGATGGTGATTTCTCACAGGAGCACCGCATTTTTTATGTTTCATCCCACGAGAGGTTTTCTCTAACTTGTTTGATGAAGTAGAGTAGAGTGAAGCACCTCTCCCAAAACATATATAGGTCTCAGCTGGCACTGTTAGTGCCATTATCTAGAAGAGCACAAGATAAGACCCCTTCATCTTTCTGATCCCTGGAAAGAAGCAGGTGAGCTACTATGTCCTAGATAACAAAAAAGAGGGATACTTTTACTATGGTGCTTTTCTTAGACTTTTCAGAAAAGTTTGTGTCTGAATCTTTTCTTTCACAACTGAAAGCAACTCCAATTATCTTCTGAGGATGGGAAATGATGAAAGCAGATGAATTTGTGCAGTTCAGTCCTATTCTCAGCTGGAAACAAATGCTGTTGTTTGCCACTTCTTAGCTGAGCTGTGAGACAATTTTTCCAGTGTTTCTTCTCTGCTCTTTGAAGGCTGCAGAGGTTCTTAATAGTTAGAAACAGCATATTAAACAAGCTCAGCCATGACCTGCTATTCCATTCTCATTTCCCATTAGATGTGCTGGATTATCACAGAGGGAAGGGAAGTGGGGAGAATTATGGTCTGGACCTTCAAGCCCAGGACATCAGGCAAAGAGTTTGGAATAGCATGAGCTATACCACTGTGGTAGTTGTGTAGACAGTTACATAGATTGATAGGTTCATATTTAAGTGAATAGTTACTTTACTACTTTGCTAGGTGGATGGATGGATAGACAGACAGAGGAAGGCAATTAGAATAAATGATGTTATCACTATACACTTTCTGGTAATGATGTATGCATAATGCTTCTATTTTCAAGTTTTTTTGTTTCTGTTTGATTATGTGTGTGGTTTCTGGCTTTTTGGGTTTTTTTGGTTTTGTTTTTTTTAAATGTCAGAGAACTCTGGCTACTCTGTGCCTGGCAGTATCTTGGAGCAGATTCCCCAGGAAACCACGAAACTCTTTGCTCCCATATCTTTGAAGCATATATATGGAGATTATTACGTGCCTGCCTGAGTCCCCTATTACCATTAGTGTTGTTACCTTAGCAGTATCATTTGAAAGACGTGTTATTGTCCAGTAATTATAAACATTGAACCCACAAAGTGCTGCAGTAGTTGTATATACTTGATTTTCATCCTGTTATATGTACAACATCCTATTATTTAAAAAAAAATGAAAAGAGATTAAATAGCTGTTTGATTCTAACATACCCCTTATCCCTGGGGTCATTGAAGTGTTATTGGATTTTGAGGAACAAGATGATCATCCTTTGTGTCATCTTTTGCAATATATACTGAGAAAGTGTAACATTTTAGTCATCTGCAATCAACACATCCTCCCCATTAGTGTAGCCCTGGAAAAAGTGTTAAATGGGCTGTTAGTGGAGCTGTTTGGAATTACACACACCTCATTTTCTCTGTGCTTTTTCAGTTTTACCATTTTAGCAAATAAATGGCTCATATAACATTTTACAAGGAATCATAGAATAGTTAGGGTTGGAAAGGACCTTAAGATCATCTAGTTCTAACGCCCCTGCCGGGGACAGGGACATCTCCCACTAAACCATGCCTCCCAAGGCTCTGTCCAACCTAGCCTTGAACACTGCC
This sequence comes from Ara ararauna, assembly GCA_028858755.1. Taxonomy (NCBI): domain Eukaryota; kingdom Metazoa; phylum Chordata; class Aves; order Psittaciformes; family Psittacidae; genus Ara; species Ara ararauna. The sequence goes on from CM054380.1 coordinate 22,133,154, forward strand.
AGTGAAGGAGCATTCACAACTTCCCTGGGCAACCCATCTCAGTACTGTAGAGTTTGTAGGCACCTTTCAAATCTCACTTTAAATGTCAGTACAGATAGTAGCTTTTCATAGAAAAGTACATGTTATTTATTTCCTTATCCACTTTTTTCATTTGCTCTAAAACACGTGTTGAAAAACAGTAAGAAAGAAGCTGACCTTTGTATATACTAGTTTATATCTCATTGAATCAATGTTGGAGGGTGTTAGGTTCCCTATTGCATTCTTGGAAATGTGGTGACAAGATAGTCTGTGTATATAATCTTTATTAACTTCTTACACGTTCCTCAAATGATATAGGGCAAATGGCTTTCCAGGAACTAATGTTCTCTGCCTGTTATTGGCTATAGATAGGATGTCAGTACGTTTAGTGCCCCAGAGAAAAACAGCTATGAAGATTAGCCCAGGCAATAAAACAGAGTGGAAGTGATAACACTAGCACTAAAAATTACTCTTGCTGTGAAACAACATAATACTTTCGCTATAGTGGAAACAAGAAACCAACCCTCCTCCAGTAGCACTCTTGAAAAATAGGTCAAAATATTAAAAACACCATTGAAGTCAATAATATTTACTGCAGAGCTTAATGTTAACCTTTTCCTTTTCTTGAGTTAAAAAGACTAGATATACTATAGAATGTTTGGAAATGAATTGCGCAGACCTAAAAATCATAGAATCATAGAATAGTTTCGGTAGGAAGGGACCTTCAAAGGTCATCTAGTCCAACCTTTCTGCAATAAGCAGGGACATTTCATATAGATCACATTGCTCAGAGTCATATCCAGCCTGGCCTTGATTGAATGTCTCCAGGGATGGTGCATCCACTACCTCTCTGAGCAACCTGTACCAGTGTTTTACCACCCTCAGTGTAAAAAATTTCTTCCTCATATCTAGCCTTAATCTCCTCTCTTTTAGTTTAAAACCCCTTGTCCTATCGCAACAGGCCCTGCTAAAAAGTCTACCCCAGTCTTTCTCACAGGACTCTTTTAAGTTCTGAAAAATGCTGAACACCTGCGAAGATCCATGTTTTGGAGAGTGGTCATTGTTAGAAGAGCTAGAAGAAATTGAATGCTTGAATTCCTTTTTACTAGAAAAATAAATAAATCCACACACTTAAAATACTTATAGAAAATACTTCTAGAAGGGGCGAGCTGTGTGTGCAAGTTGGTTGCTTATATCAGGATCACAAATTGCCTCGGTTGGAAAGGGAGTTACCCCTGTGCCAGCTTTGGAAGCCAACATAGCATTGATACCTTGTGCTTGCACAAAAGCGTACCTTTCATTAGTCAATATTCAGAGCTTGAGAAACTTCATCCAAAAAAATCTCCCTTGTGAGGTAAGTAAGTAGCAATATCAAATTCATGTTTAGTACTAATTGGAACTCCATGTTTTGTGATTTTTCTCTTTATGGAATCACAGAATCATAGAATAGTTAGGGTTAGAAAGGACCAAGATCATCTAATTCCAACCCCCCCTGGAATGGACAGGAACACCTCCCACTAAGCCATGTCTCCAAAGGCCCACACTGGAAAGAGAAGTTAACATTTTAAATTCCCTGCAAGAAAAGTTACAGGAAAAACTTGTTGAGAAGACCTTCCTGACACATTTAATTGGCTGCTTTTACTTTTGCCTGTCTTGATACAATACGATAAAATATGAACAATCAAAGCAACTGAATTAAAATGCTTCATTTATTTTTTAAAAAACAATAGTGTTCTTATGAGGCTGAAACAAAATATATTGCCATTGTTAAAAATATTTCCTCCTTCCAAATCTACAGATGTAGCAAGTTCAATTATAATGTTTTTTTTACATATATATATACACCCATATCTATATAATCTATATTTATACCTGTACCTCGATAGTCTGTGTCTATAGGGCAATATATGTATTTGGCATGCACTTTTCAAGGGGATGACCTTTGCGTTAAGGGTAACCATCTTCCCACAGAAGTGTAGTCTTAGTACTGTTGGAAACCACTAACAACTCTACACTGGCTTTGCTGGGTTTAGTTTATATTATCTAGGGAAAACAGACTAACATTTGAACCCTTACCAGGCACATTTACCATATTCTTCTCTTATTCCTCTTCAACCCATTTTTTTGGGCCATATAAAGCACCCAATAATGTATGGATTAAAGGGTGAAACTGAAGTATACTCCAACCCAGCTCCATTTTACCTAGCTCTGTAGTTTTTACCATGTGCTAAAACCTGAAGGCTAATGAAAGACATTCATATCTGAAGGGGGCCTATAGGGATGCTGGAGTGGGACTCTTCATGAGGAACTGTAGTGAGAGGACAAGGGGTAATGGGTTCAAACTTAAACAGGGGAAGTTTAGACTAGATATGAGGAAGAAATTCTTTACTGTAAGGGTGGTGAGGCACTGGAATGGGTTGCCCAGGGAAGTTGTGAATGCTCCATCACTGGCGGTGTTCAAGGCTGGACATAGCCTTGGGAGGTATGGTTTAGTGTGAGGTGTCCCTGCCCCTGGCAGGGGGGTTGGAACTAGATGGTCTTAAGGTCCTTTCTAACCCTAAGTATTCTATGATTCTGTGTGTCATGTGTTCAGCAGCAGCAGTCATTTTTCTGCTTCTTGGTAGCTGGTGCAGCGCTGTGTTTTGACTTTCGGCCTGGGAACAGCACTGATAACACTAGTGTTTCAGTTACTGCTTGGTAATGTTTTGGTCTGACCAAGGACTTTCTGAGTTTCATGCTCTGCCAGGGAGGAGGGGAAGCCAGGAGGAAGCAGAGACAGGACACCTGACCCAAACTGACCAAAGATGTTATTCCGTACCACAGCACGTCATGCCCAGGATGGAAAGCAGATAGCAGAGACTCGGAAGGGTGGGGGTGCACTGCTTGGTCAGGCTTAGTATTGGGTGGTGAGAATTGTATTCTTTCTTTGTATTTGCCTTGTCATTATTATTATTGGTAGTAGCAGTAGTGATTTGTGTTATACTTTAGTTACCAAACTGTTCTTATCTCAACCTGTGGGAGTTGCATTCTTTTCGATTCTCCTTCCCATCCCTCCGGGAGCGGGGGGAAGAAAGAGGGGGAAGTGAGAGAACAGGCTGCGTGAGTTAGAGAGGCTTAAACCATGACACTATGATTCTATGACAAATTCCCTTTGGGATGAAAGCTTCCTTTGAAGGCTGTTTCCTTTGCCTGTTGATTTCATTTTATTTAGCTGTCTTGTGTATTTCTTTTTTCACGTCCTTGTCTTTCACAACTATATGATTAGTAGCCAGCCAGTGCCATGTCAATAGAGCTCCACTTGTTTGTTTGAGTGGCAAGTGTGATCCATAGATATTTAAGTGTATAATATGAGAAAAGAGAACAGTTATCACATGTTCTCTGGGAAATGCTATATGGTTCTTAGTAAGGAAAGAACTTACAAAACTGCTTGCTAGGAAACTGTAGAAAGGTAATCAAACATTTTTATATTGTATACTTTTTAGGTACATATCTCATTCAATTTGATTTTTATTGCTGGTATTCTAATTTTTTTTCCAGCTGTCATTCCTCTAATTCACAGCAGCAGCCACTCAAATTGTTGTAGTCAATATAAGAGCCAAATTACCTGTCAACATTCTGCTTTTATCTTTGTTCTAAATACCATTAATTCTGAGCATATTGTCTCTGCAGGTGCACGAATGAGTAGGAATGCCAACAGAAATTAAATTGCCTATTAACACTTTCGAGAAAGGATGTGATTTATTTTAAAGAGGTGATTGTGTTTTCTACACATATTTTGTGAACTGGCATCTCTATTACTTCCTGACCCAACTTCCCTGAAGTCAATAATTATTTAGAGAATTAATACAGAACTGGATTAGGCTCAATATGATTGATAGAAAGACATTCACCAAAATACAACATATTTAACACTAAAATTGTCAATCACACTGCCTCGGTAGATCTTAGAAACTTAAGGAATAATAGGTATCTAAACAGATGAAATTACTGATCCTTCTGTTCTAGTACCCTGTTACTGGCAATGAGTGTTTAAACGAGAATGAGAATTATTCAGGATTCTGCCTGTTTAGTAAGACTATAGCTGTTTACTTTCTTTCTCTTACAAGTCTTTGCATATGTAACCCATGCAGAAAAGAGGTTGAATATTTCTGTTCTCACTATAAGTTTCATAGTCACCATTTTTGCTAAAGATCAAGAAAATAACAAAAGTTGTCAATATAAAAGTAATTAAATGTGGTAAAATACACAGACTGAGTAGATGGCATATAGAGAGGAACTGTCTTTTGTTTACTGGTGTATTTTCTGGTTTTAGTTTCTGTATATTTTCTGTTTTACTTGTATATTTTCTGTGTGTTTCTCATCCTTTGTCTTCTTCCATAGTCAGTTTTGTCACTTTACTCATATCAACAAACTTCTGTTTCAGTAGGGACAAGAACTTTTAAAATCCCTCTCCATCTCTTAGATAGCTGAAGGGTTAAGACAATTAAGCCAGAGCTGTTAAAATCACATTACAAAAAATAATTCTCAATACATGTTTATTGATGTTTGTTTAAAAATAACTTGAGAGCAGGTGTTAATAAAACTCAGTGTCTGAATGCTTGATGAAAGTAATCATACAAAACATTCAAAAGAGTATTTAATAAATTCAGGTAGCTGTTGAAATAAATATCCTCTGAAAAAATGGTTTTGGTATTAGCTCAGCTCTTTCCAGAACTTCAGACATGACTTGTTAGCAAAAATGTAGTCAGGAATAATCTAAAATATATTTACTTGTAACTGACACTCCTTTGAAGAGCTACATTTGTGTTTAGTAGGAATATATTCAGAAATAGAAATACACTTCTGATAGTGTTGTGTTTTTAATGGTCTACTCATAAAAATGTAGTAATGTTGGAGAAATGTACTGCATGATTGCTTTTTTTTTAAGTGGAGGGTTTCTTACTCCTTTGATTGTTTCACTTGTTTCATTGGGAATAGGAGGTGGCTGGAAGAGTAAAATATTCTGCATGAATAAAGATGGCAGGTTATATTTTGTTTTAGGACAGAGAAGACCACCTGTCAGGTAATGGGAACATTTCAATCCATAGTATGCTTCTCTTCAATTCTTGCACAGCTATGAATACCTTTAAGCTCAGATGTTTTACCACCCAGACACAGACCCACGGGGAAAACTCAGGAAAAGCAGAAAAAATACTGCAGAAATGACCCTCAAATGACAAACTGCTTATTTTGAAATTACAGGTTCAGCTTCTAGGAAATAGTTTGCCAGCTAAAAAGTGGATTTATGGAAAAGCCAAGAGAGGACACACTGGTGATCATTGTTAACAAAAAAGATAGGATTTGCATATTGGTTGTGAAATATTTGTATGAAATTTCAAGTCACTCAATTAATTAGTAGCTAGCGTTGTTTACCAACACCCATTTTGAAGAATATCCTTGAAAATAACTCTGATAAGTAATTACCCTGCCTGGAAAGGATGCTTGATGTCAAAAAGCTATCACATTATAGAGACCAGAATTACTAGATTTGGGAAATTCTAGGTTTGGGTTTGTTTGGTTTGATTGGTTGGTTGGTTGAGTGGGTTTGGTTTGTTGTTTTTTTTTTTTTTAATCTGAACATGAACAGGACCAAAATCCAGTGTTAAAATAATTTAAAAAAAAAACGTATTTTTGACCAAGCAAACCATTCACTTCACTTCAACAGAATTGATTATAAGTGAGTTCCCACTTACATAAAGGTCTCTCAAACCAATGCTAGCAACAAATAGTTGTATTTTAAAAGATTGCAGCTGATAATTTCCTTTTACACAAAAAAATATTTCCAAATATTTTAGAGAGATGATTTAATTTAAATCATCACAGTAGTGCATAATACTCTTAGGTTCAGCTAATTTTATATTCCTGGAGAATAACATTCCACTGATTCTCTTTTTAAACCAGCTGCATATTTCAGCTTCATAAAAAATACAGCATGGTGACAAAACAAGTTTTATGTTACCCCTAGAGAAAAAAGAATACAACAGAGGGAATATGGATACATAAACTAGTAATAGCCCTCAGTAAGTCTTACAGAGTGAAGTAGAGGGCAAAATCCCCAGCAGATGTTAAGATTAGTGTCTAACCTCAATCAAATTAATCTATGGTGATTCACACCAGCTGAGATTCAGGAGGTGAAAATCTGAGGTGCATATGTGAACTACATTAGTTACTCCAACGTTTGAGGACATTTCTGTCTTCAAGTCAATAATGTGTTACTTAGTTTAATTATGTTAATATTTCTCTCTTGTCATTTACACAAGTTACGTTGTCATGACAGTTGTTCTCCGCTTACATAGCTAAAAACACCGATTTATAGAGTTTTTTACACCAGTCTCTTTTTCCTAATATAAGCATACCTACTGTGATTTTTCAGTGCCTTTGAGAATTAAACTAGCATCAGAAATGTGTCATCATCAAATCTGTGCTGGGTATTCCAAAGGTAATAGTTAAGCTGAAGCTTTCAGATTTATGCATTATAATTCTGGTTTTGCACTTATTGCACTGAATCCTTATGAAATACTGTATTGATTTTTATAATTCTAATATGGCTATTTTCAGAATATTTCTTACTTTAACTGACCAGTTAAATGACTGAATTAGACTCAGATTTCTTTGAGTTGATTCAATCAAAATATGCTGCTTGCATTTGGAATATTTTAAAATGGTTTTCTGTGCTTTGATTTCTAACGCATGAAATATCCTCTCTTAAGCAAGTGAGCCTGAAAACCTCATTGCTACTTGCACATTTCAAGATCTTTCTGTTTGAAGTGCTGTCTGTTGTTACCACAGCCTTGCTTCCATTGGCTTAGTCACATTAAATAAATTGAAATTAACTTTGTGTAGCTTACTGTCTATAAATTCAGCTATGTAAAAAGAGGAAATGTTTGAGTATGAGTACCTACTATGATACAAGGGTGTCTGGAAATGCCAGCTGAACCTTTTGAATATATTTTAAAGAGAAGGTTCTATATCAAATATAAAGAGCTGCTGCAATTGCATAAGGTAGAATTCAGTTTGCAAGAGCTGTTGAGCTTTGGAGCACAAGCCCATTACCAGCAGGAGTCAGAAATTGTTCCACCTGGAACAATTAATTGAACTCTATATAGGGGAGAAAATAGGCATCTCCATCCTGTAATGTTTTAAATTCTTCCAGTTTTGAGGGAAACAGTCTCTTGCCTAGCAATTGAAATCATTCAGAGGCATTTATCTAGCCAAAGCTATACAGCAGTGGACTGCATCCCACAGTCATTGACAAAAATCATCAACCAGTGGTGGTATTACACGTCCCACAAAAACTTGGAATAAACTCTGTATCACGTGAAGAAAGCTCAGGGGCTATCTCCCTTTGGCTCCACGGTTTCCAATTAAGCAGCTTCTCTTTGCATGTAGTGGTGGTACTGGCCTCATGCCCCAGATCTTAGCGGTGGTCTTGAATTCAGCCTTTGCTTTATTTCTGGTGTTCCTACAGCAAAACATGCAGTGGGTTTTACATTATTTTTCTCCTGAACTGAAAGAGACATCAACACACAAGATGAGAGAGCTGAGCCAGAGTGCAGGTGTTTGCAGAACCCCAGGACTCCTTTTTCCTGGTTTCTGTCCTCCACAGTATTGAATGAGGTGCATCAGTGTTATTTCTTAACAAGACAGAGACTCTGTACACATTTATACTGTATAGGAGCAACCTGGCCATGATGAAAAAGGTCGATTTGCATTGCAAGCCCTATGGCTATACCTCTCACTGTGATATAGGAAAGTTGAGGCAGTAACGTGCTTCGCACCTGGTGCTATGAACACCAATGTTTCCTTTGTTTCCTCTTTCTTTGAACTATCCGCCTGCATAAATACACACAGTACAGGCAAACATTCAGGTTACCTTTAAATCGTCAAACAATAAGGCTTCCTCAACAGAAACAGTTACCAAGCTTTAGAAGCGAAAATTGTTCTGTCCAATCATGTCTAAGGAAGTGCCTGAATTTTACCACAGCAGACACTCCCTGCCCTTGACTGTTTTACAGGCTGTTAAGTTGATGCCATTTCTATTTGATTTTGAGGCAGACTTTAAATCTGCTACCCCAGAGGTCCTCAGCCCACAGCTCTTAGGTTACATGCAGCTTTTCCAAGAGGTTCCCCAGAAGTTTGTTATTGAAGATAAAACACAATTACTTTGTTTTGTCCACATGGATCCTGCAAAGTCACCTTTTATGCTTAGGAAAATGAAATTATATTAAAGAGTCTCTTGTGAAGCCGTATGAAATATTTTGTTCTGTTCATGTGAAAACCTGTGAAATATGTGGTGTTAGCCATCTGTGCAAATCATAATAGTAACTTCGGGCCCATTGTGCACAATAAAAACAGTGGCACTGTAGTTCTTGACCCACAGTGCTGCTCATATTTAAATAGTGATCTTTCTAATTATATCACCATACGTACTGGTTTCTGTTTTCTTCTGACTACAGACCCCATTGCTACCTAATCCTTATTATATGTTGATTCCATCCCTCCTTCTCCCCCGATAGGATTACACAGCCTGTAATTGGAAAATAATGGCAGCAGTACTTTGAATAACCCCAGTAGAAGCTGAAAAGCTCTTTAACTTCTTTTTCCTAAGGTGAGTCACCATGCGGCTAAGAGCTTCATCTCCCCCTGGTCTAATCTTGGGGAGAGGAGCTATGACAACTTTCTACTGTGGAACTTTGCAGATGCAGGTTTTACATCATACGGCTGTAGACAGATGAAAATAATTTAAGGAGCCCCAGGGTTTTTCTAAGTTGTATTTGAGACTGAATAACAGCAAATATTACTTGTATAGTCCTTGGGGTTTTTTTTCCTTTCCTTGACCATGCCAGGCTTATATTGGCTTCAGTTTAAGCACCCAATTTTTTTTATATAATTTATTCATGCAATTTATGATAGGCATTAAAAAAATAGTCTGCAAATAATTTGCACTTTGAACCCAAACCAATTTTTCTAAAGGATTTTCAGTGGTGAAGACTTATCCTGGCAAACTGTCCCTGGAAGTTTTCAAGGCCAGATTGGGTGGGAAATTAAGCAACCTGGTCTAGTGGAAGTTGTCCCTGCCCATGGCAGGGGGTTGGAACTGAATGGTCTTTTCCAACCCAAACCATTCTATGATTCTATAAAATACTGTATCTTTCACATTGCTAGACATTAAGAAATAAAAAAATAAACCCTGGGTTTTTGAAGGTCTTACTAAGAAATACAATGGTATTGTAGACTTTCATGAAAAATAAATCTATGATGCATAGTAAGAAATCTGTTACTCTACTACCCACTTTGGTAGCTTGAAAGGTTGTACAATTTTCCATGTGTTACAGATCCTTTTTCTGCAAATTTCTTGATGATGGAGGGATGTCACTAGTTCTGTGCTGTACTATTTAAGCATTCTGGCAAAGACATTTATTACAGAGAAATCAACATGAGTGGGTCAGAGTATTTGTTGCCACAGCCTGGAGGTCACTTTGGGAAAACTGTAGTACCTGGAATTGCCAACAGAGTCCTGAAGGACATCTCTATGACAAAGACAATCTACAACAGACATTGGCCTCATGCAATCAATGTTTGTCAAAAAACTATAAAATATACTCTGCTTAAAATTACAGAAAACCATGCAAATAATTACTATTTCTACCAGCAGCACTTTTCTTGCAATTTGTCTGAATGGTCTCTGAACCCAGTCATCGCCTCATCCATTTCAAGGACTTTCAGCCTTGTGAAATATTACATATTTCATATATTACACTCAGGGACAGAATGTTGTTTGAAAAACAGCTGATCTATTCACTTTGCTCTCAATCCACATTATTATGCATTATCCATGTGTTTTCAGTGCATGATCTTCAATGCCAAGAGCATTTCCTCGAAAAGGTCTATTTGTTAGCTCACACCATTTCAATGAAAGTCTGAACGTGTTGACTTCATGAGCTTTACTGCTTACTTACACCAGTGTCTTATTCTCATTGTTTGCTTTCTGCTTGAGTTTAATCTTATCATCCTAGCTGGTGACAAAACAAAAGCAAGGAAAGAAGCAGGTCTTAACACTGTTGCAATCAAATGGAGTTGCTGAGCACTGTTGCAATCAAATGGAGTTGCTGACCTCTGTGGAAGTACATCTTAAGGCAAAGGAGAGAAGATCTTAATCCTTCAAACTATGGACATCTCCTTCATTTTTCTGAGTAGTGTTTTCATGGTTCTCAGGGCACAAATTACGTGAGTCAAGATTCTATGAATTAAATTAAGGCTTACATATGAGGAAAAGCAATTTGCATGAAAAAAAAATAGAAGAATGTGTGTCATGGTTTAAGTCCAACTGGTTACTCAGACAGATGCAGCCGCTTGCTCACTCTACCCCTTCTCCTCCCCCGCTCTTGGAGGGATTGTGAGGAGAATTGAAAAAATTTAAACTCCACGAGTTGAGATAAGAACAGTCTATTTGACTAAAGTATAATACAAAACTACTACTACCACTAATAATAATAATGATAAGGGAAATAACAAGGGGAGAGAACATGAAACTTAAAATGGAAGGAAAGAAAAAACCCCCGATAAACACAAGTGATGTGCAATACAATTGCTCACCACCCACTGACTGATACCCGGTCCAACTTGAGCAGCAATTTGGGCCTTCCAGATAACAGCCTCTGGTTTATATACTGGGCATGACGTGCTGTGGTATGGAATACCCCTTTGGCTAGTTTGGGTCAGGTGTCCTGTCTCTGCTTCCTCTTGGCTTCTTATGCCCCTTCTCACTGGCAGAGCATGAGACTGAAAAGTCCTTGACTGGGGTAAGCATTACTTAGCAACAACTAAAACATTGGTGTGTTATCAGCATTGTTCTCAGACTAAAGCTAAAAACACAGCACTGCACCAGCTACTAAGAAGGAGACAAATATTTGTTACAGCTGAACCCAGGACAATGTGATAGCAAAAAAAGTGTGAAGAATGTGCTCCAGAGTTGAGTAGTGCAATGAGAGAACTCAGTGAAACATGCAAGAACAATAGCATTGTTTGTGCTAAATAGTGGCAGCATGACTTTATACGCCTTGTATTTTGGGATATTGGCTAGAAAATATCTGTGACCGCAATAGCCATGCTGTGCTTTTTGATTTGTCTTTGTTCCATGTTTACCTTTCTGAGAGTCTATTTATGTAGAAGGTCTGCACCAGAGCTATGCTTTCACGCAAGAAGGTTGTATGTCATGCTGTCATTTCTTTTTGGACCAAGATCTTTCTCTGTATGGAGGGGCACCAATAGCTCTTGCATGTCATAGGTGGCAGAAAAAGGAATTGAGTGGATGGCTCACTTTCCTCATGAAAAAGAATGCTTCGTTTTACCGATTAGAAATCAAGAAATTGGTGCCCAGAAGATCAGTATCCTTTGCTTTATTTCTCCCTTATTTTAAACAAAGAAACTACACAAAATTATTTTCATTATCTCTTTGTAGTTATACCTTACAAACAAGTTTGTGTTTGTTAAGGATTGGGATAAGTCATAAAGACTTGAAAAGAGCCTCCGAACAAGCAGAAGTAAGAATTTTGAAAGAGAAATTTAAAATAATTGCCATCTCATGTATGTTACATTGTTTTGGGAATCCCAGACTAGTACATCCTACCTGGAACTGGCTTGGAGAAGTGTCTGTGCCTTAGGAAAAGTCTGTCTTATGGCTGCTAAGTCAGTAAACAAGTATAAAATCACTGGATCTGCATGAATTTTAGCATTGAATCTTAGTGTAGAATAACAGATACTGTTAAATAAACGGATGAAATGAAAGTTAAAAGCAAATTCAGTAAAATTGACACAAGAAATAAAATATTAAGGATGATACTTGCCTGACAATCCTTCTCCTGGCAGTAGAAGAAAATAAAGTGTGTAGCCTTTTGCTGTTTTTCTCAGCACACGAAAGCCTTACAGCCAGAACATTGCATCTAATCCTAGCTTCTGTTTTGTAAGTATGTTTCATTAGCCTATTAAATTACTGATTAATAATTAGCAAGTTCATTGTAGAGGTTGTTTCAGGTTAATTATTTTCTTAAAAATAATGAAAAAAATTAATCTAGTTGGAAGTCAATAATTATTTTTGGTAAGTAAAATATACATAGCACAGTAAGTGTGCTGAAACACTATATTCTTCCTAGTTTATTTAAGCTGCTGACAAATAGCTAGGAACTATAATCCTCTATTTTTATATCTTTTAATGGAATATTCTTTATTTATTAAATTAACTGTTCTCAAGGCTTGAGTTTGCTGATCCTAATCTGGTAATTCCTTTCATTTTGTATTAGGATTTCTTTTTACTGAAACATTAATATCTTTAAAACATTCTCATGTAATTTTAATTCTCCAATCTCAAATCTCAGCTTTGTGCAGGATAAAAGAAAATGCCTTTTCTATTTTAGTAAGATCAAGACTTTATTCTAGCACAGAAAATAACAAGCTTCATAACTGAATACATGATGAAAGTATTCATGTTTGTGACAAAATGTCAGTCAAACTTTTATGATGTGTAAGTGTAACCCTGTCTGAATGCCCAGCATTGTTAATGGAAACTGGTGTTTTCTGTCTAGGTTCAGTAATAGCACACGACATTAAGGATCCAAATAAAACCTTCTGCACCTGCATCAAAGGAGTTATGACAGCAATAACCAGGTTATTAATTGAAAGAAGAAGACGTCTATCTGCTTTCATCTGGGCTTGGTGGTTTTCCTTTCTTAAAGAATAAGATAAGTGCCAAAGGAGGGCTGTGGTCTCCCAGAGCCCAGACAAAGAGGAGACAGTATAGGGGTGTTGCATTAAAGGGGGGGGGGGGGGAAACCACTTGCTTTATTTTCTGATATGCAACTACTGGTCTGACCGCGTTCGCTTATATCGAACCTCTACTGGTCCGGATTTCAATCTGACCGCGTTCGCTTATATCGAACCTCTACTGGTCCAGATTTACTGATAGTGGCAATTGGATATTGAAACAGTGTGGTTTATTGATTGAATTTATTGAGACAACAGATACAGGTTCTTATGGATTGCCGGTGATAAATACTGTCTGCAAAAGCACGTGCATATAATAGTTACATGGATACAAGCGCATGATAAAGTTGACACAGCATAGCTCTAGAATATACAGGTGACAATAAGAGTAACTCTATAGAGATTCTAAGTTTTTCCTAGGAAAGCACTAGATGCAGTGCAAGTCTTACCCACAGGCTTCCCTATGGGAGGGGGAAGAGAGGTCCAGCCCGTCGACCAGTCCCAGGAGTCGGTTGATGTTATCTTTCTTGACTCGTCCACGATGGTATCTTCCCTCAATATCCCCTTTTCTCTTGGGTCATTTTATGTTATTTTTACCTTCAAGGTGGAGCTTGAGTGACTCTAGTCATACATACCTTTATTACTGTTGGTGCAAATTTCTCTCGCCTCGATTTAAAGGTATATGAGATCAAAAATTCAGAGCGCATGCTCAGAGAGGGGTGGTCATATTTCGGGGGGGGGTCGCATTGGAGATAGGTGTGTATTTTAGCGTGTAAATGCATTATAATGACATTATAATGAAGTAAAGTTCACACTGAGGATGGTATTTTGTCAAAAGATGACAGGCTGCTGGCTCAGGGTAGCAAATATGCAGCTTATCAGTTTCTTGTACCACCTAGTTCCCATTTTTTCTGCTGAAGTTAGGACAAAGTGTAACAGTGAGATCTCCACCTCTTTCCACCCTCCGTCTGTTATGGGAACCACTGTGGAGTGCACATTACTGACATACCAGGTATGGCTGCATCTCGCCCCGAGAGGCCCTGAAAGTCCATTTCTCTCTTATGTGTGGACAATGCTGCATTTTGAATATAGATTTAATCCCCAATTATCCCACATTTCCTAATTATTCCACAAGGGGAACTGACAGGGAAGTTGCAGACATAAAAGCTTCATTGTGTCAATGCAGAAGACAGCTTAGCTCTGGAGAATTTACAAAAGTCTAAATGATACCCTGAATGTAGGCTGTTTACCATGTGTCATTGGTTCAGCAGTAGCAGTCATTTTCTCCTTCTTGGTAGCTGGTGCCGCGCTGTGTTTTTGATTTTGGGCCTGGGAACAACACTGATAACACCTGTGTTTTCAGTTACTGCTTGGTAATGTTTTGGTCTGACCAAAGACTTCCTGAGTCTCATGCTCTGCCAGGGAGGAGGGGAAGCCGGAAGGGAGCAGAGACAGGACACCTGACCCAAACTGACCAAAGAAGTATTCCATGCCACAGCACGTCATGCCCAGAATGGAAAGCAGAGAGCAGAGACCCAGAAGGGTGGGGGTGCACTATGTGGTCAGGCTTAGTATTGGGTGGTGAGCAATTTGTTTTCTTTCTTTGTATTTGCCTTGTCATTATTATTATTGGTGGTAGCAGTAGTGGTTTGTGTCATACCTTAGTTACTAAACTGTTCTTATCTCAGCCTGTGGGAGTTGCATTCTTTTGATTCTCCTTCCCATCCCTCTGGGAGCGGGGGGAAGAAAGAGGGGGAAGTAAGTGAGAGAACGGGCTGCGTGAGTTATAGAGGCTTAAACGACGACACCATGCTTATGCATTAATCAGCATGTATTGTGCCTTTGAGGAATGGATAAACCATATTAAATTTTGAAGAAGGTGTTCAAGTAGCACTTTATTCAGCTTCTGTCATAATGTCCCCAGTTGAGGATGCCTGCAAGATCTAACCTCTTTAAAGCTGGTGAAATAGTAGCAGCTGGTACACATGTGACTGCAGCATCAGCCATGGTCTGAGGGAAGATTAATTACAAATTTTGAATCTGGTAATAGGCTTGAATTTGACAGCAACAAAGATAAGAAAGGGTTTGGATGTGACCTCAGGTCAACAGGGACTTTAGACCCTTGCAATAAATTCTCTAAACGAGACCTAAAAGCTTCTAAACAGACAGAAAACCAATCACAATTATACTAGACCACAAAAAAGGTTAATAATCCTAGAAACATAGAATCACAGACTGGTTTAAGTTGGAAGGGGCCTTAAAGCCTGTCTAGTTCCAGCCCTCTGCCAGAAGCAGGGACACCTTCCACAAGATCAGCTTGCTCCAAGCCCTTTCCAACTTGGCCTTGAACACTGACAGGAATGGGACAGCCACAGCTTCTCTGAGCAACCTGTGCCAGCACCTCCACCATCCTCATGGTGAAGAATTTCTTCCGAAAATCTCATATCAGACTCCCCTCTGCAGGTTAAATCCATTCCCCTTTGTCCTGTCACTACTTACTCTTATAAAAAGTGCCTTCCTAGCTTTCTTGTAGGCACCTATTAGGTATTGGAAGGCTGCTTTAAGGTATCCCCACAGCCTTCTCTTCTTCAGGCTGAACAATCTTAGCTGTCTCAACCTGTCTCCATAGCAGAGGTGCTCAGAGCATCTTTGTGGCCCACATCTGAACTCTTTCCAACAGGTCGATGTCTTTCTTGTGCTGGGGGCCCTAGAGCTGAATACATACTCGAAGTGAGGTCTCACAAGATAAGAGGAAAGGGGAAGAATCCCTTCCCTTAATCTGCTGGTCATGCTGCTGGGGATGCTGCCCAAGACAAGGGTGGTTTCTGGGCTGCAAAAGCATGCTACTTGTCATTGTGAGCATCTTGTCAACAAACAGCCCCAAGTCCTCCTCAAGGCTGCTCCATTCAGTCTCTGTCCAGGCTGCATTTGTGCTTGGGATTGCCCCAATCCAGGGTCAGGACTTTGTATTTGGCCTTGTTGAACTCCATAAAGTGTGCACAGTCCCACCTCTCCAGCCTCTGGATCCCATCCCTTCCCTCCAGTGTATCGACTGCACTACACAGCTTGGTGTCATTGGCAAAATTGCTGAGGGTGCTCTCAATCCCACTGTCCATGTTGCCAACATGATGTTGAACAGTGATGATCCCAACACCAGTCACTGAGGATTACAGTTTGTCACTGGTTTCCACTTGGACATAGAGCCATTGACCACAACTCTTTGAGTGCACTCATCCAGTCAATTCCCTATCCACTGAATGTTCTATTCCTCAAATCCATGCCTCTCCAAGTTTAGAGACAAGGATGTCATGCAGGACAGTGTCAAATGTTTTGCACAAGTCCACGTAGATTATATCAGTCAATCTTTCCTTTCTTCTTTTCTGAAAATAGGGGTGATATTTGGTCCAACAGTGTCACTAGTTCCTGTTCCTGTGAGCAATATCTTGGCAGCTTTTAGAACTGCAGGCTCTCTTCTTGATGCCCTTCTTGTTGCCCTTCTTCCTCATAACCTTAATTTCCTAAAAATCTCCTCTTTGTGCCTGTGCAATTCCTACTAAAAAACATTTCCCCTCATCCTCCAGAGGGTTATATATGATCTTCAGCTCTCTTTTAAGGAACAGAGTGCTTACACTAAAAAAGAAAAAGTACAGTCTGTCATATCACTTCTCTTCATAAAATCCTCAAAGAGGAAAATGGTCCTCCTACTTCTGTTGCCATGACGATGACAATTTTTACAGAAAGCTTCAGTCTGCTGAAGAAACATATTATCTACCAGTTCAAATAAAGCATCACCATCATAAAAATTACCTTACTGAATCAAACTAACAGGCTGTCAAGCCCTGTATCCTTTTTCTGATAGTGACGAGTACCAAATACTTCAGAAAAATATGACAAATACCTGGTTTTAGACAATTACGGAATAAACTGTCCATAAAGGATGTTTCTAATGGCTTTTAGTTAGTTAGTTCATGGTATACGACAGAGAGTCAAGTCAAGGGTTCACATTTTGTTTTTTGACTACATAACTTTCTTATGCAAGGTAACTGCACATGTTCTCGCTGGGCATATGAATGCTCAATTTCCTTCAATCATCTTCTAAAATAGTATTTCCAAAGTTGCCTGTGGCTGCAAATTCGGGTCAATATGTCTATAATGTTTGAAAAGGTTTTTATGTCTTTATCAGTTTCTCATAGTTTTTTTTTTTTTTAATTATTATTTTTATTAAGAGCTCTATTTTGCCTTATCAGGAAAAGCAAACAGAATCTCCTACAGTCACCTGTTATTTGGATGTTTCTATCATATCTTACCTTGCCTTGCACACAAAACTAAACAGACTGTACATTTCCGTATTTACCTTGTCCGCATGTTGGTCCCTGTCTGTACAAATTCTGGCCATCTTAAAGTGCAGTTATGTCTTCTTAGAATGAGATCTGGACATAATAGGAACTCTAGGCTAGAGTTTACTGATTGTCATGATAATGACATCACACCAGCTTCAGTATTTATTTCTAATTATCTACATAAACCAAAATAAGGATAGTGAGGGTGTGGAAAATATGCAAGGAGTGAAGAGGTAAAAAATACAATGGTAAAAAAGAAAATAAAAGGCCAAAAAATACACCAGAACATTATGTTTTAAAAAATACAGAAGAAGAAACTCCCTTAGCTGGCTCATCACAAGGGAATCATAGAATCCTAGAATGTTTTGGGTTGGAAGGGGCCTTAATGAGCATCTAGTTCCAACCCCCTGTCACAGGCAGGGATACCTTCCGCTAGACCAGGTTGCTCCAAGCCCTGTCCAATCTGGCCTTGAACACTACCAGGGATGGGGTAGCCACAGCTTCTCTGGGAGACCTGTTTCCAGTGCTCTTACCTTCTCACAGGGAAGAACTTCTTCCCATTGTCTGATCTAAATCTACCCTCCCACTGACTAAACACAAACTCAGGAACTGCTTAGGTCACTCGGACAGTGGTTGGAGAGTGGCACAGATTATCAAATCGACCTTGACTGTCAACTTGAGAAGTTATGTAGGAGTTTTGTCCCTTTTTGGATCATGATAAACTAATGGTGTATTTTGCAAAAAAACCTGACCTACTTATTTAAAGGATTAACTGTATTTGTTTCATTTCTGAGTTAAAGTTTAGATCATTAAAGCAGAAACAAGAACAGATTTGGGGGGCACTTGAGACAAAATATTGAAACAGTTCTTGCCAGGGAGCTTCACAAGTTTCAACTTGATAACAAGATGCAATAAGAATGATTTTTACAAATTTCTAATAGAAATTGATTCCACAGTATTAATTATCCTCCTTCACATGAAACAACAGTGTTTGAAATAAAAGAAAGGAAATAAAAAGGTTTTGAATCAACAATATTACTCACAGGTCAGTTGTAATTTCATTTCACACAGAGATGATTGAAATTCCAAGTCAGCCTGAACTCAAATTTCAGTGAATATAAGAAGGATTTGGTGGGCTTGGTATTTAGATCATGGCACCAATGAAATTTTATGTATTTGTACAGCTGAGTTATGATTTTCAGTACTTTAGAGATGTACATGCTTGGCAAGTTATATATTTTATATATATTAAATTATAAGTCCAATAAAATAAAATACATATGATGAAGTTAAATGCACAAGCATAAAATAAAACCATGAGATAATTATTTTTCAGGATTTTAAATAAGTCCAGCTTTGTTTTGCATGTATTAACTTAAAACAAATATTTAATGAGCAAATTTCTGGGCAGCAGTGCATTCTAGAACAGACAGCTACAGAATAAATATGTCAGGATTTTTTTATAAGATTATTTACAGCTTATAATTGGTAGTATTTACCTAAAAAATAAGCTTGGATAGGTAAACTGAGAAAGTAGGCATGACTAGTAAGGGTAAAAGAATGTGAGGACTACTGTGTCCATTTGAAAGAATGAAAAGTTTGTAAATTTGATGTTAAACATTTGGTCAGTGGCCAAGACCAGAGCTGTGCACAAAAACACATCCATAGACAAATCTCGAGTCCTATATCTTAGTTGAGAAGAATATGCTCTTCCTGCTCAGAGAAGGTACCTTTGGAAAGGAAGGAAAATTGCACAGTAATCTACAGAAAATGTCTAAGACAGGTATTTAAAAGGAATCAAACTAAATGGGAGTGGAGGGTGAGGGGATCAAATAATTTTCATGGGGGCTGGTTTGAAAGGAAAAAAAGGACTTGTGGGTGATCTTGCTGAAATCTAATTCACATTACAGACCTAATCTTCAGTCGCACAGCACAGTGCTTGTAGCTGGGGTGACATCTTAGCAGAGCCATGGTGCAGTCTGCATTTAAAATGTTCCACAATTGAGTCTTTATTAATTTCTTTGAAGGTTTACTTGTAATGGCCGCAGGGCCTTTGGTCATCTGGTAGTGCCCTGCTACAGAGAGCTCTAATGCCCATTTCAATTAAGGCAAATGTGATCCAGCAAGGAAATTAGGAAGGAGAAATTGAACACAAAATAGTCAGAATATTGTATGAAATGGGGGCATGACTTTTCTGTGGAAGCCATTCTATGTAATTCATATCCACTGACTAACAACACACAGACTGGGGTGAATACAACAGGGGATGCCTTCAGCGCCTGATCAGGAGGAGGCTCGGCGTCCAGGAGCTTCAGCTCAGAGCGGCGACATGCATCAAGGGAGCCTCAAGTCCTCAACAGGACTTGCCCAGGAGCCGGCAGCTCAGTGGACGCGAGGAGCTGACTCAGAGGGAACAGCACCAGGAGGAGCAGCACCAGCCCTGAGTGGTTAAAAACGTGCCCCAGGGAGCGGGAGTGACCAGGGCGGGTTCGAGGCAGCTTGCGCAACAGTTCGGGTGGGCCGATGAGCGGGATGGTGAGCACTTGCTGTGTGACCAGGGCCCAGTCTGGGAGCTCTGCTCCAGCTGCCCCGGCAGTGGCAAGTGTAGGCACCAAGACAGAGCCGATGAGAGGGGAGGCTGCAGTGCAGAGATCGGGGTGTAGAAAGCACCTGCACTGGTCTCCTGAGGGGAGGGTGCACAACAGGCAGGGCTACACTCGGTGCTCCCTGGTGGAGGTCCTCCTGCAGCAGGTGGCTGAGCTGCAGGATGCTGTTACTAGGCTGAAAAATGTCAGGGAAGCTGAGGGGAAACAGCACTGCTTGCTCCAGGACCAGACTGTGCAGGGGCCTCAAGCGTCTGCTGTTGCTCATGCAGGAAAGGAGGCCGCTAACCCAGGAAGCTGGGTAACAGAAAAAAGCAACAAAAAAAGGAGGAAGAGGACAATTAAAAGCAAGGGGCTTCCTCCTAAATCTGTTGTCCCCACCCAGAACCGCTTTGCTGTCCTGCAGGGGGCTGATGAGGAAACACACTCACACCAGGATCAATCGGCTGATGCACTGGTAAAGAAGATAACTACTGGTGCTGTCAGGAAAAAGCAGCAGATCGTAATAGTAGGGGACTCTACTCTGAAAGGAACAGAGGCACCCATCTGTTGGCCTGACCCAGGCTCAAGGGAAGTGTGTTGCCTACCAGGGGCTCGGATCAGGGATGTTGCAGAGAGGCTGCCTGCTCTAGTCAGTCCCACTGATGATTACCCACTTCTAGTGATCCATGTGGGTGCTACTGATATAGATAGCAGTAGCTCCAAGAACATAAAGAAGGACTACAGAGCTCTGGACTACAGAGTGGTGGTTAGGGGCTCTGGAGCTCAGATTGTCTTTTCATCAATTCTCCAGGATACAGGGCAGGACCTTTAAAAAGGCTAGGAGGATTGGCCAGCATAATAAATGGTTAGAAGGGTGGTGCCATAGTCAGGGGTTGCGGTACCTTGAACATGGGACTGAATTTAGTAGGCCAGGTCTAGTGGGGACTGGTGGAGCTGGTCTGACAAAGAAAGGGAAGAGTGGATTTGGTAGGAGGCTTGCCAGACTGGTCTTTAAACTAGATGTGTTGAGGGAGGGGGGCATCATTCCATCCCAACACACCCAGTCACTTGCCAGCACCTATAATAACAGTTCAGAGCAATGTATATATATTCCAGCTGCTCCAGCCAATGAGACGGCTTCAATTGGAGCTCGGCTCAGATTCCTCTATACAAACGCCCGTAGCATGGGGAAGAAACAAGAGGAATTAGAGATGTGTGAACGTCTATGGGGGTATGATATAATAGACATCACAGAAACATGATGGGATGGCCTCTATGACTGGTGTGTTGGAATGGAAGGTTACAGGCTCTTTAGGAAAGACAGGCGTGGTAGGTGAGGAGGGGGAGTTGCTATTTATGTTAGGGCTAGGCTGGAGAGTATGGAACTCTGTCTAGGGACAGGTGAGCAGTCAATAGAGAGTTTGTGGGTCAGGGTTAAAGGGAGAACAGCCATGGGAGACATTACTGTGGGGATCACTTACAGACCGCCTGACCAAGAGGACTTGGTGGATGAAGAGCTCTATAGACAGATAGGAGCAGCCTCATGCTCGCAGGCCCTTGTTCTCATGGGGGACTTCAACCACCCTGATATCTGTCAGAGGGATGGTACAGCCAGGCGCAAGCAATCCAGGAGGTTCCTCGATTGTGTGGAAGATAACTTCCTTCTGCAAGTAATAGAAGAGCCGACAAAGAGAGGTGCCATGCTTGACCTCGTCCTCACCAACAGGGAAGGGCTGGTTGGAAATGTGACGCTCCAGGGCAGCCTTGATTGCAGCGATCATGAGATGGTCGAATTTGAGATCCTCAGGACAGTGAGAAGAGTGTGCAGCAAGCTCACTGCCCTGGACTTCAAGAGAGCAGACTTTGACCTCTTCAGGAGCCTGCTCAGTAAGATTCCATGGGATATAACCCTAGAGGGCAAGGGGGCCCAAGACTCTTGGTTGATATTCAAGGATCACCTGCTGCAAGCTCAGGAGCGATACATCCCTACTAGAAGGAAGTGCTGCAAGAGGGCCAGGAGACCTCCTTGGATGGATAAGGACCTGCTGAGGAAAATTAGAAGGAAAATAAAGGCTTATAAAAGGTGGAAGCAAGGACAGGCAACCTGGGAAGAATACAGGGATGTTGTCCGGGAAGCCAGGGACCAGGTTAGGAAAGTTAAGGCCCACTTAGAATTAAACTTGGCTAGGGATGTTAAGGATGGCAGGAAGGGATTCCGTAGGTACATTGCAAATAAAAGACAGGATAGGGACAATATGGGCCCTCTCCAGAATCTATCGGGAGGACTAGCTACCCTGGATATGGAGAAGGCTGAGGTTCTTAATGACTTCTTTGCCTCAGTCTTCACTGGCAAATGCTCTCACCACACCACCCAAGTCTCGGAAGGCAGATGCAGGGACTGTGAGAATGAAGACCCTGGGCCTACTGTAGTAGAGGATTTAGTTCGAGACCACCTTAGGAACCTGTTGTCGTGGTTTGAGCTGTAAATTACGCAGCCCGTTCTCTCTCTCACTCCCCTCTCTTTCTTACCCCCTGCTCCCAGGTGGATGGGGAGGAAAATCAAAAGAATGCAACTCCCACAGGTTGAGATAAGAACAGTTTACTAAATAAAGTATCACATAAACCAATACTGCTACCGCCAATAATAATAATGACAAGGCAAATACAAGGAAAGAGAATACAACTGCTCACCACCTAATACCAAGCCCGACCACGCAGTGCACCCCCACCCTTCCGGGTCTCTGCTATCTGCTTTCTATCCTGGGCATGATGTGCTGTGGTACGGAATAACATCTTTGGTCAGTTTGGGTCAGGTGTCCTGTCTCTGCTTCCTCCCGGCTTCCCCTCCTCCCTGGCAGAGCATGAGACTCAGAAAGTCCTTGGTCAAACCGAAACACTACCAAGCAGTAACTGAAAACACTGGTGTTATCAGCACTGTTCCCAGGCTGAAAGTCAAAAACACAGTGCTGCACCAGCTACCAAGAAGAAGAAAAATGACTGCTGCTGCTGAACCCAGGATACAAGTCTATGGGACCTGATGAAATCCATCTGCAAGTCCTGAAGGAGCTGGCAAATGAATTTGCTAAGCCACTGTCCATCATATTTGAAAAATCATCGCAGTCAGGTGCAGTTCCCGATGATTGGAAAAAGGGAAATATAACCACAGTTTTCAAGAAGGGGAAAATGGATGACTTGGGGAACTACAGACCAGTCAGTCTCACCTCTGGGCCTGGCAAAATCTTGGAGCAGATTCTCTTGGAAAGCATGCGAAGGCACATGAAAAACAACAAGGTGGCTGGTGAAAGCCAACTTGGTTTCACTAAGGGGAAATCCTGCCAGACCAATCTGGTGGCCTTCTATGATGGAGCTACAGAACTGATGGACAGGGGTAGAGCAGTTGATGTCCTCTACCTGGACTTGTGAAAGCGTTTGACACTGTCCCACATGACATCCTTTTCTCTAAGTTGGAGAGGCATCAATTTGATAGGTGGACCACTCGGTGGATAAAGAACTGGCTGGATAGCCACACACAAAGTGTTGTGGTCAATGGCTCAATGTCCAGCTGGAGACCAGTAATGAGTGGTGTCCCTCTCATGAGGTGTTGGGACCGGTCTTGTTCAACATCTTTGCCAGTCACATGGACAGTGGGATTGAGCCAGTCCTTAGCAAGTTTGTTGATGACGCCAAGCTGTGTGGTTCGGTTGACGTGCTGGAGGGAAGGAATGTCATCCAGAGGCACCTAGACACACTTGTGAGGAGGGCTGATGCCAACCTGATGAAGTTTAACCATGCCAAGTGCAACGTCCTACACCTGGGTTGGAGCAATCCCAGACACAGCTACAGGCTGGGCAGAGAAGAGATTCAGAGCGGCCCTGCAGAGAAGGACTTGGGGGTTTTGGTTGATGAGAAAATGAACATGAGCCGGCAATGTGTGCTTGCAGCCCAGAATGCCTACTGTATCCTGGGCTGCATCAAGAGGAACGTGACCAGTAAGCCGAGGGAGGTGATCCTGACCCTCTACTCTGCTCTCGTGAGACATCACTTGAAGTATTGTGTGCAGTTCTGCTGTCCTCAACATAAAAAGGACAAGGGACAGTTGGAACAAGTGCAAAGGAGGTCCACGAGGATGACTGGGGGACTGGAGCACCTCCCGTATGAAGATAGGTTGAGAAAGTTGGGGCTGTTCAGCCTGGAGAAGACAAGGCTGCATGGAGACTTCTTAGCAGCCTTCCAGTATCTGAAGGGGGCCTATAGGGATGCTGGGGAGAGACTCTTCATGAGGGACTGTAGTGAGAGGACAACGGGTAATGGGTTCAAACTTAAACAGGGGAAGTTTAGATTGGATATGAGGAAGAAATTCTTTCCTGAAGGGTGGTGAGGCACTGGAATGGGTTACCCAGGGAAGCTGTGAATGCTCCATCGCTGGCGGTGTTCAAGGCCAGGCTGGACATAGCCTTGGGTGGCATGGTTTACTTGGAGGTGCCCCTGCCCCTGGCAGGGGGGTTGGAACTAGCTGATCTTGAGGTCCTTTCCAACCCTAACTATTCTATGATTCTATGTTTCTATGTGAGCAGTGCAATAATTGCAGGCTTGAAACAGCATACACTACCAAAGGGGTCTTTGTAGGTCAGAAGATCCAACAGAGTTTAAGTTTAGGATTTACATGGGGCAGTTTCATGTGGCTCTGGTGTTATCTGTGACAACAAGAGCACAGCTGTGAGCCTAACAGAATAGGTGGCTAAAGGAAAAAAGAATTCAGAATACAAATCTATTTTGAAAACAATAGCAACCACTTGAGATGGTTTTTTTTTTGTTTTGATAAATACAGTCAAACTTCAAATTAAGACTCCTCCTCCCTTTTATATTTACCCTGCTCTCTATAATGATACACTCAGTTTCATCAGTTATTGTTCCTGCTTGCATGGGAGACCTCTAAGACTACCCAAGTCATTCTTGAGAAATGCTTGGTTGATTACGCGCTATAAGAGTAGTTCTTTCAGAATGAGCACTGAATGAAAATCTTACCCTGCAACAGGCACTGCTGCTGTTTTCAGCTGAGACATAAAACCAGGATCCTAGACTTACAAAAGCACTCTAATGAAGGGTTTAAGTGTTACTCTGAGCATCTCAGGTAAATCTCATTTGTCTATTAAATTTACCCACAAATTCTGTTTAGTCATTACAGTATTTGTCTGTACAGTTTTGTCATGTGCTGTTGTTTTACAGAGGCCTTTCACCTTATAGAGCTAAGTTAGACACCAGTAAAATGCAAATTTTAAAACCTATTAAAAAACTCATTATTTCTCTAATAGCCAGAGGAAGCTTTGCCTAAATTTGGCTGAAATATCTCTAATGTACCAAAGTCAATGGATTTAAATGGGTATCAAATTCACTGCCAAATAAGAATTACCCTCATATCATGATATAGAAACGGACCCCTCTAATTAATTAATTTTGTTTCATTAATTTTGAATTTTCATTGATTAATTTGATACCACTTCTTATCATGCCGCCAAAGATATTCCTATCATAAATATTTTTGTTATATATATTTAATGTAATCTCGAAAATTCTCAGCAACTGAATAGTCCAAGTGGTTAGCCTAATATATTTCCACTCTTTTCTATCAGAGATCCTAGTTTCTCTGACACTAACAATTCAGACTAAGAAAATCTTTTGCACTGCTCTGCTGTATGAATCTCTCACTCACAACCACAGTCAGCTTGTGTAGATGCTAAAGTCATTAATTAATAGTCCTATCTTCACACAATTTGAAATAATGTTTAAAAGAGAGATGCATGCATTGTAAACCAAATATATCCTACTTTCTGTGATTTCTATTTTCATTTTATCATAACAATCAATTCTTATTACTCACCTGAAAGTTATATCTTAGAGATGAAATTCACAAAGTTTCCAGAAATATTTTACAGCAAACAGAGCAGTCAGTCCCTTACACCAAAATAGAGTCTCTCATGAAAGAAGAAATGGAGCAGTCAATTAACGCGTGCACATAGCAGGATAATTTGGAATGGGAAAAGATTATTGCAAAGCATGTTTTGAGAACAGCACAAAACCAAAATATATTACTATATTAAACCCCTTGTGTTAGTAACATAATCTCACACCTGTGGTTACATGGGGAAATTATTTTGGAATGGTTGGTTTTTATAATATATGTGTATCTCACAGTGGACTGCAAACATGACATGCATAATTAGGGGAAGAGAGGGAAACAAACTGACTAAGAGGTAAACCATGCCACAGCTCAGAGCTGGAATCTGTTCTCTGTCCACAGTAAAACCTACTTACTGTAGCTCCAATACTGTATTTATTTTCTGTATGTTTTATGCTATAGATGTAGGCAGACTAAAGGAGTTAAGAGGTTATAAAAGCCAACATGGTGAAGCGGGCAATGGTCTGTAACCACACACAAAGAAAATGCGATGTTAAAATCCCACTTGTTAACACTTAAATGGAAGAATAATTAGCATAGTGAAAAATAGGTGAACAGAGGTAATAAATTGCAATTAAGACAAGAAAAACATAGTCTTTGCTAATGATCTTCTGAGAGTAGTTATATGAACCTTTAGAGTAATCTTCCATAAGAAATACTAGAAAACCCCTGACTCAGGCTTGTCCAAAGTATAGCCTGTGACAGTGAATCGCTGTACAAGAAGAGCAACCAATTAGACAGATTAGGTGTCATACTGTCACCAGGACCCCTTTTCCCTTCAAATTTCCATGAACTGAACCCCCTGCAGGCATATTTCTAAAACCAGAAAGAAATGGAAGATAGCTGAGCTCAAATACGTGGTATCATTTTTTTTGCTGCTGCTCAGTTTCAATGTCTTTGAGTAAAAATACCCAGGATAATTAAAAATCACTGAAAGCACAGTGACTACTAATACAGTCAGACTGAATAGGTCTGACTTGAAGTTATATTAGGCTAAGACATTAGTAGGAGTTGTGAAGAGCTGACCTTGCAAGTTCTTCAAGCAGGCTGTCTTAGTAGCTCTAGCTGGCTGTGCTATTTTTGGTAGCTGTGTTTATGCTCAGCTCCTCTGGACTCATGTTTTCACTGCTGGCCCTTATTTGCTTATGGCTTTTGCACTTCAGTTCACTAAAGCCAAATTCAGGGCCTCTTCATACCTCACATAGGTCTCCCTGGTGACTAATAGGCTCCTCTGAAAAATGCTTCTCTATAGTGTGCACATCCCATGATCTCCTGGTAGAGCCTGTATTGATACAGACATGGTGCTCCCCCTGCTAATGAGATCCCTGAGGGCCAAAGGCTCAGCTCTTTGGGAGAGGCCAGGTCAAGGCTCCTAAATCATGGCTAGTGTCCCAGCAGGCAGTTACAGCTTCACATTGTCTGGTCTGGTTTGCCTGGAATGATTCTCTTGAGAGGAAGCTGACAGGCACAAAACATTTGTATGAAAAGACACTGAAGCAGATTACCCAGAGAAGCTGTGGCTGCCCCATCCCTGGCAGTGCTCAGGGCCAGGCTGGATGGTGCTTGGAGCAATCTAGTCTATGTGTGAAAGGTGTCCTTGCCAGTGGCAGGGGAGACAGGAACTGCATGAGCTTTAAGGTTTCTTCCAAGCCAAACCATTCTATGATTCTATGAAAATTACTCCCCTCTGCTGCTTTGTCTTGATGTCTGCTCCAGCAGCCCATACACAACAGTGAAAACCATTGCCCAGTACCCAAAGAACACATTAGCTTCTGGATTGTGGCTATTTGTAAGTGGGTAATCATACTGAGATGGCAGAATTCATCATTAAGGTTATCATAATAAAGTTCTGAAGTCTTAATAATAGATGTTTCCTCTACACTGCTGTGCTAATCATGAAGTTTATTGCTAAACGTGAATCAATGTGCATTCAAAATGTGGTTTCTCACAGTAAGTGTCCTGCCCACTCCCAAGAACTATAACTGTAAACAGAAAAGGATGTGAACATCCAAAGCCTTCTCATGGATTGTGAGTACGTAGCCTATACTGGATTCATGAAAGTTCTTGTGCTTTCAAAAAAATACTAATTTTTGCTTTTAACCTGTTCGGTCTTAGATACAGCAAAAGCCCTGTCCATAGGGCATAAAGGCTTATGTAATGGGCATTGCTCCAAGCTTTCTGCTGCTTCTGTTAATTTGCTTGGTCAAAACTAGGAAAAGCTCTAAAACAAGCACTCTTTTCCTGCAAGACAGCTGTGGAGCCTACATTCAGATAATTAACTACAAATGCAGGATTTTGTATAATTTCCTGGACTTCACTGCTTTAAATTTCCTCTAATTATTATAACATCCTCTGCTTCATAACTTCTTTGATGTCCTCTTGACATTGTTCTAACAGGAGTAAGCTGAGTAAGTCGAGACAGCTACATATCCCAGGAAGAAGAAATTCTTTGGAAAGCCTTTCCCATGTGTTCACATTCACTTCAACAAATAACTCCTTTGCGCACGTTTATGTCTTTATACTCTGCTCTTTTTTGCAATATCAATCCTTCTTTTCTGCTGTGTTTGGCTTAAGTATCAATTCCCTCATCTCTTGCTCTAATTGCACACTCTGAAGTAACAAAGTTTGTTAGATGGCCTATGTAAGGTTCTGCATGATATGGATGCTGCAGTTGCATATAGCCCCTCTTTGCAGGGCTGGTGACGCAACTGGTCAAAGAAAATGAAAGCACAGTATGTTCAAAAAAGCATAAACAGGAAAGACATAGTAATCTGTTATACTCATTCCATCAGGAGAGTGACAAAATTTGCTATAGCTCTTTTTTAACCTACAGCGAGGGTATGAAGAATAAAAGAACCCAAATCTCAGAGGCATTTTAAATACTGCAGTGGAGATCAGGACTGCAAAGTGGCATTAACATTCTCCACCTGAATTCCAAATAATGTCAGGATCTGTTTGGTTCCAAAATAGGATAATCACATTTTCTTAAGACACAACTTTGGTATCATCTGCGACAACATATAGTACTACACTCTTTTCCACTTGGAAAACAATTCAACAGAGGATAAGGGTTATTCTTCCCTTAAAAGTACAGTAACAAAATAAAAGTTTGAAGGTTTCTCCTCAAAACCAGAAGGTAAAATGAAGAAAGGTCTTCCTGAGCTTGAGAAATTTAAAGAAATAATGAAGAGATCTGGTTTTATCTCTAAAAATGCAAGGTGGAATTCAAAATAATGAATCAAAACAAAAATAATGGAGAGGTCCTATTAGATAAAAAATTTAAAAAAATCCCAGCAAACCAGTGAGAAAGCAGATGTTTCCAAACAGGTAGTAGAAGAACCCCAGTTGCCAACCTGGCAGTGGCCAGGAAAAAATGTAACAACTTAATTTGATTCTTTCCAGGTTTTCTGAGTTGTCCATCACTCTCCAAGTATTTCCTTGAGAATACATGTGAGAAGGTCCTGGCAATCATTCCTTTGATGTGTTTTAGTGAATTCTTAGTCCTCACACCAAATGGAAAATTAAGTCACACTCAAAGTTTTTTAAAATCTTCCTAAGGTGATTGATGTAAGCAATACTTTAAAGTCACTCTAAGTCTGCCTGAATAGAGAGGTATTTGCACAGGACTCTTTTACCCAAAACACAGCAGGATTACCAAAGGAATTGCACACATGAGATATTCTGAAACTTATGAGAAGCAAACTAATGAAAAATGGTATTAATACATTTTCTGTTATTTCATTCTAGGAGTAAAGATGTAAACTGGCTGCCCAACTTTAGCTGTGAGCTATAAAAGGAAAGCTTTATAGACACCCATTTACAGGATTTTTCCTTACTGCAGTGATGAATTTGATGTAGCTGTTCCTTACGTCCTAGCACACCACTGAATGAGGAAGTAATCTGCTCCGAAGCACGTTAGTAAAATCTTTTGAAGGTACATAAGCAGCATGACACACAAACCTATATCTCCCCCAGATATTATAAGGCATAGTTTAAAATCTGACTGGAAACCAGATACTGCTACTTTGTAGTTTGTCTTAAAGTTTAATAGAAATCTAACACTTTGGCTTAACATCTTTCTGGATAGACTGTTTTTCTACAAAAAGAATATAAGTGTTTCAAAAAAGGATGCCATGTGGTATAGTCCAAACCCTGTACACATTACCACCCACAATTAAATTAAGAACGTTACATTAAGAAGGATGTTGGTGCAGCATGATGCCTACACCAAAGCAATAGCAGCCTAACAAACAATCAGATTACTTATATCCTTAGCATGGTATTTAAATCAGTGATTTTTGATGTATGCAGTACATATAGCAATGAACAGGGTTGTATTTGTAGAAAGTAGCTCTTTTCCTTCTTCTTATATCAGATGGGCGAAATTATTATATTTTTTTAATTGCAAATTAATAGCTGATATTTCTCTTCCCTAATACTTCTTAAACTGATTAATTCTGAGGACTAATTCTACTATGATATCAAGCCAGGCTACATTAAGCAATAAGGGTTACAATAATTCATCTGCAGCATCTTGATAAACAATCCTTTAATAATGGATGAAATGAATTTATTTTCTGCCAACTATGGCATGAATTTCTTCTGAGTTTTATGAACTACTGAAAAAGGTCTTGAATACCAACATATAAACTGACTCCAGTAAGTGGAGCAATAAAAATAACTTCTGCTTGATTACCAACTGCAAATCCACAAGCAGTAGTTTGTGCATTGATGGTATTATATGCAGAAACAATAATAGATTTACTTGGACATGTTAGAGGAATTTTGATACTCCTTTTTTATGCATCTTAGCATCTCACACGGTCTGCATCACTATTATGCCATGATTCATCATGAACTCTATTTAAGTGGGAAAAATGACATGGAACAAGTTTTATATAGAAGGAAATATGTTTTTTCCAACATATAGGCAAGCCTGAGCAAGGCCATCTCAATCAGTATAAACCGTTTTAACTTGATTTTATAAAAATACTGTACACCAGTTATGGACAATTATCCAGCTGAAAAAAGGACAGCATGAAAAATATGAAAAATCATGCCAGCTAATCTGGCCCTGTAATTTTAATATCTAATATGATTTTTTTTTCATTTCTCTGTAGCACATACATTCTTATTACTTTTGTTGATACATCTTCAAGTATTTCTCTGATTTATGATGATCACTATTCATATATATATATTGATATGCCTTCAATCTAGGACTTAAATAAATGCAATGCTGCCTGAAATCTGAGCTATGACACAGTGTAAAGAGTCAATGACATTAAAGCAGAGCTGGTGACTCCCCTCCTTTGTAAATACTGTTAAACCAAGAGGTCTGCACAATGGATTTAGCTAAATTACCTTTATTTCACACGCAATTTGTTATGCATATTTTATCCTGCCTTTCATGCTCATTTACTTCCACAAATGCTTGTTATGCAAAATGAGGAAGATCTAAATGAATTAAATAGGAATGTAATTGTAGTATGTAATAATAGCTGCTTTGCAGGTTACACAGCAGTCTCCATTAATGTGTGTGTGTTTTAATAGATGGCATTTTTAATGCATTCACCTCAAAACCATCTGGGAAGTCAAAGCGGGTTTCAAGAGCCTGAAATCTTTCCTGTTCCTATATTGAAAAGGGGGGAAAAATTATTTGATAAACTGGCAAAGATGCTAAACCTATCACTTTGAGAAGAAGTTACATGATGCCAAGTGGGAACAAAATCTCTTGTGATAGTCAATTTTCTTGTCTGTTCAGTATTAATAAAAGCCAATTAGTTAGAGGAATGTCTGTTCCCTTTATGCATTATGAACACAATTGAGTATCATTAACTTGTCATGACTGTCGTAACCTCAAAGGTAAACAGATATTTTTAAAATGCTGACCTAAATATTAGAAGGCATTTTCCAGGGGCCAGAACAGCAGTCTAGCAGCCAGAAACAATGGATATTTGTGCCTCTTTCCTGCAAACTTAATCTGGTTATTTCTGAAATTCCTTGCCATTGATACAGGAAATATATACATATACTTAGATATATATATATATACACATATATATTTTCACAGAGGTTAGTTGATTTTGACAGTTCTTTAAGACTGTGGATAGAAATTCTTGTATTTTTATTTAAGCAAGAGATAAAGCTTCTGCAGAAATATGTCACAAATAAATAATAAAGTTATATAAACTTACATGAATCTGTGACATTTTTGAATGATTTATGAATACTATTTATCTGAACTATAATAGCAGTATTTATCCAGATGTGAGCTCTTTTTCTACATTTAGATATGAATATCATTCACTCCTATAAGCGCTGTTGTCATTGTCTTCACCTACAATACAAGACTTACACCCAATGTGAACATCACCTGTAAGACCATGCACATTAGCAGTGAATCACCATGTTGGAATGAGCTTCTTGCCAATTTGTCTCAAGTTCTAGTACTATAGGACAGCTCAGGAGCAGTATGAATTCCTCCCTGTGAGGAAGCAAAGTCTGCTGTTCTGTCAAAAAGCAGACTAATTGACAGGTCCTGAAAATACAGCATTTCTGAGATCAATAATCAGTCATTTTTTGTGGTAGTTATTAGTATTTTGCATACCTTTGAATAAATTGAAGTAGATTTCATAATGTTCAGGTTTACAATAGGATAACATATGATGTTTTGTTCAATTGAGAAAGTTGAGTTACTCTCTCAGTTACTACTCCTGGATGATGAGGATGTACGTATACTATAATGGTAATGAATGTAGCGTGATCATCAAAGAGAGAAACATTAAAAGAATCAGACCGTTGTTTTTTTTCTAGTCCATATTGT
This sequence comes from Ara ararauna, assembly GCA_028858755.1. Taxonomy (NCBI): domain Eukaryota; kingdom Metazoa; phylum Chordata; class Aves; order Psittaciformes; family Psittacidae; genus Ara; species Ara ararauna. The sequence continues at coordinate 22,165,677 of CM054380.1, forward strand.
GCCCTATCTGAAACATTAATAAGCAACAGAAAAACCCAAGAGAAGTTGTTGAAGTAAGAATATAACAGAAGTGATGGGTTTTTTTGTCTCTTCTTTCTTAAAAAAAAAAAAAAAAAAATTGAATGTAACACTTTAAATTTACCTGAATTCTGAAATGTACCATCTGTAAATGCAACCTGCAAGACATCTCAAGTATGTTTTGATATGTGATTATACAATATCTGTAGAATGTATATAGTACAGATCATGTAGGAATGACTTATATTCATCCACTGTAGAGTACTCTAAGAAGTCTAGCCCCTGGCCACTTCTGGACTGCAAAGCCCTGGAAGATGGCTATAGCAGACAGCTCTTCTAACACATTGTGACTACAAAATATAAATGAGCAGTGTTAGTGTCTTCTGGAAATTCTTCAACAGAAGTTTTGAATGCTCTTTGGAGGGGTATCCCATGTTTTTCTCTGGGGCCAGCAGTCTCCAGATTTTTGTGTGAATCAGAAATGCAAGGAACACATATGGCATCTCCATTGCTGCTTCAACTTTTTTTGTCTGACTCCTCTACTTGGAAAGGAGGTCTGGCAGCTCCTTTTCCCCCTTTGCTTGACAGCTTTCACCATTAGATGGTAAAAGCTCCTTGGCAGATTAATCAACTGAGGAAGCCCAAATGTCCTCATTCTCAGAGGCATCCAGAAACTATTGGGACAGTAGCGGAAGGAAGTGTTTTGCATTGTCAATGTTTCTGCTGGTAGAAATGAACCAACAATGAGCCAAAAATTACAGATCTTCTCCTGGATGGCCAATATTCAGAAGTTTAATGTCACACAGAAACCACTTAATTTAAAATAATGTAATTATAAAAATGGCCTTGAAAAGGTGATGTGAGAAATAATTTTTACCATTTCTAGCCTGTTTTTACTCTCCATTTCCTACCACACAATTTTGAAATGCTGAACAAAACGGGATTTAACACAGATGTTACAAAAGAACAAATTTCTGGGATGATTTATGAAAAAAGTAGTAAACTGTTTAAAAATTCAATGAAATCCTATGTAAAATGTAGGAAAGCTCTTGTGTTAACATTCTTGAAAAATAAGCCTACTTTTCACTCCATGCAAAAGGAAACAACCTCGTGAAGCACTACACAATGCAACAGTTTCCTAGTGAAATCCAGAGAAGCCAAGTTAAAAACCTCTGTACAATTTCACTGGACTCAGAAGGGTGTCCAGCATGATGTATCCATCAGATATCTATATTCTTGTGAAGAATATTGATGGAGTGTAATATATTTGCCTGGAGGCATGACACATGTCACTGCTAATTTTGCAGACTGAGGGACTAAGTAGTAATCAGACAAAATTTCAGCTATAATCAGATTATTTTATAGAAGAGAGAGGAGTCAGTCAGTACTTGCTGTATTATTAAAGCTCTGAATTATGTTTTGAATCTTAGCACATACCGTCTTTCTCAAGACAAATGACTATAATTAAGTACTAGCTTCAACCACTCTGAGATAAATAAGGTAACTAGTTATATTCACTTTTCAGCAGAGGCAGAGGTTTATCTGTGTTTTCAGGATTTGCTGAAACAAAAGTGTATCTCATTTGCAGCCACAGTAACCAGCTTACCTTTAATCTTTTGTTTTCTTTATTAATAACAAAGATTTATTCACTTTGAGCTGTCTAAACCAGAGCTACCACAGCTCATCCAAGAGCATTAATCATTGTTCTCTGCAGCTCCATTTCTGAAAACTGGAGGCAAAGCAAAGAAGCAAATAGGTATTCAAGTGCTTACAGAAAGTCAAATATATTTCTTTCCAGATTCTGGGGTAGTCACTGAATTAAGGTATGAGAAAAAGTATTTTTCTCCCAGCAAGGTGCAGTATTTCAGTTCAAGAGTAGTTTTGAAGTCTTTATTGATTCAGATTTATTTTTTTTAAAATCCATCTCCACAAAATTTATTGTCAAGAAGCAACTTGCCTTATTGAAAGGTCTCCTTCCAGAATACTGAACATCAAACAAGGATTAAAACAACCAATCAGCAGAATCATTCATCATGCTGATGAGTGCCAGAATTTGGCAATGCTGGTGGAATTAGGACTTAAGCTTCAAACTGAACCAAACCACTTGTTAGCTACACAGCTGATATGTTACAAACCTTAATTAAACTTATTAATTTCTTGCTTGCTTTAGTTGGACTGATAATTAATGAATGATTAACAACAGGATGGTTAATTGCTGTTTTTCCTCACTTCTCTATAAATGTGTGTCCTTTTTTAAAGACAGTATTTCTTGTAACATCTATTGCATGTTTCTGAAGCCCTGATTTATTCTTCTTACCAAATTAGTTTATTAGAAATGCATGACAAAGCGGTAATTACAATCAGTTCTGGGCAAAGCATGTCGCACATTCCAAAGGATTACTTAAATCTGTATTTTTCAACTTAGCTTTTGCAAATGGGAAATTTCAAGAAGAAACATAAAAATGTCAATCAAATAACAAAATAATGACAATGATGAATGCTGTAGAAAGGCACTAAACCAAGCCATGTGACATGCACTATAACCTTTGCAATTTAAGGCTATTACCTACCAGGAAGGAATAAATAATTTCAGTATCTTGGACCAACACATCTGAGCATCAGATACTTACTACAACAATGAACTAACCAGAAAGCCAGGTGCTAAACACCTTGTGTTAGCTCTTCTGGTGAATTTAACAGAAGCTTTAGAGGCTTAGAATCAGTTGAAAGGAACCCATGAGATGTTAACATTATTCTATCTTCTGGAGTGGTAGGTGTATTTCTGTCTCTTAGGATTGATGTTGGCTTAGTAAAGCTAATCAGTGCACTCTGAATTTTTAATCTTTCAGTGCCTTTTAGTATAAACATGACAAATATTGATAAGAAGCTTTGTTTCTTGTTCCATTGAGATCTAATAGAATTTTGAGCAAAAAAGTTTTGGGTTTTTTTTGGTGGTTTTTTTTTTTTTTTGGTTGGATTTTTTTTTTTTTTTCCTAGAGGTAAAACTATTCTCTTTGACCTTTTTCAGATCACCTTATTGTTTGGTTTACTGGATCATGAAGCTAACATTATGGACCGTTCATACACTATGATGTATCATTAAGGGGGAATGGCTTTGATCTGAAAAAGTGTAGATTTAGAGGAGATCTTAGGAAGAAGTTGTTCCCTGTGAAGGTGGTGAGGCGCTGGCACAGGCTGCCCAGAGAAGCTGTGGCTGCCCCATCCCTGACAGTGTTCAAGACCAGGTTGGATGGGTCTTGGAGCAACCTGGTCTAGTGGAAGGTGTCCCTGCCTGTGGCAGGGGGTTGGAACTGGATGAGCTTTAAAATTCCCTTCAAACCGAAATCATTTCATGTTTCTATGATTCTTTGATCTCTCAATATACCATTATGCATTTTCTGACATTTTAAAGTATTCTTTCCAGGATAATGATTCTTCCTGAAGCTCCTGTGTGCATTTCATTGTATGTATACACATTTAACATTTTTACACATATGTTTTTCCTGACAAAAAATCTTTAAGAAACTTTCATATTAGCAAACTTGATCTTACCAGATCTAATTGTATGCAGGATTTCATCTGTCACTGCTTGGAAAGAAAACTGTGGTGGAGGGATATGTGTGTGTGATTTATTCAGGTTATAGTATTAATGCTATTTAGATTATAACTAATGTTTTATCATGCAATTAGAACTATTATTTATGCTGTTGTAAACGAGATTTGCCATATGACTTTTAAAATGAAATCTTTGTCTGCTTGTCAATATGGAAGATGAGTTATCACTTTTCATACACAAGACAGTGGTGACTCTAGATGTAGCGATGTTGTTCCAACATGGGCAGTTTTTATCCAATTTCCTAAAATTGAAAATATGTTTTCCAATGGTTAGGATGTTTTTTCAAATATCCTCTAAGCTACTGAACAGTGTTTCTGCCTGCTATGGATTGAGTAATGCGTTCTACCTCAAACAGGCCTAGATTTCAGTTGCAGATAATTAATCTGCTAAACATTTTTTTTTTCCCTGTGGTATCATTAGAAGTGCACTATTTTCTGCCCTAGGTAGCTTCAGTAATCATGGTTCCGTTGTTGCACTAAAGGTGCAGTACAATTTCTGTGGAATGACAAATGTTGAATTTTAATGATTCCTCCTTTGTTTAGGTTGGGAAGTGCTTTGGGATAGGTATCCTTCAAGACAAAAGCTAGTACAGAAATATAAGCTATTGCTATTATGCTTTGAATTATTCATTTTCTCTCCCCTCCAGTATGATACAGAGGAACATCGTAATATCTATTTTATTTGCAACCTGAAAAGAGAAAGAAACCTTCCCCTCATAAAATAGAATAAAGTAAAGCAAAATATAAAACTCCTTCAAATCTGAGAGAATAAAAAAAATTAGTTTCATGCTAATATATATAGCTTTTATCATGTATTTCTGGAAATTGATATTCATCTGAAGGGAAGAGAACAAGTTACAGAAACAGGATTGAGTCTTTGGTTATTAAATATCTGCTAGGAACAGATTCTGACTGGGTAATGTCTATGAGCCCTGAAAGCAGAGAACTGAGGAGAGAAACTCTACCACCTGCTTAACACCACTAGTCTTCATGAGCTGCTTTCATAATGCACAGTAATTATGGTAGTCAAGATGCAGATCCTTACTTAAACTTCACTGCAGTGTGTGAAAAGCAACAAATTTATACAAAATAAAAGAAGAAATTATTTAAAATTAGGCTGGATAACATTTTCATTCAAGTGATAATCATAGAATCATAGAATAGTTAGGGTTGGAAAGGACCTTAAGATCAGCTAGTTCCAACCCCCCTGCCAGGGGCAGGGACACCTCCCACTAAACCATGCCACCCACGGCTCTGTCCAGCCTGGCCTTGAACACCGCCAGCGATGGAGCATTCACAACTTTCCTGGGCAACCCATTCCAGTGCCTCACCACCCTTACAGGAAAGAATTTCCTCCTTATATCCAATCTAAACTTCCCCTGTTTAAGTTTGAACCAATTACCCCTTGTCGTATCACCAGTCTCTAATGAAGAGTCCCTCCCCAGCTATAAAATCTATGTGTATGGATGCACTGATAATTAACACTTCTAAATCACTCAAAGGGGACCTCGCTTCAAATGTGCACTGGTGCACACGTAAGGTTACATATATGTCAGTTATTAATGGTATGAAAAACAGACTTTGTTTATTTAATTTCTGTCTCAGAAAGAAAATTCAAAAAGCAGAAAATAAAGAACTAGCATTGAGGCAGTGACATCATGAGAACAGAATAACCGAAAAATACCATTGTTTTATATAAATGACCAATAAAATAATTTTTGCCATACCACTGAATTTACGATCTGAATGTGTGGAAATTTGGATGAGTCAAGAAGCAGTGAAGTAAGTGTTGAAGAAAGGTTTGCTGTTCTGAGGTTTTTGGCAACAAAATTGTTACTAGAGAGACCAGCCATATAATTATGTACTTGGTATAATTTATTACAGTTCCCCTTGGACAAACAAACAGTAACTTCTTAAGAGCTTTTTGAAATCTATAATTGCCTCTGCTTTCTAATTTTAGCCACAGAACTAAATTACTGTTGGGTTGGTATTTTTTCTACTCCTAATTACCAAATCTTTACAAAGAGAATTTTAAGAATGTTTCTGTGCATGACAGAGAATGATTTCAGCCACCTGTTACAGTAGTAGCAAGGAGATTATATACTTTGTGTTAGCAGTAGTAAACTGTGATGCCATCTGAAGATAGAAAATAGAATTATATTTTCCCACCCAAATATTTGTAGAAGTTCTACTGAAGACTAAGTCTTTGATGTGCATCTCTGTCCATGAATTACCCAAATCAATGGTTTCTTATCTCTGGCGTTCTTAGAGACAATCTTCAGGCAAAGCCTGTTCAGACAGGCAAAAGAAGTTTGTAGGAAAAAGAAATATGTTTTTTGTTATTATCCAGTCTGCTGAGAAAAGATGTTTGCCTCAGCCATTTTATCCATCAGGCCACATGAGAACTAGTGGTGGCGTAGGAAAGAAGCACAAGCAGAGGTCTGAAGAGCTTCCATTCTACCTTAATTGAGAACTGTAAAAGAGTCATTGTGATTTTTTTAGGTAACTTCTTTGACTGATTCAAGGCCAGTGGGTCTAATTACAGACATCACAGTGGCACAGAGGCTAATCTATACAACATACACCATTACAGCAGCTACCAATTACTCAGCCTTGAATTTTGGCACACAGGAAAATCTAAACCATCTCTCTAGACCTGTTCTTCCATTCTTTGAGTGTTGCAATGTATGTATGTTATATATAAATGTGGTGTAAGCATATGTGTTCCTAATATATAAGCAGCTTTAGAGACTTTCAGTTGTCTAAGGCTTTCTATTCTGAGGAATGTTTCATCAACAGGTGGCTTTCATGGTATTTTGATGGAGAGAGATCCCTGGCCTTTGACTTTGATTACATCTAAGATACAGTTTTAAAAAGATATGTCAATGAATCAGTGCTGACTTACACAGATTTAATGAGAAAAAATGGAATCATAAAGGAAAATAAAAGTAATGGAAACCCATTGGCTAGTTACATCAGTCAACATCTGAACTACAGCCCCATCCTGCCATACAAGTATGTATTTTGTACTTCTTGCAAAGTTATGCTAGAATCAGAACTTTTGTCTCGCTTTCTAAATGGACTTCAGTCACTCCTGTACTAGACTCCACTTAAATCACACTCCCTTAATATTTTTTTTTGAGCAAGCACCTTCACAATATGTATACAATGCAAGACTGCACCAAAGTTACCAGCTCAGCACACACTCCTGGGTCACTGCAATTTTTAGACACTTTCCCAGTTATTAATGTTTTCTTCATCCCTTCTTAAGACTTCAAACATGTCAATTAATATGTTATTTACATATTATATTATTTGTATGCTATTTATGTTTTATGTTATTCATATGTTATAAAGCCAAAGCCTGCTGTTACATTAATAGAGCAACTCAACCAAGAATCCCATAAAAACCGTTTATCCCTTCTCTCTATGCAACTGAGCTCCAACTAGTGTGGTTTGGCCGTCTGAATTCCATGCTGTTCCATGGACACTGCATAAATATCATTCACTTACAGGTGGTGTCCATATTAAAGTTAATTTTATCCTCCACACATCCCCTTTCAGCAAATCATTTAAAGCAACAGCTGGTAGTTGTTCCTGTTTATTTCACTCTATCTTTTTCTATGTGATTTAAATAATCACTTTCCATTTCCTTCATATGCAAGATGTGTCACTGTGGCATATTGAGGCATGGACTCTGGGTGTGATGCAACCACAGGTGTCTATTGAGTGAGCTTACAGGATTTTATAGTACTCTTCCAAGCAGTTAGTAGCAGTTAGCTTCTTTGGTACTTTTCCATCATGAAATAATGTTCCTTCTGCATGCTCACACTATGAGCTTCTCCAGCCAATGACCTTACTGATAACGTGCCCTTTCAGCCAATTGTATTACTGTCCATGTGTCTTTATTTAAGCAGCTATTTTTAACCAGATATATAAACACAATTCTCTGCTACCACTTCATGCTACATTGTTACATCCCGTTCTCCTTGAACATGCATTCTTTGTCCCCTCGACCCACATGTTACTGTGTCTTTAGTACCTTATCAAATAAGTATAATCTGTAGTACCTTATCATAAAGCTAAATACTTTCCCCAGTGCAGAGAAAGTCTAAATTTGCATTTTATTAGATCTAGGAGAGCCTCTAACACCCATGGATAGTTTCTCCAAAATCACACTTAAACCTGAAAGCTGGGAGATTTTGAAAATCACATACTGCATTTTCCATGCTACCTCTGCTGCTATTTCTATTTTACAACTGAAGAAGCAAAAGGAAGGCATTTGAGTTATAGAGAGTTTGTTTCTACTGGGAAGTGTTAAAAAACGAATTTAAAATGTGGCATTCATCTCACTATCCTCTCATTATTAGCAGCTACACTTTGATCACAAAAGAAACACTAGTCAGAGTGGACATCTAAATACAGTCTCAGATATCAGTAGCTAAGCAAATTTATTCCTAAAACTCCCCAGTATTGTCTCTGAAGTGAGTTTTCACGATTCCAGACTTCTGGGTTAAATGCTTAGGTAGTTGTCCTGGGTTCAGCAGTAGCAGTCATTTTTCTCCTTCTTAGTAGCTGGTGCAGCGCTGTGCTTTTGAATTTCAGCCTGGGAACAGCGCTGATAGCGCCGATATTTTTAGTTGCTGCTCAGTAGTGTTTAGTCTGACCAAGGACTTTCTGAGTCTCATGCTCTGCCAGGGAGGAGGGGAAGCCGGGAGGAAGCAGAGACAGGACACCTGACCCAAATGAACCAAAGAGGCATTCCATACTGCAGCACGTCATGCCCAGGGTATAAACTGGGGGCAGTTACCTGGAAGTGTTAGATCACTACTCAGGTGAGGCTGGGTATCGGTCGGCGGGTGGTGAGCGCTTGTTTTCTCTTCCCTGGTTATTTCCCTTATCATTATTATTATTGGTGGTAGCAGTAGTGGTTTTGTGCTACACCTTCGTTACTGGGCTGTTCTTATCTCAACCTGTGGGAGTTACATTCTTTCAATTCTCCTCCTCTTCCCCCTGGGAGCAGGGGGGAGGAAGAGGGGAAGTGAGCTAATGGCTGTGCGGTACTGAGTTACGAGCTGGGCTTAAACCACTACAGTTCTTTTTGGTGCCCAACATGGGGCCAAAGAGCATGGCATTGAGTGGGTATATCACTTCCCCTAGCAAGTACCAGCCTCTGGGAAAATCGTATGGTACAATGGGCTGCTTAAAACTACACTGAGAGCAATGAGTGGTGGGACTTTCAGACATCGGGATACACATTTATCGAAAGTTACCTGGTTGTTCAACACCAGAGAGTCTGCTAACAGGATTGGCCCAGCCTTATCAGAACTTTTACGTACTGTAGAAGAGGATGAAGTTCCTGTGGTGCACATAAATAATTTGCTGGGGAAGACAGTCTGGGTTATTCCTGCCTCAGGTAAGCACAAACCCATGCATGGGATTGTTTTTGTTCAGGGGCCTGGGTATACTTGGTGGATAATGTGGGAAGATGGGGAAGTCTGATGTATACCTCATGGGGATTTGATTTTAGGAGAAAACAGCCGATGAACCAACTGGCCATGACTTCCCTCCAACCATCACCCCAACAGAGAATGAACTTTGATGAAACCAGATGAGTTCTGTGGTAAAGGAACGATCAGCATCAGCAGGCAACGATCCAACACTGCCCACAGCTTCTCCTGCTCTGAAAGACTGTGACAAGAAATAGAGCCCGACTTCATGGGCAGGATGGACTCAGCAGCTTTATAGGAATTGGTCCATGCACTAAGGAATGATCTCTCTCTCTCTCTCTCTGTGTGGATGTATATATATGTGTATATATATAAGGAAAGAGTGGTGCTATATTGAAAATGTGGGATTTGAGCATGATGTGTATGGTATGGAATAAGGGAGGGATACTGTCATGGGTTCAGCAGTAGCAGTCAGTTTTTTTCTCCTTCTTAGTAGCTGATGCAGTGCTGTGTTTCTGACTTTTAACCTGGGAACAGCACTGGTAACACCAATGTTTTTAGTGGCTGCTCAGTCATGTTTAGTCTGACCAAGGACTTTCTGAGTCTCAGGCTCTACCAGGGAGAAGGGGAAGCCAGGAGGAAGCAGGGACAGGACACCTGACCCAAATGAACCAAAGAGGCATTCCATACCGCAGCACGTCATGCCCAGTATATAAACTGGAGGCAGTTACCCGTAAGTGTTAGATCACTGCTCGAGTCAAGCTGGGTATTGGTCGGCTGGTGGTGAGCAGTTGTATTTTCTTCCCTTGTCACTTCCCTTATCATTATTATTATTGGTGGTAGCAGTAGTGTTTTTGTGTTATACCTTCATTACTGGGCTGTTCTTATCTCAACCCGTGGAAGTTACATTCTTTCAATTCACTTCCCAGACCTCTGGGGCAGGGGGGAGGGCAAGGGGGGTGAGCTAATGGCTGTGTGGTACTGAGTTACGAGCTGGGCTTAAACCACAACAGTAGTGCAAATTGGTTTAATATCATTGACTCTAATGGAGTCAAACAGAATCAGGTGAGCTGAGTATTTGAATGCCACAGTTTACGGTACCTGATTTTTTTGTACTAAAATTGGCCTTTTTATATTCAAACTTTATTCCCAAATAAAGATGTCATATCTAGCAGGAAATCTTAATTGTTGTGCTGGAGATTGTGACTCTTTCTCAGGTGTCTCCTGTCATTCTGGGCTTGGCTGATGCCTTGTTAAACAGCGCATGAAACTGGGTGGACAAGTGAACACTATGAGCACAGGAGAGAATTTTCATTTGTCAGATCATCACAGCTTGCTTGCTTTGTAACATAATGAACTCCACACCTCCTAGACTAGCTTCCCCAGAGATCTGCACATCCCAAATCCTTTAAGTATCTCAAATATAAACGATGAAAAATAAGCAATTTACTCTTAGAAATGATGGGCCCAGATGAGCTACTCCCAAGGATTTGTATCTCCATCTGCTAGCTGAAAAATTAAACTGTTGATCTAATAATATCAGTACATGGGTGTATAGCTTGTCTCTCTGCAAGACTGTCATGTTAATATTGTATCAAGGAAGGTCTTCAAGGATTTTTCAGGTTTTTGATTGTCTAAAGGCAATCATGAAGATGTTATTTCAGGTTTTTATGATTGTCTAGAGACAGACATAAAGGTGTTATTATTTAAAATCTCTTTTTAAAACCTAGCATCTCATTCCTTCTCCCTCAAACAAAAAAAATTAATAAAAATTATTGATGATTAAGAAGGTTTGACTTGTGACATTTGAATGCTCACTTTTGACACTTCTTTTAATCCCAGATTAAAAGTTATTCTTTCATGCTATATAATGATGGGACTTTTAGGCCACATTCAGAGTTTATAGGGTAAATATTTCTAAAAGGCTTCTTGGCCAAAATGTATTTGCAATATTTTAATCTTCCAGTGTACTTTGATTCATTCTTGTGACACTTTATTGTTGGCAGAATTCATCAGCTAAAACTCAGAGCAAGGAGGAAGGAATCAGCTTTTAGAAAAACAGCTTGCAAAGGCAAGTCTTAGGTCTATTTCCACAGAAACAATTCATTTTTGCTAATGCAATGCATATCCTAGAAACCAAGCTATAAATCCTGTAGAGCATGAAATTGCTAATGAAATCTATTTGTTGTGATTTCCAATGCAAAACCAGAGTATTTTTAATAGGAGAAAATAGGAGCAATTTGGATTTTTTGTTTTGGATAGGTTCTAAGAATTGCATCAGGTTTTGTTTTAGAATTCACAGTAAGAATTTCAGTTTTGACAGCTCAGGCTTGGCCTAAGAAGTGTTTTTGATGTGATTATCTGTCATTCACAAGGAGCAAGCCTCTACTGATTTCTTCAGCAGATGTCAGCCGTACAAATCACAGCTGGGTAGACAACTTGCTCTTGATAGAAAGATAGAAAAAGGAAAAGAGAAAATGAAAATACATTTCTGATTTTCCGATGAGCAGCACTCTCATATAAAGCTGTAACTCTTAAATTGTAATTCCTGTGAAGCACCTTTTTCTGTCCTCAGCCACCACCACCAGGGCTTGTAGTGTAGGTGTTATGTACTGCCCATAATCCAGACACATGTGCTCATTTTCAGGTACCGACCAATGATTTATAGAAGGCAATGGATCAGAATGCACTGTTCTCGTTTTACCTTGTTAAAAATTATGGAACCTAACAGACTGGCTTCATAATCCACTTACTGGAGCTACCTCATCTCATTTTTTAGAAGATGTGTGTATGTTCTGCTGGATAATTGCTTGTTAATATGTATTGAAAATGGATGGAGCTCAGCTCTTCCTGCAAAGGAAGTACTAGCCTCTGCTCCTGTAGATTAAGGAGTGCATCAGCTTTCAGTAACAATGAACTGCAAAACTTTTCTTAATTTTTCTGGAACGTAATGATATATCAGCTAATAATGACAGTATTTAAGCTCTCTTTTTGCACACAGAAGAAAAGTTTTTACTCAAACTAGTAATTATTGTTAACATTAAAGATCTGAACTAGCTATAAAGGATGAGTTTGAGGTAGCAAACCCTAAAGAATGAAAAGACTGCATCTTCAACAGAAGCAGGGAGACAGACATTTCTTTCCTTATGAAGCTATTCATAATTCAAAAATTTGTTTCTTGAAACTGTTTCAGAAGAATGAACTATAGCATAATAGCTGGATATTACTTTTATCTGCAGCAAAAGCTTCCTAGAAAAACTGTACATCTCGCAGTCACCTGAGACAAGGCTATTTTAAATATATTTTCAGAATAATATTAATTTGTGAAAAGGTATCTGTGGTTTATTGCTCATGTTCTTTTTTTTTTATTTTTCATTTTTTATTCCTTTGCCTCTCCTTTCAGAAGTTTTATTTATTTGAATACAGATCAAAAAGGGTATTTTGTGAGTTAATTGCCAGTCTGTTAATTGCAACTATGAACTGCAAAAGCCCGGTAAACTGAACAATATTTATCTAGTGTAGAAATAGAGTTAATTTATGAACAGAGAGTAAAGAATAAAATCCATCGCATAATTTCTAGAGTGAGTACACTCCACAAGTTATGGTTATCAAGTTAATACTACCGTACTTCTGGAAATACATATAATTTTAAGTAACTCTCTATATAAATATTTATAGATATAACTGGAATTAACTTTTTAACTGTACTTCATTTTCTCTGAATAACTTGCACCTTCTCTGATCCAAGCTTTTCAGCAAATCATTGAACATAGAGTCAGCTTCAGAAAGAAATTGCAAATTGAGCATTCATGCATGGTTTTTTCTTCTTGGCTATAAATGAATGCTTTTAAAACCCTCTTGATCCTTCAGGAATGAACTGCAAAAATAAAAATTGCTCTTCAGTACGGAACTGAAACTGTTAATTTGGTAGCTTTCAACATACAAAGCAACAAATCTGATAAAGTGGAGAGCTGGGAAAGATGTTAAATAGGGATAAACATACCAATATACTCAAAAGACCTACAGTCCTATCAGAATTAATAAAGATTCTAGAGAAAAATACTGGTGTTGAAGACGCAAACACAGGGTAATGTATGTTATATTTAGTAATAACTGTGACAGTTTTTATGTTTGCAAGAAATAAGATACACGCTTCCTTTTAGTGACTTCTGTTGAACAAAGTAATTTACTCATTCAGACCCATACCACAGTACCTCTAACCAAAATCTCTATTTAGAAGGAGGAATATATAATTTCTGTTATTTTTTCTTATTTTATCAGTATTAACATTTCCTCTGATAAGATGCTCATAAACTTCACTTTTGTAAACTAGTCTTAGCACTTTGTAAGATAACTACAGTCGTATTATGTAAACAATCCCTACAACAATATAAAAACAAAACAAAACATTTCATGTGAAGTACATAAAGGTACTTCATGACTTCAGTGCCAGTATCCCAAAGACCAGAGTTTATTTCATATCAGAGATGAAATAGATTTCTATCTTCTATGCTGAGAATGGTTCAATATTGTTAAAAGTATCAAAACAGAGAACTGTGGTAAAAGAAGAAATGTGATTCTATATACTGCCTTTCAACACAGCTCATGATCTTAGGTCTGATTCAAAGCTGCTGAGATCAGCAGCGGCTGGTCCATTGACCTTAAGCTCCATGAGAACAGCCAGGGCACCATGCAGGTACTTTGTTGTTTCTTTCTTAATTGTTTGTTTTCTTGCAGTTTGCCACTTCTGGTACTCTTTATGGGAACAAGGACAGATTTCATGCCTTATTTTCTTGCTGTCTTGGAGTTCAGTAGTTCATGAAGCCCAGCTGTCCCATTCTTGACCACCCCAAAGGGTTGTATCTATCACTCACTGAAGTTAGGGTTGATTTTCCCATCACTGTTCCTTATTCACCAACAGAAAAAACCCAAACCCCTCTCTGTAACTTTGTATGTGGCACATACAATAACCGTAAAGCAGAGACCGTACCTCTGAAATGATAGCTGGATGGCCAGGGAAATTATACTCTTTAAGGATCTTTGACAGATTGATATCTAGAAGTCCTGAATTCTCACAGCTTGAGGGCATACAGCCGTCTCCTTGCAGTACTTCATAGAGACAGATCATTTGACTCCCTCTTAAGTAAAACAAAGCTGCTAAAACATATCCTTTTCTGTTTGCAAACAATATAAAGATATTTATTATTTTCCAAAAGGATTTTGCAAAAGCATGTCATTTACAATCAACTTGCGTGTGAATGTTATGTAAAATATGAACAGTGCCACTGGACACAGGATTCACATAATTCACTGGTACAATCTTTGTGAGTCAAGTTGCATATGAAAATGTTCACATTAATACTGATTTCAAAATGACATTTCTGAAAATATCCTTTAACGTCTTTTTTGCTTTTGCTAGTTGCATTCACCATAGCAGTCTCACCAACTGTCAGATTTGAAGAAAGTAGCACTAAAAGGAAATGAATGGCAAATAAAGGAGCAAAAATAAAGACAAAGATCACAGAAAATTATTTGCAGCATTTTCCAGCATTGGTTTTCAACAATAAATCGAAACCTGCCAAGCTCACCCTGAATTTCTTATTGATTTATTGGACTTTTGCTGCTTTCTTTTTTTTCACTAACAGACTGTTTAATTTCTGATCAGTATGGTGATTTGATTGAAAGACCCAAAGCTCTTTTTCATTTAAACTGAAGCTGATATTAAGCATATGTACCAGGCAAAAAAACAGCCTGTTTCTGGGTAATTGGAGTGATGTTGTATAAAATTATAAACCACAGTCAGAGTGACGCACCAGTTAATGTGAAACAATAACCTCAGCTTCTGCCCACTGTTATGAATCCTGCTGTTGTGAAATGTTGGATTTATTTTTTAAATATCAAAAGTGAAAGAATAAAAGCCAGGATTGACATGCATAGATCTGAGCTTAACTGTATCTCTTATAAACTTAGTTGCCAAGAAATCCCTAACACACCATTTACCTCCATTTTCCTTAACATATAATTTGCAGCATCTTATTTGCTGTAATTCACAGCAGTTTTGTAGACTGACAGATGAGCCATCTCTCCAGTTGAGGGGGGATGAACAGTTGATGGTTGGAACTACAACTAAAAATAAACCATTTTTTCTCATCAAATCCCCCTAATTTACAAAGCTGTCAGGGGGAAAAAAATCTCTAATTTTATATGGAAAATAATGTTATGTTCTCATAAAAGAAAATATTTTTTCTCTGCTTGTGGTGATATTACAACATACAAGTGTAAGAGTGAGGTATTTTTTTTGTTTATTTTCCAATGGAAAACAGATCCAGAAGCTTTGCATGATTTTTTCATTAATTTTAGTAATATTTTTTTATACTGTCAGACCACTTATGTGTCACCCTAATAAACAGACTTTTTCTACCTAAAAATATAATAAAATAATTATTATTTTAACTATTCGTTATTTGAAAAAGGTATCCAACCGAGAGACCATAAGAGTGAGAATGAAGTACGATTTCTTGAGCATTGTTGAAGTGACTCCTTGTAGAGACAGTCATGGCAGAGTGCAGGCGTATTCTATTTCCAAATTCACTTGGATCAGCTAATTTACCTTACAAGATATGATCAAACAGCTGATGGAATATTGATTAAGAAAAGCTTTCAATGAGGTTCAGTTTGTATTCACAAAATTAATTTCTTCCTGACTTTCAATTCTAATGACTTTCACCTTAAATATTTGAGTATTTAGCATCATCTAAAAGGTGAAGATTCAGATGAATACAGAGATTCCAACAGTACTTTTTACCATATTTTTTTTTTCTGCTTACATAAACACAGAGTAGGGAGGAAAGATCTACAGAAACTATTTCATTACTGTATCAGATCAACTTTAAATCATATAGTAGTTTCAGGTGCAGCATATAGCTGTGATGGACTTAGTAAAATGCTGTTGCTATTGCCTTGTACAGATAGCTACCATTCTGAATGCTACCATTTCACACTATATTTGACCACTGATATAAGCTAGCAGAGCTTATCGAGAGGGCTTTAAACTAGTTTTCAAGGGGAAAAAGGATAACATTAGGCTCACCAGACATGAGCCAAGAAGTACCAAGCTGATGTTGGAGTCCAGATCCATAGGGCAACTTAAATGTATTTATGCCAATGCCCACAGCATGGTCAGCAGAGAGGAGCAGCTGGAAGCCATTGTGAAGTAGGGAAATTGTGACATAATCACCATCACAGAAATGTGGTGGAGTGATTCACATGATTGTAGTGCTGCAGATGATGTGCAGCACTCCAATCATGTGTGGATGGCTTCAGGCTCTTCAAAAGGCATAAGCAAGGAAAAAGAGGTGGTGGGGTCATGTTGTGTGTCAAGGGGTGTATTGACTGCCTTGAACTCAGTGTTGTGAGTGAGTGAGAAGGTTGAATGTTTGTGGGTGAAAATCAGGAGGGAGGCCAACTGAGCTGACACCCTGGATATTTCCAGAAAACAGGAGTCTGTTATGGACCACCCAGCCAGGATGAAGCTACAGGTGAAGTGTTCTTCAAAGAGCTGGGAAAAGCTTCATGATTGCTTGAACTTGTTCTACTGCAGAACTTCAGCCTACCATGTGTCTGCTGGAAGTACAATATAGCAGAGAAGAAACAATACATAGCAGAGAAGAAACAATACATAGCAGAGAAGAAACAATACATTGCAGAGAAGAAACAATACAGTTTTTTGGAGGATGTGGAAAATAACTTCCTAACTCAGCTGGTTAGTGAGCCAGCTGGGGGAGATGCCTAGCTAGATTTGCTGTTCCCAAACAGAGGAGGACTGGAGGGTGATATGATGGTTGGAGGCTGTCCAAGGAAAGGCAATTATGAAATGATTGAATTTTGAATCCTTGGAGAAATAAAGAAGAAGGTCAGCAAAACCTCTACCTTAGACTCCCTGAGGGCTGACTTTGGCCTGTTTAGGATGCTGGTTGTCAGAATTCCTTGGGAAACATTACCGAAGGACAAAAGGGTCCAGGAAGGCTGGACACTTCAAGAATGAAATCCTCAAGGTGCAGGAGCAGATGGTCCCTATGTGCCAAAAAACAACCTGGACAGGAAGAGATTAGCCCAGGGGTCGGCAGAATATATCTGATGAGAAATGGCTGAGGGAACTGGCATTTATTCTAGAGAAGAAAAGGCTCAGGGGGTACCTTATTGCTTTCTACAACTACCTGAAAGGGGGATGGAACCAAGAGGTGGCTGGTCTCTTCCCCCAAGCAACAAGTGATAGGACAAGAGGTAACAACCTGAAGCTGGGGGGGGGGAGTTAGAGTGGATATTAGGGCCAACTTCTTCACAGAGAAGGTGATCAGGTATTGGAATAGGCTGCTCAGTGAAGTGGTGGAATCACTGCCCCTGGAAGTGTTCAGAAACTGTGTAGCTGAGGACTTCAGTAATATGGTTTAGTGGTGGTCTTGGCAGTCCTGTGTTAATGGTTGGACTTGATGACCTTAAAGGTCTTTTTCAACCCAGTTGATTCAATGATTCTATGATTTGCAACGCCCTCAACAGTCAGAAGGTTTTTTCTTTTGTGTGTCTTACCCCTAAGGAACTTTAAAAGCTTCTCCGTAAGAGGCGTAGCTCTTTATATATCAGTTTACTAGATTGTGCTTTCAAAAACTCTGAAGAAAAGCCTGGAGGCTTTTTTTTTTTTTTTTTTTTTTTTTGCTGATCGCCAAGCATTACATTTCTGTTCCCATCTCAGATAAACACATCATAGTATACAATGCTGGGGTAACACCACAGCTACACTGGGGTTTCAGCTGAGTGCTTGGTGTGGGTGTAGATGACCTTGATGTGAAGGATTTTTGAGCTAGACTAGTTGCTGGGAGAGCTTTGAGATAGCAGAGGAATGTTGCTGGGAAATCTTTGAGATTGTAATGTTGCAGGGCAAAGTTGGCAAGATAAGAAGGAAGAAAGAAGGGAGGAACCAGTATCCAATGAGGGGACGACAGCGAGAAGCAGGCATCCAATCAAGGCAACCAGTGAGCAAGATATCAACCAATGAAGAAGTGAAAATACCCACGTGGACAGTGATAGCTAGACAATTGTATTAGCTGCTTATGCACATGGGCATTTTTTATAATCTATATTAACCCTGGGTTTTTGAGAAATAAATGATTTCGTTTTGTAAACAGAAATGGGGTCCGTGCTGTACGTCTCCACAGCTTGGGATCTAAGGTGACCATTGCAATTATTTGGTTTGATCTCTTATTCAACTTCATCCATGGAATTTCCTGCAGTGATATTTGTATGAATACAAAATTGTGTTTTAATCCTGACTTTTTTTTTTTTTTCTGTCTTAACACTTCTGAAGCAAAATTTGAGTGGAAAAGTAGAAAAAGTTTCATTGGCATGTGGATAGATGGTACCTAATGAAAAGAGAATGAAGATAATTAACAGGTAGTACATATGCAAGAAAACGTCTGAATTCACAGCAAAATGTTAGCAGCTGATTCTTATCTCTTACAATTTTTACAGTACTGTAACTTCATTTTGCTTGGAATAAAAGAACTGATTTATAGGCGCACGATCAGCCTGGGTAGCTGCTATGAAATGCTTCCTGTGATAAGATGGAGCGTGAAAGTGTGACAAAACCCCTGAGCAATGAGGGATGTTACACAGAGTGATGGCAGAGAGGCTTGCTCCGAAGGATTGTATTAGTCAGAAATGCTTTCAGTGAATAATTTCTTCCTTAATGTGCTATCATTACTTTGTATTTTAAGAAACTGGACAGTTTAATTGAGTATCTATTAATGAGAGCAGATTTCTTCATGCTCATCCAGGTTTAATTCTCGATTCTGTCAACTGAGAATGCTGCCACAGCATCACCAATTTCAAAGTTTCTGTTCAAATAAAAAGAAAAAAACACTGCTGCTCAAAATAATATATTAAACTTTGAATTTAGCACCCCAAACACGAACCTTGTTTCACTGTACATGGTATTCTAATTCAGTTTGCTTTAAATTAAGAAAAAAAAAATAAAGTTAGCCTAGTTAACATTTTTATTATTTAATTTGGGACAGAAATTGTTATTCACAATGCCACTCTGGAAATAAATTGTTGCTATTATGGTCATAAAATCAGTTTATATTACTTTGAGGAACATTGTTCAGTATGCTTTTTGGGGATTGGAGCTAGATAATCTAAAGATCCTTTCTAACCCTAACCGTTCTATGATTCTATGCTTAAAGGCATCAAGATATTTTTGTCCTCATCGAGCTTAAATATGTTTCTAACTGTAAGTACCAAAGTAATCAATTGAAATCACAGGAATGATGTTCACATACATAGAACAGTTGTTACTTCAGTTAGTAAAACAGTCTAGAATCCATTTTTAATTTCAGGGATTTTTATTTGCTAAACATAAATGTTTACAAAGTGATCTATTTAAATTGTTCTGGATTTGCTTTTTATCTGGAGTGATGCATACCACATGATGTTTGCACATTAATTCAATTACCTGCAATGTTAAAACAGCTGAAGAATGATAGCTCTGTTTAAATTAAAAAAATTATAGAATCATGTAATGGTTTTGGTTGGAAGGGACCTTAAAGATCATATAGTTCTAACCCCACTAACTTGGGAAGGAACATCTTCCACTAGATCAGGTTGCTCTAAGCCCCTTCCAACCTGGCTTTGAACACTAGCAGGGATGGGGCATATCAATTTTAAAGACAGAATTCTGGCTCCACAGAAATAAATTCTTTAATAATTTAATTTTATTTTCATAGAATCATAGAATCGTAGAATAGTTAGGATTTGAAAGGGACCTTAAGATCATCTAGTTCCAACCCCCCTGCCAAGGGCAGAGACGCCTCCCACTAAACCATGTCACCCAAGGCTCTATCCAACCCGGCCCTGAACACCGCCAGGGATAGAGCATTCACAACTCCCTGGGCAACCCATTCCAGTGCCTCACCACCCTTACAGTAAAGAACTTTCTCCTCATATCCAATCTAAACTTCTCTTGTTTAAGTTTGAACCCATTGCCCCTTTTCCTATCACTACAGTCCCTCATGAAGAGTCCCTCCCCTGCATCCCTATAGGCCTCCTTCAGATACTGGAAGGCTGCTAAGAAGTCTCCACACAGCCCTTCTTCAGGCTGAACAACCACAATTTTCTCAGCCGATCTTCATACGGCAGCTGCTCCAGACCCCTGATCGTCTCCATGGCTTTCCTCTAGACATGTTCCAGAAGTTCCATTTTATTTTATTTTATTTTATTCTATTTTATTTTATTTTATTTTATTTTATTTTATTTTATTTTATTTTATTTTATTTATTTTATTTTATTTTATTATTTTATCTCTGTATTTTGCCTTTTAGCTGTATTTGTAGTTCAGTTGCAGAGCTATGCAGAAAAAGGGTGTTTCCAGGCCTCTCTACCTCCCTGACTTCTCTTTGCCTGCCTGCTTTCCTCTCACGCTTTGTGAAATCAGGACATATTATAATGATACCAAATCAATTTATAGAGATGCTGTTACCTATGGGGGATAAAGTGGATCCCACATTATTCTAAGTACCTTGGCGTCTAGATCCATGTTTGTTTCTGGTAAGGACTGTAAATCTGGTTTTGAGTGCAGTTTAAAGGCATTCTGCATCAGGCTGGTCAGATATACCCATAATCAACTTCATCAACCCTGCAAAGACTGAGCAGAACAACCCAGGAGGAAGAGCCACAGATTGGAATGGAATCAGTATTTCACACTCTCTCATTTCTCTACCCGAGCTCTTTATGGACATGTTGAAAGGAAAACCAAACATAGCTAGGTCTGCCAACAAGCATGTTTTTAATTTTTACTTTCAGCTGTACTGCATTCATAGAATCATAGAATCATAGAATAGTTAGGGTTGGAAAGGACTTGAAGATCAGCTAGTTCCAGCCCCCCTGCCATGGCCAGGGACACCTCCCACTAAACCATGACACCCAAGCCTTGGAAACTGTCAGCGATGGAGCATTCACAACTTCCCTGGGAAACCCATTCCAGTGCCTCACCACCCTTACAGGAAAGAATTTCTTCCTCATACCCAATCTAAACTTCCCCTGTTAAAGTTTGAACCTGTTACCCCTTGTCCTCTCACTACAGTTCCTCATGAAGAGTCCCTCTCCAGCATCCCTATAGGCCCCATTCAGATACTGGAATGCTGCTAAGAAGTCTCCATGCTGCCTTCTCTTCTCCAGGCTGAACAGCCCCAACTCTCTCAGCCTATCTTCATACGGGAGGTGCTCCAGTCCCCTCATCATTCTTGTGGCCCTCCTTTGGGCTTGTTCCAACAGTTCCATGTCCTTTTTATGTTGAGGACACCAGATGTCGTGGGTTAAGTCCAGTCAGCCACGCAGTTTCGCTCTCTCACTCACTCCCCTCTCTTTCTTCCCCCCACTCCCGGGTGGATGGGAAGGAGAATCAAAAGAACACAACTCCCACAGGTTGAGATAAGAACAGTTTAGCAACTAAAGTATAACACAAGACCACTACTGCTACTACCAATAATAATAATGACAAGGCAAATGCAAGGAAAGAAAACGAATCGCTCACCACCCTATACTAAGCCCGACCACGCAGTGCACCCCCACCCTTCCGGGTCTCTGCTCTCTGCTCTTCCATCCTAGGCGTGATGTGCTGTGGTATGGAATACTTCTTTGGTCAGTTTGGGTCAGGTGCCCTGTCTCTGCTCCCTCCTGGCTTCCCCTCCTCCCTGGCAGAGCATGAGACTCAGAAAGTCATTGGTCAGACCAAAACATCACTCAGCAGTAACTGAAACACTGGTGTTATTAGTGCTGTTCCCAGGCCAAAAGTCAGAAACACAGTACTGCACCAGCTACCACGGAGGAGAAAAATGACTGCAACTGCTGAACCCATGACACCAGAACTGGACACAGTACTCCAAGTGAGGTCTCACAAGAGCAGAGTAGAGGGACAGGATCACCTCCCTCAACCTGCTGGTCATGCAGCCCAAGATACGGTTGGCTTTCTGGGCTGCAAGCTCACATTGCGAGCTCATGTTCATTTTCTCATTGACCAGCACCCCCAAGTCCTTCTCCGCCCAGCCTGCAGCTCTGCCTGGGATTGCTCCAACCCAGGTGGAGGACCTTACACTTGGCATGGTTAAACTTCATCAGGTTGGCATCAGCCCACCTCACACGCGTGTCAAAGTCCCTCTGGATGGCATTCCTTCCCTCCAACATATCAACCGAACCACACAGCTTGGTGTCATCGGCAAACTTGCTGAGGGCGCACTCAATCCCACTGCCTATGTTACCGACAAAGATGTTGAACAAGACCGGTCCCAACACCAATCCCTGAGTGACACCACTTGTTACTGGTCTCCAGCTGGACATTGAGCCATTGACCACAACACTTTGCGTATGGCCATCCAGCCAGTTCTTTATCCACGGAGTGGTCCACCTATCAAATTGATGTCTCTCCAAATCAGAGACAAGGATGTTGTGTGTGACAGTGTCAAACGATTTCACAAGTTCAGGTAGAGGACATCAACTGCTCTATCCCTGTCCATCAGTTCTGCAGCTCCATCATAGAAGGCCACGAGATTGGTCAGGCAGGATTTGTGTGCAGTTTTGGGGTCCTCAACATAAAAAGGGCATGGATCTGTTGGAACAAGCCCAAAGGAGGGCCACGAGGGTGATCAGGGAACCGGAGCACCTCCCATATGAAGACAGGCTGAGAAAGTTGGGGCTGTTCAGCCTGGAGAGGAGAAGGCAGCATGGAGACTTCTTAGCAGCATTCCAATATCTGAAGGGGGCCTATAGGGATGCTGGGGAGGGCCTCTTCATGAGGAACTGTAGTGATAGGACAAGGGGTAACAGGTTCAAACTTTAACAGGGGAAGTTTAGATTGGATATGAGGAAGAAATTCTTTCCTGTAAGGGTGGTGAGGCACTGGAATGGGTTGCCCAGGGAAGCTGTGAATGCTCCATCGCTGGCGGTGTTCAAGGCTGGATTGGACATAGCCTTGGGTGTCATGGTTTAGTGGGAGATGTCCCTTGACATGGTGGGAGGGTTGGAACTAGCTGATCTTAAGGTCCTTTCCAACCCTAACTATTCTATGATTCTATGATTTCCCCTTAATGAAGCCATGCTGGCTGTCACCAACCTCCTTGTTGTTTTTCATGTGCTTCAGCATGCCTTCCAGGAGAATCCGCTCCAAGATTTTGCCAGGCACAGAGGTGAGGCTGACTGGTCTGTTTTTCCCCAGCTCATCCATTTTCCCCTTTTTGAAAATCGGGGTTTTATTTCCCATTCTCAGTTTTCATGCTATAAAATTACCACTCTGATCTGAAACAATACCTTGACTTTATTTCATATATTTATTTTTAAGAAAAAATAGGAAATACTATCTTAGGTTCATCAGGGCACCCCATGCGTATAGGTATATACCTCCTATGCTTAGTATATACTAAGTGCTATGTATATATGAATAGGGCTGTCTGTTTTAGAACACCAGCTAGCTGTAGTATGGCTGTGAATCAATTTGAGCCATTTGGCTTCAGCAACAGAAATTGCCTCATTGTTCTCTTTTTTAGCAGTACAGGTGAAACCTCAGAAAATTTAAATATACCCCCTCCTGTGGTTATTTCCAGAACTAGAAACAGCTAGTCAACGATAAGTAAGCTGATTCTTGAAATCAGTGAGAAGATTCCCATTACAGTTTGCAGACCCTAACAAAGACCCAGATGACCTGTTTATCTGTGAAATTGCTGCTGTCACTAGATGGATGAATTCCTGTATATGAACAAAGGTAATAACAGTGATGAGTTTCATTTAGGATTGATAAAAAGTGTCTACCTTGCTCAAGGAGCTTCTATGGAAAACCCTGTCTGAAAATACAGGAATGTAGCCTCCAGATTTCTTTGTACTGAATGAAAACATATACATAACCTTTAGCAATTTTTAATTAATTAGAATGTTTATAATTTTTAAAGTTAACATTCTTCATTATATTTCCTTATTAATCTTACATCTGCTGAAACTCTGAAAAGGATAATAAGTAAACAATCTCATTTGTTAAAAGGTTTAATGGACAAATGATCATACCATGATACTTGCAACTTACTGCAAGTAATCATTGCCATGCGTTCAGCAGTTGCAGTCATTTTTCTCCTTCTTGGTAGCTGGTGCAGTGCTGTGTTTTTGACTTTTAGAATGGAAACAATGATGATAACACCAATGTTTTCAGTTACTGCTTAGAATGTTTGGTCTGACCAAGGACTTTCTGAGTCTCATGCTCTGCCAGGGAGGAGGGGAAGCCGGGAGGAAGCAGAAACAGGACACCAGACCCAAACTAACCAAAGAAGTATTCCATGCCACAGCATGTCATGCCCAGGATGTAAAAACTGGGGGCAGGAACACAGAAGAGTGAGTTCACGGCTCGGTCGTCATGTGGTGAGCAGTTGTACTCTCTTCCCTTGTATTTGCCTTGTCATTATTATTATTGGTGGTAGCAGTAGTGATTTGTGCTATACCTTAGTTACGGGATTGTTCTTATTTCCACCAGTGGGAGTTACATTCTTTCGATTCTTCTCCCCATCCCCCCCCTTGGAGTGGGGGGGAAGAAAGAGTGAGTGAGTGAGTAAACTGCTTGAGTTGCGGCTTAAACCACAACAACCATGTAGTAAAATGGAATTATTGTAGAGAGATTTACAAAATTTGGTGGTGCCAATGGATATGTCACTGGGAGATTCTGTGGTGTAACATAACGTTTTTCAGAAAGCATTTGCAGCAACCTCTACTTTGGATTTTCTCTTCTTTCTCCGCACTTGCAAATACTTGTAAAGCCAGGTTGTATTTACCTGCTGTTGTCACAATTTGATACTGGCCCAGTTGGAAGTAAGACCAACAGTGCAAAAAAGGGACCTTTATTTGCAAAGTGTTTGTCATCAGAGTGGGAGGTAAAAATTCCTTGTTAGCTCTCTGAAATTGATCTTGTATTTGTAAGAAATAAGCAGACAGAAGAGTTGCACAAAATGCACAGCCTCATCACACTAAAACCTCACAGTTATCTTTTGTCTTCAAGTCACAATGTCTTAGTGAGAAGGCTTTATGGCAAGATGTCATGGTTTAAGCCCAGCTGGTAACTCAGAACCATGCAGCCACTCGATCACTCTGCCACTTCTTCCCTTTCCCCCTTTCCCGTAGGGATGGGGAGGAGAATTGAAATAATGTAAATACCACAGGTTAAGATAAGAACAGTCCAGTAACTAGGATATAATCCAAACCCACCAGTATTACCACTAATAATAATAATGTTAAGGGAAATAACAAAGGGAGAGAATAGAATTGCTCACCACCCGCCGACCAATACCCAGCCCTACCGGAGCAGCTATCTGGGAGTTCCAGGTAACTTCTCCTAGTTTATATAGTGGGCATGACATGCTGTGGTGTGGAATACCCCTTTGGCTAGTTTGGGTCTGATGTCCTGTCTCTGATTCCTCCCAGCTTCCTGTGCCCCTCCTCTACTGGCAGAGAATGAAACTGAAAAGTCCTTGATAGGGGTAAGCATTACTTAACAATAACTGAAAACATCAGTGTGTTATCAGCATTGTTCTCAGACTAAAGTGGAAAACACAGCAGTGCTCCAGCTACTAGGAAGGAGAAAAATAACTGTTGCAGCTGAAACCAGTACATAAGGTTACAGTGAGAAACTCTGAAGCCATTATGGGGGCATAGCCAGCGCTATGACCCCCTGAAAAGGGAATGTAAAGCATCTCTCAGGCACTGATGGCATATGGGGTATGGGGATAGCTTTTCAGCATGAATAGAAAAATTACTTTTACAAGATTTTGCAGAAAGGAAAAGAAAACAGATCTGGGTATGGCTTTGATAGGGTAGAAGCAGATTTTTTCCTCTCTCCTAAAAGCTTTCTCTAAGTCCAATGCCAGCTTTGGGACAAATCTGCCAGCCCTGGCTGCAGTTAGCCATTCAGGGCCCAATTTTGTGTTGATAAAAAAAAACAAAAACAAAAACAAAAACAAAAACATGACTTTTTCGACCTCAGTGTTATCTTTCTGAATGCAAGTTAAAGAGTGATGTCTCACCCCTCTGAAGGAGCAGGTTTCTCCCACAAGTCCCTGCACAGGGCACAATTGTACATAGAAAGATAAGGCAAACTTTCTGGGAAAGCCTTGAGATTTAACTGAGTGGGAATTGATCTCAAAATTATTTCTTCTTGTAAAAGGTAGGAAGCAAGCACACAGGCATGTTTAGCATAAGAAGTCATATGACAAGCCAATGAGGACGTAAGGAAAGAATTTTCCATAGGGGTAAGCAGTACACAGAACTTACCTGTGGTGCAATACTATTTCCTAGTGTAAAAAAGATGGTTTTCAGGTTCTGCGAGGCTTAATTCCTGTTGGCAACTCCTGACTCTTTATCTATTGCGTTAATTCAAATACTCCTATAAATGTGAAGGAGTTCATGCATACACATCATTCCAAACAAATGAACTTGTATTTAAAATGAAAATTCTTCAAGTGCATCACTCATTATTTACATTTATGGTTTGCACATCACTTATGCCCAAAAACTCATGCCACCTTGCATTCAATCACCATTCACAGAGAAATGTTATAGTCCTGATGTGATGAAATATGTTGAACAATAAATCTAGAAAATCAAATATTGCTTTCCTTAAAGAAATTTTTTATCCCTGTTGAAGAAATACTCATGTTAGCATACTTATTTTTCATGAGGTTATGAAATAGGGTTTTAGATGTTCTCTACTATTATATGATAAAAGGTGCTTAATGGATCTGTCAGAACCTAAGCAGCAGGAATACTGCTAAGTCGTGAATTGGGATGGCAAAAACAAGTATATGCTGTAGAAAAAGGCATTGACCATTTTCCATCTGACTTAGTGTTATAACTGTGGCTAAAGTTTTATTCTGTTGAGATCAGCTCTGAAATGTAGCATTATGAATGTTTATTATTATGGTTATTATGATTATATCTGCATTTACAACTCTTGTGCCTCTTGTATAAGCTTCTGGGTGTGTTTACAATTGTTTTAAAGACACTTTCAATACTAAAGTGATAAGAACTGGTAACAGGCAGAAAACACCTGTATTAATCAGAAGCAGTCCATAAAAGCACTTGACTATTAACAAAATGCTGCACATTTATGCTATAATTGAGTATCCTAAAACTCCCCAAACAGAAATGGATACAGTGGATTCCTCCTTTCCACCTCTGCCCTCCTGTTTCTTCATTATGCTCTTGATTATAAAACTTATAAGCCGTCTTTTCATCACTACTGAAGTTTAATATTTACATGTCATAAGTGTCCTCTACTTCTATGTTATTAGCGCCTTTCACTTTCTCCTCTGGGACTTGAAAACACTGACTAATGGAAAAGACATTCTCACAGAAGGCCACCTTTAGCAGAGGCCTACAGTATCCCTTCAGGCCCTTATTTTATTGATGGTTGCATGATTAGAAAGTACCTTTCATTCAAATAAATGTTATAATTACTTTCTGCTGCCTGCCTGAAATGTATTTGTTTTATTTGGAAGAAATAACTCTGGAAGTTCAGTACCTTTGCATTGTGCGAATCTTTATGCTAACCTTTTCCAGATAAGGCATAAAGAAGCAGGTTTAGACTGTTTTGGAGTTGTCATCCACATTGACCACAAAAATCCACATTGATTAAGGTAAAGAGAAAGGAAGAACAAAAGAGAGACAGATTAGGATTTAAGTGCAGCATCATACAAAGAACTGGCAGAGCACATGTAAGAAATAGACTTCTGTATTTGTGTTTAAAGTTACTAGCAGCAAGTAAAAGGACATCACTTCAGTCTTGCTAAACCCAAGCATTTAAAGACAAAAAGACAACCCCACAAAAATGGGGCTGATTTCAAATCATGGCTTGCTTTATTATAATCCTGTTTTATTGGCCTTTTCAGGCTTCAGGTCCATTTGTATTGTGCTTCCAAGCTTTTTTTTCTGCTGCCAGAAGCTGTGGAGAAAATACTTCAAAATATAGAAAAACACAAACAGACATAACAGATCTACAGGTTGGGAATGCAATGGCAATATCTACAAGCATGATGGCCGGTATGACCAGGGTGCAGAGAGATGAATCCAAATGGTGAGGACTCTGTTCGTTTCTTTAGTAGTGGTATCAGTTATGGAATTAAAAGATAGAGAAAACATATCAATGACTTATTTCTGTTTCCAGGCTCACTGGTATGAAGTTTTTGCTGCTTTGCTCCTTCCAGTTTTAAAAGTTTCAGGTAATGGCCCTTAGAAGTGAAGAGCCGTTCCATATCAACTACACTCATTCACATACTAGCACACTATTTTTTCTGTATATGACTCCTATAACAGCATGTTTTCAACTGTTTTCCTGCAGATGCATTAATTATGACTCTTTCAAAAGATAAGTAAGGTTGTGAGTCTGCCATATTTTGTGTTGTACTCTAAACTTCCATTGCTCAGAAGGCTGTTCCTAAGCAATATCCAGTCCTCAAGAGACCTCACAGCTAACAGTCAGAGTTGAAAATGTTGATGTCTGCTATTAAGAATACATTCTTTCTACTTAATATTCCAGACTCTTCATTCTTATGAAGGGAAAAGAACAGGAGCTAAATATTGTACAAAAGTTCATTCATAGTATGTTCATGCAAGAAAATGTAAAGGTCTTAAGGCTGTTTCTTTCATTCCACTGGGGGACATAATTAAACTAGAGAAATTCAATTAGTATCCTTTTTATTTAAACAAGAACTCATAAGTAGTTTAACTAGAAAATGTCATCTGAAGAAATAATTCAAAACATCTATTAATCAGCCCCATCAGAAAAATACCTTAGTTCTCACACTAGCTCATCTGGGAGTGCAAGGTATGTATACCTGACTTCAAACCCCACTGAAATTAGTAAACATTAAATCCAAAACTCGGTTTTGGATTTCCACGAGACTGAAGTTAAACTATTTAGACCATATATTTCTTTCTAACAATCAGAGCTAAGTAACACTGCACGAGTTGCGCAGGCTATAATATGTATTTTAACAGCAGCTATTTTATTCTTACCATGGAGCCAGTGGTATTAATTCTCTTTGGTTTTGAGAAGCATACACATACTTTGCTTGGTCAGACTGATTCTTCTTCTGTAGGCTGATGTACTAATAACTAACTTCAAGCAGGTGAAAATAACATTGCAATGCAATGGTTATCTTCAGTTGTTCAACTTAAACATTAAATATTTTGCTTGCTTTATCAGTGTAATATTCATATTGAAATTTTCAATTCTCTTGTCAAACATGAAGTTGTACTCATGGTTCTAACATAGAGGGAAAAGTTTTACACCCACCTCCTCATGGTTATAGTTCTAATGCAATTTAAAACAATCTCATGAAAATATGATTCCTCATATTTAGTAAAATGAAAAACTCAGGAAATTAATGCTATTGGTCTCTCATTATAATATTGAGAAATGTCTCAAGGATTTTGCTTGATGTTATAGCTTGCAAAAGACTCTGTTCCCTGCAGAGATTATAATTTTCAAGGAGCAAACAGATTTCACAACCTCTCCCATGCCTCCACCCAAGTACAAGGTTGAAGAGCACCCAACATGTATAGATTCTTTTAGACCATTCATCCAGAATAGCTGGTCCAGCACAAGGTAAAAGAATTATCCTCATTTTCTGTTACTGATTGCTACAAAATACCACCTAGATTAAAGGGGGTAGGAGAAAAGCACTTGAATATTCCCCTAACATTCTCAAATCACACAATTTTCTCATATTGTACGTATTTTAAACTCATTATTTAAGATGATTTTTTTCTGTTCGCAGAGAACTCCAGCAACAGTTAAGAAAATGATGGATGACAGCAGTGCAATTATGTAAACTCACTATGGGTTCAGATTAGCACATAGAGTGGAGGAAGAAAGAAGGATGAGAGAGGGGGCATAGCGGCTATCAGACTTAATGCAAGCTCAGAGGCATTTGAAAATATTAATCCATCATGTGAAGAGAGTCAAGAATGATTTATTTCACGTCAGTCCTGCCTAGGAACTGTCCATTTGTTTCCTAGATTATGAAGGCCAGTCACTTCCAATCAGCAGAGTTCCATGGAATACTCTAGGTACAGTTCTGAAGGGCTGGCTCACTGCATTCAGATAAAATATATGGATCCAGTTTCCTCTGTTAAGTGATAGAAACCATTCCAGTAAGTCATGGTTTAAGCCCAGCTGGTAACTCAGAACCACGCAGCCGCTTTCTCACTTCCCCCACTTCTTCCACCCCCCACTCCCAGAGGGATGGGGAGAAGAACTGAAAGAATGTAACTCCCACAGGTTGAGATAAGAACAGTCCAGTAACTCCCACAGGTCGAGATCAGAACAGTCCAGTAACTAAGATGTGACACAAAGCCACCACTGCTACCACCAATAATAGTGATGATAAGGGAAATAACAAGGGAAGAGAATACAATTGCTGACCACCCACTGACCGATACCCAACCCGACCTGAGCAGTGATCTCTCCCTTCTGGGTAACTGCTCCCAGTTTATATACTGGGCATGATGTGCTGTGATATGGAATACCTCTTTGGTTAGTTTGGGTCAGGTGTCCTATCTCTGCTTCCTCCTGGCTTTCCCTCCTCCCTGGCAGAGCATGAGACTCAGGAAGTCCTTGGTCAGACTAAACATTACTGAGCAGCAACAATTAAAAACATCGGTGCTATCAGCATTGTTCCCAGGCTGAAAGTCAAAAACACAGCACTGCACCAGCTACTAAGAAGGAGAAAAATGACTGCTACTACTGAACCCAGGACTTTACCAGATTTGTGTTTCATAGAGTTATCATGGAATCAAAGAATGGTTTGTGTTGGAAGGCACCTTAAAGCTCATCCAGTTCCAACTCCCTGCCATAGCCAGGGACATCTTCCCTTAGACTAGATTGCTCCAAGCCCTGTCCAACCTGGCCTTGAACACTGCTAAGGATGGAGCAGCCGCAGTGTCCCACCACCCTCACAGGGAGGAACTTCTTCCTAATATCAAATCTCAGTCTCCCCTGTGTCAAGGTAAAGCCATTCCCCTTGTCCTATCACTACATGCCTTTGTAAAAAGCCCCTCTGCAGATTTCTTGTTGGCCCCTTTAGGCACTGGGAGCTGCTCTAATTTTGCCCTGGAGCCTTCTCTTCTCAGGCTGAACAAGCCCAGCTCTCCCTTTGTGTGGAGAGTGAAGGCGATAAGATTTGCATGAAGAACAGTTTGGGAAGGAGCTCTGAGGCCTTGGTGCTTTGACAAGTCATGGGGCAATGAGTTGGGGCGTTGAAGGCCAGAGGATGTGGGGGTTGTGAGAGGGGCTGCAGCATTGTGATTGGACTATTAACCTGGAGAGTTTTACACTGGCCAATGCGATTGAATGTTGTATGTATGTGCAGGTTGGGAAAGTACCGAACAGAGGGATAAAAAGCATTTGGTTGTAATGAAGTTGGATTTGAGTCACTGCATCAATTTGAGTCCTGGTCATGAAATGCCACACCTTTGAGCATCTTTGTGGCCTTCTCTGGACTTGCTCTAGCAGGCCCATGTCCTTCTTGTGTTGGGGGCCCTGGAGCTGAACACAGTTTTTCCAAAGAATTTGTAAAGTAACAGCCACTTGAAACACAGCTAATAAGAATTAACATGAATTATACCTATGTACTGGAAGGCAGAATTTTGCAGCTGCTGTTCACCAGGCACCTTTTCAGAGTTTGTACTGCTGCAGTATTCCACTGATGAACTACTGATCTGACCTCTTTTTGACTGAATAACTTTCCTTATACATTTACACCTTCACTCCCAACATTTGAGCATTTAAGTATGCTACTGGGTGCTTTTTAACCAAGACAAACATTTTATAATTCTGGTTTTGACTTAATCACACCTGATACATAAAGTATATTACTGTTTGTACTATTGCAATATTTAAGCTATAAAAGACAAATTCCATTCACAGCTTTATTGTAGTGTACCTAGAATGAGGACACCAAAATTTGTGTTACATTTTGGATAGAATGAGCCCAGACAAAGTACTTTGATTTATATTGGTATTAGTGGAAGCGATATTTGGCTCAGCATCTCTGGACAGCACTAACTTCAAGCATGAAAACACTATGTACGTCTTTAACAATGGCCACAGCCTCAGCAGACAAATAAAAACTGGAGGGTTAAATGACTAGGAAAAAACAGTATACAGATAAAAGTATTTCAGTTCAACTTTTTCTTTCATCCTTACTTTTTTTTCAGCAGGGGAAAATAATCTCATGAATATTCAAGATGAACACCATCTCTCTCTTTTTTCATTTATAAAACATTGTTCACTCCGTAAAAGAGACAGGTCTCATTTACTGATAGAAAGCGAGCAGTATGTAAATATAGTCATAACTGGGAATCATAAAATCATCTAGGTTTGAAAAGACCTTTAAGATCATCAAGTGCAACCATTGCCTGAAGACTGCAACCATTCCTGAGGACTGCAACCAACTGAGTAATGCAACCATTACTCCTGAGGACTGCTGAGACCACCTCCAGACAGCATCACTGAGGGCCTCAGCTACACAGTTTTTGAACACTTCCTGGGATGGCGACTCCCTGGGCATCCTGTTCCAATGCCTGATCACCATCTCTGTGAAGAAATTGTTCCTAATATCCAGTACAAACCTCCCCTAGTGCAGCTGAAGGCTCCTCTTGTCCTACTGCTTGTTACTTGGGAGAAAAGACCAGCCACCTCCTGGCTCCATCCTACTTGCAGGTAGTTGTAGAGAGTGATAAGGTACCCCTGAACCTTCTCTTCTCCAGACTAAAGCCCCCAGTTCCCTCAGCCATTCCTCATCAGACTTGTGCTCCAGGCCCTTCAGCAGCTTTTTTGCTCTTCTCTGAACTGGCTCCAGCGCTTAAATGTCTCTTTTGTAGTGACGGGCCCAGAACTGAACACAGGATTTGAGGTGCAGCCTCACCAAGTACCCAGTAGAGGGGGACAATCACTGCTCTGGCCCTTCTGGCCACACTATTGCCAATAGAGGCCAGGATGCTGCTGGCCTTCCTGGCTGCTTGGGTACAAGCAGGCTCATGTTCAGCTCCGTCAATCAGCACCCTCAGGTCCTCTTCCATGAGCAGGTTTCCAGTTTCCCTTCCACAAGCCTGTAGCATTGCAGGGGGTTGTGATGGCCCAAATGCAGGACCCGACACTTCACCTTGTTGAACCTCATCCCACTGGCCACAGCCCATCGATCCAGCCTGACGAGATCCCCCTGCAGAGCCTTCCTACCCTTCAGCTGACCAACACTCCTATCCAGCTTGGTGTCATCCACTGATTTACTGAGGCTGCACTCAATTCCTTCATCCAGGTCATCAATGAAGACATTGAACAACACCGGCCCTAACACCAAGTCCTGAGGGACACCACTAGTGACTGGTTGCCAACTATGGGTGGTATCATTTGCCCCCACTCTTTGAGCTTGGCCATCCATCCAGTTTCCAAAGCAGTGAAGAATCCACCTATCCAGGCCATGAACAGACAGTTTCTCCAGGAGAACATTGTGGGAGACAATGCTCTACTTAGGTCCAAATAGGCAAAGTTCACAGCCTTTCCCTCATCAACCAGGTGGATCACCTTACTATAGACCTTATAGAGATCAGGCTGATCTGCCCTTCATGAACCCATGCTGACTAGGCCTGCCCACTAGAGCAGGACTGATGATGGACAATGGAGAGTGTCTTAGCAAGCTCCTCTGCCAGCTCCTTCAGCATTCTTGGGTGGAACCCATCTGGCCCCATAGATTTGTGTACATCTAAGTGGATCAGGAGATCACTAACCATTTCCTTCTGAATTATGCAAACTTCAATCAGCTACTCATCTCTGCTATCCAACTCAGGGAACTGAGTACCCTGAGGATGGTTGGTGTGACTATTAAAGACTTAAACAAAGGCAGCATTAAATACCTCAGCCTTTTCGTCATCCTGTCACCAGGTTTCCGTAGTGTCCAGTAGAGGATGGAGGTTCTCCTTGCCCTTCTTTTTATTGCTAATATATTTGTTAAATTACTTTTTATTTTCTTGGTGGCAGTGGACAGATTCAGTTCCATCTATGCCTTCACCTTTCTAACTTTCTGTCTACATAACCCAGCAACATCCTTGTACGTTTCATGGGGTGACAATCCCTTCTTCCACAGGTCATAAATCTTTTGTTTTATTTTTAACTGAGCTCAAGCCAAGCTGGTCTTCTTACACAGTCATCATCTAACATCACCGAAAAAAGCAAAGTAGCCCTTCGTGCTCCAAACAAGATAAGGAGATAAGGAGGCACCTTAGGAGTGGACCTGTTCATTGATTTTTTAGAATCTACAAAATAATATAAAGGAAATCAGCATGATTTTTGGTCAAAGCAGAAATATCTGACTATGTTTTAGACAATCAGAGTCCAACTAATTCAATTAATGTTCAGATAGTATTTAGGTAAAACCTACACTTACCAGGACAGATTGAATATGTAAATAACTTAGTTGTCATGCTTATTCATAAAAATTAATGACTATAATGTGTCTCCAACTGTTTTATACTTTATCTCTTAATACAATAAGTAATAAGCACCCTATTTTCTATGGATATTGAAACAATTTTATTCAAACACTGTAAAGTATTAATAAGCTTGAAGGAAATTTGAGTATGTATACAATAGTAAGTATTTGCTCCAGAAGCCTAGTTCCAGTATCTATATGCAGTCAAACTGCTGCATTTATACACAGTCAAACTGCTTCTATCTTCTTAAATTTTAAATGTCAAAATTTTTGACTGATCTCCCTACAAACAGATTTCAGCATAAAAGTCATCTATAATTTTTTCTTTTCATCAAATTCTACATAGAAGGAAGTCATACTCTATTTTTTTTGAGAAATACCAGCTAGGTACAAAGAGCTGAAAGTCAAAAATATACATATTTGCTAATGATGGTTTCCTGAGATCAACATCTGCTGTCAAATCTCTTGCAGCTTTTTTGGACAGGGTTCTAGCCATCTGCAGACAGCAGGACTCAACAATCATATTTTACCCATACAGATATATTTATGTCGATATTCTTTGGTTGTTACAGCTGAGTATAAATTTAGACTGAGTGTGGATTTCTCCTAGATGTATGTAACACAAGAAACTGGATTTGTTCATGGTGGATTAGGTATATGGAAACAGTGTATGGACGAAAACACATTTTTGGAAGATATGGGAGTTTTATCTGGTATATTTTGTATAGTTCCTGATTATTTGTTTCCACTGTTCTTTGTACTAATTGTTTGCTCTTTTTTTATATTAGCAATACAAACAAAAGCAATTGCTACAGCACTGGAAGACAGTAATGGTTTTATACTGGTGTTATGACTGGTTATCTGGGAAAGAGTTGTGTTCCCTGCCTTGTGCTAATGGTTATCTGCCTGAAAAATAAGGAGACTGAAGCACACATGCTGGCAGCAAACAGATTAACAAAGAAATATCTTGCAATTTTGTGAGAGGTTAGGAGTCAAATTCCTCAGCACTGGTGAGAAATGTAGTAGGAGATCCTAAATAAAATGTATGATAGAGCTTTTTTTCCCCCCAACATAGATCTGATCTTGATCTTGACCAAATGCAATAATTTATCTGGGCTAGGCTGAGTCAACAAATCAATCCACATTT
Organism: Ara ararauna; assembly: GCA_028858755.1. Classification (NCBI taxonomy): domain Eukaryota; kingdom Metazoa; phylum Chordata; class Aves; order Psittaciformes; family Psittacidae; genus Ara; species Ara ararauna. The sequence goes on from CM054380.1 coordinate 22,201,469, forward strand.
CCTCATGGGATGCTACATTTGAAATATCTCCATGTGTCTTTTTTCTCACCTGGGAAAGCTGCTGCTTGGGTAACTGCTCTTATAGCTGAAATGTGAAGCTACACAAAATGAGGCTACAATAGACTAGATAAAATGCATACGTTGCAGTAGTTGTCAGATTATTGTATGGCAGATACACCTGCCCTGACAAAAGCCCTGACCAAAGCTGGTGAAAGCTTCCCTCCACAGACAAAAGCCCATGACAGCTAGGTCCGTGGGGGCTACATGACCGTATCTGACCACAGTTCAGGTTCAACTGCGATACAAAAGGAACTGTTTGGAGTCAGTCTATCTTGGAGCAGCAGGGCTGCAGCCGGGGACTCTCCCCTTGGATCTGGACGATGTCCAAGGCTGAGAGCCCTCTCTTCATGAGGTGATTGCACAATTTTGAATCATTGGACGTAAACTTCTAGATTCAACAGTGTAGTGGCGAATCCATGTGGCATCCCAAACCTGTAGTTGATGTTGGTGGAGCTTTGTCTGAGTTTGAACAATAAATTTAGTTTAGACTCAATTTATTCATTCTGTGACTTATAGCTGCAGGATTTAAAAGCAAATTTGCCTTTTTTTTTTAATTATTGCACGGTAATTTGAAAGTGATTTAATTCAAGAAAGTTCTGCAGTCTGTAGTTTGTATCACACAACGTGGTGCCTACTGTAATGCAATTTGGCTGCCTTGGGAATCTGTGTAACATTAGGACTCTGTCTGTCTTTGCGCAGAACTAGGCAACCAACCACCACAAAAGCTACACCCTGGGCAGTTTGTCTAGTGCTTTGCCTGTGAGCGGTCTTCATTCACGCTGGGCTGCTGCTTTTTTCTGCTCTCAATTTGTAACTCCCACAAATCTGTTTTGGAGCACATTTGTGTGAAGACTGCTGCTTCTACTCAAGTGCTTTTGGGCAAAGAGGGCTCTGCTTTGCATTGTTGCTCTGTGTAAAGTTTTGTGCTTCAGTTCATTAATGTGGAAACTGTCTCACATTTCTCTCTGGTTTCTTTTTAGTATTTTAGTATAGATATTTATTTCATTTTGAACTTTTCACGCTGCTTAATGGACCTCTTCATGTCAGGCTAAAAAATGCAGGGAAGTGGATACATTTTTCTTTGCTTTATCTTTTTGAGAACATAGTTTCACTCCTCTTATAGGAAAGTGACACGTCAAAGCTCAAGGACCCTAAAATCCTGTAGAAGCCACATATTGGCAGGCTTCCCATGAAGTCATGCACACACACAGTCTTTCATTACTGGCTGAATACGACCCATCTGGTCATAGAAAAAGACAGGAGATATTAGTTTGGGAACAGAGTTTAAGATGTGAAGATAAATATCTGTTTATCTTTCAAAAAGCGCAGAATAGACACTGATTGCCATTACTTTGGTTTAAACCTGAAAAGACTATGTGGCAATTCAGATCAGCATATATCCTCAAACTCAAAATGCAACTTGCAGTCAGAGAAATTATTTCAGTGACATTGTGGCCCTGAAAATAGAGAGAAATTTTAATGGTATCAGATTTTTTTAATAGGACCAACTTGAACTTGTTTTGGCTTTTTGAAATAGAGCATAATAATTAAATTCATAGGAGCTGGCTGAGACTGGGCAGCAAATTCACAGGTGGAAGTAACATCCGACTAAATCTGTTTCAGCAGGGAAGCTACCAGTGTATGCACCTGGCTTTTTGTTGGAATCACTTCCATCTGCCAAAAACATTGATGTGAAATAAAAGGGAAAAAATTAACAAGGCTTTCTGGAATTCTAATTAAAACAGCATTTTTTATGAGTTTGTAAGAGGCTAGAGGTAGCACTGGAGGGCCTAGCTGCTTTCTACCTACAAAACAGTGGAAAAGAAAGATTCGGGGGGGGGGGGGGGGGGGGGGGGGGGTATCTGTATTTCTTATTTTTTCTAAAATTTGTTATTGTTTTTCAGCAGTCATGGAGAGCAAAAGTTATCCTGAACTTCATTAAAAAGAGCAATAAAAAAGATATTTCTAGGGACATCAGATGTATGTCCCTGCAAGAAGTACTGTTAAAATTCGTATGAATGAAATTCATTTTATAGACAGTATATACCATGACATTCTATCAAGGGTAAAGAAACTCCCTGGAAAACTCTTCAGTAATTGTTTTCAAGCAGAAAGAGGCAATTATGGTTTCATTATACTCTCCAGCTTTGACCTGAGTAATTTACAAATGAACTATACTAAAATGTGTTCATAGCGCTGATTCAGCTTCTTCAATTTCCTCTGCACACCAGAAAGTACATAAAAAAACAATTTTTTTTGTTGCACAAAATAAGATGAAACTCAGGCATATCACAGCCTTGAAACATTTCTTCATGAACTGTTTTATGGATTGGCAGACAGGAAGTCGGATGTTTTAAAAAACTTGTGTTTCTTTTGGTTCCTGTAACTATGATGAAGTGGCTGAAGCTATTGAATGCAGTTTGGAACATTATTTAAGAAATAAATTTCAGTCAATTCTGACTGAAGTGACTGAACTGTGTCTAAAGCCTTAGATGGTTATAGAAGCTGGTGTTCTGAACCATGCAATGATATCATTCAAGTGCTGGACATTCTCTATCCCTCGACAGTGTTTTGCCATGGGAACGAGCACTCTAACATCTTCTGTACACAAGCCAGTAAGATCCTTCAATTTAGGATCATATTCTCTCTCCATGAGGAGGTACACATTTTTCTCTTTTAGCATTCACCACCTCTTTACTTTTTTTTTGAAAAGAAAATGGAAAAGAAAATGAATGATGTGTTTTCATGCAAACATGATTTATCTTTTTTTTTTTGGTAAGTATTCGACACTTCCAGCTGCTTATTCCTTAGTCATAACCTTCTGTCTGCCGCATCCCAATTAGTAATGGAGGAGTCTGGGATTCATATCCAGAGGATTATGGCTTTCAGAGAGAAAAGGGCAGCAGCAGTGAATGAAGTATACAACAAAAATAATGTCTTCATGCAAATATATTCATCAGTAAAAGCAAAGTTTCACACACACTGCAGAAAGAAGGAAAAATACTTTTGCAGTATTCTCTGAGACATCAAGTGACTAGGAGAGAGCCAATCCCATTGAAAGTTAGGCTTATAGCTTTCTAGATTTTTGAAAAGTGCATGAAAAATATTTTTCAGGTTTTTGAAAAGTTTTCTAACTTCTGACAAGACACAACTTCTTCATTACGCAGAGTAACACAAAGAACCAGCCAGGCACACCCTCAGGTGCCAAGAAATATGTTTATGTTTATTGGCAAAACCGATCAGTTCGAGCAGTTGAAATTTCTACACCCAAACCCCATGATTATTCTCTACTTCACTGATATTCAGTGATAAATGGAACTGCCAAGGTAGAGTGCTTTTGCCAGCTGGATGAATGTCATAGACGTAAGGCTTGAGCAATGTCAAATCTAAACCAATTGCAGTTTTGATGATTTCAACTGAGAAACACATTTAAGTTCATAGACCTGTGCGAAGATGGAAAAAAAAAAAAAATCAGATAGTGTTAAATGTATTTATGATTAAATTCTAAATTCTATGATATTCAGCAAAAGTTGTTGAGCAGAAAATAAATGTTTTCCTCCAATTCATAAAGATATTTGTCAGTGCAGTCCAGAGGCTGTAACAGGAACAAGAAATAGTGATTCTGGTCCCTCTAAGGTATTATTTTTGTTCTTGCAAACTGTCTTAAAAATTTTCTGTAACCATTGTTGTCATGGTTTAAACCTAGCAGGTAATTCAGAACCACACAGCTGCTCACTCACTCCCCCCCCCCCCCCCCCCCCCCGTTTCTCCCCCTGCTTCTGGACTGATGGGGAGAGGAGTTGAAAGAATGTAACTCCCACAGGTTGAGATAAGAACAGTCCAATAACTAAGGTGTAACACAAAACCATTGCTGCTACCACCAATAATAATAATGATAAGGGAAATAACCAGGGAAGGGAATACAAGCGATAACCACCTGCCGACTGATACCCAGCCTGACCAGAGCAGTGATCTAACACTTTCGGGTAATTCCGGGTAACTGCTCCCAGTTTATATACTGGGCATGACGTGCTGTGATATGGAATACCTCTTTGGTTCATTTTGGTCAGGTGTCCCATCTCTGCTTCCTCCTGGCTTCCCTTCCTCCCTGGCAGAGCATGAGACTCAGAAAGTCCTTGGTCAGACTAAACATTACTGAGCAGCCACTAAAAATATCGGTGCTATCAGCGCTGTTCCTAGGCTGAAAGTCAAAAACACAGCACTGCACCAGCTACTAAGGAGGAGAAAAATGACTGCTACTGCTGAACAGAGGACAGTATCCCCCCCTTATTCCATACCATACACGTCATGCTCAAATCCCACATTTTCAATATACCATCACTCTTGTCTTATATATATACACATATATATACATCCACACAGAGAGAGGGAGAGAGATATCATTCCTTAGTGCATGGAAAAATCCCTCTAAAGCTGCTGAGTCCATCCGGTCCATGATGTCGGGCTCCACCTCTTGTAACAGTCTTTCAGAGCAGAAGAGACGGTGTGCAGTGTTGGATTCTCGCCTGCTGATGATAACACAGAACTTGTCTGGTTTCATCAAAGCTCATTCTTTGCTGGGGTGATGGTCGGATGGAAGTCAGGGCCAGTCACTGGTGACCTGAAGGCATCTAGTTGGTGGGCTATAAAAGTATTACATAGCAGGCAACAGCATACAATTGAGTTCATTGGCTGTTTTCCCCTAAAATCAAATCCCCTTGAGATATACATCGGACTTCCCCATCTTCCCACATTACCCACCAAGTATACCCAGGCCCCTGAACAAAAGCAATCCCATGAGTGGGTTTGTGCTTACCTGAAGCAGGAATAACCCATACTGTCTCCCCCAGAAAATTCTTTATGTGTACCACAGGAACTTCATCCTCTTCTACAGTATGTAAAAGTTTTGATGAGGCTGGGCTAATCCTGTTGGCAGACTCTTTGGTGTTGACCAACCAAGTGGCTTTTAGTGAATGTGTATCCCAATGTTTGAAAGTCCCACCACCCATTGTTCTCAGTGTAGTTTTTAACAGCCCATTGTACCGTTCGATTTTCCCAGAGGCTGGTGCTTGCCAGGGGATGTGATATACCCACTCAATGCCATGCACTTTGGCCCAAGTGTCTATAAGGTTATTACAGAAATGAGTCCTATTGTCTAACTCAGTTTTCTGTGGGGTGCTCTGTCACCACAAAATCTGTTTCTCAAGGCCCAGGATAGTGTTCCAGGCAGTGGCATGGGGCACAGCGTATGTTTCCAGCCATCCGGTGGTTGCTTCCACCATGGTAAGCACATGGCGTTTGCCTTAGTGGGTTGGTGGGAGTCTGATAATAGTCAATCTGCCAGGCCTCCCCATATGTGTACTTCAGCCATTGTCCTCCACACCAAAGAGGCTTTAACCATTTGGCTTGATTCATTGCAGCACACATTTCACAGTCATGAATAACCTGGGCAATAGTGTCCATTGTTAAGTCCACCCCTCAATCATGAGCCCATCTGTATGTTGCATCTCTACCCTGATGGCCTGAAGTGTCATGGGCCCGCTGGGCCAAAAATAATTCACCTTTATGTTGCAAATCTAAGTCCATCTGAGCCACTTCAATCTTAGCAGCTTTATCCACTTGTTGGTTATTCTGGTGTTCCTCAGTGGTCCCACTATTGGGTACCTCACTTGGAGTATTGTGCACAGTTCTGGGGTCCTCAACATAAAAAGGACATGGAACTGTTGGAACAAGTCCAGAGGAGAGCCACGAGGATGATCAGAGGACTGGAGCACCTCCCTTATGAAGATAGACAGAGAAAGTTGGGGCTGTTCAGCCTGCAGAAGAGAAGGCTGCATGGAGACCTCCTAGCAGCCTTCCAATATCTGAAGGGGGCCTATAGGGATGCTGGGGAGGGACTCTTCATTAGGGACTGTGGTGATAAGACAAGGGGTAACGCATTCAAACTTCAACAGGGGAAGTTTAGATTGGATATGAGGAAGAAATTCTTTCCTGTAAGGGTGATGAGGCACTGGAATGGGTTGCCCAGGGAAGTTGTGAATGCTCCATCACTGGCAGTGTTCAAGGCTTGGTTGGACAGAGCCTTAGGTGTCCCTGCCCCTGGCAAGGGGGTTGGAACTAGTTGATCTTAAGGTCCTTTCCAACCCAAACTATTCTATGGTTCTATGATTCTACATGGTTCACCACCAGGTTCTGCAACCGGGCAGCCATATCGTGCCACAGTGCAGCAGCTCAGATGGGTTTACCACTGCGTTGCCAGTTGCTCTGCTGCCATTGCTGCAACCACCCCCACAGGGCATTTGCCACCATCCTTGTGTCAGTATATAGATAAAATACTGGCCACTTTTCTCTTTCAGCAATGTCCAAAGGCAGCTGAATGGCTTTCACCTCAGCAAACTGACTCGATTCACCCTCTCCTTAAGCAGTTTTTGCAACTTGTCATCAGGGACTCCATACAGCTGCCTTCCATCTCCAATACTTTCCCACAATACAGTGGTACCCATCAGTAAACAAACCATACTGCTTTTCATTTTCTGACAATTCATTATATGGTGGGGCCTCTTCAGCACTCATCACCTCTTCCTCCTCTGGTGACATTCCAAAATCTTTGCCCTCTGGCCAGTCCATGATGATTTCTAGAATTCCTGGGCTACTGGGATTTTTTATTCAAGCTCATTGTGTAATTAGTGCAGCCCACTTACTCTGTGTGACATTGGTTGCATGATGTGTAGGGGAGACACTGCCTTTGAACATCCAGACCAGCACTGGCAACCGGGTGCCAGGATGTTGTGTTAAACGGGGGAAACAAACCCCTTGCTTTATTTTCTAATATGCAACTACCGGTCTGACCGCGTTCGCTTATATCGAACCTCTACTGGTCTGGATTTCAATCCGACCACGTTTGCTTATAGTGAACCTCTGCTGGTCCGGATACCAATCCGACCACTTTCGCTTATATCGAACTTCTACTGGTTCGGATTTTCTGATAGTGGCGATTGACTATTGAAACAGTGCAGTTTATTGATTGAGTTTACTGAGGCAACAGATCCAGGTTCTTATGGATTGCCAGTGATAAATACTGTCTGCAAAATCACGTCCAAATAATAGTTACATGGATACAAGCGCTTGATAAAGTTAACGCAGCATAGCTCTGAAGTATACAGGTGACAGTAACAGTAACTGTATAGAGATTCTAAGTTTTCCCAGGGAAGCACAGGATACAGTGCAAGTTTTACCCACAGGCGTCCCTATGGGGGGGGGAAGAGAGGTCCAGCCCATCGACTGGTCCCGGGAATCTGTTGATGTTATCTTCCTTGACTCATCCACGATGGTATCTTCCCTCAATATCCCCCTTTCTCTTGGGTCATTTTATATCATTTTCACCTTCAAGGTGGAGCTTGAGTGACTCTAGTCATACATACCTTTATTATTATTGGTGCAAATCTCTCTCGCTTCACTTTTAAAGGTATATGACACCAAAAATTCAGAGCGCATGTTCAAAGAGGGGTGGTCTCCTTTTGGGGGGGGGTCGCATTGGAGATGGGAGTGTATTTTAGCTTGTAAATGCACTATAATGACATTATAATGAAGCAAAGTTCACACAGAGAACGGCATTCTGTCAAAAGATGACAGGCTGTTGGCTCAGGGTAGCAAGTATGTAGCTTCTCAGTTTCTTGTACCACCTAGTTCCCATCTTTTTGCGGAAGTTAGGACAAAGCGTAACAGTGAGATCTCCACCTCACTCCACCCTCCGTCTGTGTTGTCACGGGAACCGCTGTGGAGTGCACATTCCTGGCATACCAGGTTTGCCCCAAGAGGCCCTGAAAGTCCATTTTTCCTCATGGGTGGACAATGCTGCATTTCGAGTATAAATTTAATTTCTAATTAACCCACATTTCCTAATTATCCCACACAGGAGGAGCTGTGTTTCATTGCCAATCACTTCCGAAGCAACTCGAACCCATTCATTGGCTGCCAGTATCTTTTTTTTGGTTAGAGTATTGCTGGCCTCAGATTCTCTGTATTTCTGACTCCAAAAGTTGAGGGGTCAACCTCAAGTCTCCTCTGGAGCTTTCTGCCAGAGGCTGCAGGTAGGACCCTTCTCCTGGCTGTGGTGTAGAGTACTTTTTTTACACCTGGCCTGGTCCGGACTGGTCCAAGGGCTACTGCATGAACTACCTCTCATTTAATTTGCTCAAAGGCTTGTTGTTGCTCAGGGCCCTATTTAAAATCATTCTTCTTCCAGGTCACATGATAGAGAGGGCTTACAATCAAACTGCAGTTTGGGATGTGCATTCTCCAGAACCCCACAACACCCAAGAAAGCTTGTGTTTCTTTTTTATTAGTAGGTGGAGCCATTGCTGTTATCTTGTTTATCACATCTGTGGGGTTCTGGAGACATCCATCTTGCCATTTTGTCCCCAAAAATTGAATCTCCTGTGCAGGTCCCTTAACCTTACTCCGCTTTACGGCAGAACCGGATTTCATCAGGGTTTGGATTATTTTCCACCCTTTCTCAAAGACTTCTCCTGTGTCACCTCACACGATAATGTCATCAATGCGTTGCAGGTGTTCTGGAGCTTGCCCCTGTTCCAGTGCAGTCTGGATCAGTCCATGGCAGATCGTACAGCTGTGTTTCCACACCTGGGGCAGTCAGTACCAAGTGTACTGGACACCCCACCAAGTAAAAGTGAACTGTGGCCTGCACTCTGCTGCCAGAGGAATTGACAAAAATGCATTGGCAATATCAGTTGTGGCATACCACTTGTCTGCCTTTGACTCCAGTTCAGATTGAAATTCTAGCATGTCTGGTACGGCAGCACTCACTTGTGGTGTGACTTCATTTAAGCCACAATAGTCAACTGCTGGTCTCCACTCTCCGTTAGACTTTTGCCCTGGCCATATGGGGCTATTAAAGGGTGAGTGGGTCTTACTGATCACTCCTTGCCTCTCCAGTCTATGGATCAGTTTATGAGTAGGAATCAGAGTGCCTCAGTTGGTGCGATATTGCCACTGGTGCACTGTTGTGGTCGCTATTGGCACTTGTCGTTCTTCGACCTTCAGCATCCCCACAACAGAAGGATCCTCTGAGAGACCAGGCAAGGTAGACAGCTGCTCAATTTCCTCTGTCTCCAAAGCAGCAATGCCAAAAACCCATCGATTTCCTTTTGGGTCTTTGAAGTACCCTCTCCTGAGGTAGTCTATGCCAAGGATGCATGGAGCCTCTGGACCAGTCACAACCGGGTGCTTTTGCCACTTCCTCCCAGTTAGGCTGATTTCAGCCTCCAGTACAGTCAACTCTTGGGATCCTTCTGTCACTCCAGAAATAGAAATGGGTTCCACTCCTTGACAGCTTGATGGCATCAGCGTACACTGGGCACTGGTATCTATAGTGACTTATACTTCTGTGGAATTGTTGTGCCAGGCCATCTGAACTACAGAGTCCACTAAATCGGATCGTTCCCTATCTCCAACAAGTTGGAGGCAGGGCACTTCTAATAGTGATCGCAGCGTTGGTCAGTTATGTCTTGTAGACCAGAATTAGTCATCTTTATTGCAGGAGCTGGAGTGAAATAAGCTCCTCCACTCCATCTGGTAACCTGCTCACCAGAGACTGAAGCTGCAGCTTCCATGGGATGATCATCCTTGACCTTTCTTTTCCTCTTCAATTTGCGCACCCGTTCTTCCAGAGCTGAGGCAGGTTTTCCCTCTCACTGTCTCATGTCTTCTCTGTGATCCTGTAGGTAAAACCATAGGGTGATCCGTGGTATATACCTTCTGTATCTTCTCTCTTGAGCAGTAGGACGCCTTTTGTTAATAGCTGAGACCTGTGTTGGTACACATGCGGAGCTGGATAGATCTGATATATAGTCTCTCAGTTGTTTAAACTCCAGGGACAGTTTTTACATAGCTGAAATGATGGAAGGGGTGAGATTGTGTTCGAACTCTTGGAGTTTATGAATCATTTCATCCACTGTTGGTGGTGCTATGTCATTCCAGGTTACTGCTTCCAATGTATGGTCATATGATGATGATGCATCCCATGTAAATTTCCACCACATGGGTCATGTACATTCGACTTCATCTGGATCTATGTGTGCATCCCCGGCATCTGGCTTGTGATAGATCATCTCTACAATGGCTGCTTCCCTCAGAGACTGGATGCCTTTCTCTAGAGTAGTCCACTTGGCTGAACGACTCCTAACATTGTCTTTGTACAGAAACCTTTCTTTCACAGCTGCCAAGAGCCACCTCCAAAGGCTGAGAGACTGTTTCTCTCTTGCAACTGCTTTGTTAATTCCCCCCTCCTTAGCAAGTGATCCCAGCTGCTTAGCTTTCCTACCTTCTAGTCCGTTACCATCGACCCCATTGTCTTAGCATCAGAGCAACCAGGTGGTGATGTTCTCCGCTGCTTGACAGATAATTTTTTTCGCATATTCCATAGATCTGTTGAGGTCTGACGTCGAAAAGCCACCTCTTCTTCTTCCTCTGATTCATGTAATGATGACTTCTGATCAGATGCTGTCCTGAGTAGTAAGTGCATTGATTCTTCATCTTGCTTCTTTATCTTTCTTTTCTCTTTTTTCCTTTTTCCCTTGCAGACAGGGACAACCGATGTTGGCACGAATTGGTCCCCTGGTTTAGCTGCAGTGATAATCACTGTGGTTGGAGTGGCTGCAGCATCTGTTGTCTGGGTTTGGGTAGCTACTCTACTTGTTGCTGGGGTTGGTGTAGTTGCTGTACTTGGAGTACCTGCATTATCTGTCGTAGTCAGAGTCTGAGTAGCTGCTGTTCTTGTCACTAGGGTTGGTGTAGCTGCTGTTTTTGGAGCTGGTTTAGCTGCTGAATTTGGAGTTAGTTTAGCTGCTGTATTTGGAGTTAGAGTAGCTGCCTTGTCTGTTGCTTTACCATCAGATCCAGAGACATTTTTTTTCCCTTTAAAGGTGCTTGATAGTGTTGAACAGGGCTCTGTAAGCATAGGCCAAGCCCCAGCACATTGCCATGATTTGTCCCTCTCTGGTATGACCAGAATGACAACACACCTCATTTAAGTGTTTTGCTAATTTTTCTTGGTTTTGCACTTGTTCAGCTGTGAAGTTCCAAAGCACTGGAGGGGCCCACTGCCCTAGGTACTTGCCCATACTATCCCTCACACCCTGCCACTCACGACTGTCCAGCCCCAGGGAAAATCTCTTGGTCCTCCTATATCATTGTCTAACCCTAGATAAGACCCAAATCTGACTCTGCTTAACTTTCAAAATCAGACAAAATGGTCATGGGTAAAACACACTCTGTATGTGTGCCAACATGGTGATCCCCATCACAATCAGGAGACAGGTCTCAAGGGTACCCAAAGGCCATTCAAAACCTTCAGAACTCTCAAATGATACTGTAAATAGTCTGGTGGGGGAGCTGGGAAGGTAAAGGAATGTCTCTTTCACAGGTTGACAACCTGAGGAGGGGAAAAGAGATGTGTAATTGCTAAACACTTCTGTTATATACCACCCAAAGTATAGAGGTGGTGACCACACTGGGAATGCAAGCCAGATCACTTTCATGATGAGACTATTGTATTACAAGTCATTACCATAAAGTACAGTGAAACAAGAACCTTAGCCCAAGGCCCCCAGCTGATAAACACACAGCAAATGCCGGCTGTAAGTGAGGTACGACATGCTGAAACTGTGAGATCAAGAGTGACAACTTTGAGAGCCAATAAATCAGCATCGTGACGCGTGACTATTAATCTGAAACAATAAATGCTTATAACAAATACGATTAGACACACTCTGGTCAGATCTCTCATTATCTCAACCCTTCGTGCCCCACGTTGGGCACTACAAAGATCTGTCATGATTTAAGGCCAGCCGTAACTCAGAACCACGCAGCCGCTCTCTCACTCTCCCCTGCCTTCCTCCCCCCTACTCTTGGAGGGATGGGGAGGAGAATCAAAAGAATGTAACTCCCACAGGTTGAGATAAGAACAGTCCAGTAACTAAGATGTGACACAAAGCCACCACTGCTACCACCAATAATAATAATGATAAGGGAAATAACAAGGGAAGAGAATACAACCGCTCACCACCTGCCGACTGACACCCAGCTCAAAGGAGCAGTGATCTAGCCCTTCCGGGAAACTTCCCCCAGTTTATATGCTGCGCATGACGTGCTGTGGTATGGGATACCTCTTTGGTTAGTTTGAGTGAGGTGTCCTGTCTCTGCTTCCTTCTGGCTTCCACGCCTCCCTGGCAGTGCATGAGACTCAGAAAGTCCTTGGTCAGAGTAAACATTACTGAGCAGCAACTAAAAACATTGGTGTTATCAGTGTTGCTCCCAGGCTGAAATTCAAAAGCACAGCACTGCATCAGCTACTAAGAAGGAGAAAAATGACTGCTGCTTCTGAACCCAGGACACAAGGGTGAGCTTTCTCATTGATTAATATAATACTCAGCATAACTTTCTTCTGTGAACAATCTTTTATCCATTTTTTATCTACCAACAGATTAGATAGCTTGTGTCAGATCAAAAGGGGCCAGACCTATTTTTCAATCTGTTCAAACTTGAAGGTTAAAAATCTGCAATACGACTTTGTTGGCTGGCTTAGATTTTAAAAAATATTAACGAGAAATTAATTTTCTTTAAGAGAATCTGGTAATTTTGAAAAATATCACATACAACAGAAAGGGAAAATAAGCTTTATCTTTTTACTTAAAATTGATACAATGTAGTTGATGACATTGGAAGTTCAGTTCTATTTCATTCCAGAATCCTGATTTCTTTTGGGGTGACTGATTTATGATCAAAGTTTACTTCCAGTTTTAAAGTATCGTATGCCGGCCATTGACAGTATATTCAGGAAAAACACCACAGCGACATTAAAAGAACAGTGGTGTTGGTGCATTTTATGATAAAATATAACTTTCTGCTTAAAAATATGCTGGTGCAGTGCATTCATATCACATTGATAACACAACAGCCATCAAACAAATATTCTTACTTTCCTGAAATGTTACTTTTTCAACACAAAGAAAACCCTCCTGTGAATGCTAATTTAAGAAAGATTTTGCAGAAATCTTTTTCTAGTCACATGAATTTTCCCTTACTAACCTTCACCTTCTTACAAATCCTCAATCTTTATGATGACACAAAAAAAACAGGATTAATAAATATTAATATTAATAAATAAAGGATTTGGACCCAGAAAAAATTATCAAAAATTATAATTCTTTACTATAATAAAGAATTTACAAGAATGAAAGAAGCAAAATAAGGGCTAAGTTGCCTACTTGCCATATAAGAGCTGAATAGTATTCGAAAAGTCACAAGCTTGAGCTGCCTCTTAGTTTGTGTTACCAGAAGTTTTCATTCTGTTTGAAGGTGCTCAATACGGAAATCAGTCATTGCAGATAATTCATGACCAGAAACAAGGATTCAAGAAATTTCTAAAATTACCTTGTCCAAGTAGACTAGTTACTTTGACGGTTAAGAATTATGGGATAACCAAAGAAGCAGCAGAAGAGGGCCTATAGGAATGCTGGGGAGGGACTCTTCATGAGGGACTGTAGTGAGAGGACAAGGGGTAACGGGTTCAAACTTAAACAGGGGAAGTTTAGATAGGATATGAGGAAGAAATTCTTTACTGTATGGGTGATGAGGCACTGGAATGGGTTGCCCAGGAAAGTTGTGAATGCTCCATCAGTGGTGGTGTTCAAGGCAACGTTGGACATAGCTTTGGGTGGCATGGTTTAGTGGGAGGTGTCCCTGCCCCTGGCAGGGGGGTTGGAACTAGCTGATCTTAAGGTCCTTTCCAACCCTAACTGTTCTATGATTCTATGATTCTCTTTTGTATTTCTCGAAAAGGTTGAGACCCATCATTTACTCCAAAACCGAATTAAACAATTTAACAATTTTCTTCAAACATTTGTTATTTAAATGCTCGAACATTTCATAATGCAAACTATCCATATCTGGTGGAAGAAATCCTGAAAGCTTGGTTATATCTCCTCAGGTTTATTAACTCTGAATCTAATGTAGTGTAACTAATTTCGAACATGATTTTGAAGAACAGAATTATTTTTTTTTTAATTAATTCTTATGCAGCAAAAAAACAGGTCCAAGTTTGCCACCACTGCTACTATTAGTAAAGCCCATCTATATTCCATGATCTCAAATCACTTTTAATTAATATAGATACTGCAAGATAAATTCCACTACAGCTGAAACTTTCTATCTTATGCCATGTCTTGTATGAAGTATTTTTATTAATAATGTGTCTGACATTGCATCTTTGAATTCACAGTTTTGCCTTAAGTGGATAGGGCTTTGCTTTTGTGATCTGTATCTGCTCATTATGAGGAACTTGTCATATTCTTAAAATCTTTCTCTGATTGTGTATCATTGCTGGGATTCAAGTGAATGACTGATAAGTTTTCAATGCCAGATCTGATACAGTGGACCTTCTTACAAGATGGCAAAGACACATATGATAGGATTAATATCACCTAACTTCAGCTATGCCTAATCACTGGAAAGTGCTTCCATAGGGTTAACCCTACTCAAATAAAACAAATCCTTAAAATGTAGAAATATATTTGGGCATATCTGCCTTTTCCGTTGACTAAAAGGAAAATGTAGGAGACAATATATTACTCTGCTTAGACAAATTCTAGCAACATCAAATCTTATAATGAGGAATTACCCACCAACTAAAGAGAAAAACAGAAGTGTAAATCTAGCACCAATTCTGTGGCTATGATTGCACTTTGTCATCATGAGCAATTAATTTTATTCTTCTTATTTGTTAAAATATTAAGCAGTTAGACATATTAATTGATACATTAAATTTACAAGTATCCATGTTCATTTAAATTAATAAAAAATGCCAACGTAAAAAATTTTTTACTATTACTCTGTGTGAAAATAACCCAGAATATGCCTCTACTTTGAAAACAACGATGGAATCGATGACCCTGATTCAGAATGGTGATATGGAGTTTTCTGAGCTTTGAAAAAAAAGGGATTTCATATGAGAATGGGCTTCATATCACAGATGCAGAAGACACTTTCTACCCCTGTAATTTATATTGTAGTGATCATTCACATGTCACCTTACTGTGATGTTAAGGAATACAATTCAGACCACTGGATATGATTCCTATTTTTTTTTCCCCTTTGAGTTTGAAGTGTTTCCTGGGTTAATTATTATCCCACAGAATATTCTCACTGTGGTGTGGGTTTATTATCCTGAAATACAGATCATTCCCTTAAATCTTACAAGAAGTAAAATGATAAATGTCCGCAACAACATTAAATATTAAAAGATGCAAAGTATATAGCTAGGAGTGATAAAAAGCTGTATATCATTCCTCCTAGATTTTTCCATGCTGCATTTATGAAAGGAAGAATTTTAATTTAATTAACCAATCAATAGAAAAAGTCAGACCAGAGCATGAGCATGACCAGAGCTAAAATACAGAGGAAAACTGCATGTCAATGAAGGTTGAAGCAGAGAACTGTATTAGCTGTTAGTTTTGAAGAATAACTGAATTATAGAATCATAGAATCATAGAATAGTTAGGGTTGGAAAGGATCTTAAGATCATCTAGTTCCAACCCCCCTGCCATGGGCAGAGACACTTAATAACTTTCTCTCAGAAAGATGGTAATAAAAGCCTTCAAACACATCACCTGCTTGTGCTTCCAAGCATAGATTAAGAGTAAGGTTTAAATCATTACTAAAACAGGGAGTCAAGAAGGTCCAGAGAGTGAATTGTCAGCATTACATGCAGTTCTTTCATCTACACACTGAAATTTTATTGCATTTACAAGTCATGTGGTTTGAAAGTATGCTTTCTTGGCTGATTAATCTTTATTTATGCTAACAGGCTTAAGCTCAATGTCCAGTTACTCGGTGAAAATTAATTAATTTAATAATTATTTTAGAATGGAATTTGGAGACAAGTGTCAAATTAATAATATGCTGACACTGCTGCCGAGATTGTAAATGGAACCCATACTGCTGTTCTTTAAGGATTTTTTGTTCATTAGAGATACTTCCTTTTCATCCCAGTTCTTTCCAAAGTCCCTGTGGGGGCCAGATGAGGGTGCAGGTGCAGAAGGAGCTGTGGCTTTGACTTACAGCTTTGCTTACAGCTTTGACTGCTCTGTAAACTTGTCCTATTCTGGGTGCCTGTGGAGGGCTGACCCAAGGAGAAGGACCACCCTTCAACAGAGACTGAAGTCTCCTTGCAGATGCCAGGTTTATCCATGGCACAACAAACCATGACCCAGCTGTGTGCACTTGAAGCCCAAATACCCCCCATGTGCTGAGCTGCAGCTCCAGCAGTGTGACTGACAGGTCAACGGGGAGGATTCTCCCCCTCTGCTGCGCACTGGGGAGACCCCCACTGCAATGCTGTGTCCAGCTCTGGGGCAACAGCACAAGAGGGACATGGAGCTAACCACGGGGATGCTGCAAGAGCTGGAGCAGGTCTGCTCTGGAGACAGGCTGAGAGAGCTAGGCTTGTTCAGCCGGGAGAAGAGAAGGCTCTGGGCAGACCTTAGATCAGCTCCCAATGCTGAAAGGAAGCCAAAAGACATCTGGAGAGGGACTTCTGACAAGGGCCTGTAGGGACAGGACAAGCAGGAATGGTTTTAACCTGACAGGGAGGAGACTGAGGTGAGATCTTAGGCAGAAGTTCTTCCCCGTGAGGGTGGTGAGGTGCTGGCGCAGGTTGCCCAGAGAAGCTGTGTCTGCCCCTTCGCTGTCAGTGTTCAAGGTCAGGTTGGGTGCAGCTTGGAGGAATCTGGTGTCTGTGGCCATATCAGAGGGTTGGAACTAGATGTTTTATGATTCCTTCCAAAGCAAGCCAGTCAGTAATTCTACTATCTCTGCTTCCCTGTTTCCTGAGCTTTGACATGGCAAGTCACTGTTTTTAGTGTTCTTACCACACTGAAGACTATCTTGATCTAGTAGATTAAACTGGATTTTAGAGAATATGTGTGTGTTTAAGTATTTTGCTGAAATACGGCTTAAATATAATTATTTTTTCCTAGTGACAGGTTGCTGTGTTTCTTTGCTGCATTAGTTGTCATTTGTACTGCACCATCAGCGCATAACAGAAAACAAATGTTTAATTCCTATTTGAACACCTACTTAACCTCTTCCATTATTCTTAATTTGATTTTTACAATAAGACAAAGGAAAAAAAAAAAAAAAAAAGAAGTAGATGACATCTCGGGGCTAACAATTTTACAGCAGTGAATATAGATTAGAGCTCTTGATACACTTATCCATGGGCTAGCATCACTGAGTCACTCCTCGCAGCCAGTCCGTTGGAAAAGGCTTTCTGTTGTCCTGAGATGAAAACAGATTGCTTTCTAGAACTGGGCTCCTCTAACTCCTTGTGAAGTGAGGCTGCCCAATCTGTTCTTAAATGAGCTGGTGTCGTGGTTTAAGCCTCTCTAACTCACGCAGCTTGTTCTGTCACTCACTTCCCCCACTTTCTTCCCCCCGCTCCTGAAGGAATGGGAAGGAGAATCGAAAAGAATGCAACTCCCACAGGTTGAGATAAGAACAGTTTAGTAACTAAAGTATAACACAAATCACTACTGCTACCACCAATAACAATAATGACAAGGCAAATACAAGGAAAGAATACAATTTCTCACCACCTAATACCAAGCCCGACCACGCAGTGCACCCCCACCCTTCCGGGTCTCTGCTCTCTGCTTTCCGTCCTGGGCATGACGTGCTGTGGTATGGAATAACCTCTTTGGTCAGTTTGGGTCAGGTGTCCTGTCCCTGCTTCTTCCCGGCTTCCCTCCTCCCTGGCAGAGCATGAAACTCAGAAAGTCCTTGGCCAGACCAAAACATCACTAAGCATTAACCGAAACACTGGTGTTATTAGCGCTGTTCCCAGGCCCAAAATCAAAAACACAGTACTGCACCAGCTACCAAGAAGGAGAAAAATGACTGCTGCTGCTGAACCCATGACAGCTGGGAACACATATAATCCCAAAAAAGCTCAGGTTTTACCTCTGGCAATCCTTTAGCAGTTTACCAATGAACAGTTCTTAAAATAAAGCTTTCAAAGTTTATGCTAGCCATCTTTATCTTCAGTCGCATCTTTAGCAAGAAGTGTAGTAATGGCTGAGCGGAAGGTGGTGAGCAGGCCTGTTCATGTAGCAGTAACTAGTAAAGTGAGAACTTGTGTGAATAGCACTATGTTAATGGCCTTAAGTCAACATCCTTTGGTTATCAGAACTAGAAAATACAAGCTTTTATTTAATAATTACATTCTTCTGAATTATTTTTAGATCTTTTACTGTTTTATTTTTCCCTGGAAAGCAGTGAAACACTGAGTAATTACCCAGTAGCTACACATGCCCATTTTTGTAAAAGTGTAAACTACTGCCAGATTAAAAACAACAAAGAAATTAACCACCATGCCCTTCAACCCATTAGCTGTCAAGGCTAACGTACTGCATTGCTTCAATGATCTCTGCAGACCAGAGCTCTTCTTTCCAGGAAGAAAAACTTTGGCAGGCAGACTTATTCACCTTTTCCTTGCTCTGTGTGACCTTCTGCAGCTGGGTGAGTGAGGCATCTAATACTAAAATGGATTAATCCACGTAGGATCTAAGGAAAGCTGTAGACTAATAAGAGGAGTTTAAATGAAGAACCTGCCTGTTCTCTCCTTGGAAGTAAGGAGAACAAACTTAGTGTGGAAAAGAGATGAGGTGACAAGGTATGCTTAAACTATGTTTTTTCTATGGTGTGATCTTGGGTATCATTCTTACTTGTGATCCATTCAGACACAAAAACTTGAGCCCAAACTGATGAAGTGTTATCCACCCTGCACAAAGGTTAAAGTTACTATTGAAATTATACTTCCCATAAAACCAGCTGCACAGTTTGCAAGAGAAATAATGTCTGGTAAAGGAGTACTCAGAAGATTTCCAGCAATTCTTCATGTTTCTGAAAGAGAAATCATGTTCTCAACATAGTAATATATGTTGAAAAAGTTACTGATGAGGATATTTTGCTGCATCAGAGAGAAACCGTTGACTGAGCCCCAATGATCCCTGTGAGGTATAAAGGTGATTACACCACTGTCTTGGTTTAAGCCCAGCCATAACTCAGAACTACACAGACACTCGCTCACTCCCCATAGGCATGACATGCTGTGGTACAGAATACCTCTGGTTAGTTTGGGTGAGGTGTCCTGTCTCAGCTTCCTCCCAGCTTCCCTCCTCCCTGGCAGAGCATGAAACTCAGAAAGTCCTTGGTCAGACTAAACATTACTAAGCAGCACCTGAAAACATCAGTGTTATCAGCGTTGTTCTCAGGCTGAAAGTCAAAACCGCAGTGCTGCACCAGCTACTAAGAAGGAGAAAAACAACTGCTACTGCTGAACCCAGGACACTCCTTCTTGGGTTGACCATCCGAGGAGTGGAAAAAAAGATGCGTAATTGCTAAGCACTTCTGTTATATACCACCCAAAGTATAGAGGTGGTGACCACACTGGGAATGCAAGCCAGATCACTTTCATGATGAGACTATTGTATTACAAGTCATTACCATAAAGTACAGTGAAACAAGAACCTTAGCCCAAGGCCCCCAGCTGATAAACACACAGCAAATGCCGGCTGTAAGTGAGGTAAGACATGCTGAAACTGTGAGATCAAGAGTGACAACTTTGAGAGCCAATAAATCAGCATCGTGACGAGTGACTTTTAATCTGAAACAATAAATGCTTATAACAAATACGATTAGACACACTCTGGTCAGATCTCTCATTATCTCAACCCTTCGTGCCCCACGTTGGGCACTACAAAGATCTGTCATGATTTAAGGCCAGCCATAACTCAGAACCACGCAGCCGCTCTCTCACTCCCCCCTTTCCTCCCCGCTGCTCCTGGAGGGATGGGGAGGAGAATCGAAAAGAATGCAACTCTCACAGGTTGAGATAAGAACAGTTTAGTAACTAAGGTATAACACAAACCACTACTGCTATCACCAATAATAATGATAAGGGAAATACAAGGAGAGAGAATACAACTGCTGACCACCCTATACCAAGCCTGACCCCACAGAAAACCCCCCTCTTCCAGGTCCCTGCCCTTGTTTTTTTACATCCTGGGCATGATGTGCTGTGGTATGGAATACCTCTTTGGTCAGTTTGGGTCAGGTGTCCTGTCTCTGCTCCCTCCTGGCTTCCCCTCCTCCCTGGCAGAGCATGAGGCTCAGAAAGTCCTTGGTCAGACAAAAACATTACTAAGCAGTAACTGAAAACATGGGTGTTATCAGCACTGTTCCTAGGCCCAAAGTCAAAAGCACAGCACTGCCCCAGCTACCAAGAAGGAGAAAAATGGCTGCTGCTGCTGAACCCATGACATCCCATCAGAAATCTAGTGATTTTTATTTGAATTCAGTTTGCTTAACTATTCCACAAATCAATAAAATCAAAATGAAGCAGACCAGAAAAATACATTTTCAGAGTCTTTTCATTTTGGCATCAAAAAAATGTGATGACAGACATACTATCCCGTAGTTATGCGTCATTGGCCTGAACAGCAAAAGCAAGCTACAAAAAACCTGTGCCATTTTACTTTACCCAGTGGTCTGGAACTACGTATGTACAGAAAGGCTTTAAAAAAAAAAAAGTTAAGTCATCTTAAATTTATTCCCTTAGAACCTAATGAGTCAAATGTGAATTGGCCATCACTGTACATATGAAAAATATCTTGCTTCATAGAAAGAGATTAATTTCTTTTTCTCAGGAAAATATTTTTGCACATTACATAGTCTGAAAAATTTTAAGTGATCATGTCATTGAGAATTACAGGCATTTTTAAAGGTGCTTGTGGGCTTATTCTGTCTTTTACTTCCAGAAAGAATAATAGATGACTTTAGTTCTGAATCTCATAAACTGAATTGTAGACTTTTGAGGAATAGTCGTCTGAGAGAAACAGAGTTCAGGAGGGAAGTGTGAATAAAATCCGCTTTGAGACAGCCTGCTGAAAAAAAGTTAACTTGTTAAGTTTGATCCTCATTGACTGAAAGAGACTAATGTGCTTAACTGTTCTTTCAAGTTACTGCTCATCCTGAAACCTTTAGCCATGTCTTTGCTTCTAGAAGTAAGTAGGAAGTGAAATTCAGAAGCAATTTTCTCATTAAATTTATCCTGCCTTGAAAAAAATAAAAACCTCTACAAAGTATAAAATGAACTAAAAGACTAAACTTAACTTCTACCAATCCTTTGAAAAAAGATAATCTTTTCTGACTTCTACAACATCCACCTGAAAATGATGTTCTTTGATATATACCCCATACATTACATTTTACTTTATTATCAAATACAAATGGTTGATATGCTGTTCAGAAATGTTCCATTGTTTTCTTTTCAAAATTAGGTAAAATCCTTATCTGTGTTCTTATATAGGCCATAGTTATGTGCTTTGTGCTACCCTCCTTATAAGCCAATCTCATTTAATCTGGTTAGTTCTGTAGTCATAATCTGCTGTAAAATCTCTCTGGAATATTTTTTTGTTGTATGACTGTGTGATTTTGTATCCTGAATAAAAAGAAAATTATATTTATAAAGAAAAATAGACTAAAAAAAATCACATGCCCTCAATGGTTGTGTAAACTGGGTTCTAAATACGACATACCCCCTACAAATCATTATTGATAAATATAAATATTTAAAAGCTCACTTTTTCATTTTCCAGTGCTACACTGCTGAGGGCTGTGGGAGATGCTGAGCCCCAGCACTAAAGCTGGAAGTGTGTTTAGGCTGTGGACAGAGCTTCTATAGAGACGCGTGGAGGCCCAGAATGAAGGTTGGAGTTAACTGTGTACAAAGGAGCATAGAGGTACAGGGCTTCTGTCCTACAAAAGGTTTTGCTCAGATGATGTCGTGGTTTAAAGCTGTAAATCACGCAGCCCGTTCTCTCACTCACTCCCCTCTCTTTCTTACCCCTGCTCCAGGAGGGATGGGGAGGAGAATCAAAAGAATGCAACTCCCACAGGTTGAGATAAGAACAGTTTAGTAACTAAAGTATAACACAAGACCACTACTGCTACCACCAATAATAATAATGACAAGGGAAATACAAGGAAAGAATACAGTTGCTCACCCAGCCTGACCAAGCAGGGCACCCCCACCCTTCCAGGTCTCTGCTTTCCTTTTACATCCTGGGCATGATGTACTGTGGCATGGAATAGCTCTTTGGTCAGTTTGGGTCAGGTATCCTGTTTCTGCTCCCTCCTGGCTTCCCCCTCTCCCTGGCAGAGCATGCGACTCAGAAAGTCCTTGGTCAGACCAAAACATTACCAAGCAGTAACTGAAAACACTGGTGTTACCAATGCTGTTCCCAGGCCCAAAATCAAAAACACAGCGCTGCACCAGCTACAAGAAGGAGAAAAATGGCTGCTACTGCTGAACCCATGACAGATAGCTACCTTCAAAGTCCTTCTGAAGAGAACTGGATTATCATTGCTCATCTTTCATAGAATCATAAAATAGTTAGGGTTGGAAAGGACCTTAAGAACCTTAAGTTCCAACTCCCCTGCCATGGGTAGGGACACCACATACTAGACCATGTCACCCGAGACACTGTCCAACCTGGCCTTGAGCACTGCCAGGGATGGAGCATTCATCTTCACCTTTCTTTTGCGTGAAGTTGATGAACAGTAAGAGGAATGAATATGACCTTTTTGTTATTGGAAAAATGATCATTACAGAACTAAGGATAAAAAAATTTGGTTGATTTAAATAGTCAGATTATATCTCTGGAGGAAATGTAAAAGCACCTAAAATAAACTGCCATACCTAAATATTCTGTTCCAATAATGTCTTTGGCTAAGGAAAAATTGTCAAATAGACCTGGATCTGTTAGTGACAGATTATTTTATTATAGGGCTGAATCATACAGTAAAGATCAATCATTTGTTCTCTCTTATTGTTTAAGCCAGAAAGGCTTGAATGCTTGTTAAGATTCTGAGGGAAGGGGAGTCATTTGTGTCAGTAATTCAATATCAGATTTTGTGAGTAAGGCTAAATGCAGCATTTTTTTTTTTAAATCTAGACACAAAGGCCAGATTGATCTAATATATGCCAGTTTTGCTTCTGTTCCACCACTGAATCTGGATACACTACTTTCTACAGAGCCACTGAAGAGACTAGCAAATTTCATTCTATCACATTACAGTATCACTAACATCCTTCCCTGTATCTTTGACATTCAGGAATGTATATCAGAATCTGTAATATGTTTGGTTTGAGAGCAAAATCCTGGAAACATAAGTCTGTGGAATATATCTACAAGTACTTTGATTTTAAATAGATATATTGCTTCACTTAATGACATCATACAAAGAATTCCAACAACAGTAATAAATTCTCTTCCCACATAATAAATTTTGATTTCAATCTGGCAGTAATAGTTGAAATTAGAAGAGGATTAATGCATGTATGAAGGAGAGAGAAAGACAGAAATGCTTTGCCAGGGTAAAATCGGACAGCAAACGCATAAATGAGAAAGCAAAAGCAAACTACAATCTCAAAGAGATTTCTTTTGAATTTTGTTTGTTAAATTTTTTTGTAACAGGAAATAAATTATTAAGTTAACTTAGGCTAAATATTCCATGCCTTTGTTGTTGAAGAAGTAGTGGTGTTACTACTATCCTTTTATAGTCTGGAAGATTAGATGGAAGAGATAAGAATTAAAATCACATGAAAGTTTACAAGTAGCAGTGTATGTCTAAATGTCTGCTCAGGGTTTAAATAAAGCTATATTCATAAATACATACCTTCACAAGTTGCTCCTGAAGCATAACTTTAAACTCCTGAAAATCTGTTTACCCAACATTGATATATCACAGATAGTTATTTAAGAATATTCATAACTCTGAATATTCATTCTCTGTGTACCAGATTAGTAGTTCATTCTCTGTGTATCAGATTAGTAGTTATCACCGTAGTTTGGTATTGTTTTTCAATCTGAATACAATAATACTCAGAACTGTAAACAAGCCTTAGGCAGGAAAATGTGAAAGTGGGCTCTTACTTAAAGAATTTTACATCTACCTATGATACGAGAATACATGAATGTAGCGCTGTAGCATTATGCCCTATGCCACATATTCTTGAATCTGCGAAACTGGAACTTGTAGGTTGCTTACAAGAAATCTGGAGAGGAATGTTTTACAAGGGCATGTAGTGACGGAACAAGGGGGAATGGCTTTAACCTGACAGAGGGGAGATTGAGATGAGATTTTATGCAGAAGTTCTTCCCTGTGGGGGTGATGAGGCACTGACACAGGTTGCCCAGAGAAGCTGTGTCTGCCCCATCCCTGTCAGTGTTCAAGGCCAGGTTATATGGGGCTTGGAGCACCCTGGAACCGGAAGGTGCTCCTGCCCATGGCAAGTGGTTGGAACTGGATAAGCTTTAAGGTCCCTTCCAGCCCAAACCATTCTATGATTATATGGCTCTATGAGTCTAGGATTCTATGATATTTGTTCATGGACTGCCAGATGGATGTAGTGATCAGCTGGACCAAGGTTTCCAGCTACAGATGAACTTCCTTTGCATTATGAGATGCTGAAAATAATTTTGAGGGCAATCAGGAAAAGATGTATCTAATCAATTCAGTGCAAGAATTCAAAGCCTTATTAACACAGCAACTTTCTGTTCAGCTGACCATAGCTATTGTTTTCTCCTTAGAAATAAAGTATAAAGCAATTCAGTCTCCTATGTCTAAGTATGAAGGAAGCTATTATGATAGCTAATTTAATCTGCATGAAAATATTGTCAAAAGAGATGTGGGAAAACTGCAAGGCATTCCCACTGTAAGTGAAACAGGGCATAAAAATCATGTTCCAAACAAACACACATGTAACAATGAAAAGAAATAAAAGAACGGAAGAATTTTTAATCTTAAAACAAGTTTTTATTTAGGTCTTATGCTATATATCAGTCACAACTTACATAAACTGAGGGATGTGAAGAAGTTCTTAGTCTCTCACAAGTGCATGGATATCTGCAGGGAAATAGAAATAGATGTGAAACTAACATTAATTTATTCTTTATCTTAGCATATGTGATGTCTGTCCAAGCAATGCTATTTATATTACCATATGGACACAGAGTATGCTGTGTGGGCTGATAGTAAATTAAAAATAACACAAACAGCCTTCTCATGTCTGGGCCCTCCCTATGCTCTGGAAAACTACGTGACCTTAATCCACTGTGAAAACATGACTGCAATCTGATTGAAACACAGAAAGTAACTAAAATGTGAATGTTACAATATAAGGCAAGCTGATATTTTGCTAGAGTTTTATTTTTGTAATATTTAAAAGACATAAACAAAACCAGTCCCCAAGGTAAAGGGGATGAAAAAGGGGAAAAGAAAATAAACTTATGATTAAAGGAAGGCAAAACCAGGCATAGCCTAAGGTCCTTCTCAAGCAAAAATTCTATGAAAATGTATGGATTCAATTAGTTATTTCCCGTAAACTCTTAAATAGTCATTTATTTTATTGCAGAGCACTAACTAAATACAATATGAGTTTTCATTGTTACAAGCTCAGCAGAACATCCCATAATACTGACTTTACAGTCAATTTGTACTCTGATTACATTGAAAGAAATGTATTTAGGATGAAAATGCTTATCATTATGCACCTTTCTCAAAATGATGACTAAACAAATTCTACAGTGAAAAAAATGAATGCATCGAAGCTATCATTATTAGAATAATTTCATTTTAAAATATGTAGTACAGTTATTTCAGTGTTCTCCCTCAGAGAGAAATATTGAAATGAGAAAATCCTTTGTGGCTTTCAAAATTAGCTGACTCTCCTGTTGGCAGTCAAAGCCCAGAACCCAGCTGTTCTTTTCCATTAAAATAAACCCTCTATGTCCTGGAATGGGAATGGCTTTATTGATGGGGATGAGAATTGAAAGCCACTAGTAACTTCTAATCCATTTGCTAATTGATTTTAGTTAATCTTCTGAGCACTGCCCTACTTTCTCAGTTTAATATTAGTTAGCTGCTGCATTACCTACTATTATACACTAGTGACAGAAAAATAAAGATTTTCTGAACCTTGTATTAAATTTGAAGATCAAGCAGGGATGCCTTCTAGAAGAGTATGGTGTTGACAAACAAAAATTAACTGGTGTCAATACGGCACTGACAGTGCCTTCTGACATAGAGAAGGGTAGTATAAGGCTCTACATTTTACCAAAGAAACACTGTGAAAACTAAACAGGAAATATAATGATGGACTACTGGTTTAATGAAATGAGTCTGTGAGTCAGCCTTTCTCTGTAATTCAACGTTAACAGCCTCTGTCTTATGCAAAAAATCCTGCATTTACAGGGAATATTACACCTGTCTCTTTGATAAAAGAACAATGAGAAAAAGGCTCGAGTAATGTTCAAAGAGTTCAATGCATTCTTATTCTGAACCCTTTGACCAAACAATTCTTGGGAATGATCAAACAGCACACAAGATCATTTCCAACTCTTTGCAAATAGCATGTCCTGTAGAGCCTTGGATAGTCTCTTTGGAGTTACAGGGCCTCATTTAGCTGCACGCTTGACTTGCACTATTTCCTTTACTCTGAATTTTGCATGGCAGGTAGGAGATGTGAGGAAATCCTCCTTCCACTATTTGCTTAGGGTATTCTTAGGCTGCTGAAGCATACCAATAAGCATTGCTCCATCTGTGCCAACAAGACAAAAAGGAAAAATAAAAAAAAATAATAATTAAAAAAAAAAAGCAAGAAAGTGGATACGCTAAAGTTCTGGTTGTTCAAACAGATTTTATATGTATTTCTACAAAGAAGTAATTGTGTAGCAAATCTGGGTATTTGAAATCTATGCAAAAAAAAACCCTCCAAAACCATACTCTGAGTTAGGGGGTTATAAACAGTATTAGCATTCTGTACTTGGTCAACTTTAAGATAGCTCTGAAGCACCAATACTGTCTCTTGTTCTGAACAGGACACCACTGTGAAAAGACCATTAACCTCAAACAGGATTGCATGGTCCAGCAACTCACTCTTAAACTCTCTTAGACATTTTCTCTTCTGAGTTTTAGCTGAAGTTTTCATGAACGAACAGTGGTGAAAACTAAGATAGGATCTATAGCTCTGCTGAATACGGTTTTACTGGTAAATTCAGGAAATTTCTTTCACACTGTCCTTAACCAGAGAGCAGACACAACCAGTTACAAACCCTGATTTTTCCTGCCAGGCTTCACATTTTGGAAAGGTAGACTTGGACCTGGGGCAACAGCATTGCCCTCTGCCAGTTCTGGAGATTTGAAATTATCCTGTCCAGTGACTGGAGCGAGAAGAAACATCAGGCATGCTGTAAACCCATGGACCATAATCACAGAGAAAGCACACCATGAAAGGTCCAGCTTAGGACGAAATCATAAAGGCTCTGGATCTTCTACAAAGCACAGATCGGTACCACCCCTGCTTTCCTTCACTTCACTGCTGAATCCAACAGTGTCACCCAGCTTCCAACGGCCTTTTGTGTGATAGGAGTATTTTGGCTCTGAGCACTTCTGGCTCTGAAATGGAATGCAAATGTTGAGAACCCTCTGGAAATGGATGTAACACAACCTCTCTCATGTGGGCAGTGAAAGCCTCAGACATTTTGTGCTTTAGACACTTCCAGATGCAAATCTTCAGATGCTCCTGATTTCTAAGGTAAACTGAATCAGTGTGCTGCTATGAGAATTATGGCTTGCAGGACTGTGAAACTGTGGAGTGCAATGAGCTTACCATCCAGTAGTGAAGCTATGATACAAATCAACACCAGTTCACCAGCAGAACAACCAGCAGCACTTGTGAAATGTCCGTCTTCAGCTGGCTTCTTGCCAGCAGGTAGACTTAGATTAGATATTAAGGAAAAATTTTTCCCTGTGACGGTGGTGAGGCACTGGCACAGATTGCCCAGAGAAGTTGTGACTGTCCTAGCCCTGGCAGTGTTCAAGGCCAGGTTGGATGGGGCTTGGAGCAACCTGGTCTAGTGGAAGGTGTCCCTGCCTTTGGCAGGGGATTGAAAGTGGATGAGTTTTAAGGTCCCTTCCAACACAAACCATTCTGGGATTCTACGATTCTGTGACACTATGTTTTAGCTGATCTACCTGTTTCTACTGATAAGAGAACAAGGTCCTTCAAGTTCATGCTGCTTGTGCAAATATATCTTTATATACAATGATAAGATGACCTCCCTAGAAAGAAATAATTGGTGTGCCTGGCAGCAGGGTGGAGGGTCCTCTGCCTGCTCTCACCTCTGCTTCTAGAGGGACAGTCCCACAGTCAAATATGTCTCTGACAGTCCCACAGTCAAATATGTCTCTGTCAGTCTTCAAGAGGGTCATGCTCTACAGGAGAACATGATCTGGCCCAATAGTGAAATCCTCATTTCTCATTCATTGCATCATCACTTAATTCTTTCTAATAAGAAATTAACACAATGTTAATTTCTTATACTCAATTTTAGCTTTGTTTCCTCTTCTACTATCTAGAGTTATATCAATGTATTTAATTCCTAGAATAATGTAGCCCTGCACTAACCCCTTTTTGTTGCAGTTGTTCTGTAAAATACCAATCACCTGTTTTTCTGTGGATGGGAAAAGGAGGACAGAAACCAGGGAAAAAAATAAATTTTGGCATTAGGTCAGATTTAAAATGTTAAAAAACCTTTATCATTCCAAATATTTCCCAAACATTAACACCAAAGTTTAATGTTGTTTAGCAAATCCAATCCCACACCCCAATGAGTGGAGAGAAAGAAGAAGAGAATGTGAATACAAATCTATTGATAGAAGTGCCTCTTTTATCACTTTTGAAGTACAGTGACATGCTATTAAGGGCTTTTGAAACATTGAAGAAAACTGCTTACCTGATTAGAAGTCTAGGCAGATGCTTTAATCAAGTATGGCGGCACTTTCAATGCTATCATCCATTAATAGGATGTCAAGTTTACATCTCACATCCAAATGACTGCTGCCTCAGTGCTATTCAGGCGTTAGAGCTGTGTTCTGGCCTAGCCTTCAGTTCTGCTCTGCGTCTGTGCCTGCTGATTTCTAAAAGCTCAGAAGGCAATTCTTAAGGTAACAAAGTGGCATGTTTTTAATGAAAGGGGATTGAAGACTCTGGGTCAGGCAGTCAGTCTGAAAAGGGGTCCCTCCTGATTTTGGTGAAGTTTCTAGGTGCTACCTGGTACAATAAAGAATGACTCTTGCAAATGCCTCTCTCTTATCATTAGATTAATGCTGAAAAATGTGACAATTTAAAAGGTTTAATACTGCACTTAGAGCTGTAGTTCTGCTGCTAAGTGGATGCTTTTCTTGCTGAAAGAGCAATGCAACAAGAAAACTCATGTTGCTTCCTTTCTAAACTGCAGGTTTGTATCCATTTATAGTTCTAATTCTAGATCATTATCTGGAATAGAGGATTGTGTTTTCCACATACACACCTATTTAATTTTCCGTTACTTCAGTGACATTGACAGTTCTGAGTTAAGAATAAAATCTTTGCAATCCTTATGTGAAGAAGTCCTTTCACATGGCATCTGCATTTCCCTGTCTTACTATAGGTTTCAATCTTGTTTGTACATATTTCAACAGGATGATGTGCACATGTTTTGTCTTTATAAACACTCCCTCCCTGATTATTTGTCCAAAAAATATGAATCCCCTTTCAATTCTCTCTGGAGAAGCATGAGGTTCAATAAACCCTTTAAAAATTCTTTATGCTTCCAAACTGTATCATACTCACCACATTTCTAGAGATACTTTCATTCAAGCAACTTCTCATTGAAATAATTTTGGTTCAAAACAGCTCTGTCTTTTGATTGCAGTTGTCTTTAATGCTGTGTATTTTTTCTATTTAATTTTATTTATTTAATGCTGAGTCTGACTGAGATGGAGTTAGTTTTCTCCATAGTGCTGTGCTTTGTACTGGTGTTGATAACACATAATTGTTTTGGCTACTGCTGAGCTCCAACATTTCCTACTCACCAGTCGGCTGTGGGTAGGCAAGATCATGGGAGGAGACAGAGCTGGGACAGCTGACCTCAACTGATCCAAGGAATGTTCCATGTGATATGACATCTGCTCAGCAATAAAAGCTAAGAGAGAGGAGGAATGGGGGGCCATTCGTTATTACATTTTTCTTCTGGAGCAACCACTACACGTACTGAAGCCATGCTTCCCTGGAAGTGGCTGGATATTGCCTGCTGATGGGAAGTAGAAAATAAATTTTCAGCATGCAGCCTATGCTTTTGCTTTATTAAAGTCCCTTTATCTTGACCAACGATATTTTTGCATCTTATTTTGTCCCTTCTCTTCTCTTTCTTAACTATACACTACATGAATAAAGCTAGTTTATACCTGCTTTGTCTCCAGTTCAACCAGATCTAAGTTTTCAAGGAACCAAGTTCTATTTTAAGTTTAGGAAAAGAGCTTGTTTTAATAAGACAGACCATAATAACTTGCTTGATAACATTCTGTATTTGGACAGAAAACAAAAAAAATGCAGCTGTCTTCCAGTGGTATGTTCAGGCAAGTAAGAAGAATCTTAGAATCATTCAATAGTTAGAGTTGGAAAGGTCATCTAGTTCCAATCACCCTGCAGGGATGTCTCACCCTAGGCCAGGTTGCCCAAAGCTCTGTCCAACCTGTTCTTGAACACTGCCAGGGATGGAGCATTTACCACTTCTTACTTCAACCTAACAGTAAAGAACTTCCTCCTTATATCCAACCTGAGCATCCCCTGAGTTTGAACCTGTTACCCCTTGTCCTATCACTACAGTCCCTGATGGAGAGTCCTTTGTCATCCTTGTAGGCCTCCTTCAGATACTGGAAGGATGCTATGAGGTCTCCATGCAGCCTTCTCTTTTCCAGGCTGAACAGCCCAAACTTTCTCAGCCTGTCTTCATACAGGAGGTGTTCCAGCCCCCTGATCATCCCTGTGGCCTTCCTCTATTTACTCCAACAGCTCCATATCCTTCTGTAGTGGTTTAAGCCCAGCCAGCAACTCAGAAATGCACAGCCACAAGCTCGCTCCCCCCCCCACACCCCCCCTTTTCTCCCCTTACTCCCCGAGGGATGGCGAAGAGAATCTAAAGAATGTAATTCGCACAGGTTGAGATAAGAGCAGTCCAGTAGCTAAGGTATAACACAAAACCATTGCTGCTACCACCAATAATAATAATGATAAGGGAAATAACAAGGGAAGAGAATACAACTGCTCACCACCTGCTGACCGATACCCAGCCCAACCCAAGCAGTGATCTAGTCCTTCTGGGTAATTGCCCCCAGTTTATATATTGGGCATGACGTGCTGTCGCATGGAATACCTCTTTGGCTAGTTTGGGTCAGGCGTCCTGCCTCTGCTTCCTCCCAGCTTCCCCTCCTTGCTGGCAGCGCAGGAGACTGAGAAAGTCCTTGGTCAGACTAAACATTACTTTGCAACAACTGAAAACATTGGTGTTATCAGCGCTGTTCCCAGGCTGAAAGTAAAAAACACAGCAATTCACCACCTACTAAGGAGAAAAATGACTGCTACTTCTGAACCCAGGACACCTTCTTATGTTGAGGACACCAGAACTGCACACAAAACTTCAAGTGAGGTCTCTCGGGAGCAAAGCAGAGGGGCAGGATCACCTTCTTCAATCTGCTGGTCACGCTCCTTTTGATGCAGCCCAGGATGCAGTTGGCTTTCTAAGCTGTGAGTGCACATTGACGGCTCATGTTAAGTTTCTCATTGACCCACACCCCCAAGTCCTTCTCCACAGGGCTGCTCTGGATCACTTCTCCACCTAATCTGTAGCTGTGCCTGGGATTGCCCCAACCCAGGTGTAGGACTTTGCACTTCGCATTGGTGAACTTCATGAGCTTGGCATTGGCCCACCTCACAAACGTGTCAAGGTCCCTCTGGATCCTTTCCCTTCAGCATAACAACCTAACTACATAGCTTAGTGTTGTTGGCAAACTTGCTGAGGGTGCCACAATCTCACTGTCCATGTCGTCAGCAAAGATATTGAACAGGATCAGTCCCAACACCGACCCCTGAGGGACACCACTTGTTACCAGTCTCCAGCTGGACACTTAGCCTTTGATCGCAACTATTTGTGGGCAGCCATCCAGCCAACTCTTTATCCACTGAGTGGTACATCCATCAAATTTATGTTTCTCTAGTCTAGAGAGAAGGTGTGCAAGGCAGTGTTGAACACTTTGCACAAGTCCAGGTAGATGATGTTAACTGCTCTGCTCCTATCCATCAGTTTAATAGCCCCAACATAGAAAGCCACCAATTAGTCAGACAGGATTTCCCCTTAGTGAAGCAATGTGAAGGCGTCCTCTCTGGAGCTACTCACTTTGGCAAAAGATATTAATCCTTATACCTACATATGACCAGCCTCTGTCTGACATGGTGTAGAAATCTGTTATTTGATTCCTAATGCCATTGACACAGTTCAAAAAGTTTGATGGCTTTCAGGGAATTATGAAAACCCCACAGAGGAAAAATAGATTGCACACAAGTTTAATAGCAAGAAACTTGTTCAAATTTACCCAGTTAATTGAATCACTTATAAAACTTTTTAAGACAGCTTACTGTTAACTCATTGAAAACCAATAAAAGTGGAGTTAATATCTGCAGATCATCACTAGGTGTTTTTGTTTTTATATTTTTAAGTGATGCTTGGAGATGCTGCTTCATCAAAGTCAGTGTAGAGTTCTTCCCTATTTCAATCCAAGTTAAAGCTTGGATTGAATTTTTGCTTACTTTAAATTTTGGACCTGATGCAAGCTTAGCACAGGTGTAAGCACAATACTGATCTGATGTAAGAACCCTATAAAACGCATAATTTTAGTTTTTGTTTTTTTTTGCTTAAGAACTCACAAAATCCAACAAAGAAGTGCTAGGGTTAGGCTATTAAAGCCAACTTGCAATTCAAGCTTGCTTTCTAGTCTTGCCCAAATTAGTCATTTTTAGCTTGTCTCGCTTGTCCTGGGTTCCCTCCACAAAGCAGCGGGATAGGAGTGGTATGTTCACAGCAGTAAATTGTGATTCCCACAGTAGAATATAAAGTAACTCCCTCCTTTCTTAAAATGGAGGAAATCAAATGTAACAGCCTATAAGGTCTTAAAATACTGCTGCCCCCTTTTTTAAAAAAATAAGAGGTCTCCATTAATGGTGCTGTAAGTGGATTTTGTGCTCTCAGTTCACCTTAACCTGATGAGGCTCCATCTGTATACATAAGCCTCCTGCCAATTCCCCTCACAGCTCAAAGCTTAATGGACCATTCAGGAGCTAGACTTCAGGGCCAACTCTTCACTCATCCTACAAATACTAATTTCTACAAGCCTGGGGCTTTCATCCACAGGTGTTCCCCTCTCTACAGCCTGATAATTCACTTCTAATTACTGCTGCATGAATATCACTGGTCTCTCAGGGACAATTCCATATCCTTTCTCCTCTGTGCTACGCAGTACATCAGAAAATCAACAGATGGCTAAGGCAAGCACTTCCATCACCCTGCCTTCCCCAGATTTAGCTCTGTTTATCAATTCTAATGCTTGCTTCTACCTCCTTTCCCTAGTCTGGGAGAGTTACCAATTTTATTCCCTGTACCTGGTTCTAATTTCAGGTGTTTTACGAATGCCTTTGAATTTAACTCTTCTGTGGCCATGTGGGATTTCAAAATCCTGTCACAGATTTTAAAGTATTAATTGTTGCAGAAATTGTGATATTTCACAATTAGCTTTTAGTTACATTGTGCCAGTTCCCACAAATGATGAGAATTTTACTGATGTAAACCTGTGTATAGTTTGATTATATGATTTTCATTACTAAAATAGTAATTCTCACTATTAAATTGTAAAAAATTATCAGTAAATTCATGATTGAAACATGCTTAGTCATAGATAAAAAAGACATTTTTGACAACTAGTTATTTCTCACATATCCTTATTTAAAGTTGATAGAGTAAAATGAAACTAGATTTATGAAATCTTTTTTTTTTGTAACAGAGATTATTTATTTTGCAAGTTCAAAAGTTTCTTTTATGCCTACTCATTTTTAGTACTCATAAATTAAGTCCAATCATTCTAAATTTAAAGCCATTTAAGATGTTAAATTTGAAAAAGTTAAAAAATAAAATTTCTTCACGTAAACTAATATCATAATTTTAGGCAAGGAGTTTTAGATTAACAAAGAACTCACTCATTGTTGGAGTAATAGTTATATCTCAAAACCTGGTCAAGGGTCTCAGAATGTTTGTGTTTTTTTGTGTAATACCACAGAATCGTAGAAGGGACCTTAAAGCTCATCCAGTTTCAACACCCTTCCTTTAGACAAGGTTGTTCCAGGCCCCCTCCAACCTGGCCTTGAACACTGCTAGGGATGGGACATACGTATGCCTTCATCTAGTAATTATTAAAAGACCAGCTAATGCTGAAACAATTCTGATGCATTTGCGTATGGAAAAAGAAAACTGTACTGTTCTGCTGGTACATCTTGCGTACGGCTTTCTCTATAAGACCAGTAAAAGGTGCAATTACCGGCCTGAGAGCATTTCTGAAACTGGGTTTCCAGCAAACTGCCTGTACCCTATTATTTCCTCCAGTGCTCTGCAGACACATATTGTGTCAATGTGTTCTGCTCAAACAAGTGAGATCACACTGAAGCAAAGCGTCTTGCCTGAAAGGTTAAAATCTCAGCGCTTGTGAGAGCAAGCCCAGGATATTGAGCTGCCACCATCCTCCATCAACTCAGATAGATACTAATGTCCTGGCCAAGAGCTTCCAAACTCATTGCAACTAGTGGCTGCTTCATTTCTGTATATCCAACTGTAGACTCTTCCTTTGAACTGAGTTTTAATAAAATTACTGAGAAAATGTGTTCTGAAAATAAAGTCCTTCCAAGTCTTTTTTTGTGTGAACAAAAATTAAAGCAGCTGAAAACACGAAAGAACTGTTTTGAAGCATGGCCCAAGCCTCAAGGAGCATCTTCTTGCTCCTTAACTCTATTCTACTTACGACTGAGAAACCAAGAAATTTTATCTTCATTTGAAAGTGTGGAATAATTAGGAAATGTGGGATAATTAGAAATTAAATTTATATTCGAAATGCAGCATTGTCCACACATAAGGGAAAAACAGTCCTTCAAGGACTCTCAGGGCGAGGTGCAGCCCCACCTGGTATGCCAGGAATGTGCACTCCACAGCGATTCCTGTGGCAACACGGACGGAGGGTAGAGCGAGGTGCAGATCTCGCGGTTACGCTTTGTCCTAACCTCAGCAAAAAGATGGGAACTAGGTGGTGCAAGAAACTGATAAGCTGCATACTTGCTACCCTGAGCCAGCAGCCTGTCATCTTTTGACAGAATGCCGTCCTCTGTGTGAACTTTGCTTCATTATAATGTCATTATAGTGCATTTACAAGCTAAAATACACTCCCATCTCCAATGCAACCCCACTCCAAAATGAGACCACTCCTCTCTGAACATGTGCTCTGAATTTTTGGTGTCACATACCTTTAAAACGAAGTGAGAGAGATTTGCACCAATAGTGATGAAGGTATGTTTGACTTGAGTCACTCAAGCTCCACCTTGAAGGTGAAAATAACATAAAATGACCCAAGAGAGAGGGGGATATTGGGGAAGATACCATCATGGACGAGTCAAGGAAGATAAAATCAAGAGACTCCTGGGATCAGTCGACGGGCTGGACCTCTCTTCCCACCCCATAGGGATGCCTGTGGGTAAAACTTGCACTGTATCCAGTGCTTCCCTGGGAAAACTTAGAATCTCTAGAGAGTTACTTTTTACTGTTACCTTTATATTTTAGAGCCAGGCTGTGTTAACTTTATCAAGCACTTGTATCCATATAACTGTTATTTGCACATGCTTTTGCAGACAGTATTTATCACCGGCAATCCATAAGAACCTGTATCTGTTGCCTCAATATACTGCATTGTTTCGGTAGCCAATTGCAATCAATAAACTGCACTGTTTCAGTAGCCAATCGCCACTATCAGTGAATTCGGACCAGTAGAGGTTCAATATAGTGAATGCAGTCATACTGGTAGTTGCAGCTGATTGGACTGGGCAGTGAGGAGCACTATCGGTGAATCCAAATCAGAAAGGTTCGAAATAGCTAATGCGACCTTACTGATAGCTGCTTATTGGAGTCGTTCCCAGCCCCTCTAATAAAGCAAAGGGTTTATTTTATCCTCTTTAACGCAACAGACGCAGGGCCCCTCTAATAGTGATCACAACATTGGAGACTGACATCTTGTAGGCAGGGAATTCTTTGTCACAGGAGCTGGAGTAAAATCAGCTCTTCCACTCCATCTGGGAACCTGCTCACCAGAGACTGAAGTTCATGGGATGATCGTCCTTGACCTTTCTTTTCCTCTTCAGTTCATGCACCCCTTTCTCCAGAGCTGAGGTATGTTTTCCATCCCGCTTCCTCATATCTTCTCCATGATCCTCCAGGTAAAACCACAGGGTGGCCCATGGCTTATACCTCCAATATCTTCTCTTTCGGGAACATGGGGAGCTGGATAGATCGGGTAGGTCATCTCTCAACTGTTTGAACTCCTGGGACAATTTTTGCACAGCTGAAATTATGGAAAGGGTGAGATTGTCTTTGAACTCTCGGAGTTGACGAATCATTTCATCCACTGTTAGTGGTACTATGTTGTGGAATAATTAAGAATTAAACTTATATTTGAAATGTAGCATTGTCCACACATAAGGGAAAAATGGACTTTCAGGGTCTGTCAAAGCAGGATGCAGCCACTCCTGGAATGTGCACTCCACAGTGGTTCCCATGCATACACAGACAGATGATGGAGTAGGGTGAAGACCTTACTGCCGTAATTTGTCCTAACATCGACAACAAACAGGAACCAGGTGGTACAAGAAACTGATAAGCTGCATGCCTGCTACCCTGCATCTACAGCCTGTCATCTTTTGACAGAATGCTGTCCTCTGTGTGAAATTTGCTTCATTATAATGTTATTATAATGCATTTACATGCTAAAATACACTCCCATCTCCAATGCGACCACTCTAAAAAAGAGACCACCCCCCTCTGAGCATGCGCTCTGAATTTTTGGTGTCATATACCTTTAAAAGCAAAGAGAGAGAGAGAGATTTGCACCAATAATAACAAAGGTATGTATGACTAGAGTCACTCAAGCTCCACCTTGAAGGTGAAAATAACATAAAATGACCCAAGAGAGAGGGGGATATTGGGGAAGATGCCATCGTGGAAGATAACATCAGCAGACTCCTGGGATCAGTTGATGGGCTGGACCCTTCTTTCCCCCCCTTAGGGACGGCTGTGGGTTAGACTTGCACTGTATTCAGTGCGTCCCTGGGAAAACTTAGAATCTCTAGAGAGTTACTTTTTACTGTTACCTGTATATTTTAAAGCCAGGCTGTGTTAACTTTATCAAGCACTTGTATCCATGTTACATGTTATTCGCACATGCTTTTGCAGACAGTATTTATCACCGGCAATCCATACGAACCTGTACTTGTCGCATCAATAAACTGCATTGTTTCAGTAGCCGAACGCAATCAATAAACTGCACTGTTTCGGTAGCCGATCGTAATTTTCTCACTGAACTCGACCCCACTTCTAGTTGAGACCATGAGGGTTCAGGAGCACAATTGGACTGGGCAGTGTGGTGCACTATCGGTGAATCCAGATCAGTAAGGTTCGAAATAGCGAACGTGGCCGGACTGGTAGTTGCACATTAGAGCTGCTCCTGGCCCCTCTAATAAAGTGAGGGGTTTGTTTTCCCCCCTTTTAAAGCAACAGAAAGCTAAAGCAAACCAGAAAGCTAAGTGCTAGTTCATAGAATCATAGAATAGTTAGGGTTCGAAAGGACCTTAAGATCAGCTAGTTCCAACCCCCCTGCCAGGGGCAGGGACACCTCCCACTAAACCATGACACCCAAGGCTCTGTCCAACCAAGCCTTGAACACCGCCAGCGAAGGACCATTCACAACTTCCCTGGGCAAACCATTCCAGTGCCTCACCACCCTTACAGCAAAGAATTTCTTCCACATATCCAATCTAAACTTCCCCTGTTTAAGTTTGAACCCATTACCCCTTGTCCTCTCACTACAGTCCCTCATGAAGAGTCCTACCCCAGCATCCCTATAGGCCCCCTTCAGATATTGGAAGGCTGCTATGAGGTCTCCATGCTGCCTTCTCTTCTCCAGGCTGAACAGCCCCAACTTTCTCAGTCTATCTTCATACGGGAGGTGCTCCAGTCCCCTCATCATCCTCGTGGCTCTCCTCTGGACTTGTTCCAACTGTCCCTTGTCCTTTTTATGTTGAGGACACCAGAACTGCACACAAGACTCCAAGTGAGGTCCCACAAGAGCAGATAGAGAGGCAGGATCACCTCCCTCAACCTGCTGGTCATGATTCTTTTGATGCAGCCCAGGATACGGTTAGCTTTCTGGGCTGCAAGCGCACACTGCTGGCTCATGTTCATTTTCTCATCGACCAACACCCCCAAGTCCTTCTCCGCAGGGCTGCTCTGAATCTCTTCTCTGCCCAACCTGTAGCTGTGCCTGGGACTGCTCTGACCCAGGTGTAGGACCTTGCACTTGGCATGGTTAAACTTCACCAGGTTGGCATCAGCCCACCTCACAAGTGTGTCAAGGTCCCTTTGGATGGCATTCCTTCCCTCCAAGACCTGGCCTACTAAATTGAGTCCCATGTACCTGGATCCTGATACAGCAGGTTCAGGCAAGCTGTAGATGAGGGGACATTCTTGTGGCATTCTACGCTAACTTCATCCTGACCGCAGTATAGAAGCATCCAGTATAAAGGACTGTAAGGAAAGCTGCTGTTAACCAGACCTGCAGTCCCAAAATGGGAATGGAGACAAATATTGCTTCTGGGCTATGTTTACCTCTGGACTCTTACAAAAGAGAAGGGAAGATCACTCTTTCCATTTGTTGCTTTCAGGCATGAATGCATTGTTATGTACATACTCTGAGACGGTGTCTGATGAAGGGGCATAGGCTGGTGTGAGAGGAAATTATTATAGAGCAACAGAAAATGACCAGTTGTTACAATTTTAAATTTCCCCTTCATTTTCAGAATAATCACTAAAATGTAAATCTGAAAATCTGAGTTGAAGATATGTGTGCACATTGTTTTTTCATTATAAAAATTATATTGTGCAGTACTTCACATACACATTACAATCATATGCAAAACTTCAGTTCTAAGGTATGATTTTGTCCAGAGATGGACAATTAAAGCTAAAAGGAAAATCCTCACACTTTGCTGACAGTTTCAGCAACAAAAGGCATCTCTGAAGTATTTCACACAATTCTTTGTCCCATCAAAGGAATCAATACAGCTGAAAAATGTATGTTTCAAATTATAATATAGTATATAGTAGTACCCAATAATATGTAGAGCATATACTATAATATAATATTGCAATAATATCGCAATTTTACTAAAACTGGTAATGTAATTATGTGAAACATTTCATATATAATTCTGGGAAGTTATGTTCTGTGACAGAGCAGTGATTTCCTGTTCTTTGATTTAAAAGGAAAATTCAAATATGCCAGAATGAAGAGTCACAAAAAAACCTCACTTGTCCAGTTTTTGGTATGAAATAATTAAAGAAATCTGAAATAAGCAAATCCTTTTATAAAATACTAATAAGGGACTTCATACCCTGAAGTTACTCAGTTTCTGTAGGGGGTGATGTTCCTTTCAACATCTGCCAGCCTTCATTTTCATATTGTAGAAACACATCTTTATGTATAAGCAGAGAAAAAGACTGACAAGGTCTTCGCCAGTATGAAAGTCTCTTCTTTGATCTTATTGCCCATGGAGGACGATGAGAAAAACAACACTAATTTGCCTTTTGTACTTTCTGGTTGATGAAACATTACCAGTTGTCAAAGGATTTTTAAGTATTCATGAATACCAATGCTCTACAACATGGACAGTACAAGTGCCTCTATTTTTTATAATCCAACACGTGAAATTGGAGGCTCTGAGCCAGCCAAGCATTTAGTTTACATTCTAGCTCTTTTATTTTGCTTTGCTTTTTTTGCTTATTTGTTTCCCTAGAAGAGATTGCCTTCTGTTTCTGAGACAAATTCATTGCTGAGAAGCATTTGTAAATGACAAAGGAGTCTTGTTTCCTTGCTGTCTTTCTCTCAGTGTCATTTTAGCCTGACTATGCTCAGCTAACATGTAATTGATGTTTCTCTTCAGTGGTATCAAGTGAAGCTGATGCCATTTTCTACACTGAATAGTGGCTCCGTGCTTTAGAAAATTGCTGATTAGTAAAATGGGTGTCTTACTTTAAAACTTTGTTTTTTAATTTTTGTGAATTAATACAGGTAAAAAATATGTATAAAATCCTTAAAACAGGTTTTTGTTTTTTTTTTTTTTTTTTTCTGGAATTTGATGTAATTCAAATGTCATTCACGGACTTTATAATGATATTATAGAAGACAACTGCTAAACCACAAAATGCAGGACATGTTTAGTTGGGTCAACAGCTGTGTTCAAGATTTAGCTGCCTGGTGTACAGTGTTTCTGTGCTAATTTTTTTCCCTTGCCTCTTGGGACTACATCTCACCTTTAGGTCTTTCGTAGTCAGCTTACATTTGTCTCTTTGCATGGCATTTTAAGACCGAAGTGTATAACTGCAATCTCCAGTTCTCTCAAATATCTTGTTGTTTTGTACTGCCTGAAGCTCAATAATTGATCACCATAACTAATTTCTAATGCAGTCACTATAACAATGCTACAATCTTTCTTTTTATACTTTTTTTTATATTTTCAGTTTTCTGAATATTTTTTCCCTTGTAGTTGATCGATATGAATCACGATAAAATCTCACCTTATTTCCACTGATGCAACAGTTCCCTTCATCTCTTTCTACTCATTTTCACAATCTTAAATCTCACCTTATTTCCACTGATGCAACAGTTCCCTTCATCTCTTTCTACTCATTTTCACAATCTTTTCTCAATGTGGAATTTACTAATCAATCCTGATTTTATTCAAGTGTGCCTTGAAGTTCTTGGTCCATCCTGCTAAAGGTTCTTCCACAATTAGATTATTTGCAAGATCTCTCCCTCTCTCCCCTGTGTACTCCAGTGCTTAATACTGCATGAATTTGCACTGCAACATTTTTTGCACCACCTGAAATGTTTACATGAGGAAATCAAAGCATCAAATTTGTATCTATAGATCTATTTTGAAAAACACATATAACTAGCTTATCTGTGGAAAATATTATTTCTATATCTAATTTGTTCAACATTTGCTAATGGGTGTAAAAGTTATTGGAAAATGGACAGAGGGAAGAGAGAAGTAACAACCAAGATGGAAATTGATACACAGCAAGATACAAGCCTAGACCACAACTGTGCATTTTTCATTTAGAAACAAAAGATTTATTTCTTGCTATTCTATGACACTCATTAAAATCTATTCTCATTCTTTGCTATGTTTTATATTTCATTTGCATTTATTAACTTGCCACGTTCCATTATATTTTGCATCACTGGTACACTGCTTTGTTTCAGGCCTTTTTACACATTATTTTCATCTTTCAGAGCCTGAAGACAATGGTTCTACAATCATTCCAGAAAACAACTGCTTAATTAGCTGGCTTTATTTCTTCATTCTCTCCTTTCATAGAATAACAAAATCACAGCTTGGTTTGGATTAGAAGGGACATTAAAGCTCATCCAGTCCCAATCCCCTGCCATGGGCAGGGACACCTTCCAGTAGACCAGGGTCCTTCAAGCCCCATCCAGACTGCCCTTGAACACTGCCAGGGATGGGGCAGGGGCAGCTTCTCTGGGCAACCTGTGCCAGTGCCTCACCATTCTCATAATGAGGAAATTCTTCATAACTGTATGCTCAGCTTCATTTACTGCACAGTATTATGAGTATCTTTGGGATCTTCTTTTTGCTATTCAGCCCTTTGAAATCCTTGAAAGCTTACTGTATGAGCTGATGCTGAAAAAGCAGTGGAAAAAAAAAAAGGAAAGGGGAAGGAGCAGTCAAGATGGAAGGTGATAATAAGGATACAGGTAAGGTACTTTTCATAAGAGGTGACTTGCTGAAAGAGAGGAAGAATTAATGCTATTGTACTCTTGCATGTGCAAGAGTATGTGAGCCCTGAAGAGCTATGAAGGGGAAGTAGAAAGAGCTTCAGAAAGCAATCCTGCATATTGATTTGTTCTGGCATGGTAGGAACATAGAGTCCACGACTGTTTGGTGAGCGCTACTTACAATTATACAAGTATCTGTGTCTTTTAAAAGAAAGGTTCTGAGATACCACATAGATGCTTGTTAGAAACATATGTAAGTCTCTCTGAGCGTGCCATGTGTTATGCTTTGCAGGGCAGTTCTCTCAGCAGCAGGGCGTATGCTGAAAAACTGTGGATTAGATACTGAAATGAGCAGTAGTCCAATAACTTCCATAGCCATGTGCAATGGATGGGAACCTAGATGAGAGCTGATTTTCCCTCTCAAGACTGAGAGACATAACAAAGTATTTTTTCTGTCACAGTGTATTTGGTATAGTAGATATGTGCATGTTCATCTAAACTGC
This sequence comes from Ara ararauna, assembly GCA_028858755.1. Classification (NCBI taxonomy): domain Eukaryota; kingdom Metazoa; phylum Chordata; class Aves; order Psittaciformes; family Psittacidae; genus Ara; species Ara ararauna. The sequence continues at coordinate 22,244,209 of CM054380.1, forward strand.
TTTTTGGAAAGACAGGAAAACATAGGTGAGCAGCTGTTCTGTGACCTTCATACTTGGCCACCTGTGGCATGTTGCCAATGCTCTCAGGGTGGACAACAGTGAGATCATGAGAAACTGCATGGCTCCATGAGTAAACAATTAGAAATCTGTCATGAAACCAGTTGTTCTGATAAGGGTACAAAACCCAGGATCCTCTTGTGGCCGTGGGAGAAGCCTTACTTATGGGTGGATACATCCCATAGGAATTTTCCCAGTTACCTGAGACTCCTAGCATCAGCTGCAAGGGGGCTTCCCAGCTGGAAGTGTGGGTCTGGACGATGATACAGTGGTAAATGGTGACATATTTCTTCTTAATCTCTGTTCTTTCTATGCAGTAATGATTTGATAGACTGCCAACTTTCTTCAGTACTTTACTTATATACATGTATCTCTGATTTGCTATATTGTACTTATTTACTATATATAGAGAGATACTTACCTGACTCACATTAGTGTGTTTGCTTGCTTTAGTGTGCTTATTGGCTTTAGTGTGCTTGTTTAATAAACTGTGCATATTATACAACTAGTGTGTGGTCATTTTGTGGTGTCCCCTGCTGTCAGCAAAACACCATGGGAAAAAGGTAGTTGTGTGGGAAGCATTACTGTGGCACCAACTGGTGGTTAGCGAAGTGATATATTAAAGCTTATGGAGCAGAGCTGTGCTGCTTGCATATTGATGGTTTAGCTTGCATATACATCCCTGTATTTTGGAGCTGCAAAAATCAAAATTCCTTATAAAGGTGTATAGGACAAAGAGATTGTTGATTATATCCTCACCATCTGAATAAACATCTCAAAAACTCCTCACTGGCATGTGCAATGCCAAATGTGACAGGAGAACCCATTTCCAGGGATTTTCTGGTTCATTTTTCTAAGAATGTTTTCAAGCCATTGGATCAATACAGCCCCAGACCTGCTGACTCTGCAACTGCTTTGCACACAGTATTGCCAATGAGGGGATGCCTGGCCTGCCTTCCATGCTCCCTCTTTCCCCTCTTTCTCCACAGGGAAAGAGACATCTGCAGTTTTCTCCCCATATCTAGGAGAAGCTTGATCTCCAAAAAAGACATCAGCTAAGTTCTATCAGTCTGAGGTGCACACAGGGAGACAGCATGTAACTAACTGGGGTGCGCTATAATTTTTATAGTAAGGAGAATCTTACTGCAAATGGGTTTGGAAAGGTACTTCACAAGCCTAGGCTACCAGATGAAGCGGCAAGAAATCTGTTTCAGAAGCCTTTTACCTCTTTCTTTGAAGAGGATTTCCAAGAGGATCAGCCAATCCTAGTAAAAGGTGAAAAAACCCTAGGCTGTGTACATAGTATCAGAAAGTACAGCCTAGTATATTTACTACAGCACAAGTTATCCACTTAATAAAACCATGTACGGTACAAGAAAAAAAGCATTAAGTGTAGAGACGTGTTTAGGTTTATTAGACTGTAAATATTCAGTGCTAGCAACTTGCACTTACATATGCAAGTTTTTGTTTCCTGCTTCAAGCTACAATTTTGCAGCATCATATCTTTTTTGCCAGAGACAACAGTAAACTTTAAAGAGCTTGAAAGCATTCATCCTAGTCATAGTGTCCGATTTAACTTTGAAAAAATATAATTGTCTTTTTGGGGATGGAAATAAATGTTTTAGTAAGCCTGTAATTTGATGATGTTTACAATTCAACCTGTACTGCTTATGAGTAAGATACTAAATGGCCAAGCAATTACATGAAGAAATAACATAACATTGTTGTCCTGCAACTTTAGTGTCCTGACATTGCTCCCATCAATAAAAACATGAAAAATTGTTCCATATTCAAAATAAAGCTACATTAGTACATGTTATTCTGTTTCACTCACAGATTATGATGTGACATCTTTACAGTGCACATGGAATTTGGAAAGGTATTAAACCTATTTATGTACCTTGAAAGATGTTAGGCCAATTTCTGTCTCAGCATAAGTCAATATTTCCGCAGGGATTCAAGCTGTATCTCAGTCAGCCTGGCAGGAAACAAGAAGACGTCCTTTTGTGAATGTGCTAAACAGCAAAGTGCAAACAAAAAGCCAAGCAAGACAACAAAAAGAAGGGAAAAAGTAAAGAGAGATGTTGCGAGCGGGGCCCACAGGCTCTTCTTGCCTGTACGGTAGGCGAGGACCCTCCAGTGGTGGGAGAATGAAGACAATCAATATGATCATTCATCAGACTCAGTTTATTTCATCTGAGGGTTCCAGTTATATACTCTATGCAGGCACACTTGCTAATATGTGACTGGCTACTTATATCTACTAGTAGATACATAATTGGTTACATGATTGGTATGTGCTTGGTCACAACTCAAAGGTTACATTCACATCCCACCCCCCTTTGTGGTTTTCTTCTTGGTTACGTTCCAGGGGGGTTTCCAGCTTGCAGCTGTGCTTCAAGGTTACAGTTATCAGTTCCTCCCTGCATATCCTGGCTTCTCAGGCTCCTCTGCCAACTCCCTCAAACTCTTCTCACGCACATGTTCTCTAGTAACCTTCAGCCAAGGCCTCAAAGCCTTTGGTTCACTACTGTCAGGCTTTTTCCATCCGTTGGGCTATGATCTTATTGTGTCCATTTTCTATCAACTATTCCCAACAGAGAGAAAGAGACAGATGAAAGCTCTGAGTAACCCTTAAGTCTGGAAGGCTCTCTGAATCCTTTGCTTTACTGTCTCTGCCTCTCACAAGGAATGAAGGTTGGCTTTGAATGTTGTCCAGTTTGCATTTCAGATGGTCAATGTAGTCCAGTTTAGCTCCTTCGGTAATAGAAGCTGGGGATGGAAAACCATGCAGCTTAGCTTCCCTAACAAACTCTGCTTCAGTAGTGGAAAAGGATAGAGAAGATGGAGAGTCATTATTCATAATTATTCATGATGTCATTTATGAGATTAGCTACTGATGAGAAAGTACGATAAATACCTGTTGTGTGAAAAGCAACCACAAAGATCCTTGAAAGAAGACATGAATGTTTTAGAAGGGAAAGGAAGAACAAGCTGTCCCCCACTAGTACTCTTGATGTGCCAGTGCCATAGCCTGGCTTTTTATGGAGCAAAAAAAACTGAGCAAGAGAAAACTGTCTTCACTGAACAACACATATTTCCAGCTGGAAACTTCTATTTCCCATAGCAATTTTGAGGTCAGGTAAACTTAGGCACTTCTGGTCTTTGTCACCACATAGGAATCCAGGTAAACATCACAAACTATCTTCCATTCATGAGACTGTTTGCCCTATTATCCCACGGGTGAAGAAGTCATTTCATTTCCTTATGAACAGGCACCAGAAATTTTTTTTAGTCAAAAATAAAAGCTGCAAAATCTAATAGTGAAAGAGAAAATATGAGTAGATTTTAAGGCAAGTTTTGAGCAATTTAGTGATTTAGAATAAATACAGGTAGCTTTTTCTAAGTGCATGCTTTACTGTTGCTGAATGAATTGTGACAGAGAATACAAAGTGCTATGAATCAAAGCTGTTTGAAAACAGAAAGCAGGATGAGGGGACACAAGAAATGGGGATGCTGTTTCAAAGCACTGAGCTTCTTGGAAGCCTTCCATGTGACAGTCTGCAGCTGCTGAAGCTGTAGCAGGTGGGACCCTCTGCAGAGCCATATGTTACCTGTAGCAGAATACCTTTCACAGCTGGATCTTTCGAGCCTGTACAGATAATTATGTGCTGTGGCAGGGCCATGTGCACTGGTGGATAGCACTGCTGGAAAGAGGTTGGCTGCAGAGGAGAAGACGAAATGAGTCTTTGGCTGTGATAGGCTGAGACATTTTTTCATGTGAGCAGCAATGAAGAAGTGTTTTGTTGTGCTGTATCCTTTACCTAGAGATGCAGTGTTCAATGCAGTAGACTAAATTACAGTGGGCATTGCTTTATGAATTCAACTGACATACAGTTTTGAAATATGAATTCTGAAGTTATGACGGTGGCACTGGGGGGATTAGGGAAATGAAACACCAGGTGAGAACTGTTCTACTGGCCGTACAGTTTAGTCGCAGTGCACCTAGGTAATAAAACCTCTTAAATTTTTAGAAGTGTCACAAACAGAGAACCAGTTTTTAGAACATGAAACAGAGTACTGCAAAGGAAAAGGGGACCATTTTGACATATGTCTTTGTGGTATCATCCAAAATCACTGGAAACCATTCCTTTTGTTTCTTTACACGCTGAATTTAGGTAGAGCACACATAAAAGTTGCCTGCTGAGTTGTTACACCTAGGTTGGTTTTGGTTTTGTGTTTGTTTGGTTTATTTAAATTCTTGATATCTAGCAGTACCAAAGAGATTTGAGAGGTTAGAGAATTATTACAGAAGCCAGGGAAAAACTCATTTTGAGAAAACATTCATTAAGGAACCACAAATATTCAAATAATGGCAAAGAAACTCAGAATTAAACGGCAGGCATATCCCCAGAAATAAAGAAAGACTTCTAACTTTAAGTGTGTATCTTCTAGTATGAAATTGTGGAATTCTGTATTTATTACTTTCAGTAATTCCTTGATTAACTGGCACTTTGCTTACAAGTCAAATGATGATTTTCTCATTGCTGAACACACGACCTCACTATGACGCTGAAAATCAATGACGTGCTGCATCCTGCAGCATAAAAAAGGTTTCATAACTGCAGCTCTCTTCTACATGAAGAAAGAAGATAAATAACAATAGCATTCAAAAATGTGTTTAACCTTAAATGGGTACTTAAAATTCTACGACATACCAAAATTTCTAACCACCACATATTTGTCAGAGAATTCTTCACTGCTTGCAAATCTATCCACATGACTTTTTTCCTCTGATTGTTGGAACCATGCTTCTGGTTAGAAGGCCAGATCAGGTGTCCTAACCTCTAAGAAAATTTGAATTCAGATTTGGTTTTCTGCTTAAAACTAAATAATACAATCCAAATGAAAAATATTCTACATAAAGAAAAAAAATCATATAAAAATGATAGAAAATAACACGTGTTGTTATTTTACGAAGGTAAAAAAACATTCTTGGAAGTCTAGGAGATGTCTTATATGAAATGAAGTTTGAGCTTAATAGGAAGTTTTATCCTGGTGTTTTTTTTGTAGCTAATGAAATTTTAATAGCCTGTTGAGGAGGCTTTTAAGCAAACTAATATGGAAAATTATGAAAATGAGAGACATGAAAGCAGTAACAAGTACACTTACTACATAGTTTTGGATCACAATTGTATACTTATCTCAAGTAGATTCAAGAAAATTTCTACTTGCTATATGCATTTCATGCAGATAAAAACTTGCAATGTTTCTTCTTTTAGAGGGTAGAAAAAATTTGTTACCATCAGCTGTACCTATGTGGCTACTCAGGAAGAACTGCAGAAAACCTGTTTTTTTCATCTGCATAATTATAAATTTCCTTTTGGAACTACTTATTCTCAAAAGGAAAAATTTGACTACGTGCTTGCAAAATGTTTATCAGCTCTAAAGAAGTCCTTAGATTGCTGTTCCAACACTGACCTTCAGGTCAGAGAGGGTTTACTAATCCTAATAGAATAAGTGAGAAACAGTGAAATATTTTAGGCAGCTAACACCTTCCATGAGAAAATTCCTGCTATTTACAACTACCAAGGCACATCATTGCAAGCAAAATATTTGAGCTACAAGCCATCAAATGCAACTCCTATACAAAAACTGTGGTTTTCCCTTGCGTTCCTATTTAAAGATTTCCCTTTCCTTCAAAGTTACCAGAAAACATGCATTTAGATGAGTTATAATAACAAGATCATTAATCAGGTATCAATGTTTCAAGACACTTTGTTGATCAGCAATTCTTTAAAAATATTAGGAATCCTATAAGTAGACACAGAACTGAACGTAAACCATCCTATGAAAAAGCTTGTCAGCTTTTGTAGACTATATGATGATGTAGCAAAATCCATTAATTTTGATTTCGTTTAATGGTCATTGTATAGCTTGGTATGGGAGGAATAACTTCCCCAGGTCTTCCTCATGCAGATCTCCAAGTGAGTGTACTGACTACTGTGTTCAATGTAACATTAGTGTAGTAGCTATTCTATACCTAAACTGTGGAATAAGAGAAAGTAAAAATAGAGCATGGAATGAAAGAGAAAAAAAATGAAAGTGACAAGAAAATAAGTTCTGAATAACAAGCCTGATTTATCATTCATCTCATTAATCTTATGGTGATGAATGAAATCAAACTGGAGTTAGTCTTGGTAAAATAATTCCAAAATTAAAGATTTAAGATTTGAAAGTTTCTTCTTGTATCAAATATTGTATTGAAGGATTAAAGACTGGTTTTACCACCGAATAAACACACTTATTGTCTTTTTTGAAATTAATATTCCAGAATTTCATTTCATGCGAGCACCTCTGGAAAAGGATTAGAAGCAGAATGAGGTAGCGGGTCCTTCTGCAAGTACCCAAAAAATCTTTATTTTTCATCTGGGGAAGCAGATTAAATATCACTAAGGACAAGCATTCAATCCCATATCCTTGAGCTGATGCAGATAGGTAATTAAAGCCTGTTGTGGTAATGCTAAAATTAAAAGCATAAGTTTTTATTTAAGCATCTGAATAAAGCAGTATAATTTTTAGAGGAACTTAGTTCCCACATATTAATGGACACTATACCTCCATGCCTGAGAAGACAACCGCTTTCATATAGGAATACTGAAGAATTATGCATGTAACATTAGACATCACTGTTTGGAAAATCTGTTAGGTTTTGGACCTAAAAAAATTCAGCAATTTCAGTGTCAATATTCAGTGTCTAAAATAACAATATATATATCAGAGAGTCTAAAGTTGTGTTGCATATGAAAGTAACAAGATGAGCTGAAATAGCTGAAGATTTTCAGAGAATCCTTTCAGTTTGGATCCATCAGTTGTTTTTTAATATATATATGTGCAATAAGTATATATTTAAAGTATAAATTATGAATAGCATTTTCTAACCTTCACATTCTGGTAATTTTTGATTCCTTATTGGACCTAAGATTTGAATAAATGATATACACGAAATGGAGAACATGTTTAAAAAGGCAAATTAGCTTAAATCACCTTCTAAGCATTTTGAACGATATTTGAGTTTCGATCTGAAGGAGAAAGAAACAAAACAGAACCCAAACTGAAGGTGATTTGCACACAGAGAATTAAGGGAACACTTTGCGTTGTTAATGTGACACAAAGTACCTCATTCATTTTCCCATCAGTTTTGCCATTGATCCTATTCCTATACTTCTCACAGGGAAGCAGGACATCTGTTATAATTCTGCTAGCTGCTTTAATTCCTCTTTATTTGGAGTCTGGTAAGTCATTGTGCAGGTTTTTCTCTCAGCTTATTTTGGTTTTCTGATCACAGAATCATCGAATCGTAGAACCATAGAATCATAGAATAGTTAGGGTTGGAAAGGACCTTAAGATCAGCTGGTTCCAACCCCCCTGCCAGGGGCAGGGACACCTCCAACGAAACCATGACACCCAAGGCTCTGTCCAACCTAGCCTTGAACACCACCAGCGATGGACCATTCACAACTTCCCTGGGCAACCTATTCCAGTGCCTCACCACCCTTACAGCAAAGAATTTCTTCCTCATATCCAATCTGAACTTCCCCTGTTTAAGTTTGAACCCATTACCCCTTGTCCTCTCACTACAGTCCCTCATGAAGAGTCCCACCCCAGCATCCCTATAGGCCCCCTTCAGATACTGGAAGGCTGCTAGGGGGTCTCCACACAGCCTTCTCTTCTCCAGGCTCAACAGCCTCAACTTTCCCAGCCTATCTTCATACAGGAGGTGCTCCAGTCCCCTGACCATCCCTGTGGCCCTCCTCTGGACTTGTTCTAACAGTTCCATGTCCTTTTTATGTTGAGGACACCAGAACTGTGCACAATACTCCAAGTGAGGTCTCACAAGAGCAGATAGAGGGGCAGGATCACCTCCCGCTACCTGCTGGTCACGCTCCTTTTGATGCAGCCCAGGATACAGTTACTCTATTGAAATAAGTAACTTACCACAGATATTACTGAACCCGAAACAAAAGACAGATTAAACACTTGCAGGCAGGTTTGGGTTTACCTTTCTCCAGAAAACGTTTCTTTGATGAAAATTTTATTGTGTCAAAAGGCAAAAAAATTTGCTTCAGAAACTTAATGTTTCGGAGACTAAAAAAAAGTAAATCTTTCTGTTTTAACAGGACGTACAATGGAATATTTATAAGTGTTCAGATGGGGGATAGGGAAAGCAAACAGTCAAATGTATACTATGAAATACACGGCTTTTGATTTCTATTTTACACCAATAGACTCTAAATATGTTTATTCCTTTGGAGCCTCGTTAGCACATTGACAAATACTCTCAAACCTGCATGCAATAATGACACTGTGCCTTTGGTAGCAATTCTGAAAACAGACTGGAAATGCTACTATTATTTTCCCATTCAGTAAGACTTTTCACTTCATGACAGGTATACTTCAACATTTTTACTGGCCTGGTCTTTCATTAGTTGAAGAATATTTTTCTGTGATGATTTACAGTAAAGTACTCCAGCATTTAGTAATCATCAAGCCTTTAAAAATCTTACAAGTTATTGACAAGTTGTTCAAAAATCCACTTCAATTTTATAGTTTTCAATTAATGTCTTTTATTAGTTTATGAAAACTGCAGTATTTGTTAAGTCTGTTATACAAAAGTACCCTTACTAATACAAATTTTCAACAGTATTTTCATATAGAAAGCAGTCTCCATAATCAGCCATTCTGGAATAGAAATAGAATACATTAAAAGGTATTTTAATTCATACAATTAAAATTAATCGATGTTTCACTGATTGTTAAAGAGTGTGCTTGCTTATATATATGTGTAGATAGATATAGATTATCACATGCATAACTGTGATTGCTAAGAAACAGCATCATTCTGAATGTGGCTTTATACCATGGAAATAAAGCCAACTAGACAGGAAATTAAAGCTGACTGGCAGCAATTTTTACTACCTAGGAGATTTGAAATATCGACAGCAATTAAGACACAGCAGTATGAAAAATTGCTGTTTCATGACTTCATGAATAAACTATGAATTCGGTTTACAACTGATAATATTTAAATGGAAGTACTGTTTTAGATTATTTCTCTGAGTTTCTGAATATTTATCTGCAGTTTTTGACACATTTCAAACTTCTGTCCATAATTTAGAAGGTTCAAAATTCATAGGAAATGTAAAATAAGACTTGCACAGTCACCTGACTCTAGAAGCAGAGAAAAACAAAAAATTTTGACTTTCAGAAAGCTGGTAACCAGGTTAAAAAATAAAATAATGTATCTTTAAGTGACAGAAATATTTTCCATTTTAATCAGTAGAAGTCTATAAAAAATATAAAGCCTTTTTCCCGAGATATAGAAACTGTTTGAGGATTGCATGCTGTAGGTGCCCCAGTAGCAAAATTTTTTGTCTGTACCCTGTTATCTTATGCTTAGTTGTATCAGTTTCATATCATGAGGCACAAGGGCGGAGGAGAAGATGATTGGTTATGCCATTTGCTGGCTGGCTACAATATTCATATCCTTTTCTACATGCACACCAGCACAGCAGCAGAAGAATTTATAAAGTGTAAGATTATGTTTAGAATTCAAATCCTTATATAAGTATAAATGTGGAAGAAGCATAATACAAGTATCTGACAATATAACAAGAATTTAGCAAGTTACTGTGATTTCTAATGTTTATTCAGGCATGACAGAATCCATTCGAACATTCTGGTTAAAATTACAGTGCATATTTAATATGAGAAATCAACATTATGTCTTGTGTGTGTTGCACCAAATACAATATAATACACATCAGAACAATATAATATACGCCAGAACTAAATCATAACATTTTCTGCTGCCTCAGCAAATGTCTGTTTGTATCTACAGCTTTGTCAAAAGGCAATAAAGCAGAAAGCTTATTCATGTCACTATGGGGATGTAAATCCTATTTACTTAAAATGACATGCTGCTTCCATTCTTATATGAATGGTTATTCTGTCATTTAGAAGCAGCAAATCATCACAGTTGGTAAAACTGACTTCCAGATGAAAAAAAAATGTCATGTTTACTTAATGATAAACAATTACCAGAGGAGATACTTGTCCTGAGATAAGTCATGTGAATTTTTAAAATTCAAAAGTACTAGCAGCTTGTACGTATTGGGGATGTATTTAATCAAACGAGTATTCTAAGTGTGTGGGAACCCAAATGTTTCCTGGAGTACACTCTAATCAAGTTTCTTAGAAATCTGCTTTTCATTTAGAAAAGGAAAAAATATTTTATGATGAATATCAGCCACCTTGAATCTCCACACAATGCCCAAGAGGATTCTTATTCACCCCTACTTAAAGGTATTAAAGTACAATACTAGGATTAGTGATAAAGAGCGAAATACTAGGATGAGGATATGTTTATTTTATGAATGTGCTGCCTGAGTCTGATTGGTGACAGGAGACTTGCTACAGTGTTAGGCTAAAAAGGTTAGATGAAACAAAAAAGATGAGATTTTTAAAATGTTCTAGATATCTTCAAAGCAAGGGAGCGGAGGGATCTGCATTCATACCTGGGGATGCCAGCACATTCTGTGTCCAGAAACAGGCTAAGGTGTAAACAGGACAATTGTTTCTTCAGAGGGGGAAGGTAGACACATTAAAACTTATTAAAAATTAAAACCTAAGATCAAGCACACAAATCCATTCTAATTTTTGCAATCCACACTTCAATCTTGGAGGAAAGAACTGAAACTGCTCCATTTTAAAGATTTTCTTATTCAGCCACTTAAATCAACTTGAAGCTCACAGGTCTCAGCAAAGAAAGGGTTGACAGCACCCTCTAGTGAGGAGGCCCGGCTCCTTAGCAAAATTAGGAAATGGAAGGAGCCTTAAGTGAAAGAAATAGCTCTAAGGAAAATAGCTCCATATCAATTCTAGAATGTTAGATAAGGAGGTTTGCAGCGTACAGGTCATTTTACAGCTGTGACAGCAGTCGTAATATGCTGTTTGATCCAGAACTCAAAATCTCCATTACTGTGTATATTATTTAATGGTCTCTTGATTTCAGTCTTTTCTTTAGTATCTTTGCTCTTTTCCATTTGTCTTATAAGTTTCAAGGCAGGGATGCCATGTGCAAATCACACCAAGGAGACCCCATCACAGCCTGAGTTCATGCAAGTGTGATTCCTCACAGCAGCACCCTCCAGGTGCAGTGGGAAGGACAGAAAATCCGCCAAAGTAGGAAATCCATCTAATCTGGCCTCTTCCTTTGTGAGAAATGCTTCTGCCATATAAGAAAAATCCAGGTGTTTCCTTTTTTCCTGATTAGTGTGTATCTGCTGATATTGAGGTGCCTATACTTATGTCAGCATACAGCAGTGCCACATTACAGAGCATGGAAGATGTCACTTTTATAATTCAGTGAAAATCAAAATCCTGAAAATAGAACTGTGTATTTCTATTCTCTTGCAATTTCATGAGACAGTGAAAAAACAACTAAAGACCACAGCAGGTCTCACATGAAGTCCATGGAAGCTGTATTCAGTACATTTCAGTTCATATTCATTCACCAGGTTCAAAATCCCATCTTTGTCTTGCAAAAAAGGTCAGACTCCACCAGCCTGACATGCTGTCATTTCCAAAATATAATAGAAGTTTTCTTCTATTAGAAGAGATGTTCCTTTTTTTGTTTTGTTTCTGTCACAGTTGTGTTAACAAGTTACAGGTGGACAAGCATTAATAGTAGTTAAGATCCCAGACCATTTTAGCACTAGCAGTATTAGGGGTATTAAATAATTCACAGATTAAATAAAATAATGAAGAAATATATGCTATGTAGGAGTTGAATAGCCTTTTTGTTATTGATCTTTCTGGCCAGTGTCTGGAATTTGAGGAGAGGATCCAAAAGCAGACTGTGTAAGCCAAGCCTAAATAAAGACATAGATAAGGGCGCAGTGTGGATCAGGCTGAAGTCACAAATATGGAATTTATTTTTACAACAGAATCTGAGGCAAGAAACAGACAGGATGGATCAAGGCTGGATGAGCTGATCTGCAGCTGGGGAGGCAGGATCAAGAGCAGGGTTTGGGGTCTAGAAGCAAGGTGGAGTCAAAGCCAAGACTGCAGCATGAAGCAGTTTATCGGTCAAATTTTTCTGTTGCTGACTAAAAGAGCTGTTCTTGGCAAGGAGGAAGAGGACTGTGCAAGCAGTAGCCAGTGATAGGCTAAGCTACTGACAGCAGTGACAAATGACTCTCCCACTTCTGTTTGACAGATGACTCAGGATAAATGAACTGCTCATTATTATTAAGTATTTGCAATATGCATATCATATACTGACATGAAATAGGAGGTAAAATTCTAATCTTTGCACCAAGCAGCTTCCTTTTGTTATATTTTGTTATTAAGGAACTATGCCATTAAAAAGGATACAGAAAAATGTCTTTTGCCTTTTTTTTTCTATTATCAGACAAGATAAGCAAATGAAAAATATTTTTACTTAAACACAGCTCACTTTTCAAAGTTTATTTTTTTTAGTTTCACACTTATGCCAATCCTTTCTAAGCTTAATGAGTGCAATAGTTTTGTCATAAATCACTGCCTGTATTTTATCATTTATTTCGTTGATTTTTTTTCTTCAAGAGCACCATGTATAAATAATGGCTGTATGTTTTGTGCATTTTTTTTAAATACATTCATATCTCTGGTATAAATTATGGAGCATTATTCCAGATGGTAAATTAAAAAATAGGCTTGATATTAATTTTTCTCCATCTTACTGTGTGTGTAGTGTAGTGGGTAAATCATATTTGTAGTTAATTGTGAATTCTTAATGGAATATAAGGCACTCTGGCTATAGATGATGCACACACTCTAACCTGAACTGGATAGTTAGTCTCGGGGTAAGAAGTACTGCACATTAAAGAAGGTGAATCTTTTTGAAAGTTAATGGAGGCATAGCTGAAGCCACCCAAGATCCTAAATGAATCTGTAGACAAGCACAGATATATATTCTTATCATATTCTCTGCTCTATATTTTAAAAGGGCATATCCTGTAAATGAAGTAAGGTAGTAGAGAAGGATAAAGCACAGTATCTTTGTAATTCAATATTTGTAGTATCAGTAATTGTATTTTTTCATGATAATTTTTTTCTTGAACTCTTGCAGTGATTTACCCTAATGATAATTGCACACTTTAAGAAGCAATTAAATGTCAATACTATTTTCCCACATATACAAGCTGTGTGAATTTATATTATTTGACATGTAGTGGTGCAGTTGTGTGTTTTATTGCTGCATGTCCTTTAAATAATTTACAGCCTGTGACTCTTGGTTCTACCAGTTGGCCTGCTGTTACGGAAACATTTGTCTAGCACTGCTGCTGTTCATGTCTCAGGTATCCCTTTACAGGCAATAGAGAGTACAGGGCTGCAGATGTTGCCTGCAGTTTTCTTGAGGTGGATACAGAATTTTTTTCCAGCATTGAAACACACTTGCTCATTGCAATCACTAGAGGACAAACCATGGCTAATTTCACATGCAGCTTAGGTCTCCTTTTTGCACAGTGGTACCTCTGTGTACACTCAAGACATTGTTCACTAAAGGTAAATAAGAAGCGCTTCATTGCAACTTTTCAAAACTTTTATAATTTGAATTTTGGTTGTGCTCCATCATTAATTATGACATCCATGTTAATAGGGAATTTGTACATGGAAACAATTACAGAAAATATTTCTTAATTTCATTCCTAACTGATATTCTGTGTACATGTGCATATATATATATATGTGAATATACACTCTCCACCTCCACAGACGAAAGGTTGTGCATGGGATCATATGTAATTGGGTAGACTGATAACAAGCCTCAAGGTATTTATAGTTTAGACATATGACAAAGAATATAGGCCTTCAGATGTCTGTAAAATCAGATGTGCATGTTCTATTGTGATGTTCCCTGTCACTATACCAGACTTATTTGAGCGTTAGAAGAAAACAACATAAAAAGATGAGTTTAATGCATGTTTACAATGAGTGGACAACACTTTTTTGCACTTTGTGCTTCTTGACAGTGGCAGTAAAATGCCAGTGACTCAGTGTAGCAAGACTACTCTGTCTTTCTTAAAAACATTTCCATTTTAAGCTACTGGATGTGAGTCTTTAAGTGATCATTTAAGAAATAATTAAATGTCAATATATCAAAACCTTGGAGAAAGATTCTTTTTTTTTTTTTTTTGGGTGATAACGAAGGTAATTTCTTCCACATTTTAGCAAAATCCAATGAACAATGTTTGTGGATTTTGTGCAAGATGCATTCTTGCACTACCTTTTTCCAATCCCTGCATTCTTCAGAATTAGACAATTTCAGCACTTCCAAAGACACAAAACATGCTCTGGCCATTGTGGAACAAGTTTTTTCTCTCAAGTTTCCACTATCAGAAGCAATGAAAATCAGAAGACCCTGAGGAAAAATGAGTTTTCTTGCAGATTTTCTAAAGTATTTGTACATTTACTCTACTTTCACAGTGGAATAATGAAACAGTGTATTGTTCACAGTATCTGTTTGTATTTTAAAATGGATAACATACCTGTAGGTCAGAAAAAAGGAAATTAAATACCTGTGAAACATTTATGCTAATCAGACATGGATTCAAACTGTAAAACCCAAGATCTGGGTTGGACAGAGCCTTGGGTGTCATGGTTTAGTGGAAGGCGTCCCTGCCCATGGCAGGGGGGTTGGAGCTAGATGATCTTGAGGTCCTTTCCAACCCTAACTATTCTATGATTCTATGATTCTATCTGTGGTGCAGTACAAAATATTCCCTCCTGTTTAAGTGTCTTCACCCAAGATTTTTGTGACTTCATTTCTGGAGCTTACCTTGTCAAGTAAATTTTTTTTTATGTTAAAAGCATAACTAAGTTGTATGTGTGCATAAGAAAATTTGGATAAGGGTTTTATTATGTGAAGCTGTTAGCTAAGCAAATGTTTTTTGGGTTTTTTTACTGCAAAATGTCAGCCTCAAACATAAAAATGGTGTTATTTTTTATGTGTATATAATATAGCACGAGCTGCTAAAAGACAAAGACTGTCAGAACTAGACATCAGTTTATTCTAATATGCCTGAGTTGGGAGTATTAATGAACGCTATTTTAATTGCATAGTTCAGTTGAAAATGTACATACTCCTCCAGTACAACAATAAAATGCCTTCTCACATCCACACACATAATGGCAGGTTTGTTTAGCATCTGTAGAAGTCCTGTTTTATGTCTTAGAAAGTTATATTTGAGCCATTAAGCAGAAGGCTGCGTGAAGACCTCATAGCAGCCTTCCAATATCTGAAGGGGGCCTGTAGGGATGCTGGGGAGGGACTCTTCATGAAGGACTGTAGTGAGAGGACAATGGGTACTGGGTTCAAACTTAAACAGGGGAAGTTTAGATTGGATATGAGGAAGGAATTCCTTACTGTAAGGACGGTGAGGCACTGGAATGGGTTGCCCAGGGAAGTTGTGAATGCTCCATCGCTGGTGATGTTCAAGGCTGGGTTGGACAGAGCCTTGGGTGGTATGGTTTAGTGGGAGGTGTTGCTGCCCTTGGCAGGGGGGTTGGAACTAGATGATCTTGAGGTCCTTTCCAACCCAAACTATTCTATGATTCTATGATTCTACAGTCTTGCATATAAGTCTGGCATTTTTTATTAGAACCAGTACTATGAATACTAATCTCTGCTATCCATTTTCCTACTTCTGAGGACAGAGAAAGGAGTTTGACAAATGTTGCTAACAATTAAACAAGTACCTGGCATTTTCATGCTATGGTTTCTCAGGTAAAATATGCCCATCTGCAGCCCTGGCAGCACAAGGCTTAGCTTCCTTTCTAACACTGTTCGGTTGACTAAGAATCCAAAAACCATGAGGTACTTTTTTAATTTTTGTGCAAAAATTGAGCTAAATACCCAGATCTTCATATTTTCCCTCTGATTCAAGATATTCTTAGAGGCTGATTGCAAGGCAACTTAATTCAATAAAACCTTTCATCTAATCACTGGTTCTTGGATTATGTGTCTAACTAGTGCAATCTGAGAATTACTTCAGCTCTTTATCAATATTTATTATGATGTTTACCATTAGATTCCAGTCATACTTTAATTTATAATATATGTGAATTTGACTGCCTCTTTTATACAATGTAAAACTGAAATGTAAATCTCAGCGTATGTTATCACTAACAGCTACTGTGATGGGTTGACCCTGGCTGGACAAGAGGTGTCCACCAAAGTTTCTCTGTCACTCCCTCTGCATCTGGGCAGGAGAGAGAAAATATAACTGAAGGCCCATGGGTCAAGATAAGGGCAGAGAGAGTTCACTCACTGTTCACAATTACAGTCATAAGCAAAGCAGACTTGACTTCAGGAAATTAGTTCAACTTATTGCCACTGAAATCAGAGTAGGACAATGAGAAACAAAATCTGAACCTTAAAATACTTTACTCTTATCCCTCTCTTCTTCATGGGATTCATGCTTTAACCCCAGCTGGCAACTAAGCCCCACACATCTGCTCACTGACTCCCACCTAGTGGGATGGGAGAGAGAATCAAAGTGTAAAAGCAAGAAAACTCGTGGGTTGAGATAAAGACAGTTCAATAGGTAAAGCGAAAGCTGAGCATGTAAGCAGAGCAAGACAAGGGATATATTCACCACTTCCCATTGGAAAGTAGGTGTCCAGCCATACCCAGGACAGCAGAGCTTCATCATGTGGAACGGCAACTTGGGAAGATAAACACCATTACTCTTAACATCCCCTCTTTTTTCTTCTTCCTCCAGCTTTATATGCTGAGCACGATGTCCTATGTTATGGAACATCTCCTGGATCAGTTAGGGTCAGCTGTCTCAGCTGTGTCCCCTCCCAACTCCCTGTGCACCCCCAGCCCCCTTGCTGGTGGGATGTGGGGGGAGGACCAGAAAAAGCCTTGACTCTGTGCAAGCACTGTTCAGCTATAAGGAAAACATCCCCGTGTGATCAACACTGTTTCCAGCACAAATCCAAAACAATGCTCCCTACCAGCTACTATAAAGAAATTTAACTCTGTCCCAGACAGAAGCAGCACACTGGGCTCAACTTTACTCCTGGGCTATCTACCTCACCTCGCTGAGCAGTTCAGGGAATGGGCCTTATGGTCAGTTCATCAAGCATTTTCTCTGCGGCCCTTACCACTCCAGGGTAGGGCACCTCACATTTCCCCTGCTTCAGCATAGAGTCACCCCCATAGCAGACAGTCCTCCATGAACTTCTGTAATGGGAGTCCTTCACACAAGCTGTAGTTCCTCACCTGGTCCAGCATGGGTCTCTCCCATGGGGTGCAGTCCTTCAGGAACAGGTTGCTCCAGTGTGGGTCTACCACTGGTCCACAGGTCCTGCCAGGAGCCTGCTCCACCATGGGCTTCCACGGGGTCACAGCCTCTGTCAGGCATCCCCCTGCTCCAGTGTAGGGTTCTGTACGGGCTGCAAGTGGTTATCTGCTCCACCATGTACCTCCATGGCCTGCAGGGGGATATCTGCTCCTCCATGAGCTGCAGGACAAGAGCTGTATCACTTTGAACCTCCCTGGCCTGCAGGGGCACATAATGAGCCTGCCATGGGCTGCACCATGGGCTGCAGGGGAACATCTGCTCCAATGCCTGGAACACCTCCTGCCCGCACTGACCTCGGTTTCTGCATACTTGTTTCCCTGAGATATTCTCACATCTCTCTTCAGCTGCAGTTGTTCCTGGGCTTTTCCTCCACCCCCCTTCTTAACTATGTTAACCTGGAGGTGCTACCACTATTGTTGACCGGCTTGGCCTTGGCCAGCAGTGGGTCTGTCTTGTAGCCAGCTGGCATTGGCTCTATCAGACACAGGGGAAGCTTCTAGCAGCTTTTCATAGAAGCCACCCCTATAGCTCTGCACCTTACCAAAACTTTACCACACAAACCCAGCGCCACTACCAACTTCATTATATGTACTAAACCACATTGAGTTTTATCTCAACCACACTGAGTTTTATCTCAACCACAGTGCTTGAGATATGTATATGAAAAAGGCTGTATACAAACATTAGTTGGCAAATAGATTTCCAGTTTGTAACGGCTAAGGCAGTTTCCTAAAGATTTGCAGTTAACAGAGAGGAATGAGCAATTATCAAGGGCACAGCCACATGGGTTGTGGGGAAAGCATTTCCTTTGTGGACAGTGAAAGGGGAATTTATCTTCTATTGGAAGGAGATTTATGTCACTGAGAAGTGAAATTCAGTTTAATTTATTTTATGAAACAACTGTCAACAGGTTTGATAAAAAAAAAAAATACAGAAACCTAACAAAATTAAGTGTCTTTTTTCACCTACAAAGTTTTATTAATATTTGAAAAATCAGCCAGTGAGGTACATTCAGTGCCGGTAGAGACTCTTATTGCAAAAAAAAAAAAAAAAGGAAAGAAACCTGCAGGCACAAACAGACCCTACTATTCACTTCTAACTGCTATTCTACAACAACAACCATTAAAGATTATGCATGCTATTAATTTAATATTTAAAGTTCCAGCAGTTGAGTCAGGACCAAGCCTGTGCCGTTGCAAAGGGAAGCTACAGGCATCAATGTAAAACTCCAGCCAAACCAGACTTTTACAAAACTACAATGATGTGCTATGTAAATTACTCAATGGCAACAAATCAGTAGCTAAATAAACAAACAAACAAATAAATAAATAGCTGTGCAACAGTGTGTAGCATTGACATACTCTGTGGGCACTGAAGGAAATGTTTAGAACAGGAGAAATCAAAGGGAAGAACAGAAGAAAAGGATCAATAGTCACATGCAGCTGGTCCTTACATGGATAGAATATATAGAATGATAGAATGAGAGAATGGCTTGAGTAGGAAGGCACCTAAAATTTCATCTAGATCCAATTCTCTCCCACAGGCAGGAACATCTTCCACCAGACCAGGTTGCTCCAAGCTCCATCCAACCTGGCCTTGGACACTGCCAGGAATGGGTCAGCCACAGTTTCTCTGGGCAACCTGTGCCAATGTCCTAACACATTTGCAGGGAAAAACTTCTTAATATTTAGTCTCAATGTGGTGTTACATATTTAAAATGTTCAGAGTTGCAACCGGGTGGAGGCTAGAGCAGAGAAAAAGATTGTTGTGTTTTACAGATGACAGCATCAGCTGCCTCAAGCAGAGCCATTTTTTTGGTTGAACAAATCTATGGCCAGGGGAAGTTTTCCCCAGCAAATTTACTGATTCTGCCACTTGTGTTACAGAAGAAAAAAGAGGGATCAGCTTATCACATGATACAGATGGCTGCTGAAGGAATATGCTATAATAGCTTCTTTGATATGAATTGCCTGTGTAGATTCTGAAGTGCCAACAACTCTGGAAGAGATGATTGAATTGAATTTTGTAAGGAATATACCACTAAATTTTGAATAATGTAGCAACTTTACCAAAATATTTCAAAAGTAATTTAAGGCCCTGCTTAGTTATTGCAATTATTCCTAGGCCATCCAGAAACATAGCATTGAATCATTTTTTGACTGTATATGTTAGCACAACCTCATTTTCAGCAACCCAGATATGGAAATTCATGTGTGCTGGCAAATTGCATCAATTTATTTGCTGTGTTTTAATTTTGTTAACGCACATTATAAGAGAGATTGAGCTCACTATCCCTCCTTTTACATACAAATAATGCATTGGGTGACATATCATATGAAACCCAATTACTGTACATAATAAAATGACAGCATAAATACAAACATAATTCCTAATTCAGTTATACTCAGAGATGTATAGTTAGGAAACAGGCATTTGGCACTGAGTCAGTAATCAACACCACTTTCTTGCTTGTGGAATAATCTAAAGCATATGATCCCTGGTAGCAGCAGAAGAGGATGTTGAGCCTACGCTGGTTCCTGTCCTGTTTGCTTCCTGTTTCCTGCCCACTGGTTGAAGTGGATAAATTTTGGGCTGCTATGGAGCAGCTCCCTGGGGCACTCCTATGATAGGTCTGGGCTCTATACCAGCTATCCATAGGATAAATTTCCAACATTTCTCTTAAAATTGCAGCCAAGTGATTTGTGAACCCATCTGCCTGAGACATGCAGATGCAGCTTTAGCAACTGTAGAATAAATGTGCTTGCATTTATTAGGAGCACTTGTCATATCTATTGTAATGCAAGATAGGTTAGTGATTTCTTGTCTAGAGACTCTAGAAACTGATTTAAGTAGATCTATTTCCTGTTCCAAAGGACTTATAATATGTGTATCTTATAGCCTGTTTTTAGGGGACCATTGATAAGACTGACATTGACATGAAATGCATATTTGAGCTATGGAAGAACTGAGGTAGACAGAAGTGCCAAAGCATGACTGACTGAATCTCAGGTAGAAAAGGCAGTCAGAAACCCTGTCTGTGGGGTCTGTAACAGCCCTGGCACAAGGTTGTGTGGTGAGTTAGACTGATTGGAATACATTTTTCTCATAACTTTGAAATAATGCTCCTCTCTTTGTCATTTATTTCAGCTTCTCCTTATGTTCGTTATCAATTTAGTTATTGTTATGTGAGAACTAGAACTGGGAATTACAGCTAAATGAAACTCACCTCATGATTCTTTGAACAAACATCACCAAGACAGTGTTCTTAGCTTAGTTAAGCTTAAACAAAAATGTATGGTATAAAAGCAAGCAAGACAGAAAGATTATTTATCTTCTGTGCCTTCAATTCTCTATCCTCACACTATCTATAAGCAACATTTGTCTTCCATATTTGCTTCCAGAAACATGTACATCATTTTAAACTTGTTAAAAATACAGGCAAATATAAATATTGTTATTTTTTAGTTTTACATGACAGTAAATTTGATGCTTCTCTGTGGACTGTTGAGCTGCATGTTGTTCTTATTAGTAATATACATTTTCAGACCTCAGATAGTTAATGACAAGAGAACACATATCAACAATAGTCCCTTCAGGGTTAACGGTTGTAATAGTCTCTGCTTGTTGCTCCAGTCACTGTTGTAGAATGTCATGAGCTCATAAACATATATAGGATCCAAATAAATGCATTTCCTTCTACATGAAAGCAGGACGATTTATCATCCCTGAGGATACTGTCAGGAAACAATAAGTAAAGTCCATTGCAGTAATGCTTTTGATACACTGGTTGATGACACCACAAGGTGCAAAACACAGCTTGTTAAAAACAGATACAACAAAGGGTCACTTTCCCTCAAGGCTAGCCCCCTCAGAGATGCATGAAATGGCCTCCAAAACTTTGGAAGGAGGAGAGCAAAATTACATGCAAACATAAATGAGACATAGCTCCTTTAAGGATATCTCTGAAATAATTTTGGGTACCAAAAATTGGCACTGCAGGAAATGCCAAGAGCATACTGTATGGGTAAAGCAATTATTTATTGTAGAGTTGGAATCAGCACTTAAAGATTCTGAGTTTAGACTTGATTCACAGAGAATTTGAAAGTTTAGGAACTTAACTGTAGCTTTTGGGCAAAATGAGGTGTGCATGTGCTTATATTGGGTGCTTTTAACTTGCTTTTGCAATGGGACAATGAAACAATATTTTTTAGAGATTATAGCTGACTCTCAGATCCAGAATAAGAATAAGATCAATGATGCAATATGGAATTTCATATCTTTATTTCATTACATCCTACAGGAACCCCGAAGTATGAAGATACAAGATGCTGAAGATAAAAGGTGCTGATATGAAGGTATGACACATGAAAACTGGTTATCATTTCACATCTTTGACATTATGCTTTCAGCAACAGCTTTTAGTTTGTCTGGATTTATATTTCTTTTTCTATATACTAGCCAGAAAAATAGAATTCCAAGTATTCTACAAGAATTAATAATAAAAATAATTTGTAAACATTTTCTGAAGCAGCCAGAAGAAGCTTCAGGTGAATGTCCTTTAATAAATAGAATCTGAGAAATGTATTTATGCTGAAGCAAATTGTGCATTTCTTATTAAAATAAAGAAATATAGCTTATGATATGCATCTCTATGTGCCTTATAAATATGTAACACCTAGATAAGTTTTGCATTCATTTCCTTAATGTTTAAGCAATTCTGTCCTTGTCAATATAATTGCTATATTAACTTGACATTAACATAAGTTTGCACAACTTCCCCTTTAAAAGCAACAATTTACATTATTCTGCAAAGTGTATTGGCTTGCAAATATTACTATGCTAAATATATAAACATGCATGCCATGCAAAAAAAAAAAAGCAACGTGCTGCAAGGGACCTTTTGCCAGTGACATACCTCCATACTGCCCCAAATGAGCTGACCCAAAATGTCTCCCCTTCTTTAGGTCAGGAAAACCTGTGACAGGCTTGTCCTTACACTCTTAGGACTGAAGACGTTGAATTTTTGTAGTAATGGTCTTGAAGCTTAAAGTGTCTGGTTTTCAGTTTGTTTGAAAGTGGTGGTTAAAAAGAAGGCAAGAGAAAGTTAGTGTTTTTTTCTTGTCAAAACAAGGTATAAATAGCTTCAATAATAATCAAGAATTTAAATCTCTAGCTGTTAGAAGACAAGTAATGTGATGGTCAAAAAGTAATAATAGATTCTGACTATAAATTAACTTAGTTCTAAAATTTTCTTTCTAATTATTTTATCTTTCTAAAGTGTAGTAATATCTCTTGATTCACGCTGATTTTTTTTTTCAACATGTTCTTTAGTGTTTCTTATATTCTTATTCTTGCATATACAGACTGAAAGTTTATATTGCCTCGGTGTTTACTATTAACACCCTGTCGTGGTTTAAGCCTCTCTAACCACGCAGCTTGTTCTCCCCTCACTTTCCCCTTTTTCTTCACCCCCGCTCCCGGAGGGATGGGAAGGAGAATCAAAAAGAATGCAACTCCCACAGGTTGAGATAAGAACAGTTTAGTAACTAAAGTATAACACAAATCACTACTGCTACCACCAATAATAATAATGACAAGAGAAATTACAAGGAAAGAATACAATTCTCACCACC
Organism: Ara ararauna; assembly: GCA_028858755.1. Lineage (NCBI taxonomy): Eukaryota > Metazoa > Chordata > Aves > Psittaciformes > Psittacidae > Ara > Ara ararauna. The sequence goes on from CM054380.1 coordinate 22,267,316, forward strand.
TAATACCAAGCCCGACCACGCAGTGCACCCCCCACCCTTCTGGGTCTCTCCTCTCCGTCCTCCATCTTGGGCATGACGTGCTGTGGTATGGAATAACCTCTTTGGTCAGTTTGGGTCAGGTGTCCTGTCTCTGCTTCCTCCCAGCTCACCTCTTCCCTGGCAGAGCATGAAACTCAGAAAGTCCTTGGCCAGACCAAAACATCACTAAGCAGTAACCGAAACACTGGTGTTATCAGCACTGTTCCCATGCCCAAAATCAAAAAACACAGCGCTACACCAGCTACCAAGGAGGAGAAAAATGACTGCTGCTGCTGAACCCATGACACACCCTTAGCTATATAAGAGTAAATTACAAGCCAATTTTTAACACAGTGTGTATCCCCATACAGAGATCACAAGGAAGATAACTGGCACTTTGTTTTCATTGTAAGTATTATTTAAGAAAAACGTCTGGAAGCAAGTGCAGCCTGTTAACACCGTTTTATGTCAAAGCAAGCCTAGTGCTTTTTTTTCAATGGGAGCAGGTCTCTGGGAGGGAAAGCTCTTCATACACATAGCTCTAATTCTACAGAGCTTCATGCACCAAGAAATCTATAAGCAACCCGATTTCCTTTGCTTGGTTTTCATATTCTGTTTGAATTCCTTACCTTCTTATTTTAGACTTTATAAATGTCAGGTAAGCATAAACTTTTCATTAACCCGAAAATATATTCCAGATGGACTGCAAATCAGAGAAGAAAACTGCTAATGTATCATGTCCACTCATACTTTGGAAGCAAGACTGCATGCAAGACACCTTTTTGCCGCCCTGTTGTAAGACTTACAGCATATTAGATTTGCTGAGAGTTAGTCTGGTTGGGATTGACGTTAGAACTCTAATTTCAGTGCTAAACATGGGAAAAGATCTGTGGGCATTTGAGAAGGTGCATGAGCACAAGGCTCCACATTAATGTTTACTAGTGGCAAGCATGATGAAATGCTGTAAAATGAACATATATCTGATAATTTTTTATCCAGAATATTTTTAACATCTGAGTACCTTAATAAAATAGAAATTCTAACACAACAATTATTTTCTTTAGAATTTCCGCTTTTATTTAAAACTAGCAAAAGATTATATTAATGGTCAAGATTTTTTATCAGAATATCTGGGAAGACCCCCATCTGAAGACTGAAATAGCAGAAGGGCAGTATATTTAATACCCACTAGGTAAGTCCATACCTATATTTGTATAAACCATCCAGAAAGTAAAGATATTATAAAATCCTGGCTGCTCTGAGAAAAAAAAAAAAACAAACCAAACTATCATATGAATTCATTACTTCAATATTAAACTAATATTCACTTCAGATCCATAACCATTTAAAGGCCACAGTACTTATTTACAAAATCTTAAATAGGTTAAATTCTCTTGATGCCAAAGACCTCTGCATTTCAATTTTTAATGGGGATTCATCAGCCTCTTTTCATGTGGGTGAGCAGCAGTTTATTCTCAGTGCAGCGGTGCTGGTTGCAAACTTGCATCCAAATATGAGAATTTTGAGGGTGAACTTAAAGGCTTTAATTTCTCCTGAACTCATTCAGCTGAGCTATGGGGACAGCTCATACTACTGTGATATTTAAATGCTGGATTGTTAACCCTATCTTCATATTCCCTGTCTTGCAATTACATTACTTTATGAGTGTGAGGTTGCTTGAGGAAATACAAAACTTTTCTTGAAAGCTAAAATAGTTCCTTTCAATGGGACAAAATGGACAAATTTGTGATTGTGTAACTTGAGGAAAATGAGTAATACTCCATTTCAGAGGAAAAAAGAACAACAAAACAGAACACCTGATTCTCCCTTGTGTTAAGGCATTGAGTGGTGCCGTTGCATCTGATATGTATGGAATCTTCAGTATCATAGTAGTTGTGATTTAAACTGCTGTTGCATTTCTTCTGTCAAATTAAGTAGTTAATTTAAGCTCAAAGCTATCCAGAAACTTATTCACATGTCTTCAGAGCAATAAAAAAATACATATGAACGTTGGAGGCTTAAACATTTTAATTCCTTTAAGGCAAGAAGTTTTTTCAGAACAAAGACTGGTTTCGATTCTCAAGTAAATGAATATGAACTTAGCTTTTAACTCCTAGATTTTCCTAGATTGCAATATCTTATTCAGATAACAGTGAATGCATTGTTCAGTCTTCAGTGAAATATTCCTAAAAGACTGCACAGGCTTCTGAAGAACAGGGAGAGGAAAACCCTTAAATGAACTCAGATAAGTACTGTGGTTACACTTGTAACAAGCATATGCTTGATTTCTGTGCATGTTATAAGGAATACTCTATTGATTAGAACATTGCACTAAGGAGACTAAATAGCTAGTAGTAAAATCAGAGGCATAAAATCAGGAGGCTTTAAGAAAGAAGCTGAAAAAAAAACATGAGAAAAATAAATACAGGAAGCATGGAAAACTGCCAAATCAAGGGAGTGGATGAAAATGAGAGTATGAAAAAAAAGTAGAGTAAAAGCTTTTACAGAGGAGTTGAAGAACCAGCACTATGAAATCAATTACTTCCCAACAAAAGGAGAAATGTTCAAAGACAGTCAAGTGCAGAATTCTCAGAAGACGCAGATCACTGCCAAAGCAGAAACAGAAAGCAAACATTATGTGTTACACTTATTTTTCAACTGTATGTATTTTGTCATTTCTCCCATCTCTCCCTCGAGTGTCCTGGGGTTAAATCATCTTTTCAAATATGACAAATTTCATGGAAAAGCCAAACAATTAATTTCAAAAGCTAGGACAAGCAGGGGAGGGGATTCCCTTCTTGAAACCTGGGATAAGTGCTTGCCTCCTACTTCCATTCCTTAGTTTTTTCATTCCTTAATACCTATATCTCAGATGGCTTTTTATAGTGACTTGTAAATGCTTTTAAAGAAACTAGGCTACAGTGGAGTAAGAGAGAAAAATCTGCCATGGGTAAATAACTGTTCCAAAAAACAGAGATAGAAAACAAGCATAGTTAGTCAACTGTTTGAATGAAGGGAAGTCATCAGTGAAGTTTGGTGGGGTGTTGGCTCAATGTCTGTGTTGTTTAACATATTCAAAAAGGTTGTGGAAAAGTGTGTGAGCCAGAAGGTGTCAAAGCTGGCTTCTGATACACAGTTCAGATAGAAAGGGTAAGGGCAGGCAGTGAATAACTGCAAAAGGACTTATAAGAGAATGCTTGAGTAATGAAAATAGCACATGAAATTTAGTGTAGAGAATTGTAAAGTGATGCATTCTAGTTTCATATATAAAATGATGGGTTCTGGGCTGATGATTTTCAGTTCTTGTCTTGTAATAACACAGTTCTTGTCTTCTAATAAATAACTCCATGAAAACTTCACTTTCTCCTCATGCTTCTCTATGGACAATGGCAGAACCAGCCTTTTATTTTCATTCTTTTGTTTTATTAATAATAATGCTGCCAGAGGTACTCCAGATAATGAGTCTTTTGAAACACTATTTTTCCAGTCTAGTAAGTCTTCAGTGTTTGTCTTGTGCCACTTTAGTCTAAGGCCATTTGTTCTCCTGATAATTAGCAAATGACACTCATAGTGGTCCCTTTAGAACGGTGAAATTATTTTTTATCATTGTGGCATCATGCTGGGTACTCGCAGCACTTTGTTATCAAGCTTCTGAGATGATATGAATATCAGGATTTATAGTGGAAGCTGACAAGTGCACTTTAGAAAAGCCATATATGTGAAGTCTCTGGCCTAGCGTGTAACAAAATGGCCAGTGACTGAGCACAACGGTTAACTAGGTGGAAGCAATAAATCTGATTTTAGTGAAAGGCTCTTCATACAGATCTCAATATCACATCTTAATTTAAGTGTTTTCCACAAGATATAATATTTTTACTTCCTTTTCAATAATTACGATACTTGAAATCATAATCAAGAAAACAGTGGTGTAGTAGAGTGCTCAACTGCTGTCTGTTCATTATCTTTTTCTCGCATTTTAAGGCATTTTCAAGGCATTTTAAGACATTTTTTTCTTTATTTTCAAGGTATTGTAAGGCATATTTTCTTTAAAGATTGAGCTTGAGTTAACATTGCACTGACTGGGTCTTTGGGGAATCACATCTATGGACAGTTCTACCAAATGTTCAACATCTTAAAAATAGTCCTTCTACCTCTTAAAGACAGAAGATTTCCAGACTCAGACTTCATTATAATCTGTACTGGAACATAAGATTTTCAATATTTTTCACCTGCAGACAGTTGGAGGAAAAATGCTGTAGAAGTAACCTCATTTCAGTCAACAGGTTGGCTTTGTTGTAAATGATTCCACTACTACTGCTTACTGAATCTTAATGGTAGAAAACAAAAAATTCTATGACGATTTGAATAATTGAAACTAAACCAGAAAAAAAGCACATTGTTTCATTTTGTCTGTAGGGGATTGGGAGTTAACTGAATGTGGTGCACGCTACTTGAATGAACTGATTCACCTTATTATAATTTGTGAAAACAAATGTTTGTGTTCATATACATGCAGATGTAGGAATATTTTAGCATAAACTTTAGACACCTGTCATGGCCTATTTTCACATCACATAATCTCTGTTCAAATATTCGTAGTCTAACAGTCCCATGCTGGGTTTTTATTAATTTAGAATGAAAAAATATGAAATAATAATGAAACTTAATAATGAACACCAAGCATGACAGAACTTTAACAGAAAATAAGCAGAAAAAAAAAAGAGAGATGAAAAAATAGAAGCAAAAAGTAACAAAATTTCTGGAGGAAAATAAGAATGAAAGCCTAAATTCCTATCTATCACCATAAGTATTTTAATTCACCACAAATAGTTTAATATCTATCACTATAAATATTTTTTAGTAATATATTTCCCTGCTCATTACATGGAGGTTGGATTAGATGACCTTTGAAGGTCCCTTCCAACCCAAACTGTTCTGATTCTATGATTCTGTAAATGAAGAAAGAAGCTGTATAATTGTCTTGAAGGTCACCTGTCAAGTTTCGAAAGACAGCTGCTGAGAAATTAACATACGTCTAATCAATGCATCCACTGAGAATTTTGCTAAATGTAACACAATCTCGTCAGAACTCAGAACTCATTGCCACAGAGCTGAGGGTAGAAATTAATCACTACTTGCTTTAAAGTGCAGCTAATCGCCCTTGAAATAAAACCTTGTGTTGAGGATAACTACCTTCTTCAAGCAACAGGGGAACCAATGAGAAGAGGCTCTATGCTGGATCTTGTCGTCACAAACAAGCTGGGGCTTGTGGGGGGAATATAAAGCTTCTATTGCTTTATGAAAATAAAAAAAAACCAAACAAAACCACTTACAATAAACTTAAATCTAAAAGAATAAAAACAACAAATAAAAAAACCCAAAAAAGCTGTTCTGATTATGTCTTATATCTAAAGAAAGATTTTCACTACAAATAAATAACACACAGTCAGAGCAATTATAAGACTTAAAATAGTTAGATTGTTTCAACAGGAATGCACTATAATGCCAATCACACACAGTTAAGCAGCCCAGTTTGCTTTAAAATGCATAGCATAAAGCCCCACCTGGAGAAACTCTATATGAATGATGCTGCACCAGGACAATCATAAGGTTAGTTCAGGTGGAGAAGCAAAATCACGTGTCTTCCTCCTTAAATAGGGGCTGGAACTGAAGCAGGATTGGAACCAGATGACCTTTGAGGTCCCTTCCAACCCAAACCATTCTATGAAATATACCTCACATGTATCTTAACTGCAGTACTTATTTAATTACAGTGTTTACCTTGTACTACTCCTCAAACTGAAAAAAATTCACATCCTCTCTATATTTGCAGTCCCCCTAAGTGGTGTGCTGCATGCAAGTTTAGTAAGCTGTTCTCTGCTCACCACAAATAGAAAAGGAGAGCACCGGCAAGCAGAAGCTCTGAGCAGACCGCCCTCTGCTCTCCCTCCCGCCCTGACGTTGAGCACACACAGTCAACTCACACAGTTTTTGAAACAAAATTTCATCTCCTCTTTTCCTTTGCCTCCTTAGAGGAATGTTATGTAAGATAGTATCAAAAACTTTACTGAGGACGCGGGGCAGTGGCTGCTTTTACCTGCCTGAGCCCTTTTGTCACCACAGCAAGCTTGATTGCCTTAGCATGACTCTTTCTTAATAGATTCATGGTAGTTGCCACTAATCGTGTTATCTTGTAGGAGCTTTCAGACTTTATCTGAATATTTCTCCCCGTCTGTTTCTGAGAAATGTGCACTTTTTCACACCAGAGATTTTTCTATTATTCCTCAACAAGACTGGCACCACCCAGACTCTTTGCCAGGCTTTCCCCAAATTCCACACATACTGTCAATTCACTATGAAATATAATTAACAGTGCATTGTATAACTCAGTAAATGCAAATTATCATTAAATTATCATTAAAAGCTATTAAAATAGCAGGAGTTTATTTGCATTGCCTGCTTTTAACTATACTTTTTGTCTCAAAAGTAGTTGGTTTGTACACTACTGATACAAATTATAAATGATAGTGTCATGGGCTCAGCAGCAGCAGTCGTTTTTCTCCTTCTTGGTAGCTGGTGCAGCACTGTGTTTTTGACTTTCAGCCTGGGAACAGCGCTGATAACACCAGTGTTTCGGTTACTGCTTGTAATGCTTTGGTTTGACCAAGGACTTTCTGAGTCTCATGCTCTGCCAGCGAGGAGGGGAAGCCAGGAGGAAGCAGAGACAGGACACCTGACCCAAACTGACCAAAGAGGTTATTCCATGCCACAGCACGTCATGCCCTGGATGTGAAAACAGAGAGCAGAGACCCGGAAGGGTGAGGGTGCACTGCTTGGTCGGGCTTGGTATTAGGTGGTGAGCGATTGTACTCTTTTCCCTTGTATTTCCCTTGTCATTATTATTATTGGTGGTAGCAGTAGTGGTTTGTGTTATACTTTAGTTACTAAACTGTTCTTATCTCAACCTGTGGGAGTTGCATTCTTTTGATTCTCCTCCCCATCCACCCGGGAGTGGGGGGACGAAAGAGAGGGGAGTGAGTGAGAGAATGGGCTGCGTGATTTACAGCTTAAACCATGACAGATAGGAACTTTTATAAAAAATATTTCAGGAACTAATATTTCAAGTCAGTTATAATCCATATTTGTTTGTGAGCATTCATTTTCTGTGTTGCAGAAAAGTATAAACATGCATATTTAGCAACTCCAAAGGAAATTTTACATTGAAAATTATTTTGTGAGCTAGTGATCAGAGCAAAGCGCTTTTAGTCTTGCCTGAGAGTACATCCTCGTTATATGATAGGCTTATGTAAATCTCAGAAAAATTTTAAAGAAACTGAGAGCATACAGAGATCTGTGGTGAAATTGCACTTCCTTCAAAATATTTTTTTATGTTAAAATGAGTCATGTAATTTGTAGGTTGAATTCCAAGGCAAAAAGAAGAAAAGAAATCTCAGTAGTTGTTAAATTAATCTCTCTAAAGAAAACCCATAAAATATCTCTAGACAGTGTTCTAAGCTAGCCTAGATGTACAGAAAACATCCAAACATTATGATATAGGGCATGTTAGTTACAAGTTCTGGATAAGAAACCTAGTGACCTGCTGTCCTATATGAAATTACCTGTAATGTCAATGCATCATTTCTAACACTGTTTTCTGTCTATACATTTTATTGTTTTTCATGTGGCGATTCTGGATTGTTTATCACAGTACTTCAGAAAAAAATCCTTGAAATAAAATTCATTAAAAGACCTAAAAAGAAGGGGGTAGGAAAGATAAAATGTACTCTTAATTTAGAATTAAAGGAGGAGATCAGTTGTCTACAAAACGTTCCTTAACTGTGAAAAAATAAATAACAAGTTAGGAAATGTTATTGCATTTGAAACAGATGTATTTTGTCTTTTTCATAAGAAGCAAGGTTTAGAGGCTTAATTTGTACTGCTCTTTCTCTTCATTAAAATCTCTACATTTTCCATTTTCTAAATCAGAAATCCCAGTTTACTTAAAATCAGGACCAAAACAGAATGTGTAGCTACAAGGTCTACATTTTTTGTCTGGGTTTCACAATCTGTGGTTTCATTGCTGTTCTGCTAAAACATATCTACATGAGTATCAAAATCATTCAACACAAGTAGACTTACATCAATCCAAAGATGAGCAAAACGTGCAAGACCTACTATTATATTAATATGAATTTTTTTCTTTTAATTGAACATGTCACTTCAGACTGAAATAAAAAAATCTAAGATAGACACTATGAAAGATGGTAATCTGCGGTATAAAACCCCACATACAGTCTGTGCAGAAATAAAAGAACAAGTTTTCTGTATATACATTTTTATCAGTGAAAATTTCAAAACTAATATAACTTCTCATATTCTCATCATGTTGTAAGGAAATTGAGGATGGTATATTGATGAAAAGGTAAAACAAAAAGATGCAAATCTGTTTTTGAATATAGTCAAATTCTTACTGCAACTTTGCATTCTAAACAGGAAACACAAAGCGTGTTTGACAGTACTAAAACACCTTACTTAGAAAAAGAATGAAAATATTATTGTTTTCCCACTGAAAGAGTTTTTTCAGGTTTTTAAATATAGCGTACCACACAAGAAATTTAAATATAATTTTAAAATGTTAAAATAAAAAAGAAAATTATTCTTCTTATAAATTATTAAGTTCCTTTAATTATACTTAAAACCATTCAAAATGTTTTGATTCAGAATTAAAAAATCTTCAAAATCTTTCTGCTCTTTTAAATATAATTGTCATCTTTGAAGTTATAGTGCTCAATTTGTGGTTTCCAACACAACATTTCTAAAGAAGATAAAAAGTCTTGATTCAGGAAAATAAGGTTCACTGTTAGTTTCTTTAGCAAAAGCCAAACTCTTATTCGTTCTCAGATGTATAGAAAGATTTGTATCAGCAAGATTTTCCCAGGACAATTTTTAAGGTATTGAACTTCTGTCATCTTTTAAATTACCACTGATATATTTACAAATACCATTGTACCTTTTGGTATCAGTGACTGCTGATATTTTGTATTATCCTACCTAAACCAAAGAAGCCTTGATGTTGGTTTAATAACGCATTGATTTAATAACAATATTTTATTATGTCACCTTCTTTTACTAAGGAGTTTACATCTTTAACATGTTCATCATCAAAAACTACTAGAAGTAATATGGTAGCACTCATTTTGCAAATGAGTCAGTTCAGTATATATGAATCACTCAAATGAGGGTCAGTTCAGTAGAGGAGTAAACAAATAACTCTCTAGTCCCAAGGGTATTTATGTAATTTTCTAGGTACTTGTGGAATAATTAGGAAATGTGGGATAATTGGGAATTAAATCTATATTCAAAAGGCAGCATTGTCCACACATAAGAGAAAAACGGACTTTCAGGGCCTCTTGGGGTGAGATGCAGCCATACCTGGTATGCCAGGAATGTGCACTCCACAGCGGTTCCCGTAACAGGCGGAGGGTAGAGCGAGGTGGAGATCTCGCGGTTACGCTCTGTCCTAACTTCAGCAGAAAAAAAATGGGAACTAGGTGGTACAAGAAACTGATAAGCTGCATATTTGCTACCGTGAGCCAGCGGCCTGTCATCTTTTGACAAAATACTGTCCTCAGTGAGAACTTTGCTTCATTATAATGTCATTATAATGCATTTATATGCTAAAATGCACTCCCATCTCCAATGCAACCCCCCCCCCCCCCGAAATAAGACCACCCCTCTCTGAGCATGCGCTCTGAATTTTTGATCTCATATACCTTTAAATCGAGGCGAGAGAAATTTGCACCAACAGTAATAAAGGTATGTATGACTAGAGTCACTCAAGATCCACCTTGAAGGTAAAAATAATATAAAATGACCCAAGAGAAAGGGGGATATTGAGGGAAGATACCATCATGGACGAGTCAAGGAAGGTAACATCAACCGACTCCTGGGACCGGTCGACGGGCTGGACCTCTCTTCCCCCCCCATAGGGACGCCTGTGGGTAAGACTTGCACTGCATCCGGTGCTTTCCTAGGAAAAACTTAGAATCTCTATAGAGTTACTCCTATTGTCACCTGTATATTTTAGAGCTATGTGGTGTTAACTTTATCAAGCGCTTGTATCCATGTAACTATTATTCACACGTGCTTTTGCAGACAGTATTTATCACCGGCAATCCACAAGAACCTGTACCTGTTGCATCAATAGACTGCATTGTTTCAGTAGCCAATCACAATAAAATGCACTGTTTCGGTATCCGACTGTAATTCTCATACTAAACGCACTCGGTCTGACAGTAGTCTATAAATCCGATACTAAACGTGCTCGGTCTGACAGTAGTCTATAAATCAGATACTAAATGCGCTCGGTCTGACAGTAGTCTGTAAACCCGATACTAAATGCGCTCGGTCTGACAGAAGTCAGTAAATCCGATACTAGATGGACTCGGACTGATAGGTGTGCACTGGGGCTGTTCCTGGCCCCCTTTTATAAAGTAAGGGGTTTATCTCCCCCTCCCCCCCTTTTAACACAACAGTACTAACTAAATATTTTGACATGAAATACCTGTAATGAATCTAAGATAAGTGCCTGGGAATGCAGAAATACATGGGATGTTTTGGATACACTGAGCCATATTTCTGATCTATGTGACTGTCTTGAAAAATCTGAAATAAAAGCTGTATCAAAGCTTTTAGGATAAATGTTCTGTATTTTATTTTTTTATTAAGTTTCCTTTTTGTAATAACATGGAATATCTCTACATTTTTATTGCAGAAAATAAGTGAAGAAAATACTTAGAAACTTGAACCTAAAAACCACTTAGTATTGAACCAAGTATATTGAAAAGTTCTAAGTTAGTGAAACTGTTCTATGTTACCAGCCTCATGCTTCCAATTCAGGAAATCCTTAATAGAGTAGTTTCCTGAATAGGACCATGTATTATATTTAAAATCAAGGCCTAAGAATTTAAAACTCTAGGAAACTCAATCCTCTTAAAGTACAAATGAAGATTTATTTCTTCAAACATATGTGGTATGTGGCACATATCAAAGTGATTGATGGATGTGACAATTATGACTTTACATGTCTTATTTGACAGGAGCCCCACCTTCAGTATAAATTATACCACTACTTTTGTTATTTCTACTACAGCTAATTTATACTTTGCTTATTAGTGATAGTCCTGGAAGAGAACATGAAAATTGAAAACATAATGGCAAACGCAGATGATTTAGTGTCTATCTTAATTTCTGAGAGCAAAAGTTGGATTTGTAAAGTCCTTTTTGACAGTAACATTTTTCTGAGTAGCAATAGAAAACTAACATTGGTGTGATGTTCGCATTCACCATAACCATTTCCTTGGTTGCCACAAGAATTATGATTGTCAACCATCATCAAACTGCAGATTTACTAGAGACAATAAAGACATAGCGGATGTGGTCCTGGACCAAGGCAAGAACCTACTGAAATACTAGAATCACAGGCTGGTTTGGGTTGGAAGGGACCTTAAACCTCACCTAGTTCCAACCTCTTGGCATGGGCAGGGGACATCTTCCTGTCCAGCCTAGCCTTGAACACTGCCAGGGATGGGGCAGCCACAACTTTTGCCTAAGATCACCTCAGTCTCCCCTCTGGAAGGTTAAAGCCATTTCCCCTTTTACTGTCCCTACAGGCCCTGTCAAAAGCACCTCTCCAGGTTTCTTGTAACCCTTTTAGGCACTGGGAGCTGCTCTAGGGTCTCCCCAGAGCCTTTTCTTCTCCAGGCTGAACAAACCAAGCTCTCTCAGCGTGTCTCCGTAGGAGAGGTGCCAGATAGAGAAGGATAATCCTTTCAAGGCACACAGCTCAGAATGATTGAACTGGGATTTGCTAACATTGATTTTCTTGGCAAATAGCATCAGAAGTCTTCACTGTTAACCATTATACAGTGATATGAGGAATTAGAGAGCAGGTACTGGAAACACCCTTGCCACTTAGGTCTCCAGCCCAAGGAAGAAACAGCAGCTGCTGCTGTGGATGATTCAGGTGTCATTAGGAATGTGCTGCTTGTTTCAAGTCCTCATCTCACCAAGTGCTTTCAGCTTGTTTTTGTTGATTGAAATTAGAAATCCAAGTTATCATCTGACCCATTATCATTGCAGAAATAAGATTATGCACAATGGATTTGACACGGGGGTGACAGTTAACCAGCAAGACAGTGACCTGCTTGAGCAGCTGCACACAGGAAAGGTCTGTAGCTTTATCATAGCATATTTTATCAGTGTGGTTGATTGCAAGTGATTCAGACCTTCTGTCATGGGTTCAGCAGTAGCAGTCATTTTTCTCCTTCTTGGTAGCCGGTGCAGTACTGTGTTTTTGATTTTCAGCCTGGGAACAGTGCTGATAACACCAGTGTTTCAGTTACTGCTGAGTGATGTTTTGGTCTGACCAATGACTTTCTGAGTCTCATGCTCTGCCAGGGAGGAGGGGAAGCCAGGAGGGAGCAGAGACAGGACACCTGACCCAAACTGACCAAAGAAGTATTCCATACCACAGCACATCACGCCTAGGATGGAAGAGCAGAGAGCAGAGACCTGGAAGAGCGGGGGGTTTGCTGCTTGGTCTGGCTGGGTATCGGTGGTGAGCAATTGTATTCTTTTCCCTTGTATTTCCCTTATCATTATTATTATTGGTGGTAGTGGTAGTGATTTGTGTTATACTTTAGTTACTAAACTGTTCTTATCTCAACCTGTGGGAGCTGCATTCTTTTGATTCTCCTCCCCATCCCCCCGGGACTTGGGGAAGAAAGAGGGGGGAGTGAGTGAGCAAACTAGGTGAGTTATAGTGGCTTAAACTATGACAGTTCTTTTTTGGTGCGCAACGTGGGGCTCGAAGGGTTGATATAACGACAGGATTAATAGCCACTTGTCACAATGCTGATTTATTGGCTCTCAAAGTTATTGCTCTTGATTCTCTTGAGTTCATGGCTTCAGCCTGTTGTACCTCACTTACAGCCGGTATTTCTTATCTTAGCATTTTTCAGAGATGGGCTTTGGGTTAAGGTCCTTGTTTCACTGTACTTTATTGGAATGGCTTGTAATACGGGCAGGCTCCAGAAGTGGGGGGGGCAAACGTGACCGGCCATGGACTTGTACCTGGCCGCCCGGCTGCTCTTCACCATCCTGGCCCTTGTCCTCACCTCCATCTTTGTGAGGCTGTGGGGAGCCGAGGGAGCGTGGCCCCAGGAACCGCCGGTGGCCAAAACGGCCCGGGAGCATGGCCCCAGGGACCAGGAGGCCACTAAGAAGGGGGCAGAGGAGCTGACCCCCGCCGCTGAGCCCAGGCCGGTGGGTGCCGAGCAGCGGGAGGAGATGGCAGAGGAGCTGCACCCCACAGCTGAGCCCAGCCCCGTGGCGGCCGAGAGCGTCCCCTGGCAGCCGCCTGCAGAGCCCCACGAGCCCGAGCCCCAGGAGGATGCAGGTGACCACATAGCACTTCCCAGCAAGGCAGAGGAGGGAGATCTGGACTCAGACAAAGAGCAGCTGGTGGTGAGAGAGCCGGCAAGCACAGCAGCTACACCAGCCCCAGTGACAAGTACAGCAGCATCATTTGAGAGTCCTGAAGGTTTTGAATGGCCTTTGGGTACCCTTGAGACCCGCTTGCTGATTGTGATGGTGATCACCATGTTGACACACATACAGAGTGTGTTTTACCCACAACCATTTTGTCTGGATCCAAGAATTAAGCAGAGCGGGGTGTGGGCCTTTTCTGGGGTTAGACTACGATGTAGGAGGACCAAGAGATTTTCCCCAAGGCTGGACAGTCATGAGTGGCAGGGTGTGTGGGACAGTATGGGCAAGTATTTAGTCCACTGGGCCCCTCCAGTGCTTTGGAAGCGTCGGAGATGGAAGGCAGCTGCATGGAGTCCCCAACGACAAGCTGCAGAAACTGCTGGCGGGGAGGGTGAATTATTTTGAACCTGGTGGGCCCATGACACCTCAGGCCATCAGGACAGAGATGCTACACACAGATGGATTCATGATCGAGGGGGGGACTTAGCAATGGACACTATTGCCCAGGTTGTTCATGAGTGTGAACACTGCACACAGCCTCCCCGGCTCTGAAAGGCTGTTACAAGAGATGGAGCCCAACACCATGGACTGGATGGACTCAGCAGCTTTATAGGGATTGGTCCATGCACTAAGGGATGATCTCTCTCTCTCTCTCTCTTTGTAGATACATACATAGAGATAAGAGTGATGGTATATTGAAAATGTGGGATCTGAGCATGACATGAATGGTGTGGAATAACGGGAGGATACTGTCATGGGTTCAGCAGCAGCAGTCATTTTTTCTCCTTCTTAGTAGCTGGTGCAGTACTGTGTTTTTGACTTTCGGCCTGGGAACAGCGCTGATAACACCAGTGTTTCGGTTACTGTTTGTAATGCTTTGGTTTGACCAAGGACTTTCTGATTCTCATGCTCTGCCAGGGAGGAGGGGAAGCCGGGAAGAAGCAGGGACAGGACACCTGACCCAAACTAGCCACAGAGGTATTCCATACCACAGCACGTCATGCCCAGGATGTAAAAACAGAGGGCAGAGACCCAGAAGGGTGGGGGTGCACTGCTTGGTCTGGCTGGGTATCAGTGGTGAGCGATTGTATTCTTTTCCCTTGTATTTCCCTTATTATTATTGGTGGTAGCAATAGTGATTTGTGTTCTACTTTAGTTACCAAACTGTTCTTATCTCAACCTGTGGGAGCTGCATTCTTTTGATTCTCCTCCCCATGCTCCGGGAGCTGGGGGGAAGAAAGAGGGGAAAGTGAGTGACCGAATTAGGTGAGTTATAGTGGCTTAAACCATGACACCTTCTCAAAACATCACAGACCTAACTTTGTAATACAGTAAAATTTCCACTCAAACCCCCCACCTTTTGAATAAATTATGTAATTAAGCTTGAGAAATTTGAGTAATTTTAGGTAAGAGTACCTGCAGACAGAGTTGATGTTATGCTTTAGATAAACAGAAGTTAGCAATTCACCAGTAATGATTCTGTCTGCTCCATTAAGTGGATAAAGACATTGCTGAAAATAACAAATACTCCCTCACCAGTTGTGAAACTGGTGCTGAAAGCCCATGCCACTGTTTTTATATTCAAGCACACATGACAATATTCTTTCCATTCTCTGGATATGTTTTTTATGAAATTACTTTTGCCACCAGACTTTATGTGATTTAAGATGTGGGAAAATATGTCCACATACAAGGCATCTGTGCTGAGAAAACCTGAAGGAGCATTTAACGCCTCCCATTATGGATAACACTTGCTGTTCATGATATTCAGCGATATTTCAGTGTATTGATTTCTGTTGAACACTCATCAAAATGGCTGACAGGATCAAGATGGACTTTCTTCTGACAATTAAAAATCTCTTAAGTTTATTCTTGACTGGTTGTTAAGATTATTAAGTTTTTATTTCATGTTTCTACTGATGTCACTCCCTTGTTGTATCTACAAATAAGTTTTTGTGCCACTCACTGTAAGGTCCATGTTATGTTTATTCAGGAATGATCTGCTCATCCAAGTGATACAGCCCCCAGAGGCAGGAATCATTTCCCCTTCTGCTCACAAAAAGATACTGCCTCTGCATTATGATATAAATGTCTTGAAAGACTGTCAAATTATAGCATTCAACAATGGCTTAATTTATGATCAAACAGATATGAGGATTAATAGTTTGAATGTTTTGGTGGCTATACAGCACAATACAGCCATTTCATTTTCAAAAAAAAAAATGTGCAGAAAAGTGAAGAGAAAAGTATATTGAGATCTTTACTACACTGGTGTATCTGCTGTCAAAATATAAAAATCTTAAGTAGAGATAGGAAGACTTTTCCCTAATACTGTTCATGTATATTTTATTTTGATAATATGATGTGCAGTCTTTCTAACAGTAAACTGTCATGTTCTTTTGTTTTCTTTCATTCTTATAGCAGTTGGCAAAAACAGAACTTATTATTTTATCATTGCTTATACTTTGAAACTCTCAAGTGCATATTTGACTAAAATTTCAACCTCTGTAGAAAGTCTACCTAAATTTCCATTTGATATGCTGTATAACATTTAATTGTTTTTTGTCTTCTTCTGTATGCTCAGGTTCCTGTAAGGTTTGTTTCTTTTAAGTAAGATACAAAGTTAAGAGTTGGTAAGATGAGGTAGAGGCAGACATTAGGAAATAGTTAGGCTTTACTTCTAATCAACTCAAATTATTTAGTTCCTCGACGATCTCATAAATAATGCCAGGTTATTCAACAAGTCATATCTCCTAGTGATGAAAGAACATGGATTAATACTCTTAGATTGGGGTTTACAATTCCAGCATTTGGAATTTGCTCTCCAAAGGCCATCTTGCCCTATCAAAGACCATAAAAGATTATTGGCTGTGATAGTATCATAGAGTCATGGAATGGTTTGTGTTGGAAGGGACCTTAAAGCTCATCCAGTTCCAGCCCCCTGCCATGTGCTGGGACACCTTCCGTTAGACCATGTTGCTCCAAGCCCCATTCAACCTGGCCTTGAACATTGCCAGGGATGGGGCAGACACAGATTCTCTGGGCAACCTGTGCCAGCATCCCACCACCCTCACACGGAAGAAATTTTGCCTAAGATCTCATCTCAATCTTCCCTCTGTCAGTTTAAAGCCATTCCCCCTTGTCCTATCACTTCATGTTTTAGTAAAAAGTTCCTCTTCAGACTTCTTGTAGTCCCCCTTTATGTATGCTGTAATATGTAAGCTCTTAAATACTTTCCTCGTTAAGTCTTTGTCAAACTGTTCATTCTGATTTCATATCCTGTCTGTCTGATAAAACTATTCTGTCTTCCTGTTTGTGCAGATGGCTATACGTCTCTTTTGTCCAGGACTGGAGTTTTCTTCCAGTAACAGACTGGGCAAACATGGAAAAAAACCCAAAAACCAACATTATACTTAAAAGCTCTTGGTATCTGTTTGAAGAGAGCATGGCCATCCAAACTTAAGAGTCAAATTGCACTTTCCCTCCCCACAAGCTACATTAGACTTTCACATTCTCCTCATGAGCTGTGTATGGACAGCTGGTGTGGATTTTCTTTCTTTTTACTCTTTACTGTCTAGAGGACAGAATGGTGTGGTGCTATTTAGGTTCCAAAAATGCAAGCTGGTATGCTGAGATAAGCGCTAAAACACTTGAACAGCCTGTTACTGCCTCCTTAGAGATCTAGGCTACCAGTTTCCATCTGGGTCACAGCAATGATTTCATTTCTGAGCTCTGTATAGACCTGTCTTCAAATAATAATGTCCTCCTGAGAGGAAGTCTCAGTCCTTTTTGTGGGTCAGGTTTCTGATAGGCAGTTTGCTGCCATTCCGCATGTTTGCAGCTCTTCTCTGCATTGTACTTCATGTAATAAATCCTGATTCTAAGCCGTAATGAAAATGGAGTGAATTCCTCTGGGTGAAACGCAGGTGAATCTGTAGGTTAAAATTTCCAGATCTTGAAAATTTATGGATTTATTGGGAATGAAAATCCATGGACTATTAAACAATTTCAAAGTTTCTTGGTTTTGTGTAATCTTTTGTTATTCACTGTCAAATCCTTTTCTATCTTTCTTTAGATTACTTACCTTAGAATGAAATTGATGTGATAATCTTTGGTCGTGTTGACAATAGAGATGCATTTCATAATGAGCCTGTTTTATTCTCTTAAACACGGACTTCTTAAGAGAATAAAAATTGTCTTCAAATTCCAGAAAAATTTTTCCTCTAAATATGCCTTTCTTCTACCATCATCTGTATATGATGCAGACATGCATCATAAAATCCTGTCTTTTGTGGAAGACAGTAAAAGCAGTAATTATCATCTAAGAATTTTTACAGAAAAAAGTATTAGTAACAGTCAGCCATTATTGCCAGCTGAATAAATGTTTACATTAAGTCCAGCTCCACATATGGGATTTTGGTGAGAGAACATATATATATACTTAGTGATAAATTAAACAGTAGGAATAAATTCTTCACTGCAAGGGTGATGCGACACTGGTATAGGTTGCCCAGAGAAATTGTGGCTGCCATATCCCTGGAAGTGCATATTTAAGTTTTAGACATATCTATATATTACTGAGAGATTATTACAACTTCAGAAAAGAATTTTCTTTTAAGATGTCACATAAAACTCAAAAATTCTATGTGAAAAATTTACCAGATTCCCTAGTTATTACCTATAGAAAACACATGGTTACATTTGAGATTGAAAAAAGAGATACATAATTAGATTTGAATGCAAAGAAAGAAATTACATGCATCAGTATAAAAAACCCACAAAACTCTTCCTGTAACAAGCTGGTCCTCAGACTTTCTAGATCAATGTATTTTTGCTGCTTTCACCCCTGCAAATTTTCCTTTTCCTTCCAAGGGATTTTTGTACAGTCTATAATGCAGAATTTCTTGTAGGTTTTTTTTCATCTGCATCTTGCAGTGCATAAATGAGATTCAGGCCTGTGGAACCTCTGTCTAGATTATTGTTTTTTCCCAGGAAGAGATAAGGAGTTGATGTGAGAGCAGAAAGCAATAACCAGGCAGCTCACCTGGCTGCTCTCACTGCCTTCAGAGAATAGAAGAAAAGAGGAAGCAGCAAGGGAAAGCTGAAAAGATCTCTTCTGCCTAGCACCTGCTTAGCTTGTCTCTTGGAAAGGTGGAAGCTCAAGTTGTATTTGGGACAGTCCTCTACTACCCAGTTTTACTACTCAAATCTAAGCTCAATTAGCTTAGATTTTGGAACATTACTTTGTTTCAGTAAATTTTTCTTCCACACAGTTTAAGAATCTTCTGCTGCCTGTCTCAAAGTGTTGAATTTCTTTATTATTTTAGTGGTCTTTCACTTCATTGCTGATGCCAATGTGATGTATCTTTTCCTGATGGTATTACCAATAGGGATCTTCCACACACTCTTTTTAACTCTAGGTTGATCCCAATATTTGAAATTTATTTTAATTGTTGTTACCAAGTTTTCTCCTAGCTCTAGCTTACTGAAAACACTGTTTTCACATGCATATGCATACATGTACATGATACAGAAGACACACTATCTGCAATATAAGAATTTCCATATTGAAAAGACAGTTTATCATGATTCAATGCATTTTCTCTTTGTTTCACAGCTTCTGTTAGCAGCAGCAAGAGTTTGAAAATTCTCTGTTTTTCCTTCATCTTCTAAGCACCAACAGTTTCAGTTATGGAAAATGAACTATACTGGTTTAGCTTTTATCTGCCTGAGTGTCTTAGTCATTCCACATGTAAAATGGAAATAAAGGGAGACTTTTCATGAACTGATTTTGTCACTGTGAGATCTCCAGTGGGTGTATTTGATACACTCAGCTTCTAAAAAGCCATGAAATAATACTTCTTCTAAGCACTTTAAAGGTATATCTCTGTCTTTAATTCTAACTTCCCAGAGCCTTCATGACTCATCTAGCTCCTGCCTCTCAAAAAGAGAAAGGGAAATTTAATAAGTATACAGCTGTGCACATTTATTTATGGAGAATGGGGTTTATTAGTATGACAGCTCATATGTTCAAATTTTGGTAACAGCCAGAGTTAGGAATAAAATTTGTAACAAGAGTTTCAATATGACCGTACACCTTTTTTTCGTAGACAAAAACTAGAGATGCCACTTAGAAGGGTAGAATATATTGCAAAATAGACTGGTCCTGATCTAAAAATTTATATTAACTATATATTTTTTTCTGTGAAAAAGATAAAACAACTTGCTTTTCCACCTTCCCAAACTAGAAAATCTATTAATGAGAAACGTCGTAGATAACCTGCACTTTCAAAGCTGAATAGGAAGTGTCAATGATGCAACTATATAAATACATTGCTGGAAAAGTAGATTCCATTTCTGCAATAAAAATTCATTACTTGATAATGGAAAACAGAAAAAAATATCAAAATGGAAGTGCAAAATAAAAGGTAGAGACTTTTTTTTTTTTTTAATTTGCATTAATTGTTCTGAGCTCTTTTGTGGAACTGGATCCCAAATTCTGGAAGAGAAAAGCTTTGACTTTTCTTGTGCTTAGTAGCCTTTTCTTCCCTAGATTTTTATATGTACAAACCAAGTAATAGGCCTACAACTAAAAAAAACAATCAGAAGTTCATAGCATAATATTATTGCTTAGATAGATCGTAGTAAGACATTTTTATGAAAGCTGAATGAATAGTATTAGATCTTTCTGTATATTGCAAAAAATATCAAATTGTCTCTTCTGCTGCTGCACTGGAGCAGTGTTTTGGCTTGCAAGATTCTCCACTGTATTATATATAGCTGCCCAGAAATTCTCAAAACTCTAACCATAACTGTGCAGTTTTGTCAAAAACACGACTCTTGGGACTTTGAATTCTCTTATGTTAACTATCTGT
The DNA here is from genome assembly GCA_028858755.1 of Ara ararauna. Classification (NCBI taxonomy): domain Eukaryota; kingdom Metazoa; phylum Chordata; class Aves; order Psittaciformes; family Psittacidae; genus Ara; species Ara ararauna. Next base: position 22,287,760 of record CM054380.1, read on the forward strand.
TTGACCTGACATCAATATAGTGTATAAAATTTGCATTCAGATCTCTGTATGTTGATCCCCGGTAGTGATACAGCATTGTCCTGAAAGGAGATACCCATATTTAAAAAAATCTTGAACTAAAAAATTAATGGATAAATATTGTAACCAGGGGTTTTTGAACACTTAAGTGCCTTTGGCATTAACTGGTAGGGGCAACCAAGAAAGGCCTGTGTAATAGTAGTTGGAGTCTCTATTTTCCACTTGCAGAAGATAGGTAGGTTGTTTTAAAATTGTATTTCAGATGTGATGCAATTCATGCATTTTAGGAGATTAAATTTTTTTTCAATAAACATGGTGCTATCTTTTATTGAGATAGAAAATTAAATGCAGAAAAAAGCTTCATGACTGCAGTACAAAACCATGCAACTGAAAGACACAATTATGCTCAAAAGCTTTTCCAAAAGTCTTGTATTAAAAATGAGTAAGCAAGTATGACTGAGATCTAGGGAAATGAGCAGAAACCAGCTTCTAACTTCTACCATTTAAGACTCTGATCCCCATGTCTCAAAACATCTGAGGGTTGGTTTACTTTAATCCTGCAACGTTACCGCTGAAGATGGCAGCTTTCATTTGTTTAATTTAAACAAATACCCATGTGTGCTGGAGAGTCTCTGGAATTCCTATTTGTCAACATCTAACCTGATATGCCATTCAGCTTGGAAAAGGACACCTGCAAAAAACTCTACAAAGATAAACATGTAATTTGAGAGTTTGACTTAGGATACTAAAAATTATATTTAGCCTGGTAAGTTCAGAAAGAAAAGAGGGTTTTTTATTTCTCTCTATCAGTTTATCAAGTTAATAAACACTAGGGCAAGCAAAGAGCTATTAAAGTTTAAGAATTATTCTGGCAATAGAATAAATTAGTATAAATAGATCATGTATAAATTTAAGGTAAACATTAGAAGGAGGTTTCTAAACATTAAGGAACTGATGTTCTAAAAAAAGGCTTTGAACAAGAATAACTGTGGAAAAATATCTAATTCATTGTAGGAAGTAACTACTGCTATTTGCAATCAGCAGTTCCACTATTACCTGCAGCTTCCAGGGACTGTAATGTTGACTCAGAATTTCTCATCTAGCTCTGTGCCTTGCCTTCTTCTTGGTGTGATACAGAAAATGCCAGGTTCAGATGTACTGTGAGTCCCACTTTCATGCAGGTCTCAGACCTCTACTTATTAAACCATTAGGAAGGATCCGTAGATGCAGGGAAATCTGAGGATATTATGCTTTTTTGTGCAGTAGGACTCACAATTTCTCTTTCTACAGAATATATTTATTGTTACAGTAACACACACCTATACTAACGTATTTTGAGATTCATGATTTTCGTCTCACAAGGGGAAATTAATAAATTCTTGTTCTGCTGCATATAACATGCAGTTTAGCCTATACACTAGTGTTAACTTCATGATTTTAAGCCTTTTTCAAAGAAATATATAGGACCAGTCAGTCACCTAAAAGTTTCAGGCTCTGCAAGAAAGAGGTGGAAATTACATGCAACATTCCTACTGTAGGAAAGCTTTACAGACACACTGCCGCAGAGGAAAATAGTAAGCAATGTATGAATTCAGCTTTGCAGATAAAAGTGCACAGCCAAAGTGAAGGATCCTTGAAACCCAACACTTCCTTCAGAAATGTCTTATAGCTCAATTACTGCAGTAGTGGCACACTGAAATGTCTTACATAAAAGGCATTAAAGGTAAGACTGAAATTAATTTCTGAGCATCTATTTAATATTCACAAAGATGAAATTATCAAAAAGTACCAGATGACTAAATAAAGCTCCCCAGAACTGAAGATTTAAGAGAGGAGGCTCAGCTGGATGTAAAAAATGACAAGACAAAATATTTCTGTTGGTGCTAGAAAAAAGTTTATAAACAGGATGATATTGCAGCATATGACACTATCTATAGACATACAAACACTGAAGAGAAAACTCCATACCTTTCAAAGCCTGGGAGATTGCACATGGAACAATTTTTCTGCCATTAGTAATATAACAAATGCTAATAAGCTTTAGCTTTGCTGACCTTATAACAGCTATTGTGATAATTCGGATTAACAGAATAAGGAAGGCAATGTATACGACAAGAAAGAGTGGTTTAACAATTAATCCTTATGAAAACAGTGACTGTTGGATAGAAATGGACCAAAAAAAAAAAAAACAACAGGATGTTTGGAATTAGTGACAGAAGTAAAACAGGTGTTAAACTGAAAACCAAAAAGGTAATGAGGTGATGGAAAGCTAAAAATCTCTGTAGTAGTAAAATATTAACAAAGTGATCTGGGATTCACCTGGGAAAATTAGTAAGAATAAGCCAGGATCCCAGGATCAGAATTTTTTTGATTTTCAATGTCATAAAATCAAGAAAACAAAAATTGTTAGAATTGACACAGAGGCACAAGAAGACGCTTAGTAATGATCATCTTTTTTCTTAAAATAACACTCAAGATTACAAAGCAAGCAACATAATTGAATTATTGGAGAAAACAGAACAGAACATGAATTAAGGAAAATCATATGGGATATCTAATCCTTTGTAATCCTATTTAAAATCTGAAGTTTTAAAAGTCTATTTTTATTTCTCTTTATTTAGATGAAAGTTCTTCAACTTACTCAAGAGTAGGATCACTTTCCTGTGTCAAGAGCACTGAAATACAATTTCAGGCATCCTGCATGCAGGCTGCTTCTTTGTCAGTAGCCCAGTACAAGTTCATGTCAGAGTGTTAGGCAGAAGCTGGCAAGTGAAGAGCTGCAGCTGCCCAAGTAACCGTTGCGAGAATAACTTATTTTGCCTAGTGCTAGTCACACACTTGGGTCATTTGATTATGATATTCCCTCCAGGCTTGTCACCTCTTTGCATTAACCTCTTCAACAGAGCACAGCAAAAGCAATTAAATTACATTCAGGGACTCAAATAAAATTAAATGTATGCCAACGTCAGTGCAACATGACATAGAGTGACCAGCAGGTTGAGGAAGCAAATTCTCTCCCTCTACTGTGCTCTGGGGAAACACACACCCACACCACACACCTCCCCACAGCCCTGCGTCCAGCTCAGGGGGCAGCAAAAAGTCTTTTTCCTAAAGCCATTATAATCTCAACCTAGGAGACCATAGTCTCCTACCTAGGAACACTTAGTAAGACCTGCATTTTTTCTCTATTCACTTGCCTCATTAAAAGGAGATTTTCACTTACCTTTCAAGTGCACAAGGGGGGGGGGGGAGGGAAAGCCACATTATTTCTGGTTTAAACCTACCATTTTGTAATATATGTTATATTCTTCAAACTGCTCACTTCTTACTACTGGCTGCAAACCAAAGCCTCAGCTCTGACACTGAACAGATCCATACCCTTGACTTAAAATGCTGGGGAAGAGCTGCGAGGAAGTTCATAGAGGGATAAGAAATCAGAGAAATTAAAATCTTGAGATTAAATTGTTAGCAGATCAGGGAGTTAAAGGAAAGATTCCCCAATGGGAAGGTACAAACATCTACAGGCAAAAACTTGGGATCCTGAATGGCATTCAGTTATTGGGTCATCACGTCAGGTTATCAGCATCATCTGTGCTGAGGAGCTGGTGGAAAATTACATCTTAGCAATGGAAGAGCCAATTCACAGAGGTCTGTATAACTCCAGACCACTGGATTTAAATGGTAAAATACATCTTTTAGTCTGCATAGGCTAGAAGTGCAGCTTCTAGCCTATGTGTTTTCTAGCACAAAACAAATTGTCTGACAAATGTTCTAAGGTAAAGTGACATTATTTTTAGAAATCAGGTCAGTGGATAATTATAGAGCAGAAAAAGCCAGTCTCATACATGTTAGCTTAATTTAGACGTTTCCTACAGCTGACTGAAATATCTTTAAAATGTAAATAGGAATTCAACGCTTCAATAAATAAAATGAAGAAATGAAATTTCAAAGGGAAGGAAGGGCAAGATTTTCCACATCATGGATTTTATATTTTAGTATTTTAAATTGTAATAGGTAATTTTCTAATTTGTTGTAGAAGAAAGGAAATTGCATTTCTTACATATCTGTATATGTTAATTCTATTAAGAAAACAAGATTATGAACCGCACTTCGGAGTAATCTTACAGGCTGTCTTGGGTTCAGCACTACCAGTCATTTTTCTCCTTCTTAGTAGCTGGTGCACCACTGTGTTTTTGACTTTCAGCCTGGGAACAGCAGTGATAACACCGATGTTTTCAAGTGCTGCTCAGTAATGTTTAGTCTGACCAAGGACTTTCTGAGTCTCATGTTCTCCCAGGGAGGAGGGGAAGCCGGGAGGAAGCAGAGAAAGGACACCAGACCCAAACTACCCACAGAGGTATTCCATACCACAGCACATCATGCCTCGTAGATAAACTGGGGGCAGTTACCCGGAATGATTAGATCACTGTTCCGTCGGGCTGGGTATCGATCAGCAGGTGGTGAGCAGTTGTGTTTTCTTTCCTTGTTATTTCCCTTATCATTATTATTACTGGTGGTAGCAGTAGTGGTTTGTGTTATGTCTTAGTCACTGAAATGTTCTTATCTCAACACATGAGAGTTGCATTCTTTCTATTCTCCTCCCCACACCTCTGGGGGGGTGTGTGTGGAGAAAGAGGGGGGAGTGAGGGAGAGACTGCACAGTTTTCTGAGTTACAGCTGGGCTTAAACCAAAACAGTCCTTTTTTGGCACGAAGAGTTGAGATAACGACAGATCTGACCAGAGTGTGGCTAATCGTATTTGTGATAAGCATTCATTGTTTTGGTTTAATAGTCACTCGTCACAATACTCATTTATTTACTCTCAAAGTTGTCACTCTTGATCTCACAGTTTCAGCATGTTGTACCTTACTTACAGGCGGTATTTGCTGTGTTAGTGTTTATCGGCTGGTGGCCTTGGGCTAAGGTTCTTGTTTCATTGTACTTTATGGTAATGACTTGTAATACAATAGACTCAATGATCATGAAACTGACCCGGCTTTTGTTCCCAATGTGGTCACCAACTCTGTACTTTGGGAGGTATATAATGGAAGTGCTGAGTGATTACACATCTTTTTCCCCCTCCTCAGGTGGTCAACCTGTGAAGGAGGCATTCTTTTATGCTCCCAGCCGCCCAACCTGGCTGTTTACAGCATCATTTGAGTGTTCTAAAGGTTTTGAATTGCCTTTGGGTACCCTTGAGACCTGCCTCCTGATTGTGAAGGGAATCACCATGTTGGCACACACACAGAGTGTGTTTTACCCACCACCATTTCGTCGGATCTCGAGAGTTAAGCAGAGTTGGGTTTGGGCCTTGTCTAGGGTTAGATGATGATATAGGAGGACCAAGAGATTTTCCCTGGGGCTGGACAGCCGTGAGTGGCAGGGTGTGTGGGACAGTATGGGCAAGTATCTAGGCCAGTGGGCCCCTCCAGTGCTTTGGAACTTCACCACTGAACAAGTACAAAATCAAGACAAATTAGTAAAACACTTAGATGAGGTGTGTTGTCCTTCTGGTCATACGAGAGGGGGACAAATCATGGCAACGTGCTGGGGCTTGGCCTATGCTTATAGAGCCTTGTTCAACACTGTCCATCACCTTCAAAAGCAAAAAGATGCCTCTGGATCTGATGGCAAAGCAACAGACAGCACAGCTACTCCAGCTCCAAGCACAGCAGCTACACTAGCCCAAGTGACAAGTAGAGTAGGTTCTCAAACTTCAATTGCAACAGACAGCGCAGCTTCTCCAGCTCCAAGCACAGCAGCTACACCAACCCCAGCAACAAGTATAGCAGGTTCCCAAACACCAACAAGAGATTCTGCAGCCACTCCAACCACAGTGATAATCACTGCAACTAAATCAGAGGAACAATTCATGGCAATATAAGTTGCCCCTGTATGCAAGGAGTAAAGCAAAAAAAAAAAAAAAAAAAAAGGTAAGAAAGATAAAGAAACAAGATGAAGAAGCAATGGCAATGCACTTACTTACCCGGGACAGCATTTGATCAGGAGGCATCCTCACATGAATCAGAGGAAGAAGAAGAAGAAGAGATGACTTCCTGACCTTGGACCTGAACCGAGCTATGGAATATGCACAGTTTTTACCCATCAAACAGGGGAGCACATCATCACCTGGTTTCTCCAATGCTGGGACAATGGGGCCGATGATCATGAACTAAAAGGTAGGGAAGCCAAGCAGCAGATATCACTTGCTAGGGAAGGGGGAATTGACAAAGCAATTGCAAGAGACAAACAGTGCCTCAGCCTTTAGAATCGGCTCTTGGCAGCTGTGAATTAAGAGTTTCCATACAAGGATGATGTTATGAGTTGCTCAGCTAAGAGGACTACTCTAGAGAAAGGAATCCAGTCTCTGAGGGAAGCAGCCATTGTAGAGATGATCTATTGGAATCCAGTCTCTGAGGGAAGCAGCCATTGTAGAGATGATCTATCACATCAAGATGAATAAGGGGAATATACACAGAGATTCAGATGAACACGAATGTACACAACCAATGTGGCAGAAATTTACACGGAATGCACCGTCATCATATGCCCATTCATTGGCAACAATAACCTGGAATGGTATAGTACCACCAACAGTGGATGAAATGATTCATAAACTACGAGAGTTCGAAGACAATCTCACCCCTTCCATCATTTCAGCTGTGGAAAGCTGTCCCAGGAGTTCAAACAATTGAGAGAAGATCTATCTGATGTATACAGCCCCTCACGTGTACCAACACACGTCTCAGCTATTAACAAAAGGAGTCCCACAGCTCGAGAGAGAACATAGAGAAATTATACACTATGGGCCAACCTATGGCTTTGCCTGCGGGATCACGGAGAAGACATGATGAAGTGGGATGGAAAACCTACCTTAGCTCTGAAAGAACTTGTGCGTGAATTGAAGAGGAGAAGAAAGGTCATGGATGATCATCCCATGAAGGCTGCAGCTTCAGTCTCTGGTGAGCAGGGTCCCAGATGGAGTGGAAGAGCTGATTTTACTCCAGCTCCTGTGATAAAGCAGACTAATCCATGTCTACAAGACCTAAGTGACCAGCGTTGTGATGACTATTAGAGGGGCCCTGCCTTCAGCCAGGTGGAGGTAAGGGACAACCAGATTTACTGGACTGTGTGGATCAAATGGCCTGGCACATTAATACCACAGTATAAGGCTCTAGTAGACACCGGTGCCCAGTGTACGCTGATGCCATCAAGCTGTCAAGGGGTGGAACCCATTTCTATTTCTGGAGTGACAGGAGGATCCCAAGAGTTGATTGTACTGGAGGCTGAAATCAGCCTGACTGGGAGGAAGTGGCAAAAGCACCCGATTGTGACTGGTCCAGAGGCTCCATGCATCCTTGGCACAGACTACCGCAGAAGAGGGTACTTCAAAGACTCAAAAGGGTACCGATGGGCTTTTGGTATTGCTGCTTTGGAGACAGAGGAAATTAAGCAGCTGTCCACCTTGCCTTGTCTCTCAGAGGATCCTTCTGTTGTGGGGTTGCTGAAGGTCGAAGAACAACAAGTGCCAATCGTGACCACAACAGTGCACCAGCAGCAGTATTGCACCAACCAAGACTCCCTGATTCCCATCCATAAGCTGATCTGAGACTGGAGAGTCAAGCAGTGATCAGTACAACCAACTCACCCTTTAATAGCCCCATATGGCCAGTGCAGAAGTCTAACAGAGAGTGGAGACTAACAGTAGACTATCGTAGCCTGAATAAAGTCACATCACCATTTAGTGCTGCCGTACCAGGCATGCTAGAACTTCAGGATGAACTGGAATCAAAGACAGAGAAGTGATATGCCGCAATTGATATTGCCAATACATTTTTCTCAATTCCTTTGGCAGCAGAGTGCAGGCCACAGTTAGCTTTTATTTGGAGGGGCGTCCAGCACATTGGGAACGGACTGCCCCAGGGGTGGAAACGCAGCCCTACCATCTGCCATGGATTGATCCAGACTGCACTGGAACAGGGGCAAGCTCCAGAACACCTGCAATACATTGATGACATTATCATGTGGGGTGATACAGGAGAAGAAGTTTTTGAGAAAGGGAGAAAAATAATCCAAATCCTACTGAAAGCCAGTTTTGCCATAAAACAGAGTGAGGTCAAGGGACCTGCACAGGAGATTCAATTTTTGGGAATAAAATGGCAAGATGGACATCACCAGATCCCCACAAACGCGATCAACAAGATAACAGCAATGTTTCCACCAACTAATAAGAAAGAAACACAAGCTTTCTTAGGTGTTGTGGGGTTCTGGAGAATGCACATCCGAAATTACAGTTTGATTGTAAGCCCTCTCTATCATGTGACTCGGAAGAAGAATGATTTTAAATGGGGCCCTGAGCAGCAACAAGTCTTTGAGCAAATTAAACGAGAGGTAGCTCATGCAGTAGCCCTTGGACCAGTCCGGACCAGGCCAGATATGAAAAATGTACTCTACACTGCAGCTGGGGAGAAGGGTCCTACCTGGAGCCTCTGGCAGAAAGCTCCAGGGGAGACTTGAGGCCAACCCCTCAACTTTTAGAGTCGGGGATAGAGAGGATCTGAGGCCAGCTATACCCCAACTGGAAAAGCGATACTGGCAGCCTATGAAGTGGTTTGACCTGATTCGGAAGTGATTGGCAATCAAACACAGCTCATCCTGGCACTCCGGTTGCCCGTGCTTGGCTGTATGTTCAAAGGCAGGATCTCCTCTACACATCATGCAACCGATGCTACATGGAGTAAGTGGGCTGCACTAATTACACAGCGAGCTTGAATAGGAAATCCCAGTATTCCAGGAATTCTAGAAGTCATCATGGACTGGCCAGAGGACAAAGATTTTGGAATGCCACCAGAGGAGGAGGTGATGTGTGCTGAAGAGGTCCCACCATATAATAAACTGTCAGAAAGTGAAAAGAAGTATGGCTTGTTTACTGATGGGTCCTGTCGTATTGTGGGAAAGCATTGGAGATGGAAGGCAGCTGCATGGAGTCCTCGATGACAAATTGCAGAAATTGCTGAAGGAGAGGGTGAATCGAGTCAGTTTGCAGAGGTGAAAGCCATCCAGTTGGCCTTGGACTTTGCTGATTGAGAAAAGTGGCCAGTACTTGATCTCTATACTGACACAAGGATGGTGGCAAATGCCCTGTGGGGGTGGTTGCAGCAATGGAAGCAGAGGAGCTGGCAACACAGAGGTAAACCCATCTGGGCTGCTGCACTGTGGCAAGATATCGCTGCCCGGGTGCAGAACCTGGTGGTGAAGGTATGCCATGTAGATGCTCATGTACCCAAGATTGAGGCCACTGAGGAACACCAGAACAACCAACAAGTGGATAAAGCTGCTAAGATTGAAGTGGCTCAGATAGACTCCAGATTGGCAACATAAGGGTGAATTATTTTTGGCCCGGTGGGCCCATGACACTTCAGGCCATCAGGGCAGAGATGCAACATACAGATGGGCTCGTGATCGAGGGGTGGACTTTACAATGGACACTATTGCCCAGGTTATTCACGAGTGTGAAACGTGCTGCAATTAAGCAAGCTAAATGGTTAAAGCCTCTTTGGTGTGGAGGATGATGGCTGAAGTAGAAATATGGGGAGGCCTGGCAGATTGACTAGTATCACACTCCCACCAACTCACCAAGGCAAGTGCCATGTGCTTACCATGGTGGAAGCTATCACCAGATGGCTAGAAACATACATGGTGCCCCACACCACTGCCTGGAACACTATCCTGGGCCTTGAGAAACAGATTTTATGGTGACATGGCACCTCAGAGAGAATTGAGTCAGACAATTGAACTCATTTCTGTAACAACCTTATAGACACTTGGGCCAAAGAGCATGGCATTGAGTGGGTATATCACATCAATTACCATGCACCAGCCTCTGGGAAAAACGAACGGTACAATAGGCTGTTAAAAACTACACTGAGAGCAATGGGTGGTGGGACTTTCAAACATTGGGATACACATTTACCAAAGGCCACTTTGGTTGGTCAACACCAGAGGATCTGCCAACAGGGCTGGTCCATCCCAGTCAGAACTTCTACATACTGTAGAAAGGGACAAAGTTCCTGTGGTGCACATAAAGAATTTTCTGGGGGAGACAGTGTGGGTTTTTTCTGCTTCAGGTAAAGGCAAACCCACTCATGGGATTGCTTTTGCTCAGCGACCCGGACATACTTGGTGTTTAATGCGGGAAGATGGGGAAGTCCAATGTGCACCTCAGGGGGATTTGATTTTAGGGGAAAACAGCCAATGAATTCAATTGTATGCTGTTGCCTGCTACGTAGCACTTTTTATAGTCCACCAACTAGATGCCTTCAGGTCACCAGTGGCTGGCCTTGACTTCCCTGTGACCATCGTCCCAACAAAGAATGAACTTTGATGAAACCAGGCAAGTTCTGCAGCAAAGGAACGATCAGCATCAGCAGGGAACGATTCAACACTGCCCACAGCCTCTCCTGCTCTGAAAGACTGTTAGAAGAGGTGGAGGCTGACATCATAGAATCATAGGATCATAGGACTGTTAGGGTTCAAAAGGACCTTAAGATCATCTAGTTCCAACCCCCCTGCCAGGGGCAGGGACACCTCACACTAAACCATGACACCCAAGGCTATGTCCAACCTGGCCTTGAACACCGCCAGCGATGAATAATTCACAACTTCCCTGGGCAAACCATTCCAGTGCCTCACCACCCTTACAGGAAAGAATTTCTTCCTCATATCCAATCTAAACTTTCCCTGTTAAAGTTTGAACCCATTACTTCTTCTCCTCTCACTACAGTCCCTCATGAAGAGGCCCTCCCCAGCATCCCTACAGGCCCCCTTCAGATATTGGAAGGCTGCTAGGAGGTCTCCACGCAGCCTTGTCTTCTCCAGGCTGAACAGCCCCAACTTTCTCAGCCTATCTCCATATCGGAGGTGCACCAGCTCCTTGATCATCCTCGTGGCCCTCCTTTGTACTTGTTCCAACAGTTCCATGTCCTTTTTATGTTGAGGACACCAGAACTGCACACAAGACTCCAAGTGAGGTCTCACAAGTGCAGAGTAGAGGGACAGGATCACCTCCCTCGACCTGCTGGTCACACTCCTTTTGATGCAGCCCAGGATACAGTTGGCTTTCTGGGCTGCAAGTGCACACTGCTTGCTCATGTTCATTTTTTCATCAACCAAAACCCCCAAGTCCTTCTCTGCAGGGCTGCTCTGAATCTCTTCTCTGCCCAACCTGCAGCTGTGCCTGGGATTGCTCCGACCCAGGTGGAGGACTTTGCACTTGGCATGGTTAAACTCCATCAGGTTGGCATCAGCCCACCTCACAAGCGTGTCAAGGTCCCTCTGGATGGCATTCCTTCCCTCCAACGTACCAACTGAGCCACACAGCTTGGTGTCATCAGCAAACTTGCTGAGAGCGCACTCAATCCCACTGTCCATGTCACTGGCAAAGATATTGAGCAAGACCGGGCCCAGCACTTATTCCTGAGGTACACCACTCGTTACTGGTCTCCAGCTGGACATTGAGCCATTGAGCATGACACTTTGTGTGCGGCCATCCAGCCAGTTCTTTATCCACCGAGTGGTCCACCTATCCAATTGATGTCTCTCCAACTTAGAGACAAGGATGCCATGTGAGACAGTGTCAAAGGCTTTGCACAAGTCCAGGTAGATGACATGAGCTGCTCTGCCCCTGTCCATCAGTTCCATAGCCCCATCAGAGAAGTCCGTGGACTGGATGGACTCATCAGCTTTATAGGGATTGGTCCATGCACTAAGGAATGATCTCTCTCTCTCCCTATGTGAATGTATATATGTATATACATGCGATAAGACTGATGGTGTATTGAAAATGTGGGATCTGAGCATGATATGAATGGTATGGAATAAGTTGTGGATACTATTCTGGGTTCAGCAGTAGCAGTCATTTTTTTTCTCCTTCTTAGTAGCTGGTGCACCACTGTGTTTTCGACTTTCAGCCTGGGAACAGCACTGATAACACTGATGTTTTTAGTTGCTGCTCAGTAATTTTTAGTCTGACCAAGGACTTTCTGAGTCTCATGCTCTGCCAGGGAGGAGGGGAAGCCAGGAGGAAGCAGAGACAGGACACCTGACCCAAACTAGCCAAAGAGGTATTCCATACCATAGCACATCATGCCCAGTATATAAACTGGGGGCATTTACCTGGAAGGGTTAGATCACTGCTCAGTTGGGCTGGGTATCCTTCGGCAGGTGGTGAGCGATTGTATTTTCTTCCCTTGTTACTTCCCTTATCATTATTATTATTGGTGGTAGCAGTGGTGGTTTGTGTTATACCTTAGTTACTGGACTGTTCTTATCTTAACCCGTGGGAGATACCCCCTCCAGGAGTGGGGTGGAGAAAGAGGGGAGTGAAAGAGAAACTGCGTGGTTTTCTGAGTTATGGCTGGGCTTAAACCATGACACAGGCCTATGTAAATGATGGGGCAGAGGGGAGAAATAGATTTTCTTTTACTGACGATATCTACACATCTCCACTGAGTACGGAATCTGACAACTTTTTTTAAAGACATTAATATATAGCCCAGCAGTCAGGCTCTGTGCCTGGATATTGCAGATCATCTCCTGAAGTACACGTCTTCGGAGTTATCTCCACCGATATGTATCGATGTTATCTTTGGAGTTATCACCGCACTCTATATGTCACTGAATAACACAGTGCCTGTTATGTTTTTTTTATTCTAAATACTTTGTAAAATGTTATTCTCTTTTAATCTTTACATATCCTTTAAGAATGAAGACATTAGGTCAGGTCCTTGTGAATTTAAAGCAGCTTTCCATTATTCTGGCAGAATAAAATGACATTAAAGAAGAGGCAAATGAAATCCAGGTCGCCTATATACTTCCAGAACAGAGTGAAGTACCTGTGGCCTTAATGAGATTCTGAACCTCCAAATTTTATTCCTTTTTTCAGTGTGATGGCGTGAAAATCAGAAATGCCCTATATGTGCCTTAGAGTGTGTCTAGGAAGTAAGTTCAGTTCACTGACATATTAACAAGGGTAAATGAACAGCCATGTTTCTATCATCTGCCTCATCTTTCTTCCCTTTCTCTAGCTGCCCAAGGTTATTCCTCTTACTGACCTGATTCCACTTAAAAGCATGTTGAACTAAATGGAAATTTAAGGAGAAGACTCAAAGTGAAAGCAATCATTAACCATTTGGCTTAGGCGCAAGTGTGTTTTCTTACCACTGTGCAAGTAACTTCTTGCTGGTTAAGCTATGTCAGAACAGGAAACTGTAGAAATTGGAAACTAAGGTCAGCAGGACTAGAATATCATATCAAAAATTCAAAAGTTTGAAATTTGCATTTAAGATCTCCGTTCAGTCTTGAAGATGCTGAAAATGGTCACATGGAAGACAAACCTTTGGAAGTGTGATATTCTTGCCTCATAACATTTGTGAAAAGAAACTTTGTTCACGAATATTGTGTCCATTGTATCTCCATAGTAAACTTTTCAGAAAAATTATCATAATATTATTAGTGAAGTAGTTTTAAACTTTGTTTGCAACTCTACTGCTTTGTAATTCCTTATTTCTATATTACTTTGGGAATTTAAACAACTTGGGTTTTTTTCTTACATTGTATCTGTGTTACCGGTTTAGGGTGAAAAATGTGCTTTTAAAGTAAATCTCAGAGTTGTCACTAAGTCCCAGACTTTAAATTACATTGCAGAGTAGCTTGAGTTGGGTTGCCTTTGAAGAAACCAGAGAGAAAGATACCAGCTAGCAGCTAGTGGCCTTTTTGTCTGGGAAACCAGTGTAATGGTGGTCCAAAGTCAATTCCCGTCTTCCTACCCTCAATCTGAGTGTGTATGCCAGGTCCTCAGCTCCAAGTCTTTCACTCTGTAGGTCTTTCCTGCTGTGCTGCTGTGTCTTGCTAAAGCAGACATTACCTTAGTTATCTCTTGAGAACACCAGGGCTTGAGACTACAGGTTAGAAGACACTATTAAGAAGAACCAAACATGAGGAACATATTTGTTGCCTCATCCTTCCTTCGAAGGAAATATTGGTTGATGGGTTCTTTTACTGCTCCATCAAACACTGACCTGAAAGTTCTTTGGATATCAAATTGCATTCCAGAACAGACAGAATTTTTTTATCCAGGAGATTAAAAAAGTCAAAATCAAATAACTGATCTTCTTGTAGTAAGGAAGAGATGCATTATTTCAGAACTGATTAAAGTTCCAAAGTCATGCATGAGGCAGTATAAATCATGCCAGAGATTCATCCAAGAAACTCTCCTCTGTTTTTTCCCAAACTCTGACAAAAGTTTGGAGTAGATACTGAGTGATATTGCAGTAATCATAGAGGAAACCATCTGTTTTAGACAGGCAAAAAAAAAAAAAAAGCATGATTGTCCCTATAAAAAATTGTCATTTGTCAGCCCACAGACTTTTGCAGACCATAATCTCTTTTTTGCTCCTGTTGCATTACATGCAAAGCTGGGATAATCAGCCATCTGCTAGGTAGGAATCTTAGGTTTAAAATGTGTTTCTCAGGTGATGTGGAAGGTATTACTATGTATGAAAATACTTTAAACTAGGTAATTAATTGCCTACACTTGTTGATATTCTTACAGAGATAGATGGAATTAAATCAACAATGCTTGTTAATTCTAAGGTTAGTCAGGATTCTATGGGAAAAGAAAGATGAGAGATATGGTTACCAGTACCACTCACCTGTTTTCCCCATTTGCCCTACTGTGCAGATTACTCCATAGCAAGCAGAATGTATCTGATGTCCCTGTTGAGGGAAAGAGTTATATGTTTATCAGGGGAGAAAGCAGGTAGTTTATTCCATTTGTGAAAGTCCCTTTTCAGTCCCAGCTGGAAATGCTGAAAAGTAGGAAAAAAGTGTCAGATTCGGGTTTGGCACAGAAAAAAAAAAAAAAAAAAAAAGAAAATCTCCTTTTTCTTGACAGTGTCCCCAGCTTCCAAGAGGTGGTGTTAGCCTTGCATCTTTTCACAGCACTGGCTGATCAGGAATGCTGTTAATCTCACTCTAGTAGAAGCTTTTTTAGCTCTCTCAGCCAGAAAAGAGTCAAAGTGACATGACACATATGAATGGCACAACAGTGGAGATATTGCATTAAAAGAAAAAAAGAAAAATTCCAGACCCTTGTGAGGACTTAGGTCAGAATACATAGAGATGGAATATTAACTGCAGCACTGGAAATTGTTTGTAGCAGCTCTTATTGAAACTGATGTAGCTTGAGACATTGTAATAAAGAGACACCAACATAGATCTACAAATAATTAAAATCAAAGCTTACTTCAATATGATACAACCATAAGCAATATCAGATGTTGGCTACGAATTGTTCTAATAGAACATTTCAAGCACTTCTATCTAGCCAAAAGAAAAAGGAGGTACTTTGATGAGGCAATAGTAGTTTTTGTTAAATGTGAAATAATTTTCTTTTCTTCATGAATGGTCTATCATTGTAATGTACTTTGATTTTATGGTTTGTTGCTTTTTTTTTTTTTCCCGAGCACATTCAATTTTACATTCTTTCTGATCTTTTCATGTCAGTAGTGTAGTTGTATGTGTAATGAAATATCCTGAACTAATACTCGAACACTTACATAGTTGCTAAGTTATAACTAATTATTGTTACAAAAAAGACCTCAAGACAATGTAAAATACTATAATTTGAAATACATATACTCATATTCAAATATGTACTTGAATGTGAAATTTTAAAAGAAATATTAGAACAACACACAGTGGCTCATTCAATTTTTTTCAAATTTTTATAACTTGAGGAAAAGAATAAACAACAACTACTCTTTCCATTTTGAATGGGATTCCCTTTGATGAAAAGCAATGTAATAGGCAATGTCTCTACAAACAACACAAAGCAGTGAACAAGCAGATCTCTCCTTTATGAATTTCAATGGTGAAATTATATCTGTGGATAGACATGCATCTTTACTGCAAATACGTATGTGATACACATAATGATACATTTGCTAGTGTCATTACAATTATTACACTGGTATACGAGACATTAGGTGTAGGTATAGCTGTATTCAATCTACTCATATTGTTCAGTCAAACTATGCTGGTATCAAGGATCACAGAATTAACAGAACAAGAGGTGTGCTGAGAAAAATTCTGAGGAGAAAGGTGGACTGTTGCATGATGAGGTGATGAAAAATGATTCAAGTCCTCACTGAATATCTGATTCCACAAGGTCTTGCAACTTTCTACATGGATCCTTGCATTTTTCTAAAGACATGCAATATAGGCATACATCTTTATTTTATCTGGTTTATACTCTTTATCTTTCCATTTTACTTTGTTTGGACACGGACAGTATTTAAGTTTACATTTCAAAATTTTCTTTTTAATGAAGCTCTTTTTTAATGCAGCATGTTGAAATAGTTGGATTACTGCAATATGCAGAGTACACTAGAAATAGAGAGGCTCTTGCTTGATATTTAATGAAATAAAGTTTCTATTACATGAAAGATTGGTTGTAACAGATAATGCCCTGACTCTGTTAATCCTCTTAACTCATGGATAGCAGCTGTTTCAGCTCTTGCTAATTCCTCTTTTAATCCCCTTTCTTCCTTACACAACTTTGAAAAACCTTTGCATGTAGTCTTACCATTTGTATTAGTATTGTGTTTACATTAGATTTCTTTCTTGTGTAAAAGCTCTCTCTCCTTTATGTGTACAAATAATTACAGTCTCATTACTGCCATTGCCTTCTCCTCTGCTTTCATTGCTTTCCTTGAAACCAGTCATTTGTTGAATTTCATTAGCATTAATACATACAGGACAAAGAGTTTTTGTTACCCCAAGTGGGACTAGCATATTACACTGTAGAAGGTCAGAGAGGGTGAGTTACTTTAGCAGAAATTTCCATTAATAAAATGAATATGACACTGGAAAAGGCTGCAGCTGAAAACCTGTTTTGTGTATGTTGCATAGGCAACAATCACTAGGTAAAAAAAGTGTGTAGATGTAGTACCTTACAGTAAAACACTGACTTCAGAAGTGCCAAATATGTACAGTTCCTGTTGGATTTCAGTGGGAGGTATCAGTAGCAACAATGAAAAAATTAAGTCAGATCTGGTAGGCTCTTATCATCCAGGCGATGTGTGAATAGACTTTTTTAAGTAGCACTGCACAAGTATCAGTGGATAGTAAATTCCCTGGAAGTGGGCTTTTTTGTTTGTCTTTTTTGGCTTTTTAGTTGTCCTGGAGTTATTCTTCCTCAAAAGAGGAAGACTTACAACAGCTGACTCAAAGTTTAGAGAAGGCATTTTGTTAGAACATGATTTTATTTTTTTTTTTTAAGAATTCCTTCATCTACTTCAGGTTTGAACAATATTTCAAAAAATAAATGCCTTAGTCATGGGTTTAAAAAGCTTTTCAGTGTCTTTTACTCTCACAGTGGAAGTTATATATTAATAAAATCTTCATTGTTGCCAGAAATACACAGTCCCATTAGGTCAGTTCTACCAGGTCAAAGAAACAAATACCAAGACCTTCTGAATAATGAGTTCAAAATCATACATATTCTCCAAAACCATGTTCAAAGAAATATCACTAGAAAGCACACTTCAGAGGCAGGATGTGTGTTCAAATATCCTTATGCAGTGCAAAGAATGACCGACTCTGAAAGATAATTTTGGTTGTTTCATTACTGAAATACCAGACCACAAAATGCATGCCTGGCAGACTTTGAGCCATTTAGTGATATCAGCAAATACCACCTCTGCATTTTGCATACCTGAAGAAGTATGGCTATGTTCACAACAGACTGTCATTAGAAATAAAGAGCTAATTTCAAAATTCCGGTTTTGTTGCAGATTGTAAAAGCCCAGCAACAATGAAAAATCACATAAAATATTTTAGTCAGGGCTCATGTCCAACTCTGAGCTAAAACTACAATGAGGTCCAGTGGTGTCTAAGCCACATCAATTAGAATGAAGGCTGGTCTGAAACTCATAGACACCAAAAGTGTTTTGTGTGAAACCTGATGTAAAGCCAGATCTTGAAGATCCAAAGGAAGGGTTTTGTTTGTGTAACTTTGGACAGCAGCCCATGGTTTGATAGAAGGGATGACAGTGGCTTTGTTGGATCCAATTTCCATATATTTACTTTCTGTCACTGAGTTCAAAAGGGTTTGTCCTGGCATGGAAATTTGGCAGAGCAGAAGCAAACAAAAACCGCTGTTTGGCAGATTGACTACTGCTTGCTGCTTCTTGTGAATAAAATTCCTATAATAGACATATGATAGTGACTTGTATGACAGTATCTTGTGAGAAGAAAATTAAGCAAACCAGGGATAACTCAACTGTCTTCATCAAGGTATATGGCAAATTAAGACATTTTCTTTTCACAATATTAGCCTCGGTATAAATCATAGAATCATAGAATAGTTAGGGTTGGAAAGGACCTGAAGATCATCTAGTTCCAACCTCCCTGCCAGGGGCAGGGACACCTCCCACTAAACCATGACACCCAAGGCTATGTCCAATCCAGCCTTGAACACCGCCAGTGATGGAACATTCACATCTTCCCTGGGCAACCCATTCCAGTGCCTCACCACCCTCAGAGTAAAGAATTTCTTCCTCATATCCAGTCTGAACTTCCCCTATTTAAGTTTGAACCCGTTACCTCTTGTCCGCTCACTACAGTCCCTCATGAAGAGTCCCTCCCCAGCATCCCTATAGGCCCCCTTCAGATACAGGAAGGCTGCCATGAGGTCTGCATGCTGCCTTCTCTTCTCCAGGCTGAACAGCCCCAACTTTCTTCACCCTATCTCCATACAGGAGGTGCTCCAGTTCCCTGATCATCCTCGTGGCCCTCCTCTGGACTTGTTCCAACAGTTCCATGTCCTTTATATGTTGAGGACACCAGGACTGCATACAAGACTCCAAGTGAGGTCTCACAAGAGCAGAGTAGAGGGACAGGATCACCTCCCTCAACCTGCTGGTCACGCTTTTTTTGATGCAGCCCAGGATACAGTTAGCTTTCTGGGCTGCAAGTGCACACTGCCGGCTCATGTTCATTTTTTCATCAACCAAACCCCCCACGTCCTTCTCTGCAGGGCTGCTCTGAATCTCTTCTCTGCCCAACCTGTAGCTGTGTCTGGGATTGCACCAACCCAGGTGGAGGACTTTGCCCTTGGCACGGTTAAACTTCATCAGGTCTGCATCAGCCCACCTCACAAGTGTGTCAAGGTCCCTCTGGATGGCATTCCTTCCCTCCAACGTACCAACTGAGCCACACAGCTTGGTGTCATCGGCAAAGTTGCTGAGGGTGCACTCAATCCCACTGTCCATGTCAACGACAGAGATGTTGAACGACCAGTCCCAACACTGATCCCTGAGGGACACCACTCGTTACTGGTCTCCAGCTGGACATTGAGCCATTGAGCACAACTCTTTGTGTGCGGCCATCCAGCCAGTTCTTTATCCACCGAGTGGTCCACCTATCCAATTGATGTCTCTCCAACTTAGAGAAAAGGATGCCATGTGAGACAGTGTCAAACACTATGCACAAGTTCAGGTAGATGACATGAGCTGCTCTACCCCTGTCCGTAAATTCCGTAGCCCCATCAGAGAAGGCCACCAGATTGGTCAGGCAGGATTTCCCCTTAGTGAAGCCATGCTGGCTGTCACCAACCACCTTGTTGTTATTCATATGCTTCAGCATGCCTTCCAGGAGAATCCACTCCAAGATTTTGCCAGGCACAGAGGTGAGACTGACTGGTCTGTAGTTCCCCAAGTCATCCATTTTCCCCTTCTTGAAAATGGAGGTTATATTTCCTTTTTTCCAGTCATCAGGAACTGCACCTGACTGCCATGATTTTTCAAATATGATGGACAGTGGCCTAGCAACTTCATTTGCCAGCTCCTTCACAACACGTGGATGGATTTCATCAGGCCCCATGGACTTGTATACATTCAGGTTCTTAAGAGGGTCTTGAACCAGATCCTCTCTTACAGTGGGCCCAGGGTCTTCATTCTCACTGTCCCTGCGTCTGCCTTCCAAGACTTGGGTGGTGTGGTCAGAGCATTTGCCGGAGAATACTGAGGCAAAGAAGTCAGTAAGAACCTCAGCCTCCTCCAAATCCAGGGTAGCCAGTTCTCCCGATAGCTTCCGGAAGGCGTCTACACTGCCCCTAGTCTGCCTTTTATTTGCAATGTACTTATAGAATCCCTTCCTGCTATCCTTAACATCCCTAGCCAAGTTTAATTCAAAGTGGGCCTTAACTTTCCTAACCTGATCCTTAGCTTCCCAGACAACATCCCTGTATTATTTCCAGGATGCCTGTCCTTGCTTCCACCTTTTATAAGCCTCTTTTTTCCTTCAAATTTTCCTCAGCAACTCCTTATCCATCCAAGGAGGTCGCCTGGCCCTCTTGCAGCACTTCCTTCTAGTAGGGATGTATCGCTCCTGAGCTTGCAGCAGGTGATCCTTGAATATCAACCAACAGTCTTGGCCCCCCCTTCCCTGTCTGGCTATATCCTATGGAATCTTACTGAGCAGGTTCCTGAAGAGGCCAAAGTCTGCTCTCTTGAAGTCCAGGGCAATGAGCTTGCTGCACACTCTTCTCACTGTCCTGAGGATCTCAAATTCGACCATCTCATGATCGCTGCAATCAAGGCTGCCCTGGAGCATCACATTTCCAACCAGCCCTTCCCTGTTGGTGAGGACGAGGTCAAGCATGGCACCTCTCTTTGTCGGCTCCTCTATTACTTGCAGAAGGAAGCTGTCTTCCACACAACAGAGGAACTTTCCTCATTGCTTGTGCTGGGCCTTACCATCCCTCCAACAGATATCAAGGTGGTTGAATTCCCCCATGTGAACAAGGGCCTGCGAGCGTGAGGCTGTTCCTATCTGTCTATAGAGCGCTTCATCCACAGAGTCCTCTTGGTCAGGTGGTCTGTAACAGATCCCCACAATAATGTCTCCCATCGCTGTTCTCCCTTTAACCCTGACCCACAGACTCTCTGTCGACTGCTCACCTGTCCCCAGATAGAGTTCCATACTCCCCAGCCTATCCCTCACATAAATAGCAACTCCCCCTCCCCACCTACTGGGCCTGTCTTTCCTAAAGAGCCTGTAACCTTCCATTCCAACACACCAGTCATAGGAGCCATCCCACCATGTTTCTGTGATGCCTATTATATCATACGCCCATAGACGTGCACACATCTCTAATTCTTCTTGTTTGTAAATGCTCCCAAACAAAACCTATCGCCATTTTATAAAAGCCAGGCGTCGGAAAATCTTTCCCAGCTATCTGATGATGCTGCGTTTCTGTTAGTATGTCCTGCGTGCCAAAGAAATAAAAAAGTAATTTTCTGTTTATTTCACAGCTCCCTTTCCATACTGAAGTCTTTTTTTTAAGATTGCCGTATGTTTCCTTGTGCATTGGGAGTAAGGGTTGTGTCATGCTGGGCAATATTCTGCAGCTTTTTCTTATTCTGTACAACTGCATGGAGAATGCAGTTGCTCCCCATTTTGCTCACTTAGCAACATGAATACTTGAACATCACTTCTAAATGAGATTGCTTGTAGAGTTTTATAGATACAACCCTTAGTCAATTTGAAATGTTACTTCAGTGATAGTGAGGTGGTCTTTTTTTAAATGAGGACAAGAAACCAAATAAGACGAAATCAATCATGCAGTTACCTACATGGTGGTGCAAACTGTGAGCCATAACAAACATGTCAGAGAGTCATTTCAATTTTGTTCTCGGTATTCTTAAGAATAATCTCTTTAGTGGTATCTGTAAATATACTATAAAGCGTAATGGTCCAGGCTCTGTTGCAAGCTTGTCATTATCCTCTTTCTCTCAGATAATAAAAGTAGATTAAAATCAATAGATTTATGATTGCATGTTATGTAAAATAAAAAGCTCATCACATTTAACAGTGCTCTCTCTTTCTTTCCTCTGGAACCCTTTTTAGTAAATTGTGACTGCTCCGACCTTGCACTACTCTGGGATTTGTGACTGGAAACAATTTTATTTTTTTCAGTTCACTAGTTCAAATAACACAATCAAAATCATACCACATTTCAAACTGTCATGTCTTGACAATCCAAGATTGCACATCTCTGCTTCAGCAGTCTGAGTTGACCTCCAGGGTACCTCAGGAAAAAAGGGCAATAAGCACTATCACCACAAGCTCCTAAAGGTCTGTGAGGAAGAAGTTCATCTCAAAAGCAGAAGTCAGAAGCATCCTGCCCCTTAAAATGGATGAATTATAGCAATATAGCATCTATCAAGATTCTGTACTGTTTTGGGTTGACCTAGAACATTATATACTTTGACATCTGGTATAAATCAGATCACAAATTAAATGTGCTGTCACCACTATTTCCTCTTACAGCGTTTAAATGTTGATGACTTGGCCTAGATGTTTTGGTTTCCTCTAGTAGACACTTACCGATGAAACTGGTCCACTTTCATGGTTTCACTACTCTGATTTTGACAGATATTAAGTGTTCAAAATCCCAGAGATCATGTATTATTCTTTGTACTCTTACAGGAAATGCCCATCCCTAGAAGTGTTCATGGCCAAGTAGGACAGGGCTTGAAACAATCTGGTCTAGTGGAAGGTGTTCCTGTCC
The DNA here is from genome assembly GCA_028858755.1 of Ara ararauna. Taxonomy (NCBI): domain Eukaryota; kingdom Metazoa; phylum Chordata; class Aves; order Psittaciformes; family Psittacidae; genus Ara; species Ara ararauna. The sequence continues at coordinate 22,310,414 of CM054380.1, forward strand.
ATGACAGGGATTTAGAACTGGATGAGCTTTTAGGTCCCTTCCAATCCAAAACTGTCTGCGTTTCTATGATTCTATGAAATACTTGATTCATGTTAATAGTCATTCTATGTACATAAAAGTAGAAAGACAATAAGCTGAATGGGAGAAGGCTTTAACCAGCAGAGAGAAACAGCAAAAACCAAAATATGAGCTAAACCTGATTCCACTTGTAAAGAAGGGAAGTAAAATAATAGAAGTGGGAAAGAAATATTTTAAGAAGTGATAACGAATCAGAACTGTTATTCAACTGAATGTTCTTCATTGTTTCCCATGAGATGTGGAGTACTCTAATACATCATCATAGAAAGGGTGTATGACACAGCTAAAAAATTTAGAGGAAATGTACCTTGAGAGATGTCATTTTATCACAGTTATAAATAAAACATAATTTGGAAGTTTCTGCATTTGTAAGTATTTCATGGGTTTGGTGATGTGCTAGAATGAAAACAGAATGAAGCTTTATGGTCACAGTCAACCCTAAAGGCATCACTACATCAACAAAGACTATTCACCCCAGGGAGATGATACTCTTTTCAGAAAGCCAGTCTGAGAAAGCTGCTACAAGCCTGGATTTCTGAAGGAGACTGCTGACAGAGGAAATACTAGAATTCCAATCTCCTGATTGCTTCCAATTGCAGTTGCAAACAGTGTTTGCTTACCTTTCTCAGCTCATGTCAGTCATTTTTTGAAACAAAGCCTGTCCTTTCTCTATTCATGAGCACCTGACAGAGAACAGTGTATGGGCAGTTTGTTTGTATGGTCACCCTTGCTGTCACATTATAGCCTTTAAAAAACAAAATCCATAAATTATGATATTTGTAAAATTTTGTCCACACTGACCCTTGAATGAATATAACCTGTATTTAACTCAAGGGTGCTGACTGAGAAGACTTTCTAGGGTGAATCCTCCTAAATAAACCTTCTGTATTAAAGAAGCCATGAAACAGTCTTTTGAAGCTCCCTTCCTAAAAGGCTTTCCAGCAAATTACTCTTTAAAGATAGATGCTGCTGTGCTCTTTATATCTCCTATGCTACGGAAGTTCCTTTTCCCCAGTTGTCGTGGTTTAAGCCTCTCTAACCATGCAGCTCGTTCTCTTCCTCACTTTCCCCTTTTTTTTCTTCCCCCGCTCCCGGAGGGATGGGAAGGAGAATCGAAAAGAAGGCAACTCCCACAGGTTGAGATAAGAACAGTTTAGTAACTAAAGTATAACACAAATCACTACTGCTACCACCAATAGTAACAATGACAAGGCAAATACAAGGAAAGAATACAGTTTCTCACCACCTAAAACCAAGCCTGACCACGCAGTGCACCCCACCCTTCCGGGTCTCTGCTCTCTGCTCTCCATCCTGGGCATGACGTGCTGTGGTATGGAATAACCTCTTTGGTCAGTTTGGGTCAGGTGTCCTGTCTCTGCTTCCTCCCAGCTTCCCTCCTCCCTGGCAGAGCACGAAACTCAGAAAGTCCTTGGCCAGACCAAAACATCACTAAGCAGTAACCGAAACACTGGTGTTATCAGCACTGTTCCCAGGCCCAAAATTAAAAAACACAGCGCTGCACCAGCTACCAAGAAGCAGAAAAATGACTGCTGCTGCTGAACCCATGACATTATCCACCCCTTATTCCATACCATTCACGTCATGCTCAGATCCCACATATTCAATATACCATCACATGTATATATACACATTGACACACACATACAGAGGGAGGGAGATCATCCCTTAGTGCATAAACCAATCACTACAAAGCTGCTGAGTCCATTTGGTCCGTGACATCAAGCTCCATCTTTTGTAACAGCCTTTCAGAGCAGGAGAGGCTGTGTGCAGTGTTCACACTCATGAATAACCTGGGCAATAGTGTCCATTGCTAAGTCCACCCCTTGATCATAAGTCCATCTGTATGCTGCATCTCTGCCCTGATGGCCTGAAGTGTCATGGGCCCACCAGGCTCAAAGTAATTCACTCTCCCCTCCAGCAGTTTCTGCAGCTTGTCACTGGGGACTCCATACAGCTGCCTTCCATCTCCAATGCTTCCAAAGCACTGGAGGGGCCCAGTGGACTAGATATCTGCTCATACTCTCCCACACACACTGCCACTCATGGCTGTCCAGGATTGGGGAAAATCTCTTAGTCATCCTAGATTGCAGACTAACCCCACACAAGGCCCACACCCCACTCTGCTTAACTCTCGGGACCATACAAAATGGTTGTGGGTAAAACACACTCTGCATGCATGCCAACATGCTGATCCCCATCACAATCAGCAGGCAGGTCTCAAGGGTACCCAAAGGCCATTCAAAACCGTCAGAGTTCTCAACTGAGGCTGCTGTACTTGTTCCTGGGCCTGGTGTAGCTGCTGTGCTTGCCGGCTCTCTCACCAGCAGCTGCTCTTTGTCTGAGTCCAGATCTTCCTCCTCTGCCTTGCTGGGAAGTGCTCCGGGGTCTCCTGCGTTCTCCTGCTGGGGCTCGGGCTCACAGGGCTCTGCGGGCGGCTGCTGGGGAATGCTCTCGGGCACCGCGGGGCTGGGCTCGGCTACGGGGCTCGGCTCCTCCACCGTTGTCTCCTCCCGCTGCTCGGCGGCTGCCGGGCTGGGCTCAGCAGGGGGGCTCACCCCTTCTGCTACCTCCTTCCTCTGCTCGGCAGCCATCGGGCTGGGCTCGGTGGGGGGCCTCGGCTCCTGCTCCGCGGGGCCGCTCCCGCGGGCCGTTTCGGCAGCCGGCGGCTCCCGAGGCAGCCCCCCCCTCGGCTCTCCACAGCCTCGCCAGGGCGGTGAAGAGCAGCCGAACTGCCAGGTACACATCTGCCCCCCACGGCTTCTGGAGCCTGCCCGTATTACAAGCCATTCCAATAAAGTACAATGAAACAAGAACCTTAACCCAAAACCCATATCTGAAACATGCTAAGATAACAAATACCGGCTGTAAGTAAGGTACAACAGGCTGAAACCATGAACGCAAGAGAACCAAAAGCAACAACTTTGAGAGCCAATAAACCAGCATTGTGGCAAGTGGCTATTAATCCTGTCGTTATCTCAAGCCTTCGTGCCCCACGTTGGGTGCCAAAAAGAACTGTCGTGGTTTAAGCCTCTCTAACCACGCAGCTCGTTCTCTTCCTCACTTTCCCCTTTTTTTTTCCTTCCCCCCACTCCTGGAGGGATGGGAAGGAGAATCGAAAAGAAGGCAACTCCCACAGGTTGAGATAAGAACAGTTTAGTAACTAAAGTAGAACACAAATCACTACTGCTACCACCAATAGTAATAATGACAAGGGAAATACAAGGAAAGAATACAGTTTCTCACCACCTAAAACCAAGCCTGACCACGCAGTGCACCCCCACCCTTCCAGGTCTCTGCTCTCTGCTCTCCATCCTGGGCATGACGTGCTGTGGTATGGAATAACCTCTTTGGTCAGTTTGGGTCAGGTGTCCTGTCTCTGCCTCCTCCCAGCTTCCCTCCTCCCTGGCAGAGCATGAAACTCAGAAAGTCATTGGCCAGACCAAAACATCACTAAGCAGTAACCGAAACACTGGTGTTATCAGCACTGTTCCCAGGCCCAAAATCAAAAACACAGCACTGCACCAGCTACCAAGAAGGAGAAAAATGACTGCTGCTGCTGAACCCATGACACCAGTTTTAAAACATAGCTTATAAAATATTTTAAACATGCACAGCAAAAGATGTAGGTTTTTTTCTTCTCTCCCCCTCTTCTCCACCACCCTCCCCCCCCCACCTTTAAGAAAAGCAGCGAATCCTAATATTTTATTCTTTCTTGAGCAATGCTGGGAATAATATTCTTGTCCAGAGCAGCATGCTTTCAGAAGGACTGAATAAAATCTGACTGATAGTTTCAGAGCCTGCTCAGCCTCACTGCATGGACTACCATCTACTGGATTTTTCCACAGAAGTTTATCAGAATCTTCCACTATATTCACACATCAGTAACTTTCTGTTCTCCCTTATTATACAGTGTTTAGAGTTTCAACATGAACTACCACCAAATAATATGCTAATGTTGACAAGAAATGACGTCTGATACCCTTCTTATTTTTATACTAAGTTACACTATGTTAGAATCATTTATGAGTAAACATTAAGCCAAATTAAAAAGTTAAGTTAAATTACAAGGGCATTTAGTGGTGACTCAAAGGGGAACGGCTTTAAGTTGACAGAGGGAAGATTGAGATGAGATCTTAGGCAGAAGTTTTTCCCTGTGAGGGTGGTGAAGCACTGGCATAAGTTGCCCAGAGAAGCTGCGACTGCCCCATCCCTGACAGTGTTCAAGGCCAGATTGGATGGGGCTTGGAGTAACCTGGTCTAGTGGAAGTTGTCCCTGCCCGTGGCAGGAAGTTGTAACTGGATGAGCTTTAAGATCCCTTCAGACCCAAACCAGTCAGGGATTCTGTGATAAACTCTAGTAAATTATATCATATGACTTTTTAAGTTATTCATCATGTTTATGTAACAGAGATGGAGCTCCTAATGCATAATATTTCAAATTTCCTCTGTCAAGCAAAGCTGTTTTAACAAGAAAAATCTATTACTCTCCATTTCTCAAGCCTAAATTCAATAAAGATATTACCCACCAGAATCTCTATTATTAAATATTTTTTAAAGAACATTTTAGACAAAATAAAAATGGTTAACAAAATTTACTCATGTCAACCATGAGTAAAACGGTTTAACAAATTTCACGATCCTATCAGGTTTCACTGGCCTTACACTGTGAGTACTTAAAAACGAAAATTTCCAAAGGATACAAACGAAAAACAACCAAACAACCTGCACCTTGAAATGCTGGATCCCAAGAAGTACAACTAAGAGTTAGCAGATGGAACTGTTCTTTCTGAGCAAATGCATCAGCATTATTTGATTCACTATTTATTCTCCCTAGCTGCAACTTCTGATCTTTCCTTTCTTTTGATTTGTATATATGATGCCAAATAGTGTATGAATGACCATATTTGTAGTTCACAGTGCTTACTTTCTGAAACACACTCTTGTTGTGAGGTTCTTGAAAACCAAATCTTTACCTTGTGTCTGGCCCAATGGAGTCTGTGTTAAAGTCATTGAGCAGTTCACTTACCAATCCCAGTTTTTAAGAAGAATAGTTTCTCATTGAACTTGCCAAGTATCACAAAATTTTTCAGTCAAGGAGTTTACACATGCTCCTGTCAGCTAGCCTTACACAATAAAATATATGTATTAAGTCCCTATTTTTCCCCAGGGAGCCATGGTATGTACTCTCATTTCTGGTCACTTGTGTTTGAAAGAAACTGGAATAATTGCTTGTGTCAGGTTTCAGACCGGACACTGCATTTACTCTTCATCACTTGTCATGAAATGCATATACAGCATCTGGTCTGAATCCTCATACAAGCTATTATTACAGTTTCTTTCAACCACTAGTGACTGTCTGAATGCTAATTCAGAATAACAAATAACCCAAATTAGTATTTTTAGCATTCTTATTGCTGCTAGTCAACTATTCCAATTAAAGTGCTAAAATCAAAGTCAAATTATATTATGATTCTTAAGGTGGTTTTCATATGTGCTTAATTTTGCCATGAAAACAAGCTAACTGTTTGTGTATTTTTTTTCCCCCTACCTCTTCATGTTGTACTCGATTTTAATAAAACACAGTACAAAGCTGACAGAAGTTCAAGAAAATTTTCTGGGAGATAATCTTGAAATTATGAGCAGTGTTAAGTTAAGAAGAGAGATTCAAATTAGTTCTGATGTCTTCAACATAAAAAAGACATGGAACTGTTTGAACAAGTCCAAAGGAGGGCCACGAGGATGATCAGGGGACTGGAGCACCTCCCATATGAAGATAGGATGAGCAAGTTGGGGCTGTTCAGCCTGGAGAAGAGAAGGCTGCAGGGAGACCTCATAGAAGCCTTCCAGTATCTGAAGGGGACCTATAGGGATGCTGGGGAGGGACTCTTCGTGAGGAACTGTAGCGATAGGACAAGAGGTAACGGGTTCAAACTTAAACAGGGGAAGTTTATATCAGATATGAGGAAGAAATTCTTTCCTGTAAGGGTGGTGAGGCACTGGAATGGGTTGCCCAGGAAAGCTGTGAATGCTCCATCGCTGGCGGTGTTCAAGGCTGGATTGGACATAGCCTTGGGTGTCATGGTTTAGTGGGAGGTGTCCCTGGCCATGGCAGGGGGGCTGGAACTAGATGATCTTGAGGTCTTTTCCAACCCTAACTATTCTGTGATTCTATGAAATTGATAGAAGTACTGGTGAATTCCATCCAGAAGAATAGCACTTAAATGGACTGTAGCCTATTTGTCACAACAGTGGTTTAGGATTCAGGAAATCTTCCTGTGCATTCAAAGAGATCCATACACATGAATCTCAAAGACACTCTTTGGTGTAAGCCAAAGTATTCAATTTATTTGTACATTCTGTTTCTAGTCTGTATGTCATCAATATCTGTAACATTCATTCTGCATGTATACCCTGATTTTGAACATGTAATTGGGGACAATTCAGTGCATGGTTTTGGTTACTCACTCTTGCACAAGGAAGTCCATATGGACTTACTGACCAACCCAGGTTTTAAGCATGCACTTTAATGACCTGTCATAGACATTGTGTGGCATAATTCTTGAAAGTTAGCAAGTTACAAATGAATCCATGGTCAAGGCAAGATATAGAAAAAAAGACTTTTTTTTTTCTGAAAACTTTATGATAACTTCTACTAGATATCATTATAGTTAGATATATAATTTACAGAAAATGTATTCTAGTGTTGACTGTAGTAGTGATAACTTCTAACTAGAAAGACCTCGTTAGAACTAGAAAGATCACCTTCACAAATAGGTGGACTTCACTGACTAGATTTCAGATCATATAATGAGCTGATTCCATAACCTCCTGGAAGCTTTTCCCCTTTTAGCAGTCAAATCCAGGCCACACAACATTTCAGAATGAAATTGCCTAGTAGTGATACATTAGTAACTGTTGGCAACAGAAAAGCAGTCTCTTTTAAAGAATTTATAGATTTCACAGAGTGCTGTCTGGACTGCCACCCCTGTTCACATCACTGATTCATGAGTTCATCTCTAGTAAGACAGGAAAAGAATTACTTTGCACAGAGAAGTGATAACATCTTAGGGGAGAAGGGGGTCACACTGTCACTTGGTGAATATATGCTGTAAAAACCCATCAGGTGTCTCAGAAAACGAGGGACTTGCTGCTGGGATTCTGTCAGGCAGCAATTTTTACTTTGATTACCTAAAATCACTTCATCTGTCTCTCAACTTTATATTGTCTATAACTTCTCCCTCTTTCTCAAAAGGTTACTGAATGAATGTCAAACATTCTCCAACTGTACAAATAACCTTAAAAATTCAGCATTTGTCCCTTTATATTACATCCCAAATTCCAGTACATTTTTGAATGTTAATCTATTTCCAGAATATTGACCTTTACACATACTAGTTAGAAGTTCTGTGTTTTTCATGTCATGATCCTATCTCAAACAAAAGACAGACAGCTACAGCTACAAAAAAATGAAAATCAAGGGTTTCTTTTTTTTCCAGGAAAAGAGCAAATGAAATACAAGGCTACAGCTGGAAGAGATCTTGCAAGAGACTGTATGTAAATGTGAACATGTCTTTCAAAAAGTAGGTATATAGTCCATCTTGGTAGCTTTGTTTCACAATATTGCTAGTGAACAGCATTTCTTTGTACAAGAGTCACAGACTGGTTTGGGTTCAAAGGGATCTTAAAGCTCATCCAGTTACAACTTCCTGCCACAGGCAGGGACAACTTCCACTAGACCAGGTTGCTCCAAACCCCATCCAACCTGGCCTTGAACGCTGTCAGGGATGGGGCAGCCACAGCTTCTCTGGGCAGCTTGTGCCAGTGCTTCACCAGCCTCACACGGAAAAACTTCTGCCTAAGATCTCATCTCAATCTTCCCTCTGTCAACTTAAAGCCATTTCCCATTTTTCTGTCGCTACATGATCTGGTAAAATGTCCCTCTCCAGATTTCTTGTAGGTTCTCTTTAGGTATTGGAAGACTGTTACAAGGTTTCCCTGGAGCCTTCTCTTCTCCAGGCTGAAAAAGGCAAGAAAATATTTTATTTTGCTTTCTTGAACTTATTTGACAGTTCTGGAAAATAGTTTCTACTGCTGTTTGCATGCATTGATTTAGCAGTGTTCTATTGATTAGTAATATCTGGCATTTTATAAAAACATATTTAATTAAATTTAATAAAAACCTAATGCTTTTTTTCTTTCAAAGTTGAATTCCTGTTCAGGCAGTAACTGGTTACGCAAAACAGGAGTAACAGTGATTTTATTCCCATTTCACAGGTAGAAAAACAATTATGCAGAGAAAGTGGTTATGTTCAATTCAACAGCAATACTGGTATAAGTGGTTTTGCTATATAAACCAGTTTGAAATATTTAAGAGTAAGAAAGCTTAAATGTGTGGCATTTAAGAAACAAAACCAGTTTTATCTCCTTAAAGATGTTTGTGCATAAATTGCTTAAAGGATTAAAAGGTGCTTAAGTACTAAAGCCCTTTAAAACCTTAAGCTCCTAAAATGTTTTATGAAAATAGAGATGACAGGTCACCCTGAATACAAAAATGGACTTCAGTTTGATGATAGAGCTTGGTTCTGGAAAGCAAGAGCTCGTGCTAAGAATGGTCAAAGCTTGATCCTGAAAGAGACCAACTGGGACAGTGGCTTTGTGATTCTTGGTATGGATGTGCTGATTCTAGGCTTGTGAAAGGGCCTAGTAAGAGATCATCCTAGACTCGTGTTCCACATGGAAATACCAGTTAGACTGGTAGAGGGATCATCAGCAGTGGAAGCAAGGCAAAGACAAAAATGGTTGAGCTCACAGATAGAAATTGCTATTGTTGGCACCGGCAAGAGTCTCCTGAGGCTGGTGGTGCTTGGTAGAGGGATTTCTCTGATCCAGAAACAGCATTTTGGACTTCCAACCAGGCTGGGGTTCAGGGAATGACGTCTGAATTAATTTTAAGGTCCTTCTTTTGGCAATGCCTTTAGGATTACTGAGCCCAGCCCGTGTTGCTGTTACCACTGTCTGATCAACACCTAGGGAACTACTTTTAGAGCTTCATTAGTAGGTGAGAGTTTCAGCTCTCAAGGCCAGTTTGCACAAATCCCCACATAAAAGGATTATTTTTTTTTAACCAAGATTACAAACAGATTGAAACTGTTTAAAATCACAGAATCAGCTTGTATACTATATTTGATTGAAAACAGCTGAGCAAAAGCATATAATGAGAAAATTTCATCTTTTATCTGTTATAGAAAAAGCCCCACCCATAAAAAAATGTATACATTGGGAGAGTTCATGTTTTGAGCTTGCCTAGTTAGACATTCATCCTTCATAATTCTGCAATTGCAGATGTATCTCTTTGTGCCTTTTTATTAACTCCCCTGGTCAGACCAGTCTTAACCATTTTTTTAATAACAACCCATTAGAGGTAAAACTCTCAGCAGATTTTATTTTCTATGATAAGAAGATAAGGTCTAGAAACACTGGACTCTAATCCTCCTAGGGCGTATTACAGATCATTGCATCTACTTGCACCACCTTATTTAACCCTCTAGGATTTTTTTAGCATTGTTTTTCACATTCCATGAAATAAAAATTGGGGATAGACCCGAATCTTTGCTGTAATATCTGTTTCCTCAGGCAGCCATCCCAGTGTTTTAGTCAAGAAGCATAATGTACTTACAGAAAATACTTTTTGTGCTTTGTTGTTTTCACTGAACCTAAGATTAATATTTAGTTGGGAGATTACCCATACTGCAATTTCAAATTACTTAAGAAACATAACAATTAATAGCGATTTTCAATTAGTGAGAAATAAATAGCCTAATCTTATTTACTGTACATGATCATAGCAACCAGCTAAACAGCTGATTTCAACTGCAATTTTAGATAAATGGAGGATGGAGTAACAGGGAAGAGACTCCTGACTGAAAACTTACTCGCATTTTTTTTTTCCTTAAAGCGACTCTTCACATTGAAACAATAAAAATATCTAGAAACAAATACAAGTTTGGAAAGATTAACTACATAATAGAAATATTTGTTACTAACAACTTAAAGTATGTATTGTTCCTCAGTAAATAAAGAGATTATTTGTATGTACATAACACAGAGTTAAGAGAAATATCCACACTTAAACTGCTTATAATAAGGTATTTAGATTGCTTTTGCTGTAAGATACCCAACTTTCAAGTTTTTTAAAGTTGCACATTGTGGAATAATTAGGAATTAAACTTATATTTGAAATGCAGCATTGTCCACACATAGGGGAAAAACGGACTTTTTTCCGTGGTTCCTGACGCAGCACAAACAGAAGGCGGAGCGAGGTTGAGATCTCGCGGCTACACTTCGCCCTAACATCAGCAAAAGATGGGAACTAGGTGGTACAGAGACTGATAAGCTGCATACTTGCTACCCTGAGCCAGCAGCCTGTCATCTTTTGACAGAATTCCGTGCTCTGTGTGAAATTTGCTTCATTATAATGTCATTATAATGCATTTACAAGCTAAAATGCACTTCCATCTCCAATACGACCCCACTCCAAAATGAGACCACCCCCTTCTGAGCATGCGCTCTGAATTTTTGGAATCATATACCTTTAAAGGTGAAGAGAGAGAGATTTGCACCAATAATAATAAAGGTATGTATGACTAGAGTCACTCAAGATCCACCTTGAAGGTAAAAATAGTATAAAACGACCCAAGAGAAAGGGGGATATTTGGGGGAAGATACCATCTTGGACAAGTCAAGGAAGATAACATCAACAGACTCCTCAGACCGATCGATGGGCTGGATTTCCCTCCCCCCCCCCCCCCCCAGGGATGCCTGTGGGTAAGACTTACACTGTATCCAGTGCTTCCCAGGGAAAACTTAGAATCTCTATAGAGTTACTTTTATTGTTACCTATATATTTTAGAGCTATGCTGTGTTAACTTTACCGAGCGCTTGTATTCATACAACTATTATTTGCACGTGCTTTTGCAAACAGTATTTATCACCGACAATCCATAAGAACCTGTATCTGTTGCCTAAATTAACTGCATTGTTTTGGTATCCAATCACAGTCAATAAACTGCACTGTTTCGGTAGCCAATCACCACTATCGGTGAATCCGGACCAGTAGAGGTTCGGTGTCCCTGCCCATGGCAGGGGGGTTGGAATTAGATGATCTTCAGATCCTTTCCAACCCTAACTATTCTATGATTCTATGATATAGCGAATGCAACCAGACTGGTAGCTGCTTACTGGAGTCGTTCCCAGCCCCTCTAATCATAGAATCATAGAGTCATAGAATCAAAGAATCGTAGAATCATAGCATCATAGAATTGTTAGGGTTCAAAAGGACCTTAAGATCATCTAGTTCTAACCCCCCTGCCAGGGGCAGGGACACCTCACACTAAACCATGCCACCCAAGGCTCTGTCCAACCAAGCCTTGAACACCGCCAGCGAAGGACCATTCACATCTTCCCTGGGCAACAGATTCCAGGGCCTCACCACCCTTACAGTAAGGAATTTCTTCCACATATCCAATCTAAACTTCCCTTGTTTAAGTTTGAACCCGTTACCTCTTGTCCTATCGCTACAGTTCCTCATGAAGAGACCTTCCTCAGCATCCCTATAGGCCCCCTTCAGATATTGGAAGGCTGCTAGGAGGTCTCCACACAGCCTTCTCTCCTCCAGGCTGAACAGCCCCAACTTTCTCAGCCTAGCTTCATATGGGAGGTGCTCCAGTCCCCTGACCATCCTCATGGCCCTCCTCTGGACTTGTTCCAACAGTTCCATGTCCTTTTTATGTTGAGGACACCAGAACTACACACAAGACTCCAAGTGAGGTCTCACAAGAGCAGAGTAGAGGGACAGGATCACCTCCCTCTACCTGCTGGTCACACTCCTTTTGATGCAGCCCAGGATACGGTTGGCTTTCTGGGCTGCAAGCGCACAATGCTGGCTCGTGTTCATTGTTTCATCAACCAGCACCCCCAAGTCCTTCTCTGCAGGGCTGCTCTGAATCTCTTCTCTGCCCAACCTGCAGCTATGCCTGGGATTGCTCCCACCCAAGTGTAGGACTTTGCCCTTGGCATGGTTAAACTTCATCAGGTCTGCATCAACCCACCTCACAAGCGTGTCAAGGTCCCTCTGGATGGCATTCCTTCCCTCCAGTGTATCAACTCAACCACACAGCTTGGTGTCATTGGCAAACCTGCTGAGGGTGCACTCAATCCCACTGTCCATGTCACTGACAAGGAAGTTGAACAAGACTGGTCCCAACACTGATCCCTGAGGGACACCACTCGTTACTGGTCTTCAGCTGGACATTGAGCCATTGAGCACGACACTTTGTGTGCGGCCATCCAGCCAGTTCTTTATCCACCGAGTGGTCCACCTATCCAATTGATGTCTCTCCAACTTAGAGACAAGGATGTCATGTGAGACAGTGTCAAATGCTTTGCACAAGTCCAGGTAGATGACATGAGCTGCTCTGCCCCTGTCCATCAGTTCCGTAGCCCCATCAGAAAAGGCTACAGTACAGGTCTGGTAGGATTTCCCCTTAGTGAAGCCATGCTGGCTGCCACCAACCACCTTGTTGTTTTTCATATGCCTCAGCATGCCTTCCAGGAGAAACCGCTCCAAGATTTTGCCAGGCACAGAGGTGAGGCTGACTGGTCTGTAGTTCCCGAAGTCGTCCATTTTCTCCTTCTTGAAAATGGAGGTTATATTTTCTTTTTTCCAGTCATCAGGAACTGCACCTGACTGCCATGATTTTTCAAATATGATGGACAGTGGCCTAGCAACTTCATTTGCCAGCTCCTTCACAACACGTGGATGGATTTCAATAGGTCCCATGGCCTTGTATCCATTCAGGTTCCTAAGATGGTCTCAAACCAGATCCTCTCCTACAGTGGGCCCAGGGTCTTTGTTCTCAGAATCTCTGCATCTGCCTTCCAAGACTTGGGCGGTGTGGTCAGAGCATTTGTTGGTGAAGACTGAGGCAAAGAAGTCATTAAGAACCTCAGCCTTCTCCAAATCAAGTGTAGCCAGTTCTCCCAATAGCTTCCAGAGGGGGCCCACGCTGTCCCTAGCCTGTCTTTTATTCACTACATACCTATAGAATCCCTTCCTGTCATCCTTAACATCCCTAGCCAAGTTTAATTCAAAGTGGGCCTTAGCTTTTCTAACCTGGTCCCTGGCTTCCCGGACAGCATCCCTGTTTTCTTCCCGGGCCACGTGTCCTTGCTTCTACCCTTTATAAGCCTCTTTTTTCCTTCAAATTTTCCTCAGCAGCTCCTAATCCATCCAAGGAGGTTTCCTGGCCCTCCTGCAGTACTTCCACTCCTCAGCTTGCAGCAGGTGATCCTTGAATATCAACCAACAGTCTTGGGCCCCCCCTTCCTTGTCTGGCTATATCCCATGAAACCTTACTGAGCAGGTTCCTGAAGAGGCCAAAGTCTGCTCTCTTGAAGTCCAGGGCAATGAGCTTGCTGCATGCTCAGCAGCTTTATAGGGATTGGTTCATGCACTAAGGAATGATCTGTGTGTGTGTGTGTGTATGTACGTACATGTACATATATAAGTGTGATGGTATATTGAAAATGTGGGATCTGAGCAGTCCTTATCTGACCTTGCAGTGTCAGTCCAATATTCGACCTAAAGATTTTGGCATTAATAGAAAATAAATGTTCACTTCCACCCATGTGGGATTATCTTATGAACTTTACAGACAGATCTAAATTGGTGAGAAAGTACTTTCTGCTGCAACATTATAAACTACGTATGGCTTGCTATGAGATTGAAAGAATCTCCTGAAATTCTATGGCACCCTTTTAAGTTTACAATCTTTGCGGCAGGCTTAAAGTAGCTAAACCTTATATGAAAGATGTTTATCAACCTCGTATCTTAAAATCTCTGCAACATGTGGGTTATAGTGTTTTGATAGGTTTCAACACAAGCATAACAGCATATATCAGAAATGCTTTTCTCAAATCTTATCTGACAGTTCTAATAAATGAAGTTAAAGTCCACTTGTTAAACTCCAGTTTTAAAGCTGTTGATTGTCGTTCTCTTTGTAACAAAGCTTTTAACATGCATTTAAGACACAGACAAGGATAGTAGGATTTGAAATGTGGAAGAGCTCTTATAGAATGAGAAAGCAAGTTAATTAGAAATTAATAATCAGGAAATGAAAAAAACCCTCAGTGTCATGAATAATTTGCAGAAGGTGTTGCAACACTGACAAAAGCTCTTTCTGGAAGCCTCAGGAAGACCTGGTCTCCTGTGGTGCAACACAGCCAGATGTCTTTCTCATTTTCATGAGCTGAAGGCAATTGCTCTCTGGGAGTCAAGTCTGCTCTAAAATAAATAAATGCATTTTTTTGTTTTTATTTAGCAAGAATAGGTATCTGTTTACTTTAGGAAATAGTTTGTTTAATTTATAACTGAGATCTTTTCAGTTGATCCTTCATGAAGATTGCATGACTTGTTTAGTGAAACAATAACAAGCATTTTTGACATTTCCAGTCCCTGAAGTAGGAATCGCGTAAAAGTTGCATCTGCACATATCTCTTCAGTTCCAAACAGTTTCAAAAGGATCAGTTGAAAACTTACTCTTCTCTGTTGTCGTTTAACCCCTGCTGTCAATTAAGCTGTATGTCAGGATGACGGAGAGAATAGGAAGAGTGAAAGTGAGAAAACACTTGAGTTGAGATAAAGGTATTTCAATAGGTAAAGCAAAAGCTGCACATGCAAGCAAAACAAACCAAGGAATTCCTTCACCACTTCCCATGGTCAGGCAGGTGCTCAGTCTGCTCCAGGACAGCAGGGCCCCATCATGCATAATGGCTACCTGGAAGGACAAACACCATAACTCCAAACATTTCCTCCCTCCCCCTTCATCCCCAGCTTTATATGCTGAGCATGACACAACACAGTATGGAACATCCCTTGTGTCAGTTGGGGTCAACTGAACCAGCTGTAACCCCTCCCAGCTCCTTGTGCACCCCCAGCCTACTCAGTGCTTGGTGGGGGTGAGGACCAGAAAAGGTCTTGACTTTGTGTAAGTACTGCTCAGTTATACGGAAAACATCCCTATGTGATCAGCAGTGTTTCCAGCACAAATCCAAAATATCACCCCATACCAGCTACTATGAAGAAAATTAGCTCTACCCCAGCCAAACCAGCACATTCTCAAATCTATTAAAAGAAAAGGATGTATTGAAATTAGTTTGAACATTCCTAGAAATAACAATAAGCAAGATCTGTCCACAATGTTCAGAAGTTAAATCACTGTGAAATGCATGGAACATCTTCTCTCCAGAAGGGGTTCCAGGGAAAAATGATATAAAGATAAATATTTAGGAAATACTGAAACAGTCATGTTTTGTAGATTTTCTCTACAAAGGAATCTATAGGCACCTCTACAAATCACAATAACTCATATAACCACACCTGTTGGTGTACATGACTGAATCATAGAATCATAGAATAGTTAGGGTTGGAAATGACTTTAAGATCATCTAGTTCTAACCCCCCTGCCAGGGGCAGGGACACCTCCCACTAAACCATGACACCCAAGGCTATGTCCAATCCAGCCCTGAACACCACCAGCGATGAATAATTCACAACTTCCCTGGGAAACCCATTCCAGTGCCTCACCACCCTGACAGTAAAGAATTTCTTCCTCATATCTGTGTCGTGGTTTAAGCCTCTCTAACGCACGCAGCCCATTCTCTCACTCACTTCCCCCTCTTTCTTCCCCCCGCTCCCAGAGGGATGGGAAGGAGAATCGAAAAGAATGCAACTCCCACAGGTTGAGATAAGAACAGTTTAGTAACTAAAGTATAACACAAATCACTACTGCTACCGCCAATAATAATAATGACAAGGCAAATACAAGGAAAGAATACAATTCTCACCACGTAATACCAAGCCCGACCACACAGTGCACCCCCACCCTTCCGGGTCTCTCCTCTCCGTCTTTCCATCCTGGGCATGACGTGCTGTGTTATGGAATAACCTCTTTGGTCAGTTTGCATCAGGTGTCATGTCTCTGCTTCCTCCTTGCTTCCCCTCCTCGCTGGTAGAGCATGAGACTCAGAAAGTCCTTGGCCAGACCAAAACATCACTAAGCAGTAACCGAAACACTGGTGTTATCAGCGCTGTTCCCAGGCCCAAAATCAAAAACATAGCACTACACCAGCTACCAAGAAGCAGAAAAATGACTACTGCTGCTGAACCCATGACAATCTGATATAAACTTCCCCTGTTTAAGTTTGAACCCATTACCCCTTGTCATATCACTACAGTCCCTCATGAAGAGTCCCTCCCCAGCATCCCTATAGGCCCCCTTCAGATACTGGAAGGATGCTATGAGGTCTCCATGCTGCCTTCTCTTCTCCAGGCTGAACAGCCCCAACTTTCTCAGCCTGTCTCATATGGGAGGTGCTCCAGTTCCCTGATCATCCTCGTGGCCCTCCTTTGCACTTGTTCCAACAGTTCCATATCCTTTTTATGTTGAGGACACTAGAACTACACACAAGACTCCAAGTGAGATCTCACAAGAGCAGAGTGGACGGGCAGGATCACCTCCCTCAACCTGCTGGTCACATTGCTTTTGATGCAGCCCACGATATGGTTGGCTTTCTGGGCTGCAAGTGCACACTGCTTGCTCATGTTCATTTTCTCATCAACCAACACCCCCAAGTCCTTCTCTGCAGGGCTGCTCTGAATCTCTTCTCTGCCCAACCTGCAGCTATGCCTGGGATTGCTCCCACCCAGGTGGAGGACTTTGCACTTGGCACGGTTAAACTCCATCAGGTTGGCATCAGCCCACCTCACAAGCGTGTCAAGGTCCCTCTGGATGGCATTCTTTCCCTCCAACATATCAACTGAACCACACAGCTTGGTGTTATCGGCAAAGTTGCTGAGGGCTCACTCAATCCCACTGTCCATGTCACTAACAAAGATGTCGAACAAGACTGGTCCCAACACTGATCCCTGAGGGACACCACTCGTTACTGGTCTCCAGTTGGACATTGAGCCATTGAGTACAACTCTTTGTGTGCGGCCATCCAGCCAGTTCTTTATCCACCGAGTGGTCCACCTATCCAATTGATGTCTCTCCAACTTAGAGACAAGGATGTCGTGTGACAGTGTTGAATGCTTTGCACAAGTCCAGGTAGATGACATCAACTACTTTACCCCTGTCCAGCCGTTCCATAGCCCATCATAGAAGGCCAATCAGAAAATAAAATGAAATTCACAGAACTTGAAGGCTGATAAGGTTGTTTTTACATAAAGAGAGAATCATCATCTGTATGATATACTATTTTGCCAAGTCACATATTTATATGATGTTGTCTAAACCAATGACTTTCTTATAACTCTTGTAGTAACCATAACCTTACATCTTTCTGTACAAAGCTGGTTAGGTGTAATCTTAGTGCACCTTCAAAGTACCTTCATTATCTGCAGTCAAGTAGTAGTATATTTATCAATTGCTTCTGCCACTGATGTTTCCAGAAGCATTCTGCATTGTACCAGAGTCTATTAGCACAGGCTTTAGGACACTCAGATTCTCTATTGGTTAATAATAATAAACTGTATGCCGGTTAAATTTGGGAAGTATAAATTAGGACTTTCAAATACTAAAACAGCAAAACAGAAGAGTATGATAAAATATACATTGTCAAGTTGATATATTTATGTTTCAGCTGTCACACTTTGATATGTCTTTCACTCCTCTAGTACTGCACAGCAATGTGTATTAATGAACACAAAAAAAAAATTAAGGAAGATCTATAACAAGAAGATCAACTTTTAAAAAAAAGATTGGAGTAACATGATTCAACTATAAAAAACACTAAAGGGAAAAGTCTTTTTATGGGATAGAACATTTATTATTTATTAGCTTTACACATTCCTCTAATTAAAGAAAAATAGTGCTTAGATAAACCCCAAGCAGCTTGAGTATTTGCACGAAAACGTTACTTTCTGTTTCACTTTTGCTTGTGGTTTTGTTGTGGTTTTTTTTCTGCAATATGAGTGTAGCAATATGGAAAAATGAATGTTGATGGCTAACTTTATAAGAACCCAGTAAAGCTCCAGTAGATGCTCAAAACTGGTATTGCTCTATCTGTTCCATTGCAGAGATCATCTTGGTAGATTTCTCAAAGAAAGTTATGTTAGAAAACCAAACTTTTCAAGATGATGTCTACGCATAGAATAGCAGAAGAGTTTGGGTTGGAAGGCATCTTAAAATTCAACTAGATTGAAACCCTGCTATGGGCAGGGACACCTTCCCCTAGACCAGGTTGCTCCAAGCCATGTCCAACCTGGCCTTGAGCCCAGCCAGGGATGAGACAGCCATAGCTTCTCTGGGCAAGCCACAGCTTCGAGGGGCCTGTGCCTCACCACCCTCACAGGGAAGAACTTTTTCCTTATATCTCCTGCTGTCGACTGCAACTGGGTCTACTCAGCGGTTCTGCACTTGGATCCCAACAGAAGAATTGCAGAAGCATTCAGAGGCTTGGCTCAGCCATGAATTTTTACAACTTTCTTGAAGGTTGATGTTCCCCTCTTTGAATTACAGGTTGTATTTACAGCTTTATACATAACATTTTATCAATTATTTTATGCATAGGCTCCAAAAAAAAAAAAACCCCCAAAACCCACAAAACCAAACACACTCGTGGCGATGGCTCATTAGGAAATACTGCATGAATTTTTTTTTAGTTGAGTGGATGAAATTTATGCTGGAATATGCAAATATTCAGACTTCTGGTATTTCATACTTCACAGCTAAAGCCTTGACATGATACTAATTCATCTTTTAGTAAAATGTCCTCACATAGGCCTGGTTGCTGTGATCTAAGGGGCACCAGTTCAGCTCCAATCCCACTCATAGGAAATCAGATGACTCTTCATCACTTCTCCTCCAGCTCAGGACTTGCGTATGGTTCTTTTATAACCTAATCCATCCTGTTGTGAAGAACTGAGTTCTCTGTATGGCTTTAATCATTAAAAAAAGTCAGGGGGAGAAGAAATGGAGAAAGTGGAGGCAAGACATCCATCTAGCTCTCAATAGCCTTCAGCTGTTAACGTTTCCATAAACTGATTAATCATAAATTATTAATGCTAGCCTCACTGAGACAGAATGAATCTCCTTTATTGAAACCTTTATTGTCTCCCAGTCATTCTGGCAGTGATTTTGATTGATAAGCCAATAGTACTGCTATTTGCATAATCATGCTGACACCTGGTTGCATAGCTAACTTACTTCAGGGTTCACACAATGGCATACTATATATTTGTGCCTGTCATAACCTTGACTGCCCACAAACAGTACTTCTGGATGAGATCATAAATAAGTCATAGTTTTAAGTTATAATATTTTGGATTTGTTAATGATTAATTTTCATGCTATGCCAGCTAGAAGAAAAGTTCAGTTTGGAGCAAAATGGTTACAGAATGTGTTATGCTAGGAAAGTAGCTGCAGAGAAGAGTAAATACCAAAACCCAAGTCATTCTGGTTTTATCACACCAATATGTTAATGCTTCTACCTTTTTTTTTTTTTTTTTGTTATTATAGATACAACCTCTATAGAAACACTATTTAAATTCTTAGCAACATTGAATCATTATTTGACTTCTCTCTGAAGACTATTGCTACATTTGCCTGAGTTCTTACATAAATGAAGATGTTCTTACAATAGACACTTCTTTATTGAAGATAGAGCCTTCCTGTTTCTCATGTAGACAGGCTGTCTTACATTACAAACAAATTCCTAAAATTGAAACAGTACGGACAGTAAGAACTATGCAATATTTTTGTCCAAAAAGTGAGATTTTAAAGAAAATATGAAAAAAAAATTATTAGGCTGTGGAAAGTCTGACAAGATTATTTCCAAAATTCAAGAATTATTCAGAATCAGTATATTTTTGGGTAGCCATCAGCGTTTTTTTTTTTTTTTTTTTTATCTCTAGTACTAATATTTTCAAGAAAAATCATCACTAGCGCTGCTATACATAGCACCCTGTCTGAATAGCTCCTGTCTCCAATTCTGTTGGAGAGTTTTGAAGACCACATTAAACTGAGTTGTCAAAATGTTCTAGTAAGATACAGAGAAGTAATAAAATATTTGAAGTTCTGCTGCTATTGGCTCAAAGCACTTTAAAAGAAAAGCTCTTGGACGTTTTAACACTAAACTGGAAACAAGCAACAGGTGAGTGAGCCATATTTATGTCTTTCCAAGTTATTGCTTTGTACTGAGGAGACATAATATTAGGGGATCACTTACCAACTTAAAAAAGGTGGAGTTATTAATTGGTACTAGGCTTCCTGTGGTAGATTGAAAGTAACACAAAACAAAGAACTGCACACACATTATTTACTCTTGTAAATTAATTCAATTTAGGTACATGCAACACATCTGAACAAACTTGGGAATGCGGTATCATTTGGGCTAAAGTTTTGTACAGATTCAGTGCAAGTAGGTAAAGAACCAATTATTTTTCTTATGCTAAGGCACAATTGATATTTGTATGTGTCAATTTGCCACTGTAAGGCTAAGTAGGTAAACTTGTTCTGGGTTGGAAACTTATTCAGTTTCCTACAGAGTTAGGCTACCAAAATCTCAGTTATAGACATGATTTCTGTCTACTAGGAAGATCTCTGACATTGATTTACTTTCTGTAAGGCAATAGAATAAACTTTTGCAAAGTGAAAAAGCCAGTATCGATTTGTGATACTTACTTACACTTTATTGCAGAAGAGAGAAAGGGTAAAATAGAAAAAAATACAAGTCCAGAGGAGGGCCATGAGGATGGTCAGGGGACTGGAGCACCTCCCGTATGAAGATAGGATGAGAAAGTTGGGGCTGTTCAGCCTGGAGAAGAGAAGGCTGCATGGAGACCTCAGAGCAGCCTTCCAATATCTGAAGGGGGCCTATAGGATGCAGGGGAGGGACTCTTCGTTAGGGACTGTAGTGAGAGGACAAGGAGTAATGGGTTCAAACTTACACAGAGGAAGTTTAGATTGGATATGAGGAAGAAATTCTTTACTGTGAGGGTGGTGAGGCACTGGAATGGGCTGCCCAGGGAAATTGTGAATGCTCTATTGCTGGTGGTGCTCAAGGCCAGGTTGGACAAAGCCTTGGGTGTCATGGTTTAGTGTGAGATGTCCCTGCCCCTTGCAGGGGGGTTGGAACTAGATGATCATAAGGTCCTTTCCAACCCAAACTATTCTATGACTCTATGAAATAATGTAACAGTTTAAGAGCAACTTCAGTGAAATTCATGTGCTTAAATCTCAGACTTGAATAAATTACATTACGGTCTTTTTAGAGTCTGAGAGATTATGGTAATTTTCAATTTTTTTTGCAGCAACATTACAGGTGAACATAAACTTCTCAGCATGCCCAGAAGTGCTTCCATTTCAATAGAGCTGGATAACTCAGCACCTATCTCATGCTTAAGTCTGAATTAGATTAAATAAACCAGGTAGGTAAGCCTGAAGGACCTATGAGAAAGACGCATGCTTTGAACATAGCCAATATATACTGTCAGCACTAAGCAGCAGAATGCACACCAACTTTAAGTAGAGATTATAGCAGAATATCCTTAACCAATTATAAAACATGATCAGGAAATGGGAAACCTTTGCTTGAAGTGTTTCTTACAGCCTGAAGAAGCACACTCATATCTTTAGCACATCGAAAGCATGCCCTAACCACCACCCTGAGGCTAACACTGTGGTAAGAGTACTGCCTACCCTTCTGTTTCAAGTGGTTCCTTGCACAGCTCTAATGGACTGATACAGAAGACCAGAAATTACCTGAATTTTGATATGCAGTCAGCTGGTTTTAAAGGTCAACAGTTGCTTATGCATAGTTTCATCAGGCTGTTATATGACGATATATAAAATAATAGACAGTATATAAAGATTCAAAACCACTTTTCTGTGACTGTGTACTTCAGGGCAAGTAAAATGTAAAGCACTGTTACCATTGTTACCTTGAACAGCATCTTATGAGAAATGAATGACATTAGTTCACATGAAGTTAATGTTATTTTACCTCTTATTTAAAAATATTTTCCTCACCAGCACTTTCAATTTGTAAATGACAGAACTTTAGGAAATCATATAAAGTAAGCATCAAAATCTGCTAAACATGCATTCCTGGTACTCACTTCTCAATTTACTGAAGCATTGAGAAAAAGCCAATATACAGTATGTAAAGCTGAGTCAGAGTTAAAAGTGGAGATTAAGTTGCTTTTAGGAATGCTTTTTAGAAAGAAAGAAATCTCTTTAAAACATTTATCATTAGCCGAGTTTACAAAATGACAGCAGATATAGTTTGATATGGATTGAATGTTTTCCTTTAGGATATATGAGAGTCTGATGGGAAATGTGATGTCATTTATTTGCCATTTCAGAGGCAGAGGTAAGATAGCAGGACAGTAAGGTCATCAGAGAACAGGCCACAAAATTATGAGTCTAGAGATTACGTGATACAGAGTTTCGGTTTGTTCTACTTACCACTTTCGTTACAACTGCATTTCAGAAATAGATTAAGATGACACTATTTTCTGTACTTGTAGCAACTTCTTATCAAAAGACTTAGCCAGCAAGTAGCTGAGAGTAAGAAACATTTCATGAAATGTAAAAGGCCATTGTGTTTGATATTAATGCTGTTTAGATGCAGTTCTCAGAAAAGTGCACAAAGGCAGTAATAGAGTGTTATTTCTACCCTCTGTCACAGTTTGCCAGTGATGACTCAAGCTAGCATCTAGAAATGGGAATCCCGGTGCGCTAGTCCCATATCTGCTGTGGAGCATGACTCTGAGCAAACTACAAGCACTTCTGGCCTATGCTTCAGCTTAACTAGCTGTTAAAAGTAAGATTGAATTCTGTAAAAACGGAATCTGAATAATGATGATCAGACCATCACAGAAACACAGAATAAGAAAGGCTTGTTTGTTTATCAGTCCACACCCTAAAATTGTATAAAAGAACTTGTGGAAGTGGGCTTAAAAACCAACCAACCAACCAACCAAACAAAAAAAACACCCCCCCCCAAAAAAAAAAAAAACAACCACCAACCAAAAAAAGGAACACCAAGACCAAGCAAACTGAAGATATAAATCAAGTGTTGATATCAAAATCTTTACTCTCTTGCTACTTTAGCATGAGAAAAATGTTTTAAACAAGAATTTGACAAAAAATCTCAATTTATTTGAAAATGTTAAGGTAATGAGCCAAGTAGGCATGCATTCCTTAGGAACAGTAAATCAAAACTAACACAAAAGTATGTACAAACATGGTCATTCTGTCTACAAAAATAGGTGTAGCAATGTGTCTCAGGGTACCTTGAAAAATAAAATTTGGTAGCCACAAGGTAAGTTTGTACCATAACTCTTCAAAACCCATGAGGTATCATCTCTAGTGACTTGGTGCAAGATTTGTTCCCAAATTTCATTGAAATATGTAGATATTTTGCTGGTCTGTTCTATGTATGTGCAGCAGCTTGTATTTATAATCTTACAAATGCCTCCTTGAGAAGTGTCATGGTTTAAGCATCTCATGAAGTTTATTCACTCACTCCCCCCTCTTTCTTCCCCAAGTCCTGGGGGAATGGGGAGGAGAATCGAAAGAATGCAACTCCCACAGGTTGAGATAAGAACAGTTTAGTAACTAAGGTATAACACAAACCACTACTGCTACCATCAATAATAATAATGACAAGAGAAATACAAGGGAAAAGAATACAATCGCTCACCACCTGATACCAAGCCCAACCACGCGGTGTACCCCCCACCCTTCTGGGTCTCTGCCCTCCATTTTTACATCCAGGGCATAACGTGCTGTGGCATGGAATAACCTCTTTGGTCAGTTTGGGTCAGGTGTCCTGTCCCTGCTTCTTCCCGGCTTCCCCTCTTCCCTGGCAGAGCATGAGACTCAGAAAGTCTTTGGTCAGACCAAAGCATTACCAAGCAGTAACTGAAAACACTGGTGTTATCAGCTCTGTTCCCAGGCCAAAAGTCAAAAACACAGCACTGCACCAGCTGCCAAGAAGGAGAAAAACGACTGCTACTGCTGAATCCATGACAAGAAGATAATAGTAAGTCAAGGGCCATAAAGTTTTGCAATATCACCTGGGATAGGTTGAATACCTCATTAATGCATGTACTCACTCCCAACCAAGGGGGAATTCCATCTAACAAAACTGAGAAGCCAAGTAATTTATTTTCACAAAATCCACCCCTTATGTCTCTGAGAGGTACACATGTAATACAGAGCAAGTGAAATACAAAAATACTCAGGGTCTTCATCTCAGGGAGGCAACATGTGTAAGTTTCCTTTGTCAAAATTTTATCCCTTTTGTCCCTGGGAGGCACATGTGTGGAAAATGCAGCACTAGATTAAGTCCCACAAAGCAAGTAATTTGCTTGAATTATTTTCGGTGACCTGTGGAATATATATCCACCCTTCACCCCTCCACTCATAACCAAGGGGTGGAGCTAGTTAGTGGTAGGGGCAATGGGGCCTTCTACATTTCCTTGTTCTTTAGGACTCCTTGGGTTTATTTTAGGCCACTCTAACGCCAGCTTTTTCAATTTGTCAGTGAGTAATCCATCCATTGAGTCTTTAGGAATATCTTTTCACCACCCCAGTGTCCACAACACTTGCCTTTTGTTAGGAATATTTCTACCTCCTGGGCAAGTAGGGGGTGTCCACCTTTTCTCATTATACTAGGTGACAGCAGTCCTTCCAGGGCAGCAACTGCCCTTTCATTTTGGGATGTTGCTTATATCTTTCCCTGCAATTGAATCATCGAGGTTTTCAGGGAGTCAGGAAGACCCCAAATGTGGGGGTCGGTCATACATTCAGGATCGACCAGCATCATCACTGGTGACTCTTGTTTGAGATTCCGATCATGTATCATTTGCTGACATGCTGCTCTCTCTACATTTTCTACCAACTGGTCGACTGTCCCTATTATGGTGAGGGGATCTCCGCTTTCCAAACGGTTAAGTTCTCCAGCCCAATAGATTGCTCTTTGAATTAAGGACCAGGGTGCGCGGTGGTTACCAATGGTTAAAAGTACTCCTGGCCCCCAATATTCCTCAGCTTCCTTAGTAGAATTACTTAGTAAAATTTGATCTCCCCCAGACAGAGATACTCTCCAAACATACTTGGTTTCTGATTCTTTTGGAGTGCCACCAAATTCTTTTTTAAGTTTAGCTAATTCCATAGCAGTATACAGAACCTCCTTGGTCATAATTTGTGGGAATTTGTCCTCTCCCTCTTCTTAAGTTTTTATCAAAGGTCAGAGAGAAATGGCAGGAATGTTTAATTTTTCTAACCTTAGTCTCGCCTCTTCCAGGTCACTGTGGGGGTATTCAGTTGTTTTCTCACAACATGGAGTGGCACTTTTCTCTGCCAGGAGTTGCTCTTTCAGGGCTAATTGTAAGTAGTTAGCCTGATTTTTCTCTTTGTCTAACAGTTCTTTTAAGTGAACTGGTCCTGCAGGAATTGGACCAGGTCTTGCATAGTTTGTATGAACTGAGATTCAGCTATTTGTTGTTGCTCTCTAGCCGCTTTTAGAGATGTCTTTTCCCCCTTTCATAACGACTTGGGGGACTACCTATGTTCTTAACATCACATCTTACACGCATGTTATCAGTTTTGCTCGTCTTGCAGCCAGCTCTTCAACTGCACCTGTCTGCAGAAATTCTTCGGGTAATGGGAAGCAATTCCTCACACCAGCCCTCAAGATGACGGATGGCAGAGTCTTACTTCAATTCACATCAGACATTGGAGTCTTATCTCAACTCCTCCCACCCATCTCTGAGGCAATGGATTGGTGGAATTCCATCTCAGCTTCTCATACCAACCTTTGAGACAATGGATGGTGGAGTCTGATTTTGGTTCAGTCTCTGGCACAGGGTAATCTAGGAATATGTGCTTCTAATAAATGAAAAAAAAAATTTAGCTTTGTTCCTATAATGTAATAAAATAGCATATGTCAGTAATGCTTTTTAAATAGTAGGAGATACGAAAACAGAGAAAAATAAGTTCTGCATATCTGGTCTGCAGAACTTTATCACAAATGTGGATTGAGGATAATGGTTAAAATGCATATAGATACATAAGAAAATTATAATCTAAATGGAATTTCAAAGATCTATGTTTAAAAAAAGTAAAGAATTTTACCCACTGCTTTTACTACTGAGTTCTTTGTGCCTTCTTCTACAACATCAAGTACTGCCTGTGTTCTATAGTTTTATAGGATCAGAAGAAATACACATTTGAAGTATTTGCTCTTCCCTGGTGGATTTCGACTGTGTTAAAGTAAATGTTTTTTTTTTTATTTGTTTGTTTGTTTGCTTGTTTGTTGTGTTTTTTTTGTTTGTTTGTTTGTTTGTGTAGGATTTTTTTCGGGTTTTTTGTCTTTTCTTAAAGCTAAAACCCTGTAAAACTTCAGTGCTGCTTGTAAAAAGTAAAGTTGTGGGGGTTTTTTTATCTGCTGCTCTCAGAAGCATTTTTTTGCTAAATATTCTTCTGCTATAGTTTTATTGCACCAAGTTAAGACTCATAAGGATGGTTTTTGAACATTAGGCATTCTGCAACAGCTCTATCTTGGACTCCTTTCTGATATTCCTACTGAGATTAATCTACTATAGTGCAAGGACTCTTTCATCTTCAGAGATACTACTTGTTCTTAACTTACTTGAGAAATAAAGTTCCTCTTGACTTCTTCAAGGAGAGATTCCTTATTTGCAATGGTTTGTAAGTATGACAAAAACAAAGAAAAGTATCTTTACCTGTAAGAGTTAAGGCAGGACTTGGAGCAATCTGGACTAGTGGAAGTTCTGGAATTAATATTTTCTTTCCGAAGATAATGCAACATAAGCCGAAGAAGATAAACCTGTCAACAAATTCAGTATTACTTATGAGGATTAGCTCTGAACAACTTTAGAAGTGATAAAAACATGACACAGAAATTGGACTTCACAAACACATTTGTCGCTGCTGACTGTGTTAGCATGTGTAAAACCAGACAAAATGTTATTTATGCATTAAGAAACAGAAAGTAATTAATTATCTTTCCTCACATCTTCTTTTTAAATTGAGATTATTTTCCAAGTGTTCTGAATTTCTTAATTTCTTTTGAGGATCAGGGTTAATTCTTAAAATTATTTTCAGACACTTCTCTAAAGAAATCTCTTATATTCTAAATAACTCTACTTTCTTACACCAAATTAATGGCTAAGCTTAGCAAATCAGGCTGCACATAATCTGCAAATGCAAAAATTAAGAGACAAGAGAGTAAGAGTGGAGCAATTCCTCCTTGAGTGTTCAGTAACATCTCAGAATACAGAAGTATATCAAGCAAACACAGCATTTTTGGACAATCTCATGTAAATAGAATTGCAGAGAAAAAGGGGAAATTAATCTTTCATCTACAACACAGGCTTTGAGGGGAGTCACTAGTAGTGTCATTACATTGACAAATATTTGAGAATTATCTTAATTACTATGGACTTTCAGAACTATAACATAGAGTTTACAAGTAAAGGGGCAGATAGATATAGGATTATAGATGGAAGACACCAGAAAAAACCTACTAGCCATAAATGAAACATTTATATTTTTACACTTGACGTAAGCTTTTTCCTTCTATGGTCAAAAAATTTTCTACATGAATTATTATACAAACACGTTTTGATCAGATGAGGAAACAATGAGTAACTTTTCATTCCTGAAAGACCTTTTTTCATTTGCAGATGTTCATATTCAAGAAATGGAAAAAACTCATTTACTTACAGTTTTTGAGAGGATATAGTAGCTGGAAACTGAGCAGAAGCTGCAATTCTTAGCTTCTTACGCACACGTTTGAATTTTTCCCAAAAGCAGTCCAAAAAACCCCAAGAAATGTACACATGTCTGTTTCTAATACTTATCCTCATACTATAATTTTATTAAAATGGCAAAGATACCTTGAATTTCTCTTTCGGGACCATTTTTAGACTGAAACTAAACAAAAAAACCTGTAGTGTGAAAGTAATTTAGAAAAAGCAGTCTACAAACTAGCAATATTCTACTGACTAGTATTTTGCATCTCTGTTTTCTAGACATCATATCTTCTTCCTGGTCTATATAACCCCAACAGTTCATAGGGATCTTAGAATAAAAGCACAATTAGTAACAATCAAAAATATTGCATTAAGAAAAGTAATTTAAAAAAAATTTCTGAATCACTTGAAACTGCTGAGGAAAGAACATGTTGAAATTAAAAAACAGACACCAGTCTACCAAAGCATCTTTAATTTTAAATTTCCATTAAATAATTGCTTTGTAAGTAGCTGAAAGTCTTTAACAAAAAAGAGCTTAACTGAGATCTAAGATTTCCTGGTGTGAATGATAGAAAGATAGGGGGAGTACTTATCCACCAAAAGAGGAAAGTTTACCAGCACTGTAAGAAAAACAAAATCCCAAAGGAAACAAATTTCATTATAATCCAGATAAATTTATAGACTCACTTTAGAATTTTCTTTTTCTTCCAATCAGAAATCCCTACAATGAAATGGACCTCTCCCACTTATGTGGCAAATATAATAGTATAAGCAATTCGAGGTGGCATAGCACATTAAGTAGGGTTAATCTAGCTATTTACACCATACATTTTAGGATTTAAGAAATCCCCTCCTAGAGGTATTTATTTTTCCTCCATGACTGATGAAGCTAGATGACTATATTTTGGTCAGCTTATATTGCTTACCATTTA
Organism: Ara ararauna; assembly: GCA_028858755.1. Classification (NCBI taxonomy): domain Eukaryota; kingdom Metazoa; phylum Chordata; class Aves; order Psittaciformes; family Psittacidae; genus Ara; species Ara ararauna. The sequence goes on from CM054380.1 coordinate 22,339,292, forward strand.
CAGGAGTCCTAAATCATATTTTTGACCTGGGCCAGTGTCTCACCAACCTCATGGGCAAGACCTTCTTCCTAATATCTAATCTAAAACCCCCTTATTTCTGCTTAAAGCCATTCCCCCTTGTCCTGTCCCTACATTCTCTTGTCAAAAGCCCCTCTCCAGATTTCTTGTTGCCCCTTTGGGCACTGGAAGGTGCTCTTAGATCTCCCCAGGATCTTCTTATCTCCAGGCAGAGCAAGCGCAGCTCTCTCAGCCTGTCTACACAGCAGAGGTGCTCCAGCCCTTGCAGCATCTTCATGCCCTGCTCTGGACTCACTCAAGCAGGCCCACATCCCTCTTGTGTGGGTGCCCCAGAGCTGAACTCCCCCTTATGTATTTGAAGAGCACTATAAACAGCAGCAGACTACAAGGTGAGGGCAAAATGCATCAAAATTGCGGGAGATGTATGGACAGCACGACAGACCAATATGATCAAGGCTGACAGCTTTATTAGCCCTCACATGCAGCTTTTATAGAGCACTCAGACAGCAAAGCATTTACGACACAGCTGGCAAGATATAATTGACCAGTGTTTTGTTAGTAACAACAATTAATTAACTGTGTAGCATACATTCCAAGGTTACAGTTATCAGTTCCTCCCTACATATCCTGACTTCTCAGGCTCTTCTGCCAACTCCCTCAAACTCTCTCATGTACGCGTTCTCTAGTAACCTTCAGCCAAGGCCTCAAAGCCTTTGGTTCACTACTTCACTAATGTCAAGTAACTGGATTGCTCACGTGGCCATTCCCAGCCAAATGACTCCCCACACAAAATGAAAAGTGGCTACGTGCTTTGGACACCTGGAAAATGAAGCACATAACCCTCTGCATGAGATGAAACTATCCAATGCAATTACAATTTCAGTATTATTGTACTGTGGCAAACTCAACAACTGAAAGTCAACGATAACAAGATGCTTAATGAAGCATTTGCAAGACATCCTCAAAAGTACTGACATCACAAAAGTAGTGATAAAATGTGAAAGAGTACTGGACAAATACCTGCTGCTTCCAAACATAGAAGATAATTTCAAATTCCTGATGACTGGAAAAAGGGTAATATAACCCACATTTTCAAGAAGGGGAAAATGGATGAGGTGGGGAATTACAGACCAGTCAGCCTCACCTCTCTGCCTGGCAAAATCTTGGAGCAGTTTCTCCTGGAAGGCATGCTGAGGCATATGAAAAACAATGAGGTTGTTGGTGACAGCCAGCATGGCTTCACTAAGGGGAAATCCTGCCAGACCTGTATTGTAGCCTTCCCGGATGGGGCTACGGAACTGATGGACAGGGGTAGAGCAGCTCATGTCATCTACCTGAACTTGTGCAAAGCCTTTGACACTGTCTCACATGACATCCTTGTCTCTAAATTGGAGAGACATCAATTGGATAGGTGGACCACTCGGTGGATAAAGAACTGCTGGATGGCAGCACGCAGAGAGTTGTGATCAATGGCTCAATGTCCAGCTGGAGACCAGTAACGAGTGGTGTCCCTCAGGGATCAGTGTTGGGACTGGTCTTGTTCAACATCTTTGTCGGTAACATGGACAGTGGGATTGAGTGCGCCCTCAGCAACTTTGCCAATGACACCAAGCTGTGTGGTTGAGTTGATACATTGGAGGGAAGGAATGCCATCCAGAGGGACCTTGACACGCTTCTGAGGTGGGTTGATGCCAACCTGATGAAGTTTAACCATGCCAAGTGCAAGGCCCTCCACCTGGGTGGGAGCAATCCCAGGCACAGTTACAGATTGGGCAGAAAAGAGATTCAGAGCAGTCCTATGGAGAAGGACTTGGGGGTTTTGGTTGATGAAAAAATGAACATGAATCATCAGCGTGCGCTCACAGCCCAGAAAATCAGCTGTATCCTGGGCTGCATCAAAAGGAGTGTGACCAGCAGGTAGAGGGAGGTGATCCTGCCCTTCTACTCTGCTCTTGTGAGACCTCACTTGGAGTCTTGTGTGCAGTTCTGGTGTCCTCAACATAAAAAGGACATGGAACTGTTGGAACAAGTGCAAAGGAGGGCCACGAGGATGGCTGGGAGACTGGAGCACCTCCCATATGAAGACAGGCTGAGAAAGTTGGGGCTGTTCAGCCTGGAGAAGAGAAGGCAGCATGGAGACCTCATAGCATCCTTCCAGTATCTGAAGGGGGCCTATAGGGATGCTGGGGAGGGACTCTTCATGAGGGACTGTAGTGATATGACAAGGGGTAATGGGTTCAAACTTAAAACAGGGGAAGTTCAGATTGGATATGAGGAAGAAATTCTTTACTGTAAGGGTGGTGCGGCACTGGAATGGGTTGCCCAGGGAAGTTGTGAATGGTCCATCGCTGGTGGTGTTCAAGGCTAGGTTGGACAGAGCCTTGGGTGGCATGGTTTTGTTGGAGGTGTCCCTGCCCCTGGCTGGGGGGTTGGATCTAGATGAACTTCAGGTCCTTTCCAACCCTAACCATTCTATGATTCTATGATTCTATGATTCTTTAATTCTATGAAATGAGCTTGGCATAGCCTTATGCTGATCTGTGAATCAATCCTCCATAAAAGTGAGGAAGAGGGCAGCTGGAAAACAGACAAGGAAAAGACTGAGACAAACTTATGTTATGCTACAGCATAGCTGTTTATGTTGACTGGCTGGTAGGACTTGCTTCTAACTCACACTGGTAGGATACCTAAGAGAAACTGGTGTTCTGCAATATACAGTATGATCTATGACCAAGATACTATAGACTGTTGAATGCACCTTGAATGGTTTATTCAGGGAAGAAAAAAGACTCTTAAGGAACACTTAATGGCTTTTGGCAATGTTTATTCAAGCAGGGAATCTTTCATTAAACGCTCCTGTGTCAAGAGAATGAAAACAACTGCCTTAGGCTATGAAAGTAGAAGCTAATTAATGGGAGTTCTAAGTTAAAGGAATGCTGTAAATTTATACATTAAAAGTACTGAAGCTTGGTTGAAAATATTACTGACATGATGTTAACTAAAACACAGCAAAAGGCATTTTATTTCCTTTCATATTTTTGCAGCAATTGTCTTATTTCTTCTGCTTGTGTAGGTGTTTAGCATAAAAGCAGGAGGAAAAAATTTCTGAAAATAGAAGCAGAAAGTCATATACACATATGAAGGACACAGAAGAAAGATACGGCATCTGAAATGGAATTTAACATTTTTTTTTTAAATCAACGATTTCCCATTTGATGTTGCCTTTTGAACCTTTAAGATACTGGCCATGTACTACACTTCACTCCTATACATAAAATTACCTTAGAGAAACATTACAATTTATGAGTGAATAAGCTCAGAAATATTATTTACTAATCAGTACCATAAAGAACAAAGAAAGCCCCATGGTTTTCCTATTAACATCACTAGGTTTTGTGCCATGAACTCTATCCCAACCACCATTTTAATTTGCCTTTCACAGGTATGCATAAACTTGGAGGATTTCAAGTGAAAGAACTGGGGTTGTTAAGACTGGAGAAGAGAAGGCTCAGGGGGGACCTTATCACTGTCTGAGAGGAGGTTGCAGTGAGGTAAGTGTAGGCCTCTTCCTCCAAGTAACACTTGATAGGGCAAGAGGTAATGGTCTCAAACTAAGCCAGGGAGGTTTAGATTTGGTATTAGGAAAAATTTCCTCGCAGAGAGGTTGATCAGGCTTTGGAAGAGGCTTTCCAGGAAAGTGGTGAAATCACTGCAACCTGGAAGTGTTCAAAAAACATGTAGATGTGATATGGCTTAGTGCTGGTCTTGGCAGTCCTGGGGTAACGACTGGACTTGATGATCTCAGAGTTGTTTTCCAACCTTGTAAATTCTGTGATTCTATAATAGACAGTCTTCCAAAATCTAAAGGGGGTCAATGTGAAAGTTGGAGAGTGCTTTGGACAAGTGCCTGTAAGAAAAGGACAAGCGGGAATAGTTTTAACCTGACAGAGAGGACACTTAGATGAGATCTTAGGCAGAAGTTAGTCCCAGTGAGGCTAGTGAGTAGCTGACACAGGTTGCCCAGAGAAGCTGTGGCTACCCCATCCCTGGCAGTATTCAAGGCGAGGTTGGACAGGGCTTGAAGCAAACGGATCAAGTGGAAGGTGTCTCTGCCTATGGCAGGAAGCTTTAAGGTCCCTTCCAACCCAAACCAGGCTGTGGTTCTATGAATTAAAGTAAAAAAAACAGCCAGCTTGTTTCTGAGACAGGCATTTTCAAAATTCTTTCTTTGCAAAATTGCAGTAGTAACAGCAGTGTGAATAGAATCATAGAATCATAGAATGGTTAGGGTTGGAAAGGACCTGAAGTTCATCTAGATCCAACCCCCCAGCCAGGGGCAGGGACACCTCCAACAAAACCATGCCACCCAAGGCTCTGTCCAACCTAGCCTTGAACACCACCAGCGATGGACCATTCACAGCTTCCCTGGGCAACCCATTCCAGTGCCGCACCACCCTTACAGTAAAGAATTTCTTCCTCATATCCACTCTAAACTTCCCCTGTTTAAGTTTGAACCCAGTACCCATTGTCCGCTCACTAGAGTCCCTCATGAAGAGTCCCTCCCCAGCATCCCTATAGGCCCCCTTCAGATATTGGAAGGCTGCTAGGAGGTCTCCATGCTGCCTTCTCTTCTCCAGGCTGAACAGCCCCAACTTTCTCAGCCTGTATTCACATGGGAGGTGCTCCAGCCCCCTGAGGACACCAGAACTGCACACAAGACTCCAAGTGAGGTCTCACAAGAGCAGAGTAGAGGGACAGGATCACCTCCCTCTACCTGCTGGTCACACTCCTTTTGATGCAGCCCAGGATACGGTTGGCTTTCTGGGCTGCAAGCGCACAATGCTGGCTCATATTCATTGTTTCATCAACCAGCACCCCCAAGTCCTTCTCTGCAGGACTGCTCTGAATCTCTTCTCTGCCCAACCTGCAGCTGTGCCTGGGGTTGCACCAACCCAGGTGGAGGACCTTGCACTTGGCATGGTTAAACTTCATCAGGTTGGCATCAACCCACCTCAGAAGCGTGTCAAGGTCCCTCTGGATGGCATTCCTTCCCTCCAATGTATCAACTGAACCACACAGCTTGGTGTCATCAGCAAACTTGCTGAGGGCACGCTTAATCGCTATGTCCATGTCACTGACAAAGATGTTGAACAAGACCAGTCCCAGCACTGATCCCTGAGGGACACCACTCGTTACTGGTCTCCAGCTGGACATTGAGCCATTGAGCACAACTCTTTGTGTGCGGCCATCCAGCCAGTTCTTTATCCACCGAGTGGTCCACCTATCCAATTGATGTCTCTCCAACTTAGAGAAAAGGATGCCATGTGAGACAGTGTCAAACACTATGCACAAGTTCAGGTAGATGACATGAGCTGCTCTACTCCTGTCCATCAGTTCCGTAGCCCCATCAGAGAAGGCTACAACACAGGTCTGGCAGGGTTTCCACTTAGTGAAGCCATGCTGGCTGTCACCAACCAGCTCATTGTTTTTCATGTGCCTCAGCATACCTTCCAGGAGAATCCGCTCCAAGATTTTTCCGGGCACAGAGGTGAAGCTGACTGGTCTGTAGTTCCCCAAGTCATCCATTTTCCCCTTCTTGAAAATGGGGGTTATATTTCCCTTTTTTCCCTTCATCGGGAACTTCACCTGACTGACATGATTTTTCAAATATGATGGACAGTGGCTTAGCAACTTCATTTGCCAGCTCCTTCACAACCCGTAGATGGATTTCATCAGGTCCCATGGACTTGTATGCATCCAGGTTCCTAAGATGGTCTTGAATCAGATCCTCTCCTACAGTGGGCCCAGGGTCTTTGTTCTCAGAATCTCTGTATCTGCCTTCCAAGACTTGGGTGGTGTGGTCAGAACATTTTCCAGTGAAGACTGAGACAAAGAAGTCATTAAGACCCTCAGCCTTCTCCAAATCCAGGGTAGCCAATTCTCCCGATAGCTTCCAGAGGGCGCCCACATTGTCCCTAGCCTGTCTTTTATTTGTAATGTACCTATAGAGTCCCTTCCTGTTATCCTTAACATCCCTAGCCAAGTTTAATTCAAAGTGGGTGTCGTGATTTAAGTCCAGTCAGCCACGGTAGTCCGTTCTCTCACTCACTTTCCCCTCTTTCTTCCCCCCACTCCTGGAGGGATGGGAAGGAGAATCGAAAAGAATGCAACTCCCACAGGTTGAGATAAAAACAGTTTAGTAGCTAAAGTATAACACAAATCACTACTGCTACCACCAATAATAATAATGACAAGGCAAATACAAGGAAAGAATACAATTCTCACCACGTAATACCAAGCCCGACCACACAGTGCACCCCCACCCTTCCGGGTCTCTGCTCTCTGCTTTCCATCCTGGGCATGACGTGCTGTGGCATGGAATACCTCTTTGGTCAGCTTGGGTCAGGTGTCCTGTTTCTCCTTCCTCCCAGCTTCCCTCCTCCCTGGCAGAGCATGAGGCTCAGAAAGTCCTTGGTCAGCCCAAAACATTACCAAGCAGTAACTGAAACACTGGTGTTATCAGCGCTGTTCCCAGGCAGAAAGTCAAAACACAACACTGCACCAGCTATCAAGAAGGAGAAAAATGGCTGCTACTGCTGAACCCATGACACCCCTCATCTTTCCTGACACCTTTCATCCTTGTAACAGCTTCCCGCAGCTCAGCCACCTGCTGCAGGAGGACCTCCACCAGGGAGCACAGAGTACAGCCCTGCCCATTGTGCACCCTCCTCTCAGGAGTGCAGTGCAGGCACTCTCTACACCCCGAGCTCTGCACTGCAGCCTCCCCTCTCATCGGCTCTGTCTGGGTGCCTACACTGGCTATTACCGAGGTAGCCAGAGCAGAGCTCCCAGACCGGAGCCTGATCATACAGCGAATGCTCACCATCCCGCTCACCTGCCTGTGCAAACTGCCACTCAAACTGCCTCTAACCCACCCTGTTTGCCCGCCCTGTTCACCAAACCCATGGTTGTTCGCGCTCCTTGGGGCAGGTTTTTAACCAGTCAGGGCTGGTGCCGCTCCTCCTGGCGCTGCCTCCTGTGAGTCAGCTCCTTGCATCTGCTGAGCTGCCGGCTCCTGGGCAAGCCGTGTCGAGGACTTGAGGCTCCCTCGGTGCCTGCTGCAGCTCCAAGTTGAAGCTCCTGGATGCCAAGCCTCCCCCCGATCAGGCGCTGCAGCTTCATTATAAACAATTACATAATTGCATGTGCTGTATGCAAGAGTTCAACAATCTTAAGGAGCAAACTTATTGTTTGATAAAAGATCTTCCTATCAAAAAGTTAAAGATCTGTAATCAATATTTAATATTCAACATTTTGTTTAACAATGTTTATTTAAATTCACAATGTATATTGACCTTTCTGAAATAGACACAATTTTATTGTGCATTTAGGCATATGTACACATGCACCATTTCTTTGTATTGCAAGATAAGGAGAAACACATATGCTTAATTTATGCTTTAATTACACATAGTAGACTTACTCAGCCTATTATTCTGGTTTCCAAGTGTAGGAGCTTCTGAATACCAGCAGATTTTTCAGTTACATTTAAAATCAAGTCAAAGTATCTCTTTTTTATTTTTAACTATAGAGGCATATTTTTTTCCCTCTTTAGCATTTTGATTGTTGCATGTCCTTGCTGAGAGAAAGAGGACACTGTATATTTTATCGATATGGAAGCAAATTCTAACCCTGATAGCACTCTAATATGCAGCTTGAAAGTTGATGGCGTTTCTGAGATAGACTTATACTATTACCAGCTTCTTAAAGGAGGTGTCAATTTTTAATCTAATAAAACCAAATTGTGTTTTTTTAGGTGAATTTCATCACCCTCTTTATAGATATATTGTGTGAATTAATGCACTTTCTTGAAATGTGCCCAACTGCAGCCTTTGTGTGAACAACTTAGGATACAACGATTGTGGGTAGATTGCCTAAAATGTTAAAACTAGTCTTTATTCAAATCTGTAACACAAATTCCAAGGTGAATAAAGTATTTCCAGGCAAGATATAGCCAACAAGAGAATGGAAACAGCTGCTGTCCTTGAGATCCAGGATGTCACCAGTATCTTTGGCCAATGAAAATCTACATAATCATGGATGGCATAGACTAGTATGGTAAAAAGCCAATCTGAGCTAAAACAACTGAGCTAAACAACGAGCAGGAGTGAGAGAAGAAGAAATTCTTTCCCATCTAACATATTTAAAATAAAGTATTCCTTTCGTAATGGAAGAAAGTAAATTTTTCTAGTTTAGAATGTGTCAGGCATATGATTTTCTTACATCCAAAGTCGAATAGATGACAAATACAAAAGTGGCAAAATTAAGGTCTAAATAAGTGAAAACGAACGTTACTCAGTCACTGAGATTTGGAATTCAAAACCACTATCCTATGACTACTTAAGTAACCAAGGACATTATACAAAATTTCAGAAATACACCAAAATAATTATGTGCAACACTGTGTGGTATCATGATAGATAATAACTGAAAATGGAATCTTGAAACTAAGGTTAGAGCATAAGGTAAAGTGAATAGCAGAACAAGTGGTGACACTTCTCGGAGTGAAAAGCATGCATCTTCATCAGCTGAGTCCTAGTATACTAAAACCATATGCAAAATCTCTTGATTTTGAGATAGAAAATCCTCACCTGCTCAGTTTCTCAACTGATATGCTTAGTTTAAAGATTAATACATCTCCATACAATGAAATAGCAGAGTGAAAAGCTGAAAGTGGATCCTAACACAAGAAATGGCTGCAGGTTGCGCATTGAGTGTTTAATTCTTATCACTGTCTGCATAAATTTGTGATCCACTTATCAGAATAATCAGGGGAGCTTCATGTAGTCTTACCTCTGTCATCTGTCAACAAACAAGGACATAAAGCAGGGAATTTGGCTTCCTCAATAACAGAAATAGACTTCTCCCTGCATAGCTGTTCAGTGAGCTGTAAAGCAGTGCAAATCTACTAGTTCCCAGCAAAAAAGCCCAAACAAAACTAAGTCATAAAAAAAGACTACATAGAACCACAGTATGGTTTGGGTTGGAAGGGACCTTAAAGCTCATCCAGTTCCAACCACCTGTCACAGGCAGGGGCACCTCCTTCTAGACCGGGTTGCTTCAAGCCCCATCTAACCTCGCCTTGAACACTGTTAAGGATGGGGCGACCACAGCTTCTCTGGCCAACCTGTGCCAGTGCCTCACCACCTTCACAAGGGTGAACTTCTGCCTAAGATCTCAACTCAATCTCTCCTCTGTCAGGTTAAATCCATTCCCCCTTGTCCTGTCCCTACAGGTCCTTGTCAAAAACCCCTCTCCAGATTTCTTGTAACTCCTTTAGGCACTGGAAGTTTATTACATGAATGTAAAGCAAAAAACCCTTTGCTCCCACAAGTATTTTGACATATCTAGATCTTAGCAGCAACAGAAGAAACTACTATATTTGATTTTCATGTCTTTGCATATCTACCTCAATGGTAGAAGATGTGAGAATGCAGGAGCATCAGCTCATAAGCATGAATTTTGTTTGTAAGCATTTTATTTCATACTCTTTTTTCATTGAAGGGAACACCATTTACATTGCTGTGACTGCATAAAACAATGATATTTTAATTACACTGAAAATTCATTGGTGCTATGATCGTCATGCAAATAACAGCAGGACTGGCAGGATTGTCACATGGTTGTGTTTGTTATGGTTTTTTTTTTGTTTTTTTTTTTTTTTTTTTCTTTGTTTTTTGTTTGTTTGTTTGTTTGTTAATCAGGCAGCTATACATGCATTTGGGTCTTTTCTTTTCAGACATTTCAGGGCTGGTAAAGGAATCACACTTCCTTACTAGTTGCTCATCTGATCTCATACTGCCTTTCTTAAAGATCCTCAACATAAAAAGGACATGGAACTGTTGGAACAAATCCAAAGGAGGGCCACGAGAATGATCAGGGGGCTGGAGAACCTCCCATATGAAGATAGGATGAGAAAGTTGGGGCTAGCACAGCAACAGGCTTTTAATGTAAAACCTATGACAGAAATTCTTGTATTTTCACAAATTAAGCTTTTGAGATCTGCGGCCCCCTTTTGAAGTGTTTGTGTTATACTTGAACAGAATATAGGGAAGACACCTTAAGAAGAGACCCTGTGTCTTAACTTTCACCTCTGCTACCATTCCAAACAATTCCACATTCTTTGTGTTATTATTTCAAGGTTTTCTTGAAAAGTGAGTACAGAAATGAAGAGAGAAAGCCTGACTGACTCAATTTGTCTCAAGCTCAGCTCATAGCCTATAGCCACAGCAAACAGTTTCATGAACTGCGGGAAAATCACCTCCTGGGCATCCAAATCCAACCTGGGGACATCTATTCATTTTTTATTTTTATTTTTTTAAACAAACATGAAGAAAAATTGAAATACGTAGTCAATGCCTCTTCTCCTTCACTCTTCTAAAATTGCATCCATGCTTTGATTTTGAAAGTAATATGAGTTGCAAAAGAGTGAGGTTCCTAGAAGTGGTGTCTTTTTCACACTCATTCATTATGAAACATATGCTCCTCAGAGATTAATTGAAGGTATTTAAATCATCATTTAGTAGTGCATCTACTCTGAATAAAATTAGACAGTTTCTAAGAGTAATCTGCACAGACTTTTGTGTCATTTGCATTGTGGAAGTCTATGGTACATTAAATTTATCATACATGAGACATATGCTGAACCTTTTGGTTGTTTGCTGTTGGGCTTCTAAGTATAGTAACATAATTTTGCCTGATAACAAGATGTTGTTCAGGAGTCAAAATCACAAGTTGGAAAAATCTTTTTGTTATTATATTCAGCAGCATTTTGAGAATGAAGTACAAATGATTTGTTTCCAGAATTTCAGCGCAGGCTCAGTTACTTAGGCTGTAAGCTTTATTCATGTGGGTTTCCACTGAGTTTGCCCCTATGAGCTCCGGGTTTCTTGTTATACATAAAATACTGTATTTCAGAAGTCATTTCAAGTGCTGCCCCACATAACCTAAGAGAGGTAATCTTCTACCTTGAAAAAACAGTGAAACACTCAGATATTTCCTAGTGACTCAATAAGGTATGTTAATATGCTTCAAACCAAATTTTTTACATTAGAAGGCAGAGTTGCCATGTAGTGTTGTATCCTGGCATTTGTTTCAGTTTACCATGTACTGCTTTCCTGTTCTGTACTATCATGTTCATGTTATCCTTTGTAACTCCAAAAACTTTAATAGATAAGTTACCTGGAAGCAGCAAATCATGTATTGCTGCATTAGAAAGAAGTCTTTTTCTCTGAAACTCATGAGATAGTAAGTTGCCTTATTAGATGTAACCTACTGCCTTGTTCCAACACACGCATTAAAATCGAGTTTCACTAACTTACCCACCAAAGTATACAAGTAGTCATTCTGACAAAGTCAAAACATCCATTAGAAGGCAAAGGCCTTCACCCCTAGGCCCAGACACTGAAGTTCAAAGAAAGTAAAGACAGCACCTGAAAGAGTCAAAACTCGATAAAACAACCTATGCCATCTACTTGGGGATGAATTTAAACTCAAGTAATGCACCCTGTGGGGAAAAAAGACTTCAAGGATAATATGAAACAGTTTTGCAGTGACAGAGGATATTGAGGAGCAAATTATAAAGCAGCAAAGACCAACTGACAGAAAAGTTTATGGTATGTGAAAGAAGAAAGAGACAGCTGCATATCAAAGGTTAGGAATGTGGTTCAGTGTGGTTTTAGTATGTTTGTTACTAATTTTAGAAAAAACAGCTTACTCTCCCCCTTTCCCGTAAGCTTTCAGCACATACATTCGGTTCTAGAAGAGGCAAGGGCAGAGGGAAGAGCAAGGAATCAAAGCAGTCCATACTGATGGCAGCACATTTAGATGTTCTGTGACTGTGCTGAGAAGTAAAAAAACACCAATGAAACCATGCAAAGGCATTAGACTAGATTCTCCTCCAAAGGAATCTGGAAGGCATATCAGGGGAGCATCAAACCCCAGGGATGTAACATGGTCAAGGCAGCTACTTCTCCTCCAGCTCCCCAGTCCAATCCTGATGCAAAAAAGCCCTTGCCACTAGGCACAACACTGAAAGCCATGCCATATGCTCAAAACATGACATGCTGACACATGCTACAGGGCAGAAAAGAAAGGAGGGTGTGATGTTGGTATGGTGTCTGATCACAAAAAAGCCTATGGGATATGTTCCTTGCCAGGCAGCATTCCAGATACTTCACATGTGGCACACAATTGCCTCTTTTTTGGAGGCTAGTACATTTATCAGCACAGGTACAGGTCCATTAAGTGACAGATTGTTTCTATACCATGGCATCTCCTATATGTATATTTTGTCATAGTTGAAACCCAGCCAGCCACTAAGTAACACAGATGCTCACTCACTCCCCTTTTCCCCCGCACCCGGTTGGGTGGAGAGGAAGATTGAAAGTAAAACCCATGGGTTGAGATAAGAACAGTTTAATAACTAAACTGCAATACACTACTACTAAACATTATAAAGGGAGAGATTATAAAACTAAAAATGGGTAATGAAAAACAAACACAAGTGATACGCAATACAATTTCTCAACACCCGCTGACTGTTGCCCATCCCAGTCTAAGCAGTGAACAGTCCTTTTTGTGTAACTCCCCTCAGTTTATATACTGGGGATGACGTGCTGTGATATGGAATATCCCTTTGTCTAGTTCAGATCAGGCGCTCTGTTTCTGCTTCCTCCTGGGTTTTTGTGCCCCTCCTCAATGGCAGAGCATGAGAGACTGAAAAGTCCTTGTTTAGGGTACGTGAGCAACAACTAAGCCATCAGTGTGTTATCAGAGTTGCTCTTGGACTAAAGCTAAACCACAGCACTGCACCAGTTACTAGGAAGAAAATTAATGCTATTCCAGCTGAAACCAGGACACTAATGTATATATAGACTTACAATTTTATTGTAAGTTTGTCGCAGTACACAGCCTGGTTCAACCTGGCCTTGGTACATAAATTATACAAAATACACACTTAAATCTATATACGTTGTAAGTATAACAACTACACACAAACACTTTGTATTGTCCTCTGCAGGGAAATCAATGGGAGTCTCCACTACTGGTGAACAAGATCTGCTGCCTCTGTACTGTGTTTCACTGAGGGATACATAGTCCTCTCTGCCCTGAGCAATACCAACAGCCATATAATTTTCCTGGGCAGTGCTGTGCGGGAGATCATGGAACAACATGACACCGACCAATCTGATCGAACGCTGAACAATTTATTGTGTGCAAGCACCTCTTTTATAGAAAAGTTACAGAACACCAGAACATTCCACAACAGTTGATTGGCTCTGCCTCCGAGTCAGATCCTAGCAATGGCTTGTGATTGGTGGCAGCGCCTGGAGCTTCTCTCCATGCCAGCAAGTGGGCGTCCTCTTCTGGCAACTTCTGGCGGGCTTCTGGAAAGGTGTCCTATAGTAACCCCTCCAGCAGCCTCTGGCAGCCTCAGCTCACTAGACGGGTGGGGCTAAGCCAAGGGCTGGATTGCTCATGTGACCGTTCTCAGCAAGAAACGCTGCCGCAGTGCTGAAGAGGAATTTCTAATCAAAGGTGCTTAGGTGATTTGAAATTGAAGAAAAATGCTGCTGCTTGTTTTAGGAGACCAGACAGCGCCCAGGCTGACAGAATCCAAGAAATTCAGCTATAGCATCTTATGTTTTTCATTACAAGGGTGTATGATTTATTTGCATATACACCAACTATTTTGTTTCAGTTTGTTGCTGAGAAGCTCAGGTTTCTGCCCTAGAGACATCCTGAAGATAAGACTTGACAATGAGTCCCTTGAGAAGGGAATCTTCTTAGCAGCATCTAAAATTCAGAAATTGAAAAGTTCAAGAGTTGTTTTTACTCTTTCTTTACTTGTGATCTGTCTTCATTGCTAGACTGTAGGTCAATCAGCATTGTTTTGCCTTTGATAGGTGTGCTTAATGCAGCACATGTGAACAGTAATTGTGATCAATGTCAACTGTGTGGACTTGGGAAGTTTTTAGATAGACTTCACTGTACAGATCTGCCTCAGGTATTTCTAGAAATGCTGCAAGAGGGTTTAGATGAAGTGAGGGTTTATTTTACTGCAAAATAATTTTGCAATGCATTGCTAGATTTATTTCAATTCTGTATAACATATATAACTGCTTTATTGTACTAAGTGGAAAACCCTGGTTGACTTCTAACTGGAAGCTTGACCTGTATTATTTACTCCCTAACATAGTTGTATTTCACAACCAATCTCTCCTAAACTATCAAAATAAAAATTCCTCTTTTTTAAGCTACAGATGTCACTTGGGGGTCAGTCTTAGATCTCTTGAGTATCTTAAGCACTATTCAGCTGTTTTTCCAGATCAGCTAGCAGGTGGAGTAAACAGGCTGACCTGAATTTCACCCAGGGTGCAGGGCAAAATAATCAGCTGGCACCAAACATGCTTTTAACTGCATCAGATGTTCTGTTTTAACTGTAAGGGAATTAACAGAGGAAGAAAGAACAGAGGCATCAGGCTCACAGCTCTCTCCCTCTTTTCCCATCCTGTTTTGAGATCCGTTTAGATTCTCAGGTTTTACAGCATGATTATTGTATTGCAAATTCTGTAATACAATATGGAAATTAAAAAATATAGTAATTGTAAGTCAACCCCAACAATTAAGAGGTATGACAAATTACTCAGATAATTTCTTTACTGTGGAGGTTAGAGACATGTAAAGCACATTTGAAACTTACATAAAAGGTGTTCTCTTCAACAAAAAAATATTTGTTTCTTAAAGTGCTGCACATGAGAGGTTAGTTTGGAAACATTAATAATTACTGTTTAATATCTAGCGTTTAAGTTGTCATGAGGAGTTAAGGGTAGCATGTTACATTAATTAACTTTGTGAATATAACCATGGCAAATAAGAAACTGGTGAAAAAATTTGCTGAATTTATAGATTTTACAGAATTGCAGAATTCTGGGCTGGAAGGGCACTTAAAGCTCACCCAGTTCTAACTCCCTGTCATGGGCAGGGACACCTTCCGCCAGACAAGGTTGCTCCAAACCCCATCCAACCTGGCCTTGAACACTGCCAAGATGGTGCTGAAACCTAAACAATCTATGCCTGTGCTCCATGAAGTGGAGTTTAAGAGTAAACTGAATGAATTAACTAATTAAGATTTCAGAGGATGCAACTTCATCTGTTCACCTTTTATTAGAGTAAAATAAGTTTTAAGCAAAAAGAAAAGCAGCCTTGTAATAAATATTGCTTCAGGCAGTTAGTGGAGAACAAAATGACACTTAAATATGCCTGAAAATATTTTACAGGTAGGATAATGATTTCCTTACCTAATGTTCCAGAATAATTTTTTCTTGTAAGATACCCAGTAGACATCCACTGGTCTTGTAAGGAACTCAACTGACATTTTATAAAATATCTTTCTTGGGAGTAATATCATAAATTATAATGCAATGTGAGTTGACACCAAAACTAAAGGCATAGTCATGATAGCTTCTTCTTATACACAGTGAACTTTATATTAACTCCAAAACTAACTGTTAAGGAGAAACATTTATATTAAACAGTGTCTACTTACAGCTCTGGCTTCTGTTTTGTTCCTTTATGAGAGATGCATAATTCTTCGGTTCCACAAATCAGGTAAAATTCAAATGAAAATTATTTATTTTGTAATGGGAAATTGAAATTAATTTTAATTCCCCATTTACAACTTAGATAATAGATGACATATCTGGCAGAGAGGAAAGATTAAAAACCGTGTTTCATGAGTAGATAGATTATTGCACCAGATTGTTCTAGAGCATATTCTATCTTTTGGTGCCAACATTTTGTAATCTGCTCAGGTTTCCAGGTAAAATTCATAAAAATACCCCTCCCAATCCTTTTTTCCTGCATTTTCTTCCTATTTATAACTTCAAAGTTGAGTAATTACTGCATTAAAGTGCCATCATTGATATATATAATAATAATTTAACAAACATCAAAGTAATTCCATAAAGCAAATTCACGTAAAACATCTGGATATGCATACAGTATGGAATAGCATTATATGAACATAGTAATACCTAATTACATTGTTATCTTATTACAACTTTGATTGTAAGATGAGTGTTGCCTCAAAGAGGCGTGGCGACCTGGTTCAGGAATGGCACGGTGACCAACGCCAGGCCGCGCAGGCCATCAAATCGCAGACACCAATATGGTGGATGGCAAATGGCGTTTATTGATAGGTGACACAACGTTATATAGCCAGTGGTTTACAACGTCACTTCCGTCTGCTTACATCATAAACTAAACGCTATTGGCTATTAGGAGAGGGGCCCTGTCTTTCCGTACAGCGTGACATCTTCTGGCCGCCAGACCTTATCTACCTACATTTCCCCCCTCCCTATGTTTAACTAAATTAGCTAAAATATACTAATCAAAATCTTATCTATATCTTATAAAATCTTATTCTATACCTTGTAACAGTCTTACAGAATATATATAATAAACTTGAGTAAAAAACATAAGGCACCTTAAACAGGATCCTATAAAGGGACTTCGCACAAATACAAAATTTAAACCACAAAATGTTGACAAAATGCGGTACAATGACGCTGCAATGAATCAAGAAACCAGCTCCAAGCAACGTCAGCGAAATGTAGGGTGGCAAGCTCGATCTCAGCGGGAGTCCCCGCAGAGATTCTGCCTCCCTCACATTGTCTGAGGCTTGGGCTTCTAAACTGACTAAAATGCACACTTGTTCTGACGTAGGTGATCAGTCTACATCAGAAGAAGTGGCCGACAGTATCTATAGGTCTGCAAGGGTCGATGGAAACGTGAACATACTTATATTTGTTAATTTTTCGGTGTGTGACTATCACAGAGAGACTATAAACACACAATACATTTACATTTCTTACCCATCTTACTTCTCCCTTTACAGTTGCCTATTTAAACGGGTGGAGGTTAGGGGATAACTGGTAATAATGGGGTGTAACTTGGGGTAACTTAGGGATAACTGGGGGTAACACTGAGTGGGTACGTTTTTAAAGCAGTTGCTGGTGTTCTACCAACAAGACGCTGACTTTTTCCAGCCGGCTCTTAACAAACAACGCAAGCCTATTTAGTATACAGGGTCCAAAGATCAGGGCTATCATGATCGTTACAATCGGCCCTATCAAGCTAGATATCAGGGTGGTTAACCACGGTGAACTGGTAAACCAATTTTCATACCAGTTGCGTTGCGATTCTCTTTCTCTTCACCGTTTTTCTAGGTTCTCTCTTAATTTTTCCATAGTGTCTCTTACTACTCCAGTGTGGTCCGCGTAGATGCAACATTCCTCCTCTGAATTTGGATCGGTTGCGAGCCACTCGTCCCAGCTAGTGTCTGATCTGGAATCAGAACTTGACTGACTGGTTATTTCCGGGCTCCAATACTTTTTTGTTGGGCTCCGGCCCCGCCCACTTCCCTTGTGGGCGGGCCATTCCCCTCCTCTGCTCTGGTCCCGCCCACCCCTTTTGTAGGCGGGTCATTTCCCCCCCTCCTGAGTCGCCCCGCCTTCCGCTCAGAGGCCTCCGGCCCCTCCGCCCCCCCCCACTTCCCTTGCTGGCGGGCCGTTCTTCCTCTCTTAACTCGCCCCGCCTTCTGCTTGGAGGGGTGTTTGCCTTATAAGGGCATTTTTTCGGATGACCGCTCTGATTGGTTCTCCGCCTCTCACTCGCTCTCCGCCCCTCACTCACTCTCCGCCCCTCACTCACTCTCCCCTCCCCTTCCCGTTTGTGTGTGCATGTTAATTCTAGCGCTTCCTCCCTGTTCCCGTCGGGGACATTCTCGCCCCACCCTTCCCCTTGCTGCTCGGCGCCATTTTGGGGCGCATAGGGCGGTGGTCTAGCCGAGTCGTCCTTAGACTCTGATTTCTCCGCAGCACCCCTGGCCTCCTCATCTAACCCACCCCAGAAGGATTTTGCTTGATTTTGTCCCTCCTTAAGTGGGTCAGGGTTCGGGGATCTGGGGGGCGTATCGCCCTCCCGCGAGTCTTTAGACTCAGCAGAATCACCATCATCTGGTCAGCGCGGGGTCTGTGTGGCTGCCCCGACTCCCAGTTTCGGGGTGACCAACAAACAGCCCCTTGCCGCCTTCCAGGTTTCCTGCTCCTGCATGGCCTTTTGCAGAGCCCCACGACTTAAGATTTTTCCCACAACCCGAGGACTTCGTCTCCTCGGCTAACGCTGTGGTGCATTTAGCCCACACTTCTGGGTAGAGAATATCCACCGGCTGGTCAATGACCCCGATCTGTAAAAGCCTCGCAACGGTGAGAGTAAAATCTTTGGGTTTACAATCAACACCCCACTGCTTATGTAGTAATTGTACAACCTTCACAAGGGCCTCCATCGTCCTTGCAGGTCTGGGAGCGTCCTCCCCGCCTGGCTGGTCCTGCTGCTCTGGCCGCCGTTCACCCGATTCCAGGCGAGAATTCCCAGGTTTCGGCACCACTTGTTGCCTCAAAGAGGTGTGGCGACCTGGTTCAGGAACGGCACGGCGACCAACGCCAGGCCGTGCGGGCCATCAGCTCACAGACACCAATATGGTGGACGGCAAATGGCGTTTATTGATAGGTGACACAACGTTATATAGCCAGTGGTTTACAATGTCACTTCTGTCTGCTTGCATCATAAACTAAACGCTATTGGCTATTAGGAGAGGGGCCCTGTCTTTCCGTACAGCGCGACATCTTCCGGCCGCCAGACCTTATCTACCTACAGATGAGGTCTCTGCATAGTTTCAAGCTCTACTTGTTTATTTGACTACTTTAAAATCCATACACTTTGAGAGTCAAATCTGAAGTACTCAAAATTATTTGTCGTGGTTGAGACGGACAAACAACATGTGACATGCTTCTTTGGTGATTAAGTAGATGTTCTCTTTATTATCACAAACCCTTACTTATATGCAGTTTCTAGCATACATGTGTCTTTTAGCCATTGGTTACACCTATTATCAACAGCACGTTATTGGATGACCCTTTGCCGCATTACTAAAGTCTGTTATCTTGCCAAGCTCTTTTTCTGCAGTTAATTACTCCCTTTGACTTTCTCGCTCCTCTGGATGCCTTCTGCTTTCTCATCCAGATGCCTTCTGCTTTCCCATCTGAATACCTTCAGTGCCTCATTCTTCATAGATAAGTTTTGATATCTTCAAGGCTAAATACTAACTTCGTGCCTTCAGACACATAGTCCACCACAATTATTATCTCTGAAAACTCTTTAAATGGCACATCTATAAATGCAAACTCAAGTATACACTGAAAATGAGGACAGATTTCACCTAAAGAATCAGTAAATCCTTTAAACAGCTGTGATGTTTTTCTATTCCATAGGGCCTTTAAATCTATATAGAACTCTCTTGCATCACAACACTCCTACTGAAAAAGTTACATCAAAATGTCTTTACTATCTTCAAAATTAAATGGTATTCTGATCTACACATGCAGGAAGTATGGCATTAAGCCATTTGCTTGATGCTCATACCCAAAGGTTTCTCTTTGAAATCAAAGATGTCAGAACCCTATTCCAATATGCCTTGTTTCCAAATTGAAGTTCCAGAACACTACCCAAGTAGACTCAGTTTAGTCATGACTACATTCACCAGTAACCCAAAACAATAGTTCCCATGTATTTTTATCATAAATTTAATAAGTATGTGCCAAAGTATTATTTCTATGGGTTAAATTTGGTGCTCCTGAGTGATTTACTTGATGAACTGAGTATGCTACAGAAAGTATTATAGTGACTTCATGTATCTCATTTGTAGCTGAGTAGATTCTGGCTATGTGTATGCTAAGATTAAATGTACAAAATTTCAGGAATCTTTAGACAGTGTCAAAAAAGCCGGTTCCCAAAGTATAAAGCTCTATGCATACACATCCTTGTAGAATGTTTTAGAGCATTGATACAGCAGTTTGTAATTTTCTTTTGGAGCTTCATTAAAGAAGCATAAAAAACCCCTGCTAAAATATCTTGTAAATTGCTCTATGGAAGCAAAATAAATCCACCTACACAAAGAGCCAAATAAAATCTAGTGCAGATAATATATATAAATGCTATTAATTTTAGTTTCATAACTTCCAATTTTTTTTGACTGTTTAATTCCCTTTTTCAAAAAAAAAAGACCATGGGCATTCTTGTTTAATGAATTAAGAGTCTGTATAAATGCCTAGGATAATGTGGCATATCATCTAGGAGGAAACAGATACAGTATTTCTTCACAGAAATATTTTTCCAGTATGCATGCAGACAAAAAATCTACATTCATTTCATAATCCATTTATTATTTGCTGAGTACAAAAGAAACATATTCAAAGCTGAATAAGTAAAAGCACTTTGTCCAAGAAAGAAATAATCCACTGGACAGTAAAATAGTTTCAGGAAGATTTTTTTACTACATAAGTTTACTTAACTTTGAAAAGGAACAAAATTAGCAATGTTTTATACTGGTTTTGCTTTAATAGTTACAATTGATCAAATGGTGGGAGGAATTGAAACCAAAACATGTTAGGATTCTTTAATAATTTGGATTAAATGCAGGTAAAATTCTATTTCATTTTTTTCCTATGCCTGTGGAAACAATAGTTTTACTGACGAATATCTAACCCAAGGTCTTGTTGTAGGTGACTTTTATACAAATGCATACAGTAA
The DNA here is from genome assembly GCA_028858755.1 of Ara ararauna. NCBI lineage: Eukaryota > Metazoa > Chordata > Aves > Psittaciformes > Psittacidae > Ara > Ara ararauna. The sequence continues at coordinate 22,360,022 of CM054380.1, forward strand.
TTTTGCCAGAAGCCTAGTCATCAAGTTATAGATCTCATTATCACTGAAGTCTGACAGATTACTATTTGTAAACAATCAAAAGGGATAATTTTATCAAGCTGCACTAAAAGTAAGAAGAGTTTTAATAAAGTACATTCATCAATTCTCCATTTACTTCCTTACTTTATTTTTATGCAGCTCTTCATGAGAGAAGAGACTCAGATCTGCTAAGGGTTTAACACTGATTCTGAAAGGCTGAAAGAGGGGAGACTGAGATGAGATTTTAGGCAGAAGTTCTTCCCTGTGAGGGTGGTAAGACACTGGCAGAGGTTGCCCAGAGAAGCTGTGTCTGCCCCATCCCTGGCAGTGTTCAAGGCCAGGTTGCATGGGACTCGGAGCAATCTAGTCTAATGGAAGGTGTCTCTGCCTGTGGCAAGAGGTTGGAACTGGATGAGCTTAAAGGTCCTTTCCAACCTAAACCAGCCTGTGATTCTATAATTCTTTGTGGGTTTTTCCAATTTTTTATGAGATTATAAATTTGCATTTAGAGGGCAAGTCAGTATAGCAAAGATTTTTATATACCTTTGTGGAAATTCTGAATATTTTCCCACAAAATTTCTATTTGTGAGCATTTTATATCCAAGTCTTTCATAGAAGCAACTGATCCAGACAAATGTCAATATGTTAGATGTGAGTATATCTTGTTACCCCCTTGTGTTATATGTAAACACAATGGGGTAACAAGATATACTCACTGATTTCTGAATGTCTGATAGTGTCCTTCTATCAATAATTTCCTAGATTGTTATATCTGTAACGGCAGAATAATGCTTTTTTTTTAAAGTAAAAATCCAAGGACACAATAATACTGCTGATGAAACTGTTTCCCAAAGTTTGGATCCAGAGGTTGCAGTGAAGGCCACCAAGCACAGAATTTTGGCAGCAGTGCCTTCTCTTGGGTTCATTTTACCGACTGTTGTGTGCACAAAAAAATAATTCTGTTGAGGCTAATTTTAGCCTCACAGAATGAATGAACTTTTGCATTATTAAGGATTTCATAAGATATTAGAAACTGATTTTTATGTTCAAATGCATATCGTTTCATAGCCTATAATTAGAAAGAAAAGTATTATGTACTCTAAATTAATAGTTAGATCTAACTTGACCATGTTCAGTTATATAGCTAGCTATTTAACAACAATAAAAACATGAGCTGAAAGGTTTCTTGGGAATTTGCTGTCAATAACGTGTGAGAACAATTGTCTTTTTAAAGTGACAAAAAGTGGAAAACTGCTGATTTTGCAGATGTTATACAATTTTCTTGTCAGAAAATGTAAATATCTTTAGTGCTGGGCTAAACTTTAACTGAACATACTTGTCAATCTGAATCACAGTGTTTCAAGTCAGAGATGTGATATGCAAATTCACACTTTCCAATCTTGGAACTGATAGCAAGTGCTATCAGTTCAAGCTCCTCACTCTCCTGAATGATGATTCCCCATTAATTTAATTATATTCAGGAAAAAGCTTTATCAGTTCTGAAAGGGATTGCACAATGTGGTAAAATGGAATCGTAGCTGACAAATTCAAACACTCTTACCATTTCTGACGTATCTTGGTCGTCTACATATATCATAATGGTTGTACAAGCAGAAAATTACCTTGCCCAAGCCCCTTGAAGTACAGGAACATCATAGAATCATAGAATGGTTTGGGTTGGAAGGCACCTTAAAGATCATCTAGTTCTAACCCCACATCCATTCTCTATGTGATAATCTAAAGCAGAATCTCAATAATAACCCTAAATCAGTATGTACACACACACACACACAAAGAAATACAAACTGAAAGAGAAAGGAAAAGAAATATGTTGGATTCCTGCTGCTTTCCTTTATTAGGGGATGAGACCTGGTATAATTATGAGTTGGGGAATATATCTTGATTGCTTGTTGGAGCCCATTTATTAGAGTACATTTCTGCATATATTGATGTAAACTTTTCCATAGAAGTTAAGTGGCTTCCCCTCACCCCTTATATTTACACAGTAATTAGTAAAAATGTGCTAAATAATTTTTTTGAGAATAACTGAAGGTATTTATCTGGTATGGAAGCAAATATTTACCAAAAGGAACTAAGTTGCTAGGCAAAATTAAAGGCTTTGCTGCTGCCCTTGCTAATTCAGTGTGGCAAAATTCTTCCTTCATGAAGCAGACTTCCTTTATCAAACTAAAATAAAGCAAGAAAGGGACTTGAGGACAATTGAACAGCATGTGTTTCTGATCTGCAGCTTAAAATACTAGTCATGCTCTGCAGACTAATTTTCCAGCTCCGTCTGCCCTTTTGCTATGCAAACTACTTCCTTCAGACATAAACTGAGTAGAAAACCACAGAAATAAAATAATCAAATTTGATTTCCCCACAGTTTTGTTCTTGGTAAAGTATTTGTATTAGCAATAACACACAAGTGAATATGAACATACTTTTTTCTTATATGCATTTTTCTGTTTCTGAAGCAATTTCAAGAATAAACAACACATACCAGCATCAGTGGTGTGAAGATCTAGTTGGACGATCTTCCTTTTCCTTCTATCTAGGCGTTTATGAGACTTTACAGAAAACAAAGGTACTGTAGATAAAGTTACAGCTAATAAATTCTTTGTAACTCTTGCACATAAGACTTCACCAGATGGTCATTACCAGGGGAAGCTACAACTTGCATGATAACAAACTTGTACAGCTCCTATAAAAATGTGAACCAGTACATGGCACATTCTGCAGTCTAATCTGGTCCTGAGACATATATTAGGAATTTTCTTTGTTGTGGCCAAAGATGCCAGCATTAGTTGTTCTATCAGTATTAATTATTTATCTAACTTGATTTAAAAAAATCAGGATATGTAGCATATAATAACATTTCCTTTATATCCCTGTTACCTGAGAATGTGAGGCTTTTCAAGTGCTATGGAACTACAATTCTCTTGTTAGTTTGTATTATTGCTTATTTTTACTGAGACACATTGACCACTGCATCAAGAATCAGAATACAAGAATGGAGAATCCGAAAACCAGATTAGTTTTTTTTCCTATGTGTACTTTAAAACCTTTCCCTTATGCATGCCTTTTCCTATAGATTCCTTAAAATGTAAACAAAAAATCTATTATGGTTTTGGACCTTTAAAGAAAAATACTAGAACATATTAACTCCTCTGTAAAGTAGACTTCCATTATTCCCATTGAATTTGGACTTCAGTTTCTATAATTCATGCTAATATAGAAATTATTATACTAAACATATCTCTCAAGGAGATTATCAATCATATATCATTAATCTATGGAGATTTATCCCCATGATATTGTTCAACAGTTTCTGCCATAGTTAGCAAAAACTGGCTTCATTACTTTTCTCCTCTACATGCCATTCACAATCAGATCAGATGTAATTGAATCTTCAATCATAGCTAATTTTTTGTTTTTAAGGGTTACTTATAGCAGTCTAATCAATGTCACTAGTTTAACATACCAGTCAATTTCCATCAACCACCCCATTTAATAAACAGCAATCTGGGATCCAGATAACAGCCCATTCAAATGTAACCCAAGCAAACTTCATCATGTTTTTAAGATTATAAAGCTACTTTACACCACCTAAGGTCTCTGTTTTGATATCCAACATAAAGATGAAATGAACTTTTCCTTATCATTTAGTCTCATTGATAACATAACATATCTGTAACATAAAAAGAAACTTTTTCCACAGAAGGTTGTATATGAGAATTCTGTTGATTTAGCTTGTGTCATGTGTTCAGCAGCAGCAGTCATTTTTCTCCTTCTTGGTAGCTGGTGCAGTACTGTGTTTTTGACTTTTGGCCTGCAAACAGCGCTGATAACACCAGTGTTTTCAGTTGCTGCCTAGTAATGTTTTGGTGTGACCAAGGACTTTCTGAGCCTCATGCTCTGCCAGGGAGGAGGGGAAGCCAGGAGGAAGCAGAGACAGGACACCTGCTCAAAACTAACCAAAGAAGTATTCCATGCCACAGCATGTCATGCCCAAACAGAGAGCAGAGACCCGGAAGAGGGGGGACTGCACTGCTTGGTCTGGCTGGGTATAGGTGGTGAGCAATTGTATTCTTTCCTTATATTTTCTCTTGTATGATTATTGGTGGTAGCAGCAGTGATTTGTGTTATACCGTAGTTACTAAACTGTTCTTATCTCAACCTGTGGGAGTTGCATTCTTTCGATTCTGCTTCCCATCCCTCCAGGAGTGGGGGGAAGAAAGAGAGGGGAGTGAGTGAGAGAGCGACTGAATGAGTTATGGAGGCTTAAACCATGACAGTTCTTTTTGGCGCCCAATGTGGGGCTCAAAGGGTTGAGATAACGACAGGATTAATAGCCACTCGTCACAATGCTGATTTATTGGCTCTCAAAGTTGTTCCTCTTGACTCTCCTGAGTTCCTGGTTTCAACCTGTTATACGTTACTTACAGCTGGTATTATCTTAGCATTTTTCGGATATGGGTTTTGGGTTAAGGTTGTTGTTTCATTGTACTTTATTGGAATGGCTTGTAATATGGGCAGGCTCCAGAAGCAGGGGGGGGGACGGGGGGACGTGGACTTGTACCTGGCAGATCAGCTGATCTTCACCATCCTGACCCTCATCCTTGCCTCCGTCTTTGTGAGGCTGTGCCGAGCAGAGGGGGAGCGGCCCCAGGAGCCGCCGGTGGCCAAAACGGCCCAGGAGCACGGCCCCGGGAATCAAGAGGCCACGAAGGAGGTGGCAGAGGGGGTGAGTCCCCCTGCCAAGCCCAGCCTGTTAGCTGCCGAGCAGCAGGAGGAGACGACGGTGGAGAAGCTGAGCCCCGTAGCCAAGCCCAGCCCCGCGGCGGCCAAGAGCATTCCCCGGCAGCCTCCCACAGAACCCTGTGTGCCCTAGCCGCAGGAGGATGCAGGAGACCACGCAGCACTTCCCAGCAAGGCAGAGGAGGAAGATCTGGACTCAGACAAAGAGAAGCTGGTGGTGAGTGAGCCGGCAAGCACAGCAGCTACACCAGCCCCAGTGACAAGTACAGCAGCATCATTTGAGAGCTCTGAAGGGTTTGAAAGGCCTTTGGGTACCCTTGAGACCTGCCTGCTGATTGTGATGGGGATCAGCATGGTGGCATGCATACAGAGTGTGTTTTACCCACAACCATTTTGTCTGGTCCCAAAAGTTAAGCAGGGTGGGGTGTGGGCCTTGTGTGGGGTTAGTCTGCAATCTAGGATGACTAAGAGATTTTCCCCAAGCCTGGACAGCCGTGAGTGGCAGTGTGTGTGGGACAGTATGGGCGAGTATCTAGTCCACTGGGCCCCTCCAGTGCTTTGGAAGCATCGGAGATGGAAGGCAGCTGTATGGAGTACCCACCGACAAGCTGCAGAAACTGCTGGAGGGGTGAATGAATTATTTTGAGCCTGGTGGGCTCATGACACTTCAGGCCATCAGGACAGAGATGCAGCATACAGATGGACTCATGATCGAGGGGTGGACTTAGCAATGGACACTATTGCCCAGGTTATTCACGAGTGTGAACACTGCACACAGCCTCCCCGGCTCTGAAAGGCTGTTACAAGAGAGGGAGCCCAATATCATGGACTGGATGGACTCAGCAGCTTTATAGGGATTGGTCCATGCACTAAGGGATGATCTCTCTCTCCCTTTGTGCGTGTGTGTGTATGTACATATATACATGTGATGGTATATTGAAAATGTGGGATCTGAGCATGACGTGAATGGTATGGAATAAGGGGTTGATATTGTCATGGGTTCAGCAGCAGCAGTCATTTTTCTCCTTCGTAGTAGCTGGTGCAGTGCTATGTTTTCGACTTTCAGTCTCTGAACAGCGCTGATAACGCCAGTGCTTTCAGTTACTGCTTAGTAATGTTTTGGTCTGACCAAGGACTTTCTGAGCCTCATGCTCTGCCAGGGGAGGGGAAGCCAGGAGGAAGCAGAGACAAGACACTTGACCCAAACTGACCAAAGTGGTATTCCATGCCACAGCACGTCATGCCCAGGATGTAAAGACAGAGAGCAGAGACCCGGAAGGGCGGGCGGGGTATGTGCACTGCTTGGTTGGGCTGGGTATAGGTGGTGAACGATTGTATTCTTTTCCCTTGTATTTCCTCCTGTATGATTATTGGTGGTAGCAGTAGTGGTCTTGTGTTATGACTTAGTTATTAAACTGTTCTTATCTCAACCTGTGGGAGTTGCATTCTTTCGATTCTCCTCCCCATCCCTCCGGGACCTGGGGGAAGAAAGAGAGGGGACTGAGTGAGAGAGCGGCTGCGTGAGTTATAGAGGCTTAATCCACGACAGCTTGTCAACTAAGGAGTTCAGTAGGCTTTGGCAAATCATTTGAGAATGGTCAGAAAACCGGGAAAAAACAGTGTACATAATGGATTGAAAACTAGGCTTGGTCTGACACAGGAGCAAAGAACAAAACAGAGGCAGCACAGCTGAAGTATATTGACATTTATGATTTTTTGTAACTTGGGATTGCTACAGTTCAGATTTCTACTTCAGAATGAAAAACTCCTCCTCAGCTTTCAAGAAAACCCATTTATTCTCCAAACAGAAGACAATTATCAGGGACAGTGTTTTATTTTTTAAATCTTTATGTATTTGCACTGGTGTTTTATAAGAAGAATGAACTTGATGGATGAGAGTTCTACGATGATTTGTCTAGCTGTTTTTATGAATGGTTGTCATGTTTTAACCCCAACCAGCAGCTAAGTACCACACAGCTGCTCACTTATTTCCCTCTCCCCACTGGAATGGGGAAGAGAATTGGGAAAAAAGGGGTAAAAATCCATGGGTTGAGATAAAAGCAGTTTAATAATTGAAGTAAAATGTATTAATAACACCAATAAAAGGAAATTACAAGAGGAATAAAACAAAGAAGAAAACCTAAGTGGTGCACACTGCAACTGCTTACTACCCACTGACACATGGCCAATGTCCATCACATTTCCTGAAAGAACAGCCTGCAGGTTTACCCATTACCAAAATTAAGTTACTTCTCCAAGGACATCTACAGAAAAAGGCATTATAAACACAAGGAAACATATGCAAGGTTGAGAATAGGGAGTACTAAAGAACTTGCATCTTCACATTCAAACTTGATATACATTTTTCATTTAAATTAACAGAAGACATGACAGTCATCATGGGAAAAATAACACAGATCAACACTGACAAGGAAGAGATAAAATTATCATCATTATGTAGACATTTGTCAGAAAACACTCTTAGTGTCCATCAAGACACTGATCAAGTGTCCCTGTACTCAGATTTTGCAACATTTGCATATGCCAGTAAGCAATTTTATTTTGTTTGACATTTAAAACAAAATACAGATACATAAGTCTAGTAGAAAATACTCTGAGACAGAACCCTTGTCAAAACTAGGTTGTAGAGAAGCACCCAGTGCGGTGGTTTTACATTATCCATCAATTGTAAGCTGAACGGCCCACTAACACATAGGTAAGATTGCTGTTCTGAGCCTGAAGAATTCACTTAGTCATCTCCCTAATTACTCTGTCTTGATCTCTGCTCCTCACTGCGATACACTGCCTTTTATTTAAAAAGAGGGAGAGCCTCTTGAAGAATATTTCCCAAGGCAGTTCTTTAACCAGGTTCAATCCTGAGTTTGACGTTTACACTTCATTTTAGGAAGTTTTGCAGGAGTGATGTGGCTATAGATTAAGACAACAAAAATACCTTTTTGATTGGAGGATAATTATATATACAATTCATATTTACAGCATATTTTATGTATTGTTCTGAATCTCAGGTAGCAAGACTCCCTTCTGCACAGTTGTGCTGAAGGACAAAAATGATGAGCTGTTGTTACCAAAGCCTTGAATTTTCCTTCAAATATATATATGTACACCACTGAATCAAGAAAATAGAAAGATCTGCTTTTACTTAAGCGCACTTACAGATCCTATTCATTAGTTACCATTTTATTGAAGTGTACTGTGACATTCAGCTCTATCCTTTCAATCCTACCCTATGCAGTAGTAGTATCAACCAACTTTAAAATAAGGAAAGTTCCAGACGTGTTGCCAATTCTTTTCAACTTAATTTTTTCTACTCAAATTCTAATCACTGAATGAGTTAAAAAAGCTGACTTGAGCATTATTTGGGTTTCTAAGTGCTAGTCAAGCTCCTTCCTAATGAAAGGAAGATCTATTTTCTTGCTAAAATCATGTTACACATAGTATGACTCCAGTAATCACAGGAGTCACACCAGTGATCTTCTGTTTTCAGGCAATAAAGATATTTGCACAGTTTACTCACTGGAAACAGACAGGAAACTTCCTACAGTTTTATTCTGACTGTAGTAGAAAATTTCTTTTTGTAACTTACAAGCTGAAAGTCCTGCTATATCCTCTAGAAAAGATTGCCAAAATCAGACTGGCTTGGATTGGAAGGGATCTTAAAGATCATCTAGTTGCAATCCTCTGCCATGGGCAGGAGCACCTTCCACTAGACCAGGGTTGCTCCGAGCCCCTTACAACCTCCATTGAACACTGCCAGGGATGGCGCAGGCACAGCTTCTCTGGGCAACCTGTGTTAGTGCCTCATCACCTTTACAGGGAAGAACTTCTGCCTAAGATCTCATCTAAATTTCCCCTCTGCCAGGTTAAAGCTATTTCCGCTTGTCTTGTCCCTACAAGCCCTTGACAAATTTCCCTCTCCAAGGACCCCTTTATCTAATAATAATACTTAATCTAAGTAGATTAGATTATGTAATCTAAATCTACCACATTGATTAGAATGTTGGTTTCATGTAAATTATCTAGATAGATAGCTATCTTAACTGCTAGTACCCCTATGTGAAACACTTTCCAGATATTTGAGCAGTAACAGTTTACATGATCGTAACGGTGTACACACTTGAACAACTGAAATTGAAGATAGATACTTTTATCCTCTAGCCTTGCTAATCGACAAAAGTACTCCCTGATTTGTTTTGAATATGCTCTGTAAATCGATTACAACACATGCATAATATAACAGGAAAATAGTTTACTGTGAATGCAAAGTCACATAGAAAAACCAAAGAAAAAAGTATAATCAGCAGATGACAAGTTGGTGATGTGCTAATCGACACATGATCTTTTTTACCCTCAATTAGGCACAGTCTACATGAAATTCAAACCATTGCTACTGACCTTTGTGATCAGCCTAAGCCCTAGCTACTGTCTAAAAAGCACATAAGAACTATTTATCAATAACTGAACTAAATTTAGTTACTTGAATCACACCTGAGCCAAGATTCAGCTCATGCACACAGTATTCCACTTACCCAGATCTGCAGTGTAAAGCTAGAAATATTCCTGTATGAATAGGTACCCTTCCCAGGAGAAAACGAGCATTAGCAGGAGCTGGACACCTTCTTTAGCACATCTGCTCTGGTGAGGGTCACCAGCAAGCAAATGACAAATGTCCCTACTCAGTTCTTTGCTAGGAGGTATAATTTGAGTGGCCTAAACACAATAGGAAATAAGATGGATTTAAGCAAGTTAAGTTAAGAAATGAATAAAGTATTTTTGCTCCTTTTTTCAAAGGGCAGTTGGGATGTCTGCCCCTGGACAAGTTAGGCTGCTCTGAGCTGGGTTTCTGATACAGTTACACAGAATAGAGCAGTCAAAAGAGTAAAACCATTGAGAAGACTGTGTGGAACCACCCTCTAACTGGTGCTTATTCTGCCTGCCCCAAGCACAAACAACAGGCCTTCTGAGCCAGATTCTTGCTTGAGAGGTTTCATTCACCACTGAACAACCTGGATCTCAAGATCATGACAGCATAAGGAATCTGTTAGATGCAAGGCTGAAGCTGAAGGTGATGAAATGGTCATAATTTCTAAAGGTTTGAATGACCATAATTTCTGTTTCCACAGTGATTTTAATTCCAATGATTTCTATGGAGATGTAATTTTTTTCCTTACATGAGAATAATTTTATCTTTATAGCTTGTTTGATCCTCTCCAGTATTAAAATAAACTGTATGTGTTTTAGAAGATATCTGGACCTCATCTCTAGGTCATGAAATTAGTTCTTTCATTCATCCTCTAGCCACTTGAAGTTACATGTTTTCATACTGTGGCTATAAATTTCTTGCACAGTAACGAAGGTAGAAAATGCTTCTTACAACAGATAGAAGCTGGCTTTTAAATATAGCATTTACAATATTGGCTATAACAAAAGGGAAAATTAAACAATTCATATTTGATATGAAAACTAGCAGACCAATTTTATAGAAATCCTGATGAGTGTGGGATCACCAAACAGGCTCACCAGAACAAAGTTCATCTCACCAGAAAAACAAACACATTCATATACAACCTAGTATTCTGAATTATGTTATGCATGTTTGCCCCTGTAATACTTGTGCTTACTACCAATCACAGTATCATAGCATCACAGAATAGTTTGGGTTGGAAGGGACCTTCAAAGTTCATCTAGTTCCATTACCCCGCAATAAGCATGGACATCTTCCATTAACCTGGTTGCTCTAAGCCCCGTCCAGCCTGGCCTTGAATGTTTCCAAGGACAACACATCCGCCACCTCTCTGGGCAACCTATGCCAGTGTTTTACCACCCTCATTGTAAGAAATGCTTTCCTCATATCCAACCTGAATCTCCTCTCTTTTAGTCTAAAACCATCACCCCTCATCCTGTCACAACAGGCCCTGCTAAAAAATGTCTCCCAATCTTTCTTATAGGCCTCTTTTAAGAACTGAAAGACTGCAATTCGGTCTCCTTTTCCCCAGGCTGAACAACCCCAACTCTCTCAGCCTTTCCTCACAGCAGAGGTGTCCTATCCCTCTGATCATTTTTGTGTCCGTCCTCTGGACCGTCTCCAATAGGTCCATGTCTTTCCTGTACTGAGGATTCCAGAGCTGGATGCCGTACTCCAAGTGGGAGCTCACCAGGGCAGAGTAGAGGTGCAGAATCACCACCCTTGATCTGCTGGCCATGCTTGTCTGGATGCAGATCAAGATATGACTGTCTTTCTGGGCTGCAAGCACACATTGCCTGTTCACGTCCAATCTTTCATTCACCAGTACCTCCAAGTCCTTCTCCTCAGGGCTACTCTCGATCCCTCCATCCCCCACCCTGCATTGATGATGGAGGTTGCCCCGACCCACATGCAGGACCCTGAGCTTGGCCCTGATATGTAATACAGGAGTGAGCTGAAACTCTGAGAACCTAATTTTGATTTATCTCATGTCAGCTACATGGAAGACAATCTGATCTCCATTGCCTATTTCACATTGCTTGTTATCGGGCAACTTGCAATCATGCTGGAATTTGCCTGGTTTGGAAACTAGACATATGCACGGAGTATAGCCACAGTTCAAAATTAGTAAAAACCAGTGGTATAAAAATATTTGTTTCAGAAAGATGCAGCTATTCTCTTGTGAGTAATATAATACGTCTCCATGGATTGCATAGATTTGCCAGAGTTGAAATATGTTAGGTTGATTAAAATACACATCAGTTGTAACATTTTCAAGAATTTCCGGTGTTCTGCCAATCTTTTCCCTGAAGTTGTTTTTGTTGTTCTATAACAGTCAGTAACCACAGGTGGATTAAAACGGAAGGACAAATTTGTCTCAGGCCATCTTCTCCCTGCACACAGAAGCTGTAAACTTTGCAGCTAATAATAGAATCATAGAATCATAGAACAGTTAGGGTTGGAAAGGAACCTAAGATCATCTAGCTCCAACCCCCCTGCCAGGGGCAGGGACACCTCCAACGAAACCATGTCACCCAACGCTATGTCCAATCCAGCTTTGAACACCGCCAGTGATGGAGCATTCACAGCTTCCCTGGGCAACCCATTCCAATGCCTCACCACCCTTACAGTAAAGAATTTCTTCCTCATATCCAATCTAAACTTCCCCTGTTTAAGTTTGAACCCGTTACCCCTTGTCCTCTCACTACAGTTCCTCATGAAGAGTCCCTCCCCAGCATCCCTATAGGCCCCCTTCAGATATTGGAAGGCTGCTATGAGGTCTCCACGCAGACTTCTGTTCTCCAGGCTGAGCAGCCCCAACTTTCTCATCCTATCTTCATATGGGAGGTGCTCCAGTCCCCTGATCATCCTCGTTGGCCCTCCTTTGGACTTGTTCAAACAGTTCCATGTCCTTTTTATGTTGAGGACACCAGAACTGCACACAAGACTCCAAGTGAGGTCTCACAAGAGCAGAGTAGGGGGGCAGGATCACCTCCCTCTACCTGCTGGTCATGCTCCTTTGGATGCAGCCCAGGATACAGTTGTTTTCTGTGCTGCGAGTTCACACTGCTGGCTCATGTTCAGTTTCATGTCAACCAACACTCCCAAGTCCTCCACAGGGCTGATCTTCTTCGCCCAACCTGTAACTGTGCCTAGGATTGCTCCGACCCAGGTGTAGGCCCTTGCACTTGTGTCGTGGTTCAAGACTAACTCACGCAGACTCTCTCTCTCACTCACTTTCCCCTCTTTCTTTCCCCTGCTCCTGGAGGGATGGGAAGGAGAATCGAAAAGAATGCAACTCCCACAGGTTGAGATAAGAACAGTTTAGTAACTAAAGTAGAACACAAATCACTACTGCTACCACCAAGAATAATAATGACAAGAGAAATACAAGGAAAGAATACAATTCTCACCGCATAAAACCAAGCCAAACCACGCAGTGCACCCCCACCCTTCCGGGTCTCTGCTCTCTGCTTTTCATCCTGGGCATGATGTGCTGTGTTATGGAATAACCTCTTTGGCTAGTTTGGGTCAGGTGTCCTGTCTCTGCTTCCTCCCGGCTTCCCTCCTCCCTGGCAGAGCATGAAACTCAGAAAGTCCTTGGCCAGACCAAAACATCACTAAGCAGTAACCGAAACACTGGTGTTATCAGCGCTGTTCCCAGGCCCAAAATCAAAAACACAGCGCTGCACCAGCTACCAAGAAGGAGAAAAATGACTGCTGCTGCTAAACCCATGACATTTTCCACCCCTTATTCCATACCATTCACGTCATGCTCAGATCCCACATTTTCAATATATCATCACATGTATATATATACATCCACACACACACACAGAAGGAGAGAAAGATCATCCCTTAGTGCATGGACCAATCCCTATAAAGCTGCTGAGTCCATTCAGGCCATGATGTCAGGCTCCATCTCTTGTAAGAGCCTTTCAGAGCCGGAGAGGCTGTGTGCAGAGTTCACACACGTCAATAACCTGGGCCACAGTGTCCATTGCTATGTCCACCCCTCGATCATGAGTCCATCTGTATGCTGCATCTCTGTCCTGATGGCCTGAAGTGTCATGAGCCCACCAGGCTCAAAATAATTCATCCACCCCTCCAGCAGTTTCTGCAGCTTGTCGGTGGGTATTCCATACAGCTGCCTTCCATCTCCGATGCTTCCAAAGCACTGGAGGGGCCCAGTGGACTAAATACTCGCCCATACTGTCCCACACACACTGCCACTCATGGCTGTCCAGGCTTGGGGAAAATCTCTTAGTCATCCTAGATTGCAGACTAACCCCACACAAGGCCCACACCCCACTCTGCTTAACTTTTGGGACCAGACAAAATGGTTGTGGGTAAAACACACTCTGTATGCATGCCACCATGCTGATCCCCATCACAATCAGCAGGCAGGTCTCAAGGGTACCCAAAGGCCTTTCAAACCCTTCAGAGCTCTCAAATGATGCTGCTGTACTTGTCACTGGGGCTGGTGTAGCTGCTGTTCTTGCCGGCTCTCTCACCACCAGCTTCTCTTTGTCTGAGTCCAGATCTCCCTCCTCTGCCTTGCTGGGAAGTGCTGCGCAGTCTCCTGCATCCTGTGGGGCTCGGGCTCACGGGGCTCTGCGGGCGGCTGCTGGGGAATGCTCCTGACCACCGCTGGGCTGGGCTCAGCTGCAGGGCTCGGCTTCTCCACCGTCATCTCCTCCCGCTGCTCGGCAGCCACGCGGCTCAGATCCTGGTCCCTGGGGCCACACTCCCGGGCCGGTTTGGCCGCCGGCGGCTCCCGGGGCCGCCCCCCCTTGGCTCCCCACAGCCTCACAAAGACGGAGGCGAAAACGAGGGCCAGGACGGTGAAGAGCAGCCGAACTGTCAGGTACACATCTGCCCCCCCCCCCCCCCCCCCCCCCCCCCCGTTTCTGGAGCCCGCCCGTATTACAAGCCATTCCAATAAAGTACAATGAAACAACAACCTTAACCCAAAACCCATATCCGAAAAATGCTAAGATAGCAAATACCAGCTGTAAGTAAGGTACAACAGGCTGAAACCATGAGCTCAGAAGAACCAAGAGCAACAACTTTGAGAGCCAATAACTCAGCATTGTGACGAGTGGCTATTAATCCTGTCGTTATCTCAACCCTTCATGCCCCACATTGGGCGCCAAAAAAAACTGTCGTGGTTTAAGACTAACTCACGCATACTCTCTCTCACTCACTTTCCCCTCTTTCTTCCCCCCACTCCTGGAGGGATGGGAAGGAGAATCGAAAAGAATGCAACTCCCACAGGTTGAGATAAGAACAGTTTAGTAACTAATGTATAACACAAATCACTACTGCTACCACCAAGAATAATAATGACAAGAGAAAAACAAGGAAAGAATACAATTTCTCACCACTTAATACCAAGCCCGACCACGCAGTGCACCCCCACCCTTCTAGGTCTCTGCTCTCTGCTTTCCATCCTGGGCATGATGTGCTGTGTTATGGAATAACCTCTTTGGCTAGTTTGGGTCAGGTGTCCTGTCTCTGCTTCCTCCCAGCTTCCCTCCTCCCTGGCAGAGCATGAAACTCAGAAAGTCCTTGGCCAGACCAAAACATCACTAAGCAGTAACCGAAACACTGGTGTTATCAGCACTATTCCCAGGCCCAAAATCAAAAACATAGCACTACACCAGCTACCAAGAAGGAGAAAAATGACTGCTGCTGCTAAACCCATGGCAACTTGGCATGGTTAAACTTCATCAGGTTGGCATTTGCCCACCTCATAAGCATGTCAAGGTCCCTCTGGATGGCATTCCTTCCCTCTGGATGGCATTCCTTAACTGAACCACACAACTTGGTGTCATCAGCTAACTTGTTGAGGGCGAACTCAATCCCACTGTACTAACTGGATGAAAAATGTGACTGTTTAAAATGCTCCTCTGATGCTGCCTGTGTGTGCAAGCATGTTATTTAGATTCAAAAGGAACATTTGATTTTACTAGATCTCAATCACTGATATTTTGGAAGCCACTAAACAACATGCTAGCACTGTCTATCTAAGCTCAGAAGTTTGGCCAGCGATGTGTGACAGAGAAGTTGTCTCAGTTTCAGAAATATTATTTGAATAACCCAGGGATACACTGAATTCCATCCTAGGTACAGATTGGAAGCACTGGCAAATCTCTGTCTCTCTGGAACATTGTCTGTGAGTGAAAGAATCATAGAATCCTACCTTGACCTCAGTTGGAAGTGACCTTAAAAGTCATCCAGTCCCAACCCTCTGCCACGGGCAGAGACACCTTCCACTCTTCCATGTTGCTCCAAGACTCATCCAACCTGGCCTTGAACACTGCCAGGGATGGGGCAGCCACAGCTTCTCTGGGCAACCTGTGCCAGTGCCTCACCACCCTCACAGGGAAGAGCTTCTGCCTAGAGATCTCATCTAAATCTCTCCTCTGTCAGATTAAAGCCATTCCCCCTTTTCCTGTCCCTACAGACCCTTGTCCAAAGCCCCTCTCCAGGTTTCTTGTAGCTCCTTAAGTCACTGGAAGCTGCTCTAAAGCCTCCCATTAAAATTCTTCTCTTCTCCAGGCTGAACAAGCCCAGTTCTCTCAGCCTGTCTCCAGAGCAGAGGTGCTCCAGACCCAGCAGCATCTTTGTGGTCCTTCTCAGGACTCACTCCAACAGCTCCACATCCCTCTTGTGTGTGGAGCCCCAGAAAGAAAATAGCTTTCAATCAGAAATTTTATCTCATAAGCAATGATTGACTTAGTAGACTCTAAAACTGAGTTGTACCTCTATACCATTATAAAAATACTTGTGGATATAGTGTGTTCAAAACACTACACACCTAAAAGTCACAGGGTGCAGCCAGAGGTTTAGGCCCATGGGATGTAGGGTGACACTTGCTCAGAACCCATTACAGCAGTGCTTTGCAGCTAAAGATAAACAGAAGGGTTTGTTGTTAGGCAGCATGTGCTGGTGCTTCTGGTACTAAAAAAGAAAAAGGTAATAATGGCCTCATTCAACCTGATAGTTTTTTTTTATTGATTTCATTAAGCCAAAATTATGCTTGCTGCTATATAATACAGTTTTGCTTTTCAGAAATGCAATAAATTCCCAAACTCCATTTCAATAGTTTCTTATTACCCATATTTTTATTACAGCTTAAAGAAGAAATATAAAGTACTTTTGTTCTTTTTCAGGCATTCATATTTCTTTGTCAACAAAGCTGCATCCATTGTACAGTTTTTTTCAGTATAAAGTAATACTACTTTGCAAAGAGCTGCGAGAAAATTCTCCTTCCCTTCTCCAGCACCTCTGCTTAATGTTACATTAGGATTAGTAAGAGATAAACTTTGGTGCTTCTGAGGATTACGCATAGACAATTAGAATTTCTGCCCGTGAGTTGTAGGTCAGAGCTGTGTCGAGAGAAACTACTGAAATCTCATAATGGCATCAAGAAGACTAGGAGGTCATTAGTGCCATACACAGAACAATGTTTGTCTTCTGTGGTGCTCCAGACAGATTATTTTTATAACCTTAATTTATAGATGTTAGTTTTGCAAATACTACTGTGTGCACTAAGTTGCATTCATGTGAGAAATGTGAAGCATGCTGGTATCTTTGCAGGACTGGGTCATATCTGTTAACAAATTACAAAAATGGCTAATGCCAGGAAGGTTATAGAATAAATGTTTTATTCTTTCAATAACAATGTACATTCATGATACAATCTCTCAAAAAGACAATGATAGTATTTACTGAATGGATAAGAATGGCAAAAATCTTTATTCTCTAGATCTAGAAAGATTAAGAAAAGGAAATACTACCAGTTTCAAATACTATTTTATTTGTATTGATATACAAAACAATGAAGACAATCAGTGCAAAAGGCTTCAGTATTCCATACTGAAAGGGTTGAGAGGAAAAGATTAAAAGAAAATAAAGCACTTTAATAAACATTGGTCTGTTAGAAGTGAAAACCACAAGATATTTCTGAAAAATGGAGTAGCTCTTCAGTCTTTGATAACATCATTTTTATATGCCTTTTAGTCACAACTGAGAAAGTCTTTCCTTGCATCTCTTGAAATATATTTCACACAGCCGGACAGAATCACTGTGGTACAAAGCAGCTGGAAGCAAGTAAAGCCTCTTAACAAAGTTGACCTAAGACTTGCTTTAAAAAAATGTGATGACTAGCCACACCTGTAAAATGTTTCCTATAAAACATATCCACCTGTCAGGAGATGGATAGCAGCCTAATATCACATCTCATTTGCTAAGAGATTCAAACTGCATATGTGATTCTTTATAGCAAAATCAACCTTCTTCCTTCATCCTCTTTTCTCAGGCCCTATCGCTACTTACCCGTTTACATGTTCGGTCTCCTCTTTATGCTTATAAAATCCTATATCCAAGAATTTTTTTTTACTTTGTATATAGCAAAATGGGTCCTGATTCTGCTAATGCTTCTGATCACTGCAGAGAAATAAAGGATAGATAATAATTGGTTTATTTGATTGGATAATTGCAGGACAGCAAAGTGAAAGTCTTCACAGTCTTGAACTGTCCCCGCAGCTATAAGATGGATTCCCAAAATTTTTGAATTCTATTTCTTTTTAGGCAGAAAAATGTCAAGACAAGCAATAGACAAATGGATGGTGAAGCAGGAAGAGGAGAAGAGGGAAAATACAACACCAAATTATCCATTTTTATTTTTACTTTTTTTTTTTATTTACCATGACCTTGAAGTCTGATGCCAAAACAACAGCTTCCCTGAAAGTGTTGATGTTAGTTTAATAGCCCTTATGACAGTAAAAAATGGACTGAGGCTATGGGCTATATCACTTGCTGGTGAATTAGGTAAACTTTATATTATGACTGTATACTTTGCTTTTTGCAGTTATCCCTAAGACATTAATCTGCTGAAAAGAAGATATCTTTCAGGAGAAACATGTCATAAATATTTTGATAAAGTATTTATAAATCCTCAGAAACAGATGGCTGTTCCGTAAAGATTGTCAGCTGAGAAAGTTTGCTGACAGAAACATGTTAAACAACAGCAAATTTTCTGAGGGAAGAACTTGCACCACAAAATCAGCTGCACTCTTCTGTCAATCTATCAATCACAGCTGGATGATTTTTTGACAGAAGGAGCATGCTGAACCTAATTTCGATTGTCTTATGCTTTTTCTCATTAATTAATCCTGAGTAAGGTGAAACTTGATAGAGTATAAAAGCAACTCACTTGCACAAAGTATAAGTAGGACGGAGGGAGAAGAAAATAAAATGAGATGAGCAGATAAAGGAAAATCCATGGGATTTTATTCATACATAGAAAAATCAGTTTTGTTTTTCTGCTGAGATATTAATAGCGTTGAAATTTCCAGAAGTATTTTATAAATCCCCCGCAAAGAATACATATTACATAAGCACTGCATAGTATTTGAGACTTCATATGTTCTTCAAGTCTTTTCTGCATGTATTAAGTGCCTTTTTGATGGAAATACAGACAAACACATAGGAAACCAGGCCTCAGTAAAGTATTCTATCACCCCATTTGTTCCCAGTTGAAGAGATCAACAAGATCATGTAGTCTGAGGTGCAGAAGTATACTGAGAGGCTGAGAAAAATAATCAGAAGTACAATATACTGATGTTCTCCTCCTTAATAAGTGATTTGGTGATACCTGTTAGTAAAAAGCTTGATATTCTGAGAATACTGGTGCCTCTGACCTCTCCTCAGCAGTTCTTTCCCAACTCAGCAGTCTTTCAGAGTGACCTTGGCAGATCATAGAATTATGGACTATTTTGGGTAGGAAGGGACCTTAAAGAGAGTCTGTTTACAACTCCCCTGTCTTGGGCAGGGACACCTTCCGCTACATCAGATTGCTCCAAGTCCCATCCAACCTGGCCTTGAGCACTGTCTGGGATGGGGCAGCCACAGCTTCTCTGGGCAACCTCTACCACTGCCTGTGTTCAGTCTTCTCAATTAATCCCATTATTTCTACAAATAACCCAGACAATTTTTAATAATTCATGTTTTATTTTTATCATTGACCTTAAGAATTCATAAACTCTTACTGTCTCTCCTGTAGCTGCTACTGTGTCGGATTATACCTAGCTATCACCTTTCCTTCCTCAAGTTCTGTGATATGTTTTGGTAGAATAAAGAACGGAAAAAAAATAGCGTAATATATAGAGCACAGTCACTGATTGACTTCCTAGTAAATATTCTTTCTTCAGCATGGGTCAGGTTCAAAAATTATGTATATGTGGGGGGATTGATATTAACAGGTTGATGCACTGTAATTCGCAGTCACAAGGCAGAATTAGGAACAAGAAATTTCAGTGTGAATATTAACAAAGTATATAGCAAGATAAAGCCATATGGAGACAGAATGACTAGAAACTTAATCATCTGAATTAATTGACAATGCAATGGAATAATATTAAAGAATATGATGTACAGAATTATTTCAATGGCAGTAGAAAATAGATTAAATGACAGAGAGAACAGGCCATCCAGGTCTCTTATTTATGCAGTTCACTGTCTGACAATGAATAATAGTCTCATAGTGAAAGACTTTCAATCCACGTACCGTGTCTTGTCTTAAATAACAACTTTTTTTAAGCAAAAAATTATCTCTTCATCTTAAGTAATTAAGACATAATCAAAATTATAAGCATAATTTAGTTGTAATAATAATAGAAACAGATCTGGTATTGGAAGCAAAGATAATGAAACAGTGCTGTGTTTACCTTATTATTAAAATGGGATATAATAATACTGTAACAGTGACTTTTGGAAAGAATGCACCTTTTCAGACAAACACCAGCAAATTACGATATAATCTTATGGCTGCGAATGACATATATCAGCTTATATGACAAATTATAACATTACTTTTTACAGAAGCCTGCTACTATTGATGAAATAAAATATTATCTGTAGCCAGCAGGCATCTGTAACAAATTTGTATGAATACATACTATGAGTATGTACTTTTACTCTTTGTTCCTTTAGAAAGTAAGATACTAAGACAGTGTTCAGGCAGCAGCTGAGAACTCATTTAGGTCTTGATTTTTTAGTTTGTGACCCAGTTGCTGTCTTTTATACAAAAAAAAAAAAAAATCAGGAAAAAATAATAATTTCAAAGTGAAATAATAATTTCAAAGATGTAAAAAAGTGAGGCACATTCAGACAGACTCTTGCACACTCATGTGCATGTGTGAGGGTTGCAATACAAAATCTCTACATTAGTACAGCTTTACTTTGTCAAAACAGTATGTTGTGTTAATGATATAATATTCAATATAATATTTTTTTGCAATAGAAATAATTATGTGTTTGTTTTGGTAAGAAAAAAGAGGAGAAATCCATGTATAAGTAACTAAATAATGCAAGAAAACATTTTTTGTTCTTTGTTTTTTTTTTTTTGTTTGTTTGTTTTGTTTTTGGTTGGTTTTTTTCTAATGTAATAAAGTTTTAAAGTTTGGACCACAAGTATTTCCTACATCATTATGTTTAAGAAAATTCACCCAGTTTTGGAAACAAAAATAAGAATTCTGATCAAGGCCCAAGCCAGATAAGTGAAGAATGGCCAAAAAATAAGCACTGTGTGTAAAATTTAATCATGATATTGCTACAGATGAAAAAGGTGTTGAAAACTGGTTAGTGAAGCAAACTCAAATCATGGAATCATAGAATGGCTTGGGTTGGGATTATGTCTTAAAGCTCATCTAGCTCCAACCCCCTGCCATGGGCAGGAACACCTTCCACTAGACCATGTTACTCCAAGCCCCATCCAACCTGGCCTTGAACACTGCCAGAGATGGGGCAGCCACAACTTCTCTGGGCAACCTGTGCCAGGGCCTCACCACCCTCACAGGGAAGAACTTCTGCCTAAGATCTCATCTCAGTCTCCCCTCTGATAGTTTACAGCCATTCCCCCTTGTCCTGTCACTGCATGCTCTTGTCAAAAGTCCTTTTCCATCTTTTTCTTCAGATCTCTTTTTCTTGCAATTTACCTGCTGGATTTTTATAAACAATAAATTGTCATTTTGTGAGTCTGCTGGCTGGCAACACATCCGACACTGAACTGCAATATTCAGGGTCTTTTTAAACTGATGGTATATTACAACAGCAAGTCCCAATTAATTTGAGTTGTAAATTAAATGCTCTGATGGTTGTAATACGGTGACTTACTGCTAGAATCAGTGGAGGTTTTTCTTTGCAGTAGATATGAGCTCGTTGCACAAAAATACAAATCCCATGAGCCCACCTTCGAATGTGAATATTTCATAATTTTCATGCAGACCACAGCATAAAACCTGGCCAACAGAGTTTCAGGGAAATAAAGTTATGGAACTAGAGGACATCAGCTGTGAAAAGCAAACTCAAAATGCTCCTGTTTGGCAATTCCAATGTTTTTAAATAGTGAGACAGAAGCTCTGATGAACTAGCTAGAAGCAATCTTCATACAGTTGATCTGGAAGAGTCATTGAAAGAGAAAACATGGAACAAAACCAAAGAGAGGTGCTTTTTAATTCAGAGATGTTGTTAAGTATTTAACGGTCATTAAAAAAGGATTAATTCCTAGTCTGTAAGAATTATCATCAAACCCCTGTAAAGTTAGTTCTCCATTTTTCTTAGAAATAAGGAGTAAATAATTTTCACCATTTCTGTTGACCATTCCTTTTCTGTGATGGCATTTTCTTTCTCAAAAATAAAAATCAATTCATTTTAAATCTTGGACTTAGCAGAGGGTTGCCTTGCTTCTTTCTATCTGGTTGCTTACAGAAAGTATTTGTTTTGGGCCTCAGTGTATCTCGTATCTCTTAAAGCACAAAGATAGATTTTAACAGAGTGTATAACCAGGGTGCATTTATCACCTTTCTCTGCAGGGTTAAACAGTTCCATTGATAACTTTTCCAAGTTTCTTGTGACTCACACTGCCTTTGGTATCCCAAAGTCACTGTGTTATCACTTTTGCTGGAAAGGATTCAGAGTACAGTGCTCCACAGAGTATTTCCCAAGTCAACCTCCTAATTTAACTCTAATAATACCCTCATAAAAAGCCCCTTTAAGTGTCTGTCGGATTGCTGGGAACAGACAAGTGCTATTCACAGAAAAGAAGGAGGCTCAGCAATGAACACAAAAATTCATAGACTCATAGAATCACAGAATGGTTGTGGTTGGAAGGGACCTTAGGATCATTTAGTTGCTCTGGGCAACTGTGAGAGACTGAACTAAAATCAGACTCCACTGTCTGTTGTCTCAAAGATTGATATGACAAGCTGAGATGGGATTCCATCAACCATTGTCTCAGAGGTGAGTGGGAGGAGTTAATACTCTAACGTCCATTGCCTGGGAGAAGGGTGTGAGGAATTGTTGCCCATTATCCCAAGAATTGCTGCAGAGGTGCAGTTGAAGAGCTGGCTGCAAGACCAGCTAAACTGGTCCACAGGGAACGTGTAATACTTGACATTAAGAACAGAGATACTCCCCCCAACTCATTATAAGCGGGTGAAAAGGTGACCTCCAGAGAGGACAACTTCAGTAGGACACCTCTGTGAGGACACCCTCCACGAGCACAACGCCAGGAGGACACCTCTGACAACTACTATGGATTCTTGGGGACACACTGCTCAGACACCAACTACTGACCCTGAAGGACTCCCACCACCTCCAATGACAACTACAGACCCCCGAGACACCACTAGATCCATGGTGGTGAGTATCTCTCCCTGCACCCCAAATTCTTGCTTCTTTTCTAACCTTTCTGCAATCTGTCCTATCACTATGTCTTTTTTTTTCCAATAATTTCCTTCTTATAATAATTTCCTTCTTATAATAAACCAACTGATTAGTTGTGGTACTTGGCCTCGTTTATGTCTTAATTTCCCTCTTGAGATCATGAAGGAAATGGGTCTGGCACTGGAGTTTTCTCCAGTTGGACTCTGACAGCAACCTGTGCCAGGGCCTCACCACCGTCACAGGGAAGAACTTCTGCCTGAGCTCTCATCTCAGTCTCCTCTCTGTCAGTTTAAATCCATTCCCTTGTCCTGTCACTGCATGCTCTTGTAAAAAGTCCCTTATAAATGGTCTTGTTTTGTGTTGATGATCACAGAATGATGCTCCCAAAAGTCACTAATCCTGATAGGTGATGTTCACTTTGATTTAGTTAAAGATTCAGACTATTTCACACAAGTTTTGTGACTGTAAATTTACATTATTTTTACTAACATCTTGTGCAATGTTCACAGAATTCTGCAAGTTTTCCTTTCTGTTCTTACAGAGCTTGAATGAATAAATGTTGTGAAAGATTACTTAGCTATTCACAGCAAAGAGATATAGAAGATTTTCCATCTGGTAGAGTTAAAGCTAAACAGATTTTAGAAGAGTATGCAACTTGAACAAATAGCATGCAATAGGAATGCTCACTTGTTTTCTATTAGGACAACTATTTAGGACTAGGTTTGCAAAACATGAAATCTACTTTAATACCTAAATTTAAGTCCTCTTTTGCATAGACCTTTTTAGTTAAATGCAGAGCAACAAGAAGTACTGTACTACATCTTTAATAAAGATAACAGGAAAGGTGTGAAACGTTTAAATTTACAGAAAGCTAAGCACTTCTGTTGCTAATAATTACATTTAATATAAGGAATTCAAAGGTAGAAAAACGTGTTGGCAAGCCAACTGGATCTTTCCAACCAATGGAGAGAATAAGCATACCAGCGACAGTTTATTTCATGTTTTATAGGTTGGAATGAGTCACACTGTGGAAATGCACTTCTGTCTTACTGACTGTTTTTGGGGTAGACTTGATTAACTAAGATCAAAAGTCTGCTTTTAGATGGGTGAAAAAAAAATGAACCTAGTACTAGACTGCAATAAAGAATGATATTTGACATTGATACAGGTTGTCCAGAGAAGCAGTGGCTGCCCACCCTGGCAGCGTCCAAGGCCAGGTTGGATGGGGCTTGGAGCAACTTGGTCTCTGCCCATGGAAGAGACTGGAACTGGATGAGCTTTAACATCCCTTCCAACAAAAATCATTCTATGACTCTATGATTCTATAATTTGACAAATTAATTCCAGGAAAAAAAAACCAGGTTTTTGTTTAATTATTGAATGTTAACTAAAATATGTCTTTTAGAATACAAATTTGATTGATTAACTAGGAAAAAATCTATAAACAGTCAAATATTCAATGTTCAAGGAAGTTGTGACTGGCCAGGTAAATCACAACAAAGTGAGGTCATGAAAAGTTTATATAATTTATTCTTAAGTAGATAAAGAAATTTTTCTTAGGTGTGTGTAAGTTTCTGCAAAAGACCTTCTAGTGAATATTCATATAAATAAAATGAACTATTCTATGATGCCATGATTCTATTATAACCAAGACTTTAAAAATAGATTGGGGAGAGTTTGGAAATGGACATAGAACCACATGACAGAGCAAACAGAAAACCAACTCCCAGGTTTTAATGCTACCAAATTCCACTTTAATCCTTATCTTATGCTGTACTCATTTTTGTGCTGGAATGCTCAGGTGTTATTCTAAATGTAAACTACTTAACAAAATATTTCTGATCTTATCTTTGGTAGAAATAATTTTGAATAAAGAAAAGAAGAAAGAAAACTTAAATTGCTAGCATACAGTGTTCTAAAATAATTGCGTTGCACATGTCAGTAGGTGATAAATTTCCTAAATCTGAAAAGTGATTGTAAATGAAAAAAGGAAAATGCTGTAATGGAGTATGGTAACAGTAACATCATTCACAAAATAAGTCAGGTAACTACTGAGTAGGTCTCATCTGAAATATTACACTGATCTTTGTCTTTAGACTTCAAAAACTTTATCGATAAAATTGAATAATTGTTCCAAGATTATAAACAGGATTAAGATTTGATTAATGTAATCCACGAATAAAAATTAGATAGAAAAAAGAACAGTACAAACAAGAAAAAGGAAAAATGAGATGGCAGGAAATTAGTGTCCAGAGCCATCAACAAAGCATAAATTATATTATGAGGAAGATAAATATTAGCATGAGTGAAACATGACAGAATAAGAAAGAGATAATTTAGTGCCTGAGCTATGGAAGTTAAATGGGATTTATGCAACTGAACTAAAAAGGAAGATATTATGCAGCCCTGCACATTTCTTCTTGCACCTCATTGAACTAGAATTTGGCAAGGCTAGACTTGCTGAAATTAATGGCATTTCTATGACCTAGCAAATCACTTTCTACTCCAGTATCGCAAGGTTGCCTGTGCTGGAGTCCCAAACAATTTGCATACTTCGGAGTGTTTTGGGAAGTTCTAAAACGCCAGAATGGTTGTGACTTTTACCAAAGAATGACAAGGTGAAAAATAACCTTTCGCCAACACTACAAATGGCAGAAAAAAGAGATAATTTCTAGTTCTAATTTCTAAAATTATGGATTAGATTAAACCCTGGGTTTTTTTAGCATTTGTTTTAAAAGAATAAAGAACTGTAAAATGCAGTCTTGCTTCAAAATACAGCTCTTAAGTGGCAAAGTTGTTTAATACAAAACTTCAATTAAATGCATCCTGACAAAATTCCAATGTTGATAGGATATTAATTAAAATCACAGCAATTTTAAAACAGGCTGACCTCAGTAAAGTCTAACTCCCTGTTCATACAGGCTGACCTCAGTAAAGTCTAACTCCTTGTTCATACAGGGAAATGCCTGTACACGTAATTAGTAGTTATTAAAGGATATTTAAAAAGAAATGTTCAAAAGCCAAATCCAGAATTAGAATCATATAATCATAGAATAGTTAGGGTTGGAAAGGACCTTAAGATCATTTAGTTCCAACCGCCACGCCATGGGCAGGGACACCTTACACTAAATCATGCCACCCAAAACTCCATTCAACCCATTATTGAACACTTCCAGGGATGGAGCATTCACAATTTCCTTGGGCAACCATTCTAGTACCTCACCACCCTCACAGGGAAGAACTCCTTCCTCATATCTAATTCATGAGACATTCCTGAAACAGCTTTGTATAATTTCATTTTCTAAAGCATATACATTTAGAAATTATCGAACAGAAAGAGCAGCCAATTATTTTAGCTTAAGGATCAGAAAATAATTAGCAATATGTAAAGAACTTTTAAAAATGGTATGTATCATGCTAATATTTCAGCATAATCTATACTACAATTACAGTATTCCAAAAGATTAAGAAAAATGACTGCGCATAAGAGGTTGAGAAAGATAATATTACTGAGATAGTTATTAATATAAATACTTCTCAATAATCAGTGATTATGAATTTCTGCTGACTGGCTCAAACCTTCATAATTTTCCATCACTATGAAAGTAGAAAATAAAAATAACAGGGAAAAGAAATGTAAATATACAATCTCTGAGATCAACAAAGATTTAAAGAGGGATGAGAAGCTTTGAAGGGATGCAGAATTGAAAAATAAACACGTAAAATTACATAGTTAACATTTCCACCTTCCTGGCCTATTTTCTAAAGAATGTTTCTTACTTTCCCCTTTTGCATACCGTATTATTTTAGACTGGCAGAAATAATCCTTTATAATTCATATAAGATTTATTTAAAATTTGATTATTTGCAATCAGGTGTACAGAAAAGCAAAGAGAAATGCATTGGGCATTTGTTTTCTTAAGAAATTAGTATTTGACTTTTAGAGACAGAGTAGGAAAAAACCCCAAACAACTCTTTAAATTATTCTTCATCATAAAATCAACTAACAAAAGAAAAAAAAGTTGATACTCCTCTGTGTAAAAAATTATCTTATCATGATAACAGGAAAGAATAACATGAAGAGATAACTGTTGTGTTACATTTCCAGCTAGATTTCGCAGGACTGCAAGGCATAGGTTAACACATAAATTTTTTATATAAAAATAAAACATTCATATACAGTTGGCTTACCTGAGGTTTGAAACAAATGGTTACAATACAGTTGTTAACAGTCAAAAGAACAAAATTACATATACTTAGCGGGGGTGAATTTTATTGAAAGGGGAGATAAAAGATGAAAGGATGTCAGGTGATGATGAAAGATGGAAGGGATTACAGGTAAGGCTATTAGTGGAAGATATTTGTTACCATCTTTTGAAAGAAAATTCATTCTTATGTAGAATGGAAAGGAAAAAAAGAAAGCAATTCACCAGTCAAATTCATCAGTAGTTTTGGAAGTCTCATTTTTATCATGAATTTTCTCATAGAGAGAAAGAACAGAGAAAGGATACTGAGGAATTGTGCAAAGTGGTGGAAGAGAAATATTACAGTAAGTTTAGTATTATTTTTTTCTTCATATCTAGGATTTTTTTTCATCATGTTTGCAATCTGTGTTACAAAGGCAGGGAGATCAGGACCTGTTATATAAAATATATTTTTATCAAATAATAAATAAGACTATTAGAATCATGTAATGCAGGCTGGAAGAAATGTCAGGTGAACAGTCAAAGTTCACACCTGGAGCAACTTTACGGAGCACAGGCAGTAATACAGAAAGAGTATGCCTTTTGGTATAGATCTCATTTCTAGTTACAAATATTCTAGTTAGAATACATTTTTAGATATCAAAAAATTCCCATCATGTTTACTCATATATATAATGATTTTTCTCTGCTGTACCGAAATGGCTTTTCTGAGGCTGACAATGGCGCATTCTCCTTTTACCCTCTCCCCTTTTCTCTTTTGAACAGGATCATTTTATGACAATAAAAGCCAATTATTGAGGCCATGGATCTGTGTAATACTATTAAAAATTTTACTTCTTCATCTCCAAAAAGCTCAAAAGCCTTTTAGATGGAAGGAGCTATTTCTTTGTTTCCACAGCATGAAATGAAAAGGTGGTTCTAACACAATGCCTGCATACAGGTGTGTATATATGAGGTTTTATGTAGACATTTTTCAAGTACAAAAACAGACATATGAAAGTGATCCAAAGTGAGGGTTTACATTTTAAAAAGAAGACAGAAGACTTTAGAGAGAATATTTATATTACATCCATTTCACCAAATACGTTTTTGCCAAAGCTATTCAGATAACTGTTTAAAAATAAGATCGATGGTGTTAAATATAAATTAGGGCCAAACTGCAACCACAGAAGTCACATTACTTCTTGTATTCTACAAATTTGTTCAATCACAGCAAGAATTGTTCTCATTCCTAACAATATTTCTCAAGGGAGCTAAGTTCACTAAAGTCATGTACGGTAGTATTGCCTCAAAAAGAATCAAAGTGTGACTTGAGCTTCCAGGAAAATGTATCCTAAAGATAGCACCTGTCACAGAATATTATTGCCTGCAGATATGGCAAGGCTATTGCTAATCTTTAGCTGATATTCTTGAATGTATACTCAAAATGATGGGATGACTTTTCATCATAGAATCACAAGATCCAGACTGGTTTGGGTTGGAAAGGACCTTAGAGCTCATCCAGTTCCACCCCCCTGTAATGCAGAGAGGGTTTGGGGGAGTGGGGTGTCCAATCTGGACCTTGTGATTCAACTGGAGGGTCTCCTTTACCCTTTTCACCTTCAATCTGTCTACCTCAATTTTCCATTACACATTCCACAAGAGACAAAACAAGTATCAGACTGAGACCAGATCCAGCTGCACCTAGGCCCTGTCAGAAGTTTAGAAAGCAAGGGTATCTGTTCTGAACCTTGTGACTCAACAGGAGGGTCCCTTTATCCTTAGACATAAGAACTGCTGACTGAATCTGGGACTAGGAGTCAATCCCTCTGCACCTAGACTCCTCTCTAAGGAGTTCAGCAAGCAAGGGCGTCCACTCTGAACCTCATGACTCAATGCGAGGGTCTCCCTTATTCCTTTGTATCCTCAGTTTCTGTACACATCAATTTAGTCCAATTCTGTAGAAATCATTTTAGCCTGATTAGGTATAAATCACCACCAATTATGATACAATTTCCTTTTGTACATGATAGAGTGAACCTTGCCATAGAGTTCTGTTTAATCGCACTTTTATAAATTTCTATTAAAATGAGTTTTGCTAATATCTTTGATATTGATTCTTTGAGCTATCCTAACCACTATTTTTGTGACAGCTCATCAAGTGCATGTAAAATTTCAGTTGCTGATGTTTCAAGATCTATATTGCAGTGTTTCAGAAGAGTCCTAATGACTCTTAAATACTATCACTCCAAAGTGGTATAAGTATTTCAATGCAATTAACATTTTCAAGACCAATTAATTGTCTTGAAATTAAGCATATTATAGAACTTAAGGCATGATGATTATTAAGCTATTGTTCCTTTTCCTGTTGCCTTCCAGGCTAATGATACAAACAGGGAGTGAACAGCTGTCATGGTGAGAAGAATGAATGTTTGTATTTTTCTTATTCAGAATATTCCTCATATTTTGATTGACAACCTATAGAAATGAACAAAAATCCAAAATTATATTTTACACAATTGAGGTGGAAACTCTTCTTTAAATTAAATTCTACCCTCTAAGAAGAGGGTAGAATAAAAATTTATTAGATTACATGAAATCCATGTTCCTTTCACTGAGTTCATTAGGGCACTTTATAAAAAACATTTTCTGGTCTTTAGTATCACACTTGAAGATTTCACTACTTTTTTATAGACATCACTTCATTATTTAGCAATTTCACAAATAAGAGATGTACTTCTACTAAAAGGTATGTCTTCTGCAATTCAGAGTACATTTATTACATTTCTTCTTACATTTTTCCCCCCTTTTACTGCTATTTTCATTCCCTAAATTATTACATTGAAGAATTCCATAGTAGTTGCAGAGCTCAAATGCTCACAGACATTTATCACATTTTCTTCTGTAGGCCTGTGTTTATAGTCAGTAAATATCAAATACCTTAACATTCAAGCTGCTTCTTCTTTTATTTTTTTAAAAATTTACTTCATGTCTAGTGATCTGTTCTTGGCAAAAGGTTCATAACAAGATTACAGAATCAATGAAAGAAGCGTAAAAGGAGTGGTTTTGGAGACCTGTTCTCCATAACTTGAAACTCTACTTTTTATCAATAGGCAGTAATTTGTAGCAACAAGCCAAATGGTTTTTAGTCTAAACATTCACTTTCATGTAGAATGTGAATACAGTCAATTGGTACTGGGGCATTTGAAAAAGATAAAGTGAACTTAGTATTCAATACACATCAATTAGCATAGGAAAAATCACGAAGAAAATGTATAACCTTCATTGTTAAATTTCCTTTAGAATGTGATGGAATGCTAAAAAATCAAAATAAAATTAACAGCATTGCAGCAAATGTTAAAAGACTATTCTGCCACATGCTAAAAATCTGTATGTTTGCAGCTAAGGCTTTTCATTGCACAGCTCAATCAAACCAAATCTTCATCTCATTATTAGCATTAAAGGAAGAACTTGTTAGTTTTTGAGCAGTGATTTGTAGTCTCTAAGATACAGGGAAAACAGCAGGGTTTATGATACCTAGAGACTCCTGAGCATTTTATTTCCTGTGCTTGGAATTCCTGGTTTTGCTGTCTGTGTCAGTGAGCAGCAAAGCACATCAACACATGTCCTACTGGGGAAAAAAGGTATGGGAGAAGGGAATACAGGAAACCATTTTTATCCTGCAGAGATTTCAATTTTTAACTGTTTATAATGTGAATTGCAGAAGAAAAGCACACAGCATTTTTACCTCTGAAAACTACATATGCCATGGACAGTTTAGAAAATAACTTGATCACCCAGAAGATGAGACCTTAACTCTATATGCTTAAAAAAAAAAAAAAAGTTAAAAACATTCGAGAAAATAGACTTGTTCCACTGTGCTCCCTCTAAGATGACCTCACGGGTAATTGTGTCAAAAAAGACTTCTTGAATTGCTATACTCAGAACTGGCTCCTTTTGGCTGAATTGTATTATTTATTCTCCTCAGGCACAGAAATGCACCTATTGTAAAGTGAAGGTTGGTGCTATCAACTCATGACGCTTTTCATGTTCTCAAAGAAATATTGAGAACTGTTGAGAAAATAAGCATACTTTGTATCTTTAAACACATAAAAAGGCTTTTTCTGGGTTTTTTAGATGCTGTATAGTGCTTTTCCTTTCTTGTTCACCCACTTAAAAAGTATATTATTACAATATTAAGGCTGTGGTTGTCAAATCTGCATACAGTGTTTTCACTCCTACTCACAAAGGTTGTGATCAAACCACCCTCCAGGTTATTGAATTTCTCTGTGCAAGATCAATAGCTAGGAGGGCCCTGAGTCCCTAGATGCAAAAGCCTCATCTACATATACAACTGTTTTGTGTGAAGATTGCTATTTGTTATTTATCTGACAGTGTGGTGGTACTTCTCCCCTGCCCCATCATCTGGACTGCTCAGGAATTTCTGACCTTTGTGTATGAGGTGGGTGTTGTTTCCCTTGACCATATCAGGAACTCTTGCATGGCTAAGGAGAGAGGCATGAATTGTACCAGGGACTCGTGTTCCCTGGCTAAGGTGGGAAGTGAGAGATCATGTCCAGAGGAGGGACACAAAGATGCTGTAAGGATAGAGCATGTCTCCTATGAAGACAGGCTGAGAGAGCTCATCTTGTCCAGCTTGGAGAAAAGAAGGCTCCAGAGAGACCTTATAATAGTCTTATAATACCTAAAGAGAGCCCATAAGAAACCTTGAGAGCCACTTTATACAAGGGCCTGTACGGACAGGACAAGGGGGAATGGCTTTAACCGGACAGTGGAGATTGAGATGAGACATTAGGAAAAAGTTCTTCCCTGTGAGTGTGGTGAGGTCCTGGGACATGTTGCCCAGAGAAGCTGTGGCTACCCCATCCTTGGCAGCATTCAAGGTCAGGTTGGATGGGGCTTAGAGCAGCCTGGTCTGCTGGAAGGTGTCCCTGCCTATGGCAGAGGGTTGGAACTGGATCAGCCCTAAGATACCTCCCACCCCAAACTAGCCTGTTTATCTTGTGAAGCCAAGTTTATCTTGCTTAAGTTAAGGTCCCTAATTAAGAGCTCTTTTGGAAAGCCTGTGTTATTGCATATGTATAACAGGGACTAGAGACAACAATCTGTCTGGAGTTGTGTATAAACAATTGCCACAACTTCAGCCTTTATTCAGAAAATCTGAAATAGCTGAAGGTAAAAACTATGTTCCATTATAAGCCGGAAGCAGATTATTCTTCATTTAAAAAAAGACATGCTTTTAGAAAGGATAGAAATGTGATATGATTTAGCTACTGAATTTCAGAGTGGTTTTCCTTTTAAAAATTCTTTTAAAAAGCTGCATGTTAGTAATCTGGGAGCTTTATGATTGACACACGAAGTACACCCATTTTCCCTACCTCTTGGCAAAGGCATCATAGCAGCATGCTGTTTTATTGTGTGCAGTGCAGAATTTATAAGGCTTTATCTTATTTCATAATTCACATTATGAAATATTTGCTATCATATGAAGGAATTATTATAAATATTTCAAACTGTAGTTCAGTTGTCAAGATAATTGAATAAACCATATTTTCTGATGTATTACCCTGTAGTGATGTATCACCACTTTGTGCTTCATTCAGTTATTCACTAATATGGCAAAACTGAAAATTTCTCAAGAGTCCACACATTGAACTAGATCCAATTGGGGTGTTGGATAATGAGAAGCTCGCCATGCCCTACCATATGCACTTGAGCCCCGAACCCCCTTGAGTTCTGGGCTGCATCCTCAGAGCATGAGCAGCAGATCGAGGGAGGGGATTCTCCCGCTCCACTACACTCTGGGAAGACCCTCCCTGCAGTCCTGCGTGCAGCTCTGGGGCAACAACACAAGAAGGACATGGAGCTGTTGGAGCAAGTCCAGAGGAGGCCACGGAGATGCTGCAAGGGCTGGAGCAGCTCTGCTCTTTAGGCAGACTGAGAGAAGGCTCCAGGGAGACCTTAGAGAAGCTTCCAGTGCCTACAAGTGGCTACAAGAAACCTGGAGAAGGGCTTTGGACAAGTGTGTGCAGAGACAGGTCAAGGGGGAATGGCTTTAACCTGAAAGAGGGGAGATTTAGAGAGGCATTAAGAAGAAGTTCTTCCCTGTGAAGGTTGCGAGACGCTGGCACAGGTTGCCCAGAGAAGCTGGAACTGGATGAGCTTTAAGGTCCCTTCTAACCGAAACCAATCTGTGACCCTATGGTTCTATGAATCTTTTCACTACCTTGTCAGAAGTAGGCAGCGAAGGAGTGCTAGCTGTTGCTCTGCCACATGCAACCTTTCTGCTCATAACTCTTACCTGTTGAAAACCGATGTTATTACTGACTATTGTGATTTAAGCCTCTCAGCCATGCAGTTTTCTCGCTCACTCACTTCCCCCTCTTTATTCCCCCCGCTCCCGGAGGGATGGGAAGGAGAATCGAAAGAATGCAACTCCCACAGGTTGAGGTAAGAACAGTTTAGTAACTAAGGTATAGCACAAATCACTACTGCTACCACCAATAATAATAATGACAAGAGAAAATACAAGGGAAACGAATACAATTGCTCACCACCTAATACCAAGCCAAACCACGCAGTGCACCCCCACCCTTCCGGGTCTCTGCTCTCTGTTTTACATCCTGGTCATGACGTGCTGTGGCATGGAATACCTCTTTGGTCAGTTTGGGTCAGGTGTCCTGTCTCTGCTTCCTCCTGGCTTCCCCTCCTCCCTGGCAGAGCATGAAGCTCAGAAATTCCTTGGTCAGACCAAAACATTACCAAGCAGTAACTGAAAACACTGGTGTTACCAGCGCTGTTCCCAGGCCGAAAGTCAAAAACACAGCACTGCACCAGCTGCCAAGAAGGAGAAAAATGACTGCTACTGCTGAACCCATGACACTGACATATTTCTTTAAGCAAATGTGAGTCATGCTTCTCATAGATGGTGAGTATACTGGGAGATGATTTTCTCCATTTTCTTACCTTACCCTGTATTCTTGCATAGGGCTAGTTTATGACTATCCCAATAACCACCTTGGGAGAAAAAGGGATTTCACTGCAGGATTCCCTAATTAACCCTTCAAATTACAGTTCTGAAATCTGAGCTTTCCTTCTTCCTAGGCTGTCAGAATTGCTGGAGAGTAGTGGGAAGGAAGAAAATTGTGCTTGGATATCATTGAAGATGCAAATTCATTTAAAGATGTTCAGCAGGAAGAAGCAATTATTTCTTAAACCACAGATCAGAATATGATCATTAATTAATTTTGTTGTTTTCAACAGGAAGCAATAAAAACCAGGCTCTGGGGACTGAACGTGAAGTGTCATCTGTGAACAGTAACAACAGAGGTAATTCAACAAATCTAAGAACAACTTCCAATACTTAATTTGAAGTACCTGTCATTTCAGTCCATCTGCCAGAGACATCAGTCCATTTCAGTCCATATGCCTGACTGACACTATTCCCAGAGGACATAATTTTGTGATTG
The DNA here is from genome assembly GCA_028858755.1 of Ara ararauna. NCBI lineage: Eukaryota > Metazoa > Chordata > Aves > Psittaciformes > Psittacidae > Ara > Ara ararauna. Next base: position 22,394,689 of record CM054380.1, read on the forward strand.
ATAATGGAGGTCACTAAATTAATCTAGCTTCCTTCCAAATTACAGTGTCAAAAAGGGACTCCATTTGTGTGATGTATTTATATCATAAAAATGGTATCTTAGCCCTGATTATTTCATATATTTGCTATTTGAGTTCAGAATAAAGGTCATGCTTATAGAATCATAAAATCATAGAATAGTTAGGGTTGGAAAGGACCTGAAGATCATCTAGTTCCAACCCCCCTGCCAGGGGCAGCAACACCTCCCACTGAACCATGCCACCCAAGGCTATGTTTAATCCAGTCTTGAACATCGCCACTGGTGGAGCATTCACAACTTCTCTGGGCAACCCATTCCAGTGCCTCACCACCCTTACAGTAAAGAATTTCTTCCTCATATCCAATCTAAACTTTCCCTGTTGAAGTATGAACTCGTTTCCCGTTGTCCTCTCACTACAGTCCCTCATGAAGAGTCCCTCCCCACCATCCCTATAGGCCCCCTTCAGATATTGGAAAGTTGCTATGAGGTCTCCACGCAGCCTTCTCTTCTCCATGCTGAACAGCCCCAGCTTTTCTCAGCTTGTCTTCATACGGGAGGTGCTCCAGTCCCCTGATCATCCTCAAAATGCTTAAAAATTTCAAAATCCTGGGCTGGTTGGATGACAGACTACACAACCTATTATTTTTGCTGTCCTTCTCTACTGGTAATTCTGTATTCAGTGGTTCCATAATACCACAGGCTTTGAAATACATTCTTTAAAGACATATGAAGAAAGGTTTTAGTCTACTGCAAGCCTTACTGCAAGGCATAGCTTAATGGCCATTTCCAGATTCCAGTGATCTTGGCTTCTATTCCTGTTCCATGACTGACTAGCAAGGTCATAAGCTCTTTGAACTTCCTCAAGTCACTTCAGTGTTTCTAGGCCTCTGTTACTTTATCACTTTCAGTATGGAAATGGGAAGAAGAATACCCAACTTTGTAAATGGATAAGATCTGTTTGAGTTTGAGGAGAGAAGAAAGCAAATTCTGAAATGTTCAGGCCCCAGTCCAACTTTTTTACATTTTCAAGCATAAGATTCTGTAAGATGTCATTTTTGTGGGCATATGTGAATGAAATAGGTGAAATAGATAAAATGGTTTTAATTTATCCTGTAATATATTTTTGAGATTTTAAAATATGCATACTGATGTTAAAGACTGACTGTTTTTATCGCAATAAGCCAAGAATTAGTTTTGCTTTGTTTAGGCAGGGATCAGGTGACCTCAATGAAACCATTTAATCTATCCCAATATGTCAACAGATAACATACAATAACAGCAACATTTTTACACTGCAGCTTAAACAATAGCTTTGTTTCAAACTGATTTGGTTATGCCTGAATATCCCTGTACTATGCTATATTGAAATAATTCATGTTTCATTTTAAATATACACTCATAAAGGCTAAATAAACTAGTACGGAACCCTTTGAACTCCATTTATAAAGGTCATGTAAGTCCCTTTCAAAATATTCTGGAAAAGCCTACAAACTACGTAATTTTTGATAAAAAAAGTGCAAATGCATTCCAGGATTGCATATGGATCAGTAAGGATCATCAAGCCAAGATCTGTTTCACAAGATGGCGTTGTTCATGGTTTGTAAAGAAACTGACAATTGCTAGCTTAAATTAAACAAGGATCTTCACAATGTGCTGGATGAACTTCTCTGATCCCGAACTTTATGAGTCATAGTGAAATTAGGCTTTCTATAGTGAAATTGGGCTTGCTATAGTGAATTTTTTTAAATGTAAATTGCTCCCTAATCCAGAAATAAAACCTGCTACAAGTGTACGAGGTCATCTGAGCTGAAAATTAAGCTTTCAGTCTATATGGCAAAGGTAAAGGATAATGTAAGCACATCACAGATATGTTGAAAGTGAGAAAGTTGTATCCTAATTTGCTAATATCCACTCAGTGCTATTAATTTGGAATTCAAATTTGTATGATTTCTTGACAGTGAACAAATGGAATTTTAAGTGGTAAATTTAAGATTTAGATTCACAAATAATATTTTGTTTCTCTATGTATGTCATCGATTTCTTTTTTATTAACTTATTATTGATTCTTAAAAGGGAAGACCGTGGAGTATCAGTCTTCTCTTGGCAGCTATATTTTCATTTGTGAGGCTGAAGATGCCAATATCTTAGTAGCTTTTAACAAGGTACTAAAAAGAAGGGAGAAAAAAATTCAATTCTATATTCATCTGGCCTCATGTTGATGCTGGGGTTCGGGTGTGACAGGAATTTCTTTCCACTGGAATGCTCATCTATGAGAAATGGGAATTAAACATAAAAACATAAACATAAAACATGGTCATGCTTTATATAAGTTTTAGCTATGATTCTTTTAATTAAGATGCAATTTCTGGACCTTCAGAAGCTACTGCTTCTAAAGAGCAGCAACAATTTATATGTCTAATAAGATTGTGAACTATTATAATTATATAATAATGTCATTATAATTATATAATAATGTCATTATAATGAGCAGGCTATTCAATTGTATTCAAGGTTCTTTCAAACTCTGATTAGAATTTTTGGCCAAGATTTGTTCCCTAACTCATAAATAAAAGCCAACATCTATCTTAAATTGCTTCTCTGCTAAATGTATCTCAAAAATGATCCCTAAGATCTATGCAGAATCTTGGAAATTGGTAGTTGATACAGAGAGAAACTTCAAGAGAACACATCACTCCACAATGTTTTAAAGCTTTCTCATCACCTCAGGTGGTTTATGTTTCTTATAAGCAGTTACTATCTGGATCTGACAGTCATAATTACATTTTTCTCAAAATTGCATTAAAAAAGTTTTCTCCAGGCCATGAATTGTCTTGGAACAGGAGCCAATCAGACGATATAGAGAACTGAATAAATTTAAAACAAGTGACATGGAATAAAAAAGATTTATAATATCAACCACAAAACTAAATAATAGTATTAATAAGCCTATAAATTTTGAAGCTCCCAGACTAATTTAAAAACAGTTTGGTATACTGCCAAATGAGGATACATAAACAGAAGGTTCCTTTGCTTATCAGTGCTTGCTTCTAAGAATTAGATCACAGCCATTTATCAGAGTGTGTCTCAAGGCTATAATTAGCTAGAGATGTTCAAGATCTGTAGTAATATTTTATGCTGAGTGTCAATCAAACCAGGGAAAAACATGAAGCATCGTGCTAATGTAAATGTGAAATATGCATAAGCTCAGGTGACATGAAGAAGGAATGCATGACAGCCAAGTTCCTGATACGTTACAGTGCTTGGAATGCAGTCATGAAATATGTGAATTCAAAGGTCATACGTGCAAGGTTTCAAAATGCAGATCTAACAGACCCAATGATAAGTTGCAACAGAAAATTACTATTATTTTTTGATGACAAATATCAAATAATATCTCTACTTAGGCACTAAGTGAAAGGATTATGTGGATGGAGGGCATGATACTTAGAGAAGTATCATTCTGAATTTCATACCAGCATCAAGAAATACCTTGATGTAGGAGCGCTGTTTCATGGAAAACTCATCTTCTAAGAAAGGTTGGAGGGAAGGAATGCCATCCAGAGGGACCTTGATACGCTTGTGAGGTGGGCTGATGCCAACCTGATGAAGTTTAACCATGCCAAGTGCAAGGTCCTACACCTGGGTCAGAGCAATCCCAGGCATAGCTACAGGTTGGGCAGAGAAGAGATTGAGAGCAGCCCTGCAGAGAAGGACTTGGGAGTGTTGGTTGATGAAAAAATGAACATGAGCCAGCATTGTGCGCTTGCAGCCCAGAAAGCCAGCTGTATCCTGGGCTGCAGCAAAAGGAGTGTGACTAGCAGGTCGAGGGAGGTGATCCTGCCCCTCTACTCTGCTCTTGTGGGACCTCACTTGGAGTCTTGCGTGCAGTTCTGGTGTCCTTAACATAAAAAGGACATAGAACTGTTGGAACAAGTCCAGAGGAGGGCCACGAGGATGATCAGGGAACTGGAGCACCTCCCTTATGAAGACAGGCTGAGAAAGTTGGGGCTGCTCAGCTTGGAGAAGAGAAGGCTGCATGGAGACCTCATAGCAGCCTTCTAATATCTGAAGGGAGCCTATAGGGATGCTGAGGAGGGACTCTTCATGAGAGACTGTAGTGAGAGGACAAGGGGTAATGGGTTAAAACTTAAACAGGGGAAGTTTAGACTGGATATGAGGAAGAAATTCTTTCCTGTAAGGGTGGTGAGGCACTGGAGTGGATTGCCTAGGGAAGTTGTGAATGCTCCATCAGTGGTGGTGTTCAAGGCTGGATAGGACATAGCCTTGGGTGTCATGGTTTAGTGGGAAGTGTCCCTGCCCCTGGCAGGAGGGTTGGAGCTAGATGATCTTAAGGTCCTTTCCAACCCTAACCATTCTATGATTCTATGATTTCAATGAAACTTAAAATAGGCATGAGCCACAATAATATAGTTATATCAGTGTAGAGGCAAGGAGAAAGGAAGATGACAGGTCAGTTCTCCACAAGGACAGATCTTGCCAATATCAGAGGGTTTTGTGCCCAAGAGCCCTGTCATTTCTCTCAAAGAAAAAACCCTGTGTTTTTACATGAGCCAGAAGTTCCACTTGCCATGTATATGGTTTTCTAGACATCCTGATATAAATCTTAGGAAAACTGACAATGGCATGTTCATTGAAGAGGTACTGGGAAATTAATGGTACTAGGTCTTGTGATATACTTTGTGTATAATTACAGGAATTGCCTTTTTTACTAGCCATGTAAAATATATTCCCATTTATTTGTCATGGATAATTTGTTTTGTTGTATACAAGCTAATTAACAGTTGGATGGGAGTCTTTTGGCTTGCTTTATTTGTATTTTGCTTCACTCTGAGTAAAAGACGGCATAGCTGCCAAAAGTGTAGATAGACAAAGGGGACACTGAACAGAACTGAACAGAAGGTTACCAAATATATGAAAATCCCCTCAAGTATAGCTTGAGGTAAAAAATAGTTGGAGGTCAGGACATAAACTGATCACTGCAAGACAAGGACCAGCAAGTGAGGGAGGGGATTCTCCGACCCTACTGTGCCCTGGGGACCCTCCCCCCCCCCTCGCAGTCCTGCCTCCAGCTCTGGGACAACAACACAAAAGGGAGGTGGAGGCGCTGGAGCAAGTCCATAGAAGGCCACAGAGATGCTGCGAGGGCTCGATCAGCTCTGCTTTGGAGACAGGCTGAGAGAACTAGGCTTGTTCAGCCTCGAGAACAGAAGGCTCTAGGGAGACCGTAGAGCAGCTTCCAGTGCCTAAAGGGGCTACAAGAAACCTGGAGAGAGGCCTTGGACAAGGGCCTGTAGGGACAGGACAAGGGGGAATAGCTTTAACCTCACAGAAGGGAGATTGAGATGAGATCTCAGGCAGAAGTTCTTCCCTGTGAGGGTGGTGAGGCACTGGCACAGGTTGCCCAGACGAGCTGTGGCTGCCCCATCCCTGGTAGTGTTCAAGGCCAGGTTGGATGGGGTTTGGAGTAACTTGGTCTAGTGGAAGGTGTTTCTGCTCATTGCAGAGGGTTAGAACTAGATGAGCTTTAAGGTCCCTTCCAACCTTAACCATTCTATGATTCTATATGTGACAAGCATAGATGTCTAAGAACACAGTAAGAAGTTGTTGCCATTTTTTGAAGAAACTACAGTTGGTCAGTGATGGAAGTAAGGCTTCGAACCTGATGAACCCCTAATATCCTCTCTCTACCAAAAAAAATTTACTTTTTTACAGCCTTATGTATAAACATAAGGCAACACACAACTTTAAACACCTGTCTTTCTTGAATTTACTTCCTGAAACATTTAATTCCCTCAGTTATTACAATAACAAAGACAGAAGAATGCATCCTTATTCGTAAACATCAAGTAAAACTTAACAATCTCTGAGTACAATGCTAATATTTCATCCCTCAAGATCATATCTAAATTTTGCTTTCCTACAGTTTTTCCATGTATCCCCTCCCAGGCATAGATACACAAATTTTTACTAAGTGAAAACTCAAAAGTAATTATACATATTGCATTTTTCAGGCTGCCTTTACTCTCATCATCTGCCCCCTTTTTTGTTCTAATGCATCACAGTAGTGACAAAAGAATCAACAGAAAGTAGATTTTTTTTAATTACTGCAGTAAATTGTATGCATTCTTAATCCTTATGTTATCTTTGAACTGAAATTACCTAAAATTGTAGTTTTCAGTTAATAAAAATTAAACAAAATCAACTCTTCAGTTAAAATTGAAGACATGCACATTAATAGAGCAAAATGCATACAATTTCCCTACTATACTCTGTAATAAGCATTGCTTCTATTACTGCATTCTTCCAGCAAGTTTAACACTGTGTTAAGCAAGATATGCTTACACATCACAATGCCTTTGTCCTAGAGAACTTAGACAAGAAATGCAAAGATTAGAAGAAAAGACAAGTTGCTGACTGATTTATTCACAGGTAAGAAATCAGAGATTTTTCACTACATTACCTAAAGTCCAAGGTATATAAACTTTCTGTAGCCGAGACATAGGCTGCAGGTAGAGCTCCTGGTCTAGTCAGTTAGCTAAACATAAGCCCTCTTAAACCCATCATATAGTAGCTGTAATTTGACTTGTCATTCAGTTGATCTTTTCACAACTTTCTCTCAGTCACCTGAGTAGCTGCTACGCATCTGTTACGATGGTACTGTGCAAAAAGTCATTCTTGGAAATAGTGCACATTTTTCTCAGTACTGTTATTCTGATGCCCTTATATTTGCCTACAAACAACGACATCTGTGCATGAATAAACTGCTTTTATTCTGTATTGTCATTAGTTGTATTTTCATCAAATAACTCCATTTGTCCACATACAGAACAGATGCAATATCATGTACCCTAAGTGACCTAATAAGTAACAGAAATCACTTAGCTCCTGACGAGGTTAATACTGAAACTTTTATGACTTTTATAAGTACAGAAAATAAAAATAACAATACTGTGTTCTACTTATTGGCAGATTCCAAAAACAGTAGCGGGCCATAACTGTCAGATTATTCATTGTGGATAGTTCACCTAGTTCTATCAGTAACTGATGTCTGTTGGGTGCTTCCTACCTCACAGTGGAATATTGGTTCAGCTGCAATGTCAGTGTCAGCAACTAATAATAGAGCTTTACTTCAGAATTTCCCCTAGTAAGATATTACATTTTTATAGCATACTATAAAACATAGACATGGAATACACACTTGTTTATAATATCTGAAGGAAATGGATTCATATTCACAAACAGCATTTCAGTTACAGTTCTGATTTTGGCTTAAGTCCACATTGGTGCTTTCTGCTTGAAGAGAAACAAAGCCTTTAATAAAAATGAGGCTCTGAAAGACTATTCCTTCCAGAAGATGCAAGGAGATAAATGTCAAAAAAATTCACTACCATAATTGGTCTTATCCTGTTATTAATGAATACGAAGCCATCAAGCATAACTTTCAGGATTCTTTTGCACTCCCAAATATTAAAAAATTTTGGCCTGGATAGCATCTGAATAGATTTCTGAACAATATATAATTGTTTTTCGATGTAGCAGCAGTGATCCAATAGTATACAATCTATATTGATCATGTGTTTGTGAAACATAGGAAATAGAGAAAAAGAGGTTCAAAGACAAAATGCTCAAATCACATGCAAATTTAAAAAATACTTGGCTTCAGTTTAAATGTTGACTATTGACTTTCGTTTTTCAGCCAAACTGTAGCTTGAGGGATAGCGTTCAACTTAATGAACAAATTGCATCTGAATTTTTTAAAGTGATGGCAATATAAATGTCTTCCTAACTGGTTATTTTATTCTACTTGTACCAGAAAAGTTTTATCCCACATGAGATTTTCATCATGTTTTAGGTTACCAGTTTGTACAAGTAGAACTTTGTCCTCTATCTGTTGAAATAGAGGACAGCTGAATCAGGACTATAGTTTGTAAAACCTTTGGGATCTTAGGGGTTAAAAGGTGTTCTTGTGAGCAGAAGTCATTATTATTTATTCATGGTGAGCTGAGGTGCATGACCAAAGTTGTAGGGAAGATATTGAACATATTACTTTTGTAAGATATTTTAGTTGAAGCACAGTAGGTTTAGGTAGTTATCATGGAGCCATGGATTAACAAAAGCATTGGAACGTATCTAAGAATCATGCTAAACTTCACTTCCAGGAAGTGTCTTATAAAGTGTTTCTTGGAGATCAAAACAGGAAAAACACTTAAAAATACATAGCTTGAGCTAAGACTGATGGCCTCTAAGAAAGGAAAGGCAGGCTTCACCACCTGGTTAGGTTTCTTTGAAGACAAGACTACCATAGGAGACAAAAATTGGATTTAATGCACATCACATGTTCGGTTTTCCAAAAAGGATTTGACAAAAATCCGGCTTATGTATTGCTCTTTTTTACTGCTAAGTGGCTCAAAACCACATGGGCTAGTTGCCTGTTAGTGGTGTCTGACTGTTCAAAGTGTGGCAGAGAATGGAGGAGGAACGAGGTGGGCTCTGGGGGCATCTGGGCATACTAACTGCTGTGAAATGTCATGCACTGATGTTTCACATAGTAGCATCCACTGTATTTAACCTTGTCTCTGCTTATTTCTACTGAAATGGCCGAATTTCCTTCTGGAGCACAGATTTTTTCTGAAATTCTTATTTTTGTCTCTCTTGTCTTTTTGTCTTAGGTGTGTTAGAAGGTATGTCAGACACTGCTTATAAGATCTACAATAAATGGCAATATTACTATTGCACAATTTCTGTATTGATTATACATCACAACAACATTTAAGAGTTTGTGTACATCAACATAATAAGCAGAATAAGAAGCTACTGTTGAACTGGGGTCCCATCTAAAATACAGTTAAATCTGTGGGAAGGCTCCTATTTATTTTAATGGGTGATGAGTGTGACATGTGATGTTCAAGTTACTGTTCTTTTGTAGCAACAATAAAATTATAGATTAAAGACCCTATCCCTTCAAACATGCTGAAGTTTGTATAGTTTGTTAGTCTGAGAACAACACTGATAACACACCAGTGTTTTAATTGTTGCTAAGTAATGCTGACCCCAGTCAAGGATTTTTCAGTCTCTCATGCTCTGTCAGTGAGGAGGAGCACAAGAATACAGGAGGAAGCAGGCAAGGCACCTGACCTGAACGAGCGGAAGAGGTATTCCATACCACACAGCACATCATGCCCAGTATATAAACTGGAGGGAATCACCTGGAAGACCCAGATCACTGCTTGGATCAGGTTGGGTATTGGTCCGCAGGTGGTGATCAATTATATTGTGTTTGTTGTTATTTTTCCCCTTCCCTTTTTAGTTTTATATTCTCTCCCCTTGTTATTTTGCATATTATTATTATTATCATTATTAATAGTAGTAGCAGTTTTGTTTTATGCTCTAGTTATTGGACTGTTCTTATCTCAGCCTGTGGAGTTTACATTCTTTCAATTTTCCTTCCATCCCACCAGGAGCCGGAGGGAGAAAAGATGGGAGTGAGTGAGTGCCTGCATGATTAAAGTCCTGAATATTGGCGGCTGCTTATGCCACATGCTTGTGCTTATGCTTCAGAAAATTTGATCATCTGAGATACTTTCCATCACACATTTTTATAAGCCATTAGTAGGTCTGTGAACTTAATTCATAGACTTATAGAATGGTTTGGGTTGCAAGGATCTTATAGCTCATCTAGTTCCAACCCCCAGCCAAGGGCAGGGACACATTCCAGTCGACCAGGTTGCTCAAAGCCAGGTCTAACTCTGTTAGATTATTTAGCTTTTTTTTCCTTTTTCCTCCAAAGAGCTACTGTCTATTCCATTGACACAAATTCTATTAAATGCATTCATTTAGTATGTGAGAAATTGAATTCTACTGACATAAAAATATACCATACAGATTGTATGGATTTGGGCCTTATCTCTAGAAGTAAAATTCTATCTGATGAGGCAGTTCCTTCTCATCTTCTGTAAATGTTTAACTACAGTCATTATTATGAGATAACCAAATGACTGACTTCATAACCTTCTGTAAAAGATACTACAAAAGAAAATTATTACTTAAGAACCAAAATGGATTAAAATCTTTTTCAGGGCCTGAAAAGTTTCTCTGAGCTTGGAAATCAATAGCAATTTATATCATATATTATGATGTATTGATAGCAGTTATATTTGACAGATAACATAAATAGCTGTATGAGCAATTTAGATTAAATACTTTGTTAAAAAATATTTTAAATATTATAAAATATTTTTTTAAATATATTAAAAGTGTTACCAGTTTATCTCCATTGTAGTCCACAATTGTAGACACAGATGTTCTTTTTGATTTGAAACATAAAAATGCCATTTTCTTTAAAGCTGATACTCTTGCCCATGTGACCAAAGTTAACACATATGTAATCTGTTTGTAGTATATGGTCTATCCAATTTCTTATTTTTTTGTATAGTAGCCAATAAAGTGGGATTAAGTAATGACTACAGTTGCAGACATTGGAGAAGTGTCGGGGACTGGTTGATAGAAAATGGACACAATAGGATCATAGGCCAAACGATGGAAAAAGCCTAACAGTAGTGAACCAAAGGCTTTGAGGCCCTAGCTGAAGGTTACTAGAGAGCGTGTGTGTGAGAGGAGATTGAGGGAGTTGGCAGAGGAGCCTGAGAAGCCAGGATATGTAGGGAGGAACTGATAACTGCAACCTTGAAGCACAGCTGCAAGCTGGAAACCCCCTGGAACATACCCAAGAGGAAAACTACAGAGGGGGGTGGGATGTGAATGTAACCTTTGAGCTGTGACCAAGCACATACCGATCATGTAACCAATCATGTATCAATTAGTAGCATAAGTAGCCAATCGCATATTAGCAAGTGTGCCTGCATAGAGTATATAACTGGAACCCTCAGATGAAATAAACTGAGTCTGATGAATGATCATATTGATTGTCTTCATTCTCCCACCATGGAGAGGAGGCAGGGGGGGCCTGCCGCAGGCAGAGGAGCCTGCAGTCGTTGCCTACCGCACAGGCAAGAGGAGCCTGTGGGCCCTGCCCGCAACAGAGAAGAAGCAAGACTTTTTGTAATAATAACATAATTTGCATATTCTTATTAAAGGCTTACATGGGAACGGGAAAGGGAAAAGAAAACCCTTGATGCCTTTGCATGTTGTGAATCACAGAATGGTTTGGATTGGAAAGGACATAAATCTCACCTAGTTCCAACCCACCTGACACGGACACCTTCCACAAGACCAGGTTGCTCCCAGTGAGACCAACCTGGCCTTTGGCCATCCGACATGGCCAAGTGCAATGCCTTTGGGACATTTTGATCAGCCTCTAACATCCTGGCTCGAAGCACCAGTTGTTAGAGTGAGTTTTATTAGCTGATAGTCTGGACCAGATTTTGCCAGCTAAAATAAATGGCAAAGGAATAACTATGTTACACAAGGTTAGTGCTTTTCTAAGTTATCATTACTATCTGAGATTTACTGAAGTAAAATTTATGAAATAAAATATATAAAATAAGCAATGTAAAATTGTGCATTGCTCTTTGCATCTGGAATTCTGAAAAAATCCTGTTAAATGATATTAAATGGTCTTCAGCTCTGGGGCTCCCACACAAAAAGGATGTGCAGCTACCGGACAGAGTCCAGAAAAGGACAAGGAGATGCCCCAAAGGCTGGAGCAGCTCTGCTCTGGAGACAGGCTGAGAGAACTGGGCTTGTTCAGCCTGGAGAAGAGAAGACTTCTTAATGGGAGACCTTAGAGCAGCTTCCAGTGACTAAAGGAGCTACCAGAAAACTGGAGAAGGGCTTTGGACAAGGGCATGTAGGGACATGTGATAGAATAGACTATGATTCGTGTTAAAAAAGGAAATAGAGAAATGATAGTTTGTTACAAAATATGGTATGAAAATTCATGAAACGAGAAACCATTAATATGAGTCAGAAAGTAAATATACGAGAAACTGAGTTATTACATCCACATAGCTAAGGCAATACTAATAAAAAGTCGCCATCAGTTACTTCTTTGGGTAAAAAAAAAGCAAGTTTTTGGAAAACATGGGTTAAAATACTTTCAGCTTAACTTGGAGAACAATGTTTGTGTTGTAAGTCTGTGATGTGCTAATAAGATTTAATAGCCCTTCTACATATCTGTCGGCTTTTAAGCAGTGCCTGCTGGGCATCTCCTAAACTTCAAACACTCTTTATCTGCCCGTATGGTATGGCTTATCTCTTGTAAGAAAGACACACTTCTCTAAATCTTTACCAATTGTCAGAAACTCACCAGTACGGCTGATTTCTGCTAAATGGGACAATTAGGGCATTCAACCGTGTTAAAGGTGAAAAGTGCATCCTGAGGAAGACTGTTTACTTCATCTTGAAGACCCCTGCCCACATGAGGAAGACTACTTCATCTTGATGACCCCTGCCCACGACCATCGGAGGGCAGTGCTCAAGCGCCAAAAGGGAGGAGACTTATGATAATGAGTACCTAAACTAATTGTAATATCCCCTCTGTTCTCTCGGAAACCTACTGAATATGCATGTTTGTGTGTAATAAATATCTGCTCGCTTAACCACTCGGTGTGCAGCTTGGGTGGAGTGATGATTCCTGCGCACCCAGCGCTGCTTACTTATCTCCCATTAACAAGCACAATAAAGAAATTGGCTGCTAATGTCAGTGCTGATGTTGGGGTTTTTTTTATAACAAATTGGTGTTCATAACAGACAGGACATGGAGGAATGGCTTTAACCTGACAGAGGGGAGATTGAGATAAAATCTTAGAAAGAAGTTCTTCCCTGTGAGGGTGGTGAGGCATTGGTACAGGTTGCCCAGAGAAGCTGTGGCTGCCCCATCCCTGGTAGTGTTCAAGGCCAGGTTGAATGGGGCTTAGAGCAACCTGGTATAGTGGAAGGTGTCCCTGCCCATGGGAGGGAGGTTAGAACTAGATGAGCTTTAAAGTCTCTTTCAATCCAAACCCATCTGTGATTCTGTAACATAAGCCATAATTCAGCACTGAGTTTTCAAAGGCAGCTGGAAAATCTAAGCAGATTTTAAAAGCTGTTTACAGGTTGTGTTTGCACAATTGTCCCTACTACAGAATCCAGACAAGAAAGTGAGAAAATGTTTGAGTAGGTCACTTGTTCTTAGTTTCTTTTTAGCCTAGCTGAACTACTTTTAGTACCAATGATAACTATCTTAAGTGAGCTTGCATTGATTCATCAGAAAATGTTTCATTATATCATTAAAAGTCCTTTTTCAAAAGTGGATTTAGATTTCAAATATCCTAAATATCCCCATAAATGTAATCCTCGAATCTGAAGTACACTGGGATTTAAAAAATCCCAAACACTAAATAAATCCCTGGGATTAGAGATTTTCATAAAAACCTACACTGAGTGCGTCCAGATTTGTTAAATTAATTACAATAGCAAACAGAAGTAATACTAAAGTGTGATGTATCTCACCAAAATTACTTAGTGGCTTGCCATCTGCCTTGGCTGAATATGTGAGGGCCAAATATGTGAGGATAATTATAGTTCTTTTGTTTAGCTGCCTATTACAGGTTTATTTTTTTCCCCAGACTTGATATAAATGGATGTATACAAACTAAGTGAGATTTATCATATCTGAGCTAAATATAGATGAAGTTCATTTGTGACTGAGCAAGATTTTGCAGACATCTGCATACTGAAGTGTGTTCCCTCATCCTGATGAAATATATGAATGTTTTTCCTTATGAATATATAAATGCTATTATTGAGATTCCTCAAAAAGCATAGTTGGCTATAAAACCCCAGCTTACCTCCTTCCATCTCCAGATACAGGACATTTTAAAGAAGAAAATTAAGATCTTGCTAGATGTGTTGGGTTTATTTTCCCTGATTGAATATATTTCTAGGAATTCTAATGTTTATTTTTCTGACTTGTTTCAGTGAGATAATAAAATCTTGGAAATCAATTTAAATCCACAAGGTGATTGTTTATTGTAAAAGTTGAGCAACAAAAAAAAATAGTAGATTGAATAGATATTTTTAAAAATCATAGAATCATGAAATAGTTAGGGTTGGAAAGGACCTTAAGATCATCTAGTTCCAACCCTCCTGCCAGGGGCAGCGACACCTCTCACTAAAACATGCCACCCAAGGCTATGTCCAATCCAGCCTTGAACACCACCACTGATGGAGCATTCACAACTTCCCTAGGCAATCCACTCCAGTGCCTCACCACCCTTACAGTAAAGAATTTCTTCCTCATATCCAGTCTAAACTTCCCCTGTTTAAGTTTTAACCCATTACCCCTTGTCCTCTCACTACAGTCCCTCATGAAGAGTCCCTCCCCAGCATCCTTATAGGCCCCCTTCAGATATTGGAAGGCTGCTAGGAGGTCTCCACACAGCCTTCTCTTCTCCAGGCTGAACAGCCCCAACTTTCTCAGCCTGTCTTCATAAGGGAGGTGCGCCAGTCCCCTCATCATCCTCGTGGCCCTCCTCTGGACTTGTTCCAACAGTTCCATGTCCTTTTTATGTTGAGGACACCAGAACTGCACACAAGACTCCAAGTGAGGTCTCACGAGAGCAGAGTAGGGGGGCAGGATCACCTCCCTCAACCTGCTGGTCACATTGCTTTTGATGCAGCCCAGGATACGGTTGGCTTTCTGGGCTGCAAGTGCACAATGCTGGCTCATGTTCATTTTTTCATCAACCAACACCCCCAAGTCCTTCTCTGCAGGACTGCTCTGAATCTCTTCTCTGCCCAGCCTGTTGCTGTGCCTGGGATTGCTCTGACCCAGGTGTAGGACCTTGCACTTGGCATGGTTAAACTTCATCAGGTTGGCATCAGCCCACCTCACAAGCATGTCAAGGTCCCTCTGGATGGCATTCCTTCCCTCCAGTGTATCAACCGAACCACACAGCTTGGTGTCATTGGCAAAGTTGCTGAGGGTGCACTCAATCCCACTGTCCATGTCACCGATAAAGATCCACTGTTTGGCAGAATATTCTTTGTTAAATCCACACTTCTGTTTTTTGCATAATTTACTGTGAGAAAACCAGTAGATTTTAGTCTAATTATCTGAATATCCAGTGACCATCGAATTCTATCAGCTGCAAATATATTGTTCACTTTAAATGAGTGAAATAGGAAAAAAAGTCTGATAGGTTACATTGAGAGGATATAAAATACTGCAATTATTAAAATCTCACACTCTTTAATCCACTTCATCAGTCATGATTACAGTTTGAAATTCTTCTTGAGTTCTGCTGACTGTGGTTTGAAATATTTTATCTGGTGCACACACTGTCTCTTTCATGTTACAGAAAGACATGAAAAACAAGACCATGAATGTCCCTTTCTTTCTTCTTTACTGATAGTAATGGTGTAACACTACAGCTGTATCACTTCATACTATCATAGTGCTCTTCTTACTTGGCTTGCTGGTGCTTTTCCCGCCCTACATTTCATGCTTGTCTCTTAGCAGCTCAGAGCACTCTCACCCTGGTCTGCTCCGCATTTTGTATCAAGCTGTGCTATATACGAAATATATTACATTATCTTAGGATGTCACCATATTTTTCACTCTTACCTCTCATATCATAACTGACAGTAGCAATGTTTCCATTTGCAGTGTTAGAGCATTCTGAAACTTGGACAGGTTTGTTAACTCTTTTTAGAGGTTCTTATTTAGCAGATAATTATCTACTCCTTGCCCAAATAGAAACACTTCAGAATTCACAGCAATTGCTCAAGTGGCAAAGCAGTCTCAGTGTACAAGCAATAACACATTGTGAAGGTGAGGCACATAGAATCATGGAATCGTAGAATCGTTCAGGTTGGAAAGGACCTTAGGATCACCTAATTCCAACTCTCTGCCACAGGCAGGGACATCTTCCATTAGATCAGGGTTGCTCCAAGCCCCGTCAAAGCTGGCCTTGAACACTGCCAGGGATGGGGCAGCCACAGCTCATCTGGGCAACCTGTGCCAGCACCTCCCCAGCCTCACAGGGAAGAACTTTCTCCTAAGATCTCCTCTCAATCTCCCCTCCGTCAGCTTAAAGCCATTCTCCCTTTTTCCTATCATTACAGTCCCAGATGAAGAGAACATCTGTTAGTATTAAGGGAGTAACATTCAAGAGCAGCAGCAATGAATAGTCACCAGACAACTTTAAAGTAATGATAGAGCAGAGAATTACATTGAGAGCAGAGAACAGTGGAACCAGGGCCAGGTTGGATGGAGTGTGCAGAAACCTGGTTTAGTGGAAGGGGGTTTGAACTGGAGGAGCTTTAATGTTGTCATGGGTTCAGCAGTAGCAGTCATTTTTCTCCTTCTTGGTAGCTGGTGCAGCACTGTGTTTTTGATTTTGGGCCTGGGAACAGCACTGATAACACCAGTGTTTCAGTTACTGCTTAGTGATGTTTTGGTCTGGCCAAGGACTTTCTGAGCCTCATGCTCTGCCAGGGAGGAGGGGAAGCCGGGAGGGAGCAGAGACAGGACACCTGACTCAAACTGACCAAAGAGGTATTCCATACCACAGCGTGTCATGCCCAGAATGTAAAAATGGAGAGCAGAGACCCGGAAGAGTGGGGGCTTGCTGTGGGGTCGGACTTAATATCAGGTGGTGAGCAGTTGTATTCTCTTTCGTTGTATTTCTCTTGTATCATTATTGGTGGTAGCAGTAGTGGTTTGTGTTATACCGTAGTTACTAAACTGGTCTTATCTCAACCTGTGGGAGTTGCATTCTTTCGATTCTCCTTCCCATCCCTCTGGGAGCAGGGGGAAGTAAGAGGGAGGAGTGAGTGAGCAAACTGCGTGGCTGAGAGGCTTAAACAACGACAGGAGAAAAATGACTGCTACTGTTGAACCCAGGGCAGGGAGCTGGCTGGCTGGCAACCCACATACAGAACTTTTTTCCTCTATTCACTTATCATTGGAAAGAATGTGGGAAAGAAAGTGTGACACAAAATAGAAAGATGACCCCTAGCTAAAAATATCTTTAAAACGTGCTTCATTTGAAGAATTGCTGAATCTTTCATTATTCAACATCACCTCTGAGAGTAACATATTGACATGGATCCAAATCTGAAAATAGCGATTGGATACTGGATGCAAAGCTTCCATTTGAAAAATTAATAATTAAAATTAATAAAGAATCTTAAAGTCAGTCACTAAGTAAATTCAAACTCCTCCAGGTCTTTGCTTGATGCACTCAAACTCCTTTCTTTTAATTACTTATACTTCATTCAGAGGTTTTGTGTTATATGTAAAAAGTATTTTGTTTCCTTTTCAAAAACAGAACAATGTTGAACTGGTTTCTTATATTCATAATGGACTAGACCTAATATTTTTTTCTAAAAAGTCTGGCAACAATTGGTTTTCTGGAAATAAAAAATAAGCGAAACAGTCGTGATCTAGTTGAGGAAGTCCCTGCTCATTGCAGGGGGGTTGGACTACAAGACCTTTTGGGGTCCCTTCCAACCCAGACTATTCTCTGATTCTATGATTGTATGAAGCATGTCCTTTTAGAGTAATATTTGCTTACTTTGGGCTTCTGAAAACTGTAGTTCACTCTTATGGCTCTTAACAGTTAAAAGCAAGTCTCAGAACTGGGCAAGCATGGATGTTCAGAATGAAAAAAGAAGTATGGGGAAGTACTGTGCTAGGATGAAACCCGTCAGAATTTTAGAAAAAAAACTGGGTAAGTCAGATAGGTAGTACGTTCTTCATATTAGTGGTAATTGCTCTCAAAGCAGGCAAATATTCTGTGTGCTGTGATAGTCATCCAGCATATGACTACTTGTTCTCTTAAGATCAAGAAAAGAGATATGTTGGATGAAAGTTCTAGTCCTACACATACTGCCTTGTATTTCAGCAGGAGTCTAATATTCTCTTCTGAATTCACATGTAACTTAAGTGACAGAAGGAAACATCAGTCTATTAACTACTAAAATTATTTTGTCATAGAATGGCTCATGTTGGAAGAGATCTCCAAAGATCATCTGGCCCAATCTTTCGTGGAAAAAGGAGCCTTGATGAGATTATCTAACTCTGTCCATTTATGTTTTGAAAACCTCTACAGATGGTGACTTCCACATCCCTGGGGAGGCTGTTCCAGTGATTGGTTGTTCTTATTGTAAAATATTTATTCCTAATATGAAGATGAAGCCTCTCCCACTGCGCCCTGTACCCATTGCATCTTGCTTTCTCTATGTCGTTTCTTGTGAGGAGAGAGCCTCTATCCTCCTTGTAGCTGCCCGTGATGAGCTCCCCCCTCTTTTTTAACCCATGTTCAGAAATATTCCACTCCACCCCATTCCATTCCATTCCATTCCATTCCACCACCTGGCAACGCAGCAGTGACAATGCCCTGGGACAGGACGAAAGGGAGCAGCCTACTGTGTCCCCTGGCAAAGATGGCCCAGGCCAGCCTAAGACTTCCAACTGGAAGTCCTTGAGGAGCTGCTGGAGTTACTTGTTTGGAGGTTGTAGCAGGAGTTACTTGTTTTGAGGTTTTAGCAGGGGAGCGCAGCTACTGTATACCCATGACCGATAAATGGTACTGCCTGACTGGGGAAGGTCACCCTCTTTGATTCAGCATGCAGCTAAGGGAGGGATGCATATGGAGTGGTAAGGGAGGAAGGGGACATGTGCCTAGCCAGCCAGATCAGCTGAGTCAACCATAGCAATCAGTGGGGTGACAAGATGTCACAGCCAGATGGCCCTCACATCCAGGCACAGATAGAGGTTGGGTGGAGAAGAGTTCCAGAGTTCTCTGCTTCAAGGCCGGGTCCTGGTGGGACCAGCTTCTCAGTTCATGGGAGGGACAGCAATCCTTTTCATCTGGATAGCCATGGCCAGGTTATAGGAATGCCTTTTTGAGGAATGCTGCAGAGCTCACCATTCTCATCTGCCACAGAACCAGGGGCAGCAGCCATAAGCAATGGGATGCATAGATGTTTCCAGGGATCCCAGCTCTTTGGAGCAGCCACTGATGGCCTGCCAGGTGTAGGAAGGATTCTTGCCACCAGGGTTCATCAGGACAGGGGCCTTTGGCCACTATGGGCAGCCCCTGAAGTGACTCCAGGTTGAGGGAGAATAGGGCATGGGCATCTCCAGGGAGGTGTGACCAGCCTGTGGACCAGGAGCAGGTCTTGCTCACATGCTCAGGGATAGCCGATCGCCAGTCCTGGGGTCAGGAAGGAATTTTCCCCCAGGGCAGATTGGCACTGGTCCTGGGGGGTTTTTGCCTTCCTCTGAGCATCGAGCAGGATCACTTTTCAGGGCTCCTTTGGTCCATTCTGGCTGTGTTACTGCTTGCTGCTCATGCAGCCATGAAGGTGGACCATTGTGTCCTGCAGCTGGGGGGGGGAAGGCATTTTTTCCCCCATGGGGGCCCTGCGAATGTCCCCAGGGTTTTTTTGCCTTCCTCTGCAGCAGTGAGCCAACCTCTTGACAGGGCTCCTTTGGGCTATTGTGCACAAAGGCTGCTGCTCAAGCTCCATGCAGGTGGCCCCTCATCCTCCCATCCAGAGGGAGGAAGCTTTTACGACTCCCAGGGTAGCCCCCAGGGGTTGCTGCTTGTCCTCTGTAGCATTGAGCACAGCCTCCTGTCAGAGTTACTCTATGGGCTCAGTTCTTCTCTGCTACTCTTGCACCTCCAGGGCACCACTCATGTCTTGGAGCTCTCTAGCTCCATTGCCGATTGCAATGGCAGGAACAGGAGTGAGTTCTGTTCTTCCCTTAGCTCCACATACCCGGGGGTTCTGATTTGGGCACAGCAGCTTGTGTTGGTGCTTGCAAGCATCAGCTCTGAAACCAACCCAAAAGAAAGCCCCATAACATAAAATAATGTAAAATAAGATAAAAAATAAGACAACATGAGGTAAAATATAAGAAACCAAGCCAAAATCAAATGGAATAACAAAAAAAAATCCGTTTTCCGCTTGTAAGCTTTGAGATTTGTGCCCTTGAGAGTGTTTTTGGAGCTGAAAAGCCCTGGCATTACAGGGAAATAACAGTGCCATTTTTATTTAGCTCAGCGTGAGTGTAGGGAATGGGATGGGATGGGATGGGATGGGATGGAGAGTCAAAGAATGGAATGGAATAATGGAATGGAACATACTACACTAAACTAGACTAGAATAGAAATGGAATGGGTTATGCTGTGTGATGCCTACAAGTCTGCATGAGAAGTAGTGCCTTAGGTCTCCTGGGCCCAGCCAGGAGAGCAGCTCTTTGCAGTGCAGATCCCGGACCCATCCAGGAGACAGGGACAGGCTCAGCTACAACGTGGCTCAGTCAGAGACTGAAGGCCCCAGGTTGAGCTGAGACATAACACCTGGGCCCTTGGCAGGAGGTGGTGGGGTGGGGGTCCCACTGGAGATGGGTCCCAGCCACTGAAGCCCTGGAGCACACCCAATGCCCTGGCAGAAGTAGACCTGCTCTGCTCATAGGCTGTCCTTTAGGCATTGACGGTTGGCCTCTTTGGAGACCAAGTATTGGGCATATGGACTTTCTCTCTGATGCAGTACTGTTCTGAGCATGTTTTCCCAACGGAAAAAACTCAGGCTTTTTTAAAAATGAGTGCAAGGATACAAAAAAGAATCCACAGGGAGCTGAACAGGTATTGCTCTCCTCAAAAAGATTTGCAACCATTTGGTTGAGGAGCATGTCCTGTTTCAGACTGAGGCTTCCAGCTTCGCTAGTGCTAGAGATGGGGAAACCCTGCTCAATTGGATGAACATAGAAGACTTCCATGGTACCACACATGT
The DNA here is from genome assembly GCA_028858755.1 of Ara ararauna. Taxonomy (NCBI): domain Eukaryota; kingdom Metazoa; phylum Chordata; class Aves; order Psittaciformes; family Psittacidae; genus Ara; species Ara ararauna. Next base: position 22,415,476 of record CM054380.1, read on the forward strand.
CTTCTTCTACTCTGAGGCCTCTGGGGAGATTTAGATTAGAAATTAGGAAGAAATTCTTCTCTGTGAGGGTGGTGAGGTGCTGGCACGTGTTGCACAGAGAAGTTGTGGCTCTTCCATCCCTGGCAGTGTTCAAGGCCAGTTTTGGCAGGGCTTGGAGGCCCTGCCAATGGCTTACCACTTGTCCTATCACTACAGTCCCTAATGAAGAGTCTCTCCCCAGCATCCTTATAAGCCCCCTTCAGATACTGGAAGGCTACTATGAGGTCTCCACGCAGCCTTCTCTTCTCCAGGTTAAAAAGCCCCAACTTTATCAGCCTGTCTTCATACGAGAGGTGCTCCAGCTCCCTGATCATCCTCGTGGCCCTCCTCTGGACTTGTTCCAACAGTTCCATGTCCTTTTTTATGCTGAGGACACCAGAACTGTACACAACACTCCAAGTGAGCTCTCATGAGAGCGGAGTAGAGGGCAGGATCATCGCCTACAAAAAAGCCCGCACTCCTTTTGATGCAGAAGAGGATATGATTGGCTTTCTGGGCTGCAAGTGCACACTGATGATTCATGTTCACTTTCTCATCGACCAACACCCCCAAGTCCTTCTCTTCATGGTTGCTGTGAATCTCTTCTTTGCCCAATCTGTAGCTGTGCTCGGGATTTCTCCCACCCAGGTGGAGGACCTTGCACTTGGCATGGTTAAACTTCATCAGGTTGGCATCAGCCCACCTCACAAGCATGTCAAGGTCCCTCTGGATGGCATTCCTTCCCTCCAGTGTATCAACCAAACCACACAGCTTGGTATCATTGGCAAACTTGCTGAGGGAGCACTCAATCCCACTCTCCATGTCACCAACAAAGATGCTGAACAAGACCGGCCCCAACACCGATCCATAAGGGACATCACTCATTACTGGTAATTAAGCCATTGAGCACTAGTCTTTGCATGTGGCCATCCAGCCAGTTCTTTATCTACTGAGTAGTCCACCTATCCAATTGATGTCTCTCCAACTTAGAGGCAAGGTTGTTATGTGAGACAGTGCCAAACGCTTTGCACAAGTCCAGGTAGATGACATCCACTGCTTTGCCCCATCCATCAGTTCTGCAGCCCCATCATAGAAGCCCACCAAATAGGTCAGGCAGGATTTCCCCTTAGGGAAGCCATGCTGGCTGTCACCAACCACCTTGTTATTTTTCATGTGCCTTAGCATGCTTTCCAGGAGAATCTGTTCCAAGATTTTGCCAGGCACAGGGGCGAGTCTGTCTGGTCTGTTATTCCCTGAGTCATCCATTTTTTGAAGCAGATTAAAATAATAATTTTAAAAGACTATTCCATTCATTTTTTTTCTGTATGTTGGCAGATACGTACAATACTAACCGCTTTCAGGTGTATTAGTATCTGAAGTAGATGACAGCTAAGGCAGCACAGAAATGAAGAAGTGTGGTGGGGGGCTATGGCAGGCCTGTGGATTCCCTGACTGAAGACATGAAGTTAGAGCTCAGTCTCGAAGATGTTAAAGTGTATCCTTGAGAAATGATGTACCGAAGGCATACGAGTGGGAAAACAGAAGTGTGGAATAATTAGGAAATTTGGGATAATTGGGAATTAAATCTATATTCAAAAGGCAGCATTGTCCACACATAAGAGAGAGACAGACTTTCAAGGCCTCTCGGGGCGAGATGCAGCCATACCTGGTATGCCAGGAATGTGCACTCCACAGCGGTTCCCGTAACAGGCGGAGGATAGAGCGAGGTGGAGATCTTGCGGTTATGCTCTGTCCTAACTTCAGCAGATAAAACGGGAACTAGGTGGTACAAGAAACTGATAAGCTGCATACTTGCTACCCTGAGCCAGCGGCCTGTCATCTTTTTGACAAATTACCGTCCTAGTGTGAACTTTGCTTCATTATAATACTAAAATACACACCCCTCTCCAGTGCGACCTCCCTCCGAAATAAGACCACCTCTCTCGGAGCATGCTCTCTGAATTTTTAGTCTCATATACCTTTAAATCGAGGCGAGAGAAATTTTCACCAATGGTAATAAAGGTATGTATGACTAGAGTCACTCAAGCTCCACCTTAAAGGTAAAAATAATATAAAATGACCCAAGAGAAAGTGGGATTTTGGGGAAGATACCATCGTGGACGCGTCACGGAAGATAACATCAACCGACTCCTGGGACCGGTTGACGGGCTGGACCTCTCTTCCCCTCCCATAGGGACGCCTGTGGGTAAGACTCGCAGTGTATCCAGTGCTTTCCTAGGAAAACCTTAGAATCTCTAGAGTTATTTTTATTGTCATCTTTATCTTTTAGAGCTAAGCTGTGTTAACTTTATCAAGCGCTTGTATTCATGTAACCATTATATGCACATGCTTTTGCGGACAGTATTTATCACCGGCAATCCATAAGAACCTGTACCTGTTGCATTAATTAACTGCTCTGTTTTGGTAGCTAATCACAATAAACTGCACTGTTTCAGTATCTGACCGTAATTCTCGTACTAAAAGCGCTTGGTCTGACAGTAGTCTATAAATCCGGTACTCAAAGCGCTCGGTCTGACAGTAGTCTATAAATCCAGTACTCAAAGCGCTCGGTCTGACAGTAGTCTATAAATCCGATACTCAAAGCGCTCGGTCTGACAGTAGTCTATAAATCCGATACTCAAAGCGCTCGGTCTGACAGTAGTCTATAAATCCGATATTAAACGGACTCGGACTGATAATTGTGCACTGGGGCTGTTCCTGGCCCCTCTCTTCATAAAACCAGGGGTTTGTTTCCCCCCTTGCCATTTAATGCAACAAGAAGATATCCAAGTGGGAATGTAGAAGGCATCCAAATGGGAAAGTAAAAGGAGCTTGGAGGAGCGAGTCAGATAAAGGGAGCAACTAGCAACAAAGGAAGAACTTGGCAAAACAATGGACTTACGTAATGCGGTAAAGAGTTATCTAATAATGTACCATTGCTAACTAATATTAGCCAATGACTAAAAGACGTGTGTGTTAGAAAAGGTATATAAGGAGTGGTTTGTAGTAATAAAGTACCTGCCTATTCTTTCTTCCTACGAAGTCACCGATAGTATGTGCGTGTGTGATTTTTTGGCTGTCTTGACAACGACATCTGGTGACCCCAATGTGATCGTGTGGGGCGTGATCGAATGTGAACTCGAGCTGGAACTTAAACTTTAGAGAGAAAAAAAAAAAAAAAGAATGGTGAGGATAGCCGTGGAGACAGAGCCCAGCGTAGCACTGAGAGCAGTGGGGTTCTGCGTGGCCAGCCTGATTTAAGACACCTGGATAGGTGAGCCGCTGGGGTCATGGGAGCCTCTTTAAGTAAAGAGGAATCGGTTGTATTGACAATGTGGACAATAATATTACAAAAGCGGGGGGTGAATGTAGACAAACTACTCCTCCGAAAAATGTTATTATGGAATAAAAGATAGGGATATGAGGCTGATACCATAACAGCCTTTACTGTTTCTGTGTGGCAATGCCTGGGGGATATTCTGTTTGACCATGCATCTCGGGGGGAGAAACAGGCTCAGATATTGCTGACAACGTGGTGGTTGCTCTTTGAGATTTTAAAATCATTTAAAGAGCAGCAAGACAAAGCAGAACCATTGGCCTCACTTAATGATCAAAGTGGGCACCCATGGTGAGGAAGGATTTCAAATTAAGAGTCCTCCAACTGAAGGGGACGGAGCTTCTCTCCGTGTGATTGTGCCCCCGACCCCTGTTGTGCAGCTTGATGTGCGGCGTAAAGAACCATCCAGAGAGTCCGCAGTTTGGTGTAAAATATTGGGGGGGAAGAAGATGAAGATTCTGATGATGAGACCTATGGTCCGGGTGCCCCAGCTGCAGCTAATTGATGTTGCAGGTCCCCTAAAGAGTCACTGGTTCATACCCCTTCTAATCCTGAAAAAGATGTGAAAGGACCAAATTACCCTGTTTCGGAGACTGGTGCCCCCCTCCACCCCCCTCCAGAACCTCCGCCAGCTGCTACTGCAGCTGCTAAGACTGAGGGAGGGGATGAAGATGACCTTTTTGACCCGGGCCCTGTTAATCCTGAGAAAGAGCCTACTCTCAGATCACCTGAAACCTGTGGGAGGAAATGTTTTAATTGCACTTTGTAACGCTGAAACTCCAGAACACATTTATGAGGAGACTGTGCACGTTCATCAGGCTGCTGTTGCTGCTCCTGAGATTCTGATGCTTGATAATTTTGATGCTGACCTGGATAGTCCTTTTGACCCGTTGCCTGTTGATTCGAAAAAGGAACTTGATTTATATCCCCCAGATCCTCATGATAAATGGGCAGCTGTGAAGGGAGAAGCGAGATGGGTGGGGGGTGCAGATGTACTGTGTGCTTTCCCGGTGGTGTATGTGCCGGATCAAAACCCGTGGTGGGAAGGTCTCTCGTATGCTGTTATCAAAGGTATCAGGCGAACAGTGATATACAACTCATTTTATATAGTCTCTCTGTAATACTTATGTACTAGAGGTTGGCAAATATAAGTATGTCAGTGTTTCTACTGACCCTTGCAGACCCTTATAGATACTGCTGGGCACTTCTTCCGAAGTAGGGTGGCCACCTGCATCAGAATGAGTGTGCATTTTGGTCAGTATGAAAGCCCAAGCCTCGTGCAGTGTGGGGGGAGGTAGAGCCTCTGCGGGGACGCCAGCTGGGATTGAGCCTGCCACCTTGCTCTGCGATGATGCTGCTCGGAGCTGGTTTCTCGATTGTCTACACAGGGTCATTGCACCATGTTCTGTACATGGGACTGTGTAATGGGAGTAATGATTGTTTGGATTTTGTGTTTCAAATACTGTAGTTGTATAGAGTGTGCTTGTGGGTTCCCATGCGTGTGTGTGTATGTGTTGAGGGCAGACGTGTTCTGTGTATTTTTTTGTTATTGGGTTTGTGTAAAAGTTTTTAATGGGTAGCAGATTAACAGTTCGGGCAAAAAAGTGTTAATGCAAAAGTGCAGTTGCCGGCAGCTATTTATAACTGCTGCTCGGCAGGCTGGCAGCTGTAGCTGTTGCTGAGCAGGCAGGCATTTATGGCTGCTGCCAAGCAAGCTGGCGAGCAGGCCGGTGTTTGTAGCCGGCAAAGCAGGGAGAACAACTTTGGAAAAAAACCCAAAAAAAACGACAACCACAAAATAAAAAATTCGGTAACTATGTTCAATAGAAGTTGCCCTCCGACTTGGTTCCCAGTGCTTCACTGGTGGCACGGCCAGGATGGACACCAGAGCCGAGGAGTGAAAAAAAAAAAAAAAGAAAAACACTCTTGATCTATTGAAGTATTGGAGCAGTTTGTAGAGACACCACAAACAAAGCCAAAAGAGGCCTGCAACACACTGGGCACAGGTGAAGAGGCCTTGGAGGAGCAGATAGATCAGTCAAAGTAAGAACTCTTAACTGAAAAAGCAAGAGGGGTAGTGCAACCACAGGCTTTACCAACCACCACCCAAGCAGCATCAGGGTGGCAGAGAAAGAGGGAGAGAAAAAAAATTGGTAATAACACAGCAAACTCCTTGACTGTTAACAACATGCAGTTTACTTCTGCAGCTGCTTCACATTCCTTTTTCATCAGAATGCCTCTTTAAGGAATCACTTTAACCTGTCTTCTTCTCAAGAACTGATAACCTGGGGGAGGGGGTATATCTGTGTCCTCCTACCTACATGTTTATGGCGGCTGCCTGCAAAGTTTGTTAAGCCTTGGCATAAGCTGGACAGACAAGTGGAAAAACCTGATGCCTCAGCTATAAGAGGTGACCTTGAATACCCCGAGCAGAAGGAAATAGAAGAAAAGAAAAATTAATGGTTGCAAAACATCACTTGGGGGCAACTGAAAAGTAACAGCTTGAATATATGTGCTTGTAAAGTAGCTATTATTAGAGGCTATGATTCTGTGTATAAAACCACCTGTATTTACTAACCAGTTGCTAATAAGAAACTACACCTTGTATTGTATGGATTTGTCACTTGTAAAAGAGATGTTAGAGCATGCAAATTTGCAGCAGCTGCTAGAAAATGCTAAGGCAAAAGCTAGAAAGATTCTAATACAATGATAGTGTTATAGAGCAGACAATAGAACAAATTAAGAGGATAAGAGAACTCCACTAGTAGACAATTTCTGTAACTGGTCTCTCACTGCCACTAGTATCTTCAACATGCTGCTGCACCCTGTAGTATACATACTGCTAATGTAAATATGTATGTCCTTTGCCATAGTAGCGATTTGTTACTGAATGAAGCAGGTGAAACTCTGCATTGACAACGAGGTGTCAGGACTGAGGTTGGCCAAATGCCTCCTACCACAGCCAAGGGCAAGACTGGGTTGGCCTCTGTGTTTGCCACAAAGAAGAATCTTCAGCTCCGCTGTTGGCTGCAACCCAGCAGGCGGTGAGCAGTGGGGACACATGCCATGCCAGACCTTGATGTGAGAGATGGCCTCCCCTGTTATCAGAGAGCCATCCAGTGGAAGAGCCGACGGTGTTTACAGATGGCTCAAGGAAAACCGGAAAAGCTGTTATTGTGTGAAAAGAAAACTTTTACTGGCAGCACTGAATGAAATATCAAGAAGGATCACTCCAAGTAGTAGAGCTTAGAGCAATAGCAATGGCATTTCAACATTTTCCTGGTCTGGTTAATATTGTTACTGACTCTACTTATGTAGCTGGGTTGGTTCAACGATTAGACAAAGTAGTTTTGGGACAAGTGTCTGATGAAAAATTGTAAGTGATCCTAAAATTAATACAGCTAACAATACAAAAACAGAGACATCACTATTATATTATGCATGTTAAGAGTCACATCACCCTCCCAGGTTTCATAGTGGAGGGTAATGCAAAGGCAGACACACTAGTATCTGCAGTTGCCCTTGGACCTGTTCCCAATATAAAACAACAAGCACAAGCATCTCATCACTAATGAGATTTTTCCACCAAGGCTCTCATGCTCTAAAACAACAGTTTAAAATTTCCAATAGTGAAACACGTGCCATCGTTGCTGCCTGCCCTGACTGTCAAGGCCGACATGTTCCTACCTATTTTGGCACTAATCCTTGGGGTTTACAAGCCCTACAGATTTGGCAAACAGATGTTACACATATTGCTGAATTTGGCAAGCAAAAATATGTACGTGTCCTTAGATACATTTTCTTCTGCTATTGTGACCACCGCTCATACAGCTGAATCTGCCTGGGATGTTATTTGCCATTAACAGCGTGCTTGCAACCTTAGGGGTTCCACAGCAGATAAAAATGGCCCTGCTTATGTGTCAATGGGGGTTGCATCTTTTTTGCAACTTTTGGGAAGTTTCTCATGTTACTAGTATCCCCCATTCTCCAACAGGTCAAAGCATTGTAGAATGAACCCGTGATACGCTCAAACGTCTTCTTTAAAAACAAAAAGGGGAATGCCAGTATTTTCTCCACAAAAATAGTTAGCAAAAGCGCAATTTTTTTGAATTTTTTAAATTTGTCTAGTTTTGATTCTCTTTCTGCAATACAGCGCTTGTGACATCTGATGGATGATTCCTTGCCCAATCCACTGGTTCTATACAAAGACCTCCATGATAACGAGTGGGAAAGACCAGAGCCTTTGCTGACACGGTGTCGAGGATATGGCCGTGTACAGATAGCAACAGGACCATATTGTCTGCCAGCGAAATGTATAAAGCCCCAGAACTCAACAACAGAAAGAAATGACAATGACAGAAATCTTTGTAATATCTGTTCTTATACATGTGACCATGGGTAATGGACAAGTATACTGGGCACATTTGTTAAATCCCCCATTATTCCAACCTGTTACATGATGTGTAGGATTCACTGGTATGCCGCACATTATAAAGGTTCAAGTGACTTCAAATCAGGCTAATCTTACTGAAATAATTCTGCCTGAATTAGTGGCTGGCTATGTTAATTACGCAGGTCAAGCAGTGATAGAGAGGACACAGGAAATTGTAAAAAACATGCTAGTAAAACAAAAAGGGGGAATGATAGGGGAGACCCCAAATGGACGAATCAACAAAGCATTGTTTGTCTTAAATGTTTTAACATTATCTAGTTCTGATTTACACACTGGCATGAATGTCCCCCCAGTGATTAGACATTTTTCTCACTAACCCATGTAGGCCCAGATCCGATACCAGGGAAAGAACCTGTTACGGTAATGATAAAGTCTTTGGAAAATCATAACTGGGAAGGTCCTTTTAGGTTAATAACTTGGGGAAGAGGGTATGCTTGTGTCTCCACAGATGGAGGTCCCCGTTGGGTTCCTGCTCAGTGTGTGTGTCCTGTTTTGGACTCTGACTCCAGCAAACGTGAAACTGTATCTACCCTCACAGACACCGCGGAGCAACTCTAACATCTGAGTGACCTTGGCCAGGACACTGAATCAGACGACCTTCTGTGCTTCAATACGCACGGCAGACCAGCCATTTCATACATGCCTAGTTGGCCTACCGATGCAAGGGGTGGTAAACAATACAACCATTTCTGATTGGGTTCAAGCATTGCCCGATATCACAAAACATCCATGAGAGAGAGATACTGTGGGCACAGCGAATGGCCCTCGATGTTGGTGCTTTGGAAGGAAGGTATTGCCATGTATTACGACCATGACATGGCCAGGCCCAGGTGAGCCAGATTCTCGGTGGTTGGCCCTGAAGCATCGCCATGATTTTACTGATGTTCGACAAAATAGTCTTCAGTTTCACAATATGACAAAGAATACGAGTCATAGAATCATAGAATCATTGAATAGTTAGGGTTGGAAAGGACCTGAAGATCATCTAGCTCCAACCCCCCTGCCAGGGGCAGCAACACCTCCCACTTTTAAGTTTGAACCCATTACCCCTTCACCTCTCACTACAGACCCTCATGAAGAGTCCCTCCTCAGCATCCCTATGGGCTCCCATCAGATACTGGAAGGCTGCTATGAGGTCTCCACACAGCCTTCTGTTCTCCAGCCTGAGCAGCACCAACTTTCTCAGCCTATGTTCATACGGGAGGTGCTCCAGTTCCCTGATCATCCTCGTGGCCCTCCTCTGGACTTGTTCCAACAGTTCCATGTCCTTTTTATGTTAAGGACACCAGAATTGCACACAAGACTCCAAGTGAGGTCTCACAAGAGCAGAGTAGAGGGGCAGGATCACCTACCTCGACCTGCTGGTCACACTCCTTTTGATGCAGCCCAGGATACGGTTGGCTTTCTGGGCTGCAAGCGCGCACTGCCAGCTCATGTTCAGTTTTCATCAACCAAAACCCCCAAGTCCTTCTCTGCAGGGATGCTCTGAGTCTCTTCTCTGCCCAACCTGCAGCTATGCCTGGGATTGCTCCCACCCAGGTATAGGACCTTGCACTTGGCATGGTTAAACTTCATCAGGTTGGCATCAGCCCACCTCACAAGCATGTCAAGGTCCCTCTGGATGGCATTCCTTCCCTCCAACGTATCAACTGAACCACACAGCTTGGTGTTATTGGCAAACTTGCTGAGGGCGCACTCAATCCCACTCTCCATGTCACCAACAAAGATGTTGAACAAGACCGGCCCCAGCACCGATCCCTGAGGGACACCACTCGTTACTGATCTCCAGCTGGACATTGAGCTATTGAGCACTACACTTTGCGTGCGGCCATCCAGCCAGTTCTTTATCCACCGAGTGGTCCACCTATCCAATTGATGTCTCTCCAACTTAGAGACAAGGATGTCATGTGAGACAGTGCCAAACGCTTTGCACAAGTCCAGGTAGATGACATCAACTGCTCTACCCCTGTCCATCAGTTCCGTAGCCCCATCAGAGAAGGCCACCAGACTGGTCAGGCAGGATTTTCCCTTAGTGAAGCCATGCTGGCTGTCACAAACCACCTTGTTGTTTTTCAAGTGCCTCAGCATGCCTTCCAGAAAAATCTGCTCCAAGATTTTGCCAGGCACAGAGGTGAGACTGACAGGTCTGTAGTTCCCCAAGTCATCCATTTTCCCCTTCTTGAAAATGGGGGTGATATTTTCCTTTTTCCCTTCATCGGGAACCTCACTTGACTGCCATGATTTTTCAAATATGATGGACAGTGGCTAAGCTATTTCATTCACCAGCTCCTTCAGGACCCGTGGATGGATTTCATCAGGTCCCATGGACTTGTATACTTTCAGGTACTTAAGATGGTCTCAAACCAGATCCTCTCCTACAGTGAGCCCAAGGTCGTCATTCTCACTGTCCCTGCATCTGCCTTCCAAGACTTGGGTGGTATGGTCAGAGCATTTTCCGGTGAAGACTGAGGCAAAGAAGTCGTTAAGAACCTCAGCCTTCTCCAAATCCAGGGTAGCCAGTTCTCCCAATAGCTTCTGGAGAAGGCCCACATTGTCCCTATTCTGCCTTTTATTTGCAATGTACCTACAGAATCCCTTCCTGCCATCCTTAACATCCCTAGCCAAGTTTAATTCTAAGTGGGCCTTAGCTTTTCCTAACCTGATCCCTAGCTTCCCAGACAACATCCCTGTATTCTTTCCAGGCCGCCTGTCCTTGCTTCCACCTTTTATAAGCCTCTTTTTTCCTTCGAAGTTTCCTCAGCAGCTCCTTATCCATCCAAGGAGGTCTCCTGGCCCTCCTGCAGCACTTCCTTCTAGTAGGGATGTATCGCTCCTGAGCTTGCAGCAGGTGATCCTTGAATATCAACCAAGAGTCTTGGGCCCCTCTGCCCTCTAGGGCTAGATCCCATGGAATCTTACTGAGGAGGTTCCTGAAGAGGCCAAAGTCTGCTCTCTTGAAGTCCAGGGCAGTGAGCTTCCTGCATGCTCTTCTCACTGTCCTGAGGATCTCGAATTTTACCATCTCATGATCGCTGCAATCAAGGCTGCCCTGGAGCATCACATTTCCAACCAGCCCTTCCCTGTTGGTGAGGACGAGGTCAAGCATGGCACCTCTCTTTGTCGGCTCCTCTATTACTTGCAGAAGGAAGCTGTCTTCCACACAACAGAGGAACTTTCCTCATTGCTTGTGCTGGGCCTTACCATCCCTCCAACAGATATCAGGGTGGTCGAAATCCCCCATGTGAACAAGGGCCTGCGAGCGTGAGGCTGTTCCTATCTGTCTATAGAGCGCTTCATCCACAGAGTCCTCTTGGTCAGGTGGTCTGTAACAGATCCCCACAATAATGTCTCCCATCGCTGTTCTCCCTTTAACCCTGACCCACAAACTCTCTGTCGACTGCTCACCTGTCCCCAGATAGAGTTCCATACTCCCCAGCCTATCCCTCACATAAATAGCAACTCCCCCTCCCCACCTACTGGGCCTGTCTTTCCTAAAGAGCCTGTAACCTTCCATTCCAACACACCAGTCATAGGAGCCATCCCACCATGTTTCTGTGATGCCTATTATATCATATGCCCGTAGACGTGCACACATCTCTAATTCCTCTTGTTTCTTCCCCATGCTACGGATATTTGTATAGAGACATCTGAGCTGAGCTCCAGTTGAAGCCATCTCATTGGCTGGAGCAGCTGGAATATCTCTACATAGCTCTGAACTTTTACTAGAGGTGCTGGCAACTGACTGGGTGTGTTGGGTTGGAATGTTGCCCCCCTCCCCCAACACATCAACTTTAAAGCATCCTTGACCAGTCTGGCAAGCCTCCTCCCAAATCCACTCTTCCCTTTCTTTGTCAGACCAGCTCCACCAGTCCCCACTAGACCTGGCCTACTAAATTGAGTCCCATGTTCAAGGTACCCAAACCCCTGACTACAACACCACCCTTCTAACCATTTATTATGCTGGTCAATCCTCCTAGCCTTTTTGAGGTCCTGCCCTGTATCCTGGAGAATTGACGAAAAGACAATCTGCACTCCAGAGCCCCTAACCACCTCTCCCAGAGCTCTGTAGTCCTTCTTTATGTTCTCCAGGCTACTGCTATCTACATCAGTAGCACCCACATGGATCTCTAGAAGTGGGTAATAGTCAGTGGGACCGACTAGAGCAGGCAGCTTCTCTGCAACATGCCTGATCTGAGCCCCTGGTAAGCAGCACACCTCTCTTGAGTCTGGGTCAGGCCGACAGATGGGTGCCTCTGTTCCTTTCAGAGTAGAGCCACCTACTACTGTGGCCCTCCGCTTTTTCCTGGCAGCACCAGTAGAGATCTTCTTTAACAGTGTATCTGCTGGTTGTTCCTGGTGGGAGTGTGGCTCCTCATGAGCCCCCTGCAGGACAGCAAAGTGGTTCTGGGTGGGGACAACAGATTTAGGAGGAAGCCCCTTGCTTTTAATTGTCCTCTTCCTCCTTTTTTTGTTCATTTTTTGTTACCGTTTCCCAGCTTCCTGGGTTAGTGCCCTCCTTTCCCGCGTGAGCGACAGTAGACACTTGAGGCCCCTGCACAGTCTGGTCCTGGAGCAAGCAGTGCTGCTTTCTCTCAGCTACCCTGACACCTTTCACCCTAGTAACAGCTTCCCGCAGCTCAGCCACCTGCTGCAGGAGGACCTCCACCAGGGAGCACAGAGTACAGCCCTGCCCATTGTACACCCTCCTCTCCCGAGAGCAGTGCAGGCGCTCTCTACAACCCGAGCTTTGCACTGCAGCCTCCCCTCTCATCGGCTCTGTGTGGGTGCCTACACTGGCTATCGCCGGGGCAGCCAGAGCAGTGGTCCCAGACCAGAGCCTGGTCATACGGCGAGTGCTCACCATTCCGCTCACCATCCCACCCGCCTGCCTGCGCGAACTGCAAGGCAAACTGCCTTGAACCCGCCCTGTTTGCCTGCCCTGTTAGCCTCGCCCCTGGTCAGTCGTGCTCCCTGAGGCAGGTTTTTAACTATTCAGGGCTGGTGCCGCTCCTCCTGTCGCTGCCCCCTCTGAGTCAGCTCCTCACATCCGCTTAGCTGCTGGCTCCCGGGTAAGCGCTGTTGAGGACTTGAGGCTCCCTCGGTGCCTGTTGCTGCTTGGAGTTGAAGCTCCTGAACGCCGAGCCTCCCCCTGATCAGGTGCGCTTCAGGCGTATGCTCACTCACTGGACTCAATAACATGGCATGATATAGCACCACCAACAGTGAATGAACTTTTTCATCAACTCTCAGAATTTAAAGACAATCTCACCCCTTCCATCATTTCAGCTGTGGAAAAACTGCTCTAGGAGTCCAAACAATTGAGAGAAGATCTATCCGATCTATCCAGCACCCCACTTGTACCAACACGTCTCAGCTATTAACAAAAGGCATCCTACTGCTTGAGTGAGAGGATATAGGAGTTACATGCTACGGGCCACCCTATGGAGAAGACATGAGAAAGTGGGATGGAAAACCTACCTTGGCGCTGGAAGAACTTGTGCGTGAATTGAAGGGGAGAAGAAAGGTCACGGATGATCATCCCATGAAGGCTGCAGCTTCAGTCTCTAGTGAGCAGGGTCCCAGATGGAGTGGAAGAGCTGATTTTACTCCAGCTCCTGTGGTAAAGCAGACTAATCCATGTCTACAAGACCTAAGTGACCAGCGTTGTGATGACTATTAGAGGGGCCCCACCTCCAGCCAGGTGGAGGTAGGGGACAATCAGATTTACTGGACTGTGTGGATCAGATGGCCTGGCACATTAATATCACAGGAGTATAAGGCTCTAGTAGGTACCAGTGCCCAGTGTACGCTGATGCCATCAAGCTGTCAAGGGGTGGAACCCATTTCTATTTCTGGAGTGACAGGAGGATCCCAAGAGTTGACTACAGTGGAGGCTGAAATCAGCCTGACTGGGAGGAAGTGGCAAAAGCACCCGATTGTGACTGGTCCAGAGGCTCCATGCATCCTTGGCACAGACTACCGCAGAAGAGGGTACTTCAAAGACTCAAAAGGGTACCGATGGGCTTTTGGTATTGCTGCTTTGGAGACAGAGGAAATTAAGCAGCTGTCCACCTTGCCTTGTCTCTCAGAGGATCCTTCTGTTGTGGGGTTGCTGAAGGTCGAAGAACAACAAGTGCTAATCGTGACCACAACAGTGCACCAGCAGCAGTATTGCACCAACCAAGACTCCCTGATTCCCATCCATAAGCTGATCTGAGACTGGAGAGTCAAGCAGTGATCAGTACAACTAACTCACCCTTTAATAGCCCCATATGGCCAGTGCAGAAGTCTAACAGAGAGTGGAGACTAACAGTAGACTACTGTAGCCCGAATAAAGTCACACCACCATTTAGTGCAGCTGTACCGGGCATGCTAGAACTTCAGGATGAACTGGAGTCAAAGACAGAGAAGTGGTATGCTGCAATTGATATTGCCAATACATTTTTCTCAATTCCTTTGGCAGCAGAGTGCAGGCCACAGTTAGCTTTTATTTGGAGGGGCGTCCAGCACATTGGGAACGGACTGCCCCAGGGGTGGAAACACAGCCCTACCATCTGCCATGGATTGATCCAGACTGCACTGGAACAGGGGCAAGCTCCAGAACACCTGCAATACATTGATGAAATTATCATGTGGGGTGATACAGGAGAAGAAGTTTTTGAGAAAGGGAGAAAAATAATCCAAATCCTACTGAAAGCTAGTTTTGCCATAAAACAGAGTGAGGTCAAGGGACCTGCACAGGAGATTCAATTTTTGGGAATAAAATGGCAAGATGGACATCACCAGATCCCCACAAACGCGATCAACAAGATAACAGCAATGTTTCCACCAACTAATAAGAAAGAAACACAAGCTTTCTTAGGTGTTGTGGGGTTCTGGAGAATGCACATCCGAAATTACAGTTTGATTGTAAGCCCTCTCTATCATGTGACCCGGAAGAAGAATAATTTTAAATGGGGCCCTGAGCAGCAACAAGTCTTTGAGCAAATTAAACGAGAGGTAGCTCATGCAGTAGCCCTTGGACCAGTCCGGACCAGGCCAGATGTGAAAAATGTACCCTAAACCACAGCCGGTGAGAAGGGTCCTACCTGGAGCCTCTGGCAGAAAGCTCCAGGGGAGACTCGAGGTTGACCCCTCGGCTTTTGGAGTCGGGGACTCAGAGGATCTAAGGCCAGCTATACCCCAACTGGAAAAAAGATACTGGCAGGCTATGAAGGGGTTTGAGCTGCTTCAGAAGTGATTGGCACTGAAGCACAGCTCATCCTGGCACCCCAGTTGCCCATGCTTGGTTGGATGTTCAAAGGCAGGGTCTCCTCTACACATCATGCAACTGATGCTACAGGGAGTAAGTGGGCTGCACTAATTACACAACGAGCTTGAATAGAGAATCCCAGTCTTCCAGGAATTCTAGAAGTCATCATGGACTGGCCAGAGGACAAAGATTTTGGAATGTCACCAGAGGAGGAGGAGGTGATGCATGCTGAAGATGCCCCACCATATAATTAATTGTCAGAAAGTGAAAAGCAGTATGCCTTGTTTACTGATGGGTCCTGTTGTATTGTGGAGAAGCATTGGAGATGGAAGGCATCCGTATGGAGTCCTCAACAAGAAGCAACAGAAACTGCTGAAGGAGAGGGTGAATTGAGTCAGTTTGCCGAGGTGAAAGCCATCCAGTTGGTCTTGGACATTGCAGAACGAGAAAAGTGGCCAGTACTTTGTCGCCATACTGACTCATGGATGGTGGCAAATGCCCTGTGGGGGTGGTTGCAGCAATGGAAGCAGAGGAGCTGGCAACGCAGAGGTAAACCCATCTGGGCTGCTGCACTGTGGCAAGATACCACTGCCCGGCTGCAGAACCTAGTAGCGAAGGTACGCCATGTAGATGCTCATGTACCCAAGAGTGGGGCCTCTGAGGAACACCAAA
The DNA here is from genome assembly GCA_028858755.1 of Ara ararauna. NCBI lineage: Eukaryota > Metazoa > Chordata > Aves > Psittaciformes > Psittacidae > Ara > Ara ararauna. The sequence goes on from CM054380.1 coordinate 22,431,208, forward strand.
ACAATCAACAAGTGGATAAAGCTGCTAAGATGGAAGTGGCTCAGATGGACTCCAGATTGGCAACATAAGAATGAATTATTTTTGGCCCGGTGGGCCCATGACACTTCAGGCCACCAGGGCAGAAATGGAACATACAGATGGGCTCGTGATCGAGGGGTGGACTTAACAATGGACACTATTGCCCAGGTTATTCATGACTGTGAAACATGGGCTACAATTAAGCAAGCTAAACATCCTCTTTGGTGTGGAGGATGATGGCTGAAGTAGAAATATGGGGAGGCCTGGCAGATTGATTATATCACACTCCCACCATCACACCAAGGCAAGCGTCATGGTGGACGCAACCACCAGATGGCTGGAAACACACGCAGTCCACCACACCACTGCCTGGAACACTATCCTGGGCCTTGAGAAACAGATTTTATGGTGACACGGCACCCCAGAGAGAACTGAGTCAGACAATGGGACTCATTTCCAGAGCAACCTTATAGACACTTGGGCCAAAGTGCATGGCATTGAATGGGTATATCACATCCCCTAGCAGGCACCAGCCTCTGGGAAAATTGAGCAGTACAATGGGCTGTTAAAAACTACATTGAGAGCAATGGGTGGTGGGACTTTCAAACATTGGGATACACATCTACTAGGAGCCATTTTGTTGGTCAACACCAGGGGATCGCACAAGAGGGCTGGCCCAGCCCGGTCAGAACTTCTACATACTGTAGCAGGGGACAGTGGTGAGCAGTTCCTGTGGTGCACATAAAGAATTTTCTGGGGGAGACAGTGTGGGTTATTCCTGCTTCAGGTAAAGACTAACCCGCTCACGGGATTGCTTTTTGCTCAGGGATCTGGATATACTTGGTGGGTAATGCGGGAAGATGGGGAAGTCCGATGTGTACCTCGAGGGGATTTGATTTTAGGGGAAAACAGCCAATGAACTCAATTGTATGCTGTTGCCTGCTATGTAGCACTTTTATAGCCCACCAATTAGATGTCTTCAGGTCACCAGTGACTGGCCCTGTCTTGCCTCCAATCATCGTCCCAACAAAGAATGAACTTTGATGAAACCAGACAAGTTCTGTGGTATCATCAGCAGGCAACAATCCAAGACTACACACAGCCTCTCCTGCTCTGAAAGACTGTTACAAGAGATGAAGCCTGACATCATGGACTGGGTGGACTCAGCAGCTTTATAGGGATTGGTCCATGCCCTGAAGTATGATATCTCTGTGTGTGTGTGTGTGTATATATGAGATAAGAGTGATGGTATATTGAAAATGTGGGATCTGAGCATGACATGAATGGTATGGAATAAGGGGTGGATACTGTCCTGGATTCAGCAGTAGCAGTCCTTTTTCTCAGTCTTAGTAGCTGGTGAAGTGCTGTGATTTTGACTTTCGGCTTGGGAACAGCACTTGTAACACCGATGTTTTTTAGTTGCTGCTCAGTAATGTTTACTATGACCAAGGACTTTCTGAGTCTCATGCTCTGCCAGGGAGGAGGGGAAGCTGGGAGGAAGCAGAGACAGGACGCCTGACTCAATGTCATAGGTTGAGCAGTAGCAGTCATTTTTCTCCTTCTTAGTAGCTGGTGCAGCACTGTGTTTCTGATTTTGGGCCTGGGAACAGCGCTGATAGCACCAGGGTTTTCAGTTACTGCTTGGTAAAGTTTTGGTCTGGCCAAAGACTTTCTGAGTTTCATGCTCTGCCAGGGAGGAGGGGAAGCCAGGAGGAAGCAGAGACAGGACACCTGACCCAAACCGACCAAAGAGGTATTCCATGCCATAGCACGTCATGCCCAGGATGTAAAATGGAGAGCAGAGACCCGGAAGGGTGGGGGTGCACTGCTTGGTCAGGCTGGGTATAGGTGGTGAGCGATTGTATTCTTTCCTTGTATTTGCCTTGTCATAATTATTATTGGTGGTAGCAGTAGTGGTCTTGTGTTATAGTTTAGTTACTAAACTGTTCTTATCTCAACCTGTGGGAGTTGCTTTTTTTTGATTCTCCTTCCCATCCACCCGGGAGCTGGGGGAAGAAAGAGAGGGGAGTGAGTGAGAGAACAGGCTGCGTGATTTACAGCTTAAACCATGACACCCAAACTGACCAAAGAGGTATTCCTTACCACAGCACGTCACGCCCAGTATATAAACTGGGGGCAGTTACCCGGAAGGGTTAGATCACTGCTCAGGTCAGGCTGGGTATCAGTCAGCGGGTGGTGAGTGGTTGTGTTCTCTTCCCTTGTTACTTCCCTTATCATTATTATTATTGGTGGTAGCAGTAGTGGTTTTGTATTGTACCTTAGTCACTGGACTGTTCATATTTCAAGCCTTAAGAGTTATATTTTTTGATTCTCCTCCCCATCCCTCCAGGAGCGGGGGGAGGAAGGGGGACGGGGAGTGTGCAAGTGGCTGCGTGGCTCAGTTGCCGACTGTGCTTAAACCACAAAACATTTCTAGACAACAAGATGCTACCATTAGAGGTCGTCTATTGTCCTTGATTTGAAATTCCTTGATATTTTTTCCCACATAAGTGGGTTTTGGGTGCAATAAAATTATCTAAGATATGCGACTCAAATATACTTCCTTAAGAAATCTCTTAATTTAGTACTTGTTATTTACATGGAGACATCAAAATCTAAACCAATTGTTCGTTAATGCCTTTAACACAATTCCTTCAAAACGCTTTTGAAAGTGAGAATTAAGCTGTTAAGTCTGTAGGTACTGAGAGTGAAGAGAATCCAGCTCATTAACTCCTCTGGCTCAACAGTGCTAACTGAAGTGAAAACTCTGGAAAAGAAAATCAAGCTGATATGATTTTTTTCGTACTAAAAAGCAGTCACAGAGGGAAGGGGCAAATGCATCATAAAGAAGATGCAAATTAGAGGTCCCAACTATGAAAAGTCTTATTCATAACATCACTGCATATTCTATTTTTCTTCAAATATTCAAATCTACTGTGTTCATTTGGACAGATTTACGGTAAGTCAGCATGTCCTAAAGAGCTCCTCTTGTTTATGACATTACCAGTTCTGATATTTTTTAAATGACATGGTTTTGTTATCTTATGATTCAAAATAGCCAGCATATAAAGGCTTCCCAAGGACACAGTAAAGCCTGTCAGCTCTGCAACCCCACAGAAAAGTTCATGGATCTCCAGAACACATTCCATACATGTGGTGTACGATGTCACGGACTCCATGGAGGTACAAAATCATTTATTTAACAAAGTCACTTGATTATATACTTTAACCTTACAAGGGTTTTATGACAAATAACCAGTAAAAACCCGTCACACAGATATTCCTCTCCAGGTTACTCAATCACCATTTTTCGTAACCATTTCTTTGTTACTGTTTCTAGCTCATATGTTCTTTAGATGTAGCAATCTATGTTGTTGCTTAAGCAACCATCCCTCTTACAGACTATGTTTCTTTTTACGACTACATAGCAGGTAAGCACAGGGTATCTTCTGCTCCCAGAACCTTCTATTTGAAACAGTCTATGAGGAACAAATATTATTTTTCTCCTTGGTCTGCTTATGCCAGCACTTTGTGGTTAGTCTTGCATATGCAGCTGCATTGTGTTCTTAAAATGGTCCTCAACATATACGCTGTAATAGAATAATTATAGAAGAAAAATACCCCTGTTCTACTGTATGTAGCGTTTGTTGAACTAAAAGAATAAATGTTTACTTGCCATGTTGTGCCACTTTACATCCCTTGTAGACACCATGAGTGTCAAGCAGGTCTCACAGTAAAGTACTCTCTCTTTTGTGGGGGTATCTGGGTAGTACCAGGACCTTGGCAAACCAATGCACCTGAACTGAAGAACTGAAAAACATCTTTCAGTTATAAGTACCCTTCAGTATATTTATCTGCCTCTAATTAAAATTTGTCAATTATTCCCTAGGCTTTGAGTAGCCAGGACAAAAGCATATTCTTTCTTAGTGTGTGATCAGTGAATATTTCCATCCTGGTACATTACCCACTTGACAGTCAGTTTAAAGCAGATTAGGGGAGTGAGGTTTGAAAAAATAAGTGGAAAATGGAAAACTGATCTACCAGGAAGGAACAATAAAAAGAAATAAAGACAAAAAAAAAAAAAAAAAAGAAAGAAAGATCACTCCTTCAAATTCAGTTATCAAACCAGGTTAGGAAGTTGAGAAGCATTTACAAAGAGAAGTGGAATTGATTCAATTTTAGGTACTTGGAAGCACATGCAAAGTATCCAGCTAATAATACGGTTCCCCTTCTGCCTGCAATAGCAATTCCCTGGACCCGTACCCAACTAAAATGCAGAAATTCACCCAGTGGAAGGAAATGAAGCCACAGTTATCATTTCAGCATTCTCTTCTGGTGTCTTGTTAACTGCAGATTTGAGTGCACAAATACTCTTCTCTCTTTCAAAAATAGAAAGGAAGATTTTCCCCTCTTAAAGGGCTGGGTTAGGGATAGGCTAGACAGACTTAACACCCATAAATTTATGGGCCCTGATGGGGTGTATTCAAGGGTACTGAGGGAGCTGGCAGATGTTGCTCTGCTGCTCTCCATCATCTTTGAAAAATCATGGAGAATGGGAGAAGTGCCTGATGATTGGAGGAAGGCCAATGTCACTCCCATCTATGAAAGAGCAAGAAGGAGGACCAGGGAAACTACTGGCCAGTCAACTTCATCTCTATCTGCAGAAAGGTGATGGAACAGGTCATTCTGGAGGCCATCATCAAGCATGTAGAAGGTCATCAGGAGTAGTCAGCAGAGATTCACCAAGGGTAAATCTTGCTTGACCAATCTAACAGCCTTTTTTAATGACATGGCAAGATAGGTCAATGAGGGGAGAGCAGTAGATGTTATCTACCATAACATCCTAGTAGGTAAGCTTGTCATGGCTTAAGCCTCTCAGGCAGTTCACTCACTCACTCCCCCACTCTTTCTTCCCCCCAGCTCCCAGAAGGATGGGGAGCAGAATCGAAAGAATGCAACTCCCACAGGTTGAGATAAGAACAGTCCAGTAACTAAAGCATAACACAAATCACTACTGCTACCACCAATAATAATAATGACAAGGGAAATACAAGGGAAGAGAATACAACTGCTCACCACCTAATACCAAGCCCGACCACGCAGTGAACCCCCCTCTTCCAGGTCCCTGCCCTTCATTTTTTGCATCCTGGGCATGACATGCTGTGATATAGAATACCTCTTTGGCTAGTTTGGGTCAGGTGTCCTGTCTCTGCTTCCTCCTGGCTTCCCCTCCTCCCTGGCAGAGCATGAGACTCAGAAAGTCTTTTGTCAGACCAAACATTACTAAGCAGTAACCAAAAACATTGGTGTTATCAGCATTGTTCCCAGGTCGAAAGTCAAAAACACAGCACTTCACCAGCTACTAAGAAGGAGAAAAATGACTGCTACTGCTGAACCCAGGACAGGCTAGATGAATGGACAGTGAGGTGGATTGAGAACTGTCTGAATGGCAGAGTTCAGAAGATTGCGATCAGCAGAATAGAATCCAGATCGTGGCTTATAGTCAGGGGCATTTCCTGAGGATGAATATGGGTCCAGTCTTACTCAACTTGTTTCTCAATGACCTGGATGAAGGGCTGGAGTGTCCCCTCAGGAAGTTAGCTGATGATATGAGGCTGGGGGAGAGGCTGATTCACCTGAAGGCTCTGCTGCCATTCAGTGGGACCTTTGTAGGCTGGAGAATTGGGTGGAGAGAAACCTGATGAAGTTCAACAAGGGCAAGTGTAGGGTCCTGCAGCTGGGGAAGAAGAACCCCAAGTACCAGCACAGATTGGGGGATAGCAGTTCAGCTGAAAAACACCTGGTTGTGTTGGTAGATGACAAGTTCACCATGAGCCAGCCCTTGCAGCCAGGAGAGACAAGAGTATCATGGGGTGCATCGGGAGGACTGTGGCCAGCAGGTCCCCCTCTACTTGACCCTGATGAGGCCACCTCTGGAGTACTGTGTCCAGTTCTGTGCTCCTCAGTACAAGAAAGACAAGGAGCTACTTGACATGGTCCAGAGGAGGCCATGAAGACGATGATGGATCTGGAGCATCTCTCTTATGAGTAGAGATTGTGGGAACTGGGCCTGTTTAGTTGAGAAGACTGAGAGGGGATCTCATTAATGCAGATAAATATCTCAAAGTTGAGTGCCAGGAGGATGGTGTCAGACTGTTTTCAGTGGTGCTCAGCAACAGGATTAGAAGCAACGGCCATAAACTGAAAATTAAGAACTTTCACCTCAACATTAGGAAGAACTTCTTTCCATTGAGGGTGGCACTGGAACAGGCTGCCCAGGGGGGTTGTGGAGTGTCCCTTTCTGGAGACATTCCAAACCCATCTGGGCATGTTCCTGTGTAATCTGCTCTGGGTGGCCCTGCCTTGTTGGGGTTTGGACTGGATGATCTACAGAGGTCCCTTCCAAGCCTAGTAGTTCTGTGAATCTGTGAAACAATCCCGAAGGAATCTGATAGTATCTTCAAAAAGTTATCTGAGCAGTTGAGTCATCAGTAAGGGTATTTGAAAATTAGACTGCAATGGAATTAGTAGTCCCTGCAAAAGTTTAAATTCATAATCAAATTAGCAGCTCCAGGTTTGGGGACTGAATTCAAATAGATATACTTAGTCTGTTCAGACTTCAGTTTTTTTTGCATTCCTCCCTTTTATTTAGGAGATAGCAATTAAATGTGATTTAAAATTGAATGCAATAAAATACAGTTTAGAAGTGTTTCATGATTCTTAACAAAAATAATTAGATTCTCTGATATTATATGAAGCAATGCTACAATATCCTCCATTACACGTAAAGAAAATAAAAGAAAAAGAAAGGAGAAAGATAAATTTCCTTGTTTTATTGGAAGCCAGAATGAAACTCTCTTTAAAGAGATACATTCTATTTTTATTGCCTTAGGTGACTGGGGAGATATTTTTTCACTCTTCGACATTTCGCTAAAGTAAGATTTACAAAAGAAACAGCTTCCAATGGCATTTGCACAGTGACAAAAATGTGATGTGTAAATTAAATCTCAGGGAACTGCAGGAAATTGCCAGTGCTGTCAAGTAGCATGGAATAGAAAGGTCAGATTAGTGAGTAGGACACTGGGATCACTTCTAATGCCACAGAACAACTGAACAATTAAAACTACTCCAAAACACATCTTGAGTGTGTTGCCACCACTCTTCTGTAGATGCTGGAGTTTACAGACACAGAGGAGGGAAGGAAGAAGGACCTGCCAGTAGCAGAGCCGCATGGCTGATGCTGTTACTCTCTGAAATCAGTGGTCAGCCATGGGCACAACAGCAGATGATTCGTAGGCTGCCTGGTATTTTGTGAAATATAACAAGAGGAACACAGAAAACTATATTTATGTATAAACATAATTTAAAACCAATTCTAAAGAGATAATTACCTTAAGTTAATTAAGCCTGAGACAAGCAACAGCGCATAGGTGCTGCTGTTAAGATTCTGATTTCTTCATGGACAGATTTGTTTGAAGAGATCTTTTCCTTCTAATTTGTATGAGAAGAGCATGATCTCTGATGACTTTTCTAAAGCTTCCATATCTGTTTCCTTTTCTTAAAAAAGCCACACACCTTTGTTCAATGATAAGATGGTTCACAGTAGGAAAGAGATGCTGTCATTCAGATCTTTGGAAGGAAAAGTATCAGGCCTTGAAAGTGAATATTTTGAATCATGCTGGTAAATTGAGGATTAGCCTTCATTACTTTTCTTTTTCTAATTCTTTCATTTAGCTGTCATACATACTAAAGAACTTAAAGCCAGAGTTAGCTGGTCTTTTTAATAAAAAGAAATACTCTCTGTACCAACTTCTTTTATCCTTAGATTATCTGAAGTGACTCCAAGGAAACAAGGCAAAATGACAGAAAGGTGAGCAACCTGGTCTAGTGGAAGGTGTCTCTGCCCATGGCAGGGGGATTGGAACCAGAGCTTTAAGTTCCCTTCCAACCCTAAACATTCTATGATTCTTTGTTTTTGTTTTTGGTGGTTCAGAGCTGATACCTGGTTAAAGTGTGATGCTGTTCTAGCCTTTCTGAAAGTTCCTTTTATTTTCATCCATATTTTATTTAATGTGAAATATGAGAACACATTTTCATTTAAAATGCTGTGAATAAACTCTTCAAATACTTTGACCATTAAAAGTACCACAGTTAGAAGTGACAACTGTTTAAATATCATAAAACCCCACAATGTCTTCAGTTTATTTCTGGTAAGTGCTACTTCATAGAGTCCTAGAATGGTTTGGGTTGGAAGGGATCCTAAAGATCATCTTGTTCCATCCCCCTGTCACAGGCAGGGGCACGTTCCACTAGATCAGGTTGCTCCAAGCCCTGTCCGACCTGGCCTTGAGCACTGCCAGGGATGGGGCAGCCACAGATTCTCTGGGCAATGTGTGCCAGTGCCTCACCACCCTTACAGGGAAGAACTTCTTCCTAACATCTCATCTCAATCTCTCCTCTGTCAGTTTGAAACCATTCCTCTTTGTCCTTTCATTACATGCCCTTGTAAAATTACTACTTGCCCTACTTGGCTATCATAATTGTACCTTTGCTTGCATACAACCTGGTGAACAGAAATAAACTTGATAAGGGGCAGGGTAAAATCTGCTGAGTAAGTTTTTCTCACTGGGATATTGAAGTGTGTGTGTGCGTTGTAATAATAAAGCAGTCTTAGAATATAAATGCTTAAAAGTAACATTAGACTAACATATCTACAGGATACATAGTTTTGTTTCACCCCAGAAAGAAGCAAGCCAAGGAATGCTGATGTATGCTACTCGCATGCTGCTCCACCAGAAACAACCTGTAGATTTTGTTTCCTGTTACACAAGCAATGTTCTACTTATGTTTATCAGGCAGACCTCCTTGCTCTTGCAAATGCACTCTAGTGCAATTTCCAAGTCTGTTTCACTAAATAAGTTTTCATCTTCATATTTTTTCCCTGATGGACTCAGAAAATGCATAATTTAAAATTTCTACATGTTTTTATCTCTGCTCCCAATATTTACTGTAGTAAGCGGCTAATTAAGCTTATGGTTATTGAAAGTTCTTTTCTTGTTCTTAAATTGATAAAAAAACAAATCCAGTGAAGAGGCCTTTTAATTTGATAGATAAAACTTGAATGAGAACCAGTGTTTGAAAGGTAATGTTAGAAATATTTAAATTAGAAATAAAGGAATATTTGAATTGGAAATGATAGGTTCTTAAGATTGTGAAGACTCAAAAAGTATTACAGCTTAATAAGGGGAAGTTACTTCATTATGAGTCAAAACCATTTATCAGAGACATAATACAATTCTAAAAGATAATTTGTAGTTCAGCCCCCAGTTGTTGAACTCTGTCATTTTCACATATCAAGTAGTAAGGACTAACACTCTTTCTTCAAGGATTACCACATAAAATACTAAGGCTTGCATAATCATCATGATATCAATTATGCACCTTACAATTATCCATGATGGCTATCAATTAACCATCTAGGTTATCCAGACTGTGGCTTAACAGTGCTAGAGATTCAGGAATACCCAAATTAGCTGCATAGTAGTTAGGTTAGATCTGACAAGGTTTAATACCTCAGTTGCAGTTTATGACAGAATGACTGCTTCTCCTAAGGTGTGAAGAACAATATAAGTTAGGGAATCCTGTTATACCTGTGCTGACTTCTGCTGGACCAGCCTGGGAATCTATGTATCATGTTGCTAGGACTTCTCTAAGGTTTATGCAGAGCCATGCCACTACCAGAATTTTAGGCCTAGTAACAGTCACCTCAGTAGCTCAGCTATACAACTCCAAGCTCTAGTTGGGATATAGCACAGCTGCAAATCATTGATTCAGACTTCCAGGAAAATTCCTAAATTGTAAGAAAGATCTGCAAGAACCATCGAATTATTTAGGTTGGAGAGGACCTTAAAGCTCACCCAGTTCCAACCCTTTGCCCGTGGCAGGGACACCTTCCACTAGACCAGATTGCTCCAAGCCCTGTCCAATCTGGCCTTGAGCACTGCCAGGGATGGGGCAGTCACAGCTTCTCTGGGCAACCTGCGCCAGCACCTCACCACCCTCACAGGGAAGAACTTCTTCCTAAGATCTCACTGAAATCTCCTCTCTGTCAGTTTAAAGCCATTCCCCCTTGTCCTATCCCCACATGCCCTTGTAAAAAGTCCCTCTTCAGATTTCTTGTCAGCTGCCTTTAGGTACTGAAAGGCATTAGATCCATGCAAGATAAGTAAGGTAAAACCAAAGACAGATGAGCTTGACAAGCAGAGAATTGTGAGCAACCCAAGAATTCAGCAGGAAAAGCCCAATCAGAAAAAGTTACTAAAGATTTAGAAGAAAAAATAAGGATTAGGTGAAAGCAGCTCAGTGATGTCAAGGCTCACCCCGATACAGGGGGCAAAGGTGATTCACTGTTCCTCACCTGGACCTATGACCACCTGGTCAAAGACTCATTAGGTAGAATACAGGTGTGGTTATCATTGAATGCCTTACACCTTTCTAGATGTAGCTACACCATGTGTTGTATAAGCCAGTAACTGTGTAACCACCCCCATAGTGAAGAAACCCCCAGTAGAGTATGTACTGGACAAAGCATAATTAAGCAGCTCTAAAATAACGGTAAGTAAAGAGAGGAATATGAGCACCATTCCTCATTATATTACATAGAAGCCATGTCTCAGGTAGAAAGATTGAGGCAAAACCAACAATAAGCACAGAGATACCTTCCACGGTGTGGTCATGTTACTGATCGCCTTTGTAGAAATATGCCTGTGAGAATTCCTTCATTGTCTCCTTGTGGCAGATTAGTCCCATTTCTATTGGGTGAAACCGGGTACATGCCTAATCTTTCAGTTTATCAAGGAAAAGGTTCAAGTGGAAATTCAACCATCTTGTTTTTCAAAAGCTAACACACATTGTGATTTTTCTTCAATAGGCCACTTGCATCTGACACTAGCTAAGGAATGAAAGCATGCATAGCATGGTACTGGAGCCAAAGAGATTCCTGTTGAAATTGATCAACAAATTGAGACTAGTGGTACCTTGGAGACCTGTTCATAAGTATCTTAAGAATAAAGCATATGAACAACATGAAAGCCACACTCTCCTTTGAGCGCTCTTACTTCATTCAATGAAGACAGAGTTTGATGTTCAGAGTTCTTTGGTAAATACACATTTTATAATCTCCAGAGGAAAAATAAATGCAGATAGATCAGTAAATATGTTTTAGGCAGTATTTAAATTACATATTTGTTATATTTCAGAGATTTTAATGGCTAGCTTGGGGATGTTCCAGTCTCTTAAGAAAATCTGTTTTTAATGTATTTTATGAACCATAGGACTAAGGAAAAGAAAAGACTTATTAAGTCATCCTGTCAATCTTTTTGCCAGGCAAGATTATTTTTTTAAATGTTACTAGTCACGTGCAAATTAAATAAAAATACATTCAAATAATCCCTTTTCTGAATGTACCTGCTTCTGCTTATGATCCCTATATTTCAGGTCAGAAAATAGCTATCATTCAAAAATGATTTTAAAATTATCTATTCTTATCCAAGTAAAAAGGAATATTTTAGGATTTAAAAACAAAAAGCAAAGTTTAAAGGCATAGCAGCAAATAAAACACAAGTTAAATGCACTGTTTTTTTCTGTCCCTCTCATACCACTATCTTCTAGCTGGTGACCTCTAGTTATATAGGATGCATAGACAATGTCGTGACTTGAAAGGAACTGTTTATGAGGACCAATCTCCCCCTGGATCCAATTACCAAGTTCAAGATACTCTTATATTGAATTAAGGTAAAATGACACCAACCACCAGTTTTACGATTTATTGATACATAATACAAGGCATGTGGTAAGATAAAACAACTCAACAATGATTACTTTAATTGGATCAGCAAGTCCCATGCCATGTGTTTTTTGCCTAGATCTAGTCAATATTCAATGAAAAAGGGAGGAGAGGAGAGAACAGAGAGAGAGGAAGGGAGAGAAAGTGAGAGAGAAGATGAGAAGTACCGCCACCCATGGATCCAGGGATATCTCAGTTGATCCTCTTCACCCAGGGTATCGTCGTTGGTGGGAACTCAGCTCTGACCTGAGCCCTATATTTTTATATTCATGTTATTTTGAGGTCTTACCCATAATTTGTATATGAAGCATAGAGAGGCGTTACTATGGTAATGATGGGTGTTGTTTAGTGAGCAGGTACGCAATTCCAAAGCTGCGGTTCCACAAGAGTCTTAGGGATGGTCAATATCCTGGTATCTGCTTTTCCACTCCAACCTCTGTGTCAGCTCACCATTGAGTCATCCTTTCACATTTCTGTGGAGGCTTATCAGCTTCGAACAAAGGGTTCAGGACAATCCTATCTACTCTCTATTGAGAGCCAACATTGTTGTTATTTGCTTAGTAAGCTCAAGGTCTCCCACGGTCAAATGGTGGCTGAGACAAGCTCAGTTTCCTGTCTCTGACTCAGACTATGGAATTAAACAGTTTTTTGAGACAAGCTCAATGTCCAGGCACTCTGTCGCTCAAACACTGTTGGGCTCAGTGTTGGGTGTCTTCATCCACGGTGGTTATAATGATCAGAAGGAAGTATAGTAGAAATGACAATACATGTAATCATACATTGCACAGTAGCTATGCCAATCATTTAACAATATCTTCTTTTAACAATAACGTAATTAAAGTTAACTAATTCTACAAACCAAATAATATTTAACATAAAGCAAAGTTGTTTGGACTATAACCAACTCTGGAAAGGATTATTTTTATTATACTTAAAAAATTAGTTCTAATGTTGGCATGTTTGAACCTTGAACTTCTTATTCCCTTAATTAATTCAGGAATTTGGACTAGATTACCAGTAAGCCATCTTCAGTTATAAAGTGGAAACTGAAAATTGAGAGTGCTTCACTGCCACTGACTCTGGCTGCTCCAAACAATTCATGGTACTTAAATTCAGAGTGGTAAGCATGATAACTAGTGGTTACTTCATGGGGAATTTGAGGTGGGTTGACCTCTGCTGGTTGCTAGGCGCTCACCAAGCTGCTCCAATCTCTTCTCCACAGCTGGACTGGGAAGAAAAATGCAACCAAAGGTTAATGGCTTGAGGTAAGGACAGGGAGATCATTTACCATCATGGGCAAAGTAAACTTGCCACAGGGTAATTAATTTATTACCAATGAAAAGTCAAAGTAATGAGAAATGAAACCAAATTAAAACACCTTCCCCTTCACCTCTCCATTCTTCCCATTCTCTACATTGTTCTCAGCTTCTTGACCTTTTCTCATCAAGCCATGCAGGAAGATGGGGAATGGAGTTTTCCAGTCAGTACATTACATATTGTCTCTGATGTTCTCTCCTCACACTCTTCCCCTGCTCCATCGTGAGGTCCCTCCCACAGAAGACAGTCCTAAATGACTTCTCTAGTGTGAGTCCTTCCCATGGGCTGAATTCTTCATAAACTGCTCCAGCGTGGGTCTCTTCCACAGGTGCAGTCCTTCTGGAGCAGACTGCTCCAGTGTGGGTCCCCAGCAAATATACAAAAAAGCCCTGCATATCATCAAGATACATTTTAAATCCATGGTAATTACTGTAACAAAAATAGCACAAATGCTTACTGAAGGATGCATACTGCAGAATCATTGAAAGCACCGTGTGTGGGCACAAGGGCTTTTATGGGTCAAATTATGCATTTCTTTAATAGTCAACCATGAATTTTAGTGTATAATTGATTATTGTATTATTTTAATAGTAACTGCAATACAGACTTTATTTGAAAATGAAGTTCTTGCATGAGGAATGGAAACCCTGAGACAGACATAGGTAAAAGCAACATGCTTACAGCAAAAAAGTATACAAGTTAGGTACTAGTTGAAGCAGTCACGCAGGATTCACTAAAGGCATGAATAATCATTTTAAACCAAGGAAAAAAATATGTGAAGAAATGTGGATCCTTAATAACCAGTGCTGTATTTAGCATCTCCCTATTATGCAGTTCTTCCAGAATTAAAATTACTCCATCTTACAAGTGAGGGCTTTTTTTTGCATCTTACTGATGCAGAGAAGAATGCATTGAATGCATTCATTGGGCTGAAGTGTTTTGTTGTTCTTAGTTTTCTCCTTCCACCTTCAACACTTAAAAATCTTGCATCTTATGTCTCAACTAGAAGACGTTTATATGTCCACACTTCACACCATTCATGCCAATTTTTTGTGCATCTGAGTTTATAACCTGGAATATTTCACTCAATTTGTATTGTCATATTTTAACAGCCTTGATTCATACAAAAAACATTTTTATATCCAAAATAATTCAGAGTCTAAAGATGCTTAAGAAAAATGGAGAAGACATTCATTTCCAAAGCATATTTATGCAGTAACTTTAGAAAACCATTGGCATTTCCTGACCAGACACCAGTCTCTTAGGAATTTCTAAAGTAGTTAGTTTCTGTCATGCTCCTAAAAATCTTGTTTCCTCTCTGCTCCTGCTCCAGTTTGTGATAGCCTATTGAGCCTATAAAAATGGTGGAAAAATGAAGTACCATCCTGGAGACTGGCTGTGTAAGCATTCATTAAGAAGGAAAAACCTCCCTTGGGATCTGGCAGTCTTGCCTAAGCAAGGTAAAAACATCCCATTCAAATATGTTTTAATAGATTCTCTTACCCTACATAATGGAGATCTGATACTATATAGCTGCCCTCAAATGTGTCTGTGTAAGAAATTCTTACTCCTAGCTATCTTAGTGATTTATAAAATTTGTGAACATGGCCCAGATGTAGTTCTTTACATCATTATGATGATACTTAATAATGTTTAACTGATATTATGAAGCTGTAGCCTTCAACCTTACTCTTTCAGAATTAAGATTTACCAGCACTGATATAGCATCTTTATCAAAGGAATATCAACATAAAACACCACCTGTTTCATTCTTTTGGAAGTTACAGAAAGTAGTCTTCATTTAGAGCTGTGTTCACTATTATAGCTGACTCATTTTCATCTTGCTTCAGTTTTCCTGTGCTGAAATTATTTAGGGTACTCATCTGCAGAGACTTAAACATGCCAACTTTATTGGAAATGCTCTGTGTACACAGATTTTTTTACAAGGTGAAGCCTTAGTCCTGGTGATGTGACATTGGCTTACTCAAGGGCTACAACAGATTCTATCCACTTAGCACAATAATTATACAATAATGTGTAACTTCAAGAGTCTATCAAAAACTTGGTTTTATTCATATAGTTATTTCTTAAATTTATCAACCTGATAAAATACATTGCCGGCTTCATTCTGTTCCTTTAAAGCCAGTGCATGGTGTATTCCTCTTGCTTTTTGCAAGTTTTCCCAGAAGTTTTACTTTACTTTGTTTTACCACATTAAAGTAATGTTGGCTGTCACTGATACCTAAATCATATCTCTTGAATATCTTTCACATTTTGTGAAATTGTAATGGAGTTCCAAGAGTTCAGTATGAAATGCTGGTATCTGTAACCCTTTGGTGTTTCCCATTTACTCATATTTTTGTAAATGAGCCAACAAAATGAAGCTAACAGGCAAGCTGCATTGTGTATTGTATCCAGGCTGTAATCCCCAGAGATAGAACTGTATCTTAAAATCCATGAATTAAAATGCTACTGAACTGCAATGTCATTATTGTCATTGTTTACAAACTACTGCTATTTAAAATCCTTTTCCATTTTGTTCTTGTAAGAATTGGAAGCAAAAATACGGTTGTTAGCAACAGATAGTATTTGTATCAATAGCCATTTTGTATATAACTTTTTTCATAAAACTTTACACATTTGACATTATTCCAAAGCAAGTAATGACTTGTAATAACATTTAGAGCATCTAACACCAGCTGATGACAATTTGTTCGTCAACTGCGTGGAATTTAACAGGAGAAAGCCTGTCACACAAGGTAGTAAATTCCACATTGGAAAGACCTACTTAGTTCCAGAGATACAGCTGATTACCAGCCACTGCAGTGAATGCCTCAGGATAGGTTATATTTTTTACTAGAGTTTCTTTAAGAAACATCTAACCTGCAGGAGTTGTAATAATGCACAAAACTTACCATAGAATCACAGACTGGTTTGGTCTGGAAGGGACCTTAAAGCTCATCCAGTTCCCTGCCACTGACAGGGGCACTTTCCACTAGACCAGGTTGCTCAAAGCCCAATCCAGCCTGGCCTTGAACACTGCCAGGGATGGGGCAGCTGCAACCTCTCTGGGCAACCTGTGCCAGCTCCTCACCACCTTCACAGGGAAGAACTTCTGGCTAAGATCTCATCTCAATCTCCCTTCTGGCAGGTTAAAGTCATTCCCCCTTGCCCTGTCACCACATGCCTTTGTCAAAAGCCCATCTCCAGCTTTCTTGTAGCCCATTTAGGCACTGGAAGCTGCTCTAAGCTCTCCCTTTAAGGAGACTTCTCCAGCCCAGGCTGAATAAGCTCAGTTCTCTCAGCCTGTCTCCAGAGCAGAGCTGCTCTAGGCCTCTGGTATTCTAAAGTCGTGATTCAGATCACAAGCTGCTCTTCACAAACTGCTTTCTCTTTAGGAGAAAATGTAAAGGTATGTGAATCATGCATATCAAGCTGATTTGGGTCTCTAGTAGACAGATGGGATATCTTGACTTGATTTTTTTTCTTGGTTTGCTTTAAAGCACTATGTCCCATCTTCCCCCAAAATTCTAAGTTCAGAACAGTTTAGATAATCATATTGTCACAGAAATCTTGGAAATAAACTCTCAAACCAGAATGACAGATTAGAAAGCTGACATAACTTTCTACATTACCACGTGCTTTGGGGATTGCTCTACCTTTTCACACTGAAAAGAGTCAGTTTGCAGCTTATATACTTATTCATTATAATTATATATATATTACATATATATAATATACATATTCTTTATAATTCCATGAAATGCCCACCCAATTCTCGTTACTTATGGCATATGGTAATTTAGGTAGATAAGTCTGTAGTGCAGGCACTGTGAATTTGAGGAGTGGTCTCTGGAGATCATGGTGGTCATTTGGGGAGAAATACCCTTTTATGGAAAACTGTTACTTAAGGAAATTGCAATGCTTGTTTAGTCTTGCCAATTAACTACATGTTCCTGCTTGATCTTATGTATGACCCTGAGAGGCTCCTCTAGGGTTTTTTTTCAGCTGTTTACCTATTTTGAGGAGTTATCAAGAAGAGGCAGTCTTACATTAGTTTGAGACATCTGGTCCTCTTCTTGCATGCCTTCCATATTTTGAGAGCCCTTGTTGCCTTGTCCATGACTATGCCTTTATACACAATGAAATACTATTTTAATTCAGTACAAGTACCACATGCCCTTCTCAGTGAAGCTGGGCCACAGTGTAAGAGAACTCAAAACACAAGGATAGAAAAAAGCAGGCAAAATATGTTATACTTCCATAGTTAAGGCACTGACCTGGGAAGGGGCATTTTCACTGTAGAGCTTAAAAAAACTGCAGAGATAAACAAAGCCTTGGATGGAAATCCAAATATAGCATATTTATTTTTCCTTGGGACTTATGTAATTCTTGCTGCAGCTGTGAATGAAAGCCTGAAATCCACAATATCTTAAAGAACTCCTAAAAAAAACCCTCACCCTAACTAGTTTTTACAGTGCATTCTTTTTCTTATTCCCAAAAGGAGAACAGTGTATGGCAGAGTTTTATCCCATACAGTTTTGTTTTAGATTTATTAATACATAATCATATTCCTATCACCATCTTACTTACAAAGACATTGTCACACTTTTTATCTTAAAGAATATAATTCTTCCCAGTGTCCTGGGTTCAGCAGTAGCAGTCATTTTTCTCAGTCTTAGTAGCTGGTGTAGTGCTGTGTTTTTGACTTTCAGCCTGGGAACAATGTTGATAACACCGATGTTTTTACTTGTTGCTAAATAATGTTTACTGTGATCAAGGGCTTTCTGAGTCTCATGCTCTGTCAGGGAGGAGGTGAAGTCAGGAGGAAGCAGAGACAGGACACCTGACCCAAACTAACCAAAGAGGTATTCCATACCACAGCGCGTCATGCCCAGTATATAAACTGGGGGCAGATACCCAGAAGGGCTAGATCACTGCTCAGGTCAGGCTGGGTATCGGTCAGCAGCTGGTGAGTGGTTGTATTCTCTTCCCTTCTTGTTTCACTTATCATTATTGGTGGCAGCAGTAGTGGTTTTGTGTTATACCTTAGTTACTGGACTGTTCTTATCTCAACCAGTGGGAGTTACATTCTTTCAATTCTCCTCCCCATCCCTCCAGGAGCCGGGGGAGGAAAGGGTGTGGTGAGTGAGTGAGCGGCTGCGTGGTTCTAAGTTGCCAGCTGGGCTTAAACCATGACAGTTCTCTTTGGTGCCCAATGTGGGGCTCGAATGGTTGAGATAACAACAGATCTGACCAGAGTGTGTCTAATCGTATTTGTGATAAGCATTCATTGTTTCAGATAAATAGTCCCTTGTCACAATGCTGATTTATTAGCTCTCAAAGTTGTTGCTCTTGATCTCACAGTTTCAGCATGTCATACCTTACTTACAGCCGGTATTTGCTGTTTTAAGGTTTATCAGCTGGGGAGCTTGGGCTAAGGTTCCTGTTTCATTGTACTTTATGATAATGACTTTTAATACAATAGACTCATTGATTATGAAACTGGTCTGGCTTGCGCTCCCAGTGTGGTCATCACCTGTATACTTTGGGAGGTATATGACAGAAGTGTTTAGGAATTACACATCTTTTTTTCCTCCTCAGGTGGTCAACATATGAAAGAGACATTCGCTTATATTCCCAGCTCCCCCACCAGTCTATTTACAGCGCGAGTAGATTCTGGAAGAGTTAAAGATTCTGAATATCCTTTCAATGCCCTTGAAAGTGCCCTGATCATCTTGCTGGGAACTAGCTTGCTGCTGCATACGCTGTCTATGTATTGCCGACGGCCACACCACCCTGAAAACTCCTGATCTTGTCCAATCGTGGAAGCTAAGAACGATCTGGCTCAGTTCTTGTCTAGGGTTAAATGATGAAATAGGAGAACCAGCAAGAGATTTTCCCTGAGGCTGGACAGCCAGGAGTGTCAGGGTGTGTGGGACAGTATGGGCAAGTATCTAGTCCAGAGGGCCCCTCCAGTGCTGTGGAAGCATCAGAAATGGAAGACAGCTGTAGGGAGTCCTCAACAACAAGCAGCAGAAACTGCTGAAGGAGAGGGTGAATCAAGTCAGTTTGCCGAGGTGAAAGCCATCCAGTTGGCTTTGGACATTGCTGAATGAGGAAAGTGACCAGGACTTTTTCTCTATACTGACTCATGGATGGTGGCAAATGCTCTGTGGGGGTGGTTGCAGCAACGGCAGCAGAGGAACTGGCAACGCAGAGGTAAACCCATCTGGGCTGCTGCACTGTGGCAAGATATTGCTGCCCAGGTACAGAACCAGGTGGTGAGGTACTCCATGTAGATGCTGATCTACCTAAGAGTGGGGCCCCTGAGGAACACCAAAACAACCAACAAGTGGATAAAGCTGCTAAGATGGAAGTGGCTCAGATGGACTTAGATTGGCAACATAAGGGTGAATTATTTTTGGCCCGGTGGGCCCATGACACTTCAGGCCATCAGGGCAGAGATGCAATGCGAGGGATTATCACACACACGGGCAGCACTACAGACCAATATGATCAAGACTGAACCGTTTATTTTGTTACTGGATGAAGCAAGAGTGCAAGCACCTCTTTTTATAGAAGTTACAGAACCCCAAACTTTCCACAACAGTTGATTGGTTCTGCCTCCCAGTTGAATCGTAACAAGGCTTGTAATTGGTAGCAGCTCCTGAAGTGGCAGCAAGTGGGTGTCCCCTTCAGGTAACTTTTGGAGGGCTTCTGTAAAGGTGTCCTGTAACAACCCCTCCAGCAGCCTCCATCCCCCTCTGCTCACTATGGGGGTGGGGCTGAGCCAAAGGCTGGATTGCTCACATAACCCTTTTCAGTGAGAAATGCCTCCACAATACCCTCTTCTTGTTTTTGAGCAATCCAGGTTTGACTTAGCACCCTGGTTACCAATTTCTTTATTATAGTAAACACAATGATGCATGCAAACAGAATTAATAACACAATACCTAAACCCTTCAAAGCAATTGTAGAGATACAGAACTATATCCAAACAGCAAAATTAACAGCTTAACCACTAACAGGTTCCTGATCATCGCTGACATCCTCCGGTGCAGACGAGATGTCTTCTGCTGAGCCTTGCCAGGGCCGTATCCAGCGGGCTGGTACCCACCAAACACCTTGATCTGTAATCAAACACATATAGCCTCTTCCTGTTAACTTCTGCGGATCCTTTCCATTGACCAGTGACCAGGTCTTTATATTGTACCAAAATTTTTTGGTTAGGTTTTTCTGATAATCCTGATTGCATTGCCAAACTATGAATGACCATAGGTGGGTCAGCTCTGTTTCCTGTTAATAGTAAATAATTAGCCATATATACTTTTGCCAATCGTTCTGTCGGAGGGAGTGCTTCTCCCCCCTTTTGTTTTAAAAAAAGGCTTTTTATAATTTGTTTATTAATTTGTTTATTAAACAAATTAATATAATTTGTTATTATAATTCGTTATTAAACGAATCAATCAACAGTACCAGTAATCACGTATTTCTCCCACCGTTGGTGGTTCTGCCAGACACA
Organism: Ara ararauna; assembly: GCA_028858755.1. Lineage (NCBI taxonomy): Eukaryota > Metazoa > Chordata > Aves > Psittaciformes > Psittacidae > Ara > Ara ararauna. Next base: position 22,451,913 of record CM054380.1, read on the forward strand.
AGCGGCTAATTTAGAACGCTTGCCAGCATCTGTAAAACACTAAGAATTCAGTATGAGATGAAATTACAGCAAGCACAGTTATAAAACACAAACCAAACAGACACACTTTGAGAGAACAGAAAAATACATTCTTCTTGGAATAGTTAGGATTTACCTCACTATAAGCTGTCAACAACCTTAGTATTTTAAAGATTATCATCAATACAGAAATTAAAGGAAGTATGTTCAAATACAGGTTTTTTTTGCATACTTTCAACTGAAGTACAAATTCCAAATTGTCAAAAAAAAAAATTCACAACTAGGATGATAAGCAGGCGGAGAACAAACAGGTAGATGCAACGCTGTCTCCAGCCATAAATTCTGATTTTTGTAGATATACTCATTTTTCAGCCTCTCTATGCTAATGCCTGGTGTTGTTGTAGTGTATTGTTTATGTAACATCTGCTTGAGCGTGACTGAGACAGGATACGCCTGGGGGACAAAGCTGCCTTCCACTATAGCATCCCTTATCACCCTGATTTAACAAAAGTAAAGGTTACAAATATTCACATTGTTTGGTCTGTCTTTGAGATGCACATCCTGCTTTATCTTGCAAACTCTCTGCTTTGTTTTGCTAACCCATCTTCACCCTTCATTGTTGTCTTTACAGTTCTCAAGGCTTAGGCCTGCCCAGGGCATTAACACCTGTTTTCTTTGCTGTTCCCAGGGCTGAAGCCAGACCAGGGTGATAATGCCTGAATCCATTTCGTTAATTATTTCTATCCCTTCACCCACATCAAAAGACAGTTTTTATAGATTTATGATCTACCTTTGCCAAAGTTTCTATATTCTCCATTAGCTATTGTAAAAAACAAGGCACACAGATTAGAATACCTAAAAAGACTAACAAAATGATTAAGATAAAGTAAAGCCATCCTATAATGCTCAAGCCAGAAAACACTTTGTTCAACCAATTCAGTCCCTCATCTTCCCGAAGGTGTGCTGTTCTTGTTATTAAGACCAGAATGCTTTGTTGATTCGTGTACTTGGGGTCTCCCCTATCATTCCCCCTTTTTGCTTTAGTAGCATATTTTTTACAATTTGCCATGTTCACTCTATCTAAAGTCACTTGAACCTTTGTAACATGTGGCATATCAATGATTCTTACACACCATGTAGCAGGTCAGAATAATAGTGGGTTTAGACTAGATCACACCTGCAAAATATGCCAACTACAGGCTTCTTGGCCTGCCTTTCTCTCTTATATAGCTCTCTGATAACAGGGGAGGTCATCTCTCACATCAGGGTCTGGCATGGCATGTGTCCCCACCACTCAACGCCTGCTGGGTTGCAACCAACTGCGGAGCTAAAAGTTCTTCTCGGTGGCAAACACAGAGGCCAACCCAGTCTTGCCCTTGACTGTGGTAAGAGGCATTTGGTCAACCTCAGTCCTGACACCTCGTTGTCAATGCAGAGTTTCACCTGCTCATCCAGTAACAAATTGCTACTATGGCAAAGCACATACAGATTTACATTAGCAGTATGTAGACTACAGGGTGCAGCAGCATGTTGAAGATGCTAGTGGCAGTGAGGGACCAGCCAAAGAAATTTCTTATCAGTGGAGTTCTCTCACCCTCTTAATTTGTTCCATTGTCTGCTCTATAATGCTATCATTGTATTAAACTCTTTCTCACTTTTGCCTTAGCATTTTCTAGCAGCTGCTGCAAATTTGCATGCTCCAACATCTGTTTTACAATTGACAAATCCATACAATACAAGGTGTAGTTTCTTATTAGCAACTGGCTAGAAAGTACAGGTGGTGTTATACATAAAATCACAGCTTCTAATAAGAGCTACCTTACAAGGACACATATTCAGGCTGTTACTTTTCAGTTGCTCCCAAGTGATGTTTTGCAGTCATTTGTTTCTCTCTTCCTCTATCTCCTTCTGCTCAGGATATTCATGGTCAGCTCCTGTAACTGAGGCATTGGGTTTTTCCACTCATCTATCCAGCTCATGGTGAGGCTTGAGAAACTTTGCAGGCAGCTGCCATGGACCTGTGGGTAGAAGGACACAAATACACCCCCTCCCCCAGGTTATCAGTTCTTGAGATGACAGATTAAAGTGTTTCCTTAAAGCAGAGGCATTCTGATGCAAAAGGAACCTGAAGCAGCTACAGAAGTAAACTGCACGGAGTTTGCTGCGTCATTGCCCATTCCTTTTTTCTTTCTCTGCCACCCTGATGCTGCTTGGGTGGCAGCTGGTAAAGCTTGTGGTTGCACTACCCTTCTCACTTTTTCAGTTAGCAGTTCTTATTTCAAATCCATTGGTTCTTCCAAGTCTTGGATTCACCCCCAGGTTACTTAAAACACACTAAGTAGGACTCCTCCTCTGTGCCCAGTGTGCTGCAGGCCTCTTTAAGCCTTATCTGTGGTGTCTCTACAAACTGCTCTGATATTTCAGTAGATCGAGAGGTGTTTTTACTCTAGCACATAACTTTTTGTTGCTCCCCCTGCTTTGGGCGATTACAGATGCCCATCTGCTTGGCAGTAGCCATAAATACCTGCCTGCTCAGCAGCAGCTCTGTATTTCTCTTTCTTGTCAGAGATGTTAATCTGTTACACATTTAAAACTTTTACATGAATCCAATAACAAAAAAAAAATACACAGAACAGTGTCTGCCCTTAACACACATACGCACACATACATACACATGCATACACATGGGATCCCATAAACAGACTTCACACAAATACAAAATTTTAAAACACAAAATGTAGACAAAATGTGGTACAATGACCCTGTGAAGACAATCAAGAAACCAGCTCCAAACAGCGTCATTGCAATGTAAGGTGGCAGGCTCAATCTCAGCGGGCGTCCCCGCAGAGGCTCTGCCTCCCTCACATTGCATGAGGCTTGGGCTTGTAAACTGACCAGAATGCACACTCGTTCTGATGCAGGTGGCCAGCCTACATTGGAAGAAGTGGCCAGCAATATCTATAAAGGTCTGCAAGGGTCGATAGAAACATGAACATACTTATATTTGCCAACTTTTAGTGCATGAATATCACAGAGAGACTATAAGCACACAATACATCTGCATCCCCCACCCATCTTACTTTTCCCTTTACAGCTGGCAATTTATCATGAGGATCTGGGGGATATAATCGAGCCTTTTCTAATAGTTTCCAATCTATTGCCTCCCACTGGTTTGTACCTTGTGGTGTGACTGAGGCTGGAAAAGCCTGTGGAACAAAACTCCCTTCCAGGATAGCATCTCTAATGACCCCTTTCCACCTTTTCGATACACCACCAGGATCTTGAACAAAGGAGTGAAACAGGTTAGGTGGGGGCAGGGCCAGCTCCGAAGCTGCAGGAGACGGAGGGCCACTGGCTCCCTCGGGCGCAAACGATCGCATTCTTTCTCCCTGAGTCACTGCCGGGAGTTTCTGTAAAACTTTCTGCAACAGTTCTTTAGTCGGGTCGTTTAATTCTTTCGGCTGCTCTGTTTCTTCCGGGGTAGAAATGTTAGAGTTAGTGGGGGAATGGTTTGGGGTGGAGGTAAGGGAATATTCGGTCGCACCAGGTCTGTAGCCCGTGGATGCCTTCCCCCCGCAGCGAGGTTCGGGATCCTCAGGATTAGTAACAGCATCAGATTTTAATCTTTCCCCACTGGGCATAGATGGAAAACCCATCTTCACTGTCCTTGCAACTCTCGGGTGAGTTCTCCCCCCGCCACGGTGGTCGAAAAGATTCCTTTTGGGGCTCTTTGAATCCCTTTTCGGGGGCTTTGCAGGGGACTGGGAGGCAGGTAGGGCTGGGGGTTCAGGCGGAGGCACGGATGGCATTACCGGAGACAAGGCTTTAGCCGCCGAAGCAGCCGCAGCTCTTTCTGACTGCATGTCCCGCAAAGTCTCTCGGATAAGCTTCCATAGCGTGGAATATTTTTGAGCCTCCCGCGCTGCTTTCCCCCTGTCAGTTATAGTGTCCCAAAGCCAGACGCCTATTGCCTCCCACGTGGCCATTTTGAGTGCCGTTCCAACCCCTCTAAGTAGCTCCTCCTCCTTACTCCATTGGAGTAACTCTTTAATAACATCTTCTTCATATTCAATCCCTCTCTCAGAGAGGACAAATTGGAGGAGATGGAGGACAGTTGCCTCTTCCTTTGTTTGAGTTGCCCCCATTCCTCCCCGACCGCCACTTGCCTTTTCGGAGTGGTCTCTTTTCTCGCAGATACACCTTTGTTCCGCGGGACGTGCACATCCTCCTTCTACATCAGCAGGGCTACTGCTGGCTCCTTTTCGGTCGGCTTCCCACCCGTCAGGTCTGCCCTGATCTTCACCACCGAAGCAGCTCTCAGGAGGCAAATCTGAGGGTCCCTGTTCGGGCGCCATTTGCGGGGGATTATCACACACACGGGAAGCACTACAGACCAATATGATCAAGACTGAACCGTTTATTGAGTGCAAGCACCTCTTTTTATAGAAGTTACAGAACCCCAAACTTTCCACAACAGTTGATTGGTTCTGCCTCCCAGTTGAATCGTAACAAGGCTTGTAATTGGTAGCAGCTCCTGAAGTGGCAGCAAGTGGGTGTCCCCTTCAGGTAACTTTTGGAGGGCTTCTGTAAAGGTGTCCTGTAACAACCCCTCCAGCAGCCTCCATCCCCCTCTGCTCACTATGGGGGTGGGGCTGAGCCAAAGGCTGGATTGCTCACATAACCCTTTTCAGTGAGAAATGCCTCCACAATGCAATACATAGATGGGTTAGCGATCGTGGGGTGGATTTCACACTAGACATTATTGCCCAGGTTATTCACGAGTGTGAAACATGCTACAATTAAGCAAGCCAAATGATTAAAGCCTCTTCAGTACAGAGGACGATAGCTGAAGTAGAAATATGGAGAAGCCTGGCAGATTGATGATATCACACTCCCTCAAACCCGCCAAGGCATGCGCCATGTGCTTACCATGGTGCAAGCAACCACTGGATGGCTGGAAACATACACGGTGCCCCACACCACTGCCCGGAACACTATCCTGGGCCTTGAGAAACACATTTTGTGGCGACATGGCACCCCAGAGAAAATTAAGTCAGACAATGGGACTCATTTCCAGAGCAAACTTACAGACACTTGGACCAAAGAGCATGGCATTGAGTGGGTATATCACATCCCCTAACATGCACCAGCTTCTGGGAAAATCGAGCAGTACAATGGGGTGTTAAAAACTACGTTGAGAGCAATGGGTGGTGGGACTTTCAAACATTGGGATACACATTTACCAAAGGCCACTTTGGTTGGTCAACACCAGAGGATCTCACAAGAGGGCTGGCCCAGCCCAGTCAGAACTTTTACATACTGTAGCAGGGGATAAAGTTCCTGTGGTGCACATGAAGAATTTTCTGGGGGAGACAGTGAGGGTTATTCCTGCTGCAGATAAAGGCAAACCCGCTCACGGGATTGCTTTTGCTCAGGGACCTGGATATACTTGGTGGGTAATGCGGGAAGATGGGGAAGTCTGATGTGTACCTCGAGGGGATTTGATTTTAGGGGAAAACAGCCAATGAACTCAATTGTATGCTGTTGCCTGCTATGTAGCACTTTTATAACCCACCAACTAGATGTCTTCAGGTCACCAGCGAGTGCCTCTGACTTCCCTCCAACCATCATCCCAACAAAGAATGAACTTTGATGAAACCAAACGAGCTCAGCAACGATCAGAAGAGTTCCGTGGTGTCATCTGTAGGCAGCAATCCAACACTGCACACAGCCTCTCCTGCTCTGAAAGACTGTTACAAGAGGTGGAGACTGACATCACAGACTGGATGGACTCAGCAGCTTTATAGGGATTGGTCCATGCACTGAGGAATGATATCTCTCTCTTTGTGTGGGTGTGTATGTGTATATATATATATATGTATATAGGAGACAAGAGTGGTGGCATATTGAAAAATGTGGGATCTGAGCATGACGTGAATGATGTGGAATAAGGGGTGGATACTGTCCTGGGTTCAGCAGTAGCAGTCATTTTTCTCATTCTCAGTAGCTGATGCAGTGCTGTGATTTTGACTTTCATCCTGGGAACAATGCTGATAACACCAGTGTTTTTAGTTGTTGCTGAGTAATGTTTACTCTGACCAAGAACTTTCTGAGTCTCATGCTCTGCCAGGGAGGAGGGGAAGTCGGGAGGAATCTGAGAAAGGACACCTGACCCAAACTAGCCAAAGAGGTATTCCATACCACAGCAGATCATGCCCAGTATATAAACTGGGAGCAGTTACCTGAAACAGCTAGATCGCTGCTTGGGTCGGGCTGGGTATCAGTCGGCGGGTGGTGAAGAGTTGTATTTTCTTCCCTTGTTACTTCCCTTATCATTATTATTATTGATGGTAGCAGTAGCGGTTTTGTGTTATACCTTAGTTACTGGACTGTTCTTATCTCAACCCGTGGGATTTGCATTCTTTTGATTCCTCTCCTCATCTTCCCAGAAGTGGGGGGAAGAAGCGTTTGGGGAGTGAGCAGGCTGCTGCGTGGTTCTGAGATACCAGCTGGGCTTAAACCAGAACACACTTTGCATTCCATACGTAAGTGAAAAACATTAAAATTTTTGTGTACTGTAAAGCTTAAACTACAGTGGGTCTGAGGATCTAAAGAGAAAATTTTTTATCTTTGTAAAGAAAATGCCTTGGGCCTAGAACTGTTTTACTGAAGATGTCGACGAGATTTCTGTGTTCCTTTCTTACTAGAACAGTGTCCAGTTGCAGTAGTATCTGCAGAGTAAGGTTTTTGATGCTTTTCTATTTGTCAATTAATCTTTCAGTGCATTTTTGACAGTGGTCTTGCAGGTTTTCATGGGAGGCTCATTAACTGCAGCTATAGTTTCTGTGCCACATTATGCAGGTAGGCCTATCTCTTGCCCAGCATTTTCAAAGAGCTGAAATACTTGGTCTTGTATTATTAGATAAAGGAGAACTGGTGTGTGTGTCTTTATATGAATGGATGCATACATTGTGGGAACTGCAAGCCATCTTGTTCCCGCTATGTGGATAATTAAAGAGGAAGAAGAATTGCTGATAGTGCGTTGCTCTGTCTGGCTGGGTATCTGTCGGTGGGTGGTGAGCGGTTGCACTTTCTACCCTTGTTATTTCCCTTATCATTATTATTATTGGTGGTAGCAGTAGTGGTTTGTGTTATACCTTAGTTACTGGACTGTTCTAATCTCAACCAGTGGGAGTTACATTCTTTTGATTCTCCTCACCATCCCTCCAGTAGCCGGGGAGAGAAAAGTGCTGGGGAGTGAGCGAGTGGCTGTGTGGGTTTTTTTGAGTTATGCCTGGGATTATACCATGACAGTTCTTTCTTGGCACCCAGCGTGGGGCTCGAGGGGTTGAGATAAAGACAGATCTGACCAGAGTGTGTCTAATCGTATTTGTGATAAGCATTCATTGTTTCAGATTTATAGTCCGTTGTCACAGTGCTGATTTTTTGGCTCTCAAAGTTGTTGCTTTTGATCTCACAGTTTCAGCATGTCGTACTTTACTTACAGTCGGTATTTGCTGTTTTAGTGTTTATTGGCTGGGGGTCTTGGGCTAAGGTTCTTGTTTCATTGCACTTTATGATAATGACTTGTAGTACAATAGACTCATTGATCATGAAACTGGTCTGGCTTGCGTTCCCAGTGTGGTCACCACCTCTATACTTTCGGAAGTATATAATGGAAGTGCTGAGCAAGTACACATCTTTTTTCCCCCCTTGGGTGGTCAACCGTGAAGGAGACACTCTTTTGCGCTTCCAACCCCCTAACCAGACCATTTACAGAAGCGTCATTTGAGAGTTCTGAAGGTTTAGAATGGCCTTTAAGTACCCTTGAGACCTGCTTGTCGGTTGTGAGGAGGATCACCATGTTGGCACACATACAGAGTGTGTTTTACTCACAACCCTGTTGCACTAAAAGGGAGGGAAAACAAACCCCTTGCTTTATTTTCCAATATGTAACTACCAGTCCGGCCCTGTTCACTATTTTGAACCTTAGTGATCCAGATTCACCGATAGTGGGAAAAAAAACCCCTTGCTTTATTAGAAGAAGGACAGGGAATGACTCCAATACACAACTGCCAGTCCGGCCGCGTTCGCTATTTCAAACCTTACTGATCCGGATTCACTGATAGTGTACCACACTGTCCAGTCCAATCAGCTGCAAGTATCAGTCCGGCCACATTTGCTGTTTTGAACCTTACTGATCTGGATTCACCGATAGTGCACCGCAGCTAGAAATGGGGTCGTGTTCAGTCATAAAATTAGTTTATTGGTGCAACAGATACAGATTCCTATGGATTGTCGGTGATAAATACTGTCTGCAAAAGCACGTGAGAATAATAGTTGCATGAATACAAGCGCTCGATAAAGTTAACACAGCCTGGCTCTAAAGTATAAAGGTAACAGTAAAAGTAACTCTATAGAGATTCTAAGTTTTCCCAGGGAAGAACCAGATATAGTGCAAGTCTTACCCACAGGCATCCCTATGGGAGGGGGAAGAGAGGTCCAGCCCGTCAACTGGTCCCAGGAGTCTGTTGATGCTATCTCCCTCGACTCATCCACAATGGTATCTTCCCCAATATCCCCCTCTCTCGGGTCATTTTATATTATTTTCACCTTCAAGGTGGAGCTTGAGTGACTCTAGTCATACACACTTTTATTATTATTGGTGCAAATCTCTCCCGTTTTGTTTTAAAGGTATATGACATCAAAAATTCAGAGTGCATGCTCAGAAGGGGGTGGTCTCCTTTTGGAGTGGGGTCACATGGGAGATGGGAGTGCATTTTAGCATGTAAATGTATTATAATGACATTATAATGAAGCAAAGTTCACACAGAGGACGGCATTCTGTCAAAAGATGACAGGCTGCTGTCACAGGGTAGCAGGTATGCAGCTTATCAGTTTCTGGTACCACCTAGTTCCCATCTTTTTGCTGAAGTTAGGACAAGGTGTAGCCGTGAGATCTGCACCTCGCTCTACCCTCCGTCTCTGTTGCCACGGGAACCACTGTGGAGTGCATATTCCTGGCATACCAGGTGTGGCTGCATCCTGCCCTGAGAGGCCCTGAAAATCCGTTTTTCCCTTATGTGTGGACAATGCTGCATTTCAAATATAAGTTTTAATTCCTAATTATCCCAGATTTCCTAATTATTCCACAGACCCATGTGGAGGAAATTTACATGGAATACACCGTCATCATATGCCCATTCATGGGCAACAGTAACCTGGAATGACATAGTACCACCAACAGTGGATGAAATGATTCATAAACTACGAGAGTTCGAAAACAATATCACCCTTTCCATAATTTCAGCTGTGCAAAAACTGTCCCAGGAGCTCAAACAATTGAGAGACGATCTATCTGATCTATCCAGCTCCTCACGTGTACCAACACACGTCTCAGCTATCAACAAAAGGCGTCCCACATCTCAAGAGAGAAGATAGAGAAGGTATACACCATGGGCCACCCTACCTGCAGGATCATGGAGAAGACATGATGAAGTGGGATGAAACACCTACCTCAGCTCTGAAAGAACTTGTGCGTGAATTGAAGAGGAGAAGAAAGGTCACAGATGATCATCCCATGAAAGCTGCACCTTCAGTCTCTGGTGAGCAGGGTCCCAGATGGAGTGGAAGAGCTGATTTTACTCCAGCTCCTGTGATAAAGAAGACTAATCCATGTCTACAAGACTTAAGTGTCCAACATTGTGATGACTATCAGAGATTTGGCAAACAGTTGTTACACACATTGCTTCCTTTGGTGCCTTTAAATATGTGCATGTTTCTGTTGACACTTTTTCACATGTGATTTCAGCTTCTGTCCATAAAGAAGAGAAGGCTTGTGATGTTATCTGACATTTGCTACCTTAGGAGTTCCTTCCCAGCTGAAAACGGATGACGGCCCTTCATATAGTTCATTGGCATTATCATGATTTTTACAGCAATGGGGTGTCACACGTGTCACTGGTATTACCCACTCCCCTACAGGCCAGGGGATTTTTGAACAAACTCACACTGCTCTGAAATACATGCTGCAAAAACAAAAAAAGGGGGAATATGGTCCCTCAAGAACAATTAGACAATGCAATCTATACGTCGAATTTTTTAGATTGCACTCAATCTTTTATGAATACACCTGTCACTGCAGTATAACAACATTTTGGCTCTGATAGTCCACCTCCTGAAAGTACTAAAGTGTGGTATCATGATCTTTGGGCCCCCAGAAATGGGAAGGGTTGGTGGAACTGATAACCTGGAGAGGGGGTATGCTTGTGTCCTCCTACCTATAGGTCCACAGTGGCTGACTGCAAAGTTTGTGAAGCTGTACCACGAGCTGAACAGACAAGTTAAAGAATTCAATGCCTCAGATGCAGGAGCTGACCTTGAAGACCCCGAGCAGAATGAGACAGAGGAAGAGAAAAAGGAATGATTTGTAAAACATCACGTGGGGGCAACTGAAAAGTCTCTATAACCAGACTGTATTAAATGATTCAAATGTGTGTGCTTGCAACATAGCTATTACTAGAAGCTGTGATTTTGTGTATAAACCACCTGTATTTACTAGCCAGTTGCTAACAAAAAATTACGCCTTGTATGGTTTGGATTTGTCACTTGCAAAAGAGATGTTAGAGCATGCAAATTTGCAGCAGCTGCTAGAAAATGCTAAGGCAGAAACTAGAAAAATCCTTATAACTGTACATTTTGATGATAGTGTTATAAAGCAGGTAATTGAACGAATTAAGAGGGTGAGAAAGCACCAGTGGTGGGAAATATTCTTTGGCCAGTCCCCTACTGCCACCAGCATCTTCAACACGCTGCAGCACCCTGTAGTAGTTATACTGCTAATGTAAATCTGTGTGTGCTTTGCCATGATAGTGATTTGTTACTGGATGAGGTAGGTGAAACTCTGCATTGACATAGACGTGCAAGGACTGAGGTTAGCCAAATGCCTCCTACCATAGTCAAGGACAAGACTGGGTTGGCCTCTGTGTTTGCCACTAAGAAGAACCTTTAGCTCCACTGTTGTCTGCAACCCAGTAGGCATTGAGTGGTGGGAACACATGCCATGCCAGACCTTGATGTGAGGGATGCCCTCCTCTGTTATAGGAGGGCCATCCAGGAGAGAAGGTCAGGCCAAGCAGCCTGCAGCTGGCACGAGAGATGATTTAGTCCAAATCCCCTGCTCAAGCAGGGTTACCTAAAGCAGGTTTCATCACCCTCACAACAAAAAAGCAAATGTTAGCATAAGTGACTATTATAAGTAATAATAATATAATAAGTAACTGTTGTATTTGAAAGTTCGATCTTTAAATACTAATGTCAAGAAACTGCTCTTGTGTGATTTAAGACTAGAGAAGGGGATAAGGAAAGCCAAGGACTGTGTTTTTGGAAGTAACATCGTCTATCGCCAGGTTCCCAAGGCTCACAGTATGCCTGGCCAACGCATTAGTGAGATCTTGTCTTTGGAGCCTGGACATTACCGCTTTGCTTTGCTTTTCCTCCATGTCACCCAGAGACTTGTTGCCAACTTGAGAAGAACAAAGACCAAAGTATCATGCAGAACAAAAAAGGGGGAGATGTGAATTGCAAGCTGTCCTGTTCCCACTATGTGGATAATTAAAGAAGAAGAATTGCTGATAGTGCACCTGAGTCTTGAGCCAGCGAGTGTTTGGGTGCAAAGTTGGGCTGGGAAACAGCCTGGGGAGTGATTGTTTATAGAATGGAATTTATAGTGACTGAAAACAGTCACTGTGAATTATGTGGTTTCTGTTTGTCTTCATAGCTCAGATCCATATCCATATGTTATAATGCTGGAGTGCCTAAAGTAGAACTAGTTATGAAAACAGTGTGTGTATGTGTGTGTGTGTGTGTTTAGCCTCTTTCTTTACAGATGCTGCATTACATGAACATGTGCATGTTTGTGCACATGTAGCCGTAATGTTACCTGTTACAGGTCTTCTGCATGAGAATGCACCACAAATCCTGTGTTCAGTTCTGGGTCCCAAGAGAGACACTGAGGTGCTGGAGCAGGTCCAGAGAAGAAAAACGGAGCAAATGGTGAAGGACATGGAGGACAAGTGTGATGAAGAACGGCTGAGGGAACTGGGGGGGTTTAGTCTGGAGAAGATGAGGCTCAGGGGGGACCTTTTCGCTCTCTACAACTGCCTGAAAGGAGGATGGAGCCAGGAGGTGGCTTGTCTCTTCTCCCATGTAACAAGTGATAGGACAAGACAAAACAGCCACAACCTGTGCCAGGGGAGGTTTAGACTCCCCTGGCACATTAGGAAAACGTGCCATTAGGATATTAGGAAAAATTTATTCACTTAAATAGTGGTCAGGATTTGGAACAGGCTGCCCAGGGCAGTGGTGTAGACACCATAGAATCATAGGGCTGGAAAGGACCTTAAGATCATCTAGCTCCAACCCCGCTGTCATGGGCAGGGACAACTCCCACTAAACCATGTAACCATGAGGCCTTTGGTGACATGGTTTAGTGGTGGTCTTGGTAGTCCTGGGGAATGGTTGGATTTGATGACATTGAAGGTCTTTTCCAATCTAGTTTATTCTACGATTCTATTTAAGGATTCTTCATCCTGTGCAAGAGTTAAGTCATTCCAAGCTCTTGGAGACATTATCTCTTCCCAGTCTCTCAACAATACTCTGGAAGAGCATCTATAGTAAATGTAGGTTATGATTTTGTCACAGCACTTCACTAGAGGAACAGCTGATACTATGCCCACCTGGCATGACATGACAGGGAGGTCTATCTTAATTCCTTTCTGGAAAATAATAGGTTGTTTGTCTTATTTTTAAATGCATTATGTTAACAGCTAAGGAGCCTCATTGTATTAGGCACAGTGTTACAGAGAATGGTATTTGCATTTACAAAGTTTTTGTTACGGTGGCATCTGTAGAGGGTACTGTTTTATTGAATAAAATTAAAACAAACCTCATTTACATGAGAAGAGACTTTATAGCTTTATATTTTTTACCAAATTATTCACTCAATTCAATATAAGTTCAATTTTGGTTGTGTGATATCAGAGCTACAGTCTTTGTGAGTAAAATGCAGTCTATCTCCATTCCCACATATATTTTCCTGCTGTGGTATTTGCATTCTAATCTACATAAATTCAAATACAATCGTCAGGATATGTTTTCGCACCACAGCATTAGTGGCCTTCTGCATCTGAACTACCTTGGAGGCAGCTTGCTAGTTTTGGTGATAACACTGTGCAAAAAAAGCTTCTCCTTATTTTTCTTCTGCTACCACTTCTTTCATCAGGATGCTGATTTCTTATAGAAACCTATTTCATTTAATCTTGGTTACTATAATCATCTCAGTTAAGAAATTCTTTTTCTTTTTTTTTTTTTTTTTGAGTGGCAGAAAATACAAAGTGGCTTTCATTAGCATAGCTAGCATATCATGAATATGTCTGAAAGTAATTTCTTTATCTTTTGTCTGAAATTTATATAGATACCAAGATTTTATTAACCCAGTTTGTTGTGTTACCTGAAGCAATTTATGTGGTTTATCTGCAAGGTATATATTCACTGAATTCACACTGGAGTACCAATACTTTCTATGTAAGTTCAAATATATCTATATCAGATAAGAATTGTTGATTTATAACTTCCAGTTACTCACATCTCTTCTCACAGTGTCAACACTGTGCCTTAAGGTTTTTTTCCTGAATTCTTCTCATGTATGTGTACTGTATATTTTATTTGTCATCCTGCCTTCTTTCTTGAAAAGTGATTATATTGATGGGCCATATACTCAAATGAGCTTTTGCATAACATCCCATCATCAGTCATTTTTAGATGCAAATTTATTTTACTGTTTTAGAAAAGATTTTTGCTAGATTTCTAGTTACTGTAGTGCCTTTGTCCAATTCATCTTTTCAACTCTAATAAGCACTGGAAAGAAAAATCTAATGAATTTGTATTTTCAGAGTTGCATACTGATGACAGAAATAAAACCCAAACAGCTTTATTGATGCCACCATTACCATATTTTTCTAGGACTGTAACATCTCAATTTTACACCAGCTTTTGAGAAAGGATACTGGATGTTGGGTTCCATTTCCCTTAATGGCTTTTAATTGCAAAGCTCTCCAGTGAACATAATAAATTGCAGTTGTCATGTGGTAAACAGCAGAACATTATAATTTTACATTGCGCAACATCTTTTTTGCTTGGTGTCACTTCGTACCCATCGATTAGAAAAGGAGAAGTCCCTAAAATTTCCTTTCTCTGAAATAGTGCTGTCTCAACCTGGCTACCAATGTTGCTGATAAAGATCAATATTCATAAGATAATTGACTGTATGATTCACAAGTCTTCTCTGCTTCAAGAAATTGCCATATACTGATGTCTGAAACCCTGTCGTGGTTTAAGTCCAGTCAGCCACGCAGTTTTGCTCACCCACTTCCCCCTTTTTCTTCCCCCCTCTCCCTGAGGGATGGGAAGGAGAATCGAAAAGAATGCAACTCCCACAGGTTGAGATAAGAACAGTTTAGTAACTAAAGTATAACACAAATCACTACTGCTACCACCAATAATAATAATGACAAGGCAAATACAAGGAAAGAATACAATTTCTCACCCCTCCTAATACAAAGCCCTCCTAATACAAAGCCCGACTACTCACTTCCCCCTCCTTCTTCCCCCCCACTCCGGGGGGGGGGGGTGGGAAATTGGGAGAAGAATCAAAAGAATGCAACTCCCACTGGCTGAGACAAGAACAGTCCAGCAGCCAAGGTATAACACAAACCTCCACTGCCACCACCACCCACAACAATGACCAGGGAAATACAAGGAAAGAGGATACTATTGCTCACCACTCGATGACTGAGCTGTGAACTGTACTCTTCTGGGTTCCTGCCCCCAGTTTTACATCCTGGGCATGACGTGCTGTGGCATGGAATAGCTCTTTGGTCAGTCCGGGTCAGGTGTCCTGTCTCTGCCTCCTCCTGGCTCACCTCCTCCCTGGCAGAGCATGAAACTCAGAAAGTCCTTGGCCAGACCAAAACATCACTAAGCAATAACCGAAACACTAGTGTTATCAGCGCTGTTCCCAGGCCCAAAATCAAAAACATAGCACTGCACCAGCTACCAAGAAGCAGAAAAATGACTGCTGCTGCTGAACCTATGACATTATCCACCCCTTATTCCATACCATTCACGTCATGCTCAGATCCCACATTTTCAATATACCATCACATGTATATGTATACATCCACACACACAGAGAAAGAGAGAGAGAGATCATCCCTTAGTGCATAGACCAATCCCTATAAAGCTGCTGAGTCCATTCAGTCCATGATATCAGGCTCCATCTCTTGTAACAGCCTTTCAGAGCAGGTGAGGCTGTGTGCAGTGCTGGATCGTTGCCTGCTGATGCTGATCGTTCCTTTACTGTAGCACTCGCCTGGTTTCATTAAAGTTCATTCTCTGTTGGGATGACGATCAGAGGGCCAGTCGCTGATGACTTGAAGACATCTAGTTGGCGGGCTATGAAAGTATTACATAGCAGACAACAGCATACAATTGAGTTCATTGGCTGTTTTCCCCTAAAATCAAATCCCCTTGAGGTACACATCGGACTTCCCCATCTTCCCGCATTACCCACCAAGTATATCTGGGTCCCTGAGCAAAAGCAATCCCACGAGTGGGTTTGCCTTTATCTGAAGCAGGAATAACCCACACTGTCTTCCCCAGCAAATTCTTTATATGCACCACAGGAACTTTGTCCCCCTCCACAGTATGTAGAAGTTCTGACTGGGCTGGGCCAGCCCTGTTGGCAGATCCTCTGGTGTTGACCAGCCAAGTGGCCTTTGGTAAATGAGTATCCCAATGTTTGAAAGTCCCACCACCCATTGCTCTCAGTGTAGTTTTTAATAGCCCATTGTACCGTTCGATTTTCCCAGAGGCTGGTGCATGGTAGGGGATATGATATACCCATTCAATGCCATGCTCTTTGGCCCAAGCATCTATCAGGTTGTTCCGGAAATGAGTCCCATTGTCTGACTCAATTCTCTCTGGGGTGCCATGTCGCCACAAAATCTGTTTTTCAAGGCCCAGGAGAGTGTTCTGGGCAGTGGCGTGCGGCACAGCATATGTTTCCAGCCATCCGGTGGTTGCTTCCACCATGGTAAGCACATGGCGCTTGCCTTGGCGAGTTGGTGGGAGTGTGATATAATCAATCTGCCAGGCCTCCCCATATTTGTATTTCAGCCATCGTCCTCCATACCAAAGAGGCTTTAACCATTTAGCTTGCTTAATTGCAGCACATGTTTCACAGTCATGAATAACCTGGGCAATAGTGTCCATTGTTAAGTCCACCCCTCGATCACGAGCCCATCTGTATGTCGCATTTCTGCCCTGATGGCCTGAAGTGTCATGGGCCCACCGGGCTAAAAATAATTCACCCTTACGTTGCCAATCTAAGTCCATCTGAGCCACTTCAATTTTAGCAGCTTTATCCACTTGTTGGTTGTTCTGGTGTTCCTCAGTGGCCCGACTCTTGGGTACATGAGCATCTACATGGCGTACCTTGACCACCAGGTTTTGCACCCGGGCAGCGATATCTTGCCACAGTGCAGCAGCCCAGATGGGTTTACCTCTGCGTTGCCAGTTCCTCTGCTTCCATTGCTGCAACCACCCCCACAGGGCATTGGCCACCATCCATGAGTCAGTATAGAGATAAAGTACTGGCCACTTTTCTCGTTCCGCAATGTCTAAAGCCAGCTGGATGGCTTTCACCTCAGCAAACTGACTCGATTCACCCTCTCCTCCAGCAGTTTCTGCAACTTGTTGTCGAGGACTCCATACGGCTGCCTTCCATCTCCAATGCTTCCAAAGCACTGGAGGGGCCCAGTGGACTAGATACTCGCCCATGCTGTTCCACACACCCTGCCACTCATGACTGTCCAGGCTTGGGGAAAATCTCTTAGTCATCCTAGGCTGCCGACTAACCCCACACAAGGCCCACATCCCACTCTGCTTAACTCTCGGTACCAGACAAAATGGTTGTGGGTAAAACACACTCTGTATGCATGCCAACATGCTGATCCCCATCACAATCAGCAGGCAGGTCTCAAGGGTACCCAAAGGCCACTCAAACCCTTCAGAGCTCTCAAATGAGGCTGCTGTACTTGTCACTGGGGCTGGTGTAGCTGCTGTGCTTGCCGGCTCTCTCACCAGCAGCTGCTCTTTGTCTGAGTCCAGATCTTCCTCCTCTGCCTTGCTGGGAAGTGTTGCGGGGTCTCCTGCACCCTCCTGAGGTTCGGGCTTGCGGGGCTCTGCGGGCGGCTGCTGGGGAATGCTCTCGGCTGCCGCGGGGCTGGGCTCGGGCGCGGGACTCTGTTCAGCCTCGGGGCCCGGCTTCTCTGCCGTCTCCTCCTGCCGCTCGGTAGCCTCCCCCCCCCGTGGCTCGGCAGCCGCCAGGCTGGGCTCAGCTGGGGGGCTCACCCCTTTTGCTACCTCCTTCCTCTGCTCGGCAGCCGTCGGGCTGGGCTTGGTGGGGGGGCTCGGCTCCTGCTCCCCGGGTCCGCTCCCCCGGCCCGTTTCGGCAGCCGGCGGCTCCTGAGGCAGCCCCCCCTCGGCTCTCCACAGCCTCGCCAGGACGGTGAAGAGCAGCCGAACTGCCAGGTACACATTCGCTCCCCACGGCTTCTGGAGCCCGCCCGTATTACAAGCCATTCCAATAAAGTACAATGAAACAACAACCTTAACCCAAAACCCATATCTGAAAAATGCTAAGATAGCAAATACCGGCTGTAAGTAAGGTACAACAGGCTGAAACCATGAACGCAAGAGAGCCAAAAGCAACAACTTTGAGAGCCAATAAACCAGCATTGTGACGAGTGGCTATTAATCCTGTCGTTATCTCAACCTTTCGAGCCCCACGTTGGGCGCCAAAAGAACTGTCGTGGTTTAAGTCTAGTCAGCCATGCAGTTTTGCTCACCCACTTCCCCCTTTTTCTTCCCCCCCACTCCCGGAGGGATGGGAAGGAGAATCGAAAAGAATGCAACTCCCACAGGTTGAGATAAAAACAGTTTAGTAACTAAAGTATAACACAAATCACTACTGCTACCACCAATAATAATAATGACAAGGCAAATACAAGGAAAGAATACAATTTCTCACCCCTCCTAATACAAAGCCCGACTACTCACTTCCCCCTCCTTCTTCCCCCCCACTCCGAGGGGGGGGGGGGGGGGGAAATTGGGAGAAGAATCAAAAGAATGCAACTCCCACTGGCTGAGACAAGAACAGTCCAGCAGCCAAGGTATAACACAAACCTCCACTGCCACCACCACCCACAGCAATGACCAGGGAAATACAAGGAAAGAGGATACTATTGCTCACCACTCGATGACCGAGCTGTGAACTGTACTCTTCTGGGTTCCTGCCCCCAGTTTTACATCCTGGGCATGACGTGCTGTGGCATGGAATAGCTCTTTGGTCAGTCCGGGTCAGGTGTCCTGTCTCTGCCTCCTCCTGGCTCACCTCCTCCCTGGCAGAGCATGAAACTCAGAAAGTCCTTGGCCAGACCAAAACATCACTAAGCAATAACCGAAACACTAGTGTTATCAGCGCTGTTCCCAGGCTCAAAATCAAAAACATAGCACTGCACCAGCTACCAAGAAGCAGAAAAATGACTGCTGCTGCTGAACCCATGACAAACCCAAATAATTTCTCATTTTAAACTGTTCTCCCCTAATACAATGGTTATAACCTAACTTTTAGCTGTTCACTCATGCAGTGCAACTCTTAAATAAGGGATATTTTACACTGAATGCTGGAATTGCCTAGAGATCTCCTATTAATAAATTCAAAGTCGCTTCATTTTTTAACAGGTTAATATTACCATTTTTTTCTAAAGGCAAAAATTTTATTTTTCTATGTAGAAATCATTATATGTCCCTGTATACTGTAGTAGAATTCATTTTTTAGCAAATTATTTTGCCCATCATCATTAGTTTCCATTTAATTTTGCATTCAAATCAACGTATGGGAAAGCATTTCTTTAGGCAGTGACAGCCTTCATTTAATTTGAGTTTGCCTTCTAATTGTAGAAAACAAAGGTATTGAGATAGCATTACTTGGCATATTCTTCTCTACTCACGATTGGACCACATAGGATAAGGTCTGGTCCAGTATGTCCTCTTGACACTGATGTGAACTGGGACTATGAGCTTCACTCTTGTTGAGCCATTCCAGGTGTCCAATTTGCAATGGATTTTTCTAGAAGCCTTGGTGTCGTGGTTTAGCCCAGCTGGCAACCTAGAACCAAGCAGCCACTCACTCACTCCTCAGTCCTTTCCTCCCCATGGCTGATGGAGAGATGGGGAGGAGAATCGAAAGAATGTAACTCCCACGGGTTGAGATAAGAACAGTCCAGTAACTAAGGTATAACACAAAACCGCTACTGCTACCATCAATAATAATAATGATAAGGGAAGTAACAAGGGAAGAAAATACAACTCTTCACCACCCGCCGACTGATACCCAGCCCGACCCAAGCAGCGATCTAGCTGTTTCAGGTAACTGCTCCCAGTTTATATACTGGGCATGATCTGCTGTGGTATGGAATACCTCTTTGGCTAGTTTGGGTCAGGTGTCCTTTCTCAGATTCCTCCCGACTTCCCCTCCTCCCTGGCAGAGCATGAGACTCAGAAAGTTCTTGGTCAGAGTAAACATTACTCAGCAACAACTAAAAACACTGGTGTTATCAGCATTGTTCCCAGGACGAAAGTCAAAATCACAGCACTGCATCAGCTACTGAGAATGAGAAAAATGACTGCTACTGCTGAACCCAGGACAGTATCCACCCCTTATTCCACATCATTCACGTCATGCTCAGATCCCACATTTTTCAATATGCCACCACTCTTGTCTCCTATATACATATATATATATACACACATACACACCCACACAAAGAGAGAGATATCATTCCTCAGTGCATGGACCAATCCCTATAAAGCTGCTGAGTCCATCCAGTCTGTGATGTCAGTCTCCACCTCTTGTAACAGTCTTTCAGAGCAGGAGAGGCTGTGTGCAGTGTTGGATTGCTGCCTACAGATGACACCACGGAACTCTTCTGATCGTTGCTGAGCTCGTTTGGTTTCGTCAAAGTTCATTCTTTGTTGGGATGATGGTTGGAGGGAAGTCAGAGGCACTCGCTGGTGACCTGAAGACATCTAGTTGGTGGGCTATAAAAGTGCTACGTAGCAGGCAACAGCATATAATTGGGTCCCTGAGCAAAAGCAATCCCGTGAGCGGGTTTACCTTTATCTGCAGCAGGAATAACCCACACTGTCTCCCCCAGAAAATTCTTCATGTGCACCACAGGAACTTTATCCCCTGCTACAGTATGTAAAAGTTCTGACTGGGCTGGGCCAGCCCTCTTGTGAGATCCTCTGGTGTTGACCAACCAAAGTGGCCTTTGGTAAATGTGTATCCCAATGTTTGAAAGTCCCACCACCCATTGCTCTCAGCGTAGTTTTTAACACCCCATTGTACTGCTCGATTTTCCCAGAAGCTGGTGCATGTTAGGGGATGTGATATACCCACTCAATGCCATGCTCTTTGGTCCAAGTGTCTGTAAGTTTGCTCTGGAAATGAGTCCCATTGTCTGACTTAATTCTCTCTGGGGTGCCATGTCGCCACAAAATGTGTTTCTCAAGGCCCAGGATAGTGTTCCGGGCAGTGGTGTGGGGCACCGTGTATGTTTCCAGCCATCCGGTGGTTGCTTCCGCATTGTGATGAATGGCTATTAATCTGAAACAACGAATGCTTATCACAAATACGATTAGACACACTCTGGTCAGATCTATCATTATCTCAACTCTTCACTCCTCATGTTGGGCGTCGCAAAGAACTGTCTTGATTTAAAGGACTAAGTGGAACTCCAACTCTGCTCTCTAACTCAAGGATCCCGTTGAAGATATATGGTCAGGTGAATTATACATTACTATCATTTTTTTTTTGAAAGACATTATCTTGTAACATTCCTAAATTGATAGACAAAGTTATGCACCATTTCAGGAAGATAAATATGATGAAAAAGGGAAAAAAATCAAACAAAAAGAAGTCTCAAATATGATCTTGCTTCAGGTAAGAGTATATCCTCTCACAATGATTTCCATAGATGCCTGAACCTTAAATCTGTTTTCATTTACTTATGAGAGAAATGTTATTAGTGCTTTAGTACTGAAAAATGGACTGGGAAACCTGTTCATAGTTGCATCTACATTGGTGATTTCAATATAGGACTAGAGAGCAATCCCTTTCTCATGAATATTGAGAAATCAGCAAGAGAGGATCATTTTAATTACCAAACACCTGGACAATCAGAATCTATTTCCAGAAAGGTACACCTACTCTATGCTTAGCTGTCACGTGTTACCATTATGCAGTATTGCGTATGACAATTGAGCAGTATTGATTTACCATCAATCCCTTTCTTTTCATCTCAGCTGAAGCTGAGAAATTGCTGACAGGTTGTGGATTTGCCAGTGTTTGTTGATGACCCTGTTCCTTAATTCACTTTACTGCGTGGCCTAAAATTATTTAAGATATATTGGAATTGATGCGCAAACTTGCAGTTTGCCATCCGTCTGTGGTCTCTTAAAGTTTTCTTTCACATGAAAGACTGATAATGTTAATGAAGTGACTGCAGGAAGTCACCAGTATTGTGAACTTTCTCTTATTTGTACCTTCCTCTCTCTGTAGCTAGCTGAAAACTTCTGTACACAATAGAAACTGAGGGATGGGAGAACAGGATAACTGGGAGAAGAACGGAGCCAAGGCACACAAAGCTGAAGTAGAGCACAAGGGGAGAAAAGGAGGCTGTTGCTGCTGAAGAGCATAGGGAAGGAGACTTACTACTGGGCTACTAACACAGCTAGGTCAGATAGTAATCAGAAAACAAATAAAAAATATTAACCTAGCTCAAATTATTTTTTTTATAATCAGAAATATCTGAAACAGTTCATAATCAGGATTAAGCCACTGATATTTTCTTGTAAAGGTGATTAACCTGGACTTATTTTTGATTTACACTAATTTTAGAGGCACTAGCTGACACATTGCTTTCATGAAGAAAAATTTCATACAGAATTACTACACCATATTTCAATATACAAGTAACATAATTCATGATCCACATTCGTATTTCCCCCCTCAGAGGAAACTTGTATTACCTACCATACAAATTACATTTCCTCTCCTAAATGAGCTAAAAAGGAGCACAAAGGTAGCAAATTAATTCTATTTCTCAAATAGATGACAGGTGATGAGTGGCATTAAGCCACATCATCCACACATTTCTAAAATGTGAAGTATTTATAGGTGTTATGTTTAAATAGGAGCAAGCTGTCTCACGTACTTGAAATGCAGAATCTGTTTCACCTGTTTGTCACCTGCTCATTTCTTAAGTAAATCGAGAGAACAACATTCTGCATAACTGCAACTTCATAGGCAATTTAAGAGCTTACATTTGAAAAAAGATGTTTGCTAGTCTATCTTTAGTCTAAGTGCTACACTAGTGTCATGGTTTAAGCCCAGCTGGTAACTCAGAACCATGCAGCCACTCGCTCAATCTCCCCCTTCTTCCCTGCCTCCGTGCTCTTAGAGGGATGGGGAGGGGAATCAAAAGAATGTAAATCCCACAGGTTGAGATAAGAACAGTCCAGTAACTAAAACAGTACAAGAAGGCTGCGTGGAGACCTCATAGCAGCCTTCCAGTATCTGTGGGGGGCCTATAGGGATGCTGGGGAGGGACTCTTCATTAGGGACTATAGTGAGAGGACAAGGGGTAACGGGTTCAAACTTAAACAGGGGAAGTTTAGATTGGATATAAGGAAGAAATTCTTTACTGTAAGGGTGGTGAGGCACTGGAATGGGTTGCCCAGGGAAGCTGTGAATGCTCCATCGCTGGCGGTGTTCCAGGCTGGGTTGGACATAGCCTTGGGTGTCATGGTTTAGTGGGAAGTGTCCCTGCCCCTGGCAGGGGGGTTGGAACTAGACGATCTTAAGGTCCTTTCCAACCCTAATTATGCTATGATTTTATGATTCTATGATTCTAAATCTACTACTACTACCACTAATAGTAATAATGATAGGGGAATAACAGGAAAGAATATAAAACTAAAAAGGGAACAAAAAAAATAGCAATAAACACAAGTGAGGCACAATGCAATTTCTCACCACTTGCTGGCCAATACGCAACCCTCTCTGAGCAGTGATCTGCCCCATCTGGGTAACTCCCCCCAATTTATATACTGGGCATGACATACTATGGTATAGAATACCTCTTTGGCTAGTTCATGTCAGGTGTCCTCTCTGCTTCCTCCTGGCTTCCTGTGACCCTCCTCACTGCCAGAGTAAGTACTTGATCAGGGTAAGCATTACTTAGCAGCAACTAAAACATTTGTGTGTTATCAGAGTTGTTGAAGGTGAAAACCTAGCTCTAGTTAAGACACTGCAAAACTCTCATTGATCATAGTGCAGTCAGAATTTACTTGCTATGCAAAACCTAAACCTATGAGTGAGCCTTTGTTGGGTAAGCATTGTAAACTCACAATACAAGCACCATAATCTTTGTTTTCACAAAGGATAAAGTCCAAACTTCATTGAAACCACTTGCAGAATGCCTACTGATGGTCTCTGAAGAAAGGTGCATACGTGTTGCCAGAAGTTTCTCAGTTTATGACCAAAACCTTTGTTCGCCAGTGGCAGAAAACAGACTGAAGTTTACAGCATTCCGCAATACCTGTGTGTATCCATACAGGCACACAAATAGCAGTGCTACTCTCAAGGAGCATGGAACGGTTTGTGTTGGAAGGGACCTTAAAGCTCATCCAGTTCCAGCCCTCTGCCACAGTCAGGGACACCTTCCACTTGAACAGGTTGCTCCAAGCCCCATCCAGCTTGGCCTCGAACACTGCCAGTGATGGGGCAGTCGCAGCTTTTCTGGGCAATCTGTGCCAGTGCCTCACCATCTTCACAGGCAAGAAATTTCTCCTAAGGTCCCATCTCAATCTCTCTTCTGGCAGGTTGAAGCTATTCCCCCTTGTCCTGTCCCTACAAGTCCTTGTCTAAAGCCCCTCTCCAGGTTTTGTGTCATCCCTTTAGGCACTGGAAGCTGCTCTAAGGTTTCCCCTTGAGGAGCCTTCTCTTCTTGAGGCTGAACAAGCCCAGCTCTTTCAGCCTGTCTCCAGAGCAGAGTTGCTCCAGCCCTCACAGCATCTTCATGATCTCCTCTGGGCTTGCTTCAATAGCTCTACACCCCTCTTGTGCTGGGGGCCCTAGGGCTGGATGCAAGACTGCAGCGGGGAGTCTCCCCAGAGTGCAGCAGATGGGGAGAATCCCATCCCTTGACCTGCTGCTCATGTTCTGGGGATGCAGCCCAGCACACATGGGGTTTTCTGAGCTCAAGTGCACATAGCTGGGGCATGGGGAACTCCTCATCAACCAACACCCCCAACTCCTTCTTCCCAGGGCTGCTCTCAATCTGGTGTCTGCCCAGCCTGCATTCGTTCCATATGTGTGACACTCACAAACTGCATTAAGTGAAATACTAGTGAAAAATACGATTTTATTCCTCAGAACAATAGCTGTCAGTTTATGACATACTTGATATCTGATGGCAATATAAGAAAATTTGGTAAAATTTTTCATAATCATCTTCTTAAAGAGGTTGCCACCAAACTGTCCCTGCGAATGTGAGGACTGACCAGTATATGCATTGCTTTTCTCATCTGTGAAATGTAATCTCACCTTCGGTTTAAAAGCAAGGTAGGTACACAAATCCTTGTGCCATTCATCTCCATTAATTTTAATTGAATGCTTTTGTGCGTTGGTCTCTCAGCACTCTCTACTGACAACAAAACTCCTTTCAACTCTCTAAGCTATGGACTCTTTTTCCAAAGACTCTCTATCTTCACTGGGATTTTTCTTCAAAAACCTTAATAGCTGTGCAAAGCCCCAAAGATTCTTCTTTCAGCTTCCTAAAGAGCAGAAAGAGGTTCCTCTATTTCTCTTTTCTCCCATGCATCGAGATAAACTTGAGTGGCAGCCGGTTGAGGGGATTAAAATTGGAAGAAAATAACTTCAGATAAAATATTTAGCTGATCTCTTTTCTCCTAGATTATCAGCAGGAGTTGTGAATACATGGTTTTGGGTAAGACACTGTTCAGCAGATCATCTGCTTTTGATTGCAAAGTGACTGTAAAAAATGTTAATAACGTAACAGAGACCGCACTTCAAAAAGATCTGGGAATGACTGCTAGAAATGCAGATAAAAAGTTGGTGTCTTTTTATTTAATTAAATTGTGTTAAAAAATAAGTGGCTATACTTTGCTGTTGGTGGCATGATTATACAAGCTGCAATAGCATACAGAAAAGCCCAGACAGGGATCAAGTCAAGCCACACCATAGAAACAGCAGCAGCCAGCTCTCAGATGTTCATAGACCACCAGTTTTTTGCACTGAGGTAATTAGCAGCAACAAGGGAGCAGGACCCAAGAGGAGTGATTTTGGACCATAGCCATTTTTTCCCCCAAGGATGTGGCCCCACTTGCATCACACACTAGGCATAAGCAGTGGGTTTCAGGCAGTGGGACCCCCAGCCCTGCTGTGCAGGGGAGGCATGACCATGGACAGTGGAATTGAGAACACACTCAGCAATTTTGCCAATGGCACTAAGCTGTGCGACGCAGTCAACACGCTGGAGAGAAGGGATGGGATCCAGAGGGATCTGGGCAGGCTGGAGAGGTGGGACAGTGTGAACCCCGTGGAGTTCAACAAGGCCAAGAGAAAGGTCCTGTACCTGGTTTGGGACAATGCCAAGAACAAATACAGGCTGGGGAAGACTGGATGGAGCAGCCATAAGGAGGAGAACTAGGGGGTGTTGGATGACATGCCCTAGCAGTGTGTGCTTGAGCCCAGAACCCCTGTGTGTGCTGGGCTGCAACCCCAGAGCTTGAGCAGCAGCTCAAGGGAGGGTATTCTCCCCCTCTGCTGAGATCTAGGGAGACCCCCTGCAGTCCTGTGTCTAGCTCTGGAGCAACAACACAATGAAGGTGGCAAAATGCTGGCTGAGGCTGCCCAGAGAGATGATGGATATGCCATCCCTGGAGACTTTCAAGGCCAGGCTAGATATGGTTCTGGGCAACCTGATCTAGTTGAAGATGTCCCTGTTCGTTGCATGGTGGATGACAAGATGAGCTTTGATGGTCCCTTCCAACCCAAACTATTCTACGATTCAATGATTCTGTGATAAGAGCTACATGGAACTGTTGGAGCAAGGCCAGAGGAGGCCTCAGAGATGCTGTGAGAGCTGGAGCAGCTCTGCTCTGGAGACAGGCTGAGAGAGCTGGGCTTGTTCAGCCTCGAGAAGAGAAGGCTCCTTAAGGGAAAACCTTAGAGCAAGTTTCAGTGCCTAAAGGGCCTACAAGAAACCTAGAAAGGGGCTTTAGATAAGGACCTGTAGGGACAGGACAATGGGGAATGGCTTTAACCTGCCAGAGGGGAGACTGAGATGAAGTTTTAGGAGGAAGTTCTTGCCTGTGAAGATGGTGAGGCACTGGCACAGGTTGCCAGAGAAGCTGTGACTGCCCCATCACTGGCAGTGTTCAAGGCCAGGATGGATGGGGCTTGGAACAACCTGTTCAAGTGGAAGGTGTCCCTGACTGTGTCAGCGGACTGGAACTGGAAGACCTTAGGCCATTTTGAACCCAAAACATTCTGTGATTCCATGATTCTATGTGGATACGTAGGTTTGAGTGTTCATTTTAGATCTCGTACCACTGAAAAAGGATAGATTTCCTAACTAAAGGAACTTCTTCACATTCACATTACCAAGTGCCTTTTAATGTACGATATTATTTACTGGTCCATTCAGGATGTGATGCAGTACAGAATTTTAGTGACCAAATTACTTCCATTTGCTTGTGTTCATGAGCTGAATGTCCTCATTTCATTTTGTACTAATGTGTTCTTCAAAGTTGTATTTTGGATCAGGAATGTAATCATGTCAAAGTGGCATACAATGTGTTTTTCTACCTGTTTGAAGTTATCCTTTAATGACCAACTTCAAAGTTTGGTGGAGCTAGTATGCACCTGTAGGTCCAGGGTTAACTTCTGCATGCAAATCTCCTACTTCAGAAATCTGAGGTTTGAGCCAGAAATTTACTTCGACTTTTGGCTCTTGTACAGTGTTTACAGAGCCTGCTTTTAAAGGGCTGTGCAAGACAGTGTCATTGAGAAACTAAAAATACTTTTAGCTTCGAGATGATGCTTTAAAGCCAGTTAAAACCTGTTTATTTTAGTTACATAGGTGAAACAAGAAATCCATCTTCTGTGCATATTGAAAAAAAATTTTGTAGTTGACCTTACATGAATATCTGTTAATTTAATATGTGCATAGCAAAGCATATTAGGACACACCTCAGGCTTTGTATCATATATATCTTTCAATCACATAAATGACAAGTAAAAATCTATATATTTCAATTCTTCTTTATGAAAATTCCAATTTGCATGAGCACAGATAGTTTGAAAATATAAAATTAATATGCATAAATATTGCCAGGTCAAAACTTACACATAAACTTTTGAAAACCCAATTTTCCTCAATTTCTTTCAAACAACAGGTTGTATTTCCTAATATTTCAGGATAAGCATCACTTATAAATTACCACATGATGTAACAAAATTCAAGAATTTCACTTAGAAGATATCTTCTTTATAGTATGAACAACAGTTAGAATGTGGTATCATTCTTTTATTTTTTCTTTTGTTTTTTATGAAGACTCTCATAATAAAGATGATACAAAGTCAGCCTTTGAGACCTGTATTTTCATATCCACAAGCCAAGAATACACTATATATTTGCACAGGGAGTTGACAAATTTGGTTTTGGAAACATGATATACAGAGAAGTGACAGAAGGGAGGTGATCATCTTCATTGCTGTGTCAGTGCAAATATATATATATGTGTAGTACACTCTTTTGAAGGCTCTGCCACATGTACCTGCAATTACCAGAAAAGTAACTACAGATTTCTAGGAGAAATTTCCCTATTACTTTTTTCTTATTTTGGGGAATTATTTTTTTTCCTAAGATCTTCTTTCTGACATTGAATTTGCCCTTAAAACTGCATGAATCAGCTTTTTCAACTCTTTCAATATATTTAAAGCAGAGGGCAGAGCACAACACAGTTATCACCGAAGCCAACTAGAGGTTTGAGGCAGTCTCAGCTCACTAAGTGCTGAATGAAAGAGCTCTCTCCCATCACCACTGTTTTTTTCATCTGTTTGTTTATTTGAAACAAACATATCATATTAGGGTTCTGGCTGAAGAAACCTAATGTACCTTGAAATCACTTTTGTTATGATGAAGTTGTGAATTGAAGTCACAATGCTTCTGCAGGCCAGGAAATTTTCAAAGGTTAGTGCAACATGAAGGATGAAATATAAAATAAAGGCATAAATCTCAGGGGATTATAGATATTGCTTGTGTTGAAACTTTTTTTATAATAATAAACCACCCCTCCAAATGAAAATAAGATTTATCTCTGTGCTTATATCAGTTACCAAGTGTTTGCTCAGTTTCTATGGCAATATTTCCTGTTAAGGATATATCTAATCAGCTTTTGGCTCCCTAGCACAGATTCCAAACTTGATTTTGAAACATAAATTAATTTTCCACTGCTTATTATTTAAACAGATTGCCCTTCTTTCTAGGAATGGGACACTGACCTTCCTATAACTCAGCAGGGGGAAAAAAAAGGAGTTGTGTTGCCTGCTAGCATTACAGTAATTGAATAATCCTCCCTGAAGGCAATGCACCCAAATCCTTAGTCTCTGAGACATAGTAAAATGTTAAGAGGAGCAATTACCAAACTCATCATAGAATCATAAAATCATAGAATAATTAGGGTTGGAAAGGACCTTAAGATCATCTCGTTCCAACCCCCCTGCCAGGGGCAGCGACACCTCACACTAAACCATGCCACCCAAGGCTATGTCCAACCCAGCCCTGAACTCCGCCAGTGATGGAGCATTCACAGCTTCCCTGGGTAACCCATTCCAGTGCCTCTCCACCCTTACAGTAAAGAATTTCTTCCTCATATCCAGTCTAAACTTCCCCTGTTTAAGTTTGAACCCATTACCCCTTGTCCTCTCACTACAGTCCCTCATGAAGAGTCCCTCCCCAGCATCCCTATAGGACCCCCACAGATACTGGAAGGCTGCTATGAGGTCTCCACGCAGCCTTCTGTTCTCCAGCCTGAGCAGCCCCAACTTTCTCAGCCTGTCTTCATATGGAAGGTGCTCCAGTCCCCTGATCATCCTCGTGGCCCTCCTCTGGACTTGTTCCAACAGTTCCATGTCCTTTTTATGTTGAGGACACCAGAACTGCACACAAGACTCCAAGTGAGGTCTCACGAGAGCAGAGTAGAGGGGCAGGATCACCTCCCTCAACCTGCTGGTCACATTGCTTTTGATGCAGCCCAGGATACGGTTGGCTTTCTGGGCTGCAAGTGCACAATGCTGGCTCATGTTCACTTTTTCATGGACCAACACCCCCAAGTCCTTCTCTGCAGGGCTGCTCTGAATCTCTTCTCTGCCCAACCTGTAGCTGTGCCTGGGACTGCCCCAACCCAGGTGTAGGACCTCGCACTTGGCATGGTTAAACTTCATGAGGTTGTCATCAGCCCACCTCACAAGCATGTCAATGTCCCTCTGCATGGCATTCCTTCTATCCAACATATCAACTGAACCTTGATTCTGACATAAAGGGTTTAATCATAGAATCCCAGACTGGTTTGTTTTGGAAGGGACCTTAAAGCTCATCCAGTTCCAGCTCCTTGCATGGGCAGGGACACCTTCCACTAGACCAGGTTGCTCCGAGCATCGTCCAATCTGTCCTTGAACGCTACCATGGATGGGGCAACCACAGCTTCTCTGTCCAAAATATCGAGTCAAAAATGTTGTATCAGTGCTGTTCTGTTGAGAGCTCTGTCTGCAGTTCAGCTGATGCACCAAAGGAGTCTGAATTTTTTGTATTATTTTTCATCAACTAGATGGGCTGAACAAATTGCTAGGTCCTTTTAACCGACCGAAGGCTTGGTATAAATCACCACAACTAATATATGTGTCTTTCCCTAGTGACTGAATAGAAAAATATGGAAGGCTGAATCCTGCTCTGGTTGGGTGAAGTGCCAATGAAGTCAGTGAAAAAATAGACATTTGTTGCAATTTCACCATAAGCACGGTATTTCAAGGCAGCTCCTGTTTCTTCAGAGCTGTATATTTTCTGCCTTGTACAACCTTTTAATGGCCATGGCTTAGCTGTCTTTTTTTTCACAGAGAAAATGAGTTTCTCTGATTTATATTTCTGAAGGTGACGAGCTGGTTGCGGCTGAATGAAGTGTAAAAAGGGGAGACAAACCATGCTGCAGAGGAACATAGTAAGGGTGATATTCTTAAAGAAACATTAACAAAATCACATGAACAAGACCTGGTGGACAGATGTGATACACAATACTTAGTGTAATCTACTAATTTAGTGGTTTGCTTAAAATGAAGTAAAGTTTAAACTGGAAAGGTGTCAATCTCTAAAATAACTGCTTATGCCTTGTCTGGCCATCAGAGAATGACATTCTTTGAATTTCCTGTATGAAATGCCCACGCTTTCTGCAGAGCACATTAATGACTATGAGATGCCCTAATGCTGCTGTAGCAAAGTGTAATTGGCTGTAGAACAAGGAGAGAAGCGCTATCCTTCTTCTGCAGTCAATGCTTGCAGTGATCACAGGCAAAGAGTGGGTATAATTATCGTGACAGGCCCTTTGCTTTCTACTCTAATTGGACAGACTAACCTTGTTGGAAGACAGTATGAACCAATAGATTTTCACCCAGAACTCAAACCAAGCACTTCTTAGGAAAGAGTTTTCCTAAGATGACTATATCTCCCTCAGGAAGGGAAGGTGAAGTTCTGACTCTCCTCTTAAAACAGGAAGTAGCCAAGAATAGAACTGCTTACACTTAAGAAAATGCTGTGAATGACATCTATGAATTCCGTCCAAAGAATTGATAGGTGTCTGAAAGAAATAGCCATATATTAGAGGCTATTATAAGAGGCATAAGAAGGATATGGAGCTATTGGAGTGAATCCAGAGGAGACCATGAAGATGCTCCAAGGGCTGGAGCACCTGTGCCATGGAGACAGGCTGAGAACTGGGTTTGGTCAGCCTTGAGAGAAGGCTCCTTAATGGGAGATCTTAGAGCAGCTTCCAGTGCCTAAAAGGGCTACACGAAACCTGGAGAAGAGCTTTTGACAAGGGTTGTAGGGACATGTCAAGGGCGAATGGCTTTAACCTGCCAGAAGGGAGATTGAGATGAGATCTTAGGAAGAAGTTCTTCCCTGTGAGGGTGGTGAGGCGCTGGCACACGTTGCCCAGAGAAGCCGTGGCTGCCCCATCCCTGGCAGTGCTCAAGGCCAGGTTGGATGGAGCTTGAAGCAACCTGGTCTAGTGGAAGATGTCTGGGCCTGTGGGTGATACCTTCCAACCCAAACTATTCTATGATTCTATATACTACAGATTTATGTCACAGAAATACTGTTTAGTATAGGGGAACTGATATTTACAGTAATCTTATATAAATACTGGGCTGATTTTATTTGATTAGTTTCTGGTTTGCTTCAGCATAGTGGAATATCAGAATCTGTCATAAAATTTTTTAACTCGTCTCAATAAGTAAGCTACAAAACAGGTGGCCCTGACTGCAAGTCAAATCATGAAGCATGAATAGATCAACATAAAAACGTTTCTCTTTCTTCCTTTCTAACTGAAATTGCTTTCAGTTTGCTGAACTTCTAATGCATCCTGTGGTGATCACTTCCTCAGTCTCCCATTCCCTTTGCTCTCTCATCTGCTCAGCTCAAGTGATCATGAACCATGCAGAAGTATGAGCTGTATTTTTAGATGCATTGGCATTATAATTCATCTTTCCCCTTCAGTTGCTGTGAGGATTAACTAGATACTTTGTCACTTTTAAGTCTAGATGTTCGCTAATTCTTTATCTCCACCTCATTTCATCATACTTCAGAGGATATATGAATCCCCCCTCCTGAGCCAAGAGGCTAGTTGTCAATTGGCTTCTATGAAAAATTTTCCAGGTGTTTGAATTTGTAGAAAGAAGTCTAAAATAATTTAAAGTGGTTGTTGATTCCTTTTACATCTTGTCATTTTTTTCAGAAAAATCATTTTACAAATACACTTGGCTGCATCTTAAAGAGTTTTGCTTTCTCAGCAAATCTGATTAAATCCTTGAATTGATGTTTACAATAAATGAACACGGAGGAGTTATTATCTATTAAAACATGTTACTGTAGACAGTGTAAACCCTTAATTTTTTGTTAAAGGCAATATGAAAATGATATCTAATTGCTGTCCCATGTTACCAAAATCGATTTTGTAGTGCTTAGAATTAACAGTCAAGTCACAAACTGATTGCAGTGTTACTGCTTTTAGGAGGAGAAAGTTTCCATGCCAAAAAAA
Organism: Ara ararauna; assembly: GCA_028858755.1. NCBI lineage: Eukaryota > Metazoa > Chordata > Aves > Psittaciformes > Psittacidae > Ara > Ara ararauna. Next base: position 22,484,514 of record CM054380.1, read on the forward strand.
TACAAATTCCTTTGGAGTACGTGCCACAATATATCCCACATTCCATATTATTCCACAGATACTCAGACTATTTTTTCTGTAAAAAAGCAAAACTTCTAATGGAAGCTCTGAATAGAACGACAAAGAGCAGTGTTCCAGCGCTGCATTACAAAGCAACTAGGCTATTCCATTCCTACCTTTGTTTAAAAATCATGAAGGTATTTTCCTTATCCCTTGATGCTCCGTAACACAACTATGTTTCTATTCCTTGTCGTGGTTTAAGCCTAACTCACGCAGGCTCTCTCTCACTCACTCCCCCCTCTTTCTTGCCCCCCACTCCTGGAGGGATGGGAAGGCGAATAGAAAAGAATGCAACTCCCACAGGTTGAGATAAGAACAGTTTAGTAACTAAAGTAGAACACAGATCACTACTGCTACCACCAATAATAATAATGACAAGGCAAATACAAGGAAAGAATACAATTTCTCACCACCTAAAACCAAGCCCGACCACGCAGTGCACCACCACCCTTCCGGGTCTCTGCTATCTGCTTTACATCCTGGACATGACGTGCTGTGGTATGGAATAACCTCTTTGGCTAGTTTGGGTCAGGTGTCCTGTCTCTGCTTCCTCCCGGCTCCCCTCCTCCCTGGCAGAGCATGAGGCTCAGAAAGTCCTTGGTCAGACCAAAACATCACTAAGCAGTAACCGAAACACTGGTGTTATCAGCGCTGTTCCCAGGCCCAAAATCAAAAACACAGCGCTACACCAGCTACCAAGAAGGAGAAAAATGACTGCTGCTGCTGAACCCATGACATTCCTGTAATACAATAATGCATAAACATTATGGTTTGGGTTTTTTTGTTTGTTTGTTTGTACGGGTTTTTTTGTTTGTTTATTTGTTTGTTTTAACCTGCTTGTTTAATCTTAGTTACACAACATTAGCTGAAAAAATCAGATATGGTATATTGGGAAGAAAAAACCCAGGAATTTATGGATAATATTTTCTTCTTACTGATTTGTTTGAATTTTTCTGATTAATCATGTGAAAAGTTCAAATTCAAACAGTGCTGTAAGCTCTCCTGAAAATAATAGGATCTTTCCTATTTATAGGAAATAGAATCTTCTTCTCTTTCACAACACAGACTTCCAAAAACGATGTAGTCAAGCAGCATGAAAGCCACAGCTTACAAGCTCTGATTTATCCTGGTGAGTGTCTGATTGCTTGTTTTCCATGAGAACATTACATGTAAAGCAACTGAGTTGAGAACCTTGACTGTTTCCATATAATCCACTACAGTTTTTAGTCTAAGCAATAGAATGAAGCTGTTTGAATTAAATTGCTTGTATCTAACATAGCACATCTTTACAATAGAAGTGTCATTTCTGTTTGTGTAATGTGTTCATTTTCTTGTCACACCACACTTTGTATATCTGGAACATCAGGAGGTTTTGTACTTGCTTTCTCAGTCTTTCTGAGGCAGAATTCAACTCCATTTGGAAAAATTAAATGCTCTTTAAAATTTCAAACTTCTTAATAGAAAAATATGGAGAAGCATGGGTGACTGATGAGAGCCTTGAGCTACATATAAAAAGCATAAGCATTTCAGACTGAGAAATTCCATTCACTTAATATACCCATAATGGGTAGCTACTGTTTTTTACCTGTGGCGGCCAATTAGCTTTCTAATCCATTATTGCTATTAGTAGTATCAGCTGTAATATCACTTCTTACTAATTAAAAAGATCACTTGGAAAGCAACTGGGAAAGCAGAAAAAGGGAAAGAGCAAGAGGGTACCTAACAGTAAAGGTGGGGTCAATTTTACTGGAAACAAAGGAACTGCTGAGTTTACTGAAACAATGTCATCTTGGGAAGAGCCAAGTCATGTCTTTCCTATTTCCCGAATTTTTTGTATGAGCTCAAATACTTTAGTGAACTTTAATGGGGAAATTCTTCTCAGAGCACTGTCTGTCGTTATCAAAATGAAATACTTAGATGCAAGTGTGTGTTTCTCTTTGATTTGTACCATTAAGCTGATTAACTTTGAAATAATTTTCTTGACTTGAAAAATCTTTCTCAAACTATTCACTTCAAAAAAAAAAAAAAAAAAAAAAACCAAACAAAAAACCCCAACCAAAACTTTATAGTCTTAAGTAAGGAGAGGCAGGAGGTAATGTTAGAAGGTTGTAAGTTTTCCTGAGGAAGTAAATATAGGGAGTATACTCTGGTCCTTTCAGAGCTGTGTAGCAGGCTTTAGTTGATAAGGTCCAAGCTCAAGATATCCTGTGAAACAATGATGAAAAAAAAGACATGGCCTGCCATCCTTGACTGCTAAAATATAGCTTTTTCATTTTGTGTTTTCACCCATTGTAAGTGACCAAAACAGTGGTCTTTAGAGTCTCCTGCCTCGCTGACTCACATAAGCGCTCATAAGTGAAATCAGATGCTGGGAAGTCCATCCCTCCATACAGGTGAAAGAAAATTTCAGGGAAAACCAAGAAAACCAGCCTTTCTTGCCACTTCCCCTAAAGACAGCTTTTGAAGCGCATTTACCTATCGCTGTCCATTCATAGTTTGATACAAGTCTCAATGTATTATTTAATTTGATACTCATTTCCTTGAGAGAATGGCGGTGACTTGTGGCTGCTCCTGAGTCATTGTTAACATTTTAGCAACAGATGAGAAAACGTAATGAATAAAACCAGACTGTTATTTACCGTATGGTGATAGTTTCATTTGTAAGGAAGCAAACCAGGGCAGCTCCTACCTACTGAAACTGTCTATACCCTTCTTAAAGGCAATGGAAGTAGATTGACTAAGCTAGTGATGATATAAAACAAAACAGGCATATGTATTAAGAAAGCAAAAGCAAACACTTTCCCTAATCCTGAATAATGATGCCAAGTACTGTCACTACCACTGGAAAAAAAAAAGGGTTTTTTTCTGTGATTTTACTGATACATGAAGATATTTAGTATTTTTCTGCATTTTCTGGCTAAGAAAAAATAAAGACTTCATAAACCCTACAGAAAAGTAGCATCTAACAACACTAATCAGCCATCAAGCCAGTTTCTCTAAACACTGCTTGTTACGCTTTTCAAATTTGATAGGAGTCAATGAAGAATCATATAAATATTCCCCATCCCTGGCACTGCTCAATGCCAGGTTGGATGGGGCTTAGAGAAACCTGGTCTAGTGGGAGGTGTCCCTGTCCATGGCAGGGGCTTGAAACTGGATGAGATTTAAGGTCTCTTCCAACCCAGACCACTCTCTGATTCTATGATAATTCTATGAAATATCAAGTTCTTGGATGCATTTCAGAATAGTTCATTTTAAATTAGCTGTTACTACATGAGAAGAGTTGCTAAGGGTGTGTGTTAAGACAGGTATCATAATCATACATACATACTTTTTAGTTACTGCACGTCAGATGACCTGTGCGGCAGGAACTTGAGCCTGTGCAAAACATGTCTTTATACTATTTCACAATCCTCAAAAAATCAGAAACATTTCCTCCTATCATGTTTTTACTACTACTACTACTACTATTACTTGCATTTTTCAATGTTCAAAAAATAAGTATTGAAAATTGTTCACACATTTGAGAGAAATGCAGTCAAGGGCAGGTATACAGATTAATCACTCAATATTTTCATATGTAGACCATCAAATGCTTTAGAATATATAATGGAAGGGTACAACACTCACTTTAGGGTGGAATGAATGAGTTTATCAGCCTTTGTTTCTTTGTTTTCCTTGTGAATTTTTAGGACTTGAATGTTTTTGAAAAACTTGTGTCCTCTTTGAGCTTTATACAGCCTTTGAAAGGAGAATTCCTATGATAATTAGTGTTCAAAAGTTTTTCCAAAATCATCTGGAGTCATCTACTTTAAAAATGCACTTGATAAACTAGCCTTTAATGTCATGATTTCCTCCCCACCACCCACCATTGGTGGAATAAGACATTAAATATGTCATTTTAGAAAGCAAGTTTATTTCCATGTCATTTTACATTTATTTGATGAAAATAACTCTGGAAAAGTCTCTCATGCTGTTCTTCTGATCACCAGAGAAGCTAAATGTGGAAGCCAACATGTATTAAGGAGCGTTATGTTCTAACATTAAATGACTGAAGACTACTGATATGCTTTAACTTCTTATCTCTCAAGGACATCTGTCAGAATTAATACAGTAAGTGGCTAAGCAACCGTCCCTGGTAAATAAGTATCAGATCCAAGAGCATCCCCCTTTAAGCAATTACATGGAAGCTCAAAGATAGAAAATTAGCATACCATTATTGTTAATTACATTATGTATGCCCATTTTTATTTTGTGAAAATGAAGAGGTAGTTAGAAATCAAATGGTAAGAGTGAGCTCAAAATCTTTGGAATATTATTTGGCTTCATTTACCACTATGATTCCCTCAGAAAAAAGAGAAGGACACTCTCCAGTTGTTTAGTCATAAGCCCTGTATTAGGTCATTTCATTTTAGCTAGCAGTTAGAGTGCTGTTGGACTTATTGTTTTCCATCCTGCTGAAGATCTGCTGACTTTAGATGAACCAGTTAATCCCATTATCTCACCTCTTTGCAAGTATTAATAAATATTAGCAGTATGGAATATAAATATTAGTGATATGGAATAAGGTAATACACAGATAATGGAGTTAACTTATTTCTTCAGTAAAAATGAAGTGTTACTCACATGTATACCAGACTATGTAAGTTTAATCACTTTTTTATCTACTGTTGCACCTTAAGAGAAAAAGCTGTGAGATTTTGTACTGGTAACATTAGAGCAAATAGGGAGGATAACATGGAAGTAAACATTGAATATTCATACAATAATCTGCATGCTCATAGCAGACTCACAAATGACAGGAAGATATATGAATTTTAATATCTTGGAACATCTATGACCATGATAAAAAAATAATATGATACAATAATGATAATCCCATTAGAATCTGGTGCACTAGAATATGATTTAGTAGTCTGGGGAAACACATTTTACTACTGTCTTCTGGAGAAGGTAATCTACTTCTTGCAACTGCTTTAATATCAGGCGGCATTGAAATGAAATTAACTCTTCCCACTTATACAGATTGGGCCCACTGTTTCTCAAAGCAAAAATACATGTCGTGGTTTAAGCCATAAATCACACAGCCTTTTCACTCACTTCCCCCTCCTTCTTCCCCCCCACTCCGAGGGGGGGGGGGAATGGGGAGAAGAATTGAAAGAATGTAACTCCCACGGGTTAAAAACAGTCCACAAGATAAAAAACAGTCCAGTAAGTAAGGTATAACACAAACCACTGCTGCTACCACCAATAATAATAATGACCAGGGAAATACAAGGGAAGAGGATACAGTTGCTCACCACCCGACGACCGAGCTGTGAACTGAACTCTTCCGGGGTCCTGCCACCAGTTTTACATCCTGGGCATGACATGCTGTGGCATGGAATAGCTCTTTGGTCAGTTTGGGTCAGGTATCCTGTTTCTGCTTCCTCACGGCTTCCCTACCTCCCTGGCAGAGCATGAGACTCGGAAAGTCCTTGGTCAGGCCAAAACATTCTAAGCCATAACTGTAAACACCGGTGTTATCAGAGCTGTTCCCAGACCAAAAGTTGAAAACACAGCACTGCACCAGCTACTACGAAGGAGAAAAATGACTGCTGCTGCTGAACCCATGACAGTACATCATGGGGTATTATCAAAAACTTAGTATCTCAGCTTGAAGCATTCTGTGGAAAGCAGCTGGTAACTTAACCCAAGGTATACCACATACCAAAGGACAAGCCTATAAGCAGAATGCACTTTATTAAGGTCTAGTCTTGTTAAATCAAAAAGGTGGTGTTCTGAAGGAGTCTTCAGATGCATTCATCCTCTGCTGTCTTACATAAGATTGTCCAGTGAGCCAGCTGCTTGTTCCTGGTTTCATGTATATTGCAAAGTAAACAGGTTATTATATGAATTGAATATTATAGGTAAACAGTGGGTATATTTCTGACTGTCATCATTAAGTAAAACGTCTACCCTTTTTCAAGAAATTTTAACAGAATATAAAGTTGGCAGCAATAACTGCAGGATGTACCAAAAAGCTCTTTGCTTATACAGAAGCTGATGTAATTTCTGTCCAAGATTTCCTCCAACTTTTGTATCTACAACAACGGAGTTTTTCAATAAAATGCCTACCGTAATTGCTGACCAGCACTGGAAGAAGATAAAGTGTATAATTGGCAATATAATTAATGCATTCATTCTGATCCTAGTGCTGGGTTTTGTGGTAAAGACTTGCTTCAAGATAGAGAACTTACTTTAGCAGTGTTTGTCAGAGAGTACCAATGCCTTGGTCTCTGTACAAAATATAGGATAGGACAAGTTAATGCCTCCTTCACTGCTAGAAAAAGCACACCACTCAACCCAGAAGGTGAGGACCTCCTGCTGCTTGGAAAATGTTTAGTGGCGGGGGTAAAACCAGATCTGGGGCCCCCAGAACAAGAGGGATGTAGAGCTATTGTAGCAAGTCCAGAGGAGACCATAAAGATGCTGTGAGGGCTGGAGCAGTTCTGCTCTGGAGACTGGCTGAGGGAGCTGGGCTTGTTCACTCTCAAGAAGAGAAGGCTCCTTAAGGGGAAAACTTAGAGCAGTTTTCAGTGCCTTAAGGGGCTACAAGAAACCTGGAGAGGGGCTTTAGACAAGGACCTGTAGGGTCAGGACAAGGGGGAATGGCTTTAAACTGACAGAAGGAAGATTTAGATTAGACTTCAGGCAGAAGTTCTTCCCTGTGAGGATGGTGAGGTGCGGGCACAGGTTGCCCAGAGAAGTTGTGACTGCCCCATCGCTGTCAGTGTTCAAGTCCAGGCTAGATGGGCTTGGAGCAACCTGGTCTAGTGGAAGGTGTCTCTGCCTGTGGCAGGGGGTTGAAACTGAATGATTATTGAATCACTTGTGTTGGAAGGGACCTTAAAAATCAACCAATTCCAACCCCCTGTTCCCTTACTACCCTTACCATTCTCTGATCTTGTGAACCTCTCCGTAACTTTAAATATTCAAGCTCTGCTGCTACAACAGATTACAGTTAGCTATAATCCTCTAAGCTTTCACATTGAGTATGCAGGATTTCTTTCTATGGCTACAGTCTCAGTAAGCTTCTGTCCTGGGTTCAGCAGTAGCAGTCATTTTTTTTCCTTCTTAGTAGCTGGTGCAGCACAGTGTTTTTGACTTTCATCCTGGGAACAATGCTGATAACACCAGTGTTTTTAGTTACTGCACAAATATTTAGTCTGACCAAGGACTTTCTGAGCCTCATGCTCTGCCAGAGAGGAGGGGAAGCCGGGAGGAAGCAGAGACAGTGCACCTGACCCAAACTAGCCAAAGAGGTATTCCATGCCACAGCACATCATGCCTAGGATGTAAAAACTGGGGGCAGTTACCTGGAAGAGTTAGATCACTGCTGTGTCGTGCTAGGTATCGGTCGGCAAGTGGTGAGTGGTTGTACTCTCTTCCCTTGTTTCCCTTGTCATTATTATTGAGGGTGGTAGCAGCAGTAGTTTGTGTTATACCTTAGTTTCTGGACTGTTCTTTTCTCAACCCGTGGGAGTTACATTCTTTTGAATCTCCTCCCCATTCCTCTGGGGGGGGGGGGGGGGGGGGAGGGAGAAAATGGGAGGAGTGAGCAAGAGAACTGTGTGGCTGATTTATGGCTGGGCTTAAGCCACAACATCTGTCATCGAGACAGCCAAAAATCTCACACACACGCATTTTCAGTGACTTTGTAGGAAGAAAAAGTTAGGCAGATATTTTATTACTACAGACCACTCCTTATACACCTTTTCTAACACACATGTGTCTTTTTGCCATTGTTTAATATTAGTTAGCAATGGTACATTATTGGATGACCCTTCACCACATTATATAAGTCCATTGTTTTGCCAAGTTCTTCCTTTGTTGCTAGTTGCTCCCCTTATCTGACTCACTCCTCCAGACTCCTTTTACTTTCCCATTCAGATGCCTTCTACTTTCCCACTCGGATATCTTCTGTTTTCCCACTCGTATGCCTTCAGTACCTCATTTCTCAAGGATACACTTTAACATCTTTGAGACTGAGTTCTAACTTCATGCCTTCAGTCAGGGAATCCACAGGCCTGCTGTAGCCACCCACCACAGACAGCCTCACAGCTATTTGTTTCAGTACATTGAGAAGCTGGAAAAATACCTGTGAAGTTTATGTCAAGTTTGGACAATGTAAACTGCTGGATAATGGCTTAAAATAATCAATGTGATGAATATGGTTGCAACAGGCAGTGTGTGAAGCTGTGAGACTGGCAGGGAAATATGATATCAGAGACAAAGCAGGGGAGCTTTCAATCATGCTTGGAAATATGACATCCTTTCTGAAACATGTGATTTCTCATTAAATGCTTTTTGACATTCCCCAAGTATTAATATACCTGTTGAGAAAATGGCACTTGTCCTGAGGACAAAAGAGAATGTCAGTTTTGAAACAGCAAACCCTGGAAGACTACTTAATGCCAGTAAAGATTGCTGTAAATTTGGAAGATTAAACACCTCAAATAAATAAGTTGCAAGGAGGAGAAAAACGGTGCTTATATAAAAATACCTGCTTTGGGCAGACTGAAGAGTTTTGTCTTTTATATTCATCTCTGGAAACTAGTTTCTTATACTGAAATGTAGACTGCTCATAAAAGTTTATTTTGCAATTTCATCTGATCAAACTGAGTAATTCTTATGGAGGACAGCATATGATAGAATTATAGAAACAAAAGGTATATTGGATCCTAGTGTTCACATCACAAAAATATGTCTTTTGGATGTAGATTTTATACAGCTACAAGAAGTTTAGGTGCATTCTTTTTTTGTGTACCCATTTCTATCAGATTTAGAGCAAAGAATTTAAAGAAATTATTGTTAAAATCTCGGTACTTAGAAATATCTAGTAGGTATTACTACTGCCAAAATTTTTTCCACTCCTTTTTCAGAATAAAGGCTAAGCTAGAAATATGCATAGTATGGCAGAAAGAAGTCATGGAATCATAGAATCATAAAACAGTTAATTTGGAAAAAACCTTAAAGCTCATCTATTTTGCATACAAGGAATTTGTATTTGAAAACATGTAAGGATACATAATTAGAAAGATCAGAGTAATCATTTCCCTTTAAGTAAGTTTGTTGATGTCAATTTGTCACTATTCAAATAGTTAATAGTTAAGATAACTTCTGCTCAAAACCCAAGCTGCCCCAGTTGCTAGAAAACATAAGCCCAATGCCCAGGCCGGCTAGTCTGCTGTCAAAACTTCTAGCGTTTAGATTTTTTTCCAGATATTCACAGATTTGAAGGGGCAATCAACACAAAAACCATAGAAGCTGAGTATAATGACAGCATTGTTCTGTAAGCACTGATTGTTATTGTCATACTGAAAAATATCTGCTAAATAATGAAATAATCCATTTTAGAAAAATGTTTCTATGTCTAAAAAAAGAAAAATGTCTATGTAGGTCTTCTCAGATTACATCAAACTTTGAACTTCAGTCATTTTCTGTATGATGCAAATATTACTTCTCCCCTTCACAAGTAGTTTATTCAGTCATATGTGCGCCATATGTATATGCAATTAAATTGAAGAATCATAGAAATTGAAGCTTTTTGCATTACTTAATTGTAGTTTTGTTGTATAAATAGACTCTGATATGTGCATATCTCTTATTAGAGGGCATGTTTAGGGTGGTGAGACACTGAAACAGGTTGCCTTGAGAAGCTGTGGCTGCCCCATCCCTGGCAGTGTTCAAGGCCAGATTGGACAGGGCTTGGAGCAAACTGGTCTAACATCAGTATGCAATGATACAAAAGCCTAGGAAAAAAAAGTATTCATTTGGATGCAGCAATACAGTAACACCTTGAGCAACACAGAACACCCCTTTACGTCCTGTCTGATAATGGTCTTACCAGGAGAGACTTATGATGTGCCTGCATTATCAGCATGCAAATGTTTAACTTGGTAGTATATTATTACTGACTACTCCAGATGTGTACTAATTAACAGTTTGTATGGATTCCTTAACTCTGTACTGTGCTAGCGAAATTTCTTTATGCACATTAGAAAGTACCCAAAGAGTCCCTATGGACAGAAGTCTACACTATGGTTCAGACTTATCTCTGCATCACAAGATTTCCAAAAATCATCATCAATTTAGCTGCCAAAAAGATAATTAACCTTTAAAATCTGAGGTTCCCATGCTGCTTAAAAAAAAATTTCAGGATGCATTATAATTTTAACTAATTTTTTAATTATCCTAATTCAATCCTAAGTATTGCAAATGCTCATTTAACTTAAGTAGCATACTATTTTTCAGATGAAAGAACTGCTCTCAGAAGAGCAAAATTTAACAAATATGAACTGGCTTTAGCAATTCTGAGAATTAGGCCTTCAGAGACTTGGATAAAGGTCAGTAACTGAATTAAAAATATCAAACAAGAAATCTTTTACTAGATTCAGTCATCTGCAGTCACAAGCAAGTCTTTCATAATATAGTCTTAATTTTTAAAATTACTTGGTCTTTGTCTTTACTATTTCTAATGAAAATCTGTTCAAGAAAGCTATGCTTATGGTGATTAAAACCCTCCTAATTTCCACCCTAAATTTATTCATAGATAGTTCATTCTTATGTCAACATTAAATTTCTTCTTTAATTTCAGTCCTCTAAGTTTATTCACCTGATGAATAGATAGCGAGCAAGCAGTTCCTTCTTAGCTTTCATTTTTCTAGACTAAAAAAATCAAGCTCTGATAGGTGTCTTTTGTGAAATAAGCTTTACATTCTGGGTCATCTTAGTTGCCCCTCCCAACACTGGTTCAAGTTATAACCTCCTTTGAACATGCATAAACAGAATTTTGCTAAAGTATATAATAGCGTGGAGATTTATCCATGAGAAAATTAGATTTACTATCTGAGTGTGTACCTTTTCTTTTTATACTCCCTCAAAATATTTTGTGTAATGAGTCTCAGGAAACAAGCTGGAAGCTTATTTAATGTATATAGAAATTCATACATCACACACCATTATTTTTAAACCGATTTTTGGAGAAGTTGATAAGGACATATAAGAAAAGTCTGTCTCCTTCCAGGGTACTAAAAAATAATTTTCATGTAAGCCTGCTCCACTTTGGCACATGTGGTTCACCTGTGGTTTCTATCTCAAAATTACATGTGAGTTCAGCTATAGCGCTCTCCAGTTGTCAGTGTGCACTCTGATCCTGGCAGGTTTGGGTTCAGATTTCCCCATAAGGACAGTCAAGCATTTGGACAGGTTGTCCAGGGAAGTTTTGAAAACCAGACTGAACAAAGCCCAAAGCAACTGAGTTTAATCTCAGAGCTGATCTTACTTTGAGCACTAGGATGGACTAGAGACATCCTGTTGTTCTTTCCAACCGGAGTTATTCTATTATCATAAGTATTTGTCTATCATACTTATCATATGTATGTCTAGTCAATAGAACTCACACTTGAATTAGTATATTCCATGATATAATGAATATAAATATATTAAAACAATAACATTGAATCTTTAAATATAAAATTTAAAGTTAGACTAATATTTAAGATTACATTATTTTTAGATGAGACACATAGATGAATTTTAACTCTAGGTTTTGTTTACTTTTCTAGCAATCATTTCTTGATTGTATTTCAATCCCATTTCTCTTTAACTGCATCTCTTCATTATAATGTTTTATTTTTCTTTTATTTTATAAGAATAAAACCCATGAAGTTTGAAAAAAACCCAGGATGAGAAGTACTGATAATCTATATAGCAAAAAGGGCATAGGACAAACAGATAAGAATATAAGAATGAAATTAGTATCAGCTTCTGCAGTGAGGGTAGTGGGAGCCAATCCCAAAAGTCACAAAGGAGGTGACTTACCACACAACTGAAGACTGAACTCGAGAATTCTTTGCTAAGACATGCTGAGGTTGCTAACCATTTATATGGATTCAGGAGGACACTGGACAATTTAATGGAATAAATGCAGGTGTTTACTGAATAGCCACGTTATATATCAAGCTACTATGCTTGCCCAATTCTTGTATTTTTCCCTCAATATGCCTTTATGCTTGCCAGAAACAACTGAGAGCTTCCCAGACAGAATCCTTTTTGATCTGTGGCCATGTGCTTTATGCAATATTCTATTTCTTGCTCTACAAGAAGCTTTTGCAAATAAATGTTGAATGTCTACCGTAAAAATGAAAGTATTGGTTGTGTTTAGTATGATAGCATGAATTTAAAACTAGGGAATCCTGAAGATAAAACTCTGCCAGTGAGTTGAGAAGCAATTAAAACGTTTGAATGTATCTTACATAAAACAGGAAAATTAGGTAAAAACTTTTTTTTTATAAAGGAGAATTAAACTACTCTTATTTTTCTGATAAAATTTCATTAAATATTACACTGTGAACCAAAGAAATACAAAATGAAGTATAATCGTTTGTAAACAAGTAAAATCATTTCTGCTTTGTGGTTAAGTTGAGCTTGGTAGCTTTGCAACAATAGCAATGGGTAAGAGCTTTATGGTAGATGACAGTGAAAAAGTATCTTCGGTAAATGTTCTCCAATAACCAGCTAGAACTGAACTAATGTTTGTTGGCATGACAATGAGACTTTCCAAACCTTAACTTCAGCCCAAGGGTGAAGTGAGGAAGAAGAAGATGAGGGAGAAACGACCACCAGGGGTCCCAAAGACCAATACCACATTATTGTGGGTATGCAGGAGAAATTTTCTAGAAGAATGATGTCATGTATAAGTAGCTTTATGAATATTCATGTAATGCAATGAATATGTATGTTTGATGGCTATATAATTATGGCTTGTTTGGTGCTTGATCAAGACATGTTCAGAGGAGTTATCCGTTGTGTCTCCCAGTGATGCAATAAAGAATACCTGCTCATCAACTCAAACTTTGTTGGTGAGTTTTTCTGTGAATCAACTGAAGACTCTTTAAAGGTATTCATAAACAATTTTCATTGTATCAAGTGGTTGGTGCACATAAAAACTTCAGCTGTATGTCTGCAAACTGTACATATGCAGTCATGAGAAGATGCTGTCAGAGACTATAAGTGTGATCCTCCATTTATGAGAGCGTCGAGAGTCTTCTGAAGTGGGTGAACAGCAGAAGTGAGCTGAAGACCCACTTCAAGCACAATAGTCTTAAGCTTTCACATTCTATCTGATTTTCTCACTGTTTGGGTATAGCAGCTGATGTTGACATGAGAACTGTGTAAGAACTGAGGCTTGAGGTTCTGCAATTGAGGTTGTGGTGAAAGTATTAATGAAGTTTAGTGAATGCAACTCTGATAAGGGTGATGGGCTGCTGGTGGGAGAGATTGAGCTGTCAGGCAGAGGCCTGATAGCACTTAATGCTAACCCAGCTGGGTGGAAGAGGGAATATTTCATGGTTCTGTTCTGCCTTTGCGCAAGATCCACAGCCCTTGAGCAGCCTCCTTGAAAGTAAACAGGACCGCACTCTGCAAACAAGTTGATGGGCTTGCTCCTCTCTCCTATCAAAAGCAGGGATGTTTCTTTGGTAAAATTCGTGCCTGCAACTGTGTCAGGTGATACCTTGGTGGAACTAAGCTTAATAATTACTGATTGTTTTTTCCCATATGAGCTCCATTAATCATTGGGTAGCTTTGGGTTTTAGCACTACTGCAGTAAGTGAATTTATCAATGGCAGTTGTAAACCTATATTTTTGTTGCTTCAATAAGCTGCACTATTTGTGACTCCATAATCATGCAAGTTCTTATTGAATGTGACCAGATGTACAGTGGTGAACTGGTGATAAGCAGAGATTAAGCTGAGCTGCCCCCAAGCCCCTCTGACTTCTGAGGACTGGCTGGAATGCACTGTGAAGTATTTTCTGTCAAATTTCTATACAGTTAAAGGCAGGTTATAGAGGAGAATATAAGTAAAAAGCATTGGGTGTCTTCATTGTTATTGATATCTCTATGGAACTTCACTGAAATATCAAGGGAAGAAGTCGGGTATCACCAGCTGCCAGTGCAAGATTTGAAGCTGTGAGCTTTCAAGTCCTAGAAATCAGGGGTGTATCCCTCACTTCAGTCACTGGGGCATATAACCACTACTCAGATTCTGGAAATCAAATAATTCAACCAGTATCTTTTGCAATAAGTTCATTCCTAGCCCCCTTGAAAGAGAAAATGATATTTCTACATATTTTAGAGGGAAACAATGAACAAAGTCTTCAAATAGTTCATATATTCATGTTAAATGGAATGATATAATAAGAATGAATTAATTGGAAAACAGTGGACCTATTTTTTACTTTGTTTCACAAAACCTGGGCAAGTTGTACATTTAAAGCCATATTGTATATACATTCAATACAGCATTTTATGGCTCTCAGTTATGCATAGGTGTAGGCAGTTGTGTGTTGCTTTTTTGCTGGAATAAAATATTTATAATTCATAAATGCAGGAATCATAACATTTATATAGTATCTCTGGAACAGATACCACAAAAAACTTAATTAAATATAGGAGCATAAAATTAAAGGTAAAGCTAAATGAATAAACCTTAAAGAATGATTTAAACCCTGCAACTGAAAGCCCAAGAAATAAAGACATAGGGTGACATGAACATCAGAGGGAAGTCACAGGAAAAATACTGTCTGGTAATAGGCAGAAAAAATATAAGAACAATTATTAATATACATAGAATCATAGAATAGTTAGGGTTGGAAAGGACCTTAAGATCATCTCGTTTCAACCACCCTGCCAGGGGCAGCGGCACCTCACACTAAACCATGCCACCCAAGGCTATGTCCTATCCAGCCTTCAACACCGCCAGCTATGGAGCATTCACAACTTCCCTGGGAAACGCATTCAAGTGCCTCACCACCCTTACAGTAAAGAATTTCTTCCTCATATCCAATCTAAACTTCCCCTGTTGAAGTTTGAACCCGTTACCTCTTGTCCTCTCACTGCAGTCCCTCATGAAGAGTCCCTCCCCAGCATCCCTATAGGCCCCCTTCAGGTATTGGAAGGATGCTATGATGTCTCCATGCAGCCTTCTCTTCTCCATGCTGAAGAGCCCCAACTTTCTCATCCTACCTTCATATGGGAGGTGCGCCAGTCCCCTGATCATCCTCGTGGCCCTCCTTTGGACTTGTTCCAACAGTTCCATATAAGCTTATATGTTAGAAAAAATTGAATATATATGCTATCCAAATAACTATGGATTGTATAAAGCCAGCTTTTAGAAAATAGGTGAGCAGCACATTTATTGTCCTTTTGCATAATTAGATTCCTGCTCTAGGTTTGCAAGTTGCATGCTTCATCCAGCTTTTCCAAAATTTTTGCATTTATAAGGTCTGATAAGTGTGTGTTTCACAAGTTATTGCTTTTTTATTTATTTTTTTTCCCTGCAGATTTTGCTGTTGCTTATTACTTTCAAAGGACAGGTAATATTTGAGTTACTAATGCACTACTCATAGGAACACTGAAAGAACAACTGAAAAGAAACAATATAGTGTGGCCAGAGATGTTTCAGTTTTGTTACTCTGCATATGCCTCCAGAATTAAAATAAGCAATAATTAAATTGTTCCATTAAACAGAAAATAGGAATGAGAAATAAAATGACTGAAGTATTCAGGTGGCAAGATTTAAAATCTACATTTAACAGTTGTGTATTCAGTGAGGATGGTCACTTTCCCACAAGTGTTACAGGCTCCTTCAGAGAACTGGATTATAACCATGTGGTTAGAGATTGTATTATAATGCACACCTACATGGTATAGCCAAATTAAAACAAGGTTAGTTCTTGTATTTAACTTGACTATTTTTTTTTCAACCTTGGTAGATTTCTATCTTTAATTATCACATCATGTGATAATTAATAATAGTGTGAAAAAGAGCAAGAAAGGACAGAGGTGCTCCCTATTCTAGATGTGCTAAAAGCCATGAAGCTGCAGAAGAGTGGGAGGCATCGTGCTGTTCCCCAAACTCTATGGTAGTCAAAAAGCATTTTTTCTCTGGTTCTCTTTGTTCCTCCATGGAGAAAGTTAGGTTTCAAAACTCTCTCTTGGTATTGCTACATAGGAAACTCTACATTAAAAATGCTCCCAGGCTTTCTGTCAGACACTCTTCAGTTCATCCTCGATAAAGGTCCTGCTTCCCCCAGTAGAGTAGGTTTACTTGGACCATACTATATCCATTAACCCCATCGCTGGCAGTGTTCAAGGCCAGGTTGTATGGGGCTTGGAGCAACCTGGTCCAGAGAAGTTGCCCCTGCCCATGGTAGGGGGTTGGAACTGGATGAGCTTTAAGGTCCCTTCCAACCCAAACCATTCTATGATTACCAGATATGCCTTAGCTGTCATCTCTTCACAGGATATATACGGTTTAGATTAGATTAGTTTTGGCATTTAACCTGAGGTGGTAAATATGAACACTGAAATATCCGTGGTGTAGATGTCCCCACTGCAAGTCAGGCAGTGTGAAGGAGCTTAAAAATAAAAGAGATACACACATATATATGTATATATGTATGAGGAGTCACATTTAGGGAGTAATTCCAATAGCATCTTAGGAGTTTATTTTCACATGGCATGAACCATATCCCAGATGTGCCTATTCTTTTCTACTCTAAGGGAACAAGAAAGCAGAAATGGAGACACTAAAAGTTAAATTAGATGAACATCACTTAGAAAAACATTACAGACTACTGTAGCATGACAACACATGTAGTATAGTTATTTCATGTGAGGGAAATCAAAGTATGCATTAAAAGGGAATTATCTTGATCATGTGGATCATCATCACTTTATTTTTTTTTCTTTTTTTTTTTTTTTTTTATCCATTTGGTCTTATCCTTGATAGACATATTTTTTCCCTGGTGTTAATCTGCTGTCACAATGGTGTTCAGCCTAAGGCTAGGCTGTAAATATAAGCAGTGCCAGATCCTGTGCTTTGTGCCAGAAAACAGCTGGTAGGAAAAAGGAACATTAATTTGTGTGTCTGCATGTAAGTCAAGTTCCATAATGAAAAGAGAAGCATTCCAAAGTAAGTTTAGGAAGTAAACTACTGTTGTGATACTGTGAGTTCTAAGGAGACTACAGTTCGTCATACTACTCTACTCTGTAGCGCTTGATGTGAACATTGTTGAATTTTGAGTTAAAATTGACAAAGATTACTGTGGACGTACAGAGCCTGTTGAGTGTTTATATAAAAAAAACTATATTCAGTCTTCAGATGGAAACTTTGATAGAACATATTAAAGCTAAGAAGCTGAAAAAAGGAGAGAAAAGAATAATGTTTTTCTATTGTAAATAGAGGAATGGAAAATGCATTAAATAATATACTGCTTATCTGATGTCTTAAAAGAAAATGTCATTGTCTGCACAGCTTTTTGGAAGGAATAAGTACAATCAAGTCAATCTTGCAAAATAAGAAAGTGACGGATAATTTTCTGTTCTCAAAACAGACCTACTTCAGTGCACTGTCATCTCTGTCTTAACAGCCCTTCACTGAATGAGATCATATGAATTAGCTATTATCCACGGACCACATAAATCACTTTTGTCTGATGTGCTAATTGCTACAACATCAGCTGAAAGAAAAAGTGAGACCTATCTGTAGCATAGCAGTGTAATAATTCAGACATTTCAGGTGAGATATGGGGTGCATTTTTCATACTGTAATTGAAAGATACAAGTCTGCATAGCAGCATCACAGCTTTTTAAAATACTAGTCTTTGAGAAAAAATTTTCTCAGAAGTTTTTAGTGGCAAATGTTATGAAATAGTTTGATTTGTCATCATGTGCAGTCAGGTAGTGCTGTACAGAGATAAACTTTCTGGTGCCACAGTGAGAAACAGCCAAGTGTGGAATCATAAATATATGGGGGACATGCTCTTACAACGTGTAACACCAAGAAACTTATATTCTTAAACCTGTGGGATTTTCCTTTCTAGCAGTTCCACTTCTTTAAGGACAAATCACATAAGACGTACAACTTCTGCTACCTGTGCCCTTTGGTTTTAAAGCACGTTCTTGTAGTACTTGAACCTTAATAAGGATGGTCACATAGGTCAGATTTGTCTGTGAAAAGTATTTCAGTGACTTTAACATCACTATCAGCATTAAATCTGTGAGTTTTACAAAAGCAAGCAGTAACCATATTTTCAGTCTGGAAAATTTAATTGAATTAGATTAAGAAAAAGAAGAAATGTTAAAAATAGGTTCATGCTGGGTTGCTTTTCCCATTCCAAAATTTCAACTGCTCGAATGCAGAGGTCACCCATAACATAGGCAAATAAAGGGACTCATAAGCTAGATGTTTCAGGTTGTTCTAGGAATTGCTATATAGTTGTGGAATAAAATAATGCCTGTGAGAGGAAGAACTGTTCAATGAGAGCCTCATCATTCTTATGTCTATACTAGACAATGACAGTTTCATTCATTCTTTTAAAATGGGCCTTGATGGTCAGTGAATATTAACAGTAATGTGATACATGTTTACAGTTTTTTAAAGCAGAAAATTATGATTAAATGCCAAAGACATCTTGATATATATGTAGCACTTCGACTTGAACTTTCATATTGTTCTTTTTTTAAAACACCCTAAACAACTCAAAAATTTTTTTAGTTTGTACAACCTGGCACCATAATCGTAGAACCATAGAATCATAGAATAGTTAGGGTTGGAAAGGACCTTAAGATCATCTCGTTCCAACCCCTCTGACAGGAGCAGGGACACCTCCCACTAAACCATGCCACCCAAGGCTATGTCCAATTCAGCCTTGAGCATCGCCAGCAATGGAGTATTCACAACTTCCCTGGGTAACCCATTCCAG
Source organism: Ara ararauna (assembly GCA_028858755.1). NCBI lineage: Eukaryota > Metazoa > Chordata > Aves > Psittaciformes > Psittacidae > Ara > Ara ararauna. The sequence goes on from CM054380.1 coordinate 22,503,387, forward strand.
TGCCTCACCACCCTTACAGTAAACAATTTCTTCCTCATATCCAGTCTAAACTTCCCCTGTCTAAGTTTGAACCCATTACCCCTTGTCCTCTCACTACAGTCCCTCATGAAGAGGCCCTCCTCAGCATCCCTATAGGCCCCCTACAGATACTGGAAGGCTGCTATGAGGTCTCCACGCAGCCTTCTCTTCTCCAGGCTGAACAGCCCCAACTTTCTCAGCCTAGCTTCATACGGGAGGTGCTCCAGTCCCTGATCATCCTCGTGGCCCTCCTCTGGACTTGTTCCAACAGTTCCATGTCCTTTTTAGGTTGAGGACACCAGAACTGCACACAAGACTCCAAGTGAGGTCTCACGAGAGCAGAGTAGAGGGGCAGGATCACCTACCTCAACCTGCTGGTCACACTCCTTTTGATGCAGCCCAGGATACGGTTGGCTTTCTGGGCTGCAAGCGCACAACGCTGGCTCATGTTCATTTTTCATCAACCAACACCCCCAAGTCCTTCTCTGCAGGGCTGCTCTGAATCTCTTCTCTGCCCAACCTGTAGCTGTGCCTGGGACTGCCCCGACCCAGGTGTAGGACCTTGCACTTGGCATGGTTAAACTTCATGAGGTTGTCATCAGCCCACCTCACAAGCTTGTCAAGGTCCCTCTGCATGGCATTCCTTCCCTCCAACATATCAACTGAACCACACAGCTTGGTAATAATTAGTCTTCATCTATTAGATGTCAGCTGTTTCTGGTATTCACTAAAGCCTTAAAGTCACTAAAAACTAAAGTCTTTCACCACTATCAGAGTTGCTGTCAGAAGACATTGCTATGAATAAATCAAACTATGCAACAGTTTTTCCACGTAGATTGTGTTGCTTTGTTTATTTTGGTAACTGATAAAGTTTATACATCCAACAGTAGATTCTCTGTTTGCCATGTACAATAAGGCATAGGAAAACAGTATTTAATAATGAAAACTGTAATCAAGTGCTTCATACTATCTTCAGATCACTGTGGTTACTGAATCTGACAGTAAAGCAGAGAAAACTGGAGCGCTATCATTAATTTAAGCAAATTGTCTTCAGAAAAGATGAGGACATCTATGTTTCAGTCACAGTACACTTGAGAACTTTCTAGCCTGGACACTGCCCCTGACAAAGCAGGGCACCCTGAGACCAAAACCCATAAGCCACTACAGAAACACTGAGAACTTACAAGAACATCACATTCTTCACTGTCTCGAAACTACATAATTCCTGTAAGCACAGGCTCAACTCATATTTAGTGAAATGGTGACTACCAATCATATGAAGCTTTGGATCAGACACTTTTCTTTTAAGTGGGGGCAAAAAAAAAAAAAAAAAAATCCCAGAAGTTTCCTTTTCATTCATTTGCCTCTCATCTATCAAGGATCTGATTGACCTCTCTGTCTTAAACAGTAATAATTTTCAGAAGCCCCATGTTCTCAAGCACAATATAACTTTGTACAAAAGGAAGAGTCATTGTGTGCTCACTGACACAGTGAAGCCTACATATGAACTAAAAGTAATACTATATCTGCATTTATGAACTATACAACTGGCAGAAGTAATTATTACAAGTTGTTCTTTTATGTAATGCATAACCCTTATTGAAAGATTTCTTTTTCAAATCTCGACCCGTCACTTCTCTGAGCTTTGTTGGTCAGAGCTCAGAGGGAAGTCATGTATTCTCAAATATGCCACCAAATATCTTACCAAACACAAATGCTGCAACGAAAGAGTCACATAAGAGAGACATATGTCTCTACAGATGCTATGTAGAAATAGCATATTTCTACAAGTTAGCATTTTTTAGGGACTCTTATGTCTCCAGGATATGGAAACTGATGATTTTATTATCCTAAATTTATTTCCTTCATAGAAGTAAAAATAGGAATCTCCCTGCCTATATTACTGTCAGCCAACAAATCTACATTACACTTAAGTGAATTAAATTCTGGTTATCATGGTGAAAAAAGAGAGTTGAGGAATATAAATAGAAAAAATTATCATAAAAGTGAATAAGCTTTAAGGACCAATTGACTTGAGGAAGCATTAAACTTCAACGTTTTCAATGCAGCGTTTGACCAGTCCTTAGTCCAGCAGCGCAATCCAACCTATCTGCAATAATTCTACCTAATTTACAAGGTCAGCATCAAATGTGTACCTAAATTGACTGCAATCCTATGACTTTCTAGAGCAAAACCAGCTATTCTGATAAATAAATCATGAGAACACTTGCTTATCATAGAATCATAGAATAGTTAGTATTGGAAAGGACCTTAAGATCATCTAGTTCCAGCCACCCTGCCAGGGGCAGCAACACCTCCCACTAAACCATGACACCCAAGGCCATGTCCAATCCAGCCTTGAACACCGCCAGCTATGGAGCATTCACAACTTCCCTGGGCAACGCATTCCAGTGCCTCACCACCCTTACAGTAAAGAATTTCTTCCTCATATCCAATCTAAACTTCCCCTGTTTAAGTTTGAACCCGTTACCCCTTGTCCTCTCACTGCAGTCCCTCATGAAGAGTCCCTCCCCAGCATCCCTATAGGCCCCCTTCAGATATTGGAAGGATGCTATGATGTCTCCATGCAGCCTTCTCTTCTCCATGCTGAAGAGCCCCAACTTTCTCATCCTACCTTCATATGGGAGGTGTGCCAGTCCCCTGATCATCCTCATGGCCCTCCTTTGGACTTGGACCAACAGTTCCATATGAGCTTATATGTTAGAAAAAATTGAATATATATGCTATCCAAATAACAAGGGATTGTATAAAGCAAGCTTATAATCCTCTGACTAGACTGTTTCATTATTTCAGTTGTTGGTTTATCTCTCAAGATAGTAAGAGTAACCAGCAGAAGGGAAAGAACCGTGGAGATCAGGTCCCAGTAAAAACTGAGTTTGGATCGTTCCCAGAACTATAACTTCAATAAATGAGTAGGTCAAGATTTGGGCTTAAGATTCTCTGTAGAGAGAGAATTTGGCATTGAGTCTTGGATATTTTTATCCAATCTGCATATCTACAAAATATGTTACATTCAGGAATTGATTGAATTGATTTTAAATTAATGATACTACTCATTTTACAAATAACTCTACAACATACTCAAGTCCTTTCCTTTTTCTTTAATCCTATTCTTAAATAACTTTAAACATACAAATTCAAGAATATTTAAAAATTAGGATCAGAGTCCCATTTTTGAATGAATATAGAAAGAAGGTTTTTTTTTCACTGAAAGTCAAGAGGGCTTTTAAGTTACTCTCAATTGTATGAAATTTTCACCCAAAATGTAGAGTCAAAATCTGATGTTTTATATCAGTATCCAAATAAAACTTCTCCAGTGTTACTATCTTGGGTAAAGAATTTATAATTCTTAAAAATGTGCAAAAATATTAAAAGGATTTTTTGGTTTATATGCAGAAGACACGTTTCCTGTAACTGCTGGTTGTTGGTGTCTGTAACTGAATCAGAATTCGGTGTAACTAAAAAAAAAATAAAAAAAAAGAAAGTCTCCTCTGCAATTTATTTTATTCATCAACACAAAACTAAAATCAAATATCAAACCAAGAAGTCCCTCTATGCAGCCCTGACTGCAATTCTGAAAGGGTCTTCCATGCCCTGCCCCTGGCAGTATTCAAAGCTTCCAAAGAGTGGAAGGTGTCCCCGCCAGTGGTGGGGTGGGGGGTGGAACTGGGTGAGCTTTAAGGTCATTTTGAACCCGAAACATTCTGTGATTTTGCTATTCAGGACTTAACATAAAGAACTTGTCTCCCTTCAACAGAGTCTTTTAGCTAATATTCAGGAATAAGGCCCTTATCCCCTTTCTGGTCGAAGAAAACAATAGAAAAGAACCCTTGAAATATGTAGGTTACCTATTTACTGTTCCTTTGACCCGTTATAAAGTTTCTCTTAACTAGTTAAGTGCTGTTCTAGTTCTTTAAATTCTGGTACAGTTATAGCATAGCATAATTAATTACAAAGCTGTACAGGAACAAACTAAGAGAAGGGAAAATCTTGCTCAAGATTTTCCAATCACCGAAAAAGTTTGGTGTTAGGCATTATTTACACCAGTATTAAGTAATTCCTGTCCTCCTTTGTGAATTCAATTATTTCTAATTTTTGTGGGTACAACAATGTTTTTGAACCGTGTGTGCAAGGAAATAAAACTTTTCTTTTCAAACACTGTTTAGTCTGATTCTGATGCAATTGGAGAGAAATGAAGCTAGTATAATTCTAGAAAACAACTGATACCTGAATCAGTCCTTAGAAGAAAATATTAAATCAACTTTTTAAACTTAGCTGCCTAAAATAGGTACCCTAAATAGACTAACTTAAATTAGTATTTTTTATATTCATAGAGTTGAACTTTTTGTAATCAGGCTTGCAGAAGTGGGCAAGCAAATAGAAAGGATAAGTGATACTGACTAAAGACAAAAACCAACAACAAGCAAGGAAGGACTTGCTATAGCTGTCCAGATTTAAAGTAAATTTCAGCATGTTTTTGTCCTGGGTTGTGGAATAATTAGGAATTAAATTTACATTTAAAATGCAGCACTGCCCACACACAAGGGGAAAATGGACTTTCAGGGCCTCTCAAAGCAGGATGCAGCCACTCCTGGAATGTGCACCCCATAACGGTTCCCATGCATACACAGACAAATGATGGAGCAGGGTGAAGGCCTCACGACCATAATTTCTCTTAGCATCAACAAGAAACAGGAACCAGGTGCCACAAGAAACTGATAAGCTGCACAAACACTACCCTGAGCCAGCGACCTGTCATCTTTTGACACAATGCCGTCCTCTGTGTGAAATTTGCTTCATTATAATGTCATTATGATGCATTTACATGCTAAAATACACCCCCATCTCCAATGCAAACCCCCCCCCCAAAAAGAGACCACCCCCCTCTGAGCATGCACTCTGAATTTTTGGTGTCATATACCTTTAAAAGTGAAGCGGGAGATTTGCACCAATAAATAATACATAAATAAATAAATAATAAATAATAAATAATACATAAAGGTATGTATGACTAGAGTTACTCAAGCTCCACCTTGAAGGTGAAAAAATAATATAAAACGGCCCAAGAGATAGGAATATTGGGGAAGATACCATCGTGGAAGATAACAACAGACTCCTGAGACCGGTCGATGGGCTGGACCCTTCTTTCCCCCCCCATAGGGATGCCTGTGGGTAAGATTTGCACTGTATGCGGTGCTTCCCGGGGAAAACTTAGAATCTCTATAGAGTTACTTTTACTGTTATCTTTATATTTTAGAGCCAAGCTGTGTTAACTTTATCAAGCGCTTGTATCCATGTAACTATTATTTGCACGTGCTTTTGCAGACAGTATTTATCACCAGCAATCCATAAGAACCTGTATCTATTGCCTCAATAAACTCAATCAATAAACTACACTGTTTAGGTGGCCAATCGCCACTCTCTGTAAATCCAGATCAGTAGAGGTTCGATATAAGCAAACGTGGTCGGACTGGTAGTTGCATATTGAAGCCATTCCCTGTCCCTCTAATAAGGCAAGGGGATTTATTCTCTCCCCTTTAATGCTACATGGGTTCAGAGAAAGATGGAAATGGAAACATAAAGATTGAAATGGCATTAAGGTAAGCTATTGCATCTTTCTGTTATTTACAAGGCTTTTGAACCATTTAGGAGTGAATCCACTATGCGTGCAATTTCTTCTTGACTAGAATACTACAATACCAAAAAGTCAGTTCTTTTAAATTATTCTCTTTAAATCAGTCCAGGACTAGTATTTATTGCTCTAAATGAACTGAATGCTTCCAATATTTTTACCAATTTTGAATAAGGCAGATGTTGGCAGGATTGAGGGCTTAAAACCCTTTAAGTGAATTACATTTCAATGATAGGTTATTTCATCAGTTTGTTGGACATTAACCTTGGATTCTAAATTTAAGGTCCTTTATACCCTCTCACAAACACATTAGCATTAGATCATTTCTGCTCTCTCTGAAGGTTAGCAGATTAATGTATTCCAGTGAGTAAGCTACAACCTTACCAGTCTTCAGATGCATCAGAAGAGGAAACAGAAGGCAAAGGTCCACTGCCTGTCACACTCTAGAACTCAGCACAGTAGTTTCTACCTCTAGTAAACAGGGTTATTTGATTTAACATGAAAGAAAACATGGTTCACTATACTTTTCTAAGTTGTACTATGCATTCTTTTTCTGGAATGATTTTATTCTTCCTGCACCACTACTGATGATAAGAATAAAGCTAACACAATATTTTTCTGGATAGCTGGAATTTTGTCTAGCATGCTTTACAGCCATATCTACATTCCACAGGAAGAGATACTGCAAGTCATTTAGGCTAGTAAATACTTCTGCCCATACCTCAGACTATACTGAACCTTAATTTTATATCAAAGATTCTGTATCAGCAAGAACAAAAGAAGACTCCTTTTCAGATTAGGGTATTTCTCTTATTTTTTAAAAGGGTTCTGACCTGCTTACTTGTTCTTGGGTGTCATGGTTTAAGCCCAGCCATAACTCAGAAAGCCACGCAGTCTCTCTCTCATTCTCCTCGCTTCCTACCCCTGCTCCTGAAGGGATGGGAAGGAGAATTGAAAGAACGTAACAACCACAGGTTGAGATAAGAACAGTCCAGTAACTCAGGTATAACACAAACCACTACTGCAACTACCAATAATAATAATGATAAGGGAAGTAACAAGGGAAGAAAACACAAATGCTCACCATCCACTGACCGATACCCAGCCCAATTGCACAGTGATCTAACCCTTCTGGGTAACTGCCCCCAGTTTATATACTGGGCATGACGTGCTGTGGTATGGAATACCTCTTTGGCTAGTTTGGGTCAGGTGTCCTGTCTCTGCTTCCTCCTGGCTTCCCCTCCTCCTTGGCAGAACATGGGACTCAGAAAGTCCTTGATCACAGTAAACATTACTTAGCAACAACTGAAAACATCAGTGATATCAGTGCTGTTCCCAAGCTGAAAGTCAAAAACACAGCACCTCAACATATACTAAGAAAGAGAAAAATAACTGCTACTGATGAATCTAGGACAGTATCCACCCCTTATTCCATACCATTCACATCATGCTCAGATCCCCCATTTTCAATATACCATCACTTTTATCTCATATATATACATATATATATCCACAGAGAGAGAGAGAGAGAAAGAGAGATCATTCCTTAGTGCATGGGCCAATCCTCATCACGCTGCTAAGGCCATCCGGTCCCTGATGTCGAGCTCCATCTTTTTTAACAGACTTTCAGAGCAGGAGAGGCTGTGTGCAGTGTTGGATCATTGCCTGCTGATGCTGATCGTTCCTTTACTGCAGAACTTGTCTGGTTTCATCAAAGTTCATTCTCTGTTGGGATGATGGTTGCAGGCAAGACAGGGCCAGTCACTGGAGACCTGAAGACATCTAGTTGGTGGACTAAAAGAAGCGCTACATAGCAGGCAACAGCATACAATTGAGTTCATTGGCTGTTTTCCTCCAAAATCAAATCCCCTCGAGGTACACATCGGACTTCCCCATCTTCCCGCATTACCCACCAAGTATATAACTGGGTCGCTGAGCAAAAGCAATCCCATGAGTGGGTTAGTCTTTACCTGAAGCAGGAATAACCCACACTGTCTCCCCCAGAAAATTCTTTATGTGCACCACAGGAACTGCTCACCACTGTCCCCTGCTACAGTATGTAGAAGTTCTGACCGGGCTGGGCCAGCCCTGTTGGCAGATCCTCTGGTGTTGACCAACCAAGTGGCACCTAGCAAATGTGTATCCCAATGTTTGAAAGTCCCACCACCCATTGCTCTCAATGAAGTTTTTAACAACCCATTGCACTGTTCGATTTTCCCAGAGACTGGTACATGGTAGGAGATGTGATATACCCACTCAAGGCCATGCTCTTTGGCCCAAATCTCCATTAGGTTGCTCTGGAAATGAGTCCCATTGTCTGATTCAATTCTCTCTGGGGTGCCGTGTCACCATAAAATCTGTTTCTCAAGGCCCAGGATAGTGTTCTGGGCAGTGGTGTGGGGCACCGTGTATGTTTCCAGCCATCCAGTGGCTGCTTGCACCATGGTAAGCACATGGCGCTTGCCTTGGTGTGATCGTGGGAGTGTGATACAATCAGTCTGCCAGGCCTCCCCATATTTTTACTTCAGCCATCATCCTCCAGACCAAAGAGGCTTTAACCATTTAGCCATTTAGCTTGCTTAATTGTAGCCCATGTTTCACAGTCATGAATAACCTGTGCAATAGTGTTCATTGTTAAGTCCACCCCTCGATCACGAGCCCATCTGTATGTTCCATTTCTGCCCTGGTGGCCTGAAGTGTCATGGGCCCACCGGGCCAAAAGTAATTCATTCTTATGTTGCCAATCTAGAGTCCATCTGAGCCGCTTCCATCTTAGCAGCTTCATCCACTTGTTGGTTGTTCTGGTGTTCCTCAGTGGCCTCAATCTTGGGTACATGAGCATCTACATGACGTACCTTCGCTACTAGGTTCTGCAGCCTGACTTGATTCACACTCTCCTTCAGCAGTTTCTGCTGCTTGTCGTCAAGGATTCCATACAGCTGCCTTCCATTTCCAATGCTTTCCCACAATACGGCAGGACCCATCAGCAAAAAAGGCATACTGCTTTTCACTTTCTGACAATTAATTATATGGTGGGGCCTCTTCAGCATGCATCACCTCCTCCTCCTCTGGTGACATTCCAAAGTCTTTGTCCTCTGGCTAGTCCATGATGACTTCCAGAATTCTGGGACTACTGGGATGCCTATTTGAGCTTGTTGTGTAATTAGTGCAGCCCACTTACTCCATGCAGCATCGGTTCCATGATGTGCAGATGAGACCCTGCCTTTCAACACCCAGTCCAGCACGGGCAACCAGGGTACCAGGAGAAGCTGTGCTTCAGAGCCAATCACTTCTGAAGCAGCTCAAACCCCTTCATAGGCTGCCAGTATCTCTTTTCCAGTTGGAGTATAGCTGCCTCAGAACTTCTGTATCCCTGACTCCAAAAGCTGAGGGCTTGACCTCAAGTTTCCCCTGGAGCTTTCTGCCAGAGGCTCCAGGTAGGACCATTCTCCCCAGCTGCAGTGTAGAGTACATTTTTCACATCTGGCCCAGTCTGAACTGGTCCAAGGGCTACTGCATGAGCTACCTCTCGTTTAATTTGCTCAAAGACTTGTTGCTGCTCAGGGCCCCATTTAAAATCATTCTTCTTCCGAGTCACATGATAGAGAGGGCTTACAATCAAACTGTACTTTGGGATGCGCATTCTCCAGAACCCCACAACACCTAAGAAAGCTTGTGTTTCTTTCTTATTAGTTGATGGAGAAATTGCTTTTATCTTGTTGATCACATCTGTGGGGATCTGGTGATGTCCATCTTGCCATTTTATTCCCAAAAATTGAATCTCCTGTGCATGTCCCTTGACCTTACTCCGTTTTATGGCAAAACTACTTTCCAGCAGGATTTGGATTATTTTCCTCCCTTTCTCAAAGACTTCTTCCATTGTATCACCCCACACAATAATGTCATCAATCTATTGCAGGTGTTCTGGAGCCTGCCTGTGTTCCAGTGCAGTCTGGATCAGTCCATGGCAGATGGTTGGGATGTGTTTCCACCCCTGGGGCAGGTTCCACCCCTTGCCAGCTTGATGGCATCAGGGTACACTGGGCACCGGTATCTACTAGAGCCTTATACTCCTGTGGGATTGATGTGCCAGGCCATCTGATCCACACAGTCCAGTAAATCTGATTGTCCCTTACCTCCACCTGGCTGGAGGCAGGGCCTCTCTAATAGTCATCACAACGCTGGTCACTTAAGTCTTGTAGACGTGGATTAGTCTGCTTTATCACAGGAGCTGGAGTAAAATCAGCTCTTCCAATCCATCTGGGACCCTGCTCACCAGAGGCTGAAGCTGCAGCCTTCATGGGATGATCATCTGTGACCTGTCTTCTCCTCTTCAATTCACGCACAAGTTCTTTCAGAACTGAGGTATGTTTTCCGTCCCACTTCATCATGTCTTCGCCGTGATCCCGCAGGTAAAACCATAGGGTGGCCCATGGTGTATACCTTCTCTATCTTCTCTCTCGAGATGTGGGATGCCTTTTGTTGATAGCTGAGACGTGTGTTGGTACACGTGAGGAGCTGGATAGATCAGATAGATTGTCTCTCAATTGTCTGAGCTCCTGTGACAGCTTTTCACAGCTGAAATGATGGAAGTGGTGAGATTGTCTTTGACATCTCATAGTTTATGAGTCATTTCATCCACTGCTAGTCATACTATGTCATTCCAGGCGCCAACATGGTGATCCCCATCACAACCTGCAGGCAGGTCTCAAGGGTACTTAAAGGCCATTCTAAACCTTCAGAACTCTCAAATGATGCTGTAAAAAGTCTGGTGGGGGGGCTGGGAGCGTAAAAGAATGTCTCCTTCATGGGTTGATAACCCAAGGTGGGGAAAAAAGATGTGTACTTGCTCAGCACTTCCATTATATACAAATATTATATACAAAGTATACAGGTGATGACCACACTGGGAACGCAAGCCAGACCAGTTTCATGATCAATGAGTCTATTGTATTATAAGTCATTATCATAAAGTGCAATGGAACAAGAACCTTAGCCCAAGCTCCCCAGCCGATAAACCTTAAAACTGCAAATACCGGCTGTTAAGTAAGGTACGACATGCTGAAGCTGTGTGATCAAGAGCAACAACTTTGAGAGCCAATAAATCAGCATTGTGACAAGAGACTATTAATCTGAAACAACGAATGCTTATCACAAATACGATTAGACACACTCTGGTCAGATCTGTCTTTATCTCAACCGTTTATGCCCCACGTTGGGTGCCAAAAAGCACTGTTAGGGCTTAAGCCCAGCTGTAACTCAGAAAACTACGTAGTCTCTCTCTCACTCTCCCCCCTTCTTCCCCCACACTCCTGGAGGGATGAAGAGAAGAATTGAAAGAATGTAACTCCCATGGGTTGAGATAAGAACAGTCCAGTAACTAAGGTTTAACACAAAACCACTGCTGCTACCACAAACAATAATAATGGTAAGGGAAGTAACAAGGGAAGAAAATACAATTGCTCACCACCCACTGACCGATACCCAGCCCGACCGGGCAGTGATCTAACCTTTCCGGGTAACTGCCCTCAGTTTATATACTGGGCATGACGTGCTGTGGTATGGAATACCTCTTTGGTCAGTTTGGGTCAGGTGTCCTGTCTCTGCTTCCTCCTGGCTTCCCCTCTTCCCTGGCAGAACATGAGATTCAGAAAGTCCTTGGTCAGACTAAACATTACTGAGCAGCAACTGAAATCATCGGTGTTATCAGCATTGTTCCCAGGCTGAAAGTCACAATCACAGCACTGCACCAGCTACTAAGAAGGAGAAAAATGAGTGCTATTGCTGAGCTCAGGACACTAGGTATTAGAGTTGACCTAATGTGACTACACGTGAGAATTATTTTTTTCTCACGTATTATACATTTTTCTGGGTATCCCCTTTTAGCTAGTATTTTATCAGGTCTTAACAGCTATTTGATTTCTTTGTTTTCTATTTATGTGAGTTTTATTCTTGGACAGGGTCCTAGGTTGACAGCCCAGGAGAACTGAGTCATCTGTCCATCCACAGAGCAATTTATTTAATGCTACATTTAGAGACATAATCTGAGAGATTGAAGGCTGTGGTAACTCTTGCCCAGCATTTCTTTGAACGTCAGGAGAAACTAGCATAAGATAGCTGCTGGCTTTGCATGGTTTGCAAAGAAGTCACCCTTAAATAACATTTTCTATAATTCACCACAACTTCTAGTGAGAAACAGCATCCACCTTCCCACTTCTATCATCCAGAAAAGGATGATGAGGGGAAATGAATGGCTCCAGTTGAAGTCTGCTCTTACTCACACTTACAGTTGTCCGGGTTCCTGCATCTACAACCCCCTTGTCATGTTTCAGCTTTCCTTCTTGACTTTTGTCACTGTGAGAAGTTAACCCAGTTTTTCTTTTGCAATTCATCACAAGCTTGGTTCAGTCCACAGGAAGTCCACTACTTCACTCTTTCCTAGTCCTTAAGAATGAAAGGATACAGAACAAAAGATATTTCCTCAAGTGTCACTAAAAGTTGTCATAAACTAATTTTACTAGTCCATGCTTATTTGCTTTATAGCCAATTTCCTCTTTATAATGTAATTCTTTAGTCCATTTATTTAGCTCAGAGTAGCCTGACCTGAAAAGAGTTGCAAACTCATCACAATTGCTCTGTGTTGACTCTAATACTTTAAGTTATACACAGTTTAATCTCCCCTGAAACAAGTCTTTCTGAAAAGTAAAATGTCTACTTCCCCATAGAACTGTTTCAAAATAATTACTCAACCTGAGCCATCTATAAGGCAAATTGTATATATCACATCTCATCACTGAGTCTTAAATTTGGATGCCTGTATTTGGATGGTTAGGGAGTTCCCATTTCACCCTTCTTCTGTTTACCATGTAGACATGTATGAAACATTTAGTTTTATATTGCTGTTGTTTCTTCCATTTGCAATATAATACCAACTTCAAATTCATAACTTTGGTCTAGAGAAAACATTTCATGCATCACAGTTTCAGCACTTTGGTTCAAAGATCGACTAAACCACAGCACCACCAATACAGCACCATGACTTTTTCTCCACTTCTTAACCCCTGAGCATTATTATCAACCACAGGAAATCCAGTCTCCTGAGTACCATGTCCAAGGTTAGAAAATCTGAATATAGTATAGAAATCTGTACATCATTGTAATCACTTTATTTTTCCAAATAGAAATATCCCCACAGCTTAACCACAGCCTTGGAAAAGTTGCACAGAAAAATTGCATCTCAACATGATAAATCTGTCAGGTGTAAAGTTGCTTATTTTTAGGGGCATAACAGTAAAATAAGGAAAACTTTGTTCTGGATACAGAAAATGTCACACCTGACCTATAATTTCTTTATCATGCAACCAGCTGCATTTATTCATACTGTTTTCTTGGCTATAAAAGAAGAAAAAAGGAAACAAATACAAGCAAAATTTCCTGCATGAGAAGTCGTGTGCCTTTGCAGCAGGCAAGAAAACAGATCCATTGCTGTATTTTATTAGTACATAACTAATACTCTAAACATCGACACCTGACTGTCTGCCATCGCAAATGGTGACCACACTCACTCATCTTGAGGAAATCACAATCTTTGGTCAATTAAAACTGTGATTGGAACAACTGCTTTCACTGATACCAGATGTCGTGGTTTAAGTCCAGTCAGCCATGCAGTTTGCTCACTCACTCTCCCTTCTTTCTTCCCCCTGCTCCCGGAGGGATGGGGAGGAGAACTGAAAGAATGCAACTCCCACAGGTTGAGATAAGAACAGTTCAGTAACTAAGGTATAACACAAATCACTACTGCTACCACCAAGAATAATAATGACAAGGGAAATACAAGGGAAGAGAATACAACTGCTCACCACCAAATACCAAGCCTGACCCAGCAGAGCACCCCCTTCTTCAGGGTCCCTGCCCTCCGTTTTTACATCCTGGGCATGATGTGCTGTGGCATGGAATACTTCTTTGGCTAGTCTGGGTTAGGTGCCCTGTGATGGTTTGTGAATGCTCCATCCTTGCTTCCCTGGCGGTGTGCAAGACCAGGTTGAACAGAGCCTTAGGTGACATGGTTTAGTGTGAGGCAGGGGGTTGGAACTAGATGATCTTAATGTCCTTTCCAGCCCTAACTATTCTATGATTCTATGTTCTCATATTTTACTCTTGGTCCATTTCTCCCTAATTCATGGGAAGAGGAAACTCAGAAACTGCTGTAGAAAATGAATGAACAGGCATAAACCAGTAATAGCTGAAGCTAAATCATAGAATCATTTAGGTTAGAAAAGACCTTTAAGATCATTGAGTCCAAAAACATCATTGAGAAAACAGCTAAAGTCTGATGTCTCTGTAGCTTCTCGTAAGCTCTTCTCTGATATTGGTGGTTGTCGTGGTTTAAGCCGTAACTCACGCAGTTTGCTCACACTCTGCGCTCTTTCTTCCCCTCACTCCCAGAGGGATGGGGAGAAGAATTGAAAGAATGCAACTCCCACGGGTTGAGATAAGAACAGTCCAGTAACTAAGGTATAACAGCACGTCATGCCCAGTGTGTAAACTCCGGGAGATACCCAGAAGGCCCAGATTGCTGCTTGGGTCAGGCTGGGTATCAGTCGGCGGGTGATGAGCAATCGTATTGTGCACCATTTGTGTTTATTTTTTCCTTTCTTCTTTTAGTTTTATATTCTCTTCCCTTGTTATTTCTCTTATCATTATTATTATTGGTGGTAGCAGTAGTTGTTTTGTATTATACCTCAGTTATTGGACTGTTCTCATCTTAGCCAGTGAGGTTTATGTTCCTTCAATCCTCCTCTCCATCCACCAGAGCAGCAGGGAAGAAGATGGGGAATGAGCAAGCAGCTGCATGGTTCTGAGGTACCAGCTGGACTTAAACCACGACATGCACCAATGACTGACACATAGATGACAATTTTATATTTAAAAAATGCAAGATTAATGGTCATTATATGAACATGGCAAGACTGAATTTTAGGGTTTTAGAGGCCAATTTGTTCTAGCTTATTTACTGGCTGAAAGAGATTAAAACAGAATTACATCTGGAAGGAAACCTCCTATGTTGGGGAATGGCTGCTGGAGAACGGACACGATGAGACCATAGGCCCAGCAGTAGTGAACCAAAGGCTTTGAGGCCTTGGCTGAAGGTTACTAGAGAACATGTGCGTGAGAAGAGTTTGAGGGAGTTGGCAGAGGAGCCTGAGAAGTCGGGATATGTAGGGAGGAACTGATAACTGCAACCTTGAAGCACAGCTGCAAGCTGGAAACCCCCTGGAACATAACCAAGAGGAAAACTACAGAGGGGGGTGGGATGTGAATGTAACCTTTGAGCTGTGATCAAGCACGTACCAATCATGTAACCAATCATGTATCAATTAGTAGATACAGGTAGCCAATCATGTATTAACAAGTATGCATGTTAACTAAGTCATAGAGTATATAACTGGAACCCTCAGATGAATAAACTGAGTTTGACGAATGATCATATTGATTGTCTTCATTCTCCCACCACGGAGAGCAGGCAGGGGGGGCCTGCTGCAGGCAGAGGAGCCTGCAGTCGTTGCCTACCGCACAGGCAAGAGGAGCCTGTAGGCCCCGCCCGCGACAAGTGGCGCCCGAACAGGGACCAGAGGAACAGGAAGGATAAGGAAGGACCGGTGGGACCGGACCGGCGGGGCCAAGAAGTCGTGGAAGGAGAGCAGTAGGGTTGGAGGAGTGGTGCCGACAGGCTGCAGCACGCCACAGCTGTAGGGCAGAGGGAGCCTGCACCAGGGGACGCCCGGTGCGCAAGACGTCGGGAGCTACCTGTGGATGGACAGTGGCTGACGAGGTGTCGGGGACACGAGAAATGGAACGTGAGGTAGCCGTAAGTTTACTCGTAAAGTTTCTTGAGAAACGGGGAGTAAAGACTGTAGGGTCTAAGGAGGTGGAGACCCTGATAGCCATAAGAGGATCGGCCGGTTTGTTTCGAGAATCAGCTGGGTGTTTTGATACTGCTGAATGGAGACGGCTGGGAGGTAAACTGTGGGAGGATGTGATAAAGGACAATAAGACCGCAAAGAAAGATGTCAGTGCCATGGAGAGAGGTTATGAACTGTCTGGAAAAGTACCACGCTGAGAGAAGAAGTGTCGAGAAAGTTGGGAGAGGACTGGGTGCCGCCACCAACGGGGCTACCTGTGCCTGTGAGAGGTATGGCCACCGGAGAAGCCACAGGGGAAGGAGAAGAAATATTACTCTGAAACTTGATAATGCTGAGACTCCAGATGACATTTATGAGAAGCCTGTGCACGTTCATCAAATTACTGTTGCTGCTCCTGAGTTTCTGACTCCTGATAATTCTGATGCTGACCTGGATAGTTCTTTTGACCCGGATAGTCCTTTTGACCCCGTACCTGTTGATCCGGAAAAGAAGCCTGATTTATATCCCCCAGATCCTCATGATAAATTGCCAGCTGTAAAGGGAAAAGTAAGATGAGTGGGGGATGCAGATGTATTGTGTGCTTATAGTCTCTCTGTGATATTCATGCACCGAAAAGTTAACAAATGTTTCCACTGACCCTTGCAGACCTTTATGGATACGGCTGGCCACTTCTTCCGATGTAGGCTGGCCACCTGTGTCGGAATGAGTGTGCATTTTGGTCAGTTTAAAAGCCCAAGCCTCATACAATGTGAGGGGGGCAGAGCCTCTGTGGGGACGCCCGCTGAGATTGAGCCTGCCACCTTACATTGCACTGATGCTGTTTGGAGCTGGTTTCTTGATTGTCTTCACAGGGTCATTGCACCACATTTTGTCTACATTTTGTGCTTTAAATTTTGTATTTGTGTGAAGTCTGTTTATGGGATCCCATGTGTATGTATGTGTGTGTATGTGTGTTGAGGGCAGACACTGTTCTGTGTATTTTTGTTTTGTTATTGGATTCATGTAAAAGTTTTAAATGTGTAACAGATTAACATTTCAGACAGGAAAGGGTTAATAGAGAAGTGCTGTTGCTGACAGGTATTTATGGTTGCTGCTTGGCAGATTGCCAGCTGTAGCTGCTGCCAAGCAGGCCAGCATTTGTAGCCACACAAAGCGGCACTGAGGGATGATTTCTCTCTCTCTCTCTCTCTCTCTGTGTGGATGTGTATATGTGCATGTGATGGTATATTGAAAATGTAAGATCTGAGCATGACATGAATGGTATGGAATAAGAAGTGAATATTGTCATGGGTTCAGCAGTAGCAGTCATTTTTCTGCTTCTTGGTGGCTGGTGCAGCGCTGTGTTTTTGATTTTGTGCTGGGAACAGCGCTGGTAACGCCAGTGTTTCGGAGCAGTTTGTAGGGACACCACAGATAAGGCTTAAAGAGGCCTGCAGCACACTGGTGCACAGAGCAGGAGTGCAGAGGTGCAGAGGTGCAGAGATGCAGGAGTATAGAGTACATGGTGCACAGAGCAGGAGTGCAGAGGTGCAGGATGCAGAGGTGCAGGATGCAGGAGTATAGAGTACATGGTGCACACAGCAGGAGTGCAGAGGTGCAGGGTGCGGAGGGGCAGAGATGCAGGAGCATAGGGCACAAAATGACTGCAAAACATCACTTGGGAGCAACTGAAAAGTAACAGTCTGAATATGTGTCCTTGTAAAGTAGCTCTTATTAGAGGCTGTGATTTTGTGTATAACACCACCTGTACTTACTAGCCAGTTGCTAAAGAAACTACACTTTGTATTGTATGGATTTGTCAATTGTAAAACAGATGTTAAATCATGCAAATTTGAAGCAGCTGCTAGAAAATGCTAAGGCAAAAGTGAGAAAGAGTTTGATACAATGATAGCGTTATAGAGCAGACAATGGAACAAATTAAGAGGGTGAGAGAACTCCACTGATAAGAAATTTTTTTTGGTTCTGGCTTGAGCATTACAGGATGACTTTACTTTATCTTAATCATTTTGTTAGTCTTTTTAGGTATTCTAATCTGTGCGCCTTGTTTGCTACAATAGCTAATGGAGAATATAAAAACTTTGGCAAGGTAGATCATAAATCTATAAAAACTGTCTTTTGATGTGGGTGAAGGGATAGAAATAGTTAACGAAATGGATTTAGGCATTATTGACCTGGTCTGGCTTCAGCCCTGGGAACAGCAAAGAAAACAACAGGTGTTAATGCCCTGGGCAGGCCTAAGCCCTGAGAACTGTAAAGACAACAATGAAGGGTGAAGATTGGTTAGCAAAACAGAGCAGAGTTTGCAAGATAAAGCAGGATGTGCATCTCAAAGACAGACCAAACTATGTGAATATTTGTAACCCTTACTTTTGCTAAATCAGGATGACAAGGGAGTGAGAGTGAAAAGTTACTGCTTAGCACTTAGTAGATTATAAAAGGGATGGGATACCCAGGAATTCGGACCAGTGTAGGCCTATGTTGTCTATTGTCAGTTTGTTATGCTGTCTTTGATGGTAATATGTATGTGGCTCTGTTAACTAAATTGGTCAACTATATGCAACTAAAAGAGGGTTTACATGCCTTGAGGGAAAGTTCGGGACCTTTTGACGGCTGGTTGAAATCACTGTTTGGGGGACTACCTGAATGGCTGTCGGGGTTCATAAAGGAAGGGGTTCGAATCATTGGTATTCTACTACTAATTCTTTTAATAGTTGGCATAGCTTATAGGTGTATCATGTCTAGTGTAACAAAAATAACTAACCAAATCTTACTTGTTCAAAAAGAAAAAGGGGGAATTGTTGCGGATGCACAAAGAAAAGAGGGGTATTGTTGGGGAATGGCTGCTGGAGAACGGACACGATGAGACCATAGGCCCAGCAGTAGTGAACCAAAGGCTTTGAGGCCTTGGCTGAAGGTTACTAGAGAACATGTGCGTGAGAAGAGTTTGAGGGAGTTGGCAGAGGAGCCTGAGAAGTCGGGATATGTAGGGAGGAACTGATAACTGCAACCTTGAAGCACAGCTGCAAGCTGGAAACCCCCTGGAACATAACCAAGAGGAAAGCTACAGAGGGGGGTGGGATGTGAATGTAACCTTTGAGCTGTGATCAAGCACGTACCAATCATGTAACCAATCATGTATCAATTAGTAGATATAGGTAGCCAATCATGTATTAACAAGTATGCATGTTAACTAAGTCATAGAGTATATAACTGGAACCCTCAGATGAATAAACTGAGTCTGATGAATGATCATATTGATTGTCTTCATTCTCCCACCACGGAGGGCAGGCAGGGGGGCCTGCCGCAGGCAGAGGAGCCTGCAGTCGTTGCCTACCACACAGGCAAGAGGAGCCTGTGAGCCCCGCCCGCGACACTCCTAACTGACATTAAGACTAGTGTCAACTGTGCAAAAATTTGAAAACTCTTTTGCTTGGTGGAAACCCTGCTAAACCTTTATCGTGGTTTAAGCCAGCTGTAACTCACACAGTTAGCTCACTCACTCCCCCCTCTTTCTTCTCCCCCGCTGCCAGGTGGATGGGGAGGAGAATCAAAAGAATGCAACTCCCATGGGTTGAGATAAGAACAGTCCAGTAACTAAGGTATAACACAAACCACTACTGCTACCACCAGTAATAATAATGACAAGGGAAACAACAAGGGAAGAAAATACAACTGCTCAAAACTCCATGACCAATATCAAGCCTGACCCAGCAGCAAACCCACTCTTCAGGGTCCCTGCCCCTAGTTTTTACATCCTAGGCATGACATGCTGTGGCATGGAATACCCCTTTGGCTAGTTTGGGTGAGGTGCCCTGTCTCTGCTTCCTCCCGGCTTCCCCTCCTCCCCAGCAGAGCATGAGGCTCAGAAAGTCCTTGGTCAGAGTAAACATTACTGAGCAGTAACTAAAAACATCGGTGTTATCAGTTCTGTTCCCAGGCCAAAAGTCAAAAAACCACAGCACTGCACCAGCTACTAAGAAGGAGAAAAAATGACTGCTACTGCTGAACCCAGGGCAACCTTATACCTATGCTTTCAAAATTTTACAAATCCTCTTCCATACCTATTCCAAACACATTGTCTTTTTTTGACATCACTATTACAAGCACTGTATTTGTGCCCTTTACCCCACTATGTGGGGCAAATTTGGTACTCAACAGAGCTCTTTCCAAAGTCATTAAATACTGCTTAAACAACTCAAGATCAAGTCCTACAAATCTGAAGCATGAGAAGGTTTTCTATTGATAACAAATTGAGAGGTATGATGTATATGGTGAACATAAGTCCTAACCCTTAAAGAAATAAATGAAACCAAAAAACAAACAAAAAGAAAACCAAAATAACCCCACACCACCAGAAGAGCCATTCTTTGTGGACAACATAGAATATTGTCCCTTCAAACATTAGATCATCCTCATCACCCCTCTTTTCCATTAGCACTTGAAACTCATCCTACCAGCTTTCGTATGTGTGTTTAGCTTGAATGAATATTTCTACTGAATTACACAGAATTAACCACCATTGAAGTCGGTAATAAAACAGAACACTAAGAAAAAACTCCCTGGCAGAGATAAAATGCCTGGAAGAAAAATTGCTCCAGCCGAAACAGAATGGTTTGAAAACTGCCAAATCACTCAACTTGTAGAAATGGACTAGCACACCAGCTGTCAATTTTATAGTAATCTCATTGATCTTCTCACTAAGGTGCTACTAGAAAAGAACTTGGAATTGTTTGTGGTTCACTATCCATCCCACCTCTCTGCCTTCAATGAACTCACATTGCTTAGATTCTTTTATGTTCTAGTACTGCTGATGAAGTAGTTCTAGGCCACCACAATCAGTCTAAATAGTTTTTAAAAGAGTTAAGGAAATACTTTACCTGCTGAACACTACTTCAATAAAGATTATCTTGTCAATTCTTCCTTTCCCAGTTTGCTAATATTCTTGTAACAAAATCTAGAGACTAATGGCACGCACACACACAAAAAAAAAAAAAAAAAGAAAAAATTATAACATCTTTAAGTATTGGTTATTTTCCAGATAGAAAGAGGGAATTAAATAAAGATCAAATTGAAAAGTTAAGACCAAGCAGACTATTTTTGCATAGAATAAGTAGGATTCACAGACTTATATTTGAAAAACACTAGTCTTAATCAGGACTTTTTACACTTCATGAAGGTAATGAGTGGAGCTCTCTTCTTGCTACTAGTTATATATTCAGATTATCCTCTTTTCTTCTGTGCATAGGTGGCAGTGAAGCATGCTTAGCTTTTTTTCCTTTAAATTTAATTTTGTACTATTCTACTGACTGACATATTAAAATTAAAGGTTTTAATTATTTTTAAAACTTAATTCTTCTTGAAACATGATTCAGACATTTCTCAATAATTGAGTGATAATGTCTTTTTTTCAAGTATATGATAAAAATTTTGGCTCTGGCAGAGAGGGCACTACAATACCACACACAGTTCAAGGTGGTACATTGGTCTTTTGCTTCATGTGAACAGCCATAGAAACTTTATACTCATATGAACCTAATTTAAGGATACTGAAGTCTTAGAAATACAGAATAAAAAATGAGCACTAAGCTCGTACTTGTAGTTAAAATATAAAAGTAACAGTACAGTTTGAAATATGCTTTATTTTGAAATCACCTGTTTAAGAATTTCGAACAAATAATGAAGACTCACTAAAAATTCTCATAGTTTTCGTAACAGCACAGCAAGTTTTTCAGAATAGGAGATAGTCCCAGAAGTCCCACTAAATCCACTTCAAATCTTGTAGATGAGATGCATTCAGTCCATTATTTTAGTTAGGCAAAGGGTGCTCTGGGTGATTTGCAAAGATGATTTGCAAAGATGATTTGCAAAGATGATTTGCAAAGATTCATACAGACATATCAATAGTTTATGCAAATAAGAGCTTGGTAGAGAAATTCTTGATGTTGGATCATTAATTTCATTTTCCCATTAATACAGGTATATATTCAATGCTTTGTCCAGTGTTATTTTAGTGAATCATTTGACGCAATACACATCAGTTACCTTGGTGATACCTTAAATTCCCCAGGTATCAACATTAAGACGTCTTTCCCTTCATTACATACAATTCTTATAATTCTTCCATACAATTAACCTTAATTTAACATCAGTAGAACCTAAGCAGTTTCTTTTTCCTTGTTATGTAGATCCTTAACAATTTGTCGATTCTTATTTAAAAGCAGTGTGCATAATGACAGATCAAGGTACCTGCTTCTTCTTTCCTCCTTCAGCCTCACATGATCCACAATTATTCTCATGGCTGCTGTGACAGCTTGATTTCAGGTGACTCATCAGGCAGCTAGATACAATAAAAAAGGCCACTTTTTCTGAGGTAGCAACACAGCAATGAAATTCTGTGCTGCTGGCATTAGCTGAAATGCCTGCTGTTGTGGGAGACTTGTCTTTCCTTCAGAGATGCCATTATTCCCCAGATGAACTCCAGACCTTCTAGAGCCTTTTCTAGATTTCTTCACTCCCACCTGAGCAAATGTGGGGGTGGGACAGGTCATCCTTCTGACTTATCAAGTTATATCACTGACCTCTACTCCCCTATGCCCCAAAAAAAGAGAGGGGCTGGTAAGTGAAAATATAAGGCACCCTCGCCTCCTGTCCAGGAGCCCTGTGCAGCCACAGAAGTCCAATGCAACATTTTTTCCTGAAATCTAAATCAAATTTACATTTTTTTCTGCCCTAAAGATTGTTCCCACCTGCCACCCTGATTTTTCTGGATAGCTTTTTCTTCAACAGCTTCCCCAGATCTGCATTTTCCTTCCTAATACAGTCCAACAGTTCAAAGCCTGAGCAAAATATTGCCTTTCAGGGTTTGTCAGAGCTACTGTCTCTGGTTCTGAGCATCGCCCCCGAATTCTGAATATTCAGGGGAGCCATATATTGGAACAGGCTTAGAAGGGACAAATAACACCACTATAGTTTTCAAACACATTTCCTCACAGCATTTTCATTTGGAAGTACAATACTTTTGTATGTTATAATTGGAGTCTTCCTGACCTGTAATCATCTGTAACTTGTCTTTCCCAAATTTCTTCTCTGCTAATATTTCCTAAAATGTTTAAAATGGAAAGAGCATTCCAGATGCTAAGTACCTATTTCATAAAGATTGCATTTTAAGTAGCATCCAAGAGGCATCACAATTTCAGGATGCATTTTAGAAACCTTTATATTACTATCTGAATATGTCAGTGGAGGTAGTTTTTAGATGCAATGATATCTGCCACTAAATATCAGCTATGCAAAGATAGTGGAGTACTTTGCATTACTTGCTGAAATGAAACACAGAAGTATTTGAACTAGCTTTGAGAAATATTTGACTAGTTCAGCCTAGAGAAAAATTTTCCTGGTTTTTCTTTTTTTTTTTTTTTTTTTTTTTTTTTTGCTATTGAGTGTTGGAATTTAAATTGAAGTCACCACATGAGCTATATACAATTTCATCTGAAAGGTGCAAGGAGACTTAAAAGGAATTCATAGAATAGTTTGGGTTGGAAGGGAACTTTAAAGGTCAAATCATCCAACTCTCCTGTTATGAGCAGGGACATCTACTAGACCAGGTTGCTCAGAACCTCATCCAACCTGGTCTTGAGTATTTCGTCAAAAGAAAATGGTTTTGCAAATTTTTAACATCAAGAACTGTGATTAGATAGAGACAAAAGTTTCTGAATATCTATGTATCTATTTGAACTGAAGTATAACTGCTTATTTGGTTGACTGTGCTTTTAAAATATATAACCCTAATTTTTATTACAGTTGATTGTACTGATAAGGAAAAAAAAACTCATTGCAATTAAATTAGCGTATACACAGCTCCTGCTTTTGGCAGACTTAAGTCCATATTCTGAAGAAGATGGTGAAAAACTTGTTTCCCTTAATGGTCTTTAGAAATTACAGTATGGAAAATATGTTTGTATTTAGCAGTGGTATAAAAGATAAAGCAGATTTGCTTCTAAAAAACTTCACATGTGCCCAAAACAGTCACCAAGCCACCATTTCCCACATACAATAGCTATTCCACTACTTGCTTTACCTGTAGGCTTACTACTATAATCAAAGGGATATTAAATCCCCAAAACAATCTTAAGGCAATACTTCAGATCTACCACTTTAAGAAGTTCATATACTTGGTAGAATTCAGTCTTAATCCTCACAGCACTGGCTGCAACGTGAGAGATGCCTCTGACTTGAAACTGACCCTTCTGGTATGAATTCCATTTCAATAAGTATAAAGTCATAGAATAGTTAGTATTGGAAAGGACCTTAAGATTATCCAATTCCAACCTCCCTGTCATGGGTAGGAACACCTCACCCTAGACCATGTAGCCCAAAGCTCTGTCCAACTTGGCCAGTACTCCAAGTGGGGTCTCAGGAGAGCAGAGTAGAGGGGAAGGCTCATCTCCTTTGACTTGCTGGTCATGCTTCTTTTGATGCGGCCCAGGACTGGGTTGGCTTTCTGGGCTGCGAACGGACACTGAAGTGGCTCATGTTAAGTTTCTCATCTACCAACACCCCCAAGTCCTTCTCTGCAGGGCTGCTCTGAATCACTTCTCTCCCCAACCTGCAGTTGTGCCTAGGATTGCCCTGACCCAGATGTAGGACCTTGCAGTTCGGATTGTTGAACTTCATGACGTTGCAGCTTCTTCAAAACTGCATTTTCTGTCAGAAAATGCAGCACTTCACTGAAGCAAAGTCTTTATATGGCCTACTTTAAAGAGTTGGGCTAATCAGCCTTGTACTGAAAATGCTTGGAAGAGCTGATGAAAATCGTTACTATAAGTCCTTTATAGTGCCACCGGTAATACAAGCTTAACACATTTAAGATTTTTAAATGCATTTCTATATACTTTCCCATCCTTACTGAAGATCTAAAGAGGCATATGCAATAACAGATCTTTTTAAAAGACCTATACTTAATTATTTCCCAAATTGAGACATGCTATTGAAAGAAGTCTTATCAATAACAAGGAAAAGCCCTGCTAGTCATTGCTGAAGCAGTTAGATACCTATCACTCTCTGAAAACATTACTGAGTTCTGAAAATAAAGTAGAACACATATTTAGTAGTCTACTGATACTTGAAGCGGTCCTCATGGTTAATATATGCCAAAACATTGATATGACATTCAAATAACTAAATCTGGAAGGGATTTTCAGAAAAAGATTGCTATAAAATTTTCTGTCAGTATTTTCTGATTTTCTGTCAGTGTGGAAGTTAGGGTTTTAGAATAGATGGATTTTTAATCTATTTTGGAACAGCTGCAATTCAGCAATATTGATATTCTGCAGTCATGTCATGGGATAGCCACATTACTCTATGACTTTAGTGTCCAATTTCACATCAGAATAATGCTGAAATTAACTGTCTTGCAGCTTCAACACTAAGTTTTCCATTTAATTATTGATCCACTCTTAAGGATGTCACCCTCAGCTATTCTTCAAAACTGATTTTCTGGAAGAAGCTGTGTTATTAAAGTTACTTTCAGAGATTGATAACAATTCAATAATTAACTGGTAAACTCGGCAGTACTTCTGTAATCGTTTGAAAAATGCTGTATTTATTAGATAATTTATTCATTGTGAATTATTTGACCAAAGGAATACTGCCTTTTCTATTCCTTCATTACACTTCAGATACCATGTTTAATAGTAAAAAATCTCTCAAGTCTATGCTGTGACATTTTCCAGACCAGTTACTATCTGTAAATAATTAAAACCGAGGAAAAAAAAAACAAACAAAAAAAAAAAACAAACAAAAACCAAAACCGAAACAAACAAAACCAAAATAGAAGTGTGAAACAGACTTTCAGTAAATGCTATTGAGAAATATACCACAAAAAAATACCTAAAGGGGGCCAAAAGAAAGTTCGAGGGGGGAAAAAATATTCATCTGTTGATACGTTTGAATGTAGCATGTTTCACTTTCCTCCCCCACCCCAAAAAAAAAAAAAAAATAGGAGTTCTACAAATTCAGTAATAAAGGACAGTTTGCAGCTAGCCTGGAAACTATGAGACATGGAAATTCACAGTAACCATGGCGCTGTAGAAACAGTCTAATTAGTGAGAGGCACCTATCATTAAAAGCTGAAAGTCCAATATTTTCCTGGAGAAGTGAGAACTGTCGTTGTAGAGCATAAGCTCTGCAGAGGATGTTATTCAGATTATACCTCTTCAGCTTGATTGATTTCTGCAGGTATAGAGTGGTGGAGGATACAGGAACACTTCTTTTAGTGAAGCACAATTCAAACAAGTTGTGCAAACATAGGAAAGCAACTGATGGCAATGATGACTCTAGGACACAGAAAATAAAAGTACAGCTGAAGGCGAAAATAAATATACTGCTGTATCTGGATCATAAACAAGAATCAGTACCCAAGACAGGTGGTAAATTAATGGCCTTTACTCAGTGTTTGGAAGGAAAGAAATTCTTCCAGCCACGCTTGTGTGCAAAAGAATAATTTATTATTTGAAGACCATGCAGAGTTGAAATAATCTGGACTAGTGACTTCAGTATTCTTGTGAGGAACCACTGGAATCAAAGAGGCTTTGTAAACAAAAAAATATCTCCAAGACTTCATATAATACACTAAACATTTCATGACATTGGTGAATATGCACAAGTTTATGCTGAGATCAGTTAGCAGTACAGCCCTGACTGTGAGAAACAGCTGCAGGTCCCACCAACAGTTCCAGAAAACCGTATCTGGAGAAGTGCTTCTAGAGCAGGAAGCTCTGCTGCGCAGATGCTGGGAGGTATTGCTGTACATCAGAAAAGTCTAAAACAGGTCTTACAAGCACCTGGGAAGTGTACTTACACTAAGTAACTGGAGAAGGGAACACAGCATGCATTTCAGAGACCTCTTAAATATAGGAGGGGTCCAAGGAAGGTAGTGTAGACAAAGACACATCTTATGGGGAGAGCTTATAACAGTCTTCCAGTACCTAAACAGGCTGATAAGAAATTTGGAGGGGGATTTCTTATAAGGGCATGTAGTGACAGAAAAAGGGGGAACAGCTTTAAAGTGACAGAGGGGAGACTGAGATGAGACCTAAGGCAGAAGCTCTTCCCTGTGAGGGTGGTGAGGCACTGGCACAGGTTACCCAGAGAAGCTGTGGCTGACCCATCCCTGGAAGTGCTCAAGACAAGTTGGATGGGGCTTGGAACAACCCGGTCTAGTGGAAGGTGTCCCTGCCTGTGGCAGGGGGTTGGCGCTGGATGAGCTTTAAGCTTTCCTCCAACCCAAACCATTCTAAGATTGCTTTTGCCAGAGGGATTTCCTACTAGCTTCCATAGAAAGAATAGTAACTCTATTTCAAAATATTATGCTCTTCTAACCCAAACCATTCTAGAATTCTATGATACATAGGTCTTCTGGGAGGTATGCAATCTATTCACCTAATGGTCTGGAATAAGAGTAGTTTGGCATGGGGCAGGGTCAGAAAATACCTGTCTGTGCCTCATGTCAGCTCAAGTATCCTGAGAGCTCAATGGGATTATAACAAATTAAAGCAGAGTCCTTAGTAACAAATAAGCTGGCACTCTGTTTATGTCAAGTCATTCCCTTTTTCTTTCACAAGAAACAATCCTCAGGGAAAAAAGCTTTGGTGATTTTACTATTGTCTTTTTTGGATAGTAACATTCCCCAAGGGTCCTTTTCCACTTGTTTAAACTACAGTTTCTTCTTCACTAGCATTTGAAGCATTCATATTCCTAGTTATGCATACTGGAAATGTGTATATGTAAAATGTGACCCATGTAGATGTTTGGAGGGTTTTCATACAATAATCAAATCGGACTTCATATAGATAGTCAGAAATGTTATAAACACTAACTGTCTGAGAAGGACATGCAACCAAAAAAAATTGATGAACCAGATGCATTGTCAGCCCAACGATATATCAAAAATTATTTACAAATATTACTTCCAGTGTCAGCAAAACTTGTTGGCAACTTGGCTGGCACAAAATCATTTTATATGCAAATAAGCAAGATAAAAAGAGAATCAAAATGACCTTTTTCACAATCATCACTGAATTTCAGAGATCTGTTAATCAAACATCACATCAAATAATCCTTGGATATAGGGCTGTTGAGAAGTAAATATGCCTTAAATGCATTGGATATCTCAGTGAGAGAGTGGCAGTTGCAACCATTTTAAAAAAATACCATTGCAATATATTACACAGGCAGGTTCCTTCTATCCTACTCAAATCACTGTTTGTTTCTTTGCTTTTGATTCTGAGATAAACTACTGAGAAGTAATCAGTGTCATTAACCCCTGTCCGAATAAGTCTATTCTTCAGTGGTCCCTGAGGCTAATACCAGTTTTAGTACCTTTTTACCAGATAACTTTGTTGAATGTCATGGTGCAGCATTAAAAGCCATTGACTAAAAGAAACAATGCCTGCAATAGTCTATATGGAAACAGAACTTCAGAGGGTTTGCAGAAACCTGCTTACATTTATTGAAATTATTCAAGAAAAATGCAATTTTAGAACTTCCTATCACCCTACATAGGGAGTTTTGTTGGAGTCAAACAGAATGAGCTAACAGTATCTGCTCAGGAGTTATTAACATAAAACCATACCCTACTGTTTAATATGCTGCAGTCCTCTTACTTGTGTTTATTTCTAATGCAAATTGATAAATATTAATTCCTGATACATTAGGCACTTTAAAACTTACTAAGATTCAACACTGGCACAGAGCAAATGAGAGCACTGCTATGCTTCTGTGTCACCACTTGGTTTTGGAGCAGTTAGCTTCCCAAGATATTAGAGAAATAATTCAGTGTCAGTGCCCTTCAAAAGCCATTTTGCAGCTGAGCAATCAGAAGGCCTTAGTTCCTACGTACAGCATGACATTAGACTTAAACCATGTGCAAGCAACTTATGAAATCTGGATTTCATAAGGAACTACATGCATTTGCCATTGACACAGGACATAGATCTGGAAGAATGCACAATGAATTGCAAATACAAAGGTCCACAGTAATATAATCATGCATATTAATATAATGGTCTCAAGTGCTGCTGGAAACTAAAGGAAGTGGCAACAAAAATGATATTGCAAGAATAGTTTATGGTAGAGGATGCTAAAGATTTAGGAATATTATCAGAAGAAAGCCCTGTTACATCAATATTTTTCTAGTTTGCTCTATGAAACGTATTTCTTCAATCTAACAAAGTTGCACAGGAGTAAAGAGTGATAATGCATATGAGCACCTGATGGTTTTTTACCATACAAGAAGAGATAGTATTTGCTGAATTTTGCTGTTTAAGCTGAATAAGCTGGTTTAATCTCAGTAAAATGAGGGACTGACAAAGAGAGGAAGAAATAAAAATCACAAGGTAATTAGCTATGGGTAAAAAACCATTTTTACCCTACTTAAGAGTAAAAAGTAGAGCTCTGACTTGAGAAAGCAGCCACAGACCAAACAATTCACTTTTGCAAGTCTTTTACTGTTTGAAGTGCTGGGCTCCTATTTGCTGTCCCAGAAAATAAGGGAAAAATCTTCTTCCTGTTTTCACAGTTACCACTGCTATCCCCACCTGATGCACCAGGTGTCATGGTCTTGAGGGCATTGACTCTTAATAACCCTGAGCAGCCCCATCTGGTTTCCTCCCCCTCCCCCTCTCCCTCCCCCTCCCCCTCTCCCTCCCCCTCCCCCTCCCCCTCCCCCTCCCCCTCCCCCTCCCTCTCCCCCTCCCTCCCCCTCCCCCTCCCTCCCCCTCCCTCCCCCTCCCCCCCCTCCCCCTCCCCCTCCCCCTCCCTCTCCCCCTCCCCCTTCCTCTCCCTCTCCCCCTCCCTCTCCACCTCCCCCTCCGCCTCCCCCTCCACCTCCCCCACCTCCCTCACCTCCTCCACCTCCCTACCCCCACCCATGGCCCTGAGGTGCCATTTAAGTTCACCCTAGGACCGTGTGGTTTGTGTTTTTGTGGGAGTCTTAATTCTGGTTTTTTACTTATTTCATAATAACATAAGTCATTGTATTTTGTGATGTGGCCTTGCTTTTCAGATAGCAGATTAATTAGTTGTGGTGGTGGCTGGAAAATCTGATTTTTACTAAAGGTTCTGAGATTGGGAGTCGGGTAATACAAAATAGAGTCCATTTTACTGCTGCTTTCTACATGCGAAGCTCAATAATGATTGAACTGCCTTGCTACATGTTTCATTCAGAATAGAAAATTTTCACTGTTTGATTCCAATACAAATTTTAAAGCCTAAATTTCCTGCCTTGTCTCTGAGATGGAAATGAGCAGGTTCCTGTGGTGAGACGTAACAACTACTTGTATAATACTCAAAAGCTAGTTCTCCAGTATTCCTTGGTTATGCACCCTGTTGTTGTAATTGTAAGCTGATGTGATGAGGAAGGTTGTTCTCCACTAGAACAGTGTCATATCCAACCCTATTTTATCTCTTTTCTTGGCAAAATTTATGTTTATAACTGGAATATGTCAATAAGGGTTGCTTTTTCCTCTTTTTTTTTTTTTTTTTAATTTATTTAGTTGGTTAGAAGTTGGACTTCTGTTCCAAGTGCTTCACAGACAGGAACAGTTTCAAGAAGTCAGAGAAAGTTGTGCAGTCAATAACTGAGTATTTTTAGTGTTCTTTCACAGAAATACTTCAAGTGTGAGCTGGGGCTTGGTGTAGGGCTAACTTGCTGTGCCAGCTTTTCGCAGCAATTTGTTGATAGACTGATATTTGCTTGCCTTTGGACCTGAGCAGGTAGCTTGGGCAAATGGCCAAGTTAATATGGCTGCATAACCTTATGGTCAGCATGATCTTATGATCAGAAGAAGTTGGCTATAGTGGTGGTTAAATGAGTTTTAGTGCTTCTTACAAAAACAGGAGCACTACTGATTCAGGAGAGAATGGGATTCATGGTGCAGAAAGAATTCAAAGATGTATGACAAAACCTGTGCAGCATTGAATCCTGGGATGGTTTAGGTTTGAAGGAACCTTAAAGCTCATCTAGTTCCAATTCCCTACCACAAGCAATGACACCTTCCACTAGACCAGGTTGCTTCAAGGCCCATCTAGCCTTGAACACTCTTAGGGATGGGGCATGTTTTGCATGGCAGGATTATAGCTGCACTGTGGTTTTGAGAAGTGATAGCACAGTATGATTTGCATTTCACTTACTATTTTGGAAACTGGGTGTATTCTGTAATTATTACTGGCTTTCAGATATGTTAATCCTGAAGATTTGACATTGAATATACCCAGCTAAGGGAGCTGCTGGCAGACACTATTGCTTTGTCAGCTTCCATTACCCCCCACCTAGCATTCTGGGCAGATCAGATCCAGAATAAGTAAGCATATCAGTATTAAACTGGTGCTTATATTGGCATATAAATTATCAAGGCCAGCGGTGTAGCCATGCATGCTGCTTGATTAGCATCAATTCAGAGCTAGTGCCTTACCCTGTTTTTCACACAGGAGCTGGGGCAGTGAGCGAGTACTTCAGGAGAACTACCTGCTGACAGATAGTGCGACCTAGGATGTGAGACTTATGGTGATCCTCCAGTGAGGTTTGTTACACACAAAATCAGGTGGTGGGAGATGTGAGGCAAAGCTGCTGAATTCACTGTCACTGTGTCCTGGGTTCACCTGTAACAGTTATTTTTCTCTTTCTTGGTAGCTGGTGCAGTGCTGTGTTTTTGACTTTAGTCTGAGAAAAGTGCTGATGACACACCAATGTTTTTAGTTGTTGCTAAGTTCTGCTTACTCCGATCAAGGACTTTTCAGTTTCATGCTCTGCCAGTGAGGAGGAGCACAAGAAGCTGGGAGAAGGCAGAGACGGGATACCTGACCCAGACTAGCCAAAGGGGTATTCCATACCACAGCACGTCATGCCCAGTATGTAAACTCAGGGTGCCGCGATGGACTCAGTC
The DNA here is from genome assembly GCA_028858755.1 of Ara ararauna. NCBI lineage: Eukaryota > Metazoa > Chordata > Aves > Psittaciformes > Psittacidae > Ara > Ara ararauna. The sequence continues at coordinate 22,534,922 of CM054380.1, forward strand.
AGAAATCAATATGATTAGACCAAAACCATTTATTGATGGTGCAGTTACAGTTTATATACTTTAGGCTTACAGCTCTAACACCACATGTCTACTTATGATTGGTTACATATACTTAGCAACAGGCATACTATTGGTTAATATGTTTCGTGAGAACCTGATGTGTGGTTTTTGTAAACATGCAAGATTTACAGTCCAATTTAGCAACCTCCTTATCTTAGCTTCTTCTTATCTTCCGGGCCTGCATTCTTGTTTCATAAACTATCCGGGAGTTACTTCTTTTCCACGGTCAGCTGCACAGAGGTAACCAGGAGTTACCCCTGCTACGTGGTCAGCTACATGCAGTTGCTTTCATTCAGAGCAGGCATATGACCGTTCTCTAACAAGAAATCTTCCACATCCGGGAGTTACCTGGAAGGCCCAGATTGCTGCTCCGGTCGGGCTGGGTGTCTGTCAGCAAGTGGTGAGCAATTGTATTCCCTCCTCTTGCTATTTCCTTTACCATTATTATTATTGGTGGTAGCAGGAGTAGTTTTGTATTATACCTTAGTTCCTGGACTGTTCTTATCTCGACCCATGGGACTTGCATTCTTTTGATTCTCCTCTCCATCCCTTCAGGAGAGGGGTGAGCGAACAACTGTGTGGTGCTGAGTTACCGGCTTGGCTTAAACCATGACACAGTATTAGCATAGTTTGAGAATAACAATGGTTGATAGAAACAGTCTGGGGAAAATTATTCTGAATATATTATAGGGTGACTGAAATTTAGAGAGGGTTGAATGAATGGATGCCTGCACTGTAGTAGAGAGGAATATATGGAGCTTCTTCTAGTCTTTGGTGCCCAGGAATCGAAACAGTGAACAAGAATTAAAACCAAAATGAAATGCAACTAACAAACCAAAAATCACCCAGTGACATATTCATGTATTTGGGATTAAGGTGTAGGTAGTGCTTTTTTTTTACTGGGAAATATTATTTCTGTTTATTATATCACTGTTTTTTTATTTTATGACAGTATACATGCCAACTGAATATCCTGTTATGTTTATTTTCTCTTGGTAAAGCTCAAATGTAGTACAAAGGAATGCTTCTCAGCTAAATTCTCCTAAACTGAACCCATTTAACAATTCAGCTCAGATATGTTCTAACTCAATAGCTTGTACTCCTTTAGCTTAATTTTTAAAAAGTCTTGTGTTTTCTGTGGGCTTTGTGGTCTGTAGGGTGCAGTCAAGGATGGGAGTTTCTTGGAGAGGAGGATGTAAGTCCAGAGATGTCTCCAGACTGCCTCTTAACTCAATGTGTATGTCCTTCAAGAGATGCCATTGCTCTAAATCCATTTGCATTCTTGTCCCTTACTGCCTGTCACTTTCCTGACAATTCAACCATTTTATGAGTTTCTTCTGGGGCAAGAAATGTTTTTGTCTACAGTGTATTTTACACCTGTGTCGTGGTTTAAGCCTCTCTAACTCATGCAGCCCGTTTTCTCACTCACTTCCCCCTCTTTCTTCCCCCCACTCCCGGAGGGATGGGAAGGAGACTCAAAAAGAATGCAACTCCCACAGGTTGAGATAAGAACAGTTTAGTAACTAAAGTATAACACAAATCACTACGGCTACCACCAGTAATAATAATGACAAGGCAAATACAAGGAAAGAATACAATTGCTCACCAACTAATACCAAGCCCGACCACGCAGTGCACCCCCCACCCTTCCGGGTCTCTGCTCTCTCTTTCACATCCTGGGCATGACGTGCTGTGGTATGGAATAACCTCTTTGGTCAGTTTGGGTCAGGTACCCTGCCTCTGCTTCCTCCCGGCTTCCCCTCCTCCCTGGCAGAGCATGAGGCTCAGAAAGTCCTTGGTCAGACCAAAACATCACTAAGCAGTAACCGAAACACTGGTGTTATCAGCGCTGTTCCCAGGCCCAAAATCAAAAACATAGCACTGCACCAGCTACCAAGAAGCAGAAAAATGACTGCTGCTGCTGAACCCATGACAACCTGAAACTCCTCATATAATATATCAAATGTCAAGAGTATTACTTGTACCAAAGTGCTGGACCTTTAAAGTGTTTTAGCTGCAATCTTGACAAATTGAAAGCTTGTTAAAGCAAGTTTGTATATGACAAAATGTTAATTTAAATTATGCTTGTTCTGCCTTGTATCTTCTTGCAATGATGGCTCTCAAATGTCTGGTGAATTCTATTTCTTGTTTACTCCCTCTCTTAAAAAATGAGAGAGCTGTTAACCTGGATTAGTAGCTGAAACTCTGAACTAGTACAGATGAGAAGAATTCTAATGAATCATTGTAACAGTTTGCACATGTTGCCTGAGGTACATTTGTTTCCTTGCTTTGGAGGTGAATATGCTTTAGCTCAGTCATTTGTTCAAATTAAGATTATCCCTTTGTCCTGTGACTGGCAAAGAGAAACAAGGGGAGATCCCAGGGTCAGAGATGTGCAGCTTTAATGTAGGCTGCTAGTCAGGATGGCTTTGTCCAAGTGAGACAGCAATCTGATGAGAATATAAGCATGAAGGATATCACGAATTTCCCTACATTTATTTCTAAAAATAATTTAACTTCTTCTTACTGTCTTGGAGGGATGCATAAATGTAAAATATCACTCTAAACATGCTCCATAACAACCCCTTGTGCAAAATAACCAACGTAAATAAAAAGTTTGAAAAGTGCTATATTTTGGATTTAGTGTGAGAATAATGTAGATAACATACCGATGTTTCAGTTTTTGCTAGTAGTGTTTGTTTTAAATCAAGAATCTCTTAAATTTTGTATGCTCTGCCAGCGAGTAGGGGCACAAGAAGCTGGGAGGAAGCAGAGACAGGACACCTGACCCAAACTAGCCAAAGGGGTATTCCATACACACACACCCCCCCACACCCCCATTATGTCCAGTGTAAACTGGGGAGAACTGAAAAGAGTGTGTCTCCATCATTACTTGTAGATGGGCTGGAAATTTTGGAATTCAGCAGATGTTTTTATTTCATGACATAATGTCTTTTAAAAAATCTTCCAAACAAAGATAAAATAATATCATATTTTTAAAAATAAGCTTAAAATTCCTATATTGATGAAATCAACATGTTTACTCAAAAATTTGGAACAAATGTATTTAAAAGAAAAGAGGTTGTCAGGAAGGGTAATATTATTCATAATTTTACAATTTAAAGGCTAAAATAATTCATTTCAAATGAGAATAACAATAGTTAGTAACTATGCAGGCTCCCAGTAAGATGAATTTTTGCAAGATAATGTATTGGCACCACTGACATGAAATATTGCGTAAGATAAAATGCAGTGACAAAGAGTATTTTGTAAATATTTGAGAAGTTTGGCAGAGGCAGGGTGGCAGTAGCAGTTCTGTGTATTGATGTCTCTGTGTTCTTAGGATGCCCGTTACAGGAGATAAGAAAAAGGCCAAATCCCAATGACTCACTCGGGTGGGACAAACCCACAGACAAAAATCCCTGTGAACTCCATGATAGTGCAAACCATATCCAAATCCAGCATGCTATTACCATCTGAAAAAGCCTCTAACTGTGACTGGGTATCTGGTGTCCCTTGTCATGCAGGACATCACATGCAATCCTGATTACATTTCCTGGAGTCACATCTCTTGGCTGGAGGTCAGGTATCATCTGAAGCTCTTCTCTGTGAGGGTGAGGAGGCACTGGTGCAGGTTGCCCACAGAAGCTGCAGCTGCCCCATCCCTGGCAGTGTTCAAGGTCAAGTTGGACAGGGCTTGGAGCAACTTAATCTAGTAGAAGGTGCTCCTGACCATGGCAGGGGGTTGGAGCTTTAAAGTCCATTCCAACCCAAACCAGCCTATGATATTTTGTCTTCGTTATGAGTATGCAGGCTCAGTAAGCATGCAAGTGAAAGTGGCTTTTACAATTTTTACAATTTTTACAATTAAGTATTCCCTCCTTCTAGATTTACTACGTTTGCTACAGTATAGCAACATTATTTCCTGTGTAACCATAAAGAAACAAACAATAGGCTGGTTTTCAGAGAGCTAGCCATGGAAATGAGGAAAAATGAGTGTGAATTCCAGTATGTGGGAATAGAAAAAAGTTCAGTCTGCTTCCCTACTTCATGGCTATGGTCCAGCAATAAACTCTTAAATAAAAAGGGGATGGCTGAGCCATTACTTTCAAGATTGTTTGGAGAGTGAGTTTTCTTAATTTCAGTGGGTGGAGGAAGTGAATCTCAAGGGGTGAAAATACAATCTCTTCTATAACTTAATAAAGCCAGGATGTTAAACTCAGCATTTCCCAACTAGCTGGCAATAGGAAGCTAATATTTACAGAACTGAGTTAAGACTCATTGCTCCTTGTACTGCTCTGAATGCCATGTGAAAGTGCCTAACCTTCTACACAGTGCAGAGAAACTTAACAGAGGCTCTGGTCTTCATTTTTGCTGCTTCTGCCTTAAAATTGGTACTATTTTTAAGTTCCTGGATCTAGCCTTGAGCAGCCTATTCATATCACTTCTGAATTAAAATCTTTCAGAGGGATAGCTGGCTGGGCAGAGGCCAAGGCATTTAACCTAAATTTGTGCATTACAGCTGTCTTCAACTTTACATCACACTGATTTCAGATGATAGTTCATCTTGTAATTGTTTGGTAAGGATTCTCTGAAACAGCTTCCGCATGCTGGGGATTCAACAGAAATGAATTATGATCCCCCGTCCAGAGATAACAATCCTGCTAAAGTCAATCAACACATTAAATAGCAGGAACCTAAGAAAACAGTCTCCTAAAAAGCCCAATGAAGGATAAAATCTTGGAGGTTTTCTCCTTGAATAATAATTTAACAGCAGAAGAAAATAAATTACATTGGCTCAATTATTTCCATTACAGTCTTTATCTGCTGTCAGAAAAACTTAATTAAATTTCAGAATAAGACTTCCTCCTGATGTGGCAACTACATACAATGTTACTGTTAATGGACTCAAGATAGGTGACTTAAGAGGCAGATCTTACCCAGTTGTACTTCACAGTGTCCTAATGATACCTACCAATGTTACTGTAGCTGGGATCCTTTTTCTTGTGGAAAGCAGATATACTTTTTCTGTTCAGAAGTAACTTTGCATGCCATAGGCAAATATAGTTAAAGCATCACTTACAAAGTTTGCATTCAATCACTCAAAATTTGGAACAAAAGAGGAAGATGGATGCATTTGGGGGTTTTGGAATCCCTTTTTCCATGTTACTGTGATTGATATTATGTGATTGATAATGTCCAAATAACAAAATTTGGAAAAAATGAAACAGGCTGATAAATTAAACCACTAATTCCTTTGCAAAACATTATCAAAGCCCTTTAAATGTGTCACTTAAGGTTATTACCTGTTTCATTTTTTGTTTGTTTGGTTTTTTTTTTAATAACTTTGCAGTGAAATTACATACCATAGTTAAGGTTTCTTTCATTTACATCTGGCAAGGTTTTAAACCAAGCCACCTTTATTGACATCCTAAAGCACAGTCACAGAACTGAAGATTGCTCAAGAGCAGTAAATTACCCACAGTAACTTCTAGGTTTTATAAAAGTTAAATTGCTTAGGATTTTAAGCTTCTATATCATAGATGTATTTTTACTCCTAATAACTTACATCAGAAAGGAGTAATGGGGGAAAACCTCTGATTCAATGTGTAAGCACAAAATTAGGGAACATACGCAAACACCTGAAAAGAAATTTGTGCAGGACAAAACTATTAACAATATATGCTACAGCAAATAAGACTTACTACCAGATGTATTGTATCAAATATTTAGTTTCATTACATGACTAATCTCTAGCATAGGTACAAATCATTCAAAGAAATTAATCCTCAGCCTTTTCCAGCTTCAATATTAATTCTTCTAACTCTACTTTCTGAGACATATGCTTCAATAAAAGCAAATGTTACTGCTTTTATAGAAAATGTCAGGAACTTTTCAATGATTAAGCATTCTTGGAACTCTTATTCTAAAATAATGCTAAGAGAAAATTAATAAAAAATAAAACAAAGATAAAAGTAAGGAAGAATTAAATAGGTAACCCCAAAGTGTCAGGCTCTGTTCCTCTTTGTGCTTTGATGGCAGGTTGAATAAAGTAATAAAAGAACTAGCAGTTTTGGCACTGACCTTGTAGCATTACTCAAACATACCAGGGGACACAAATGTCCTTTGATGCATTATGGGATACATCCATCCCAGGAACAGTGGCTATGGGACTGTTTCACCCTTTTGTGCTCTGCACCTTTCTTTGTAGTGAACAGGCTTGTCCTATTACATGTTCCCATTCACAGAACCATTCCAAATTCTTCCTGATTTGCTTTCAACAGCTCTTTACTTACAGTGCCTACTCTGTTATTCAATTCTTTCAAATCCCAATGTAATGAGTCCTAAATCAACTTACAGATATTTTTTTTTTTATCTTTCCCAAATCAGTAAAGGCACATATCTTTTACAAGAAACAAACAAAAACTACTGTTACAGTTATGCTATAGACTTATGTAGTGGTTCTAACACTTTCAGTTTGAGCAGGAAATTTTCAGACTAAGGGAGACCAAATAAGCAATAATGTAACTTCTAATTAGGTAAAGTAAGTGTACCATGTGAACCACAGGTAACACTAGTAAATGATAAGCTACTGTCTGACAGTTATTGGAAAAGGTACAATAAACAGAATACCGTGGTGTGTTTAACACAGAGTAAATAATAAAAATCCAGGGAAATTAAACAAAAGGTGCCAGCATTGTGTCATTCAGGACATTTAAATCTTTCATTTAATCTTTCACATGTACAGGGGAGAAGGAGCTTTCTTCCGATTCTTTCTCACAGGATATCAAATGTCTAAGCTATGAAATGCATCTTCAGAGATGAGAAATACTAGTAGTAATGACTCAGCGGCTCATGTTCAATTGTGATATGTAAAGAAAGGTGACTGGCAGGAAGATTTGCAAAGGAGTTTGCATGCAAGCCCTTTTAGCCACATTAACTCTGCTGTTGGGAATTTCATGTATGTACTAGGAATGTGTATTTAGAAATGTCGGTGCCTTGAAAGAAGGACTCTAGCTTAACATTTTGCTTCAGCTTTCCTCTGAAAACAGTATTTCTAAAAAAAGTGTGTATATTTACAATTATTTAAATCCTTAAATTAAAAATACTTAATGCACCATATCTCAGAAATCAAAGGCAAACTTTGTTATTCCTTGCTGTTTGAAAATCAAATGGTAACCTTTGACTTGCCTGTGGTTTAGTGTCTCAATTGCCTTTAATCTGCAGCTTAATTGCCTCAGATTGCTTCATAATGACTCCCCTGGGCTTCTTTCTTATTTCTAAAATAACTTGCTTATTTACAGCTGGACAAGAAAAGGTTTTGAGCATTAATAATTTCAAATATTAATGCCTTGTGCAATTTGTGTTGAAGAATCTGTTCAAAATCATTAATTTGAGAGAGGGTAGGATAGAGACAGATTGAAGTTCCCAAGGTAGTTTCCCTTGTTATTCTGCAAAGCATGCTGGTTGACCTCAAGCAGTTCAGTCCTGCATTGTGTTTTACAGGTTACCCTGTTTATGTTGTACTGGGTTGTTGGCATCTCAGAAGAAAAACTGTCTCACAGAATAACCCCAGCCCTTACAACATAACTTAACCATGTTTTGTTTTGTAAACATAAGATGTTTTTTTTTTTTTCCCATAAGCAACTGCAAAACAACTCATAGGTCTGAGTAATTGTAATAATTGGCTTGCTGCATAACTTGAAACATTCTAATTTATTGTGGCATCAAGGGCACTCTCAGTGAGTTTCCTGAAAACACCGAACTGTGTTGTGTGTTTGACATGCTGGAGGGAAGGGATGGGATCCAGATGGACCTGGACAGGCTGGAGAGGTGGTATCATGTGAAGCTCATGGAGTTCAACAAGACCAAGTACAAGGCCCTGCACCTGGGTCAGGGCAATCCCAAGCACAACCACAGGGTGGGGAAGACTGAATGGAGCAGCCCTTAGAAGGACTTGGGGGTGCTGGATGCCAAGAAGCTCCTCATAACCTGACTTCAGTGTGCGCTTGAACCCAGAAACCCCTCTGTTTGTGCTGGGCTTAATCCCCAGATTGTAAGCAGAATGTTGATGGAGGGAATTCTCTCCCTTGCTGCACTCTGGGGAGAACCCCCCCTGCTGTCTTGCATCCAGCTCTGGCGCAACAACACAAGAGGGATGTGGAGCTGCTGGAGCAAGTCCAGAGGAGGCCAAGAAAATGCTGCAAGTGCTGGAGCATCTCTGATCTGGAGACAGGCTGAGAGAACTGGGCTTGTTCCCCTTGGAGAAGTGGAGGCTCCGGGGAGACCTCACAGCAGCTTCCAGTGCCTGAAGGGGCTACAAGAAACCTGGAGAGGGGCTTTTGAAAAGGGCCTGTAAGGACAGGAGGAGGGGGAATGGTTTTAACTTGAGAGAGTGGAGATTGAGATGAGATCTTAGGCAGAAGTTCTTCCCTGTGAGGGTGGTGAGGCACCGGCACAGGTTGCCCAGAGAAGCTGCGGCTGTGACCCATCCCTGGCAGTGCTCAAGGCCAGGTTGGATGGGGCTTGGAACAACCTGGTCTAGTGAAATTTGTCCTTGCCCATGGCAGGGTTTGGAACTGAATGAGCTTTAAGCTCCCTTCCAACCAGAACTACTCAAGAAAACTAACTATATCCACACACATCTGAGAATTGGAACTGTTGAACTAATATTCAGTAAGATCTTCACCTTTTCTTTCTGTTAACAGTTACTGCTTTCACTAGATGGCATTTTGTCTCTCTTCATCACAATGCTAGACTTGTTAAAACTCCTTAAGTCAGACAACGTCCATCATGTTTCACCCCCCTCATACAGATTTGTTCAGATTTTAATATTTGTATTTAAAGACATTTAATGAAGTAATCAAATTTGAGGAATAAAGCTCTTTCAAATGAAGCTGCATGTAGTGGAAAAGCTTTGTTACAGTGTGTTTTTGATACAGTTCTCACACACCCTGTAAAGAAATGGAGTACTCATTTAAAAAGGATTACATATAAAAAAAATAACTTTTTTTATTTTCCCTCCCCACATCCCAGAGGATGAGGAAAGTGTATTGTCACTAAAGACAGGTGGATGTTGGTGGTATTTCTAACAAAAGTGTAAGCCAAATACTAGAGTGCAGCTAACTCTGTTTAACACTGTAATGGTTAAACCCCAGTGGCAACTAAGCACTGCACAACCTCTCACTCACTGCCCCTGCCCTGATGGGATGGGTGGAGAGAATCAGAAAGATAAAAGAAAACTTGTAATGGAAGGGAAAATAATATCCAGACCAATAATGGCAGTCAGGGTGCCAGGAGGAGCTGCACTTCAGTGCCAATCACATCCAAAGCAGCTTGAGCCCCTTCATAGGCTGCCGGTATCTCTTTCTCAGTGGGAGTATAGTGGGCTTCAGATCCTCTGTATCCTTGGCTCCAAAAGCCAAGGATCGACTTCGAGTCTCCGATGGTGCTTTCTGCCAGAGGCTCCAGGTAGGACCATTCTCCCTGGCTGCAGTGTAAAGCACATTTTTCATGTCTTGCCCAGTCCAGACTGACCCAAAAGCATGAATTATCTCTCATTTAATCTGTTCAAAGGCTTGCTGTTGCTCAGGGTTCCATTTGAAATTCTCCCAGGTCATGTGACAGAGAGAGCTTACAATCAGACTGTAATCTGGGATGTACATTCTCCAGAACCCCATAACACCTAAGAAAGCTTGTGTTTCTTTCTTTTTATCTGGTGGAGACATTGCTATTACCTTGTTGATCACATCCATTAGGATTTAATGATGTCCATCCTGCCATTTTATTCCCTAAAACTGGGGGAATTCCTTCCATGAAACTGAAGAATTTCTTACTATATATGACATGTATTGCAAACTTAAATGCGATTTTATTTATTCATATGGTAAGTTACATTAAAGTTTAGGTAAAATATTTCCTAACATTATAAAAAAGTGTGTATGTGTGTGTGTGTGTGTATACACATACATTACTACAAAGCAAACTAACCCAGGTAAATATTTTGGCGCATTCTCTTCAGTTTTATTCCTTTTCATAACAGTGATTGTAAAGATCTGCATTCCCTCAGGAGCTTCTGTAGATGTAACAGCAAGGAGCTGTAATTACCCTCTGTATCTACCATTTAAAAAAGACACTTCCTCCTCTGGTCAAACAAATAATCAGTGTAAAATAACCACCTGTCCTGGGTTCAGCTGTAAAAGTTATTTTTTCTCCTTCCTAGTAGCTGATGCAGTGCTATATTTTGACTTTAGTCAGAGAACAATGCTGATAACACATTGATATTTTTAGTTGTTGCTAAGTAATGCTTACCACAATCGAGGACTTTTCAGTCTCTCATGCTCTGCCAGTGAGGAGGGGCACAAGAAGCTGGAAGGAAGCAGAGACAGGACACCTGACCTGAACTAGCCAAAGAGGTATTCTATACCATAGTATGTCATGCCCAGTATATAAACTGGGGGGAGTTACCTGGAAGGCTCAGATGGCTGCTCGGGTTGGGCTGGGTATTGATCAGTGGGTGGTGACCAATTGCATTGTGCCTTATTTGTGTTTATTGTTAGTTTTTTCCTTCACTTTTTAGTTTAATATTCTCTCCTGTTATTTCCCTTATCATTATTATTATTGGTGGTAGCAGTAGTAGTTTTGTGTTATATCTTAGTTACTGAACTGCTCTTAACCTATGGGAGTTGCATTCTTTTGATTCTCTTCCACATCCCTAAAGGAGTGGGGGGAGGAAAAGGGGGGGAGTGAGCAAGAGGCTGCATGGTTCTGAGTTACCAGCTGGGCTTAAACCATGACATCACATGAAATAAAATATTTTTTTATAGCAGTAGTCTATAATAATTAGCACTATACATTACAATGTAAGACAAACCAATGTCTCTTCACTTTTTCACTATGAGGGCGGTGAGGCATTGGCACAGATTACCCAAAGAAGTTGTGGCTGACCCATCCCTGGAAGTGTTCAAGGCCAGGTTAGACGGGGCTTGGAGCAACCTGGACTAGTGGAAGGTGTCCCTGCCCATGGCAGGGAATTGGAACTGGATGAGCTTTAAGCTCTCCCCCAACCCAAACTGTTCTAAGACTGCTTTTGCCAGATAGATTTCCTACCAACTTCCATAGAAAGAATAGTAACTCTATTTCAAAATATTATGTTATTCTAAAACAGCTGTATGTTGGAATCTGTCAAGTCAATAAATTGTTTACCTTCTCACTTTTTAGTCATTGCTGGTTATATACGTTTTTGTATCTTATTATATAAAATTATTACAGTTGTAATTTTTCTGCATGCTATACTGCCAAGTTTCATATCTAAGTCTGGAATTTCTATGATAAAGATATCTATGTGTTGGAAACCATGGGCTTTTTTCCAGTCTTAAATTTCAAAGTGTAACTCTGACCATGCTGGTTTCTCAGCTGGAGATGATATTTAGCTTGGAGTCACCATTCTGTCTGGGATACGTCTTTTGTTATTTCAAGATAGTTTACTCAAATGTTTTTTAATTTTGAAAGCCAGCCTGTGATATAGTGTTTAGTATTCTAGTATTTAGAATACTAGAGTTTAAATACTTCTTAAATTCTTACTTTAAATACATACTGAAATACTTCTTTAAATGCTTACTTAAATACTTAATACTAATATTTAAATACTTCTTAGTATTTAGGAGATTAAATAGGTAAAAATTCCATTCTCACTGAGCATATCTGTCCCTTCATAGATGACTGCCCTGCAATTTTAATTTTATACTAAATATCCATAAGGAGACTGTATTCCCAGGAAGAATGGACACCAGTGCAACCCTTAGTTCAACTTCTAGATGTTTGCCCAGGACAAGCAGGAATCTGAAGACTGTAAAGCTAGTGACCTATCTTGAAAAAACCATGTGATGGGATTTGTTGTCACTATGATTTTTTTAAATTGTTTTATGTTTTTCAAGCCTGAAGAAGTGCATATCATGTCACAGTCCTAGCAACAGAGTTCCGTGGAAAAAAATAATGTGCAATTGTGTGATCAAGACTTTGCTATAATGTGTATTTGGGGTGGGACCATGAAGATATGAATAAGGATTCATATAAGACTAATGGTTCCGAGTTGATGCCTACTGACAGGTCAGTTACCATTCATGACATTTTGGAGTGAAGGAACAGCGGATGAATGTTTCTTAAGGGCTTCAGGCCCTGTAAGAAAGTAAGATTTAAAGTTATCCTGATGAGGCTGCTTTTGTGTATTTGTTTTCTGAAAGTGAAGCTTTTTTAAATTTATGCGTGAAATTGATTTTTCAAAGCAGTATATACAGTCTTTGACAGATTTGTGACACAGAATGAACACTTCAGTGTAGACTACAATCTCCTTTGGGCTAAAAAACTAGGTTGAACACTTCTGAGGATGAGATTATGGAAGACTGTAACCTGAAAAATAATAAGGAACAGTTAATGGATTTTTTCTTAATGAATTTGACTAGTTTTGTGGGGTTTTTTAACTCATATACTCTTTATACATCATAGCGTGTTTTAGCAAACAGTTCTACTGTGTAGCTATGTGATGGATGACAAAAAAAACATATTCCTTTGACTGTTGTAAATAAGATACCTGGAAATTTAATGAAGCTTCTGCTAGGTTTTGTGTTAAGAGAAACTGAATAGTTATTCTCCATTCACCTTCTTCATATCATTCATGTATCTCTTCATGTCTTTTCCAAACTGAAGAATCCTAATATGTGGTTTTGTCCTGAGTCAATATCAATCTCTTCCTTTGGCTATCCATGTAACTTTTCCCTGCATTTTTCCTAGTTCTAATTAGTCCTTTTAAAATGGCCAATAGAAGGCACTAAACTTGAATTGGGTTTATAATTAGCCATGTACAAGGGATTTATATATAGAGTTTTCTTTTGACTACAAATGAACATTGATTGACATTTTCAAAGAACAATCCGTGACTGCAAAATCCCTTTCCTGAATATCAGTACATTACTCAGTGCCATCACAGTGTCTATTTCAATATTTTCTTCACATGCATTCAGTTCACACTGGATTTTATCTGACATTTTATCACTTATTCATTTAGTGTTTTGAAATCTTCCTGGTATTTTCATGGTCAACTCTAGTTCTGACTGTTTTAAACTTAAAAAATCTGGGGTTCCAACACAGATATCTGGACAGATACGTGGACAACCTAATCATAAAATGACTTGGGTTGGAAGGGACCTTAAAGCTCATCCAGTTCCACTCCCCTGCCATGGGCAGGGACACCTCCCACTAGACCAGGTTGCTCCAAGCCCCATGCAACCTGGTCTTGAACACTTCCAGGGATGGGGCAGCCACAATAATTTTCCCTGATTTGTTTCTGGTCTCTTTTCTAATAGTTGTTCTGAAGTTATTAATTATAACTTTGCAAAACCCACGGTGTAGGCTTTATTTTTTAAGAAACATTATTCCAATGTTCTTTTGTATTTATAATGAAGATACCTGAAAATTAACTGCACAAATACATTGTAAACAGAAATACAAGGAAGTCAGCAGTTTGAAAAAGGAGACAGGATAATCAAATGTCTGAGTAAGAAACTGAGGCACTTTTAAAACGTTTTGTTATGTTTTCCAATCTGTACAATCAGTCATCTATCCTCTTTTTATTCTCCTACCTCTTCAGGATGTTGCAGCTGCCTGCTCAGTGGAGTTAATAAATTACAGCACAGGTGCTCTTGATTGTATTGCACAGTTGAAAACCTTTTTTTTTTTCCCATTCCCCTTTTCGCATCTTTAGGGTGCTTTGCATCTTCTTTTTCCTTTGTTTTTTGGACATGGACCTGTAGGGACAGGACAAGGGGGAATGGCTTTAACCTGACAGAGGGGAGATTGAGATGAGATTTTGGGAAGAAGTTCTTCCCTGTGAGGGTGGTGAGGAGCTGACACAAGTTGCCCAGAGCAGCTGAGGCTGCCCCATCCCTGGCAGTGTTCAAGGCCAGGTAGGACGGAGCTTGGAGCAACCTGGTCTAGTGGGAGGTGTCCCTGCCTGTGGCATTGGTTTGGAAACAGGGCTCTCACTCTCTTAATTTGTTCCATTTTCTGCTCTATAACACTATCATTGTATTAGAATCTTTCTCACTTTTGCCTTAGCATTTTCTAGCAGCTGCTGCAAATTTTCGTGCTCTAACATCTGTTTTACAATTGACAAATCCATACAATACAAGGTGTAGTTTCTTATTAGCAACTGGCTAGTAAGTACAGGTGGTGTTATACACAAAATCACAGCCTCTAATAAGAGCTACTTTACAAAGGTATATATTCAGGCTGTTACTTTTCAGTTGCTCCCAAGTGATGTTTTGCAGTCATTTGTTTCTCTCTTCCTCTATCTCCTTCTGCTCAGGATATTCATGGTCAGCTCCTGTAGCCGAGGCATTGGGTTTTTCCACTCGTCTGTCCAGCTCATGGTGAGGCTTGAGAAACTTTGCAGGCAGCTGCTATGGCCCTGTGGGGGGTGTGTGTGTGTGTGTGAACACAAATATACTCCTTCCCCAGGGTTATCAGTTCTTGAGAAGTAAGACAAGTTAAAGCGTTTCCTTAAAGCAAAGGCATTCTGATGAAACAGGAATGTGAGGCAGCTGCAGAAGTAAACTGCATGGTGTTAACAGTCAAGGAGTTTGCTGCGTCATTGCCCATTTCTTTTTTCTTTCTCTGCCACCCTGATGCTGCTTGGGTGGCGGCTGGTAAAGCTTGTGGTTGCACTACCCCTCTCACTTTTTCAGTTAGCAGTTCTTATTTCAACCAATTGGTTCTTCCAAGTCTTGAATTCACCCCCAGGTTACTTAAAACACACTAAGCAGGACTTCTCCTCTGTGCCCAGTGTGCTGCAGGCCTCTTTAAGCCTTATCTGTGGTGTCTCTACAAACTGCTCCGAAACACTGGTGTTATCAGCACTGTTCCCAGGCCCAAAATGAAAAACACAGCGCTGCACCAGCTACCAAGAAGCAGAAAAATGACTGCCACTGCCGAACCCATGACAGTATTCACTTCTTATTCCATACCATTCATGTCATGCTCAGATCTTACATTTTCAATATACCATCACATGTATATATATATGCATCCACAGAGAGAGAGGGAGAGAGAGAAATCATCCCTCAGTGCCGCTTTGTGCGGCTGCAAACGGCAGCCTGCCCAAGCAGCAGCTACAGCTGGCAGTCTGCCAAGCAGCAACCATAAATACCTGTCAGCAACAGCACTTCTGTATTAACCCTTTCCTGTCTGAAATGTTAATCTGTTACACATTTAAAACTTTTCATGAATCCAATAACGAAACAAAAATACACAGAACAGTGTCTGCCCTCAACACACATACGCATACATACATACACATGCATACACATGGGATCCTATAAACAGACTTCACACAAATGCAAAATTTAAAACACAAAATGTAGACAAAATGTGGTGCAATGACCCTGTGAAGACAATTCAAGAAACCAGCTCCAAACAGCATCAGTGCAATGTAAGGTGGCAGGCTCAATCTCAGCGGGCGTCCCCGCAGAGTCTCTGCCTCCCTCGCATTGTATGAGGCTTGGGCTTGTAAACTGACCAAAATGCACACTCGTTCTGATGCAGGTGGCCAGCCTACATTGGAAGAAGTGGCCAGCAGTATCTATAAAGGTCTGCAAGGGTCGATAGAAACATGAACATACTTATATTTGTTAACTTTTCGGTGCATGAATATCACAGAGAGACTATAAGCACACAATACATCTGCATCCCCCACTCATCTTACTTTTCCCTTTACAGCTGGCAATTTATCATAAGGATCTGGGGGATATAAATCAGGCTTCTTTTCCGGATCAACAGGTACGGGGTCAAGAGGACTATCCAGGTCAGCATCAGAATTATCAGGAATCAGAAACTCAGGAGCAGCAACAGTAGTTTGACGAACGTGCACAGACTTCTCATAGATGTCGTCTGGAGTCTCAGC
Organism: Ara ararauna; assembly: GCA_028858755.1. Lineage (NCBI taxonomy): Eukaryota > Metazoa > Chordata > Aves > Psittaciformes > Psittacidae > Ara > Ara ararauna. Next base: position 22,550,937 of record CM054380.1, read on the forward strand.
ATTATCAAGTTTTGGAGTAATATTTCTTCTCCTTCCCCCGCAGCTTCTCCGGCAGCCGTACCTCTCACAGGCACGGGTAGCCCCGTTGGTGCTGGCACCCAGTCCTCTCCCAACTTTCTCGACACTTCCCTTGCCATCTTTCTCTCGGCATGGTACTTTTGCAAACAGTTCATAACCTCTCTTCATGGGGTCGACATCCTTTTTTGAGGTCTTACTGTCCTTTATCACATCCTCCCGCAGTTTATCTCCCAGCCGTCTCCATTCAGCAGTGTCAAAACACCCTGCCGATTCTCGAAACAAACCGGCCGATGGATCTTGTTCCATTGAACCACGTCTCGCAGGCAGGTAGCTCCCGACGTTCACGCACTGGGCGTCCCCGAGTGCAGGCTCCTCTGCTCTACAGCCTCGCTGGCCCTCTTGCCACAATCCCCGTGGAGAGGCTGCAGTCCGTCGGCACCACCCCTCAACTGTACCGCGCTCTTCGCTTCGGTTCCCGACCCCACCGGTCAGTCCCACAGGGTCCCTGTTCGGGTGCCATTTGTTGCGGGCGGGAACCACAGGCTCCTCTGCCTGTGCGGTATGTGAGGACCGCAGGCCCTTATTGCCCACCGCAGGCCCCTCTTGCCTGCACCCCTGGTGGGAGAATGAAGACAATCCATGTGATCGTTCAACAGACTCAGTTTATTTCATCTGAGGGTTCCAGTTATATACTCTATGCAGGCACACTTGCTAATATATAATTGGCTACTTATGCTTACTATTCAAAAGTTACATTCTCACCCCACTCCCCTGTGCGGTTTTCTTCTTGGTTATGTTCCAGAGGGTTTCCAGCTTGCAGCTGTGCTTCAAGGTTACAGTTATCAGTTCCTCCCTACATATTCTCCTCAGCAACTTTTCCGTGCCGCCTTGCTTGGACTTCTGCATGTACGCACCCTTTAGTAACCTCTAAACGAGGGCTGCAAAGTCTGTGGTTCATTACTGCTGGGTCTCTTTCATCCCCTGATCCATGGTCTCGTCATGTCCGTTCTCCAGCAGCCATTCCCCAACAGTGTTTGCTTTTAAGTACACCAATATTCTGATTAATAAAAATTTCCCATTGAAGCATCCAACAAAACATCTGTAAAAGTATTTACTGGAAAGATCTGTTTGCTACTGTATTTGATTTCTCCCAATAAAATTACTTAATAGCTCTTGAGATGTCTGAAAATAGACATTTCCATTAATGAGACTATGGTTTTACATACATTAAACTCAACCTTTTAGGCCATAATCAATTAGTTTTCTGTGGGTGTTAAACAAAGAAGGCAGGAAGGAGTAAGATAGGAAAAGTGGTCTCTTTGAACTTTTCTTTCTTCTCATGTTGGTAATCAAATGCCGTTAAAGGCTGTAAGATGTCATTCCATAACATATTTCTAATAGAGGTTAAAGGAGGTTGACTGTGTCTGTCCCAGAGACCAGGAGTTCTCTGCCTACATGGGAAGTATGAATAAGCACTATTTCATTCACAAAGGAACTAGCTTAAAACAATCTTCTCAGTAATTCTGTGATTGTGAATAATATTTTCAAGATTGAAGGCCAAATGTGATTATATGAATAGTCTTATGACACAGATTTCTCCTTTTTGACGAGAGCATAATGAAAGTAGCTGCTAAGAGGGTATAAACCATAAAGAGAACGATTAAGCCACTGTAGTACAAATCATTCAATGAAAGATTGGTTTAAAGTTTGACCTCTTAAATGCTTATATTTTAATAGCATTGAAAAACTTATATTTAAGAAGTGAAAAAAAAAAGAAAATTTGCTTTTTGCGCTAGTGCTTATGTTAAGAGTTAAGAGCTGAGATTCTATGATGAAACTCTGCCTCTTTGATGCCTCTTCCTCAATGATGTTTCTGCCCCTGTGACAAAACATTGCCTCTATGACAACTCTGCCTCTATGATCAATCTTCCTCAGTGATGACTTGGCCTCTATGACGATTCTACCCCTACGATGACAGTCTGCCCCCATGACAACAGTCTGCCTCTATGATGTCTCTGTCTCTGATGACTTTTCCTCTATGACAACTCTACCTCTCTGATGATACTCTTCCTCTATGAAGTCTCTGGCATATGATGACACTGCCTCTATGACTACTCTGCCCCTATGACAAATCTGCATCTATGATGACTCTGCACCTTAAACAATACTGCCCCTATGGTGACTCTGCCCCTAAAACAACTCTGCCACTGTGAGAACTGTGCCTCTATGACAACTCTGCCTCTATTAAAAGACATATAGGGTCATCACTGGTCAAAGTGGTAATAGACTCAGAATGGTCATATGGGGACAGTGGTCATAGAAGCAGAGTGTTGTTAAAGAGACAGAGTCATCATAGAGGCAGCGTTGTCACAGAGGCACAGTGTCACCAAAAAGGCAGGGTCGTCATAGAGCCAGAGTGTCATCTACAGAGGTAAAATTGTCGTAGTGGCAGAGCGTCATCATTAAGGGTACAGTTGTTACAGGGGCAGAGTAGCATCATAAAGGCAGATAGTCACCATGCAAGCAGACAAGTCACAGGGGCAGAGTGTACCAATAGATGTATAGAGTGTTCATAGAGGCATAATAAGCAGCAAGGCAGTGTCATAATAAAGGCAGAGTGTCATCACAGAGACAGCCTTCAACAAAATTAATACAGTTCAATATACTGAATTTTCTGATGTTGACTAATTCCTTATTTTCCTAGAGGTTATGTGGAAAACTTTCTTGAAAATTAAGAGGCACAGAAATTCCCTTGATGGAGAGAAACAGAGAATTAGAAGATGTGGCAGCCCTAGTTTCACCCATTAATGAGATTTCACTGGTACGTGTGAGAGGAAACCTTTGGCCTAAAGGGTTGCAGTAGCTGTAGGAAAATAGCTTTTATTCCTCACTTCAGTAAGATAGATGAAGCTGCACCATTTGAAAATAGTAAATCGCAGTTGTATTCAGAATGCATCTTCAATATTTATTATTGCCATGAGAAGAAGGAAAAGTAATTACAAAATTTAATGTCAAAATATTGTAGTTACAGGAAGACATTATCAGGGAGGAAATCCAGCAATTAGAGACATAAACTGATGGCTGTCAAGAATTTCTGGGGTGTGGATAACTGTTTCAATAAAAGACAAATATAAGAAGTGCTTTGGGGGTGGGGGAAACATATATTTCAAAACTATAACAAAAAAGACCAGCTGTTTTCTCCGCATTGCTTTCAGCCATAGGAAGAGGCTGAGCTGCCATGGAAGTAGATCAGACTGCTGCAAAGCAACAAACCATTTAACACCATCACTTTTCTAAGTCTGAGACATCTGTTTCTCAATTAAGAAAGCTGAATGTGGTGGCCCTTGAAAGATTAAACAAGAACCTTCTTTTTTTCCCTTTCCCTTTTTCTATGCAGGTGCATGGAATAACTCCAGATCAAATGTGTTACAAACAGAGATAAATCAGGCTGCAAACTGGCTAGAAAGGGGAGATATATTTGCCAGGCTGATGTAAAAACCTCCAGGTTTTTGGAAAGCATGGAAGAAATGGGCTGCAGGTGCTCCACAGAGAATGGGAGCAGTGTAGCTCATCGCTTAGTTCACCGTCAGATTTGTTTATTTATTTATTTCCAGAGCAGTGTTAACTTCCATCCCTTGCATTTCTCAGGGTTCTCTGTGTTCCATTTCCACAACGCTGGGGTTGGGTGGGAGAAGGTCCTCCCACCCCCAGATGGGCATAGCAACCCCCAGATTCAATGTTCTAGGCCCCAGCTCAGTGAGGTCACAGGCAGGGAAGCCAAACCACTTTAGAGTAAGGATTACTTGACCTGAATGAAATTAATAATAATTAAAATATTATAATTTGGGAAGCTGATGTGGAAAATCACAAAACAATAACTTATCACAAGGTTTCCAGCCCTGGCATGTGTCTGCATAAGGCATAGCAGCAATGCTGGTGAAGTCCAGAATGTGGAGAGATGCTCTAACTTTCTAAGTGGCTTTTTTTTTTTTTTTTTCTGGCATGTTTTTAACAGATAAACACTTGTTTTGCATATATATGCAAGAAAAGATTGATGCTTTACAAAAAACATTTAGTAATAACCAGGTAAATATACCATTGTCTTCATTAGGATATAAACATGGCAACTGTACAACACTACATCTTTAGTCCATTGATAGATCTGAATACAGACAACTTCTGCGAAGAATTCCATGAGAATCCCTTATATTCAGGAAAAAAAGATAGTCATCATCCAGGTGCTCATTGTGTCCTATCAAATGCAGTTACCAAGATACTGTATAAAACAGGATGTAGCTTCCCATGTGTTTTTATGAGAACAGATTTTTTTTCCCAATGATTGGCAACCCAGACTGCTGGCCTGAAGCAGAACTTTTACTGTGTGTATGCAGATAAATTGCACATGGGAAGCAGAGGTTGCGCGGTACCTCAGAAGTTAATCTGTGCAGGAAGAGGATGACTCACTATTGCAGACATGATGAGTTTGGTATGTCATAGCTGCTTTCTGTGGCTGTTTATATGATTTATCTCGAACTGCCCCAGTGTTCAACATTTAAAATTTGTCAGCTGTAACGTCAGGATGAAGGAAAAATGGAAGGGGCTGTCGTACAATCAATTTACTGCTGGCACAGCATATGCTAGTGACATTATGAGAGCATCATATATTTAAATTGCCTTTCTACACGTGACTTCAAGGTATATTCATGTCAGCAAGAGCGAAATCTGGATGCTTCAAGCTGTTATTTTCCACCTTTGCCTATTCTCTGCAGCGAGTGTCAGTGCAGAAGGAGTGCTACCACCTTATGATCAGGAGTTGCAATACCTCAATTGAAGTAAGAAGTCCCCCTTTAGAAAAGCATCAGCCCTTATGGATCAGTATATATGTAGTCAGAGGAGGCTGGAGAATCCGGCTTGCAAATGTAGATGTAAACAAATTATACGTACAGAAAAAAATATTTACAAATTTACATGGAATTTACCTGGGTAAATGTCCTGGCTGAAAATATATTGAATGGAATTATATGAAGAAGGTACTCAGACAGCATAGAATGAAGCTGGATATCCTTTATAAGTTAAGACCTGATAAGAGCATCACCACATTATAGTAATAAGAGGTATAAAGGGGAATTTTGTCGTGTAAGCTTTAAGAATGTATTCTGTAACATGTAATGATATGCACTGAAGTATGAATAACAATAAAAGTGTTAACATAAGAATTGGGTTGGAAGGGACCTTGAAGCTCATCCAATTCCAGCTCCCTGCCTGTGGCAGGGACACCTTTCACTAGACCAGGTTGCTCCAAGCCGTATCCAACCTGGCCTTGAACACTGCCAGGGATGGGGCAGCCACAGCTTCTTTGGGCAACCTGTGCCAGTGCCTCACCACTCTTACCGGGAAGAATTTCCTCCTAATAACTTGTCTAAGTCTACTCTCTTTCATTTGGCAGATGACTTCAAGAAAAAAGGGTATGCTTTTAGATGACAACTAATTCAGCTATTCAACAAACTATTATTTTGCCCAGTGTCGTGGTTTAAGCCCCTCACACAGCTAGTTCACTCACTCCCCACTCTTTCTTCCCCCAGTCCCGGAGGGATGGGGAGGAGAATCAAAAGAATGCAACTCCCACAGGTTGAGATAAGAACAGTTTAGAAACTAAGGTATAACACAAATCACTACTGCTACCACCAATAATCATACAAGAGAAAATACAAGGAAAGAATACAATCTCTCACCGCCTATACCCAGCCTGACCACGCAGTGCACCACCACTCGTCCGGGTCTCTGCACTCTGTTTTTACATTCTGGGCATGACGTGCTGTGGCATGGAATACCTCTTTGGTCAGTTTGGGTCAGGTGTCCTGTCTCTGCTTCCTCCTGGCTTCCCCTCCTCCCTGGCAGAGCATGAGGCTCAGAAAGTCCTTGGTCAGACCAAAACATTACCAAGCAGTAACTGAAAGCACTGGTGTTATCAGCGCTGTTCCCAGGCCGAAAGTCAAATAAACAGCACTGCACCAGCTATCAAGAAGGAGAAAAATGACTGCTGCTGCTGAACCCATGACAGTTTCCACTCCTTATTCCATACCATTCATGTCATGCTCAGATCCCATATTTTCAATATACCATCACATGTATATATATACATACACACACACGCACAGAGGGAGAGAAAGATCATCCCTTAGTGCATGGACCAATCCCTATAAAGCTGCTGATTCCATTCGGTCCATGATGTCGGGCTGTATCTCTTGTAACTGTCTTTCAGAGCAGGGGAGGCTATGTGCAGTGTTCATACTCATGGATAACCTGGGTAATAGTGTCCATTGCTATGTCCGCCCCTCGATCATGAGTCCATCTGTATGCTGCATCTCTGTCCTGATGTCCTGAAGTGTCATGAGCCCACCAGGATCAAAATAATTCACCCTCCCCTCCAGCAGTTTCTGCAGCTTGTCGTTGGGGACTCCATACAGCTGCCTTCCATCTGCGATGTTTCCAAAGCACTGGAGGGGCCCAGTGGACTACATAGTCACCCATACTGTCCCACACACCCTGCCACTCATGACTGTCCAGCCTTGGGGAAAATCTCTTGGTCCTCCTACATCGTAGTCTAACCCCACACAAGGCCCACACCCCACTCTGCTTAACTCTCAGGACCAGACGAAAGGGTTGTGGGTAAAACACACTCTGTATGCTTGCCAACATGCTGATCCCCATCACTATCATCAGGCAGGTCTCAAGGGTACCCAAAGGCCATTCAAACCCTTCAGAGCTCTCAAATGATGCTGCGGTACTTGTCACTGGAGCTGGTGCAGCTGCTGTGCTTGCTAGCTCTCTCACCACCAGCTTCTCTTTGTCTGAGTCCAGATCTTCCTCCTCTGCCTTGCTGGGAAGTGCTGCGTAGTCTCCTGCATCCTCCTGGGGCTCAGGCTCACGAGGCTCTGTGGGTGGCTGCCAGGGGATGCTCTCAGCAGCCACCAGGCTGGGCTCGGCTGCGTGGTTCAGCTCCTGGTCCCCCGGGCCACACTCCCGGGCCGTTTAGGCAGCCATCTGCTCCCGGTGCCCCCCCTCTGCTTCCCACAGCCTTACGAAGACGGAGGCGAGGACAAGGGCCAGGACTGTGACGAACAGCTGGACGGCCAGGTACAAGTCCACGGCCACATCCGCCCCTCCCTGCTTCCAGAGCCTGCACATATTACAAGCCATTCCAATAAAGTACAATGAAACAAAAACCTTAACCCAAAACCCATATTCGAAAAATGCTAAGATAACAAATACCGGCTGGAAGTAAGGTACAACAGGCTGAAACCAGGAACTCAAGGGAATCAAGAGCAACAACTTTGAGAGCCAATAAATCAGCATTGTGACGACTGGCTATTAATCCTGTCATTATCTCAACCCTTCATGCCCCACGTTGGGCGCCAAAAGAACTGTCGTGGTTTAAGCCCCTCACGCAGCTCGTTCACTCACTCCCCCCTCTCTCTTCCCCCAGTCCCGGAGGGATGGGGAGGAGAATCAAAAGAATGCAACTCCCACAGGTTGAGATAAGAACAGTTTAGAAACTAAGGTATAACACAAAACCACTACTGCTACCACCAATAATCATACAAGAGAAAATACAAGGCAAGAATACAATCGCTCACCACCTATACCCAGCCTGACCACGCAGTGCACCCCCACCCTTCCGGGTCTCTGCACTCTGTTCTTACATTCTGGGCCTGACGTGCTGTGGCATGGAATACCTCTTTGGTCAGTTTGGGTCAGGTGTCCTGTCTCTGCTTCCTCCTGGCTTCCCCTCCTCCCTGGCAGAGCATGAGGCTCAGAAAGTCCTTGGTCAGACCAAAACATTACCAAGCAGTAACTGAAAACACGGGTGTTATCAGCGCTGTTCCCAGGCCGAAAGTCAAAAACACAGCACTGCACCAGCTACCAAGAAGGAGAAAAATGACTGCTGCTGCTGAACCCATGACACCAGCCAAATCAGTTGGAGAAAGAAGGTGAAACACAAAATTCTTAATTTTACATTCTTATGTTTGCATGCCGTCTGGGCTAGATTAAAAGCATAGTAAATTTCTTACTTTAGTCACAAATGATAAAGTATGTAAGTTGGCTCTGAAAGATGCCTAAAACAATTCCTGCACAACTTCATCTTTTTTTTTTTTTGAGGAAAATATAAAAGGATTTTGTATCAGAGACCTGTTTCTTACACTGATAAGTAACTGGAATGTCAGGCACAAGAAAATATTTCACAGCTTGCAGTCACTGGGCAGAAATATTAGGTTGCAAGTTCCAAATTGGATAAACCAGTGTGACTCACCTGTGAAGACTTTCTAAGTTGTCATGGCATCTGGTTATTCTACCCAGCAACCTCCTATTTTGATGTAAGGAAAAAAGCCTTTTCTCCACTGCCTGTTGCAAGTTTGGCTTTTTGGTTTGTTTGTTTGTTTGTTTGTTTGTTTGTTTTTCTTTGCTTGATTTAGAGGGTCTGCTTCTGCTTCTTTGCAAAGGTTTAAGTTGGTGATTAAGCTACCCAAAGTTAAAAAAAAAATAATAAAAAAAAATTAGTTCTACTAAATAGTGATTCCATGGGGGCTGTATTTCTTCCTCTATCCTCCCCATTGTGGTTAATCCAACCCCTCCTGTACTCTCTATGTGGTGTACAGTATGAGTATCACACGTATTCCATGGATCCATCTCTTAGCAAAGGCATTAGGTAAGTGGAAAGATCACATCAGGGACTGGGTTTGCCAAGGTCAGAAATACTTTGATGAGGAATAACAAACATGAGGACACCTAAACCATATAGTCAGTGTGACTGGTTATAGCTGGGAGCTGTTTAGCAGCAGCAAAGATCATGAAACAACATAGCAGGTGTCAGGGTCCAACTGGAGAAAACAAGCCCAGTGCAAGTACCTGTTTCAGTTTGTGATCCCAAGAGTGAAATTAAGACACAAATGAGGTCAAGTACCGTAATTGGACAGTTTGTTTATTACAAATTACAAAAAGACAGTTATTGTAAAAAAGGGAAATTATTGTAATAAAGTGGATAGCGATAGAACAGATTGGGAAAAAGGTAGAAAATGAAGCAATAATTTGCAGTGCAGGGAGAGAGAGAGAGAGAGAGATAGTCACCACCATGGACCCAGCAGTGTCCCGGGGATCTGTTGTCGTCGTCGGTGGTGGGAGTTCTTCAGGGTTTGTAGTCTCATAGTATCGGAGCAGAGTGTCCCCCAAGAGTCTGTCGGCAGTGGGTGTCCTCGTGGAGGTGTCCTTCTGGAGTCCTCTTGCAGGTATCCCGTGGAATGTGTCTCGTGCAGTTGCCCTCATGGTGATGTCTCATGGAAGGTGTCCCTCAGGGTCTGTAGTAGTCATCCGCAGAGAGTGTTTTCACAGAGGTGTCCTTCTGGAGTCATCCTCATGGCAGTGGCTTCCTGGCAATGTGTCTCTGGTTATTGCCTTTTCCCACTTTTATGATGAATTGGGAGGAGTACCTCTGTTCTTCATGTCACGTATTCTATGTTCCCAGTGGACCAGTTTCCCCTGGTCTTGCAGCCAACTCTTCAACTGCACGTCTGCATGCACATGTGTCTGCAGCAGTTCTTGGGATAATGGGTAGCAATTCCTCACACCAGTCCTCAAGGTAATGGATGAAAGAGTCTGATCTTTCCCACTCATCCCTCAGGCAATGGATGGTGGAGTCCCAGTTCAGCTCCTCACTCCCTTCTCCCAGGCAATGGATGGAAGAGTCATACCTTAACTCCTCCCACCCATCTCTGAGACAATGGTCAGTGGAGTCTCATTTCAATTCCTCAAACTAATCTTTGAGATAATGGACAGTGGAGTCCCATTTCAGTTCCTCAGACCAATCTTTGAGACAATGGACAGTGGAGTCTGATTTCAGATCAGTCTCTCACAGCAGGCTTTAAGGTTTCTGAGAAAGGGGAAGGTTTATGAATAGAGATAGACCTGTCTTGGTTTCACAGCATGGTGTCTTACTGGCAAGAGGGATTTTACTATTTCTTATATGGGCACAGGGGGGCAGATCGGGGAAAGGGTCCTACATCCGTGCATTTGTCAAATTAAACCTAAAAATGTAAGATAAAGGAAAACCTGGGTCTTGTCATTCAGCCATTTTTGTGCACATCTCATGCTTTCACTAGTATCTTGGTGATGCAGATGAAAAGACCTACCAAGATTGTATAGCTAATGAATAGTGGAACCAAAAAAAGGATTTCACATTTATCACCAGCTACTTCTTCTCCCTCTGATTAGAAGAAATAGTTAAAATTCAAGAAAGAATAAATATGTTGCCATTCATGATACATGCATTTAAGCCTTGATTGCTGCAATTCAGTATAATCCATTTAATTCTTTCCCACATTTTTTATTATAAATAGATTTGTATATACAAGTGAGGTTTTATCTTGGAGAGTGGTAATCTGTACAACTGTAGCTATTAGACTCAGTCTCCATACAACAGTAAAATGTTGCACTGATTTTTAAAAGGTTCCACTATCATTCTTCAGGAGGTCCATTCCGAAGTTCTTTTTGTACTCACTTCTTTCATACTTCTATATGCATCTATATGTTTAAACCCTGATAATTTTATTTTTATCTGAAGAAATAGATATTTGTTTTGATTAAGTCCTTTGAGAAGGATTTTCTTGGTGCATATATATGCTATCAATTTCACCACAATTTAGATGAAATATGCCTCTTTCGCAGAATCTTGCAGGTTTGGTTTGAATTTAGTTTAACTAAACAAGAAATTACTTATTTTCATCTGAAACAATTCAGAATACAGTGGAATATAAATGTTTAACTATCCTGAAGAGAGTCTATCTGGGTCAGACTGTATTGCCTTATATCTGTGCTGAAATCCCAAACTTTATATCCACTGAAAAGGCGACTTAATACCCCTTGAAATAATCTCATCACTATTCTTCCTATGCAATTATTTGTCTCTTGTCATTCTGCAAGAATAATGACATCAGATTTTATTTTTTTACCCTATAAACTTCCAAGCAACCAGTCTTTGTTTCCCTGGATTTAACACATTTGAACAATTCAGCCAATTCAATAGTGATTTTGCAATAGAGTCTTCATAAATTTGTCTCCTAATATTTTTCTTTATACGACTGCCACCGATTAATTTTTATACACTGCTATTTAATATTATTGCTGAGAGAAATGTCCTCTGATTTGTCTAACTCCTGGAAATAGAATCTACCTAATAATATTTTGTTCTTTCTTATGATAATTTCTTTACCCTTTCTTTCATGACACAACACATATGGATAGCCACCCATGCTTTCTTTACTATTTCTGCTGAAACGAACTGTAATCTTATTCTTTCTTAATTAAAAAGCCCCAAAAATGCAAGTTAAGAGCATGGTGCCTTGTACTGTTTGGCAACCAAACAGTACAATTGCTAATGGATTTCATTTTTTTTCAGCCAAAGCAGGCCTTCAGATAGTATTCCTGTAACGCTGGGATTTGGAATATACAAAACCTCAGTTTAGTTTACTGATCTTCTCTTTAGTTGTGGAAAAAAAAAAAAAAGAATCACATTACTGACTTGGTTTATAGTAGGTGGTCTGTCTTAGAATCCTTCTGCATTAATGAAGGTGAGCAATTTTCACAGAATCACAGACTGGTTTGGGTTGGAAGGGACCTTAAAACTCTATGCAGGGATTCAGAGCTACATTCCAGGATTCTCCTGCTATTTCGACCATGCTGTTTGTATGACGCACAAGATATAAAAATATTTTAGTAATAGGCCATAAGAGATAATGGGTGGTTTCACTTGCAAACCCCAACCTGAAGCAGATCCCACAGATTCCTTTGCTACTGATCTAATCCAAGGAAACCTAAAGCTACTCTTAACTAAACACATAGATTTTACTCTTCAAATTGTCCAGGGATCTAAAAATCAATGGATGTTCTGAATGCACAATTATAATTAAATTCTGGCTAGGAAAGTTTCGTGAGCTATATTTAGACATTGAAAAGGTGGTTAAAAAGGTTTACTGTAAACTAGATTACAAATTAAAGAGATAATTCTGAATAAGTGTAATTTTGCTTTAAAATCTCACATTTCAGGGTAATTCCCCTCTTACTAAGAGAGGAAACACAGAGCAAAAACCTTATTATAAGAACGATTTCCAAACAAAGAAGAAAAAAATTAGATTTTACAGTACCTAGTAAGTACTTGTTTACTGAAAACAGTAGGAATAACACATTTAGTAGCAACAACTTTGCTGTATTATTTAATAATAATATTGTAAATACCCAGTGACAATTCATTAGATAACACAATTTCATAATTTCCAATTAGTCCTAAAGAGACATACGAGTTTTGAAAGAGATGCTACTCTAGCAGCTGTCTCTGAACAGCATGTAAAGAGTTATTTTGCTTCACTTTGAAGCATTCTGGCAGGGTACATTTTCAGAAATTTACTTCAAACTCATATTCATGAGTCTATCTGTCTATGAAAAATAGGCTTTCTTATATTCACAGAGATTTACTTCTTTTTTTTGAAGGAAAAACAAGAAAGGGAAAGTAAAATGCCATTCAAACAAACCAAAGTGTAGTATTAACAGCAGACAGGTTACATTCACTGGCTTTGCCCTTCTAAGATCTTTGGAGCAGAAAGCTCAGTGTAACAAAGAGTACGTAAACTCCCCAGTGTTTAAATTGCATACCTGCTGCGAATAACAGACAAGGTGGTAACTTTCCCTAACCACCTCGCTCAGCAGGGATTATATATTTAGGGAATATCTTCAGCACAGTAAGTCTTTCTACGTATAAATTCTGTTGAAATTATCAGCCTAGGATAAAAGTTCTGGTTATGAAATCTTTTGGGTGTTATTTTATTTTTTTTTTATCTGTGTCTGCTCATCCTCCAAATTCTTTAAAGCTGAATTTGCACTGTGTATCCCAATGAAGCCAAAGGAAATATTTAAGTCATTTGAGAAGACCAAGATTAGACCCTGTATATGCAGGAATTCTGTCTTTCTTAAAACTAGTTGCACTACATTTTCCTGGCCAATTGTAGAGACTGTTTCTTCACCTTGCACTTTCCCTTTCTGAGAAGTTAACCTAAGAGCCGAACTTGGAGCATTATCTGAAATCAAAGCCCAAGGGAATGAGCTTTAGTATAAAATGTTTCTTTTACTTACCTTAATAAAGGTGAGCTTGGGGCAAGTAGTTCACAGGTTTTGTGTGGCTGAAGCAAATTGAAGATTGAAAGAGGAGGGGTTTCTAGTGTTTCTGATTTGCAGCATGGAGTGGGATGTCTACTTCAAACCATTCGTGAAATCTCACACCCTACTTGTATTAGATTTCTTAGTTTCTTTGATGAGTGTCCTGGATTCAGCAGTACCAATCATTTTTCTCAGTCTTAGTAGCTGGTGCAGTGCTGTGTTTTTGACTTTCAGCCTGCGAACAATGCTGATGACACTGATGTTTTTACTTGTTGCCCAGTAATGTATACTGTGACCAAGAACTTCATGAGTCTCATGGTCTGCCAGGGAGGAGGGGAAGTCGGGAGTAAGCAGAGACAGGACACCTCACCCAAACTAACCAAAGAGGTATTCCATACCACAGCAAGTCATGCCCAGCATATAAACTGAGGGCAGGTACCCGGAAGGGTGGGGGATCACTGCTAGGTCTGGCTGGGTATCGGCTGGCAGGTGGTGAGCAGTTTTATTCTCTCCCCTTGTTATTTTCCTTTTCATTATTATTATTGGTGGTAGCAGTAGTGTTTTTGTGTTATACCTTAGTTACTGCACTGTTCTTATCTCAACCCGTGTGAGTTACACTCTTTCGATTCTCCTCCCCATCCGTCCAGGAGCGGGGGAAAGAAGTGGGGGTGGGCAGTGAGCAAGCAGCTGTGTGGTTCTGAGTTACTGGCTGGGTTTAAACCATGAAAATTGGTCAGGCAAGAAGTGTTTTCTGTAATATCTGCCTAAGGCTGTCCCTCATCTTAAGAGTTAAATTTATACTATTTTAATTTCCTTACAGCATTTGGTTTTGTACCAGACAAATCAACTCAGCTAGCTCCAGTAGGAATGAAAAACCAGCATTCTAAGAAGGGTTACATTTCAACACTAACCACAACAAGCCAAGGTAATAAAGAACTGCAAAAATTGCTTATAAAGAACTCCACTCACTGAATTTAGATCCATGTGACACAAATGAATCCAGAATACATTTTAAAAGTGATGGTAATAACAGGGTGACTATAAAATTGAAAGGAGCCAATACAATTGTAGGGCTGGAAATAGGATCACAAGCAAGAAGAAAATTAAAACTGACCAACTTCAATAGGAGGTGTGGCTGATCTGAAGTTAAATTCAGTTTGTAATGCCATTTTACATCAAGCATCAAGGTCCTCCCTGCAACGGGATTGAGTGCACCCTCAGAAAATTTGCTGATGACACAAAGTTGTGTACTTCGGTTGATACACTGGAGGGAAAGGATGGCATCCAGAGGGACCTTGACACACTTGAGAAACGGGCCAATTCCAGTCTTATGAAGTCAACAATATAAAATGCAAGGTCCTACACCTGGGTCAGGGCAATCCCAGGCACAGCTACAGGTTGGGGAGAGAAGTGATTCAGAGCAGCCCTGTGGAAAAGTACTTGGGAGTGTTGGTCGATGAGAAACTTAACAGGAGCCAGCTTTAGCGCACTCTCGCAGCACAGAAAGCCAACCTTATCCTGGGCTGCAACAAAAAGAGCTGATCCTTCTCCTTTGCTCTCGTGAGACCCCTCTTGCAGCACTGTGTGCAGTTCTGGTGTCCTCAACATAAGAAGGACATGGAGCTGCTGGAGCAAGTCCAGAGGAAAGCCACAAGGATAATAAGGGGGCTGGAGCACCCCCCCCTCTTGAAGACAGGCTAAGAAAATTGGGGTTGTTCAGTCTGGAGGAGGCTGAGTGGAGACCTCATTGCAGCCTTCCAGTATCTGAAGGGGGCCTACAAGGATGCTGGAGAGGGTCTCTTCATCAGGGACTGTAGCAATAGGACAATGGAAATGGGTTTAAACATAAATAGGGGAAGTTCAGGTTAGGTATAAGGAAAAAGTTCTTTGCTATGAGGGTGGTGAGGCACTGGAACAGGTTGCCCAAAGAAATGGTAAATGTTCAAGGCCAGTTTGGACAGAGCTTTGGGTGACATGGTCTAGGGTGAGGAAGCTCATGGCAGGGGGGTTAGAAATATATGATCTTCAGGTCCTTTCCAATCCCAACCATTCTATGAGTCTATGATAATATAATCTGTTACAAGTCGTGTCAACAATCTGTGTAATGCTACCATTACTTATTAACACAGAGGGGAATTCATCATTCTCTTTTTTCTGTTTCATTTTGTCTCTTGTAAAATCCCCCATAACAAAAGAAATGAGGCATACTGTGGCTAAAATGTCAGAGCAATCGCTTGTAGCCACACATTTGCAACCTTTACTTAAACTCTTGGTTTACTTCTGAAACTCCTGGCAAGAAATTATGATATTTTGTCAATATGCTTATTATAATGATATATGGATGAATATTTGAAAATAGAATAAAAAAAAAAAAACACCAAAAAACCCAAACAAATAAAAAACCACAAAAAAACTGAAACAAAGAACTCCCAACCGAACAACTTGTTTTCCATTAGACACTGCATAGTTCCTTAGGATTAAAACTCCCCATGAATACTTTTCAATTCACTAGTTCATTTTAAGCCTGCTATAGACTTTTTGACTGAATCTGATTCCAAAATAGCTAATACAGAAAATGTGCTAATTTGCTTATGTGTTCAAATACCTGTGCTTGTCCTAATATGCTCATGTTCTATCTATTCACATACCTCATGCTATAACAAAAATCTTACTTTCTACTTTTCTGTTACAGAAATTATCAAATAACCAAGCTCTTGTTTTGAGTAAGCCTTAAATATGAGTAGAGTTGTATACAGAGGTCAGTAGGTAGGGTTGCAATAAATTAAACCAATCTTTTAATTGTATTTTCTTTTAATATAATTTACAAAAAAATTATGAAGTTTTATTTTTCATAGTTTGTTTTTTGCATAAACCGCTTTATTTGTGAAAATTTAAAGAATTGAATAATTCTTTTTGAAAACTTAAGACATTACAACAGTTGAGACATTTTAAAATTAAACTATCTTTTGTATCAAAATAACATCCTGGTTTAAAACAGGTTTGGTTTTTTAAAGAGTATTTTATTTGAAAGGGCAATAAATAACCTGTAACTAAGAGAAAGACTTCATATCATGCCAGAAAAAACATTTTTGAATCATGTGCACTGAAATTCAAATGGGCTTTCTAATTAAACTTTGTAGATCAAGAAAAAATTATTTTCATTCTGTTTTTCCCATCACCAGACCTAGTCGTGCAGTGTTTATTGCTCCCCCCTGTATAATGCAGCCCTCATACTATGTTTTTTTTTCTGATTGCTGTCCAGTAAAAAGATACCAAAATAGATTTAAATTATGTTTCTCAAATACTAGTACTCTAAATGAAACAGCACCACAAGTTGATTTGAACTGGATATTTCAATACATTATTTAAACAATGATGAAGTCTAGAAGCAACAGCACCAGAAACAGAATAATGAAATTTGAGATTTTAAAGGTGTCCAGGTTATTTCTATGTTATCCTGTAGACTGTGCATGCATATACAGCAGGGTTTCACCAACTAAGCCTAATAAAGCTGATTCTGCTGGACCCTCTAGAGCATATATACATCTAGCATGAATTGATGATAACTGCCAATTCAAAGCAAACATTGACATTTAAATGCAGAAAGACTTAGGTTTGTTTGGTTTGAAGTATCCCCTTCGCTCATCCATCTTCATGGTGCTTATTCTAAGGCCAGCTACATCACGTTAACACTGAGGAAACTAAGTCTAATCTACACTCTTTAGAGGTAAAGAAAGGATATGCTGCATAACTAAAACCAACGGCTGCCTGATGCTAAAAGAAACAGGGAGAAAAATCTGACAGACCATAATCCACCAGACAGAATTTTTCTAGTTGCTTGTTTCCTTTCTTTTTTTTTTTTCTCAGTGCCTCTGTCCCAGAATAAATATTAGATATGGTGGTTAAATTAATACCCCATGAATATTACATGAATAAAGGACAGTTTAATCTAACTAAATTGGAAGTGATTTACAAAAACACCTTTGTCCCATCTTCTTTACAGCGGAAGAGAATTGCTGCTTTAACATCTAAGCACATGACATATAGGTGTACATTAAAAACAACTACAATGTTATATTTCAGCAAGGAAACTGGGAATAATTAACATGACCATACACTGAGATATTTAACTCTCTCAGGGCACCTAAAGATGCAGTTATCTTTAGTTTTGCTTTTCATAATAGAAAAAATGGCAGATGTTTTGTTTTATCCAATTTATGCATTTAGGAAAGTAAGGATTCAGTGGAAAAATAGCATGTATTTCTATTACTGGAGACTATATCCTAATGTATATGAGAAAAGGGACATAGTTAAGGGGGCTATCTTAATTTTGTCATTTTCTGACTTTTAATAATTTTATTCTGTAGTCATTGCTCTTTTAAGGACATTATTTTGTATGAATGGTAAATATCTTATCCAGTTCTCTTCATTCATTACAAGCACTTTTAATTAAACCCTATAACAGAAATCTCTTCTCTAGACATGCGAAGTGCTGTTCTAATCTATTTCTTAATGAGGACTGTGCATAATTTAGACAACCTTGATTGGCTGGGTTTTTAACCGGAAATCCGAAAACAAGCATATTTTCTCTTATCTGCTCTATACCATACCAATAAGACTGAGATTACAACACAGGAGTTCAATGCATAGATTCACAAAGTGATTGTCTGAAGTTGTAGAAAAGAAAGTGCACTTACAGTTCTTGTTAAGTAATGATATGAACCACATTCATTTCCTTAAATAAATCTTAAATACTGTTCTGTTTGTGGCTTCTTTGGGTAAACAATTTGAAGTTGCCAAGTATTTTTTCATGGTTAGTATGTTACAGTAACAAAATATGGGTACAAGTATAGCAAATTAATATATGTATGCAACAAGAGGGGAGAAAAGCAGTGTCTCCACATAATGCATATTATTATCAAAACTAGTTGCTATAAGCTGAAACTGTTCTGGATTTTCTTTTACAGCATTTAATTTAAGCATTCAAAAATATTACAGTTCTGTTTATTTTCAGCTATTCATGCACTTAACTCATTTATCATGAGCCCATTCCCTTACTGATCCCTTTCTAAAATAATTGCTGTCAGGAGAAAACTCTGGAAATTAGAGACTCAAAATATTTGTGAATTGTAGTATATTCAGTGTCATCTTCTACTTGTATTGCAGAAATTCTTTATGGATGAAATCTGTTGAAACTATTTATTCAGATTATATACTGTATTTTAGCATTAACTCTAGGTATATTCTGTGTGAGTCATTTAATAAACCAATACCAAAAATTAATCTTCTGCAAAGGGAGGAAATTTACAGTGGTGAGTTTAGTTAATTTGGCATCATTTATAATTGGTTTCAAGTTCCTTTGAATAATGGTGATCATTTACATGTAAATGAAAAATAATAACTTCTTAACTCCTTACCAATTAGTGAAATCTATGTATTTTGGATTCAAGAAATATCAATAACTATATATGTAAAAAACACAATATAGATAAACAACCAAATAATTTAATACACTACCAGTAACAAACATAACTATTAACAGTACCAAAACCCATCATCTTGAAAAGTACATTGTTGGTCTACCTTATCCAAACAGGTGTTAGGTAAATGCAAACTCACAAAAGTATTCACACACCTTGTTAACAAGTGCAGTATGCATGAGGAATAGCAATAGACATTGTTCTTAAGGCTGAGTATTTCCAGCTGCTCAGGGATTTCTCACCGCTGCTGCGCTGTCACTTAGTCTTTTGTCAAAGTGAAGAAACTGAATAACAGATTCTTTGAAAAGAGATGAAATAATAATTATTCTCTGATTGTTAATCATGTAAATTTTTTTTTAGCTGTGTGAAGAAGAGTACATTTTATAGAAGAGAGGCAGCTGGCATTATTTCCCTTACTGACAAACTCTAACACTTAGACAAACAAGAAACTTGTCAAATCAAATGGAAGTCAGTATAATTTGGAAAAAAAATCCAAGCAAACAAACAAACAAAAACAAAAAAAAAACCCTCCACAAACTATAATCTTTGCAATCAGATCTGATCTTAGTGAAGGCAAACATCTACCTACCTTCTGTTTTATAATTCCATTCCTATTACCAAATCAGAGTTACCCCTTAACAAGATTTAATTGAACATCTACAGTCTATATTACTAGAATGTCAAGAATCTAAATGTCTTGACCAAGGATCATGAAAAAAACAAGGAAAAGATACTCCTCCTTTGGTGATAGAAAGAAATAATAAAAAAAAAAAAAAAAGAATCCTCAGAATAATACAGGAATGCTGAATGAAAGATAAAAAAATAGAGAAAAAATATATATATACTCTTTTTTAACTCCTGAAGGCTGCATTTGTTTTAAAATCTATGAAGAGGGAGAGAGAAACTTAAATCCTTTCATTTCCAAACTTGTAAAAAAAAAAAGAAAAAGTTTCAGCTGATGATGGGGAGTGTTAATAATCTTTAAAACTGAAAATATTTTATTGCTACCTATTTTGGAAAAAGATATTTTGGCATCTGCAGCTAGCAAATACTATTTTCAGCAGAACTTGCCTTTTCTCTGTTGAATGGTGGAGGAGAAGACTTTTTTTGTTGTTTTTTTTTTTTTTTTTAATCGGTTATTCTTCTTTCTATGTTCATAGATTTGAAGTATAGTTGTGTCTGAAAATTTCTGCATTAAGCCCTGCAGTTAGAGAAGGTATTTGCCTAGATTCATACACCCAGTTTTGTGGAATGGGGAATATTTTTAATGGATAAAGCAATACCTTAAGAAGCCATGATACAATAATCCATGTTCAGTCTATTGTAATCTTGTTTCTTCGGAAACATCCTGAAAATAATGCAAGTTTTATACTACAAGCAGATGTATAGAGAAGCAAAAATGAAGGGAAAAAGTGTCTCAAGGAATGCAACTATTACAATTCTCCCTGTGGTAGCTACATACAGGCAGAATGGCCTTGAATTCATAATTTTTTTTGTATGGGGTTATATTTGAGTTAGAGGAGCGATTGGATGGACAAGTCCTGCATAGAACTTTTTACAAACTTTTGTACTGTCAAAACTTGGTTTTAGTCCTTCCCATAGATTAAACCTATTTGTTCAATAACTATCGTTTAAGAGTTCTCTAATTTCCAGGCTATTTATCCAAATCTAAGGTGCTACCTGACACTAAATAAATACCTTCATATTAGGTATTCCTTTGTTTCATACCCTCCAAATTTTGCTTTTTACATTACGTAGTGAGATGCATTCAATAATTACATAAACAAAAATGAAAATTCCATTTTTAAATGCATATATTTTTAAATGTGATTCATGATTTCTGTGCCTCAAATTGAACATTTTTAAACATCTTAATATTGAGGTACTTATTACCTTAATGAAAATGCTCTATTCTTCATTCTTGGCAGGAGAATACACTTTTTAAAAGTGTAGTTTCACGTTCTTTTTAGTTCTATATTAAATTTTCTTATATTAGAATATACTTTTTTACTACTCTGTGAGTAGTACTTGTTTAAAGTACTTATAGACAGGTAATACGACTTGCACTTACACCAAAGTCAGTGTGCTCTTTCTTGAGAGACAGAGACAGCAACGGATTGATTTACTCTGAACCCTACTTGTTCTAATGAGATAATTTTGAATTTTTGGTATCCTTTCTCAAAAGCAACCTCAAAATTCAAACAGATACAAGTCCTTCTTTATAAATACAATTTGGCTTAAGGACACAGGTGGCCACCTTGTGCTTGATATGAGACCATCAGCCCTTTTGAGTAACTTTGATTTTATTTCCCCAGTACTGAACAGCTTCCACAATTCACGCAGCATACTAAATGGATGCTCCACAGAGGAAAAGAAATAAAAATCACCCAGTCTTTCTGCTGCAAATATGAACCAATCTTCTCTTAAGCCAAGAAAATGAAGGACTTGTTATTCATACATGCATTTCACTGCAGCTGGTATTTTATGAGAAATTTGATAGATAAATGAAAAGCATGAAAACATTCTGTTCCATAGTGACTGCAGAAATCCACCAGATCCAATCAGTGCTGACCTCCAGGAAGTTAGGAAATGGCAATCCAAGTATCACAGTGAACCACAGCGCTTATGTTTTCAGAGGGAAGAAAAACTTAAGAACAGCAGTTAAAAAAAGCAACAGAGAAAGAGAATTTAGATTCCCAGCCGTGATCAGCAACATTCACCTAGTGAGATTCCATGGATTTAGACTGAGGTTCACAGATTTTAAGAACTTAACTCCATTTAAATGGCTTGATATTCTGTGCAAAATATTTACGGCAAACCTTACCAAGAAATGTAGCTAAAAATCTGATTTGCTGGGTGCTTACCCAATCTCCAAAGTTGTAAAGGAATTTTTATATTTGATTTCTTCCCTTCCCCATATATTCTTTTTATATATTTACTGTAGATAGATAGCTTTATAATAATTCTGGTTTTACAAGCATATTGTCGTGGTTGAAGCCACTATAACTCACCCAGTTCGCTCCCTCACTCCCCCCTCTTTCTTCCCCCCAGCTCCCGGGAGAATGGGGAGGAGAAACAAACGAATGCAACTCCCACAGGTTGAGGTAAGAACGGTTTAGTAACTAAAGTATAACACAAATCACTACTGCTACCACTAATAATAATAATGACAAGGCAAATACAAGGAAAGACAATACAACTGCTCACCACCCTATACCAAGCCCGACCCAGCCGCGAACCACCCCTTCCGGGTCTCTGCCTTTAGTTTTTCCATCCTGGGCATGACGTGCTGCAGTATGGGATACCTCTTTGGCTAGTTTGGGTCAGGTGTCCTGTCTCGGCTTCCTCCCAGCTTCCTCCTGGCTTCCCCTCCTCCCTGGCAGAGCATGAACCTCAGAAAGTCCTTGATCAGGCAAAAACATTCTAAGCAGTAACCAACAAAATTGGTGTCATCAGCGCTGTTCCCAGGCCGAAAGTCAAAAACACAGCACTGCACCAGCTACTAAGGAGAAAAATGTCTGCTACTGCTGAACCCAAGACGCATATGTTGCAAAACATAAAACAGTGACGTATGCACGTTTATAGCCAGCATTTTCAGCTTTATCAATGTTTTGTAATATTCCTCTCATTTGTAGCTGGTGATTTTTGCTTACCAATTTTTTGGAACCAATGAACTCAACTGAAGGATGATTAGGCATCCAAATGGAGACTCAAAGCACTAATATGTGTGTTCTCCCTACATCTTTTGTGCATGTTGTTTCCCAGTTCTTTCACTCATCTGCATCTTTTCACTCTTGTGACCTTGAAATTTGTTCCAAACAGAGCATCTCAACCCATCAATCCAAGCTGCTAGTCAACTGCAATTACATGAACACAGCATCACTTCAGCCTCTGACTGACAGTAGATTCTGGAAATAATTAGTGTAGAGCTTTCACTATCAAACATTTTTATTTATCCAATTGATTCTTTTTTTACATGCTTTGTTTAGGTATGGGGCTTTAACAGAATGAAATATAACAGTCTCTTAAAAAAATGTGCCTATCTTACTATGTCCATCCAAAGTAAGATAAGACTGTGTCATGGGTTCAGCAGTAGCAGTCTTTTTTCTCCTTCTTGGTAGCTGGTGCAGTGCTGTATTTTTGACTTTCGGCCTGGGAACAGCGCTGATAACACTAGTGCTTTCAGTTACTGCTTGGTAATGTTTTGGTCTGACCAAGGACTTTCTGAGGCTCATGCTCTGCCAGGGAGGAGGGGAAGCAGAGGCAGGACACCTGACCCAAACTGACCAAAGAGGTATTCCATGCCACAGCACATCATGCCCAGGATGGAAAACAGAGAGCAGAGACCTGGAAGGGTGGGGGTGCACTGCGTGGTCAGGCTGGGTATAGGTGGTGAGCGATTGTATTCTTTTCCCTTGTATTTCCCTTGTCATTGTTATTATTGGTGGTAGCAGCAGTGGTTTGTGTTATACCTTAGTTACTAAACTGTTCTTATCTCAACCTGTGGGAGTTGCATTCTTTCGATTCTCCTTCCCATCCCTCTGGGAGCGGCGGGAAGAGAGAGGGGGGAGTGAGTGACAGAGCAACTACATGAGTTATAGAGGCTTAAATCATGACAGACTGAATGCCTATTTTTTGGTGATGAAATAAAAATTCACTTTTTGGACAGTGAAATGGATAAAGATGACTGAGAAGAAGGGGTAATTATGGAGGGAATTACAGTGCGGCAGAAGAAAAACAACAGATCCAGGGCACTGAGCCAACGGGGAAAGAATGCACTGGTGACAATGAATCTCACATTGCTGTCATTAAGCCTGCTTGTTATTGTTTATCTTCTGGTTGATCATCACCATTTGTCACCATCCAATTCCTACCAAAGCATCCCATCATACTCCCAAGTTATATCCTACTTTATGATTACTCAGTGTTGGGATTCATGCATGCCTGCCTACTTACTGCTGGATGGAGTATGAAAGGTTAGCTGCTGTGTGAAGCTTTTAGTGATTGCCAACATATGTAATTATTTCAGTTTAGCCCTCATGGATTTTTTGAGAATTCTTTAGTTTTTCCATTTGCTTTCCCTCAGGAGTCTGTTTATAAGTGCCACTTTTTGGTTTTGAATTTATTTATAATTAACCTTTGTCTTAAGTCAAAAGAGATAAGGATGATGGTGAACCATTCAGGGGAGATTGCCTCTACACAATACTCTTTCTCCAGTGAGTTAATGCTGCTCCTTTGCATTTATGTGCATTTTCAAATTTGCCTTATATTTTGAGGTGAAAAAAATGCCAACAAACTCAGGAAAGCATACAGCTGTAAAGGAACAGTGGACTTAAACATTTTTAGAGAAGGGCAGAGATTAAACCTTAAAAATACATTGTCTGAAATCCCAAAACCTCCATTAGCATTCAGCCCTCACAAATGGAAGTTGTGAATGCAAGTGCCTTTAAAACTGAAAGGAAAATGAAGGCCCCTTTCCTCAGGTAGCCCCTGACAGTAATATTTTCCATTGCTGCTATGTTAGTCTCAGAGCTCTAGTCACTCTAGAAAGGGAACAGCATTGCATACACACCCATGACTTATAGGAATACATATTGTAATAAAGCTGTTAGTACCTCTACATCCCAAGTCCATTTTGCATTGTAATTTGGAAAAAGCCCAGTATTTTCTGCCCTTCCACAGATTCCCAATTTCTATTTTCAAGTAAATAGGCTGTCTAGGGCATTTAGCCCATACTTATACCGGTAAAAATCTGTGTTGTAGTACAGAAATTAGAGAGGTTTCAGCAGAACTCCAGAAAGTAAAGATCATTAGAGAACCATTCCTTGTATCAGTAATACTGCATTATCTCTTCACAGGAATTGCAAAGAACAAATCAGTGACTGTCCCCCAAAAGATTAGTGACAGAAAAAAATTATGGAAAGTGGAAATCAAAAGGAGCATGACCAGCAGGTAGAGGGAGGTGATCCTGCCTCTCTACTCTGCTCTTGTGAGACCTCAATTGGACTATTGTGTGCAGTTCTGGTGTCCTCAAAATAAAAAGGACATGGAACTGTTAGAACAAGTCCAAAGGAGAGCCACAAGGATGACTGGGGGACTTGAGCACCTCCTGTATGAAGACAGGATGAGAAAGTTGGGGCTGTTCAGCCTGCAGAAGAGAAGGCTGCGTGGAGACCTCCTAGCAGCCTTCCAGTAGCTGAAGGGGGCCTATAGAGATGCTGGGGAGGGACTCTTCATGAGGAACTGTAGTGAGAGGATAAGGGGTAATGGGGTCAAACTTAAACAGGGGAAGCTTAGATTGGATATGAGGAAGAAATTCTTTACTGTAAGGGTGGTGAGGCACTGGAATGGGTTGCCCAGGGAAGTTGTGAATGCTCCATCGCTGGCGATGTTCAAGGTTGGATTGGACATAGCCCTGCATGACATGGTTTAGTGGGAGATGTCCCTGCCCCTGGCAGGGGGGTTGGAACTAGATGATCTTAAGGTCCTTTCCAACCCTAACTATTCTATGATTCTATGAAATGAGTACACATAGGGAAAATCCATGGTACACAGATAGTCAAACGATGGGAGGAACAGTAGCATGATTCCAGAGCAATGGGAGAATTTCTTGGAGCAAGATCTTAAAAAAAATAGTGAAGAGGTGGAATTGTTATGGGAAACTGAGATAGGAGCTAAATATTCTAGGCTTTTTTAGAAGTCAAGGTTGAATTCGACAAATTTGTCAAAAAAAAAAAAAATTCATTATGTTCTCAATAGTTTTGAAAAGAAAATATGAGTTATTTCTTGACTTCCTAGTTTTTCAGTTTTTGGATGATACTGAAATCAATTTTTCCCAGCCTTTTAATACTAATAGGCCCCTGGTTTATTTTTTTGAATACTAGAGACATTGATCTAAATTTACTTCAACAGAAGAGCAAAATTTTAAAAATTGTTTGGAGAGCAGATTTATTAAAATATATTTCTATCTTCTGAATAATTTTCTTCTGCATTTGTGGTTGAAATCTCAGTAGTCTTATCTCAACTAAAAAGAAAGAATTAGTTGTATCCAAGATACATCTATTGAATATCAGCTACCAGCTACAGCATGACTTTGAAAAAATGCCTTTGATGCAGTATTGTAGCCTGAAGTCAGAGCATTGTATCACAAAGCTGATAGGAAGTTGAGCCGATATTCCATTAATTCGCACACAAACAATTTTTATGAATGCTGACCTTTGCAAGGACATGCTTTTTCTTTACTGATGAATTATACACATTTTATTATCAACTGTGATTTAATTTTATAGCCATCATATTAAGACCTGCTAGTTTTAATACTGAAAGGATAAGCATTCTCTAACTTCTCGCCATGTTTAGAAACTATAGGGCAAATATTGAGGAGGTCCACAGCTCCTTCTAGTTTAGTGTCATTGGCAAACTTAGTGATCTAAATTCAACAGTCAAATGTACGTATATAAAACCATTAACGAGCACAGGCCCTAAAACTTGGCCCTGAGGAACCCCACTGGTGACTGATCACCAACCTCATGCAACCCCATTCTCTGTAACTTTTTGAGCTCGACACATCTACTAATTGTTCACCCATTGCACCACGGGCTGTGTGGTGGACATCTTGTCCAGAAGGGTATTGCGAGAGACAGTATCAAAAGCTTTGTTAAAACCCAACAAAATTCACATCTATTGGCTTTCCTAAATGGGTGACCTTGTCATGAAAGGAAATTAAGTTAGTTAAGCAGGACTTTCACCTCATGAAACTGTGCTGGCTGTGATCAATGACTGCAGTCTCTCAAGTGTTTTTCAGTAACTCCCAGCATAACTTTCTCCATAATTTTACCAGGCACCAAAGTGAGACTGACAGGCCTGTAATTACCAGGGTCTTCCTTCTTATCCTTCTTGACAACTGGGACAACATTAGCCAGCTTCCAGTCAACCAGGAACAATCCAGCCAATCAAGGCTGTAGAAAAATAATGGAGAATTCCTGTGATAAAACTGGCAGCTTCTTCAGTAGTCTTTGACTCACATTGGGCCCCATAGACTCCTGTGCATCCAGCTGGAGCAGCAAATATCAAACAAGTTTAGAGCTGGCTAAAAATTTATCATCCCACCATTTTTATATTAGGAATTTAGGCACAAATATTACATAAATTAGATATGTATTTCATATCTACAGGAATAATAATACCTAAGAATCCTTACTGAAACAGTACCTAAGCAGGAAAACTGCTTTCAATGGCTTTCTCTTCCTAAGCAGCAAACAAGGAAGCACACAACTGAATTTGCTAGGGATGGGACTGGGATTATTTAAGTTAAATTTGTCACTTTGGATGGTAATCACAAGGGTTATCCTACTTAAACATGAAATAAACCTTAAAACCAAATTTTAAATTTAACATATTGCTAAATAGAATATCAACAAGCCATAAGTATGGGTCCTATTTCACGGAGAAAGTCCATGAATGCTCCATGAAGTCTATTGGCCAGAATAACATTCAACAGGGTTGCTGAACAAGGTACTTTATATAACGAATTCTGGTATCATAAGATGTTAAGCATGTAGTTTTTTTTCCATGGGAGCCATACAGTCCTCTTAAGTTGACTCTGCAACTCTTTCTCTGGGGAGCCCATGCTTTCTTCCCATCATTAACAGCATTTCAGTGGCCCCAAAGTTCCTTCTGCCTTATTGTAGAAAGATACAGAAAAAGCAGCACCACTAAATTTTATTCTCTCTTTCATGTAAAATAGAAAATGCATATACAGAGGGTTATCTCTGTGTATAGAGAGGTGTGATTAGGTGGAAGCTGGGGAAAAGAATGAAGAAAATTTCTTAGAGATTTAATTAATGCAGAAAGCCTGCTAGGTTCCTATAATCAATATATACATCTGTAGAATAATTTTTAAAATATAAAAGCTTTATTTCTTGTCCTGTTCTCCAGGTTAAAAAATTTGCTCATTGTAGATGTTACTATTGCCACAGCATTATCCGTGATCAGCTTCAGTAAGAACCACCAAAACTTGCAGAGACAATAAGAGTCACTGTTCTTGTCATACATTCAGTAAGAAAGGACTGGAATTTTCAGAAGAAAATAAAAAGTTCACCCTCGGTTTTAATTAGAGAGACTTATGAGGTCCAAATGGTTTAAATAAACTGCTTTCAATCCAGCAGAACTTCCAAACCAATAGTCCTTTTGATTCAATTGTCAATAAATTGACAAAGATTTAATTATCAATAAATTACCAACTTTTTTTGCTAACTGAAGATCAGTAATGTAAGGATCATTGTATCGTGGTGTCTGTCAGTATATTTAGCGAAGAGGAAAAAGGACAGCTTATAAAAAATTCTGTTTTTATCAAGTTCCTGGAGTTTCTTCCCCCCACCCTGAGTGCTAAAGACAACAAAAAAAAAGGACAACTAACCCTTAAATCACAACTATTATGTTTTGAGCAGCATACTGAGTCTAGATTCTCCTTGATGCATTAGACATTTGTAGCCTATAATGTCCTAGTATATATTTAAATGCACCATTTTATTGTTTGAGAGAAAAAAAAACGGAAACACAAAAACATGGCTGTTATAATAAATGCACCATGCATTAAAACTTGGGACAGAGCCTTGGGTGGCATGGTTTAGTGTGAGGTGACCCTGCCCATGGAAGGGGGGTTGGAACTAGATGATCTTAAGGTCCTTTCCAACCCTAACTATTCTATGATTCTATGATTCTATACTGCTTCTTCCTCCCTTCTTGCAAGTCCCTTGTATATACCATTAGTTTCTATGGCATTTATTATCTCAAGCTTTGTGTATGGCAATTCTGAGCTACTTTAATCCATATTTTAATACCCATATTTGCATCCTCATATTAGTAAGGAGGCCTGGTATCACTGGCATTCCAGTACTTGCATAAGCTGTCATTATTTTCTCTTTGTATCCTATCTGACATATCATTTTACACAGCCAATACTATATTGCATATGTATCTAGTTTTACCAGTACTAAACTGTAGGCCACAGTCTGCAAGCACATTGAAATTAATTTATTATTTGTTTTAAGAACGAATATTTACTCAAGCAGCTGAAATTCTCATTTATAATTGAAAGATATCAATAGAAAAACAGCTAAAAATTGCAGTGAGCAGAAACAGAATTTTATTAACTACACTCCCTAATAAGTAGTAGACATATACATTTATCTCACTGTATTTTTTTTTATATATAAGTACTTTGATTTCTTCTCAGTAACCAGTTATGCTGCTGTCATTCCTGCACATCTAAGGTATCCTAAATTTTTTCTCATTTTACAGGAAATTTTTATGTAAGAGGTATTTTTCTGCATGCCAGTGTGACTAGGATTCCAATGGACTATGTAGTGTCACATTCTCCCTGAAACACACAATAAGTCTGTGTGCTTTCAAAACTATCTTGAGACCAAGCTAATTCCTCAAATTATGCAGCAACAAGAAGTGGGTTTAGAATGTTGTGATACACACTTCACTATCTGGAAAAAAATACCCAAACCCAACAAAAAACCAAAACCAAAAACCCACAAAACCTACAAAAAACTAACCCAAAACCAAACCCCCAAACCCCATAGTTTTTCCTTTGAAAAATAGTGAATTTTACTTCAGCTCATGGACATCTGTGGAAAAGAAAACATACACACAAGCACAAGCATTGGCTAACGTTGAAGGAAATTTTCTGTCAAGCTCTCCAAGGACAGTTTTCTTGGTATTTTCCTCTTTTCTGAGGGACAATAAATACTGCAAGCAGCAGAATGTAGAGTTTTGAAGAAATTCTTCTCTAAAAAACATGGAGAAAAATGCTTGCAAAAATGAAAGGCAAAAAAACTTCTTGTAATATCTTTGCCTTTTATTAGCAACACAGCTGTAACACCGCTGAATCAGTTTCTGTATTTCTATTACTGGGGTAGTTACAAAAAATATGAAGTTTCCAAATTGAATACTTAGGAGTATACCACCTGCCATCCAGTTTGCTCATGGAAATTTCAGGTATGCATAAAAAGGAGAATTTAAACAGCTATTTTTTGTTCTATGACCTATGACCTCCAAGACACTTCCTTCTCTCTGGAGGCATCCAGAGTAATTTTGTGTGAGGGAAATAGTAGGAATTAATATTGTCAGGAAATCTAGCAATGTCTTCTAAAAGCTGGTATAGCAGCTTTTCAGCTGTGTCCCTCAAATTCCTATTTCTACAAGTTCTTTTAGCTTAGAGTCAGATGCCTTTGAAAAAGGGATTCTACTGTTCCATCGCTCCTGATGTTCCCAGTTGCTATAACTTGTAACATAGCGACAAACACAAAGTCCTT
Source organism: Ara ararauna (assembly GCA_028858755.1). Taxonomy (NCBI): domain Eukaryota; kingdom Metazoa; phylum Chordata; class Aves; order Psittaciformes; family Psittacidae; genus Ara; species Ara ararauna. The sequence continues at coordinate 22,580,959 of CM054380.1, forward strand.
GGTGACTACAGATTTGTTACAATGCTTTGCATTTATATTTATCCCAGAGGATACCGAAGTGCTCTATAATACCAGGCACACAGCAATCACTTCATCTGCCCGTGAATCCGTCACCGCTGGTGTGGACTACAGCAGACGTTTAACAGCATAAAGCAGTATTACATAACAGTTTGAAAACTGACAAAGTGGAAAATGGCTTATCAAAACGGCACAACAGAAGGAATTTAGGAAGAAAGAATGTAATTAAGCTAATCGCAGTTTATACAAGAAACTGATGGTAACATATCTTTCCTGCAAAACGATGTCATGAGATCTTCACCAGATTGATAAGTCTTTAGCAGAATGGTAAGACTTCAGTTTTATACCTTCTCTGCAAAGTTGAACTTCTAGCAGCACAATAGTATTTTAGACAATTCTAGAGATAGATAACTGCCAGTATTTAGAGACTAGTGAATGACCAAATGGTATTAAACATCCAAAGATAATAAAACCGAGCCTGATCAGTGAAGGAGCCAGATACTAAACATTGATATCAGCACAACTCTGTGAAAATTATTTTATCACTATGTGAGACCCCAGATTCTGCCACAAATACTTCATTTGTTTGAAATATAAAATAATGAATAAACTTTTATTCATAGACAATATTTTCTGCTTTATCTTAGGAACACGGCATACATTGCGCCCTAGCATGACTCTGATTCAAACTTTTTTACAAAATGTCCACCTAAGCCATATAGCAAATTAAAAAAAAAAAATGTTGAGGCTTTCTTCCCCCAGTAGTTTTAAAATAAAGAAAACTTCATGCCAATTAACTAGTTATTTTTAAAAATATGCGTATCATGTTTTTTAAACTTTCTTAGCTGTAACACCACCAGGCAGGCAAGAGTGAGAGAAATGGCGGTAGGCTTTTAAAACCTGTACATGATAGATCATGGAAAGGCTATATTTATGGGTAAATTTTCACAAGTTGTCAAGTTTTCTCTCTATACATATTCCTCATTTTCCAGAAATCTTGACATGAAATTGCAGTGAGTCTTGTAGCCTTTTTTTTTTTTTTTTAGTCATGCTGCTTAAAAAAAAAAAAATCCAGAAGAAAAAAAAAAAATCTTAAGTATTTGGAGAAATGCTGTCAACATAAAGATAGGAACCATGAATTATGCAAGGCTAAGCACAGTATAAGATAAAATAATCTATATATATTATAAGCAATTCCGGGAGGAAAGATGTTTTTCTGCATCCCAGTCATCCTAACTACTATGTAAACGAAAACCAGCAAATTAACTGCTAGAAAAAGCACAGTTACTGTTATTATAAGTTACTGGTTGAAATCTGAGGTCACTTCATAGCAAAAGAAAAGAATGAGAAGTCCTCGTTTCCCTAAGGGGCATCACGTAATAGAACAAGTCTGAAGCTTTGCTTGAACTAAAGTGACAATTCTGTAGCTTCCAAAATTCTGCTGTGGCATGTTCCCAAGAAGGAAGCTAGTGTATTTTAATTTCAACACTTACTGAATCTTCACATCGTACACATATCTGAAGATGCATGTCCTGAATCCACAGTTCATCCTGAGATTCACCCATATTCATAACAATCAAATCACCAAGAACACACGTGTTGCACGATTTCACCCCTTACTGTATTACTTTCATTGAAAAGTATTAGGAACCAGGATTTCTATCACTGTTCTTAATGCTGTTTACAGCCACTTGTTATGTTTATTCATGGTCATGTCAGAATGCCATTATGGTATGCAGAAATATCATTTTACACACCTAAAATGCAAAATTAAATACCTGGGAGTTTCAAAGTTCAAAATAAAGGCATAATATGAAAGAATCACTTTCATACAGCTACTGATGTTTGTGGGGTTTTGTTTGGGATTGTTAGTTGTTTGGGTTGCTGTTTTTTATCATTTAGCAACAAAAGCTTCTACATAAAGAGCACAGAAACTTTGTTCAGTCTGGATGAATCAGGTTTTGTGTGGGTAAGGGGACAGGCATAGTTAATGAAATGGATCCAGGCATTATCGCCCTGGTTGGGCTTAAGCCTTGGGAACCCTAAGATAACAATGAAGGGTCAAGATCGGTTAGCAAAACAAAGTAGGCGATTTGCAAGAGAAAGCAGGATGTACTACTCAAAACCAGACCAAAGATGTAATTATTTGTAACTCCTAGTAGTTTTGCTGAATCAGAATGACAAGGAAGTAAGAGAGTGGAAAGTTACTACTTAGCACTTAGTGGACTATAAAATGGATGCCAGATGCGCAATAAAGGTCTTTAGATTTCACTAGAACTGGAGTGTGTCTTTGATACGCCACAGTTTTGCTTGGTACTTTGAAAGTACCATTCATGTTTCTTGAACTTCAGGACTGTTTCAGTAAGGATTTTTAAGTAATGTTATTCCTGTAAATATGAAATACGTATCTAATTTATGTAATATTTGTATGTAAATTCCTAATACAAAAATGTTAATTCTTTCTCTATGCAGAGATTTTCTGAAGAATTTGAAAGATACTGCTTTCTAGACATATGCTGCATTTTTAATAACACAACTGTGTCACAAGCAAAATAACATAGGATATTATGATTACTGAATATTCATATGAAATTCCTTTGTTTATATTAATATTGTACCCTAATTTATTTAAGATATAAATAACTTCAGTATTTGTTTTACCAGCTGACAGAAACACATATCACTCTCAATACAAAGTAAGCCATCATGTGCAATTGAACAATATTTGCAATTGAAGGAATACTAGAAATAATATAATCATAGAATGATAGAATCGTTAGGGTTGGAAAGGAATAATTCCCTGTACTTAATATGTTTTATTCTAAGTCAATGCATTTTGAAATTATTAATCCCATGAACTATCATAGAATGTGAGATATGACCTCCTCAGTAAGCATTCTCTGCCATACAGTGGAGCAGAATAGTTGTGGGTTGAAATAAAATAACTCTCTGGTCACTATGATATTTCTAGGTAACAGAACACTGGTATTTTGTTTAATAAGCTGTTTTATTTGAAGCTATATTTTCAATTAATGATGAAAATTAGGAGCTCTGTCAACAGTCCAATATAACCTTCACAACTCTCACTGCAGCTGCTGGAAGTAAAAAATGTGTAGAAGCAGCCCAGGCGTCCTTGTAAGGAGTCAGCCAGGAAGCCAATCGTATACCCGGATGCTACACTGGAAAAACAAATTTAAGAGCTTTCCCTCTGGGATCTTGCATATGCCAAATTTGTCACATAAGTGGTCACAGCAGTTAAGTTCTGCATTCCAGATAAGAGGGAAAGGCACCAAAGGGAGCTGTTTACCACCCTGCAATCAGCAGGAAAATGCTGTGCCAACTGAAAGTGTAATCGTATTTTCCGCAATGCACTAATGAGCTCTGAAAACATTTAGTGGAATAAGAAAAGACTCTGGAATAGAGAAAATAGATACAATATATATGCACCAAATTATACGGTAAAATTTATTATTAAAAATTTTCTTTAGCTATAAGCTAACTATAAAAATATTCAGAACAAGCCAATACTAAAACTATGCTGGATTGCTTGGCTTGATTACATATCTGTACTGCTTTCTTCACAGACAGCTTCACTATTAATAATAACATTCACTCTTCAAACTCTTGCCCAAGAGAGGTTAAATATTAGTTGTTTTATAGCTTGATATTGTGAAGTTGGCTGGTGAGTGAAAAAACAAGACTTCTTAATGAACCACCACCACCACAACCTAAGTGCCCCAAATCAAAACAAGAGACATTTCAAACCCTAGATCATTCTGGGGTAAAAAGTGTTAATGTTTCACTCACATATTTTCCCCTAAGTGATTAAAATTGCAACAAGTAAAACTGTCTTCTGTCCTGAGATGACAGTGAGCTGTATATGTCTTTGGTGCGATAGAGCACTGTCTTCCTTCAACTTTTCCCTAGATTAGATTACAAACTGAGCTGAGCCCTTGCAACATTTTGTGCAGCACCTGGTAAATTGAACTACATTATGTAAAATCTGTTATAAATAAGAAAACCCACCAAACAGAAATAGTAAGCCTTGTGGATACTACACACCAAACAAACAGTGGGTACAACCTCCAGAAAACCTGTAACAACCAAACACAATAGACAATATCTAATGCATTTCTAAAAAACAGAATTAGAAAACACAAATTATATGAGCTTGTCCTGGGTTCAGCTATCACAGTTTCAAAGGATGGACTCATTTAACAAACGTGGCAATTATGATCATGTTCATGGGCAAGTGAATTGATTGAATCTGGCTTGAAACCAACTTTGAAAAAGACCAAAACAACCTGAAAGGCTTTTTCCTTAAAAGTGTCTTAAATCTTTATTAGCTTTCTTTAAGGAAGAGAAAGACTGTCTGAAGATATGGAGGTTCTCCTGAACTGACCCTAATCAATCATAAGATACTCTCTGATACAGGTGATGCGTGTTAATAAGTAAGCCATATGAATTCCATTGGTTATTCTTGATAATGCGTAGCCTTGTGAAAACAGAAAATCGGGAATGCTACAAGAATGACGAATCATCCCACTCCTCCTCCTGGCTGCTTGCACCAGTAGTTCATCAATTTATACAGCAAATGTGGGAAATATCAATATATCATCAATACTAATGTACTACCTCTATGGGCATAAAATATTTACTTGGGACAGCTGGTAATGATGTGCTCTCTGTCACTGTCCTTTATGTCAGTCCTCTGAACTTGAGAAAATTTCTCTTCAAAAAACAGCATACATGTCTTTTTTTTCTCCCCTGACAAAATAGTCTGCTGTGCGCTGCAGTGCAGAGGTACAACAAGCCTTTACAGAATAAAACAGGTTAGAGGCGCAAGTAGTACAACAGTCAAAATTTCAGAATTGGTTTCTAAATGCACGGAGAACAATGAAGTCCCTTGTGTTTCCCCAGACCAGGGACTGTAACCTGAATTCTAGGAGCCTGACAGACCATGTTTTGGCTAGTTTTCCTGACCAGATGGCACTTAAGGGTGATACTAGCTGTCTCATATCCTTTAAAAGTCAGCCAGTCCATTTCTTTTGACAATTTATCCAAAGCCTTCTTTATTTCCCATTGATGTTATTATATAAATGGGGCCTAATTACAATATGTTTTCATGATATTTTTTGAAGTTTCAGTTAACAAATCATTACAGTAATACAAAGCAAAATCATTACCTCACAGTGGAACTAGCATATTTATTTCCTACAAAAATTTTCTTTAGAAGAATATCAAGGAAGAACTAAAGGGGAGGTTAACAAACAAAACCAACAAAATCAGTGCATCTCCATATTGTGCAGTACCTGTTTTATGAACAACAGATATGACTGTGATGACTGTGCATCTTCCTCTTGAATGCTGTGGCTGTTTCTTTTACACAGTACTCTTTGTGCTGCATTCCATGAGAAAACTGAGACAGTTCCTGATAAAACTCAGAGTGGGTAAAAATTTTTGGAAGATAGCACAGTTCCACACTGCCAAAAGCAAACAGGATTTTTTTCTCCTTCTCTGACACCCCAGAAGGTAATGCTGCTTTGAACTCTTCCGCCACAAAATTTCAAAGCATGGGGAGCTCTAAGCTTAAAAGACTCACAGAAAGTTACAACTATTTGTTGTGTTATGCAAAGCAGTAAACTATGCAATGCTCTTTTGCTGACTACTAACAATTTTTTCAAGCACCAATAGATTGCAATAGGTCCATTACCTCAGATAAATTCTTCATAAGAGTCATGGACAACCCTGCAGCAGCAGATGAACAAACTCCCAGTCAGAAACGCTTTAAATGTAGTTGCAAAGGAGTGCACAATAGTAGATATCATGATTTTGAGAAAACACATAGGGAGTAAAATATAAAAAAATAGGTTTTCAACCTACAGCATGAAGTATAATAGGATAAATGATATATGTCATAAGCATCAGAAGCCCAAGGAAAGTGCATAATGTAATACTGCGGAAGGAAGGACAGGTTTAAAAGGAGTGATGTGCTTGCTCTTACAAAGTGAATGCATTCATAAGGGAACACCAAAAACTCTAGAGAAGATTCTGCAGATGGTAGAAAAGCTGTAATAGAACTGAAATAGCACTACTTCTAAGAGTCTGCATCACCCTACACCATAGGTATGGAGAGGACCATTATTTTGAAAGTCATGTTTCAGAAGAAAAAAGGAAAAACAAGAGCAAATATATTCTCAGTATGATTATGCATCAATGTGTGACTGTTGGCTACTTTTTATTCTTCTTTCCAACAAGTAGGAGGTTATTTAGCTTGGAATATCTACATAAAGTGAAAAGGCAGGTTTTTTTCCCACTTAAAATCAGAGATTATTCTGGTAAAATAATGAAATTACATTCTGTGCTAAGTGTGTTGGTGTTTTCCTTCACAAGTCCTAAAAACCCCACATAATATGCATTAAGTTTTATGTTGTCTTTTGGGTTATGTTTTCTTAGATGGGCATTTGATTTTAACTTATCTTTGTGAGATGTTTCAGCTGAAAATATTAATGAGATTGGCATTCCAGGTTCTCCACAGATCATCTTTTAGGAAAAAACAAACAAACAAAAACATTAAAAAAGAGCATGATGACAGACTTTGAACTATTTTGAATACCTGGAGTTACTAAGCTGAAATGAAACAATTAAATGAATGCTCAATGAAACAGAACTAACATATTCAACATGACTCAAGTCAATATTACAGATTGCATAATTGATGATAGAATCCATGACATTCCCTGCAAAAGAAAAGAATCTGTATGAAAGAAAAGGGGATGAGGGTGAAAGGACAATGAGGAAGACCAGAATGTAGTACAGCTGCCAAAAGCAGCAATGCTGCAACACTGCTTAGGCAGAGCTATTGAATGGAAAAAGACCAGGTTGCGCAAGGTTTGGAGCAACCTGGTCTAGTGGAAGGTGTCCCTGGTTGTGGCAGGCAGCTGGAACTGGATGAACTTTAAGGTCCCTTCCAACTCAAACCAGTCTTTGATCCTCTGATAGCTGAATCTCCCGATCATCTATATAACCACATATGTGCAGTATACATATTGTCTTACATATCTGCAAGCAAGCTAGCATCTAGTGGGTTTTCAAGGGATAGTACTGCACATCATGAATGATTACTTCTGTATAATCCTTAAGCACACCATGCTCGCCAATTTGTGAGCAGGAACAATTAAAATTGTCTTGCAAGATGATATTAAATCTAATTGGAAAACTAATATATCAAGTTTTGTTATGTATTCTGGCTGTAAATGGAACTTGCCATATCCATGTACCTGGAGCTGTTTTGGTGCTGAACAGTATATACAGTTTCAAGCGGTAGAACATAGCATGCTGCAGGAGATCGATGGACAACACGAACAGATCAATGTGATCAAAGTGCTGACAGCTTTATTAGCTCTCACAAGCAGCTTTTATAGAGCATTAAGACACGGTTGGCAAGATATGATTGGTCAGTGTTTCTTAGCCAAGTGTTAGTAACAACTTAACGATTGATTAACTGTAATAGCATACATTCCAAGATTGCGGTTATCAGTTCCTCCCTGAACATCCTGATTTCGTAGTCTCTTCTGCCAACTTTTCAAACTCCCGCACGTACATGTCCTTTAGTAACCTTCGACCAAGGCGTACGCCTCCTCTAACAACCTTCAGCCAAGGCCTTAAAGCCTTTGGTTCACTACTTCACTAATGTCAAGTAACTGTCTGGACTGCTCACGTGGCCATTCTGAGCCAAATAACTCTCCACAGCATGCTATGTTACAAAATGTCTAGTGAACTTAGCTCTACAGGCAGACTCCAGCATAAGTCACAGGAGCTTAATCAGACTCCTGAGTAACTCAACACAGTGAGAGAAGTTCTGCAGTCAAAAATAGAGCAAATCTTAATCTTCTCCCTTAAAAAAAAAAAAAAAACCAAAACCCCAAACCAAAACCAAAACCAACCAAAAAAAAAAACAACTCCCCCCAAAAAAAAAACAAAAAACAAAAAACAAACAAAAAAAAAAAAACCCAAACCAAAAAACCCCAACATTTCTGTATGGGAAGTCTAGGTAATGAAAATATTCTAGAGTCATAGGTTCAGAACCTTTGAGCATCTCTGTAAAGAAATATTTATGTTCAAGTTCTTCTAAAGCTGGAGAGAGTTGTCTCTTACCAGTTGTTGCACTAAAGGGGAGAAAATAAACCCCCTTCCTTTACTAGAGGGACAGGGTGCGGCTCCAATATGCAGCTACCACTCCAACAGCGTTCGCTTATATCAAACCTCTACCGGTCCGGATTTACTGATAGTGCACCACACTGCCCAGTCCAGTCAGCTACAAATACCAATCCAACCACGTTCGCTATATCGAACCTCCACTGGTCCAGATACCAATCCGACCGCGTTCGCTAATATCAAACCTCTACTGGTCCGGATTTACTGACAGTGGCAATTGGCTATCCAAACAGTGTAGTTTATTGATTGAGTTTATTGATGCAACAGATACAGGTTCTTATGGATTGCCGGTGATAAATACTGTCTGCAAAAGCACATGCTAATAGTAGTTACTTGGATACAAGCACTCGATAAAGTTAACGCAGCATAGCACTAAAATATACAGGTGACAGTAAAAGTAACTCTACAGAGATTCTAAGTTTTCCCAGGGAAGCACTGGATACAGTATGAGTCTTACCCACAGGCATCCCTATGAGGGGGGAAGAGAGGTCCAACCCATCGACTGGTCCCGGGAGTCTGTCGATGTTATCTTCCTCGACTCGTCCACAGTGGTATCTTCCCCAGTATCCCCCTCTCTCTTGGGTCATTTTATATTATTTTCACCTTCAAGGTGGAGCTTGAGTGACTCTAGTCATATATACCTTTATTATTATTGGTGCAAATCTCTCTCGCTTCATTTTAAAGGTATATGACATCAAAAATTCAGAGCGCATGCTCAGAGAGGGGTGGTCTCCTTTTTGGGGGGGGGGGTTGCATTGGATGTGGGAGTGTATTTTTGCATGTAAATGCATTATAATGACATTATAATGAAGCAAAGCTCGCACAGAGAACGGCATTCTGTCAAAAGATGACAGGCTGCTGGCTTAGGGTTGCAAGTATGCAGTTTATCAGTTTCTTGTACCACCTAATTCCCATCTTTTTTGCTGAAGTTGGGACAAAGTGTAACCGTGAGATCTCCATCTCCCTTTACCCTCCGTTTGTGTTGCCACGGGAACCACTGTGGAGTGCATATTCCTGGCATACCAGGTGAGGCTGCATCTTGCCCTGAGAGGCCCTGAAAGTCTGTTTTTCCCTTATGTGTAGACAATGATGCATTTCAAATATAAATTTAATTCCTAATTTTCCCACATTTCCTAATTATTCCACGCCAGTCAAGGTGAGCTGGAGAGCCAATATAGAATCAACATTATCCTGGTTATTGCGGGTGAAGAAGAAAGATGATATTCATTCTGGTTCTTCACCTGAAACTGTTTACTTTTCCTGCGTATTATTTGAAGTACACAAAGCTACTTGTTCTGACATTAATAGAAAATGGAATCCAAAAATAGATAAGCTTCACAACATATCTAGATTTCTAAAAAACTGAATCCCAGACCAATTAATTAATAAGGAAGTTAATTTCTAAATCGAAAACTGTCAGAGATAAGCTGCAGACACCTTGCTGTTTACACTGAGAGTGTCAAGATCAAGAACCTGCTGCTGTCCACAAGTGTCTAAGACTTAAAATATTAGGGAATTTAAAGACTAAACTGAACACTACTAATTTAATTAGGAAAGATTTAACAAACTGATAGGGATCATATAACTTGAACTCTTGGACTTCAGCTTTGTCAGCTGAAATAGACATTCTGCAAATATAAACAGTGCTAAAAGACAAAGAAAAGGGAAACCACCTCAAATAGTGATATTTGTAACTGTGTGCACTGGTTTTGGCCATGCTGAAAACCAGAAAAATTAAAATATGCAGTCACACACAATACTAAGCAGAAGGTAGGATATTGCTGCATTCAGAGTGTAAAAATTTGGTAGAAAATACCCCCCATCACATTCCAGACAGTTCTCAGAGGTCAGAGTGGCTGGGGCCAGCTCAGCTTAATTTCTGATTATCACCAATTTGACACTGTACACCTGCTCACACTTGTGGAATAATTAGGAAATGTGGAACAATTAGGAAATGTGGAATAATTAGGAATTAAATTTATATTCAAAATGCAGCATTGTCCACACATAACGGAAAAACAGACTTTCAGGGCCTCTCGGGGTGAGATGCAGCCACACCTGGTATGCCAGGAATGTGCACTCAACAGCGGTTCCCGTGACAACACAGACGGAGGGTGGAGTGAGGTGGAGATCTTGCGGTTACGCTTTGTCTTAACTTGAGCAAAAAGATGGGAACTAGGTGGTACAAGAAACTGATAAGCTGCATACTTGCAACCCTAAGCCAGCAGCCTGTCATCTTTTGGCAGAATGCCGTTCTCTGTGTGAACTTTGCTTCATTATAATGTCATTATAATGCATTTACATGCAAAAATACACTCCCACATCCAATGCAACCCCCGCCCAAAAGGAGACCACCCCTCTCTGAGCATGCACTCTGAATTTTTGATGTCATATACCTTTAAAATGAAGCGAGAGAGATTTGCACCAATAATAATAAAGGTATGTATGACTAGAGTCACTCAAGCTCCACCTTGAAGGTGAAAATAATATAAAATGACCCAAGAGAGAGGGGGATACTGGGGAAGATACCATCGTGGACGAGTCAAGGAAGATAACATCAACTGACTCCTGGGACCAGTAGACGGGTTGGACCTCTCTTCCCCCCCCATAGGGACGCCTGTGGGTAAGACTCGCACTGTATCCAGTGCTTCCCTGGGAAAACTTAGAATCTCTGTAGAGTTACTTTTACTGTTACCTTTATATTTTGGAGCTATGCTGCGTTAACTTTATCGAGCGCTTGTATCCAAGTAACTACTATTAGCATGTGCTTTTGCAGACAGTATTTATCACTGGCAATCCATAAGAACCTGCACCTGTTTTATCAATAGACAGCACTGTTTCAGTAGCCAATCACAATAAACTGCACTGTTTCGGTAACCGATCGTAATTTTCTCACTGAACGTGACCCCATCTCTCAGTGTGGCCGTGAGGGTTCATGAGCACGATTCGACCGGCAGTGTGGTACACTATCAGTGAATCCGGATCAGTGAAGTTCGAAATAGCGAACACGGCCGGACTGATAGCTGCCGCTGATTGTATTGGGGAGTGTGGTACACTATCAGTGAATCCAGATCAGTAGCGAATGGGGCCGGACTGGTAGTTGCATATTGGAGCCGTTCCTCCCCTCTCTAATAAAACAAAGGGTTTATTTTTCAAGCTTTAACGCAATAACATTCAACGAGAGCTTCCACTGTTACAGATTCACAAATACTTCAGCTTAATAAAGCAACAGGAACACAGATTTTGAATTGCTGTTAATAAATTCTTTTACTGCATTGGTACTAAAATCCAGAATTAATGGAGGTCATATAGAAAAAAAAATGGGATATTAATGAGACTTAATTCCACCTGGGTACCATCCAACATATTGGATGAGCTGGGGAACTACAGACCAGTCAGCCTCACCTCTGTGCCTGGCAAAATCTTGGAGCAGGTTCTCCTGGAAGGCATGCGAAGGCACATGAATAGCAACAAGGTGGTTGGTGACAGCCAGCATGACTTCAGTAAGGGGAAATCCTGCCTGACCAATCTGGTGGCCTTCAATGATGGGGCTACGGAATTTATGGACAGGGGTAGAGCAGCTCATGTCATCTACCTGAACTTGTGCAAAGTGTTTGACACTGTCTCACATGGCATCCTTGTCTCTAAGTTGGAGAGACATCAATTGGATAGGTGGACCACTCCGTGGATAAAGAACTGGCTGGATGGCCGCACACAAAGAGTTGTGCTCAATGGCTCAATGTCCAGCTAGAGACCAGTAACGAGTGGTGTCCCTCAGGGATCGGTGTTGGGACCAGTCTTGTTCAATATCTTTGTCAGTGACATGGACAGTGGGATTGAGTGCACCCTCAGCAAGTTTGCCGATGACACCAAGCTGTGTGGTTCAGTTGATGCGCTGGAGGGAAGGAATGCCATCCAGAGGGATCTTGACATGCTTGTGAGGTGAGCTGATGCCAACCTGATGAAGTTTAACCATGCCAAGTGCAAGGTCCTATAGCTGGGTTGGAGCAATCCCAGGCACAGCTAAAGGTTGGGCAGAGAAGAGATTGAGAGCAGCCCTGCAGAGAAGGACTTGGGGGTGTTGGTTGATGAAAAAATGAACATGAGCCAACAGTGTGCGCTTGCAGCCCAGAAAGCCAACTGTATCCTGGGCTGCATCAAAAGGAGTTTGACCAGCAGGCCGAGGGAGGTGATCCTGCCCCTCTACTCTACTCTGCTCTTGTGAGACCTCACTTGGAGTCTTGTGTGCAGTTCTGGGGTCCTCAACATAAAAAGGACATGGAACTGTTGGAACAAGTCCAAAGGAAGGCCACGAGGATGACTGGGGGACTGGAGCACCTCCCGTATGAAGACAGGCTGAGAAAGTGGGGCTGTTCAGCCTGGAGAAGAGAAGGCTGTGTGGAGACCTCATAGCAGCCTTCCAGTATCTGAAGGGGGCCTATAGGGATGCTGGGGAGGGACTCTTCATGAGGAACTGTAGTGAGAGGACAAGGGTTAACAGGTTCAAACTTCAACAGGGGAAGTTCAGATTGGATATGAGGAAGAAATTCTTTACTGTAAGGGTGGTGAGGCACTGGAATGGGCTGCTCAGGGAAGTTGTGAACGCTCCATCACTGGCGGTGTTCAAGGCTGGATTGGACATAGCGTTGGGTGGCATGGTTTAGTGTGAGGTGTCGCTGCCCCTGGCAGGGGGATTGGAACTAGATGATCTTAAGGTCGTTTCCAACACTAACTATTCTATGATATTGTGATTCTATGATTTAAAATTTTGTGCAGAAACTAAACTATTTCTCTTTATTAGTCAAAACCAGTTAGCTGTTTTTAAATAATTTTCACAGGATTTGTGAAATTGTAGAAGCTAATTACTTTTAATCTCACATTAATTTACTAATTTCCAGTCCAACAGGATGTCCCTTTTCATAGATATACCAGGATTGGCTTTTAATGTCCTCAACACAGCTAACTGTTACTGGAACCAATTCATGCCTAATATGGTTTCCAGATTTCCTTACCTGTATGGGTTCCAAAAAGTGAATTTAAAAGAAAACTATGAGATGATCAATCATAGCATGGTTTGAGTTGGGAGGGTACTCAAAGCTCATCCAGTTCCAACCCCCTGACAAGTGCAGTGACACTTTCCACTGGACGAGGTTGCTCCAAGCCCTGTTCAACCTGGCCTTGAAAACAGATTTAACAAAGAAGTATTCCTTTCACATCTCCTTTCCTAGAAATGGACTAAGAATTGCACATTTGCAACATGTAGGTCTTGCAAAGCTTTTTCTTTATCCCACTATTCAAAAGTTTCGGAGCTTTCTGTCCTAGTGAAAATGATGAATTTCGCAGATGTTTTAGACTTCATCACCCTCAAAAGCAATTGAAGCTAATTCTGCTTTTTCATATGATAAATCACAAACATGGTAGAGAAGAATTAATTTATACTGCTTTCCAAAAATTAGGAGAGAAGCTGAAGAGCTTAGTGCTATTTTGGAAATTTGAAACTTCAATTTGAGTTTCAGTTGGTTGGTTGTTCCCATTCAATAAACTTAGAATCATAGAATAGTTAAGGTTGGAAAGTACCTTAAGATCATCTAGTTCCAACCCCCCTGCCAGGGGCAGAGACACCTCCTACTAAACCATGCCACCCAAGGCTATGTCCAACCTGCACTTGAATACTGCCAGCGATGGATCATTCACAACTTCCCTGGGCAACCCATTCCAGTGCCTCACCACCCTTACAGTTAAGAACTTCTTCCTTATATCCAATCTAAACTTCCCCTGTTGAAGTTTGAACCTGTTACCCCTTGTCCTATCACTACAGTCCCTGAACTTATCCAAACAGAATACTAATAAAAGTAATAAGCTATTAAGAAATTATTGTTCAGGGCCTAGAACATCCACAGGCTAGATTTTTCTTATAATATGTAAATGTGCTAACGTGACAGTGACATTTGGACGTTGTAGTGCCATCATATTAAACCTTATATAAAGCCACAAACAGTTCACAAAAACGAAGGCATACATTTCCAACCAGCCAACTATTTCCAGCTTTGGACAAATCTTGAATGATAACATTTTGAACTTAAAATCCTGAAATTATTTACATTGTTCACCTCTTTATTTCTTGATCCAAGTTTGCCATTCCTCTAAATACATACAGTTCAGTATAAAACTTCAAAAAAGGTATTCCCTAAACTGCTTAGAAACAGAAAATATTTTCATGAGTAAACCCAACATCTGAGCTTTCCCTCATCAATAAAAGTACCACTAATTTAGAAAGGAGTAACTGTTCTTAAGAAATATTCATTTTAGATTTGAGATTGAAGTTTCATGAGATTCCATTGGGATTACTGCTTGCATCTTTAGCTAAGTATTAGCAGAGGCTTTTCCTCCAACATTCAAGTGCCAAATCTTTCTATTCGTAGTAACTCATTAAAAGATTTTTATATTAAGGTAGACTAATAAGGTTTTACATAAGCCAATATATCACAACTCTTTCCTGAGGTATCTCTCCAAATGCACATGTGCATTTTACTGTAACACATTAGCACAACAAAATGTGTATTCAAACCCAGAAGTATCTATGTGTTTAGAACAGTTTTGTCTTCCGTTTGTTTTTTTTATTCTTCTGCAGATGAGCACAAGCATAGATTCCAGATCTGAGTTCTAGTTTCCCAGAAATATTTGGATCTAAGAGTCTCATTCAAGTAAATCTTTGCTAAATGTTTTAATGGATAGCAAAAGGCTTTAAGTGTGTATTTTAAAAGTCCCCATCTTATATTTTGCACTAAGACAGCATAACAAATACAAAATGAATTTATTCCCTTACTTGACAACTGCACCAAAGTCTACCTAAAGAGGAAAAAGGAAGGGAAGTAAATACTGAAATGTTACAAAGGTTGTTCCTTGTGCAGCACACACAAAAAAAAAAAAAAAAAAAAAAAGAAAATCAAAGCTCCTTTAAGAAATGAGCTTTTTACTCCAAGATATAAAAAAAAAAAAACAAAAACAAAATCTTTAGATGCCTCAGACTAGTGTGCTGAACAAGAACACAGATAACATCTGCCCTACCCTGTGCATTTGAAAGGTAATCAGCCTTGGTTAGTAGCAAAGCAACTTCAGTGAGCCATGGCCTGTAAACCAATAGGCTGAATTCTCCTGGCTCCTTCCAAATTCCATTTCCAATTCTACAATAGGGATCAGTGTACATTTAGCTCAAATAGACAGATAAAACCAGCAGTAAGTGCAGAGTTACTATTTAATAGCCTGGATCTGAAGTACCAGTGGTTGCTGAAGTGGACTATCAGTTAAAGTAGATGGCCAAAAGAGGAGTAATCTCCTGCTGTCCCTTAAAACAATAGTGCTCTTATTCTCTACAATCCCTAAATCAGAAGATTTCCACCTTGTCCCTTCCCTAATATGTACTTTATATACTAAAAGACAGCAATAGCTTATTGCAAGAGTACTGAAAATGAAAAGCACTCACAAATTTTCAACTCTGAAAGTTATTTTAAATGTATCTGTTGTATTTGTTTTTCTTGACTGTGAAGATTTTAATGCAGATTTTAATCTCAGTCTGGGGAACAACCTCTATTAAAAAAAATGATCCCCACTGTTGCAAATGTAGGTACTATTACTTACTGTTACTTGGCTTAGAAAATCCCCAAACTGTAACTCTGTCAAAGCGCAAAATAGAGGAACAAGTGACCAAACACTCTGAGAACGATGATGTAATGTTTAGATCACGCACGTTGTTTGGACTTAAATCGGTTTACACAGTACCTTGAATTTCTTTATATTTAGCAGTACCAAGAGCCTTAAAAATCACAGTTCTGAAGACAGGAGATTTCTGCGCCAAAATACGACCTTTTGTGAGTCAGCATAGCTGCATTTTAGATGAACACACACAGGAAGTTTTTTACTCTGCCTATTATCCTTTTTGTCTGATGAGTTTAGAAGCATGATTGTAATTTAGCTTTTTGGGGTTGCCATGGTATTAAACCCAGCTGGTAACTCAGAACCACGCAGCTGCTCACTCACTTCCATCCTTCTTCCCCCCTGGGCTTCTGGCAGGATGGGGAGGAGAAACAAAAGAATGTAAACTCCACAGGTTGAGATAAGAACAGTCCAATAATTAAAATGCAATACAAAACTACTACTACTACCACCAATAATAATAATGATAAGGGAAAGAGCAACAGGAGAGAATATAAAACTAAAAACGGAAGGGAAAAAAACCCAAACAACAAACACTAATGATGCACAATACAATGGCTCACCACCTGCTGACTGATACCCACCACCACCTGAGCAGTGATCTGGGCCTTCTGGGTGACTCCCCTCAGTTTATGTACTGGGCATGACATGCTTTGGTATGGAATACCCTTTTGGCTAGTTTGGGTCAGGTGTCCTGTCTCTGCTTCCTCCCAGTTTCTCGTGCCCGTCCTCAGTGGCAGAGCACAAGAGACTAAAAAGTCTTTGATCTGAGTAAGCATTACTTAGCAACAACTAAAACACTGGTGTGTCATCAGTATTGTTCTCAGGCTGAAGATGAAAATAGCGCTGCGCCAGCTACTACACAGGAGAAAAATAATTAAGTGGGAGGTGCCTTTCATATCATTTTTGAGTATATCAGGGAGAGTCTTTGAGAGCTGATCAGCACTGGAGAAAACTGGAAAACAAATAAAATCAGAACTCTGAAATGAGTCTGAATACCCAGGAGCTCAAAGGACTGACTGGACTTTTCAGATCAGATTAATATGTTCGCACATGTTATATATATACATCAAATTTGATATCTGCTAAATATCATCTGTGTTTAAAAAAAGTATAAAAAGCATAAAAAAGTAATAAAAGCATAAAGTGCTACCTTTTAGATACAGGATCTGCCTTTACTTACCACAAAAAGGAAAGACAAAACAGAAAAAATTTTTCAGTCACAGGTACACTTGCAACTTTTGTGATATCTTTTCTGTGAAATATAATGAGAACTGAAAACACGGCCTGAAAAGTAAGTACAAATGAACAGTTAATGACTTGCTGAGTTTAGGGTGGGTTTGTTGGTTTGTTGGTGTTTTTTTTTTTTTTTTCAGTGGAGGCAAAGAAGCAATTCATATGTCGAAGGTGGGAAGTATAAAGAAAGAAAAAAAGAAAAATATTTTCCATCACATTCATAAAGATCCATGCATATATCAGGAGATAAATAACGATTAGGGCTACAGGCTGCCATGTATCTCTTATTTTACATGTTTGAAGATATCTCGCTACTTATACCCTTAACTCTTATTTTCTTTACCCAACAGGATAAGGAATTTAACAGTAGCAAAGTCAATATAGTTTGAAGATCTAGAAAAAGCACTCCACAAGACCACATAAAGCCAGGAAAGAAACTTAAAATGTCCCTTAATTTTATTTTTAAACATTTATCCCCCCTCTGAGATGCCAGTCTTTTAAAATTACCTCTTCTTTGTTACCTCTCTCAGACCCTTAAAAAATATATATTTCTTTGTTCTTATATTTCTGAATATTACTATCTAACATTCTACCACGTGGGGAAATAATGACATTTCTGCAACATCTTCAAGGCTAATCCATTCCTTGGTAACCTATCCTCAAGAAACAGGACAAAATAAGTCTTTTTTCTTCTTTTTCTCTCATTAGTCTGGAAAAAGAAGAATTCTAAAAGCAGTATTAGCAGTCATCAGAGAAGGAACTTCTCAGATTTTTAGTGAAAAAAGGGATTTATAACCAGTCATCAATAGGTCATCTTTAATATGCCTCTTGATATCACACAGGCTTGAAACCTGGTGATACAAAGGCTTATAGTAAATGCGTTTACACAGTGTATGCTGCATGCAACGAGTATGAAAATATTTAAGGAAGAGGCAAGTGAGAAGGTGCTTCATGTGGTGAAGGGAATGCATGTTCATTACCACTTTTGAGCTCTCCAGATCTCACATCTTTAAATAGCTTTCCATGGTCTTCTCCCTCATTCATGAAGTTTTCATCCTAATCTATTCAATCACTCTCTGTACAGACCACACTATATCCTTTTTCACACCTTTAGCATCTTCTTTAAATGCTTTCCAGCTTTTCTGTGTCCTTCTTGAGACAGAATATGGAAAATTTACTGTACATGGTGTTCCATGAAGTCAGTCCATTTCTATAGCTGCATAATGGTGATGCTTCTATTTTATTTGCTACTTCTTTCCCAACAGTTTCTAGGATTGAATTTGCTCTTCTGGCTTCCAGTGAGTTGGTATTTTCCTAGAACTACTTATCGTAACTCAAATTATTCCTGAATTGTGACAGTTAGGTTCTGAGTCCATTACTATATCTGTAAACTTAAAATTTATGGAGAAGAGTGAGAGATACTTTGTATGTAACTAAATTCAACATTCATGTTTACAATGTATTGCTTCATCACTGAGTAGTGTAAGGAGGCACCACAGTTCTTCATATTCAGATTCTGTGACAACTCATCCAAATAATTTGACAAACAAATTCTGC
The DNA here is from genome assembly GCA_028858755.1 of Ara ararauna. Classification (NCBI taxonomy): domain Eukaryota; kingdom Metazoa; phylum Chordata; class Aves; order Psittaciformes; family Psittacidae; genus Ara; species Ara ararauna. The sequence goes on from CM054380.1 coordinate 22,599,700, forward strand.
AACCACTATTCACAGGTTTTTTTCACATTGTGAATGCATGCATTGAGCAATATAGACCTGGTGAAAGTTCATGGGTGACCCTCACCCTGGGGACAGATTATTCACTGTTATTCTGCATGCACTCTTTTTCCCCTTGTCAATGAGGAACATATAAAAAGTCTATTTAAACTTCAAAAGTCTAATTAAACTTAAAAAAAAAAAAAAAAAGATTTTTAGCTGATCTCTTTTGTACATTTGTTACAGTTCTTTCAAGGGGTGAGGGGTTCAATCTTCAACAGGGGAAGTTTAGATTGGATATAAGGAAGAAATTCTTTACTGTAAAGGCAGTGAGGCACTGGAATGGGCTGCTCAGGGAAGCTGTGAATGCTCCATCACTGGCGGTGTTCAAGGCTGGATTGGATATAGCCTTGGGTGGCATGGTTTAGTATGAGGTGTCCCTGCCCCTGGCAGGGGAGTTGGAACTAGCTGATCTTAAGGTCCTTTCTAACCCTAACTATTCAATGATTCTATGATTCAAGGAACTGAAGAAGATTTATGAGATAACTTTTAAAATCATGACAACTATGAAAACTCTTATTATTTTGTTCATTTATGAGCAGCCTCTGTTCTTTATTATAGGTCCTATTCATTTGCCTGATAGAAATATCAGGCTTATCAGTTACAGTTTTTCAAACTTATAGAACCTGAGAAAAACAAATTGTGTTATTTTATATAACAGTAGATTAGCTATTTAACATTGCAATTCCTTTACAGATAAAACATTTAAAGGTAAAATACCACCTAGTCCTGGCAGTTGCATTTATTCACTCCATTTCTTACATTTGTCTATCTGCTCTGCAACTACTTCTACTGACCTTATTTAGGAAGGATCAGCTAACAAGTCCTTAATGAAGACTGGTGAATCTCTTCGAAGTTCTTGTACAAGTGTCATGGTTTAAGCTGTAAATCACACAGCCCGTTCACTCACTCCCCCCTCTTTCTTCCCCCCCACTCGGGGGGGGGGGGGGGGGGAATGGGGAGAAGAATTGAAAGAATGTAACTCCCACGGATTGAGATAATAACAGTCCAGTAACTAAGGTATAACACAAATCACTACTGCTACCACCAATAATAATAATGATAAGGGAAATACAAGGGAAGAGGATACAACTGCTCACCATCCGAAGATCGAGCCATGAACTGAACTCTTCCAGGTTCCTGCCACCAGTTTTACGTCCTGGGCATGATGTACTGTGGTATGGAATAGCTCTTTGGCCAGTTTGGGTCAGGTATCCTGTTTCTGCTTCCTCCTGGCTTCCCCTCCTTCCTGGCAGAGCATGAGGTTCAGAAAGTCCTTGGTCAGACCAAAACATTCTAAGCCGTAACTGTAAACATCGGTGTTATCAGCACTGTTCCCAGGCCAAAAGTCGAAAACACAGTGCTGCACCAGCTACCAAGAAGGAGAAAAATGGCTGCTACTGCTGAACCCATGACAGTATCCACCCCTCATTCCATACCGTTCATGCTCAGATCCCACATTTTCAATATACCATCATGCACACATAAAGTGAGAGAGATCATCCCTCAGTGCATAGACCAATCCTTACAAAGCTGCTGGGTCCATTCAATCTGTGACGTCAAGCTCCATCTCCTGTAACAGACCTTCAGAGCAGGGGAGGCCGTGTGCAGTATTGGATCGTTGCCTGCTGATGCTGATCATTCCTTTACTGCAAAACTCGTCCGGTTTCATTAAAGTTCATTCTTTGTTGGGGTGACGATTGGAGGGCCAGTCGCTGATGACTTGAAGATATCTAGTTGGTGGGATATAAAAGTAGTACATATCAGGAAACAGCATACAATTGAGTTCATTGGCTGTTTTCCCCTAAAATCAAATCTTCTTGAGGTACACATCGGACTTCCCCATCTTCCCGCATTACCCACCAAGTATATCCAGGTCCCTGAGCAAAAGCAATCCCACGAGTGGGTTTGCCTGTACCTGAAGCAGGAATAACCCAGACTGTCATCCCCAGCAAATTTTTTATATGCACCACAGGAACTTCATCCCCCTCCACAGTATGTAGAAGTTCTGACTGGGATGGACCAGCGCTGTTGGCAGATCCTCTGGTGTTGACCAGCCAAGTGGCCTTTTGTATATGTGTATCTCAATGTTTGAAATTCCCACCACCCATTGCTCTCAGTGTAGTTTTTAATAGCCCATTGTACCGCTCAATTTTCCCTGAGGCTGGTGCATGGTAGGGGATGTGATATACCCATTCAATGCCATGCTCTTTGGCCCAAGCATCTATCAGGCTGTTCCGGAAATGAGTCCCCTTGTCTGACTCAATTCTCTCTGGGGTGCCATGTCGCCACAAAATCTGTTTCTCAAGGCCCAGGATAGTGTTCTGGGCAGTGGCATGGGGCACAACGTATGTTTCCAGCCATCCAGTGGTTGCTTCCACCATGGTAAACACATGGCGCTTGCCCTGGTGTGTTGGTGGGAGTGTGATATAATCAATCTGCCAGGCCTCTGTGGAGAGTTATTTGGCTGAAAATGGCCAGGTGAGCAATCCAGACAGTTACTTGACATTAGTGAAGTAGTGAACCAAAGGCTTTGAGGCCTTTGCAGAAGGTTACTCGAGAACGCGTACGTGAGAGAGTTTGAGGGAATTGGCAGAAGAGACTGTGAAGTCAGGATATGCAGGGAGAAACTGATAACTGTAACCTCAGAATGTATGCTATACAGTTAATCAATCGTTAAGTTGTTACTAACAAAACACTGTTCAATTATATCCTGCCAACTGTGTCTTAAATGCTCTATTGTCTGAACGCTCTATAAAAGCTGCTTGTGAAAGCTAATAAAGCTGTCAGCCTTTTGATCACATTGGTCTGTCATGCTGTCCTTAATCTCTCGGAGGCCTCCCCATATTTGTACTTCAGCCATCGTCCTCCATACCAAAAAGGCTTTAACCATTTAGCTTGCTTAATTGCAGCACATGTTTCACAGTCATGAATAACCTGAGAAATAGTGTCCATTGTTAAGTCCACCCCTCGATCACGAGCCTGTCTGTATGTTGCATCTCTGCCCTGATGGCCTGAAGTGTCATGGGCCCACCGGGCCAAAAATAGAATCATATAATCATTGAATAGTTAGGGTTGGAAACGACCTTAAGATCAGCTAGTTCCAACTCCCCTTCCTGGGGCAGGGACACCTCCCACTAAACCATGTCACCCAACGCTATATCCAATCCAGCCTTGAACACCGCCAGCGATGGAGCATTCACAACTTCCCTGGGCAACCCATTCCAGTGCCGCACCACCCTTACAGTAAAGAATTTTTTCCTCATATCCAATCTGAACTTCCCCTGTTGAAGTTTGAACCTGTTAACCCTTGTCCTCTCACTACAGTTCCTCATGAAGAGTCCCTCCCCAGCATCCCTATAGGCCCCCTTCAGATACTGGAAGGCTGCTAGGAGGTCTCCACACAGCCTTCTCTTCTCCAGGCTCAACAGCCCCAACTTTCTCAGCCTATCCTGATTTGGGAGGTGCTCCAGTCCCCCAGTCATCCTCGTGGCCCTCCTTTGGACTTGTTCCAACAGTTCCATGTCCTTTTTATGTTGAGGACCCCAGAACTGCACACAAGACTCCAAGTGAGGTCTCACAAGAGCATAGAGGGGCAGGATCACCTCCCTCTACCTGCTGGTCACACTCCTTTTGATGCAGCCCACGATACGGTTGGCTTTCTGGGCTGCAAGCGCACACTGTTGGCTCATGTTCATTTTTTCATTGACCAACACCCCCAAGTCCTTCTCTGCAGGGCTGCTCTCAATCTCTTCTCTGCCCAACCTGTAGTTGTGCCTGGGATTGTTCCTACCCAGGTGGAGGACCTTGTACTTGTCATGGTTAAACTTCATCAGGTTGGCATCAGCCCACCTCACAAGCATGTCAAGGTCCCTCTGGATGACATTCCTTCCCTCCAACGCATCAACTGAACCACACAGCTTGGTGTCATCGGCAAACTTGCTGAGGGAGCACTCAATCCCACTGTCCATGTCACTGACAAAGATGTTGAACAAGACTGTTCCCAGCACCGATTCCTGAGGGACACCACTTGTTACTGGTCTCCAGCTGGACATTGAGCCATTGAGCACAACTCTTTGTGTGTGGCCCTCTAGCCAGCCCATTCACCCTTATGTTGTCAGTCTAAGTCCACCTGTGCCACTTCAATTGTAGTAGCTTTATCCACTTGTTGGTTGTTCTGGTGTTCCTCCGGGGCCCCACTCTTGGGTACATGGGCATCTACGTGGCATACCTTGACTGCTAGGTTTTGCACCCGGGCTGCGATATCTTGCCACAGTGCAGCAGCCCAGATGGGTTTACCTCTGCATTGCCAGTTCCTCTGCTTCCATTGCTGCAACCACCCCCACAGGGCATTTGCCACCATCCATGAGTCAGTACGGTGACAAAGCCCTGGCCACTTCTCTCATTCAGCAATGTCTAAGGCCAGATGGATGGCTTTCACCTCTGCAAACTGACTCGATTCACCCTCTCCTTCAGCAGTTTCTGCAACTTGTTGTTGAGTACTCCCTACGACTGCCTTCCATCTACGATGCTTTCCCACAATGCGACAGGACCCATCAGTAAACAAGGCATATTGCTTTTCACTTTCTGACAGTTCATTATATGGTGGGGCCTCTTCAGCACGCATCACCTCCTCCTCCTCTGGTGACATTCCAAAATCTTTGTCCTCTGTCCAGTCCATGATGACTTCCAGAATTTCTAGATGACTGGGATTTCCTATTGGAGCTCGTTGTGTAATTAGTGCAGCCCACTTACTCCATGCAGCATCAGTTGCATGATGTGTAGAGGAGACCCTGCCTTTGAACATCCAGCCCAGCACGGGCAACCGAGGTGCTAGGAGGAGCTGTGCTTCAGTGCCAATCACTTCCGAAGCAGCTCAAACCCCTTCATAGGCTGCCAGTATCTCTTTTCCAGTTGGGGTATAGTTGGCCTCAGATCCTCTGTATCCCCGACTCCAAAAGCCAAGGGGTTGACCTTGAATCTCCCCTGGAGCTTTCTGCCAGAGGCTCCAGGTAGGACCATTCTCCCCAGCTGCAGTGTACAGTACATTTTTAACATCTGGTCAGGTCCGGACTGATCTGAGGTCTACTGCATGAACTATCTCTCGTTTAATTTGCTCAAATGTTTGTTGTTGCTCAGGGCCCCATTTAAAACTATTCTGGGTCACATGATAGAGAGGGCTTAAAATCAAACTGCAATTTGGGATGTGCATTCTCCAGAACCTCACAGCACCCAAAAAAGCTTGTGTTTCTTTCTTATTAGTTGATGGAGACATTGCTGTTATCTTGTTGATCACATCTGTGGGGATCTGCCAACGTCCATCTTGTCATTTTATTCCCAAAAATTGAATCTCCTGTGCAGGTTCTTTGACATTACTCCGTTTTATGGCAAAACCAGCTTTCAACAGGATTTGGATTATTTTCCTCCCTTTCTCAAAGACTTCTTCCATTGTATCACCCCACACAATAATGTCATCAATGTATTGCAGGTGTTCTGGAGCTTGCCCCTGTTCCAGTGCAGTCTGGATCAGTCCATGGCAGATGGTCGGGCTGTGTTTCCACCCCTGGGGCAGTCGGTTCCAAGTGTACTGGATTCCCCTCCAAGTAAAAGTGAACTGTGGCCTGCACTCTGCTGCCAAAGGAATTGAGAAAAACACATTGGCACTATCAGTCATTGTGGAGGGTTATTTGGCTGAGAATGGCTACGTGAGCAATCCAGACAGTTACTTGATATTAGTGAAGTAGTGGACGAAAAGCTTTGAGGCCTTGGCTGAAGGTTGCTAGAGGACGCGTACGTGCGAAAGTTTGAGGGGGTTAACAAAGGACACCTGCATAGTGAGCAGAAGGCTTCATAGGCCGCTGAGGGGGTTAACAAAGGACACCTGTGTGCTGACACGGAGAGAAAGTGCTTCCCGAGCTGCAACCAATCATTAAGCTGTTGCTGACACTCAACCAAGAGGCGTTAACCAATCAGATGTTATCAAATGTTCTAGTAGCTTGAAACTTTCTATAAAAGGCGACACTTGTGTTACAATAAATGGTTAGCACCTGATTACATTAATCTGCGTGTGTTATCCATGATCTCCTGCAAGTCGTGGCATACCACTTGGCTGCCTTTGACTCCAGTTCACACTGAAGTTCTAGCATGTTCGGTACGGCAGCACTCAAGGATTGTGTAACTTCGTTCAGGCCACGATAGTCTACCGTTAGTCTCCACTCTTCATTAGACTTTCACCCTGGCCATATGGGGCTATTAAAGGGTGAGTGGGTCCTACTGATCACTCCTTGACTCTCCAATCTACAGATCAGCTTATGGATGGGAATCCGGGAGTCTCGGTTGGTGCAATATTGCTGCCGGTGCACTGTTGTGGTCGCGAATGGCACTTGTTGCTCTTTGACCTTCAGTAATCCCCCAACAGAAGGATCCTCTGAGAGACAAGGCAAGGTGGACAGCTGCTCAATTTGTTCCATCTCCAAACTAGCAATACCAAACCCCCATTGGTACACTTTTGGGTCTTTGACTACTACCCCCTCTCCTGAGGTAGTAAATGGTCTGGTGGGGGGGCTGGGAGCATAAAAGAATGTCTCCTTCACAGGTTGACCACCCGAGGAGGTGAAAAAAGATGTGTAATTGCTAAAAAGAACACTTCTATTATATACCTCCCAATGTATAGAGATGGTGACCACATTGAGGAACAAAAGCCAGGTCAGTTTCATGATCTCTGAGTCTATTGTATTAAAAATCAGTGCAATGAAGTACAATGTAACAAGAACCTTAACCCAAAACCCATGTCTGAAAAATGTTAAGATAAGAAATACTGGCTGTAAGTAAAGTATTATATGCTGAACCTGTGAGAACCAGAACAACAACTTTGAGAGCCAATAAATCAGCATTGTGACGAGTGGCTATCAATCCTGTCGTTATCTCAACCCTTCGTGCCCCACGTTGGGCACCAAAAAAGAACTGTCGTGGTTTAAGCTGTAAATCACACAGCCCGTTCACTCACTTCCCCCTCTTTCTTCCTTCCCACACCGGGGGGGGGGGGGGAATGGGGAGAAGAATCGAAGGAGTGTAACTCCCATTGGTTGAGATAAGAACAGTCCAGTAACTAAAGTATAACACAAACCACTACTGCTACCACCAATAATAATAATGACAAGGGAAATACAAGAGAAGAGGATACAACTGTTCACCATCCGAAGACCGAGCTGTGAACTGAACTCTTCCAGGTTCCTGCCCCCAGTTTTACATCCTGGGCATGATGCACTGTGGTATGGAATAGCTCTTTAGTCAGTTTGGGTGAGGTGCCCTGCCTCTGCTTCCTCCTGGCTTCCCCTGCTCCCTGGCAGAGCATGAGACTCAGAACGTCCTTGGTCAAACCCAGCATTCTAAGCCTTAACTATAAAAATCGGTGTTATCAGTGCTGTTGCCAGGCAGAAATTCGAAAACACATTGCTGCACCAGCTACTACGAAGGAGAGAAATGATTGCTACTGCTAATCCCATGACAGCAAGTAATAACATATAAGCAGGTCATTTGAATTTCTCATCTGTAGTTGTATATTTATATCTGTAGTATTTGTTGGCTTCACACAAACTCTCTGTTAGGCTTCTTGCTTTTTTATATTTGAACAAAGACATTTTTTATTAGATTTTATGCTTCAACTTATTTGTTCATATCTTGGGTTCAGCAGTAGCAGCCATTTTTCTCCTTCTTAGTAGCTGGTGCAGTGCTACGGTTTTCGCTTTTGGCCTGGGTACAGCGCTGGTAACACCGATATGTTTAGCTGCTGCTTAGAACATTTAGTCTGACCAACGACTTTCTGAGCCTCATGCTCTGCCAGAGAGGAGGGGAAGCCAGTAGGAAGCAGAGACAGGACACCTCACCCAAACTGACCGGAGGCATTCCATACCACAGCACATTGTGCCCAGTATATAAACTGGGGGCAGTCACCCAGAAGGGCGAGATCACTGCTCAGTTGGGCTGGGTATCTGTCAGCGGGTGGTGAGCGGATGCATTCCCTTCCCTTGTTGTTTCCCTTGTCATCATTATTATTATTGATGGTAGCAGCAGTGGTTTGTGTTACTGGACTGTTCTTATTTCAACCCGTGGGGGTTACATTCTTTTGATTCTCCTCCCCATCCCTCCGGGAGCAGGGGGAAGAAGGGGAGGGGAGTGAGTGAGCAAGCTATGTGGCTGACTGGACTTAAACCATGACAGTTCCCCAAACTGGTTTAGGCCAGACTTTTTATGCGTTTGCATTTAATTTTCCTGAGTTCAGGAGAAATTCCTTTTTCTTTTTTTTTAAATTTGGAAAATCTGTGAAGGATTCATTCCTGGCTTTTTCCTGCTTTGCCTTGCTCTTTAGCTATGTCAGATAACTTTTAACAAATTTTTATTGTATTTTCTCTGTTTCCTATGTTCTTTAATACAGATCCTTAAATACTCTGCACTTACAAGCATTTATTAATTTCTAATTCCCCTTTTATTTTCTCTTTAACAAACTTACCAATTTTAAGCAGACCCTTTAATTAGGCCAAATAATAATGAATCATTGTTAAGATCTGGATGTGCTATGGCTCAGCCTATTGAAAACCACTATCATCCATTACTAGAAAGGTTAATAAAGAATCCAGAACACAGTAATTCAATTCTTACATAATGTTTTACATATTTTTTAAACATTGCAAAAATGAATTTATAAATATGCATAATTATGTGGCTGCTGATTAGGAGTATTTCTATTAGCAAACACTGACAGTGCCCATGCACTTCTGGTTTTATCGTTTTTCACATATAAAATTCCAGGTAAGGAAGGGGTGAGGAAATTCAAATGCTCAGTTTTCCAGGAGCAATTGAGAAATTAAGTTAGTGGGTTTTCTATTATGAACTAGTGATCGTTCCAACAAATAAACATAATTTTCACAGTATCTTATATTGTGCCTTCCATCTTTGAATAAAATCGCAGTACCTTTGAAGACAATATGCTTCCAAGTAATAAATGAATTGCACAGAAAACCAACTATCATTGTGTCCTGGGTTCAGCAGTGGCAGTCATTTTTCCCCTTCTTAGTAGCTGGTGCAGTGCTGTGTTTTTGACTTTCGGCCTGGGAAGAGCGTTGATAGCACCAATGTTTTTAGTTGTTGCAGTAATGTTTAGTCTGACCAAGGACTTTCTGAGTCTCATGCTCTGCCAAGGGAGGAGGGGAAGCGGGGAGGAAGCAGAGACAGGACACCTGCCCCAAACTAGCCAAAGAGGTATTCCATGCCACAGCACGTCATGCGCAGGATAAAAAACTAGGGGCAGGGACCCGGAAGGGTGGGGGTTCACTGCTGGGTCAGGCTTGATATCTGGTAATGAGCGGTTGTATTCTCTTCCCTTGTTATTTCCCTTATCATTATTATTATAGGTGGTTTGTGTTATACCTTAGTTAATGGACTGTTCTTATCTCAACTAATGGGAGTTACACTCCTTCGATGCTCCTCCCCATCCCTCCGGGAGCAGGGGGGGAAGAAAGAGGAGGGAAGTGAGTGAGCGAACTATGTGGCTGACTGGGCTTAAACCACGGCAGTTCTTTTTTAGCCCCCAAAGTGGGGCACGAAGGGTTGAGGTAACGACAGGATTAATAGTCACTTGTCACAATGCCGATTTATTGGCTCTCAAAGTTGTTGCTCTTGATTCTCTTGAGTTCACGGTTTCAGCCTGTTGTACCTTACTTACCACCGGTATTTGCTGTCTTAGTGTTTATCAGATGGGGGGCTTGGGCTAAGGTTCTTGTTTCACTGTACTTTATGGTAATGACTTGTAATACAGGCGGGTTCCAGCAGCAGGGCGGGATGGACGTGGCCATGGACTGGTACCTGGCTGCCTGTCTGCTCTTCACTGTCCTGGCCCTTGTCCTTGCCTCCGTCTTCGTGAGGCTATGGGTAGCAGATGGGGAGCAGCCCTGGGAGCAGAACCAGACTGGAAGCGTGGTCCCGGGGACCAGGAGGCCAGGAAGGAGGCGGCAGAGTTGCTGAGCCAAGCCACGAGCCCAGCCTGGCAGCTGTCGAGCAGCACGAGGAGGTGGTGGAGGAGCAGAGCCCCGCAGATGAGCCCAGCCCCGCGGTAGCTGAGAGCATTCCCCAGCAGCCGCCTGCTGAGCCTCACGAACCCGATCCCCAGGAGGATGTAGGAGACCATGCAGCACTTCCCAGCAAGGCAGAGGAGGAAGATCTGGACTCAGAAAAAGAGGAGCTGGTGGTGAGAGAGCCTACAAGCATAGCAGCTACACCAGCCCCAGTGACAAGTACCGCAGCATCATTTGAGAGTTCTGAATGTTTTGAAAGGCCTTAGGTACCCTTGAGACCTGCCTGCTGACTGTAATGGGGATCAGCATGTTGGCATGCATACAGTGTGTTTTACCCTCTACCATTTCCTCTGGTCCTGAGAGTTGAGCAGAGTCTGGTTTGGGCCTTGTCTGGGGTTAGACTATGATGTAGGATGACCAAGAGATTTTCCACAAGGCTGGAAAGTCATGAATGCCAGGGTGTGTGGGACAGTATGGGCGAGTATCTAGTCTACTGGGCCCCTCCAGTGTCTTAGAAGTGTTGGAGATGGAAGGTAGCTGTATGAAGTCCCCAACAACAAGCTGCAGAAACTGCTGGAGGGGAGGGTGAATTATTTTGAGCCTGGTGGCCTCATGACACTTCAGGCCATCAGGGCAGAGATGCAACATATGGATGGACTCATGGTCGAGGGGTGGACTTAGCAATGGACACTGTTGCCCAGGTTATCCATGAGTGTGAACACTGCACACAGCCTCTACTGCTCTGAAAGACTGTTGCAAGAGATGGAGCCTGATATCATGGACTGAATGGACTCAGCGGCTTTATAGGGATTGGGCCATGCACTAAAGAATGATCTCTCTACCTCTCTGTGTGTATGCAGATATATAAGTATATATATGATATAAGTCTGATGGTATATTGAAAATGTGGGATCTGAGCATGATGTGAATGGTATGGAATAAGGGGTGGATACTGTCGTGGATTCAGCAATAGCAGTCATTTTTCTTCTTCTTGGTAGCTGGTGCAGCGCTGTGTTTTTGACTTTTGGCCTGGGAGCTACGTTGATAACACCGATGCTTTTAGTTGTTGCAGTAATGTTTAGTCTGCCCAAGGGCTTTCTGAGTCTCATGCTCTGCCAGGGAGGAGGGGAAGCCAGAAGGAAGCAGAGACAGGACACTTGACCCATACTAGCCAAAGAGATATTCCATGCCACAGCACGTCATGCCCAGGATGAAAAAACTAGGGGCAAGGACCCGGAAGAGGGTGTTCACTGCTGGTTTGGGCTTGGTATCGTTTGGTGAGTGATTGTATTCCCTTCCCTTTTATTTCCCTTGTCATTATTATTATTGGTGGTAGGAGTAGTGGTTTGTGTTATACCTTAGTTACTGGACTGTTCTTATCTCAACCTGTGGAAGTTACATTCTTTTGATTCTCCTCCCCATCCCTCTGGGAGTGGGGGGGAAGAAAGAGGAGGGAAGTGAACTATGTGGCTGACAGGGCTTAATCCGCGACACATTGCTGCTCAAAGATTATAATGTCCTCTGATCAGCATTAGCGCCCATTAGTTAAAGGCTAGATCCATTTCAACTGAGGGAAAACAGCAAAATGAGTTGCAACAAGTTCAATTAGCCAGCTTCTAATTACCAAATACTGAGAGAATTCTGTTATTTATTCAGATTTTTTTTTGTTTTAGAAGAAGATTCAGCTCTTATCAATAGGACTGAAGGTGAAAATAATAAAAATCTAGTAATTGTATGCCTACAGTTCAATTTTAAGAATAGTATTTGTGATCTTCTGTGACTTGTCAGTATTAGGTATTGTTAACATTTTGTTATTATGTGGAAAACATTGGATATGTGTACTTTTCCAAGATAAAACAAAATGTTTTCTTTGCCGAATTAAAGCATTATCAATGCAGGAGAATAAGCTAACTGGCAATATCTTAAAGAGGAACAGCAGTATTAAAAATCCAGAAGATTTCTAAAGACAGTGAAACTGTATTACAATGGCATCTTCAGATTTACTCACCACTATTATATACAGAAGAAACCATTCAGAGGAAGTTGCACATCCACTACACATAGCATCTATGAGGGTGAACAAGGCATAGGAAAGATGAATTTTTCTTTTTTTATACCACCTGTTGTGTCACACCAGTCTTTGTACACCTTACAAAAAAGAAAGGTATTAGAGCATGTAATGTATGTTCTTTTTATATCGCAATGTTAATCAATGAATTTAAATCCTATAGTTGAAGATCTGAATATTAAAAAAAATGCCAATCCTTCCTTTTTTTAACATTTAATTTTTCCACTTCCATTTATATTCATATGTGTATATATATGTGTGTGTGATTGTGCTTCTTCTTTTCTTAAAATCATGCTTTATTCCTGCCCCTTAATGCAACATTTCTTTCTTTTACGAAGTTAAAGTTTTTCAACAACTAGTGCTGATAACCCAATGAATGTTTCTGACATTATAAAGAAGATGGTGCCTGTGTCACACTCCTGTGTCACACTGATTTATATTTTAATGTGTCACACTAAACTATATTTAGGTAAATAAAACCTTAATTCATAATGTGGAGTGTAAATATGAAGATAAATTAAAATTTCCATTTGTGTTTCAGCTCTACCATCTCAATTTATGCTTCTTTTCACTAGGAAAAGAAGGGTTTATTTTTTATTTTCACATTAAATGATGGTTACCTCCTGATTCAAGTGTGTCACATTTAAGCATATTTATAATTTTTATACAATTAAAGAAAATATTCTAAATAATTTAATGTATTTTGAGTACACTATATATTAGGATTAATATCTGAATCAAACTTCTTTGTGATCCTCTATATCATGCTATGTTTTGTTGTTCCAATTTTTCCCACTTGATCTTGATGTTTTTTTAAATGTTAGGCTGTATTAAAGGACTTTGTGCTTACAGAAGAGGCATGGGGGGGGGGGGGGAAGAGAGGGAGAGTGAAACAAAAGATTATCCAGCCGTGTCTTCATTGTCAATATTTTATAATTTTTAAAAGTTTGTAGAATCTAAGAATGTGTCAGCATGAAAATAGGTGCTGGATCTACAGTGATCCTTCTACATATCAGCAGTCAGAGTGCTAAAATGGCACGTGCTTAGTCAAAATTTTAAATATAAATTATTCAGACCTTCTTTTGTGTTCCAATATCATCACAATGGTAATGATTAGAAAAATCAGCAGGGGTTAGCTGGAAGGAAAGCATAAAGTTCTTTGTTATATTTAGGAATTAGATGTTCTACATGAACTGGCTCCTCACTAAGATGTTGAAATAGAGAACATGGAAACAGCGCTGGCATGTGGGCTCCCAAGAATTTTTTGATACTTAGCTTTAATAGACAATAATTTTCAGTTGTAAAACTGACATGTATACCATTTGCGATAGACATATAAAGCATTTATCATGTACCATGATAAATTTTTCAAGTTATGATGTTAATTAAAAGTAATATCTGCCTAAGGAGCTTACTAGGTATTCTGGAATCATATCTGAAGGAAAACACAGTGCAATATCACAATATTGCTGAGTATATTGAACTGGGCAGATACTGGACACTCTGAACATTCTATAAGAAAAGTTTTAGGAATTTATTAAAAAATGTATATCTGATGGCTAATTACTCACAAACTCACAAAAAAAAAAAAAAAGAGAAGGAGCAAAAGACAGAAATAACCTTTGTATAGATATTTTGGTTTTATTTTGAATATTTTTCAATATGATGACAACAATTTCTGTCTTTTCTTCTATAAGCAATTTTAAAAAGAAAAAAGCAATTAAACTTGTCAACTTATTTTTTTCTTTTTCCCTTTGCCAGAAAGGTTTGATTTTTCTTTGTTTTGCATAATTTTATGAAAGAAAAACCCAAGCCAAACACTTGCTACCAGATGATCGAGCAGATAGTTAAGTTCAGACCTCAAAATAACAAGTTTGCAGCACCATCTTCAGTCCTGAAGGCAGTAGATGACATTATCCACAATATAATTACTAACAGAAGTCTGCCAGATCTTAATTTCCTTAAAGGAAATTGTATAGTGTATTAAAGGTCATGTGAAAGCTGCCTTGCTGAGTCTCAGATGTTCTATATCATGCTGTATCATCACGTATGTTTTGTTATCCAGCAAACCGTGCAAATAAATAGTGCTTGGTGTCTGTGAGTATTCTCTGTCCTCTTGCTCTATGCTCTATTCAAACAAATAAGCCAATGTGTTACTAATCTTGGCTCTGTCAACAGTGCAAAACTATTTAATATTCTTTTCATGTGGAAGCTGTTGTTTCATCATTAATCATGCTTAGTTACACCGGCAATTATTTTTTCATATATTATAATAGTGATTAAAGCAATGTTAGTTATTGTGCTCATTTCCCGATTGCTTCAATGTCAACGTGATCAAAAGAGATGTTGGGAAATGTCAAAGTTTTCATAAGTGTAGAAAGTTTTAATTAGAATTTGCAAACCTTTTATAAACTTTAGTTTCCAAAAGTCAGAACTCTATTTCTCTAAAGGCCCAGAAAAAAATACCTTTTCATTAATATCCATTGCTTTTTATGCCAGTATAAATAATTTACAAAGCTTCATATGTGGTACAGGTACCGATTGTTTATAGATGAGCATGTATGTCCATGTATGTTGATCCTTGTTGTTAAGTTTTTTTCTCTTTTTCTTTTGCAAGCTTCTTTACAAAGAGCTGATAACAGTTTATTCCGTGGCTGATGAAGTAAAATAATTGATCGCATTTGGAACACTGGCATTTAGTCATGTTGAAAAACAAAGATTGAGGGGAGAGTCTGATGTGGGAAAGTATTACCTTTACACTGCATGTTGCCATTTCTTATGCACAGCAGGGCTTCAACAGATTTTGGGTTCTTTACTGAAGAGGCCTCACATTTGTTTGGGCAGCAGTATAAGTCAGCGCACTTATTTTGTAAAGGAAGAATCACTCAGTCCAGATCATTGCTACAGTATGCAACAGATATCTCAAGACTGACATCTGAAAATTAAACCCAATATTCATGAGCACTCCTGTTTCAAGCAGGCTTTGCAGAAATGTTGTTCTGTAATATTTCATAATACTATGCAATATAGATGTGTCAGTCCACCAAGGATCTCTTAGTGCAATTTCTCCTACTCTGAAACTCAAATGTCTGATGCTTGGGCTTCTGTAGTTGCAGCTTGGATTTGATTTCAGCCTCTATGGTCTGACGGTCATGAGGGCTTAGGAGTTTCCTAAAAATCCACTGTCCAATACCTCAGAGCTTCTTTGGAAGTTGTGACTAGAATAGGTCAATATAGAAGTATCAACAGATTTATATTCTTTCAGACTGGGTGGTTAGAATGGAAAGCACAGAGGATGATCTACCACATTATTTGTAACTCTATAGCTTCCAATCAGAAAAAAGTAAAAGGCTTGAAAGAAATGGATTTATCAGATCACTAGCACAGACGGCTTTATCTGTAGTGCATGATGTGATAAAGGATAATTTTTAACGAACTTGCTGATAAAATGAAATTAATTTTCCTATTCATATACTTAGAGAGCCTGATGAGGACATTTCAGTGGATTTGATTTGATTTCTCTTTGTTTAGGTTCTTCAAGGCACAGTTTGTCTTTTAACTAACAAACTTCACTCAATATACATCTATATGAGAACAGCATTGATTGAACTGGTTGTATGTGAATGTCTTTCATGGAAAAGGATTAAAGTGCAACTGATTCTACATTCTTTTTAGCATCTTCTATCAGGCAAGTACCTGTGTCCAGCAAGTGCCTGGCTTTCACAGGTATGATAGCAGTTGTGTCTATTTAAAAAAACCCTGCAGGATCTATGGCTAATGTTTCTTTCTTGCAAAAGGGAATTTTTAAGAAAATTGATGTACTTCTGACATTTTTAATGTTCTTTAATTAGTATCAATTTGTTTCACGTAAGTTAAATATATTTAATGCAACACAAATGTGCCCTGACAGAGTTGTGTCTGACCCTGTCAAGGTCCGATTGGAGAAAACCGCAGTGCCGGACCTTGTTTCAGTTTGTGATCCCAAGAGTGAAAGAGTGGGTTTGTCTCAAACAGGTATTTTTTTGCTACTCTTGGAAAATTCAGTCCTCTGTTGTTTAGGCTCATTATGTCAGAGTGTTCTTAAAGTGAGCGGAAATTCACTTAGCATAAGTTGAACAAATGCCTTCTGGAAGCTACAACACAATAACCTGGTGTACTCAACCTGCTCTTAACCTAAGCCTAGGAATCTGTATTTTGCACTGAAACATAATATAAAAAGAAGAAGAGCACTACAAGTACTCCAGTCTCCTCATCTTTTTCTGACTCAAATTTCTTGTTTTCACAAGGAAAAATAACAAATATGCAGCACCTGAACAGAGTAAGGTGGGGGGAGGGGGAGCTAGTGGGTGAGACTACACTTTATTACCTTAGGTTCCACCCTCCTGAAGAATGGCAAAGTAGTAGTTGACTTCACAAGTGGTTTTAGCGTGAAAATCTATCTCATTTGCAAACTTTCTGATGATTTTGATGCAATGACAGTCAGCTGTCACTGCCAAATGTAGCCTTTAAGGAGAGACAGAAACTACATGAAAGCTTGCCTTCATTTAATATGAAATTTGCAACGGTGGAGATTGGAGGAAAGGGTTATATTTGTGTTTGATGAGCTTAAATTCCTGTATTCCATATTGAAGCTGAAATTTCATTTCAACTTCTCACGAAGCAGAAATTTTAACATTTCAATCAACTTCTGTATAAATGCTTGACTACTGGTCTATTATACTGATAGAGGATGTCATATAACATAAAAGTCTGCATGCTGCCAAATATGTTTTCTTCCTTCATTTTTACTTAGCAGTAACAATGGGTGTTAATTGTTCCTAACTAGGCTTTTGATGGCTTCTTACCTAATTAGCTTTTAATGAGTTTTTACAAACTTAAAAAGATGGTCTGATAAGGCAAAGAAGACTCATTACCATTATTATGTATCAATGCAAAAGCTTCCTCATGACGAAAAAAGCGTTTTTATATTCTTGCCTGACCTATCAAGCACTGTGATTTTCTGATCTCATTTCTGTACTTGAAAGCTTCAGTCTTGGAATCTGACACATTGCTGATGTGATACGTTGCTTCAATTGCTCTGACTACTAATTAATCCTTATAATTAAAACATCTTCCAACAATAATCATGATATGCTGGGTAATAGCAGTTAAAAGGAAAGAAGTGCCTTCATTTACACTGCAGATTGAAATACCCGCACTTCCTGTGAGTTGGTCAAAGAGAAATATCGACAGCAATGGATTTATATTTTTGAGGATTCAAATATGACTTGATCACCATTTTTTTCCTTGTTCTCTGTAGCATTTCCAGGAAAAATATTAATGCTTTTTTAGAAGAAATCAGACGGAAAAGCTCTTTTAAATGGAATCCTTGATATATACAACATGACACCATTACTTTTCTTTTTGGAGAGAATATGGCTAATTGGTTTGATATATCAGAAAGAAAACAGTACAAATGGTCATTTGTAGATCCATTTAAAATAGCAAATCCTTTTAATACAAATAAGCCTATAATACATCAGACTTGCTTAAGTGAATATTTTTATTATTTTTTTGCCCTGATGGGAAGGCTATTAATGTCTGTGTCTCCATATGTCTCCATCGTATTTGGTAATTTTCATGTTTGTAAGTGTGTATTATATTTCACCAGATCTGAATTTATTCTTTACCTTACAAACATATTTAATGTAGATTTTGGCAATTTAAAACTTGCTACACTTTACAGCTGAAGTCAAAACTTGGAAAATTGTTTGCCTTTATCTATAGTAACATAGTTAAGAAAGTCTGACAACTTTCTACTCTTAGTCTCTCCTATTGGGCATTGTGAAGGTATTTTATCTTGCCGTAATTGCTTGAGTTGCAAAATTAAACATATTTAGACCAACATAACTAAGGCTGATATAATTCATGTAACCCACTGTGGGGAGCGAAGGTGATAAGATTTCCTTGAAGAACAGTTTGGGAATCAGTTCTGAGGCCTTGGTGCTTTGACAAGCCCTGGAGCAATGAGTTGGGGCGTTGAAAGCCAGACGATGTAGGGGTTGAGAGGGGGTCTGCAGCATTGTGATTGGACTACTTACCTGAAGATTTTTACAGGGGCCAATGACATTGAAAGTTTTATGTATGTGCAGGTTGGGAAAGTACTGAACAGGGATAAAAAGGGCTTGGTTGTAATAAAATGGGATTTGAGTCTCTGCATCAACTTGAGTCCATGTCGTGAAATGCCACAACACACCAGCTAATATGGCTTGTTTGAATATATAAATCCCTATTCAATTCACCAGGAAATACAAATTTGTGCATATGTATATGTATATGTATATATATGTATGTTACTGTGATCTTTGCTTTCTCTGGCTCTTGACTAATAATTATACTGGTTGAAAATATATTTACAAACTAGGTTTAATTATCAGGGTTATAAATACTACTAAAATTGGAACCACAATTTAGGATGAATTACAAATTCTACAAAAAGCAACTGATTCTCTCTTGATCTGTATTTTGTGTTATCCTAGAACACAGCTAGAAAACGTGTTATCCTAGAATGTAAGTTAGAAAATGCTGGCATTCTTCTTTCTAACTCATGTCAAAAGCAGCCAGCGTTTTTGGTAGGAGTTGTAATATTTAATGTTTCTCAGCTAGGTTTAAATGATATTAAGGTTATGTCAAGCACTAACTCTGCGCCCAAGGAAGTGAGAAGAGGATGAAAGATAGGATTGTACAAGCAGTAATATAACCACTGGGATATCTCAGGGGCTGCTCAGGGTAAAGAATTTATCCCTTCTGCACAGTGTGCAAAACCAAAAACTCTACAGTGCCTACCATTTCACAGAAATTATCAAGCTTCGCAAATATAAATTACTGTGTAGCCTTCAGGCCTAATGTTGAACAATGAGACTTACAGTTTGGATAGAGTCATAAATTATGAATCAGTTGCACTTTTAAGGCTCTTTAGACAATCTAAAGTCTTTTCACTTGTGGTCAACTACATTATCACAACTTTAGAGTGCTTAACTCCTACTGAATGACATTATAATGACCATTTTATTGCAGACTAAAGAAACTGAAATGCAAAACACCAGAATGCAA
This sequence comes from Ara ararauna, assembly GCA_028858755.1. Lineage (NCBI taxonomy): Eukaryota > Metazoa > Chordata > Aves > Psittaciformes > Psittacidae > Ara > Ara ararauna. The sequence continues at coordinate 22,618,987 of CM054380.1, forward strand.
AACACTATTAGAACAAATTTCTTTTGTCAAATAATAGACAGAAGTGAAAGCTTCTTGAATTTTTAACTCCAGTGGTTTATGTTGCCTTTTTTCTGTTAGGCAAAGTTAGTGTCACAGATAGGAAGGAGTTGTTTTGTTTTTTTTTAATTAATGGCTTATTCTTAAAAAATGGTATCGTATGACTGAATCTAATCACAGCCTCACAACAAATTTTGTAGTAAAGGCAGTTTAAACATTTGCTTTTTCTTCTCGTTTCAAAAGATACTTCATTCTATCTGAACTACATTTTTATAAATATTCACAAACATAACAATCTAAGTATAATCGTAGCTGCTTTGGCATTTTATTTCTTAGTGACTTGGATCCTACCAGTAGTCAGTTGCAATAGCCCCGCTGATGTCCAATAACTTACTGTATCACAATGATTTATTATTTGTGCTCATACAAGGTACCTTCAGTCATTGTTTTAGAGTCGCAATATGGTATGAAAGAATAAGTAACTTTTAAGTGAAGATGCCATTTACAGAAAATTTCATGCTTGGTGTTTTTCTAAGGGTGGTTATTTAGCAATAAACACTGCAAGCATTTATTCTATGTGAAAAAGTGAAGAGATCTAACTCTGATGAGAAATTAAAAATATATTCCATATTGTGCCATTATCTGTAGTTTCAGTTGCACTTAGATGTATTATCTTTCATGATGGAGAGAGATACAACCGATAAAGGAAGGAGCTTCCTGAATGTTATACTTTTGATACCTCGGTCACTGAAAATTACAAAGTAATATTTGTAAATATCATTCCTGGAAAAGGACCATGCATCTTAATGCCGGTGGAGGCTGCCTTTTATTTTGTTACTTCATTCTATTTTGGAATCTATTTTGGACAGTTTTTCAAAAGACATATAAGACAGATTTCAATAAATCTTCTATTATGACAGTTGACATGTATTTCTAATTAATTCTTAAGCAGATAATCAGATACAAAGGTATTGAGAAACCAGATGGTCTATGATTTCCAGGATATCTGGCAGTGAAGAATGCTTTATTATAAATCCTGTGCTAAATCCAGGTCTGCTTATAAGCAGGCAGTGTATATTCTAATTGAAAGTGAATGAAATTACTTTGAAATATGAAAAAATAAGAAAAATAGATTTAATTTTTCAAAGTTTTTATTCACAAGTCTGTTGGGAGACCTTAGTTAGCATGAATATGGAATGATTGTAAGGTTTTCCTTAGATGTGAAAGCACTTTTTATTGATTTTTCAAGAATGCTAAATACATCCTCAGCAGTATTATTTTTCTAAATATTCTGCAAATATATCCAAAGGTAGTATTTCTGCCTTTAGCAGTCTAGAAGCCATAAGCAACTGGCAAATCAATGATGGGAACAAAACAACATCATCAATTTACCATAGATGAATATAAACATCTACTCTCCATACGACTCATACTAGCTAGGAAGAGGATAGGACAGACAAGAATTACCCTTTGGTTTAGATTTCACCTTGTCTTGCTTTTAACATGACAATACATCTGCAGATGAGAAAAGGGTGTTCTGCACAGATTGCTTCCCTTTGTTGTTTTCTGACTGATAGAAGAACACCTTTTCTCTTCAGATTCGATGTGAAAGAGTTTATGACAAAAAAAGAACAATGAATAATAAAAACTTTCGAAAAATAGTTTCACAAAGCATATTTGCTTTACTCCCCAAATCCTCTGTCTATTCTGGCCTTAAATGGAAGCAGTGGCAAAAGTACAGAAAACCCAGTAAAAATAAAGGTGACAAAATATTTGCACTTTCAATTGGAATAAGATGTTTCAACAATTTTGAATGCAGATGATTAAACTTTCATTGCCTAAGTAAGTCAGCAGCAGTGCTACATTCATAGTGAAATTTTTTGAAATTTGCATCAGTTCTCCACTACAAAAAAAGCTGTCATATTTCCAAGACACAAAGTACGATTGAGACTGAAATAGCCCTTTTCTCCCCCTGCGCCTTCTCCAATGAACTTATTTTCCTCCTAAAAACTTAAAACATTCTTTTTGTTGTATTGTGCACTTTTTGTTCCAAGAGAAGTGCAGACTTTATCAACAAGATGATTAAACTCTAGGTTTCAGCTTAGACAGATGTTTAATCATCAATCATTATTTTGGTGCAGGGGTGGAAGGAAAGGGCACCTGTTGACAGAAAAAGCACACCAAACTTCAGTCAACAGGGATTTTCCCCTTGTCAGTATTGAAATTTGTTTTTTAATATTGCATTTTATTTTGGAAAACAATTCAACTAACTGGGCTTCTCTGAGTAGTATTCTGGAGGTCTCATGAAAATTTTGAGGTGTCCTAGACTTACCAAAACCACGGTATTCTGTGGCATTTGTACTGCAATTGCAAACACTAAGAATTTTTCAGAGGTACTTTGACCATGGGATTTGCAAGAAAGGATCAGACCTGATCTCACTGAATTTGGTTGCAGAGAAGTAAAATCTTTGACAATGAACAGGGCAAGATATTTTAGAGGATGCTAGCAGAATCCTAAGCGTGCTGGTGTGAAAGACCCCATTGATACATTGTAAGAAAGACGAGAAGTATGTTAGGGCATATCCTAGTTGAATTAGGGTTTTTTATGTCTAACTACTAGTTAGGTCATGATTTTAAACTTCATGACACTACATATTTTCTGTAGCAATCAGTCATATAGTATAAATTATACATTATAGGAAATATTTTCACCTTGTTTTGTTATGGGTTTTGAAGATCTTTTACTTGTCTTCTGAGACAGCAAAAAGACAGAATCGTACTTTAACTTCTGTAAACAGTTCTGGGTTTAGTGCTTTCTTATTGTTTGCCCATTACACCAAATTACAACACTATATTGTTTTCATTCTTCTAAGAAAGACGTTCTGCATTCCTATTTTTTCATATTGTCTTTCTCTAATAACCCTAGATTTGTTAAACCCATTTGAGATTTGAGACACCCAGCTCTCTGCAAAAGCCTAGCTTACACTGCAGTACTGGGTTACACTTTGGTGTATTTTGTTCATTAGTCTACCATTCTTATGTGCTGTGTTTGTTTAGCTTAGTTCAGCTGCATTCATAGAAAAGATATGAACTGAACTATCGAAGCAGAGACAATGATTTTTTTCTCACCTAATTCTGTAACTTAGCTCTGTATTACATGGAAATAGGGTATTAAACTGTTCCTACCCTATATGTGTATCCCTATCCCTATATATGTTACTCAACACTTATCAGAAATGAACTTTGTAATCCTTATATTCTAGACAAATACAATTTCTTACTCAGTTCAGGAGCTAAAAACAGGGGCAGAAGCCTGCACAAATTTCTGTCAAAGAGTTCTCAACAGAAACAGAAATTATTTGGTGAACATGTGCCAATGACAAGTAGTGACCATTGCTTTCAATTCAAAATGCAATTATTTCTATTTTTTCAATGTGGAATTCAACTGTTCAAAAATTTATTTTTTGCACAGTATCCTCCTATACCTTTTAATCTTTTGAGTTGAAAAGCAGGGTTGACATCAGCAGTTCTGCATCAAAAACACCCATCGAAAGGTGTTATACACTGTAAATGCCAGTTATTTATACTTATTGACTGAGGGCATCTGCCTCCTTTACTTTTCTGTGCAACCACGGTTTCTTGCTGTGCCTGGAGTATATGAATTAAAGAATATTCATGAAACCAGGAAACATTTTCAAGCACTATTGTACTGAACTCAGTGATAGCATTGGCAATGTTGCAGTTGCCTGATTTGATACATTTCAATAATTCTTGAAAACAAATAAATTCTGTTCTGATTATGATATGAAGTGAAAGACATTTTGTTCCAGAGTAAAGCAAATGAATTTTTACTCCGGTTAAGCAAAAGACGTGGTAGAACTATAGTGGATGAAACACTTAAATTTTTTTTTTATTTCATACTGTCTCTAACTTGAAATTCTGATGCAATGTATTCTCTGGGTAAATAAATTCATTTATATGAATAAAAAATATATCAATATGTATTTGTCTAAATAAATAAATTCATATAAAAGGCAAAATAAGAAGGAAAATTTTCAGTATTTATTGAAATCACTTGCTTATGATGACTGCATTGCATTTAATCTCACAGATGCTGAATATTTTATGTAAAAAAAAAATCTGGAGTTGGGAGCAGGTCTGAATGTGATTTGTAATTCACAATAGCTAAGTATCTTTAAGTCCTTGATTTCCTAAATGAACCTTTAACCTGCAGAGCTGTCCCACAGGAGGATAACTGTCCTTCCAAGAGGCCTAAGCACTGACATAACAAACCCTTGAACATTCCAATTGAAAAGTCGTGCTATTAAAAGATAAAAACTTGGATGTGAAACTTCACTGACAGGAATCTTCTCTCCTTCAAGAGATTTTTTTTTGTCAGATGCATTTAATTTGCTGTTATAATAAAAGTAATCTTTTATCTGACAAGGATTTTAGGGATCATCTCTATGACTGAGTTTCAAAACAAAGCATTCATCTTAAGGGATGATTAATCATTCAAAGACTTACTTCTGAGCCTTTATCTGCCATAGGTGTGAGGAGCACCCTCATTCCTGAGACTACAGTTCCAGAAGCAGAGCTTCAGCACAGCAGATATCAATACAAATTAGAGCAGTGTCTGAGCACTTCAGTCGTCTGCTTCAGGCATCTGTCTCCAGGACCAGACACCATCTGAGTGGGCAGTTACCAAGCCCTAAAAACTTGCCAAGTCTAAGTGTGGCAGTAGCTGAGAACAAAACAACATACGAAAAAGAGGTATCTGAATATTCAGAAGAATTAAAGAGGCAAGAAAGACTTTAAGAGCTCTCATGCTTCCAAAACTAAAATTGTCTACAATATGTCGGCCGGAGAAGTTGTAGACACCCCATCCTGGAGGTGTTCAGGGCCAGTATGGACAGGGCTTTGAGCAGCCTGGTCTAGTGGTAAGTGTCCCTGCCCATGGCAGGGGGTTGGAACTAGATGAGCATTAAGGTCCTTGCCAGCTCAGACCATTCTGTGAAACTATGATACTATGTAGATATTTCTTTCTGTGTTCTTAGTATAGTCATTGCAAATTCACCACACTAAAACTGTTCAGGATATTACTGGCTGCATGTCATGGTTTAAGCCCAGCCGGTAACTCAGAACCGTGCAGCTGCTCACTCACTGCCCCTTATCCCTTCCTCTCCCCGCTCCCAGAGGGATGCGGAGGAGAATCAAAAGAATGTAACTCCCACGGGTTGAGATAAGAACAGTCCAGTAACTAAGGTATAACACAAAACCACTACTGCTGTCACCAATAATAATAGTGATAAGGGAAATAACAAGGGAAGAGAATACAATCACTCACCACTTGATGAACAATACCCAGCCCAACCCGAGCAGAGATCTAGCCCTTCCAGGTAACTGCCCTAGCTTATATACTGGGCATGATGTGCTGTTGTATGGAATACCCTTTTGGCTAGTTTGGGTCAGGTGTCTTGTCTCTACTTTCTCCCAACTTCCCCTCCTCCCTGGCAGAGCATGAGACTCAGAAAGTCCTTGGTCGCAGTAAACATTACTGAGCAACAACTAAAAACACTGATGTTATCAGAGCTGTTCCCAGTCTGAAAGTCAAAAAAACCCAGCACTGCACCAGCTACTAAGAAGGAGAAAAATGCCTGTTACTGCTGAAACCAGGAAAGTGCTTCTGAGGATCAATGGTTCTCAAAGCATACTTTTTGCAGCCTTTGTACTCTGTGTGTAATCTGAAGAAAATGTGGGATGCTAGTTTCAGAAATGCAGACTTAGGGAAACTGGTCTTTCAACATCTCTAATCTTAGCTGTTCATAAGTAGAGAAAACCAGTCACTTCATCTGGCTGACCTCTGATGCTGGCCAATGCTGGATATTTCAGAGAAAAGTATAAATTGCAATATGCATATAACTTGTGGTAGTTGAATTAACAGAAATTGTACAAATTGAATTTTAACAAAAATGCCCTGGGTTTAGCTGTAGCAGTTGTTTTTCACCTTCCTAGTAGCTGGTGCAGTGTTCTGTTTTCAGCTTTAGTCTGAGAAAAATGCTGATAACACACCGATGCTTTAGTTATTGCTAAGTAATGCTTAATCTGATCAAGGACTTTTCAGTCACTTGTGCTCTGCCAGTGAGGAGGGGCAGGGGAAGCCGGGAGGAAGCAGAGACAGGACAACTGACCCAAACTAGTCAAAGGGGTATTCCATACCACAGCATGTCATGCCCAGTGTAGAAACTGGGGGTAGTTACCTGGAAGACTCAGATCTTTGCCTGGATTGGGCTGGGTGTCAGTCAGTAGGTGGAGAGCAATTGTATTTTCATCACTTGTTTTCTTTTCCTTTTCCCTTTTTAGTTTTATATTCTCTTCCCTTGATAATTCCCTTATTATTATTAGTAGTAGTAGTAGTAATTTTGTACATACCTTAGTTACTGGACTTTTCTTGTCTTGAACCATGGAAGTTGTTAGTTGCATTCTTTTGATTCTCCTCCCCATCCCTCTGGCAGCAGGGAGCAGGAAGAAGGGGGGAGAGTGAGCGAGCAGCTGTGTGGTTCTGAGTTACTGGGCTTAAACCACAACAAAAAAGAACAACTAGTTTCCAGTCATTTGCTAAACATCTGAAACATATACACATATGCATTGCCATTAAATAAGTATCATTTTAAAAGAACTCAGTCAGTTCTGAATATAGAATTTAAACTGTAAAATGAAACTGCTGACCACACACAATGATATGCCATGTTAACAATGCTAATTTCATGAAGAGAAATTTCTTTTCAGATACTCTATTTTAATTTATAGATTTAAGGAGAAAAATAAGAAAGTTAAGAGTTCCTGGCCTAACATTCTTTACCTTCCATTTCAGTTTTGGTTGAATCACTTCATTGGATGGTCTCTACTTCTGCATTACTTGCTGAAGCTAAAATTACTTGGAAATTAAAGACCTGTGGTGTTGATTTTAATCCATCTTTTGTCTATTGCATCATTTGTAATATAAATACCAAAATACCACCAAGAAAAAAAAAACAAGGTAAAGAACATCTGCCCTTGCTCCATACTCAGAGTAAGGCTGGGTTTATGACAGTAGTTAATGATCTAGCCATTGTTAGATTAGAATTACTCTTTTTTAGGTTTTTGAGAATATTTTTTGACACCTTACCTTTTACCAGCTCATATTCTGATGCTTCATTTTATTCTCCTACTTAAGTAGTTTTATTTTTTATTTTTTCTTAGTAGGGATGCCTGAATTATATGTTACATTGTTGGTTTTGGCTAATTTTTTATTCTATGATTTTTACAAGCTGCTACAGCCTTTTGCAATGCTGAGACCCAAGAACTACGTTTTTCTTCTTCCATTAAATGCACCGTGTTTCTGGACCACTGACACTGCAGTACATTTGTGCTGCTTCAGTTCTGTCAAAGATTTACAAGTACTTGACCTCTTCAACTGAGACAAAAACTTCTATGTCTGAGCTCTTCTTCACTTATGTTCATTTCAGATTCTGTTTCTGAACAGAATATAAAATTACAAGTGACAGAAACTAATGACATTAACAATATTAGGTTGGTACCAGATGAAATCTAGACCTTAGGTATGCATAGAAAGTATATATGAAAGTCAGGAATTATCACTGTCTTGTACTGTCTGGACAAAATGAAAAAAAAAAAAAAAAGAACCTTGAGTAAATGCAACTGTGAATTATGCTGTGAATATATCTGAGAAATGTGTCACTTCATTTTTGTGATGAATGTACAAAATGCCCTTCATGATTGCAAATACATTTGACATATAAATATTTTCCAGATGCCTTGAATAAGCAATTGTTGCTCTGTGAAACATTTACACACTGTTTAGAGTAATGATTTTCTACTGCCTTTTTAGCATGAATGTGCAGATGTCTTAGAGAGTGAATGCTTATTTTCCCTCTTCTGGATTTATTTTAAAAAGCAGAATTACAAACAACAAAATTATCTCAAAGGGTTATTTTTGTTCCCAGCTACACACAAGGAATTCACACAATTTCTGAAGGAAGTTTTGGTATTTGGGACCTCTGGAGTTGTAGAAAGCTCATGGGAGTCAAAATACATATACCCCAATAAAGCACAACACTGAGCAACTGAACACAGCCTCTGGGTTGCTAACAGTGCTAGATAGCAGGGCAAGCAGAAAGGATGCTGTGGCAAACTGCTGGAAACCCTCAAACTGTTTCTGCTGCAGTCACTTCTGTCCACCACAAAGAGGAGATGGAGACCCATGTGTCATGGGTTCAGCAGCAGCAGTCATTTTTTTTTTTCTCCTTCTTGGTAGCTGGTGTAGCACTGTGTTTTTGATTTTCAGCCTGGGAACAGTGCTGATAACACCAGTGTTTCTGTTACTGCTTAGTGATGTTTTGGTCTGGCCAAGGATTTTCTGAGTTTCATGCTCTGCCAGGGAGGAGGGGGAGCCGGGAGGAGGCAGAGACAGGACACCTGACCCAAACAGACCAAGGAGCTATTCCATGCCACAGCACGTCATGCCCAGGATGTAAAACTGGGGGGGGCAGGAACCCGGAAGAGTTCAGTTCACAGCTCGGTCATCGAGTGGTGAGCAATTGTATCCTCTTTCCTTGTATTTCCCTGATCATTTTTGTGGGTGGTGGTGGCAGTGGTGGTTTATGTTATACCTTGGCTGCTGAATTGTTCTTGTCTCGGATAGTGGGAGTTGCATTCTTTTGATTCTCCTCCCAATTTTTCCCCCCCCTCGGAGTGGGGGGGAAGAAGGAGGGGAAGTGAGTAGTCGGGCTTTGTATTAGAAGGGGTGAGCTATTGTATCCTTCCCTTGTATTTGCCTTGTCATTATTGTTATTGGTGGTAGCAGTAGTGATTTGTGTTATACTTTAGTTACTAAACTGTTCTTATCTCAACCTGTGGGAGTCGCATTCTTTTCGATTCTCCTTCCCATCCCTCCGGGAGTGGGGGGCAAGATAGAGGGGGGAGTGGGTGAGCAAAACTGTGTGGCTGACTGGACTTAAACCACGACAGTTCTTTTTGGCGCCCAACGTGGGGCACGAAGGGTTGAGATAACGACAGGATTAATAACCACTCGTCACAATGCTGATTTATTGGCTCTCAAAGTTGTTGTTCTGGTTCTCACGGGTTCAGCATATGACACTTTACTTACAGCCGGTGTTTCTTATCTTAACATTTCTCAGACATGGGCTTTTGGTTAAGGCTCTTGTTATATTGTACTCTATTGCACTGACTTTTAATACAGTAGACTCAATGATCATGAAACTGATCCGGTTTTTGTTCCCGATGTGGTCACCAACTCTATACTTTGGGAGGTATATAATAGAAGTGTTTAGCAATTACACATCTTTTTTCACCTCCTTGGGTGGTCAACCTGTGAGAGAGACATTCTTTTATGCTCCCAGCCCCCCCACCAGACCGTTTACAGCATCGTTTGAGAATTTTGAAGGTTTTGAATGGCCTTTAGATACCCTTGAGACCTGCCTGCTGATTGTGATGGGGATTGTTGTGTTGGTGCGCATACCGAGTGTGTTTTTCTCACGACTTTTTTGTCTGGTCCCGAGAGTTAAGCAGAGTGGGGTGTGGGCCTTGTCTGGGGTTAGTCTGCAGTCTAGAATGACTAAGAGGTTTTCTCCAAGCCTGGACAGTCATGAGTGGCAGGGTGTGTGGGACAGTATGGGCAAGCATCTAGGCCAGTGGGCCCCTCCAGTGTTTTGGAACTTCACTAATGAACAAATGCAGAATCCAGAAAAATTAGTAAAACACTTAAAGGAGGTGTGTTGTCATTCTGGTCACACCAGAGATGGACAAATTACGGCAACGTGCTGGGGCTTGGCCTATGCTTACAGAGCCTTATTCAACACCGTCCAGCACCTTCAAAAGGAAAAAAATGTCCCTGGATCTGAGGGTGGAATAATGGACAGCGCAACTGCTCCAGCTCTAAGCACAACAGCTACACCACCCCCAGAGACAAGTACAGCAGCTACTCAAACTTCAACAGTAATGGACAGCGCAGCTACTCCAGTTCCAAGCACAGCAATTACACCACCCCCAGGGACAAGTACAGCAGCTACTCAAACTTCAACAGTAATGGACAGTGCAACTGCTCCAGCTCTAAGCACAACAGCTACACCACCCCCAGGGACAAGTACAGCAGCTACTCAAACTTCAACAGTAATGGACAGCGCAGCTACTCCAGTTCCAAGCACAGCAGCTACACCACCCCCAGCAACAAGCACAGCAGCTACTCAAACTCCAGTGACAAGTACAGCAGCTACCCAAACCACAGTGATAATCACCGCAGCTAAACCAGAGGACCAACTCGTACCAATATCGGTTGCCCCTGTACGCAGGAGGAAAAGCAAAAAAGAGGCAATAAAGACAAAACAAGATGAAGAAACAACATACTCACCACCTGGGACAGCATCTGATCAGGAGTTATTATCACATGACGAAGAAGAAGAAGAGGTGACTTCCCGATCTCGGACCTCAACCGAGCTCCGGAATATGCGAAAAGATTTTACCCGTCAGCCAGGTGGAGGTAGGGGACAATCGGATTTATTGGACTGTGTGGATCAAGTGGCCTGGCACAGCAGTCCCACAGAAGTATAAGGCTCTAGTAGATACCGGTGCACAGTGTACCCTGATGCCATCAAGCTGTCAAGGGGTGGAACCCATTTATATTTCTGGAGTGACAGGAGGGTCCCAAGAGTTGACTGTACTGGAGGCTGAAATCAGCCTGACTGGGAGGGAATGGCAAAAACACCCCATTGTGACTGGTCCAAAGGCTCCATGCATCCTTGGCATAGACTACCTCAGGAGAGGGTACTTCAAAGACCCAAAAGGGTATCGATGGGCATTTGGTATTGCTGCTTTGGAGACAGAGGAAATTGAGCAGCTGTCCACCTTGCCTGGTCTCTCAGAGGATCCTTCTGTTGTGGGGTTGCTGAAGGTCGAAGAACAGCAAGTGCCAATCGCGACCACAACAGTGCACCGGCGGCAATATCGCACCAACCGAGACTCCCTGATTCCCATCCATAAGCTGATCTGTAGATTGGAGAGTCAAGGAGTAATCAGTAGGACCCACTCACCCTTTAACAGCCCCATATGGCCAGTGCGAAAGTCTAACGGAGAGTGGAGACTAACAGTAGACTATCGGGGCCTGAATGAAGTTACACCACCCTTGAGTGCTGCTGTACCGGACATGCTAGAACTTCAGTATGAACTGGAGTCAAAGGCAGCCAAGTGGTATGCCACGATCGATATTGCCAATGCATTTTTCTCAATTCCTTTGGCAGCAGAGTGCAGGCCACAGTTTGCTTTTACTTGGAGGGGCATCCAGTACACTTGGAACCGACTGCCCCAGGGGTGGAAACACAGCCCGACCATCTGCCATGGACTGATCCAGACTGCACTGGAACAGGGGCAAGCTCCAGAACACCTGCAATACATTGATGACATTATTGTGTGGGGCAATACAGTGGAAGAAGTCTTTGAGAAAGGGAGGAAAATAATCCAAATCCTGCTGGAAGCTGGTTTTGCCATAAAACGGAGTAAGGTCAAGGGACCTGCACAGGAGATTCAATTTTTGGGAATAAAATGGCAAGATGGACGTTGCCAGATCCCCACAGATGTGATCAACAAGATAACAGCAATGTCTCCATCAACTAATAAGAAAGAAACACAAGCTTTTTTGGGTGTTGTGGGGTTCTGGAGGATGCACATCCCGAATTACAGTTTGATTGTAAGCCCTCTCTATCATGTGACCCGGAAGAAGAATGATTTTAAATGGGGCCCTGAACAACAACAAGCTTTTGAGCAAATTAAACGAGAGATAGTTCATGCGGTAGCCCTTGGACCAGTTCGGACCGGGCCAGATGTCAAAAATGTACTGTACACTGCAGCCGGGGAGAATGGTCCTACCTGGAGCCTCTGGCAGAAAGCTCCAGGGGAGACTCGAGGCCGACCCCTCGGCTTTTGGAGTCGGGGATACAGAGGATCTGAGGCCAGCTATACCCCAACTGAAAAAGAGATACTGGCAGCCTATGAAGGGGTTCGAGCTGCTTCGGAAGTGATTGGCACAGAAGCACAGCTCCTCCTAGCACCCCGGTTGCCAGTGCTGGGCTGGATGTTCAAAAGAAGGGTCTCCTCTACCCATCATGCAACTGATGCTACATGGAGTAAATGGGCTGCACTAGTTACACAACGAGCTCGAATAGGAAATCCCAGTCGTCCAGGAATTCTAGAAGTCATCATGGACTGGCCAGAGGGTAAAGATTTTAGAATGTCACCAGAGGAGGAGGAGATGATGCGTGCTGAAGAGGCCCCACCATATAACGAACTGTCGGAAAGTGAAAAGCAATATGCTTTGTTTACTGATGGGTCCTGTCGCATAGTGGGAAAGCATCGTAGATGGAAGGCAGCCGTATGGAGTCCTCGACAACAAGTTGCAGAAACTGCTGAAGGAGAGGGTGAATCGAGTCAGTTTGCTGAGGTGAAAGCCATCCAGCTGGCTTTGGACATTGCGGAACGAGAAAAGTGGCCAGTACTTTATCTCTATACTGACTCATGGATGGTGGCCAATGCCCTGTGGGGGTGGTTGCAGCAATGGAAGCAGAGCAACTGGCAACGCAGAGGTAAACCCATCTGGGCTGCTGCACTGTGGCAAGATATCGCTGCCCGGGTGCAAAACCTGGTGGTCAAGGTACGCCATGTAGATGCTCATGTACCCAAGAGTCGGGCCACTGAGGAACACCAGAACAACCAACAAGTGGATAAAGCTGCTAAAATTGAAGTGGCTCAGATGGACTTAGATTGGCAACGTAAGGGTGAATTATTCTTAGCCCGGTGGGCCCATGACACTTCAGGCCATCAGGGCAGAAATGCGACATACAGATGGGCTCGTGATCGAGGGGTGGACTTAACAATGGACACTATTGCCCAGGTTATTCATGACTGTGAAACATGTGCTGCAATTAAACAAACTAAACGGTTAAAGCCTCTTTGGTATGGAGGACGATGGCTGAAATACAAATATGGGGAGGCCTGGCAGATTGATTATATCACACTCCCACCAACCCGCCAAGGCAAGCGCCATGTGCTTACCATGGTGGAAGCAACCACCGGATGGCTGGAAACATATGCTGTGCCGCACGCCACTGCCCGGAACACTCTCCTGGGCCTTGAAAAACAAATTTTGTGGTGACATGGCACCCCAGAGAGAATTGAGTCAGACAATGGGACTCATTTCCGGAACAACCTGATAGATGCTTGGGCCAAAGAGCATGGCATTGAATGGGTATATCATATCCCCTACCATGCACCAGCCTCTGGGAAAATCGAACGGTACAATGGGCTATTAAAAACTACACTGAGAGCAATGGGTGGTGGGACTTTCAAACATTGGGATATTCATTTACCAAAGGCCACTTGGCTGGTCAATACCAGAGGATCTGCCAATAGGGCTGGCCCAGCCCAGTCAGAACTTCTACATACTGTGGAGGGGGACAAAGTTCCTGTGGTGCATATAAAGAATTTGTTGGGGAAGACAGTCTGGGTTATTCCTGCTTCAGGTAAAGGCAAACCCACTCGTGGGATTGCTTTTGCTCAGGGACCCGGATATACTTGGTGGGTAATGCAGGAAGATGGGGAAGTCCGATGTGTACCTCAAGGGGATTTGATTTTAGGGGAAAACAGCCAATGAACTCAATTGTATGCTGTTGTCTGCTATGTAATACTTTCGTAGCCCGACAACTAGATGTCTTCAAGTCATCAGCGACTGGCCCTCTGATCGTCATCCCAACAGAGAATGAACTTTAATGAAACCGGGCGAGTTCTACAGTAAAGGAACGATCAGCATCAACAGGCAACGATCCAACGCTGCACACGGCTTCCGCTGCTCTGAAGAACTGTTACAGGAGATGGAGCTTGATGTCACGGACCAAATGGACTCAGCAGCTTTGTAGGGATTGGTTTATGCACGAAGGGATGATCTCTCTCCCTCTGTATGTATGTGCCGATGTGTATATATATATATATGATGGTATATTGAAAATGTGGGATCCGAGCATGACGTGAATGGTATGGAATAAGGGGTGGATAATGTCATGGGTTCAGCAGCAGCAGTCATTTTTTTTTTTCTCCTTCTTGGTAGCTGGTGTAGCACTGTGTTTTTGATTTTCAGCCTGGGAACAGTGCTGATAACACCAGTGTTTCTGTTACTGCTTAGTGATGTTTTGGTCTGGCCAAGGATTTTCTGAGTTTCATGCTCTGCCAGGGAGGAGGGGGAGCCGGGAGGAGGCAGAGACAGGACACCTGACCCAAACAGACCAAGGAGCTATTCCATGCCACAGCACGTCATGCCCAGGATGTAAAACTGGGGGGGGCAGGAACCCGGAAGAGTTCAGTTCACAGCTCGGTCATCGAGTGGTGAGCAATTGTATCCTCTTTCCTTGTATTTCCCTGATCATTTTTGTGGGTGGTGGTGGCAGTGGTGGTTTATGTTATACCTTGGCTGCTGAATTGTTCTTGTCTCGGATAGTGGGAGTTGCATTCTTTTGATTCTCCTCCCAATTTTTCCCCCCCCTCGGAGTGGGGGGGAAGAAGGAGGGGAAGTGAGTAGTCGGGCTTTGTATTAGAAGGGGTGAGCTATTGTATCCTTCCCTTGTATTTGCCTTGTCATTATTGTTATTGGTGGTAGCAGTAGTGATTTGTGTTATACTTTAGTTACTAAACTGTTCTTATCTCAACCTGTGGGAGTCGCATTCTTTTCGATTCTCCTTCCCATCCCTCCGGGAGTGGGGGGCAAGATAGAGGGGGGAGTGGGTGAGCAAAACTGTGTGGCTGACTGGACTTAAACCACGACACCCATGACAGTGTGGTTCATAAGGTGGTGTCTACTTCAAGGAGCCCAAAGAAGAATATGGAATGATATTGTGGATATTAAAGTATTTTATGCAGCTCTTTTTGTAACTGCAGTAATGCTACTAACACATTATCAACGAACAGATTGTCTCTCCATGCAGGGGACATAAAGCCTTTCAAGGGATTCAGAACTGACTACACTGGCAATAGACCCACTCACTCCAGTGACCTGAGTAAGAGAATGTCAAGAGAAGCACGTTGATATAGAGAAAACACTGCATCATGGCTTTGCTTCAAAACTGGAGTACAAAATAAAGTATTTCATATAGTTGCCCTGTCCTCAATAATGCTAAATCAGCTCCTGATACCCTAGGGGTGGGAGCAATTTTCTCCCTGTCTCTGCAGGGAGAAATACTATCAAAAAAGTTCTAGTGAAGAGCTGGCTCCCTTTTCAATACGAAAGCAGACTTTTTTTTTTTTTTCCTACTCTCTTTCCTTTTTCTTTTTAGTCTTTTTTCTTTCCTGATGAAAGAGGAAAGAGGTTGCTCACATGATATGAGACCTAACAAAATGCCATCAAGCTAACAGCTACTCAGCTGGACCTTCTGCTTTTTATCCTGCCTTCATATACCATGTGTGTGTCTGTGTGGTCACCCCCAAGACATAGATTTTTGATGAGTAAAACAGTGGACTTTCATCAGTAACAACAGTTTTTTTCCCCTTCAAAATCATTACTTGTCCTTCTAATGAAAAAACATGTTATACTAATGTTCATATTATGATGATTTGATTTCCAGTAACTTCAGTTTGTAAATAATCAGAGATTGTAAGTTTTGAAAAGTTCTGGAAAGTGTTTTCACACACTCTTATTTCCTTTCATTTCAGTGTCATTGTTGTTCCAAGCCTGTTGTAAGCACCAGGAAACTGACTATTCCTATGCAAAATCACACAGACTTCTATCTTAATAGCAGTAATACCTTACTCTTTACTGGTAACTATAGAGTACAAGAACAGAAATTGATTGCTTTACAAAATATTAATAATAAATTCTGCAATACTTGAGAATATAAGACAAAAACCTTTCAGTAAAATGTATTAATATGCTGGCTAGTATTGCTGTACATTAAGCTTGTAAATACCTTGGAAATAGTACAAAATAATACTTCTATTTCAGAAATGTGAGCTAAAACAATATTTAAAATCAATTAATTGTAAATTATAAAATTCAGAGAAATTGTACGAATTCTTAGAAGCAGCTGTCAGAATATGCTTGATGCCTTTCGGTCACCTGGTTCTAGACCACAAAATCAGAAATAGGAGATGATTTTTTGTTTACATTAAATACATCTATGCAATTATTTCATATATGTATATGGAATTAGCTGCATCTGCGGAAAAAAATCATTTTCCAAAATGGATGGCAGGTAATTTGCAGCAGTATTTTTTTTAATAACATACCCCTTTCCATAACAAAAGATTATTTTAGTTTTATGACTAACACTCACTACTTTTCTTACATACATACCTTATCTGTGAGTTACTACCAGATGCTTAATCTTTCATTTCCTTTGCAGCTATGTGAGAATTTGTATGACTGCAGATATAATAATGCTCTATTCATCTAAGAAAAGTCTTAATTAAGTTCTTTAGTTGTAATTTTGTCTCATCAAGAAAAGGGTTTGTTTGTTTCTTTCTTAAAGATTCCAAATATATTATAGTTTCTATGTAATAGCTACAGAGGGAGAAAAAAGAGGAGAGAAGCAAAAAGAGGAAGGGAGGAGGATAAACTGTAAGAATGAGAAAAGGGGAACACTTAGGAGAGGTGAAAGTGGAAGATTAAGACAAGGAGAAGACAGGGAAGCTTAAGGGAAAGAGGGGAGAGAGGAAGGACAGGGAAAGGAGAGGGGAATCATAAAGAAAAGACAGGGAAAATAAAAGGAAAAAAGAAAAGGCAACTTTTAATCGCCAGTCACATCTATGGAAAATTAGATTTCATATTCATAGACATAGACATAAAAGATAATGAAAATGCAGACTACAATGATACCTCTCATATTTTTTCTGTCATCATTTAATTTGAGTTGCATGTAAGTCCAGATGCAGAATTTTTAACAGACCAGTGCTGGCTTTCTAAAAAAGTAAAATTCCCTTAGTTTGATTCTGGCAATGTAGAAGTATTAAAAATTATTTGTGACACTCAGGTTGTACACAGTTGAGAAATTAGTGTACTGACATTTTAAAGGTTGCAAAGAATCTTATTTTTGGGGACTAATAGCTGGATTTTGACCTATCTAAACCACATACAGTATGAAAAGCTATTTGTGAAACTTAACCTTTTCTGTCTTGGAGCTGGAAATGTTACAGAACCACTTGACTTCGGATAATAAGGTGAAATATTTGATCATATTGGCTTGAAAAAAAAAAAGATAACATTTCATAGCCTAGAGCTTCTCAAAGGAATCATATGAGCAGCATCCAGCTTCCAAACAGGCGTTGCCCACTTTATGAAGCTGGAACAGACCATCATTTGCAAGGTAACACCTGCACAAGGCAGAACCTGTGAAAAGGGGGACCAGACTGATCTCAGTCCATGAAATAATTGCATATAAACACCAAGGCTGCAGAGTGATGCTCGGGAAGGAAAGAAGAGGGCACTTTGGTTTTAACTTCCTCCTTTGAAGGCAAGTTGGGCCATCTTAGTCAGAGGCTAAGAACTTCTGTGGGGATCAGAAGCTGTTGGTATCGTGGTATCATTAACTCAAGGCTTAATTAGTATGTTGGATTTAGGTATGATTTGCAATTGTTGATAGAGTATATAGTAGCTAAATTCAGGCTTGCCTGAATTTTTACTATTTTCTCAGTGCTTCAGTCTCAAAACACTCCTATCACAGCAGCTCCTATATCATGGCAACATGACCTGTCATCTGCTGCATTTCATGGACAAGGCCTTTTCTCATCCTTACCCCACACCACCAGTGAGTGGACTAGGGTTGCTCAAGAGGCTGGGAGGGGACACAGCTGGGACAGACCAAAAGAATGTTCCATACCATAGGATGTTATGCTCAGCATATAGAGCTGGGGTGTTGCGGAATGGTTGATAGAAAGTGGACACAATAAGATCATAGGCCAGTGGATGGCAGAAGCCCAACAGTAGTGAACCAAAGGCTTTGAGGCCTTGGCTGAAGGTTACTAGAGAACGCGTACGTGAGAGAGTTTGAGGGAGTTGGCAGAAGAGCCTGAGAAGTCAGGATGTGTAGGGAGGAACCGATAACTGTAACCTTGAAGCATAGCTGCAAGCTGGAAACCCCCTGGAACATGACCAAAAGGAGAACCGCAGGGGGAGTGGGATGCGAATGTAACTTCTGAGCTGTAACCAATTACATATTGACTAGTAAGCATAAGTAGCCAATCATATATT
The DNA here is from genome assembly GCA_028858755.1 of Ara ararauna. Taxonomy (NCBI): domain Eukaryota; kingdom Metazoa; phylum Chordata; class Aves; order Psittaciformes; family Psittacidae; genus Ara; species Ara ararauna. Next base: position 22,637,303 of record CM054380.1, read on the forward strand.
AGCAAGTGTGCCTACATAGAGTACATAACTGGAACCCTCAGATGAAATAAACTGGGTCTGATGAGCGATCACATTGATTGTCTTCATTCTCCCACCAGGGGTGCAGGCAAGAGGGGCCTGCAGTCTTCACATACCGCACAGGCAGAGGAGCCTGTGGCTCCCGCTCCCCGCACTGGGGGAAGAAGGAAAAGGGGAGATGTTAGGAGTGATGGTGTTTATCTTCCGAAGTCGCTGTTCCACCTGATGGAGCTCTGCTGTCCTGGGGATGGCTGAACACCTGCCTGGCAGCAGGAAGTGATGAGTATTTGGTCTTGCTTTCCTTGGGTGTACAGCTTTTGCTTCACATATTAAGCTGTCTTTTTTTCTCAATGCGTGACTTTTCTCACTTTTAGTCTTCTGATTCTCTTACCTCATCCCACTGGGAGGAAGTGAGAAAGTGGCTGTGTTGCTTAGTTGCTGGCTGGGGTTAAACCACAACAACCAGTTGTTGCTTTTCATAGACGCTTTAGAAGTCATGCACAATACGAACTGAAAAACATCCAAGAAAATCTGATTCACTAATATGAAAAAAGACTTTATGCTTGGTTTTGCCAATCCAGTGTGTTTTAGCAGTGCTAAATTCTCTTGATTGGTGGGAGTGTAATGAGTTAATCAGTGTTAAAAATTCCACTTGCAAAACCATTTCCTCATTTCCTCAACGTAAGGTGCTTTCTTCTGTGTTCTCTTAGAACAAGCATCTGAGCACACTAGAACCTATTTCCTCTTTTCCTTTTAATGCATGTGTATAACCGTATTAGTTTCAGATGGCTTAACAGGTAGTACATAATTTTGAGATGTCATTTGTGCATTTGTGCATATTCTAATTGCTGTGTCCAACATAACATAAAATACCATGTACATTTTAGAGCTGTCAGACATCTCACTTCCTGATACTTTACTATGTCTTTTAAACAGGAATTGCTGATTAAAAGAAAGTGATGCTTGTTTTTTTCAAGTGGTTTTGAAGGAATTATAGTATATGCTGGCAGTGACAAATGATGCACAAAAGAGAGCCCTGTGGAAATTGAAGATAAATTTCACAAGTTCCACAGTTTGTTAATGGCAGAGCTATCAAATAGCCTACTTCATGAAGCACTAGATGAATATTTTTTTTTATGTGTGGTGCAAATTCATTCAATTTTGTATTTAACAAAGGTTTTCATTTGGTAAAAGCTACTAGTCATTATGTAGCCAAAAGTGTAATATGCTGCATAAGTTTATATTTAATTGTTAAAATATGCATGTGGGGAAAAAGCTACAGCTGATGCAGATGAGCTCTTCTACGTACTCTTTTTACTAGTTACGCATGCAGTAATGATTTACAATTGAACCCAATGTGCTCAGTGATGTGTTGTTTTGCTACCAGCACATGCCCGCAGGAAACCCAAATGAATTTTTTCCAATTAGCACATTGAGCAAAGTTGTTTTGCAGAAAACACATCTATATGCTTGTGATAGTCTGCATGGTAGGGATTTTTCAGCTTGTCCCAAAGATAACAAAATACATATGTTGCTAGCTAAGTGTATTATGTTTTAGGTTATACATATATATCTCTTCTGGAAGAAGACTTCTCGCAAGGGCATGTGGTGACAGGACAAAGGGAAATTACTTTAAGCTGCCAGAGGGGAGATTGAGATGAAATTTTAGGCAGAAGTCCTTCCCTGTGAAGGTGGTGAGGCACTGGCACAGGTTGCCCAGAGAAGCTGTGGCTGCCCCATTCCTGGTAGTGTTCAAGGCCAGGTTGGCAATCTGGTCTAGTGGAAGGTATCCCTGTCCATGGCAGGGGGTTGGAACTGGATGAGCTCTAAGGTCCTTTCCAGTCCAAATCACTCTGTGATTCAAGGATTTTATGATTCTTTTAAAAGTTCAGAGACATTTTTTTTCTCAGAAAGGTAGTAGATATGATAAAACCTAAATCAGAAAAAGTACTTATACCATGTAACTTTGTAAAGTTTTAATATTAAGTATAATTAGGTACTTCCCACAAAACTTTCAAACACTTTTTTTAGAGATGCTGCTGTCCTCTACAAGTCTGAGGAGCAGCTATGCACACATGCCAGTGATCCCTCTCCTTTAAATAATGATAAATGTTCCATTTTCCACGTAAAGAATCCCAGGAAGTCATACATAAAAAAAAGATATAATGCTGTATACAAATGACAGTGTTAGTTTTTGGAGAGTGTACTTTATATATATTTCTACTATCTCTAGATTCCTGTCTGCAGCTTTCTCAACCATGACATATGGCTGTTGAGGAATTTTCTCACCATTCCCAAATCAAAGACTACAGCTCAGGAGCATTGTACTTCCTCTTCTGTGATTATAGTGCTTTGGTGTGCTAAAGTTTAATGCTTATTGCAAAGAAAATGTCTCACTGGGTTTGGACTCATGTTCCCTGGGTAAGACCTGCCCACATGTGTGGCTGTACCCTCTGGGGCAGCACTTCCTCTGGGATCTTTTTGCAGTGTAGCTATGTCTTACTTATGATCTTGATCAAATTTTAAGAAACCAACATTAATGGCTAATGAGCATTGCTGTAATGTAAATTATTGAAATGTTAAATCTTCAATGCCAAGCTGTCACTCCTACTCAGCTTTCAATTTTTACTACAGCATCCTGATTTTTTTTTCCTGAATCTAGTGCATTTGTCATATTTAGAAACCTAACACATTTTTTCTGACAGCCAGTCTTAGCAGATTCACTAGTCCTTTTTGTTTGCATACGGCTAGATGGATTGAACCCATAGGATTTTGAAGCAGTAGTACAATGTTTATCCCATTTTTGATGCCTTAAAACCATTCTCTGTACTCTTAAGAAATATGTGTCTGATCAGAAAAGGTGACAATAAATAGGGTCTGTTGTGAGGACCCTATTCAGCAGTGATGCCCTGGCACATGTGATAATGGAAAACTTGTCTTTCTTGATTTTCATCCTGTATTCTTCCTATGATTTTTGTTTTGGTTTGGTTTGGTTTGCTTTTTTTTTTTTTTGTTTTGTATTCTCTCTTCTAGTACCTTTATTGTACCACCAGGCTTCATTTTGTTTTCCTCATTTTAGAGCCTTTCATATTCCAGTTTTCCCACTTAAGGATTTCAGTCCTTTTTCTCTGTACTTCCTCCTCAAATTCAAGCCCTGATGTCCTACCGCTTCTAAGAAGTTGAATTTGAAAACCTTTCAAATGAAGGAGAGTTACAATTTATAGTAACTTAGACATCTCATGAATCAAGTGTAACATCTTCCATTATACTTTACCAGGACAAATAAATTATGGGGAATCAGAATACTATTAGAAAAGAAGACAGTACCCTGAGGGGGAAGTTTCAGATTCATCATGTTGATAGTTTTTCATGTAAAAATACTAATTTTTAATTTCATGTGTATTCAATACTATTCGTGAGGTGAAGATGGTGAAGTATAGCACTTCTAGGAAATCCTTTACCCAAGGAGTACTTCACAATCTGGGTGCTGGGGTCCTAACCTTTGATATAAAATTATGTGGTGCTTTCATTGTCTTCCTGAAAGTGCCATTCACTTATAAATATTTGACGCAACAGCACTGCTAAAATGAATACAAAGATGTGTTCTTTGTAAACTTCCATTTGGCATGTTTAAGAGCAAGGGTCACAACTGTAAGCAAGCACCTAAAAGCTGCATCATTTATCATAACAGCATGAATGTTAGGAAGGGGGAAAAAAAGGTTTATTTCCCCAAACTGGAGGATATTTGGAAATGAGAATCAACTCTGTGTTTAACTTTGAGTAATATGTATTAATTTTATGAAACTGATGACTATTCCTGGCTAGCAGGTGATGTTAACAAGCCACTTAAACCTTTCACGTTTGGGTTCTTAACTTAGAAGCAGTTTTCTTGTTTAAGAACAGTTTTTAAACTCTTCTTGAAAGCTATATTGGAATGGATCATACCTTTGTATTATCTTTACCCTAACAGGTGGGTATGTGTTCCATGTAACAATACAGCTGAATATTGCACTGCTTAATCCTACGGTTAACCTTTATTTTGAATGCTCAGTTCTTCCAAGAGGTTGTTAGTATTTGCTATGAAAGTTCTAATTACTAAGTAAACCATCTTTGCAGGCTCTCCATGTTGACAACTAAGTGCCTGCATATTTTGAGCTGTATGGATATTACCTTAATTTAAAATACTGATTCTAAATTACAGGCCCATGTATGTGCTAATGAGGTGGTCTATACTACAATTGTAAACTTAATCAGAGGGTGGAGACTCAGTTTCCAGGGTTTGGTCCTTATGAAATTATTTCCTTCTGTATCACAACACGATATACATTATACCTTGTTCTCAGACAAAAGAACTCTTCTCCGCCATAATAACTTTCAGTATCAGATACTAGCATTAATGAATCTCAAATTCATTGAACATCTATCAGGAAATAATGCTTAAGATTATCAAGGAAGAGGTTGCTTGTTATTCTGAGTCACTGTCTCAAAACTGTTACATTAAATAAGGTATACCACAGACCTATTATAAAATCCTGTTAACACTGAAAGTTATTCAGAGTTTTGTCATAGATTTCAGTGTCATTAAGTTTTAGTTCTGAAACATGGAATTTTTACATCTCATATGGATTGCCTTCCTCTCAGGATAAAGTACACTGAATGACATTGGTTTTCTGCAACAAAGCAGCCCTTTTTCTGGATGCTAAATGACTTAAAGGCTTGAGAACTGATGTGGAAAATGCCACATGAAAATTGTTAAACTTAAGTTTCTGAGAATCTGCTAATCTGTTGCATGAAGTGAGTCACTTTCCAAAAATTATTTATTAAAATTTCTGTTTATGCTAATCATTATATCAAAGGCATACAACAGACAAATATTATGCTTAGAAATAAAATTACACAAAGAGAGAAGAGCATTAATATAAAAAATAAAGTATTTTACAATTATTTTCAGATTACAGTTCTATGTTGTTATCCTGGGTTCAGCAGTAGCAGTCATTTTTCTCCTTCTTAGTAGCTGGTGCAGTGCTGTGATTTTGACTTTCAGCCTGGGAACAGCGCTGATAACACCGATGATTTCAGTTGCTGCTCAGTAATGTTTAGTCTGACCAAGGACTTTCTGAATCTCATGCTCTGCCAGGGAGGAGGGGAAGCCGGGAGGAAGCAGAGACAGGACACCTGACCCAAACCAGCCAAAGAGGTATTCCATACCACAGCACATCATGCCCAGTATAGAAACTGGGGGCAGTTACCCAGAAGGGTTACACCACTGCTCGGTCGGGCTGGGTATCGGTCAGTGGGTGGTGAGCAGTTGCATTTTCTTCCCTTATTACTTCCCTTATCATTATTATTATTGGTGGTAGCAGCAGTGGTTTTGTGTTATACCTTAACTACTGGTCTGTTCTTATCTCAACCCATGGGAGTTACATTCTTTCGATTCTCCTCCCCATCCCTCTGGGAGTGGGGGGGGGGAGGGGGGGGGAGGGGAGGAAGTGGGAGGACTGAGTGAACAGCTGCGTGGTTTCTGAGTGGCAGGCTGGGTTTAAACCACTACAATTGTCTTGCATGTCTCTGACTGGTCATTAGTGGATTCTTGGGGAACAATACTTTTGAACAGGATATATTTAATGTGATCCTTCCTCTGATGTACTATCCCTCATCGGAGTCATCATCTTATCTGTAAATGGACTGATATCTTATACAGCCAATAAGGAACCATAGACAATGTTTGCTCTGTGAATTTGCTAATCTCATTTTGAACTTGCTTATAGCTCTGGTCTGTGTAACTTCCTAATGGGATGAATTCTACAAAAAATTTCCTGTAGTACAAAAAAATATCTGCAGTATATAAGAAAAATCTTTGCTTTATAATGACCTGAGTACAAATATATACCAGGTCCATGGCTTTGTCTAATTAACTTTAATTTAGGTATAAAAAAAAATGTTAAAACCCACAAAAAAGCCAAGTGATTCACAAATGCAATTCATGCTCCTTCAAATACCTCCCATATGCCTGTTTGGAATCTGTGTCTTGTAAAGTCATCAGGACTAGTGGCTATCTTTGGAAGATTTTAGCAGTCTTGCAGTCATGCTGGTTTGTTTAATAGCCTTGGGTCCTCGCTCAGTATTAAAGATGAGCTCCATCATCATCATACGCTCAGGCATAAGACTTCTATCATGCAAGGACTTAAACATCAAAAAATTTATGTAACTGGAATCTAAATTTGTGTAAGTCATGAGAATGTTACTTTATATTGACAAAGTAGTTAAATATTAAGTAAACAATGTGAAAAATTAGATCATATTTAGATTGATTTGCATTAGAAAATGTCTGGTTTTCCCCTGTAGGTTGTGTATATCAAGAATTGTTGTTGATAACAGTGTTGCTGCATTGCGTGTTTTCTTCAACAAACATTTAATCAAACTTTTATAAATCAATTATTAGATACAGAAAAGTAGCAACCAGAGCTGTTAGATGTTTTCTCTGTAGATACTGTAGATTTCCTTAAAGCCTTAAAAAATTGTCTGTCAGGCCACATGCATAGAAGTTTTTCGAATCAGAGTCAAGAATGTCAGCAAACCATGAAATACAGGAAATTATTTTATATATCCTCTGAAATGATCTTGTCATCTGCGGAAACATACAGTATTGGATAAAGAAATTACATTTGAGTACAAGCAAATTAAGATGCAGATACAAACGACTGTTAATAAAACTAAATGCTTTCTGAGTTCATCAGCTGTAACTGGAATCAGATGTAACTTTTTTTCTGAACTGCCATCATTTCATTTAGCTCTCCTTCTCCTTTGCCAATTGGTCATTTTACAAAACAAAATGTGCAGTCATATGATTGTTTTTTACACAGCATACTATTGTAAGAGATTCAGAATTTTGGCTTGTTCAAGCAAGCATCTGTTACTCTTAAAATTCTAAAAAATTCAAAGCAATAGATTTACTCACAAATCCAGGGTAAGATGCTTAGCCCTGTTACAGTTATCTTAATACCATAAAATGGTTTGGGTTGAAAGGGACCTTAAAGCTCATCTAGTTCCAACCCTGTGCCACAGGCAGGGACACCTTCCACTAGACCAGATTGCTCCAAGCACAGTCCAACCTGGTCTTGAAATATTTGCTGCACTAATGTTCTGAGCTACCAGGAAAGGATTTAAGCCAGCAGCAGCAGCACAGTGCTCAACATAACCTAATATATTTTTCTGTCACAGGCTTTATTATTACTGTTTCACTGACACATTTGTGCAATTGTTTTCTGCATATAATAACTAGGAAGAAATTTCATCTGCCCACAAATGTAGCAGGTAGATGCAGTCTCCCCTCTGAGAATGAACTTTAGCTTCTCAAACACGTAAATGACTTTGAGAGATTTCGACTAATCTCAAAAGACAGGAAAAGTCTGTTTCAGACTTTTCCCATTTCTGATTAGATTGTAAATACTGTGAGATTATACCTTTGCTCAGCAGTAATCTTCTTGAGTGAAAGTAAATGAAAAAGCAGTCATCTAAGATTTGTTATATGGGTTTTACTGAGACATTCTCCCCAAGTTCTCAGAACTTAAACAACAGCAAAAGAAAGTAACTTTCCAGTGAAGACCTTGGGGACATTAGGGTTTCCTTGTGATTAATGTGCAACAATTTCTCTGCAGTTACAGATCAACAAATAATATTCTTTGCTTCCTTTTGGATTTGATTTTGTTTAAAAAAGGAAACCACAAGTACTAGCATTATTAGCAGGATACCTGTTAACCATTTATTATGTCCTCAAGGAAGATCACCTTTTATACCCACAAATCTTTTCAGTACTCTTTGATAATGTTGTCATTCATACTCAAGAATTCTTATCTTTTGTTCTATCCTGGATGCGAAAGAGCAGATTTTTAGCCTTGCACTTCAAGAAATAAAGAGAAAACAGGGGAGGGCAGGGGATACTTCTTTAAAAGAGTATAAGCAATTACTGACACAGTTGATTCAAAATGTGATTAATTTGTGCATAACTTGTTGAGATCTGTGCAATTAACTCTATTTTTATTTTCATGTTGATGACATATAGAAACTAGAAATTGCTTTTTCTGCATATCCTACATTTGTAGGCTCTTTTCCTTGATTGTGAGAACAGAAGGCCATTAGTTTGTGTGCAACAGATATTTTGCAAAAAAATACAAGTCTTCATGGGTAGAACTGTTGAAGTTTATCTCTGGGCATGACCTGTGTATGATGTATCCTTCATATGGAAAGTGATTGTTTAGATTTTTTGAGAGAACATAGCAGAATTAAAAAAACTAGGTTGGAAACACATAAAATAGATGAAGAGATGAGAGAATTTCTGCTGGTGAATCACAGATTTAATACTTGTATTGCTGTTCAGTTAAAACTCGCATTTTAAAATACATATTGAACAGTTTGTGTCACTTAGCTGTTTCCAGGGTCATTGGATAATTGTCTTTCCATAAGACATTGAATAGCAAAGTCTTATGACATCTTATACCACTTTCATACTAAATAAGAAAGAGGAAAGAAAAATCCCATAGGATCTCTTAGTTATAAGGCAAAAACTCATTCTGGGCAACCCGATCTAGTTCAAGATGTCCCTGTTTATTGCAGTGGGATTGGACTAAATGACCTTTGAAGGTGCCTTTCAACCCGAACTGTTCTATGATTTTATGATCTTCTTTTGAAATTGCACAAGTGCAGATTTGTCAAAAAAAAAAAAAAAAAAAAAAAAAAAAAAAACAACCCACAAAACATATTTGTGCAGAAGTACTCTGATACTGCCCTGATGTAAGTAACAGCCACTGGAGATTTTGTCAGGACAAATGATATTTTTTATTGTGGGGATCTGTTACAGACCACCTGACCAAGAGGACTCAGTGGATGAAGCGCTCTATAGACAGATAGGAACAGCCTCATGCTCGCAGGCCCTTGTTCTCATGGGGGACTTCAACCACCCTGATATCTGTTGGAGGGATGGCACAGCCCGGCACAAGCAATCCAGGAAGTTCCTTGATTGCGTGGAAGACAACTTCCTCCTGCAAGTAATAGAGGAGCTGACAAGGAGAGCTGCTATGCTTGACCTCGTCCTCACCAATAGGGAAGGGCTGGTTAGAAATGTGATGCTCCAGGGCAGCCTTGATTGCACTGATCATGAGATGGTTGAATTTGAGATCCTCAGGACAGTGAGAAGAGTGTGCAGCAAGCTCACTGCCCTGGACTTCAAGAGAGCAGAATTTGGCCTCTTCAGGAACCTGCTCAGTAAGATTCCATGGGATATAGACCTAGAGGGCAAGGGGGCCCAAGGCTCTTGGTTGATATTCAAGGATCACCTGCTGCAAGCTCAGGAGCGATACATCCCTACTAGAAGGAAGTGCTGTAGGAGGGCCAGGAGACCTCCTTGGATGGATAAGGAGCTGCTGAGGAAACTTTGAAGGAAAAAAGCGGCTTATAAAAGGTGGAAGCAAGGACAGGAGTCCTGGAAAGAATACAGGGATGTTGCCCAGGAAGCAAGGGACCAGGTTAGGAAAGCTAAGGCCCACTTAGAATTAAACTTGGCTAGGGATGTTAAGGATAACAGGAAGGGATTCTATAGGTACATGGCAAATAAAAGGCAGACTAGGGACAATGTGGGCCCTCTCCAGAAGCTATTGGGGGAATTGGCTGCCCTGGATATGGAGAAGGCTGAGGTTCTTAACGACTTCTTTGTCTCAGTCTTCACCAGCAAATGCTCTGACCACACCACCCAAGTCTTGGAAGGCAGACGTAGAGACAGTGAGAATGAAGAGCCTAGGCCTACTGTAAGAAAGGATCTGGTTCAAGACCATCTTAGGAACCTGAACGTATACAAGTCCATGGTACCTGATGAAATCCATCCGCGGGTCCTGAAGGAGCTGGCAAATGAAGTTTGCTAAGACACTGTCCATCATATTTGAAAAATCATGGCAGCAAGGTGAATTTCCTGATGAAGAGAAAAATGGCAATATAACCCCCATTTTCAAGAAGGGGAAAATGGATGACTTGGGGAACTACTGACCAGTCAGTCTCACCTTTGTGCCTGGCAAAAACTTGGAGCGGATTCTTCTGAAAGGCTGTGTGGAGACCTCATAGCAGCCTTCCAATATCTGAAGGGGGCCTATAGGGATGCTAGGGAGGGACTCTTCATGAGGAACTGTAGTGAGAGGACAAGGGGTAACAGGTTCAAACTTCAACAGGGGAAGTTTAGATTGGATATGAGGAAAAAATTCTTTACTGTAAGGGTGGTGTGGCACTGGAATGGGTTACCCAGGGGAGTTGCGAATGCTGCATCGCTGACGGTGTTCAAGGCTGGATTGGACATAGCCTTAGGTGTCATGGTTTAGTGGGAGGTGTCCCTGCCCCTGGCAGGGGTGTTGGAACTAGGTGATCTTAAGGTCCTTTCCAACCCTAACTATTCTATGATTCTATGATTCTAATTCAAAATGGAGACATTTTCCTGAATGTAGTAGAATATGATAAACAGCATCTTCTAAAGAACATGAGTAAGTGTCCAGGACATCCTGACCAATATAACACATCAGATTTGAAGACTGTAGAACAGAAAGGTGTAGAAATTCAAGAAAGAAGAGTGTGGACTGCAAACATGACAGTTCTGCCAAAATGAAGGATCAAGTATTTGGTTTTTTTTTAGTGAAGAGAAAGCCTTTCTCAGTACAGTGAAGAAAATAAGGGATTTGCACAATTTTTAACAATATCAGTTATGTCACTGCATGCCCATTGGTGTATGAAAATGAGGTTTTTTTCCTTCTTTATTTTTATGAATATGCCAGTGCCTACAGTGAGACCAATAAATGAAAATACACAGTTTCATGGAATTATATGGTGGCTTCTTTGTTTTCAGAATTCACAGCAGTGATAAGATTTCAGGCAATTTACAAAGAGATAAAAATAAGCCACGGTTCTCTGGTTGTTTCTAAATACCATTTTCAATTTCAAGTTTTTCTGTCTATCTGATTAATTCATGAACATTTCTCTGACCCAAAGAGTGTCAAACCCTGCTGAATGATTTCACATTTAGAAGAAACTGTGAATTCCTTCATCAACAGAATAATAAAATTAAAATATTTGATGTGTTGTCTTATCTATGCTAAGCAAACTCAAACCAATTTGTCCTACTGACCAGGGACTGAGAAGAAGCAAAAACCTCTCTTGACAACTAGTTAAATTCACTCCAGAAAGGAAGTATCAAATAAAGTCAACTTATACATAAAAGTAGGAGTGAAAGTGTGTGCAACCTGTGTGTAAAACTAATTTTCACTGATGGTCCTTGCCTGGTTTAAGCCTGGCCGGCAACTCAGAAAGATGCAGCTCCTCACTCATTACCTCCTCTCTTTCCCCAGGTGGGATGGGGAGGAGGATAGAAAGTATGTAAAACACACAAGTTAAGATGAGAACAGTTTAATAACCACAATAAAGTACAACATAATATTACTACTAATAACCAAAATAATAAGCAAGGGGAGAGAATATAAAACTAAAAAGGGGAAAAGAAAAACAAACACAAGTGATGCACAATACAATTACTCACCACCCACTGACAGATACCCAGCCCCACCTGAGCAGTGATCTGGGCCTACTGGGTGACTCTGTCCAGTTTATGTACTGGGCATGACATGTTGTGGTATGGAATACCCCTTTGGCTAGTTTGGGTCAGGCGTCCTGTCTGCTTCCTCCCAGCTTCCCGTGTCCCTTCTCACTGGCAGAGCACGAGTGACTGAAAAGTCCTTGATCAGGGTAAGAATTACTTAGCAGCAACTATTACACTGGTGTGTTATCAGCATTGTTGTCAGACTAAAGCTGAAACACAGCACTGCTTCAGCTACTAGGAAGTAATCAACTTTATCCCAGCCAAAACCAGGACAATCCTCAAAATGCTGAAAAGTATAATGTTTGTTGGGGTTTTTTGCATGCACGAGTTCTATGTTTCTTTTAATCCGTCTCAAGATCATGAGCAATGGAAAGACGACTTAAAGAAAACTTTCCTTCCACTCACCAAGGATAATTTGCTAGCCTGAAAGCCAACATTTATGAATTTAATATTCAACATAGAAAAATATGACTACTGTACAACTATATTATGAATCTGTATTGTTTGAATAGTCGATACTTTTTCCAGTACACAAACCAACTTCAGATATATTTAACAATTGATTTAATACTGCAACTGAATTTGTAATTGTTCTAACTCTTTATCTAATTGCATTTTCCACTTCTCTACAAGTATGAGCTGCATCATGTAGTGGGCCTTAAAATAAAAAGTCATATTATATAGAAAATCTGTTAAAGTTTATTATATTAATAAATGCATAAATATAAAATCTATATCTATATCCTCTATATAAAATCTACCTAATAACAGATTAAGAATAAAGGAAGCATAAATCACATCAAAAATAGAGTATTATATTTGTAATTTGGACTAACAACCTTCTTTAATTTTCTTTACAGCAATTCTCATGTGTTTAAAAGCCACCAGTACATTTGGATGGAGTTAACTGAAATATAAGATACTACATTTTTAAAAATTTGATATTTTAAAACCTGAATTGAAATACATTGCACTAATATACATTCCCTGATTTTCTGTATAACAAATGTAGTTGTCCAAAGTACCTGGCTTATCTAGATGCTTAAAACATTAAGATGTATGTAACCTGTCAGGATGGTATTTCTTACAGGCTGTCTAATTGTTTTCATTTGGCATATAGAAATTACTATACTGATCACTTAATAGTCCACTAATCCTAACCTGAGCTGCATTTTATAAGCCATTTGAATTGAGCACAAAAGAAGAGTGATGGTAATGCAACAATCATGTAAGGTATGTATAAGTCATTGAAGATTTTTGAACATGCTAACCTGATAAAACTTGATGCAAGTACAACTTTCTGGACAGGTGGAGTTGTAGTCTGATCTTGTGGAGTACAATCTCTGAAATGCTGTATACTAACTGCTTAGATTATTACAAAAATAGAGTATTTAATGCTATTTTAAAACCTATCTGTAACAAAATATGATTAGCAGGAATAGATCAGTAGGGTTGGACTATCATCACCAATGTTTGACAATCCACACTGCATCTTTTCTGCACTGTGTTTTATTCTTAATATCACGACTACACTCTGGAACATCTGAGAAATGGGCATCATACGGGTTTATGAACAAAGAACTCATCTGGAAATCGCATCCACACTGTCATGTTTAATGGCTTACAGTAGAGATATCCTCTGAAATCATTCCTATTATAAATATTTTCTGACAAAGTGTTTGCAAATAACTATTTACCATTAAGTGTGAAGCATGAAAAGGCATTTTCTTTGAAGTGCTTCCTTTGAAACTGCTATCAAATTATTTCTTAGAACACCTATCTTCTTTCACTGGAAAAAAAATAAAAGTGTCTATTTTCTTTCACCTGCTCAAAAATATTTATTAATATAATTTTATTATATCCTTATATAAACAGTAATAGCCTATTTTGTTTATTTCTAGAGTTGTATATGGGGCTTTGAGCCACCTGGTCTAATGGAAGGTGTTCCTGCCCATGGCAGGGGGTTGGAACCAGATGAGCTTTAAGATCCCTTCCAACCCAAACCAGCCTGGGATTCTATGGTTCTATGATAATAGAGCCATGAGAATGTGTTCTTTCAGGCAATAATGACATGCTGCTCCACCCTGAGTCAACATTAAATTCTATAAGAGTGATTGGCATTCACTGAATATAAGCCAGCATTGCCAGCAGGGCCAGGACAGCGATTTTCCCCCTGTACTTGGCACTGGTGAGGCTGCACCTTGAATCCTGTGTTCACCTCTGGGCCCCTCACTACAAGAGAGACATTGAGGTGCTGGAGTGGGTCCAGAGAAGGGCAACAAAGCTAGTGAAGTACCTGGAACACAAGTCTGATGTGGAATGGCTGAGGGAACTGAGGGGGTTTAGTCTGGAGAAGGCTCAGGGGATCCGTATTGATCTCTACAGCTACCTGAAAGAAGAATGGAGCCAGGAGGTGACTGGTCTCTTCTCCAATGTAACTAGGACAAGAGGAAATAGTCTCAACCTGTGCCAGGGGAGGTTTAGACTAGATATTAGAAATAATTTTTTCACAGAGATGGTGATCAGGCATTAGAACAATCTGCCCAGGGCAGTGGTGGAGTCACCATCCCTGGAAGTGCTCACAAACTGTGTAGACAAGGCCTTTAGTGACATGGTTTAGTGGTGGCCTTGGTACTGCTAGGGAATGGTTGGACTTCATCTTAAAGGTCTTTTCCAACTTAGTTGATTCTATGATTCTATTATGGCTCAATCCTACCAAGGTGTGTAACACATTTAAAAGCAGCACTGAAGTCACTGATTTTATGGTACTATTCACATGCACAAAATCTCTACAGGACTGGGCCAGTGAGAAGAGGTCAGCTTCAAAAGGACACAAATTTCTGAGCTGAATTGGAATACTCACTTTCTTCCTATCTGGAGGTCTGCTGAGATTTAATTCAACTGCAGAACTACATTGGCCATAAGTAAAAGTCACACAAAGAAAAAAGTAAATGAAAGTTCAATCCAATCTCCCTCTTCTGCCCCATTGAAAAGAAGGAAAATTCATAATTCTCAAGTATTAATCATTTTTATATAAATAAATATTGCATAGTCTTTCTTATAGTCAATGGGGTCTCACTTGGATAGGCAGAAATGTAAGTTCCATGCATAGCTATAGTGATACAAGCATTCTTTATATAAATTAATAGTGCATCTCACAGTGTGACTTACAGCATTGCCATCAGTCAATATAAGTATATAAATATAAAGCTTAAAAAATATAATACACAAATGATACTGTCTTGAAGTTTGTCTCTACTACAGTGAAAGGACATCCTACTGCCCTATTCAGTATTCTGACACAGATATGTCTATTAGGCTGCAAAATATTAATTACTATTTTTTTTGATGAAGACTGGTTAAATAGCTGTTAAATTAGCTTGCTTTGCAGTTAAGAGGATTATAGTTGGATATTAAGGAGAAACTTTCTACCTGCAAGAGTAGTTAAACTAAAATAGTCTACCAACCAGTAGAATAGCTTTCACTGGAGGCTGGTATGAGGATGATTTCTTGGCAATAAGATCTTAAACAGGCATATGTTGCATGGGAAGATGGGCTAGCTTTGCTATATTTCCTGTCTCAAAAATCATCCTATATGTATTTCCATGGAAAAATTTAAAAGTAAATGTATCCGTTATATTTGCAACATTTTAAGCAAAGCATGAGACTGAAGAAGTGAGGTTTGAGCAAATGCAGCATGGCCTGAATACTTAAAATTTTTTAACCTTAAATGGGAAGGAAAAGGTATTTTCTTCAGGCCAAAACTTAAACTACAAGCCCTGGAAAATTATTTGGCTGCTAACATTCACCTGAGATTGAAGAAAGTGCCAAAGTGTGAAGAACTGAAGCTTTTACAAGGTTTGGAAATGAGTGAAGTTTTGGCGAAGTTTCTATTTTGGCGAAGTTTTTAACCATTAGTACATTGACCTGTTTGGTGGAGTGGTTAGCTTATGGGTCAGGTTATGTATAAACAATTACATACCATTTTAATTGAAGGGTCTCAAAGCACAATATGGACATTTTCTATTTAAGACTAAAAATACTGTTCAGAAAAAGTTCCAAAAAAGGAGACTAAAAAAAGTTCAGAAAGCACCATCCATGTCCTGAGGAATAAAGTTTTTCTTCTGTACATAAAGACTTCCTTCAGTTTCTATGTCTGTGTACACAAGACATAATCTGCACAATTGCAGTATTCATCTTTAAATTCATCCACATAAACCTTTTTACTTCACATTATTTCATAATCATACAATGCAGAATTCCATTTTGGGGGATAGGGGAGATTAATGAAGGTCTAGAGGATGGTCATTTTCTGTAGCCCTTTTAAATATCCTAAGTTGTGTTGGTTTTATCTTATCAGGTGTGAATTTTATCCACAGAGCCATATTATTCATAAAATCGGGATACTGGTTGTTAAGGTTTAGCCGGGATACTGGTAAAGGATTATATGCTAAGATGAAAAACGTCATTTTAGAGGAAAATCAAATCAAATAAGAATCTCCTTGTATTGCTTATAATTTCTATACATGGAGGTGATACAGCTTAATCCATGCTCATTTCTATATTTGGATGAGTTTTCTTCAACAAGTCTCTGAAGCTGTAATTGAGCACTGGAATTTTGGTTTTGACAAAGCAGCGTAATAAAACAATACAATGTCCTTCAGAAAGTCTTGACAGTCTGCACATATTATAATAATACCTTTAAAGATACTTCCCCTGTCTTGTCTCTGGGCATATTCTTCTCTTGCTAAGTTTTGATGTATTATTTGTATTAGTGGCCCCAAGTCCTTGTCTATGCAAGAGAGACTGATGAGCTTTCAGAGACGCCTTTGGAGACTGAAGTGCTTAAGGGTTTTGGCAGTGACAGAGTGCCCCAGGGTCCCTGCAATTCTGCCACAATAAAAATCTTGCTATGGAAATCAGTGAGTGGTTCTGTAATTATTTGTTCATTGCACAGAAAAAGAGATAGATAGAATATGTGTGCACTCACTGCTTCTTTGCTTGAGCCTAAAAAACCACCCAAATATGTGGGAGTGATTTTTTCTTATTTTAATCTCTCAAGATTTGAAAAGCATAATAGAGTTGTTTCCTTTTTTCCCCCTCCGTTTTTCCACTCTTCCTGAATATTTCTTGTTAAAGTGCTTTTATAAATGAGATAACGAACATTTTTAAAAGGAAAAAAAATATTCTCTAAGTGCACCCCCATGGACATGCATTGTGACGGAGATGCTCATTACTATGCAGTATTTATTGTGAAAGACCTTAAAGAACACTGAGTTTCAGCAATATCAGCAGTTGGTGGGGGAAAGAAGAAGTCAGAAACAGACTTTGAAAGCCTCTAAATCCATGAAGGACTCTCATGAGCTATGGTCAGTTCTCTGGGAGAGCATAGAATTGTAGTATGGTTTGGGTTAGAAGGGATCTTAAGTTCATCTAGGAACAACCCGCCTGCCATGGGCAGAGAGATGAAGAAAACAGGATCTGAAATGTCTTTTAACTGGCAGCAGCACTGAGCTAGGCAATGAAGGAGGCGGGGGAAGCAACGTTCTATTTAGTACTGGTAGAAGGACTCAGTGTTAAGAAATGTAATGACCATTTTGTATGCCTGTGTGTGCTTGGGTGCCTGCAAGAAAAAACGAAATTAAATATTTTTTGAGAATGTGATGATTTGTGGCTCACATATGTTTATTTTTATAATCTGTGAACTACTAAATCACTAAATTGATCCTTTACCAGAATCTCCTAAATAGCAAGAGGCAAAGCTTCCAGATTGAGACTGATGACTTGCTTTCAAATTTTGATACTGCTTATAGTAATGCTGCTTAACAGCAGTTCATGTGCCTGAAGATACCTGTCTGGCTCACAGAAGAAATCCTTTGCATCTTTGATGGCTGGGTGTGAAAAGTGGAATGGTGTTAAAAAGCTATTAAGTAAACCTGATACTCATTAGGAAGCCACAGAAAAGTTTCAATTTCACATTTTAGAAAATTAGGTAGACTTTTCAGAATCCAATTTTGCATTCATACTTGTACTTTGTCAAAAGGCAGACATTAATATTAAAACAGTGTATATCAGTAAGATGAAATGCAAGTACAATCTGAGAAAATTCCTCCGTAAGTCTGTAAAGTGGGCAAACAAAACATATGGAGCAAGAAATTAGTAAAAAACTTACAGATTTTGATCAGGTACAAACAGCAGATGCAGTAATAACTCTCTTGGTACCTACACAAAACACCCTTAATCAAAATATTTTTTATACTTCAGCTTCTGAGTAATCTTCTGTTTTCTCCCTCTGCTCTGTTTTACTTTTCATTCTTAAGTTAATTCAGTGGAAACTTGTAATGTGATAATAACCATTAGATGAAGCAATGGCTCTAATTTCTGGTGAGGTCTTGTACTGTAGATGCTTTAAAATGAGTGAAAAGAGAAATTAGCACATTCAGCTGCTCTCCATTTCTTTTAAGTTGACAACGTTAAGCGCTTAGCAAATCAAAATAGGTATTTGTGCATTGAAAATGATAACTTTGTACTTTATTGAAATTTGTATATCAAATGTCTATTCATGATAAAGTTCTATGATCTGGAGGGCGGCTTTTGACAAGGGCTTGCAGGGACACAACAGGGGGGAATGGCTTTAACTTGAGAGAGGGGAGATTGAGATGAGTTCTTGGGAAGAAGCTCTTCCCTGTGAGGGTTGTGAAGCACTGGTACAAGTTCCCCAGAGAAGCTGTGACTGCCCCTTCCCTGGCAGTGTTCAGGGCCAGGGTGGATGGCGCTTGGAGCAACACGGTCTAGTGGAAGGTGTCCCTGCCCGTGGTAGGAGTTGGAACTGGATGAGCTTTAAGGTCCCTTTCAACTCAAAGTCTGGGACTCGGTGAATCTGTGAAGCAGAGTGCTTACCGCAGGTAGTGGACACACAGGGAAGAGGTGCTTGGATCTCTGCAATTGGTGATTCTCTCTTTCTGTCTCCAAAGTCAGATGCTTTTGTGACCTTTGATTTGGCTTCTCTAAGACTTTAAGTGTTGATAGAAACTTCTGGTGAAACATCACTGAATTTGATGTTTCTCTGTTCACAAACAGATTAAACCAACAGGATTTTTTTCCCCCCTAAGTAGTTTATGCTTATAATTTCAATGTGATTGACACTTTTAAAAGAAAGAAAAAATAGATACTGCCATGGATTTCATAAGACATTTTCTGCTTTAGACTCTGGATCTAGCTTACAGGAAGAATAGGAGTGGGTGAATTACTGTGGAATGATTTGTTTTAGGATCACTTAGGAACAGGTACCTGGGAATGACAGATGTGTTTCTGATTGGATTTTGAAAATTAAATTCTGCAAGAGAGGAATGCCTGATATAAGGAACAATGAATTTTCACCTTCCAAACAATCACAGTGGACAGAAAATATGTATGCATTTTTTGAATCAGCTCAGGCATGATTTAATGGTTAGAGCAGAAGCCCTGCATAGAGAAGGCTCCCAGAGAAGTCCTGTTCAATTGAAGGTGGTGGGAATTTTTCCAGCCATTTCAGTAAGATAAAGAGTTTACTCTAGGAACCAGATGCCTTAAAATGTCTTCTTTTTTACGTGATTTCTTGTGGCTACATAGACCCCAAAATCACAGCCTCATATCCTATCACAAGAATATTTTCTAAGCTTGAAAAAGATAGTTAGGAACCCTTTATATTCTCCAACTGCAGAAGCAGAAACAACAATAATTTTATTTTGAAGCTACAATCATCAACAACACTTCTGTCATTCCCCAAGATCTTTTTTAATTCGCTTGATAACAAATATGAAGCAACTGATTACATGTTCTCCTATGGAAACTGGGACATTAACTCAAGGAAAAAGGGTGTGCAGTTCTCTCTCAAAAGAGAGAACCAGACCTGACAAAACGTGGGACCTTTTCTAGGTCTCACATATGCATAAGCAAAAGAGACACATATCCTCCTATTGCCTTATCTCCCATCAGTCACATTGAAAATTAATGTCTATAACCTGCCCAGAGATATTTAAAAGAGACACACACAAGAAATACAGGATTATTCTCAATATTTAGTTACCCATATGAGCTAAAGGTTCCAGGATTGAAGTTTAAAAACCACTGAAATCCAGTTAAAATTATGAATAAACTGTTGAGCAGTTATCTAAGAATATAATAATTAGGAAAAAATAGTGTAATTCAGTCTTTTTGTAAATTATAAAAATCTGCTATTGTGGAATAATTAGGAAATGTGGGATAATTGGGAATTAAATTTAAATCCAAAATGCAGCATTGTCCACACATAAGAGAGAAATGGACTTTCAGAGCCTCTCGGGGTGGGATGCAGCCTAGCCTGGTATGTCAGGAATGTGCACTTCACAGTGATTCCCGTAACAGACAGAGGGTGGAGCGAGGTGAGGGAAATTTGCACCAATGGTAATAAAGGTATGTATGACTAGAGTCACTCAAGATCCACCTTGAAGGTAAAAATAATATAAAATGACCCAAGAGAAAGGGGGATAGTGGGGAAGATACCATAATGGACAAGTCAAGAAAGATAACATCAACAGACTCCTGGGACCAGTAGATGGGCTGGACCTCTCTTCCCCCCCATAGGGACGCCTGTGGGTAAGACTTGCACTGTATCCAGTGCTTTCCCCTGGAAAACTTAGAATCTCTATAGAGTTACTCTTATTGTCACCTGTATATTCTAGAGCTATGCTGTGTTAACTTTATCAAGCGCTTGTATCCATGTAACTATTATTAGCATGTGCTTTTGCAGACAGTATTTATCACTGGCAATCCATAAGAACTTGTACCTGTTGCATTAATATATTCAGTGTAACTGTGAGAGTTTGTGAACACAGTGTGGTGCATTATCAGTGAATCCGATATCAGACGTGCTCGGACTGATAGTTGTAACTGTTTGTGTACTATCAGTGAATCCGATATCAGACACGCTCGGACTGATAGCTGCATATAGAAGCTGTCCCTGTGGTGAATTATCAGTGAATCCGATACCAAACGCGCTCGGACTGACAGTTATTGTCAGTGAATCGGATACCAGATGCGCTCGGACTGATAGTTGTGTTATTAGGGCTGTTCCTGGCTCCCTTTTATAAAGTAAGGGGTTTATCTTCCCCTCCTTTAACGCAACAGCTATAATCATAATTACTATGAATTTCTGAATGTAGGAATATGCAACACTGAGCAACACTGTCAGCATAACTTTGCATTTCAAATGATGGTAAAATTGAGTAATCTACTTACCAGACTAGAGTTATAATGAGATGTATTTTAGAAAGATGTATACAGTCCTGGCACTAATAAATTCAATTTTCAGGCTTCCTATGCCAAAGAACAAACAAAACAACTGCTATCACAGTGATGCGAATAAGGAGCTTTCTGATCCACATATGGCCATTTTGAAAAATCAGGATATTCTTCATCTTATGATACAGACAATATTATATGCACATACATAAGCCTGACAAGAAAAATCATAGAATCATAGAATGGTTTGGGTTGTAAGCTCATCCAGTTCCAACCTCTGGTATGGGCAAGAACACCTTCTACTAGCCCAGGTTGCTCCAAGCCCCATCCAACCTGGCCTTGAGCACTGCCAGGGATGAGGCAGCCACAGCTTCTCTAGGTGACTTGTTTCAGTGCCTCACCCCACTCACAGTAAAGAACTTCTTTCTTATATCCAACCTGAATGGAACGTAAAAAAACAAATCTACGTTAGTCACCCACACAATTTTGACAGTGAAAAATTACAATCACTTCTCCCTAGAACTCTGATGAACAGGATGAATACTGACAACTCTGTGAAAAAGATGAAAACAAAGGCACCATGTCACCAAGATGGATATTAACTGACAGCATGGGCAGCAAACAAACTGAGCATGATTTTATTATTTAGTAAGAAGTACTATTACTCTCAAGAACAACAGATATAGAAGGCAGACATTGTATTGTGATATGTATGGGATTCACTTACATGAGTTAAGTGGAGCTATTACTAACTGCATATCAGGTTACTCCATCTGCTCACTATAAAACATTGCTAAGCAAGACCGGAGACTGTGTGGACTCTTAAGGCTGTAGTTCACTGTAAACTTACTAGAATTGGAATGGCAATACAGTTGTCTGCCTTGTAAGGAGAAAGGCTTGGCCTTTTGGTGAAATAAGGGCTGGGGCCCTTCAGAAAGGTGAACTTTGTCCATGGAAATAGAGTATGAAAATAAGTTTTGTTAAGTTTCAGGGTTTCTATGGTGTAAGGGGAGGATTGACAGCTTAAGAAAATAAGTCTGAGGGAGAAATGCTGCCCATTAGGTGGCAGTTAAAGGCCCTTGCTTCTTATGGTTATACTTTTAGTTATAACTTTCATGCAGAAGTGCTTGAATTTCCTCATAGGTTTTGCTATCTTGGCAACTGGACTAAGAAGGTAGTTCTGAGACTTCCCTGCAATCAGAGGTCATTGAGGCAGATTGATTCACATATCCTTGGGTAGCAGGTTCTGAAAGGCATTCTGCTAAGCCTTCCATGGAAGTCTAGTTGATTTAGTGTTACCTGCTTTCTTCTGATGCTCCTTTTTTAGAAAGCTCTCTAGAAGTAAACATTTCCAGACAGAACTCAGGCCAAAGAGGAAAATACGTATTTTGACTAGTGGTCACTTGCCAGCTGTACATTGCCGCCAGAACTTGTGGTAGTCGCATGCATTTTGATTGCTTCTATGAGCTGCATTGTAGCATGATATGAGAGCTTGGCTTGCCCAATGCACAGAACTGAAAACAGAAGATTCATGACTCCAGATAGTAAACCAAAACAAAAATAACCTTTCTGTCTATTCATTTGCCTTCTAACCGTATAGTATAGTGACTATGAGAAACAAATGTGTTCTTTTTGACCTACTGAATTTTCACAATCAGAGCTGGACCCTGAAGTTCACTACCACGCAACAATACTAACCACAGATAAATTATGCAGCACCAGAAGGAAATTGGCGAGTTGACTGAAGGGGCAATGAGCCATGCTTAGTGTCTGAGCTCCAGGGACCTGTTCAGATAACATCAGCTTGTCCCTGTTGATGACGTGTGGATAAAACTGAATTAATGCCAAATCTAACACACCTACTGTTGTAAAGTGCTGTTGTAAACTTGGTCAAATACAAAAAAATCTCTTTTCACTAACTCCACACAAACACTCTTTTCATGCTAAATAAATGGCTAAAAGATTTTTTGGGTTATTAAAAATTATTTAACCTGTAACAACTACTGTTCTTTTTTCTTTGTTAATTTTCAGTGGTCAGACAATAAGAGATATTTTCTACATCACACTATTAAGCATATTTATTTTAGATTTCAGAGTCTGTGCATCTGATTTAAATGCAAAAGCTCTTATTTGCATCATAAACCACATGTTGTCTAAAGACTTATGCATGTAGGTAACATTGCACACAAGAATTTGTCTAGGAGAATGAATAATTACATATACAACTACTTTTACAATGCTAAAGGAAAGGGTTTTCTCCTGCACCGTTACCCGCAGGATAGCCAGAGACCTTTGGAAATGCAGTTTGTGAGCTACTGTAATTTGTAGCCATGAGCCAAGGTACTCTGGTGACTCGTATTCTCTCACTGAAGTGCTTAAAGAGAACCAAGATAACAATGGAGACACTTATATTCATATAAGTACCCTTCACTTAATAGTGCAAAAGCTTGTGCTTTTATTTTCGGGTCCTTTAGGCCAAGAATCAAATTGTCAATGGTACTGTATTTGAAGTCACTGGAAAAGTGAACTTACGTTAAAGACAGCCATGACACACCAAACATTGTGAAAACAGGTTGACAACAGTGTGGCAGGTAGGAGAAAGGCAAGAAAAGGTGCTGGAAGAAAGTAGTAAACTGTATTTGAATTGTTGAAAGACATGACTGTATTCTGTATAAGAAGAACCAAAGAAAAAACAAGTAGCATAATAAGAAATGAGACTAAGAATACTAACATGAGAGAAGTTTGAATCAGGAATGCTTCAGAACTAATTGCTATTGCAGGTTCAGAATAAGCAGATGAACTTTCCTTCTGCAAGAGGACATAATTGAAGATGCAGAAAGTATTTTGAAAGGGCAAGAACTTTATATGAAAATGTTTAAACCTTTATTATCTATAGCATTTTATGAGTGTCAGCACCTGCAACACCCTGTTGCATAGTACAATGCTTTAAATATTGCAATTAATGTATGTTTTCATTTATGGGTGACTATTGCTACAGCACTGAGGACCTCTCTGGATTTTCTTATAAAATATCACTCACCAAATTATTACAAAATAATTTCATTTTATTTGTACATTTGAGGAACAACCAATGCACAGACTCAATAGCTTGAGTCAGAGAAATATCAGAGGATCCTGAATTACTGAATTTTGATCCTGAAAAGTCTACATATTCATGGTTAAGTGGTTTGACTTAAAAGAAAATACGATTAAGAAGACTTGATCAGATACTACACCAAGACTTTTTTTTAATAACAGAAGAATATGCTTTTTAAGCTCTTTGAAGGCTGTTTGTTACTCATTAAGTTTATCTTTTAATTTGTTCTAGCTAGATGCCAATACAAAGCTGATTAAGAGACTTTACTAGAGAGCCCTCATCAACATAGTACTTTATGAAGAATAATTAATCCTATAACTATAATTCCTAAGTCACATACATTTGGGGATCTTCAGAGGTTATGAAGTTCTGGAGATCAGAGTCATGGAGTAAAAACCTAATATCTAAATCACTATACCAGTAATGAAAGGTGATCCTTCTCAAGTTAACCATAGAATGCTTTTGGAGCATCTCGATTGACTGACATTTTTAATAGTGCCTGACAGGTTGTCATCAGGTACTGCAGCAGCTCCTACTATCCACCTAACCTATAAGAATTTAACTTCTTCTCTGGGACCCCGGTATTTGGAAGGTGGAACCTTGAGCCCATTTTTATTCAATAGGTTCCAGATGGCTCAAGCCACTTGCCTCACTAGTTCTTTGTCATCTCCACCAATTAGGATATCACCTGTATATTGATATATGTGGACATCTGTGGGCACTTCCACAGCGTCTTGGCCAAGGCACTGTGGGCAAGAGTGAGGAATGTTTATATCCCTGCAGGAGTCAGTTAAAGGTGTACTGCGTCCACTCCCAAGTGAAAGCAAACTGGGGCTTGTCTTCTTCCCTTAGGGAAACCATAAATAACTGAACATCTGGAATGGCCATCCAAGGGTGGGCAGCAGCTTGCTTTACTGTCATGGCAGAGGTTATGCTTGGGACAGCAGCAGTCAGCAGTGGAGTACTGGTGTTCAATGTCCTGTGATCAACTGTTAAATGCCACTGGCCATCAGCCTTATGGAATAGCCAGACTGAAGAGATATAAGGGGAGTGTGTACAATTATAGTGTGTCTCTTTGTTGTGGTTTAAGCCCAAACGATAACTCAGAACCACACAGCTGCTTGCTTACTCCCTCCCTTCTTCCCCCCAACTCCTGGTGGGATGGGTAGGAGAATAGAAAGAATGTAAACCCCACAGGTTGGGGTAAAAACAGTCCAATAACTAAAATATAATACAAAACTACTGCCACCAATAATAATAATGATAAGGGAAATAACAACAGGAGAGAATATAAAACTAAAAGCAGAAGGGGAAAAACCCCACAATAAACACAAGTGATGCACAATATAATTTCTACCACCCGCTGACGAATACCCAGCCCAACCTGAGCAGTGATCTGGACCTTCTGGGTGACTCTCCCCCTAGTTTATATACTCAGCATGATGTGCCATGGTATGGAATACCCCTTTGGCTAGTTTGGGTCAGATGTCCTGTCTCTGTTTCCTCCCAGCTTCTTGTTCCCCTCCTCACTGGCAGAGTATGACAGACTGTGAAGTCCTTGATCAGGGTAAGAATTACTTAGCAACAATTAAAAAATGGTGTGTTATCAGCATTGTTCTCAGACTAGAGTCAAAACACAGCATTGTACCAGCTACTAAGAAAAAGAATAATGCTACAGATGAACCCAGGACAGTATCTACCTCTCATTCCATAATATTTCCATTATGCTCAGATCCCACAGTTTTCAATATGCCATCACCTTTTGTCTCTTGAGAGATATATGCACACACACAAAGAGACAAATATGGTTCCTAAGTCCATAGACCATCCCTTTAAAGTTCACTGAGTTCATGCAGTCCTTGATGCTGGTCTTCATCTGTCATAACAGTAATTCAGGGTGGGAGAGACAGTCTATAGTGTTGGATTTTTGTCTGCTGACGACACCACTGAACTTGTCTGGTCCCATGAAAGTTCATTCTTTGTTGGGGTGATGATCGGAGGGAAGTCAGGCCCAGTTGATGGTGGCCTGAGAACAGTTCCGCTGCTGCCAGCTTTCCGATTACTTTATTCTGCTGATGATCATGACAGCACATATCTTCTCTTCAAAACCCAGAGTGGTGGAGATGGGCATCTAGCTGATGGGCTATAGAAGTGTTATATAGCAGACAAGAGCGCATGATTAAGTTCATTGGCTGTTTTCATCCAAAATTAAATCCGCTTGAAGTATACACCAGACTTGCCCATCTTTCTGCATTACCCACCAAGTATATCCAGGTCCCTGAGCAAAAGCAATCCTACATGTGGGTTTGCCTTTACCTGAAGCAGGAATAATGCAGACTGCCTACTTCAGCAAATTCTTTACGTGCATCACAGGAGCTTTATCCCCTCTACAGTACGTAAAAGTTCTGATTGAGCTGGGCAGATCTGCAGCCCTGCTGGCAGGCCCCCTAGTGTTGACTAACCAGGCGGCTTTTGCTAAATGTGTATCCCAATTGTTTGTTTTGAACGCAGTCTTAGTTATTTAAATTGAGCACATGCTCAAACCATTCTGTGATTCTGTGACTCTATAGACACATAGATTACCTATATTCTATCCACCTTGTAATTTGTCTTGCAATGTGCACCCAAGTTTCAACCCTATATCTTCTTGTTCAGCCAGTTATGCCTTTGAAGCTAGTTTGTGTTGTCAAACTGGATCAGGAATATGCACACTCTATTATTTATGCTGAGGTATACTGCCTGAATGGGAAGCACAGTGTCTGAGAGGTTAGGAAGCTACTCATACTCACCTTTCAGTTACTAATTGACATAGTTTAGCCGATACAGAAATGCTCTGCCCAGTAATAGAATAAAGGAGGAGAGTGAATTTAATATAAGCTCCAGCCTCAGCTAAAGCTTGCACTTTCCTGGCAAAGCTTGAGACTTCCTTAGCTAAAAATTCAAGCTGCAAGTCATTCTCCTATGATTAATTTGAAACTCCATGAAGAGGAAGGACATGATGGTTTCTTAAGTGCTACCATCTAGCCGTAGGCTTTTTGCTTTTCCAAGGTCCAGAGAAATAAGCCATCTTATGAAAAATGACTTGCTTGTTTTCAAAGCCCAGTGGAATGAATTAAATATCAGTTGCTAGGTTATACATGTGTTGAACGTGGGAGAAGGATGCTTGACTGTTGGGATTTTTTAGTGTAATAAGGTCGTAGAAGGCATGATTAAGCATGCTAAAAAAACCTGATTTTTAGAAATCTTCCAGCCTGGTTTACGAGAAGTTGCTCACTATGAGGGTCCTAGCACAACAGATGTGTTCGTAATTGCATTCTTGAAATAAAATGTTTTTGGTCAGAGTCTGCAGCACAGGAAACATCCTTCAGCAAAGGGCACCAGCTGCAAAACAGTATGATGAGCTTTAAAGATTTATCCAGTGACTGGCAGGTTTTTTGCCCCCTTAGACTTTCTGAAGTTCATATTCATTCATGTAAAATCTAAAAGAGGAATTTTAGTTGGTTTAAGTCCTAAAATAAACTAAACCATTTTGACCATTCATATAGTAAGTAGCCTGAAATGAAACACAGTGGAGTACAAGCTGCTGTGATTTAAGTGAGCAGTATACTCCCAGGTAATAAAAGTTTCACTCACCTAAATATTACTGAAACCAGTGGTATTCTGACATTACTTATCTGAACAGAATAGTTGTTTACAGTGTAGGAAAATTCCAAACTAAGACAGGCATTTCACTAAAAATTGTCTATTTATTTGAAATTTCTTAGAAGGAAATTCTTCTAAGCAAAATGAATCACCACTGAGTGATTCAGTTGTTCTGAGTCCAACACAAATTTTGAGAAACGAATACAGAATTGGTTACATGGCTTATATTTCTAATGCTTAATTTTAGTAATGCTGGTGGTCAGCATGCTGATCTCAGAATCAGAGTATCTGTTAGGAACACCAACCTGCTTGAACATAGCACTTCACTTATTAGTGCCTAAGTTTCTCTTTTCTCACTCAACTGTCTCACTTAAGTCCTCAGCTGCATATTTTAAATGAGATTTCTAAACATTTTTGTGTCAAACAGAGAGATGCTTGTGGATGAACTGAAAATCATTCTTATTGATACAA
The DNA here is from genome assembly GCA_028858755.1 of Ara ararauna. NCBI lineage: Eukaryota > Metazoa > Chordata > Aves > Psittaciformes > Psittacidae > Ara > Ara ararauna. Next base: position 22,665,418 of record CM054380.1, read on the forward strand.
AAGGAATGAAAAAAAACCTTCTGGAGGCACACACACACAAAGATAAAAGAAAAAAGAGAGAATGTAATATGACAACTATATGATTTTAATATAATGTTTAACTGGTAGAATAGGATTAAATGGAAGTTACTAAGTCTGGAGTCCCAGGAAATCATAGGACAATTAAAAAAAGGAAGCTATATCTGAACCAAGATAATTCCTGGAAGAGAATTTCAGTTCAAAAGTTCAAATAAATTTATGCTAATGGCCTTATACATCCTTGCGGCCACTTCCAATGTCCTTTAGACACCATGTTAATAAAATTTGGGTTAGTTTGAGTAAACAAAACACAGAAAAATAAGTTTCCTTCCCTCTTTTGTATGAAGAGGAAAGGCATTACAAAAAAAATAAATCCACAACAAAAATAATCTCAACACAAAACAGAAACCCCCACATTGGCAGGGAATCTTTGGAAAGAGAGAGACTTCAACAAATTGAAAAAATACTCTAGATGGCTGAAATCCAGATAACCAGAAGAGCTATGAGTGGGGAAATTCACTTTTGATTGGAAGGCAACAGCCACCTTCTACATTTTGTTTCCTTTGAGAAAAATAAAACAAAATGGAGATATGAGAAACATTGAAACACACACTATGACTCAAATGATTTTTTGTTTTGTTAAGGATGCAGTTTATGTAGATAAAGCAGGCGAATGAGAGTCAGTATTCCTCCTTTCTGTTCCCAGCCCCACAGCTGATTAATTGAGTAACACTGGGAAACAAAAACCTGGACAGCAGTTGGATGCAATCTTGGTCAAGATCCTAATGGCAATCTTAGGCAGAGCAAGTAATTATATTTAACATGATAACATGATTAACCCGATCTACACTTATCCCTATTTAGACAGTGGTCAGAATCTGACTTTTTAAATACAACCATAGTTCTTACTGACTTTCATGGAATCATGGAATGGTTTGGGTTTGAAGGGACCTTAAAGCTCATCCAGTTCCAACCCCCTGCCACAGGCAGGGACACATTCCACTAGACAAGATTGCTTCAAGCCCCATCCAACAGCTCAGTTCTCACTTGTGTTTTGTGGAACGACATGCTGTCGTGGTTTAAGCCTCTATAACTCAAGCAGTTTCTCTCTCACTCACTCTCCCCTCTTTCTTCCTCCTGCTTCCGGAGGGATGGGAAGGAGAACTGAAAGAATGCAACTCCCACAGATTGAGATAAGAACAGTTTAGTAACTAAAGTATAAAGTAACACAAGACCACCACTGCTACCACCAATAATAAGTCCAATACAAGCAAAGAAGACAATTGTTCACCACCTAAAACCCAGCCCGACCATGCAGTGCACCCCCACCCTTCTGGGTCTCTGCCCTCTGTCTTTACATCCTGGGCATAATGTGCTGCAGCATGGAATACCACTTTGGCTAGCCTGGATCAGGTGTCCTGTCTCTGCTTCCTCCCAGCTTCCCCTCCTCCCTGGCAGAGCATGAAACTCAGAAAGTCCTTGATCAGACCAAAACATCACTAAGCAGTAACTGAAAACCCTGGCATTATCAGCACTGTTCCGAGGCCGAAAGTCGGAAAAACACAGCACTGCACCAGCTATCAAGAAGGAGAAAAATGACTGCTGCTGCTGAACCCATGACAGTATCCACCCCTTATTCCCTACCATTCATGTCATGCTCAGATCCCACATTTTCAATATGCCATCACATGTATATATATACATACACACACACACACAGAGAGGGAGAGAGATCATCCCTTAGTGCATGGACCAATCCCTATAAAGCTGCTGAGTCCATCCAGTCCATGATATTGGGCTCCATCTCCTGTAACAGTCTTTCAGAGGAGGGGAGGCTGTGTGCAGTGTTCACACTCATGAATAACCTGGGCAATAGCATCCATTGCTAAGTCCACCCCTCAATCATGAGTCCATCTGTATGCTGCATCTCTGCCCTGATGGCCTGAAGTGTCATGGGCTCACCAGGCTCAAAATAATTCACCCTCCCCTCCAGCAGTTTCTGCAGCTTGTCGTTGGGGACTCCATACAGCTGCCTTCCATCTGCAATGCTTCCAAAGCACTGGAGGGTCCCAGTGGACTACATAGTCACCCATACTGTCCCACACACCCTGCCACTCATGACTGTCCAGCTTTGGGGAAAATCTCTTGGTCATCCTACACTGTAGTCTAACCCCAGACAAGGCCCACATCCCACTCTGCTTAACTCTCGGGACCAGACAAAATAGTCATGGGTAAAACACACTGTGTATGCATGTCAACATGCTGATCCCCATCACAATCATCAGGCAGGTCTCAAGGGTACCCAAAGGCCATTCAAAACCTTCAGAACTCTCAAATGACACTGCTGTACTTGTTACTGGGGCTGGTGTAGCCGCTGTGCTTGCCAACTCTCTCACGACCTGCTGCTCTTTGTCTGAGTCCAGATCTTCCTCCTCTGCCTTGCTGGAAAGTGCTACAAAGTCTCTTGTATCCTCCTGGAGCTTGGGCTTGCGGGGGCTCTGAGGGCGGCTGCCAGAGAATGCTCTCAGCTGCCGCAGGGCTGGGCTCAGGCGCAGGGCTCTGCTCCTCCACCACCCCTGCCCACTGCTTGGCAGCCACGGGTATCGGCTCCTCGTCCCGGGGCCACACTCCCGGGCCGTTTCGGCCGCGGGCGGCTCCCGGGACCACGCCCCTCTGCTTCCCACAACCTCATGATGATGGAGGTGAGGACGAGGGCCAGGACGGTGAAGAGCAGATGGGCGATCAGGTACAAGTCCATGTCCACATCCGCCCCACCCCGCTTCTGGAGCCAGCCCATATTACAAGCCATTCCAATAAAGTACAATGAAACAACAACCTTAACCCAAAACCCATATCTGTAAAAAGCTAAGATAAGAAATACCGGCTGTAAGTAAGGTACAACAGGCTGAAACCATGAACTCAAGAGAATCAAGAGCAACAACTTTGGGAGCCAATAAATCAGCATTGTGAGGAGTGGCTATTAATCCTGTCGTTATCTCCACCCTTCGTGCCCCATGTTGGGTGCCAAAAAGGGCTGTTGTGGTTTAAGCCTCTATAACTCAAGCAGTTTCTCTCTCACTCACTTCCCCCTCTTTCTTCCCTATGCTCCCGGAGGGATGGGAAGGAGAATTGAAAGAGTGTAACTCCCACAGGTTGAGATAAGAGCAGTTTAGTAACTAAAGTATAGCACAAGACCACCACTGCTACCACCAAAAATAATAATGACAAGGCAAATACAAGCAAAGAATACAATCTCTCACCACCCGATGCCAAGCCTGACCACGCAGTGCACGCCCACCTTTCCAGGTCTCTGCCCTCTCTCTTTACATCCTGGGCATGATGTGCTGCGGCATGGAATACCACTTTGGCTAGCCTGGGTCAGGTGTTCTGTCTCTGCTTCCTCCTCCTGGCTTCCCCTCCTCCCTGGCAGAGCACGAGACTCAGAAAGTCCTTGATCAGACCAAAACGTCACTAAGCAGTAACTGAAAACGGCACTGTTCCCAGGCTGAAAGTCGAAAAAATACAGCACTGCACCAGCCACCAAGAAGGAGAAAAATGACTGCTGCTGCTGAACCCATGACACATGCAGGATTGGTTAAGTGACAATTTGTTGTTACTTGGGAATGTTAAGTGTTATCAACCCAGACATGCTTAAAATCTAGTCTGTTGAAACATACAGTATGTAACATCCAATATAATTTTTAATAACACTTCAGTGAAGCTCTGTGGCAGGAAATGGACCAGTATTATAAAAGCTTTCATTCATTTTATTGAAGCAGATTACTTCTTTTTGTGACATCATAAACTTCTCTCTCTCCTAGCCCTGTTGTTACAGAACTGAGAAGAAAGGAAGTTTTACAAGACTGATAAATCAGAAAATGTTCAGGCTAAAGTCATGCATTTTCATTATTTGCAAAACTGATATTTTGCCGAAAAGTTAGAATGGAATTTAGTTACATCTGCCAAAGACACTGAGCTGTGTGGTGCTGGAGGGAGGGGATGAGATCCAGAGGGACCCTGACAGGCTAGAGAAGTGAGACAGTGTGAACCTCATGGAGTTCAACAAGGCCCTTGGTTGGGGCAATCCCAAGCACAAGCACAGGCGGGGCGGAGACTGGATGAAGCATCCCTGAGGAGAAGGACTCGGGAGTGCTAGTTGACGAGAAGCTCAGCAAGAGCCAGCAGTGTGTGTTTGCAGCCATATGGAATGCCTTTAAACTGACAGAGGGAAAATTTAGTTTGGGTATTAGGAAGAAATTCTTACAATGTGGGTGGTGAGGCCCTGGCACAGGTTGCCCAGAGAAGCTGTGGCTGCCTCATCCACAATCACAGTGGAGATGTGAAAGTATTACAAGGTACCTATATCTTTCGGAACACAGTTTTTGTTATTTAAATAGAGCACATGCTCAAAGACTGTAGACTAGAGCCCACACACTTCAGTTCCACAAAGCTTAGCAGCAAACTAAAGATTAGCTCCCATGACTGCAGTGAGCAAAGGCATTATTTGCAAGATCAGGTGCTATAATGAAATATCAGGCCTATTGCTTCTCATCAAGTAACACATTTTCCCATAGGTTATACTCTCCAGAAGTAAGAAGTGCCTTTAAAAATCTCTGTGCATACAGACACGCAGTAAAGTTTTAATTAATTGTGAGCTACTTATAATTAACTATGACTATCTCCCCTTTTCCATCCCACTCATGAAATCTTCAAGACAGGACAAAAAGTAATAGAAATGAGATTTCTCATAGATTCATTTTTCACTGAATCCTGTAATAATTAGTGAATATGAAATATTTACAGATGATTGGCTCTCCTTCAGGAAAAAAGCAATAGATATATAAATGCATATTCATAGAAATGCATACATATATATACAGAATTTACAAGCTGCATCATATATCCTTTTAATATTCTGATAAGGATAGGTATAGTTCTCCTTAAAACCCAAAGAAAAGCATAGTTTTACGTACAAACTACATCAGAAAAAGAAATTAAATACTTTTCAATTGCTTAAAAATATTCAGTTTACATTTTGAAATCATTAGTAGTGGTTTCTCCTTTCTTTATTTTTTATATAGAAGAATAGAATAGTTCAGCTGGAAGAGATCTACAATGATAATCTAGTCAAACAGCTTGTCCAAAAGAAATATTCTAAATCTACTTTAACTGCCTGACCACATCAGGGCTAAGCAAAAGTTAAAGCATATTATTAAAAGCACTGTTCAAAGTGCTCTTTGAGAAAATGAGAAGCATGAGTAGAAACAAGAGTAGATGGTGAAAGAGGTTGAAAAATAGACAAACTGTTGAAGTAGATGAGTGGTTGAAATATACATTTCCAGTATGATATCCATATCCCAAGACATGTGAAAGAATTGTTATTTAAAATGCACACCCTTGAACCATAAATGCCGTGTAAGCACTTCAAATGTCTTACTGCACATTGAAAGATCTTATCTAAATATTTGATATAAAGATCCCTTGTAAAGAAAAAACTGGAAGCTAAAACAAGTAAAAAGAAGAGAGGATTTGACCTAGAATTTCTAATATAACTGCACTGAGCTTTGAGAAAAAAAAAAAAAATAATACATAAAAACACAAGAAAAGTAGATCTGGATTGCTAAATGAATAGAAATTATGGACACTCTTCAGTATCAAGGTGATGATCGGAAGGCAATTTTAACAGATCTAACAATCATTTACTAACGTTACATATATAAAAGGTGTCAGAAGTTTGGCATCAAAAATTTAGGCTCCAAACCAGCTAGTTAAGTTTGAAAAGGTAGGAAAAAATTGCAATTAGTGACAAGCTGGGTATGGAACCTTAGATACAGAGGAGATTACAAAAGCTTAGAATTCTCCACTTTTCCCAGACTAATTAATAGCATGGAGACCTGTCCTGGGTTCAGCAGTAATAGTCATTTTTCTCCTTTGTAGTAACTAGTGCAGTGCTGCAGTTTTGACTTTCAGCCTGGGAACAGTGCTGATAGCACCGATGTTTTCAGTTACTGCTTAGTAATGTTTAGTCTGACCAAGTACTTTCTGAGCCTCATGCTCTGCTGGGGAGGAGGGGAAGCTGGGAGGAAGCAGAGACAGGACACCTGACCCAAACTAGCCAAAGAGGTATTCCACACTACAGCATGTCATGCCCATTGTATATAAACTGGAAGCAGTTACCTGGATGGGTTGGATCACTGCTTGGTCGGGCTGGCCAGTGGTGAAATTCCAGCAGTCGTTGGGTGGTGAGCAGTTGTATTCTCTTCCCTTGTTGTTTCCCTTGTCATTATTATTACTGGTGGTAGCAGCAGTGATTTGTGTTATACCTTAGTTACTGGATTGTTCTTACCTCAACCTGTGGGAGTTGCATTCTTTCAATTCTCCTCCCCATCCTTCAGGGAGTGGGGACGGGGGGGGGGGGGGGGGAGTGAGTGAGCAAGATACGTGGCTGACTGGACTTAAACCATGACAAGACTCCAAATAATTTATGTTGAATTATAGCATAAAAACTTTAAGAAAAATAGAAGAAATAAAAGACTGTGCTCTTCCAGGCTACTAGAAGATAACTAAAATAATGGACACCTTTCTGGATTCTAGATACAATTGAAGGAGATAAAATGGAAGCTGAACAGGTAATAATACCAAACGGTAAGATGGGAAGCCACTAACAACACAGAATGGAATATCTAGATGCTATCATAGTATCACAGAATGGTTTGACCTGAAAAGGACCTTAAAGATTATCCAGTTCCAACCTGCCAGCCATGGGCAGGACACCTTCCACTTGATCAGGTTGCTCCAAGCCCTGTCCAGTCTGGCCTTGAACACTGCCAGGGATGGGGCAGCCACAGCTTCTCTGGGCAACCTGTGCCAGCTCCTCACCACCCTCACAGGGAAGAACTTCTGCCTAAGATCTCATCTCAATCTCCCCTCTCTCAAGTTAAAGCGATTCCACCTCCTCCTGTCCCTACAGGCACTTGTCCAAAATCCCTCTCCAGGTTCTTGTAGCACCTCTAGGCACCAGAAGCTGCTCTAAGGTCTCCCTGGAGCTTTCTCTTCTCAAGGCTGAACAAACCCAGCCCTCTCAGCCTGTCTCTAGAGCACAGCTGCTCCAGCCCCTGCAGGATCTCCATGACCTCCTCTGGACACCCTCCAACAGCTCCCCATCCCTTTTGTTGTTGCTGCAGAACTGGATTCAGGATTGAAGGGGGGGCCTCCCCAGAGCGCAGAAGATGGTGAGAATCCCCTCCCTTGACCTGCTATTCCCATTCTGGGAATGCAGCCCAGCACAAGGAGTGGGGGGTTTCTGGGCTCAAGCGCACACAGCTGGGACATACAACGGTTCTCCTCACTTCCTCTTATGCAATATCCTTAAGTCCTCTCTTCAGGGCTGCTCCATCCACTGTCTCCCAGCCTGTGATTGTGCTTGGGATTGCCCTGATCCAGTTGCAGGATTTGGCTTTGTTGAACTCCATGAGATTGGCACTGGCCCACATTTTCAGCCTGTTCAGTTCCCTCTGGATGGCATCTCTTCCCTCCAGCGTGTTGCCTGCACCACACAGCTTGGTTTAAATTTTCTTTAAAGTCTATATTTTGAGGTCAGTTTCTAAGCAATTTAATATATAGATTCTAACGTTGGCTGGTAGGGTTGATTGTTTTCATCTAATTATTTTGTATAGACCTTTTTTTCTTCTGTGTGAAAAAAGTATAAGTGCCCTGAATATAGAAAGAAAACTTCATAAAATTCCTTAATTAATGGAATGCATATTTCATTGAAATATACCGTTGCACTTTTCAAGTGGTCTAGTAAGTGGGTGAAATACTGCATAATAGCACTCCACTTTAATTTTAGTTACGAGTGTTTATAAAACCTGCACAAACAAATTGCTATATACAAACACATGATGAAGTTTAGTTAAGTGCTTTCTGAATTTCTGACTTCTCAGTTTTTATGGACTCTTGATTGATATTGCTGTGTTGTGACTGATTCTGAAGCCCCAATATCGCTTTGGCAAGAAATAAACTATATTCCCTGTGCTCATAATGTGAGCATACTAATAGCTAGAAGCTCTTTCCTCTTCTCAGTAACACTAATATTAAAGAAGCTCAAAGTATTTAATATTGAAGGCAAGTTGATATGTCTAAATCTTGCATTGTTAGTATGCTTTATTAGAATACAAATGATCTCACACACTTTGAGGTTAGGCCTTGCGTTAGGCTCTGTCCTGTGACAGAACAACTGCTGTGGTTGGTAGGTCATAGTGTATCTTGAGAAATGACACCAGAAACTAAAATAAAGAAATTTTCTAAATATGAATTCAGAGCAGAGGGAGGTCATTATACTCACGGAACCATAGAATCATAGAATGGTTTGGGTTTGAAGGGACCTTAAAGCTCATCCAGTGCTAACCCCCACCATGCACAGGAACACCTTCCACTAGACCAGGTTGCTCCAAGCCCTGTCCAATCTGGCCTTAAACACCGCCAGTGATGAGGCAGCCACATCTTCTCTGGGCAACCTGTGCCAGCTCCTCACCCCCTCACAGGGAAGAACTTCTTCCTAAGATCTCATCTCAGTCTCCCCTCTGTCAGGTTAAAGCCATTTCCCTTTGTCCTGTCACTACACACCCTTGACAAAGGTTTTGACAGCTTTGTTGTAGGCCCCCTGTAAGTATTATCCACAGTACTTAACTGTAATGACTCAAGAAAAACATTGCAACTGTGCATATGTTTTTATAAACATTGAAGAATTGCTTTTTATTTGCTTAGCAGCTCCATTAAACTGGGTGTCGTGGTTTAAGCCTCTATAACTCACACAGTCGCTCTCTCACTCACTCCCCCCTCTTTCTTTCCCCCTCTCCCGGAGGGCTGGGAAAGAGAATCAAAAGAATGCAACTCCCACAGGTTGAGATAAGAACAGTCCAGTAACTAAGGTATAACACAAACCACTACTGCTTCCACCACTAATAATAATGACAAGGGAAACAACAAGGGAAGAGAATATAGTCGCTCACCACCGATACCCAGCCCTACCAAGCAGTGTACCCCCACCCTTCCAGGTCTCTGTCCTCCGTTTTTACATCCTGGGCATGACGTGCTGTAGTATGGAATACCTCTTTGGTCAGTTTGGGTCAGGTGACCTGTCTCAGCTTCCTCCCGGCTTCCCCTCCTCTCTGGCAGAGCATGAGACTCAGAAAGTCCTTGGTCAGACCAAAATATTACCAAGCAGTAACTGAAAACACTGGTGTTATCAGCACTATTCCCAGGCCGAAAGTCAAAACACAGCGCTGCACCAGCTACCAAGAAGGAGAAAAAATGACTGCTACTGCTGAACCCAGGACACTGGGGTTTTATAGATTAGAGTTACTTGCTTAGCCATTTACTAACATGTATCAATTTGATAGTAACAATGTTTTTCCATAAGTAATAGTTGCTCACTTAAATTGTTCATTCACACATTTTTGAAATCCTGATTCTGTTAAGCCCCTAATCAGTTTGTTACAAAAAACTGTTCTGGGCCCCAAATGACATTAAAGATCTTGCCATAGAAGAGACATATGTCATGAACTGTATACATGGTAGCATTTCTTATGAACTTTTGGTGATGAACTTGTACACGCCATCAGCAGAACTGAAAAAACAAACCCAACCAAAGAACAGGGAAAGTAAAGCAGCATTTATGATTACTCAGTAATTAAAAGAGAGTTTGAAGTTTTGTGCGATTTTACTTTGCTTTTGAAAAGTGGGGGTTTGATGCATTTCAGCATACATAAGTTAGCTACCGCATATAATTCATACTTGTTTATCAAGATGTTTGGTACAGGAAGAGATGAGAAAAAACTTGAGAAGCACATACGGCAGTGAGCTGGGAGAAAAATGCTTGGAAGAGCATAGGAACACAAACCCACAGGAAATATCAGATTTTTTTCTCCTTTCTGGCAATGCAGATGAAAAACTTGTGCCTTTTTCTTAACAATGAAGAAGTACGAATAACCTTTCAAAATGCATATTCAGAAATGCCAGAGATGACCCAAGTATACTTGATGCTGCTTCTAGACAAAGATGCTATGAGCGAGATTGTTTCATATGACTTGTGCATTCAGAGAGATTTTTGAAAGAAAACTTGTGTTAGTGAGAAGAGTATATGTATGTGTGTATATATATACAACATCCAATTAAAATTATGGGTTTACTTGTGGCATGTAAGTATATTTTCATTTTTAGTTTTTAAAAATATGTACCAAGTTTACTGCATAAATATATTCCTCCATCTTTAACAACATAGTAAATTGAGGAAGACTGGTTGTGCTTGTTCTAAGTATAAAGTGTAGTATACCATATATGTAGGCCAAAATGACCATTAAATCACACCGTCTAGATGGAATTAGTATAGCTCTTGACAGAGCTATAATAATAATCTCCATATTACTGTGCTCTAACTGAAGAGCTTTGGAGGATGTCTATCATCAACCTGAAATTTTAAGAACCTAAAGGTCAGCTTTGATGGTAATTACATCTCTTTATTCAAATGGCATGAGACCATGACTTTCATTTTTACAGATTTTGAAAACATTTATTATCTTCTGCTTTAGACAAAGCTGTGATTGATATTTGGTCTTGCTTGTTTTTTGTATTAAAGATTTCAGGCTGAATTGGAAATAATTCTGCTGTGTCTTTTCCATTCTAGTGATTTTTGCATTTCTTCATAATGCTTAATGTAAGTGTCAAAGCTTTAAATTAACACTTAAAAGTAAATCCAGTAAAACAAAATTTAACAAACTGGATGCAATTACATCTCTCTTCTCATGGAGATTTTTTTGTTTGTTTGTTTCATTACACTGAACGAAAGTTGGCAGAAAAATCAATACATAGGGCCTGAAATTAGTTGTTCCAATGTAGTTAGTTTAACGTTTCAAGTGAAAAAAACACAGACTTTATCTGTGCATTTTTTTTTCTGTGTGTGAAATAGAATCCTAAGAAATATTTAGTAAGTAATTCTGGCCAATACTGTTACCAGTGCAGAAAATGCTTCTAAAACACTCCAGCACTTTTTTTGCATCTTTTTTGAAGAGGTAGAAAAATGCTCAAAAACAAAAATAACATGTAAAGTTTTATAAGAAGAACTATTCTTCATAGTTTCTTAAGTCACCTAATGATAAATTAACCAGGCTTCCCTCTGTCTTACGCTTGAATGTTTTGTGGTTTTCAGTACATTATTTCCCCAAAGCCTATGTAAATCTATAATCATTATAAATTCAGTCAGACAAAGTTCCCACCCACTGGAAAAAGGGCAATATAACGCCCATTTCAAGAAAGGGAAAATGCATGACCCAGGGAACTGCAGACCAGACAGCCACACTTCTGTGCCTGGCAAAATCTTGGAGCAGATTCTTCTGGAAGGCGTGCTAAGGCACATGAAAAACAACAAGGTGGTTGGCGACAGCCAGCATGGCTTCACTAAGGGGAAATCCTGCCTGACCAATCTGGTGGCCTTCAATGATGGGGCTACGGAACTGATGGAAAAGTGTAGAGCAGTTGATGTCATCTACCTGGACTTGTGCAAAGCGTTTGGCACTCTCCCGCTCGACATCCTTTTCTCTAAATTGGAGAGACACCAATTTGGTAGATGGGCCACTTGGTGGATAAAGAACTGGCTGGACGGCTGCATGCAAAGAGTTGTGCTCAATGGCTCAATGTCCAGCTAGAGACCAGTAACGAGTGGTGTCCCTCAGGGATCGGTGTTGGGACCGGTCTTGTTCAACATCTTTGTCAGTGACATGGGCAGTGGGATTGAGTGCGCCCTCAGTAAGTTTGCCAATGACACCAAGCTGTGTGGTTCGGTTGATGCGTTGGAGGGAAGGAATGCCATCCAGTGGGACTTTGACAAGCTTGTGAGGTGGGCTGATGCCAACCTGATGAAGTTTAACCATGCCAAGTGCAAGGTCCTCCACCTGGGTAGGAGCAATCTCAGGCACAGCTACAGGTTGGGCAGAGAAGAGATTCAGAGCAGCCATGAAGAGAAGGACTTGGGGGCGTTGGTCAATGGAAAAATGAACATGAGCCAACAGTGTGCATTTGCAGCCCAGAAAGCCAACCGTATCCTGGGCTGCATCAAAAGAAGCATGACCAGCAGGTCGAGGGAGGTGATCCTGCCCCTCTACTCTACACTGCTCTTGTGAGACCTCACTTGGAGTCTTGTGTGCAGTTCTGGTGTCCTCAACCTAAAAAGGACATGGAACTGTTGGAACAAGTCCAGAGGAGGGCCACGAGGATGATCAGGGGACTGGAGCACCTCCTGTATGAAGATAGGATGAGAAAGTTGGGGCTGTTGAGCCTGGAGAAGAGAAGGCTGTGTGGAGACCTCATAGCAGTCTTCCAGTATCTGTGGGGGGCCTATAGGGATGCTGGGGAGGGACTCTTCATTAGGGACTTTAATGATTGGACAAGGGTTAATGGGTTCAAACTTAAACAGGGGAAGCTTAGATTGGATATAAGGAAGAAATTCTTTACTGTAAGGGTGGTGAGGCACTGGAATGGGCTGCCCAGGGAAGTTGTGAACGCTCCATCACTGGCGGTATTCAAGGCTGGGTTGGACAGAGCCTTGTGTGGCATGGTTTAGTGGGAGGTGTCCCCGCCCCTGTCAGGGGGGTTGGAACTAGATGATCTTAAGGTCCTTTCCAACCCTAACTATTCTATGATTCAGTGATTCTAAGTTGCAAGTTGTATGCACGTAGGACAGCTGTAACAGAATACATTCCTTCATGTGTATTACTGTAATTTGGTATTTATTGGTTATTGGAAAGCCAGGTGTACTGATACTTTTACTGAAATACTGTAGCTCTGTACCAAAATCACATTCTGTACGCAGTAGTGTTGATCCCCAATGCTGTGGAGTTCCATTTCTTGTAAGCAGCATTCTTATGTGGCTTATCAAGGCATGGATTCAGATCGGTGAAGGTAGTAAGAAAAAACTTTATTACAATCAAGCCCCTTTCATCCCTTTGGTACTTTCCCAACCTGAATGAGCATGCCAGATTCAATCTCGTTCTCTTCTTTAAAAATCCTGAAGGCAAATAGTCCAATCACAATGCTGATCACATGCTGTTCTCAAGACAGCAGTTTCACCTTCTTGCTTTACTTCTTCTCACATCCTCCACATCCTCTGGCCTTCAACTGAAGTTCTTTGTTACAACAGTATCCTGGCTTATCCCCCCAAAGTCTTGCTTGTTTACATTTCCAGTCTTTCAACATTCCAACTTATCACCCTGAGGCTTGTTCCATATCAAAACCTCATAGCTTGTTCCCAGAGTGTTTCTTATGCAAATCCTATCGCCTCCACCTCCCACATCTCACCCTTCTTTGTTTTATACATCCACTACCAATACCTGCTCAAGGGCTCGATCAATTAGAGATTGTGTAAGTTTGATTAAACAAGGAATAAAATTAACAAGCTAATAAACACTAACAAAACAAAAGCTCCTAATACAATCCATTTTTTCACCCATGCTCCTAGTCCAGCAAACAAACCTGAAAAAGGGTTCCAGTTATCCTCAACCTGAAGTTTTCCTGTAAGATCTTTAAGAGTTTTTTTATACTTTAGTGAACTGATTCAGAATGATCTGAAAGGTTCATGCAACATAGGCCTTCGAAGTCCTCATACCCATGAAAGGAAAAGAAAATCTATGGCAGCTCGATTTTGTAAAGTTGCACATCTTACAGAATCAACATCAATGAGGAGACTGGAAAGAGCATTAGATGTAGCATTTGTTTGCTTTGCAAGCCAACATCCCAATTTGTTTAAAGTTGCAAGAGCTTTTGCAGCAGCTGCTCCTGGTGCAAAAAGGAATGCTGAGATTATCTCTGTAGGATTCCAGCATGTAGCCCTGTCTTTGCAACCATGAGTGACAGCGTGAGCAGATCTTTTTATCCTGCAGAGATGGTGAAACTTAGTATAATTCAGTATTACAGAAATATTTGGGGTTAACATTGTAATTGTAATTGTTAACATTGTAATAATCTGCCTAGATACAAGGGCCTCCTCGTAGGTGAGAAGGGATGCCAGGCCATGCTTGATCTCCACAGATTAAAAAGATGCCTCAAGGAAGTGATATTGGTGCGTTAGAAGAGCTAGAAGAGTTGACAGAAATATAATTACACCACACAGATGCATTTTGACAAACAGCTAAAGAAGAATTAACATTTTGAACTAACAATTGGTTTTGTCCTGTATAATGAAAACATAAACACATGTCCATTTTCACAGATCCTAACAAGTCAATTTCTTGTGATCTTAAAAAGGCTACTGGTCATTCTACCACCCAGCCATCCCATGTGTCCACAGGGTTCAATGCTGCAATTGCTTGGGCTGCTGAGGGAATGACAGCCACCGTCCAGTTGTCCAATGGCAGTCCTACTAGGCATGTACTGAAAGGATTCACAGGTGTGGCAACAGACAGGCATGGGGTGTCTTGTCCTGTTGCATTAGCTAATGTTACCCAGGTGTTTTCTTTTGGCTGGGTGGGAAGCCACACTAGGGTCAATCCTCCTGTGATGAAGAAGCAGAAGACAAAGCCAGACAAACCCATCATGCAGGGACCCAGCGAAGTCCTTTATCTGTGGAAATACAAGCATAAGCTCATCCCCAGGTTATTAAAGGGAATGGGCCTTCCCATTTAGAAGTTTCAATGATATATTTTATGTGGCTATGCAACATTGATAGAAGGTACACAAAAGGCAAACTGCAGTGCATCTTGCAGAGCAAGAGGTATCGTGGAAAAACATCCTTTTAAGTCAGTGACTATGAAAGTCCATGTCTGTGGCAACATTGGTGGCAAGAGGAGCCCAGGTTGTAAAGCTCCCATATCCTCAGTGACCTCATTTACCTTTCTTAGGTCATATAAAAGTCTCCAAGTATTATTTTTCTTCTGAATCACAGAGACAGATATGCTCCATGGGCTGGTTGTGGGGACTATGTGACCAGCTTTCAGCTGTTCATTCACCAATTTGTGTAATTGCAGCAGTTTTTCTTTTGGGAGGGGCCACTGATCTACCCAAATGGGCTCATCTGATTTCCAGGTTAAAAGCAGGCTCTGCTGCAGAACAGTGGCTCCTACAAAAAAATCTGTACTTAAATGCGTTCCTCATTGGCTTAGACAGTCTCTGCTCCATAGGGTAGGCGATCCAGGCAACATGTAAGGCCTGACAAAGGCAGATCATCCTTCTTGTCCAAAAATAACAACAAGCTCTTTGTTCTGTTTTGGAGAGGTTTGACCACCAATTCCTGATAAGGAAGTATGGGCGCCTACTAAAGGCCACTGGCTGGGCCACTGTGGAGCAGAAATGACTGTAACATCTGCTCCAGTATTGACGATTAATAATTAAAAAAGTAATTTTTGTCCCTCCTGATTTTAAAGTACAAGACAATTGGAGCCTATCCATAGTTAATTTTTGGGTCCAATAAATTTCAGGCATCCTCGTAGATCCAAAACATCCTGAGCTCCACACGATATGGACGGCACCTGGTGACTGGGGTGAGAAATATATTAATTGTGCTATTCAGCTTCCTGCTGGTATAGTATATGGTGGCAGTGGAGTCCATGTCATTATTTTAATTTCTCCTGCAAAATCAGCATTTATGACCCCTGGCAGATCAAAAAGGGCTCTTATTATTGTAGAGGATCATCCAATTAACAATGCTGCCTTTCCATGACCAAGTGGAGCATATGTGCCAGTTAGAATAAGCACAACTGATGTGTCTTGAATTATTGTCTCTCCCACGGTGGCCAGGTCCACTCCAGGGCTGCCACTTGTGCTGGCGCACAAACTGTGGCAGCTCTGTGGGGGGGCCATTTGGAGGGGTAATTTGTTGTCATGACGCAACCCCTCGCCCCGCTTCCCTTGGGGTTTTCCTGTAAAGTCAGTCAAATTTTGATCAACATTGATTTGTATAATGACGCCCTTTACAACAGGTATCAAAACCTCATAGCTTGTTCCCAGAATGTTTCTTATGCAAATCCTATCACTTTCACCTCCCACATTCTTATATGGGTACCTGGTACTGATTAAGTCAGGAAAGGCTAGGTGACATTTGGGTTGTTTTTGCAGAGATTCCTAGACTAGACATTGAATTTGTTGGGGTTTTGGTTTTTTGGTGTTTTTTTGGGGGTTTTTTTTGGGGGGGGGGTTTGCTTTTTTTTTTTTTTTTTTTTTTTTTAATCACTTTTTAATACTCATTGGTCTGAAGATTTGTGAGGATTTTTACTTCCTGATTTTAAATTTGTTGTCGATTAGTAAGTCTCTTAAAAGAATAGGTTGATTTTGAGGAGAGGTAAATGCTTATAAATACACCAAAATGAAGCAAACTGGCATTTCTGAGTTGTGGTATTCCTTTACTTCAAATATGAAGATGTTTTACCTATGCTTTTATGATGTCTGTTTTAGCAAGTTTGACCTTAAGTATAGGATTCTAAAAGAGTACTATCAAAATATATGGTGAGAATTAGGGATGGTGAAACACTGGACCAGATTGCCCACAAAGGCTGTGACTGCCTGAACCCTGGCAGTACACAAGGACATGCTGGAGGGAGCTTTGAACAACCTGGGGGAGTGGAAGGTATCCCTGCCCATGGCAGGGGGGTGTAACTAGATGGTCTTAAGGTCCTTTCCAACCCAAACCACTCTGGGATTCTATGATTTCATGAAAATATAAGGTAGCAAGAAAGTCTAGATTGTGTCTATAAGCTAAATTACTTACATGACATTTATTGGAGTATGGTAGGAAGTATAGCAGACACCAAAATCAAAAGGAGAAAAAGCACTATGTGAAATTTATTCCATGAAAAATTAAAGCATGAATAAGTTTTATTTTCAATTCTGATAATCTGAAAGGCACAAATTCATCAAGACAAACTTAAGGGAGTTTAGAGGGATAAGCCAAATTATATGCCTAAAGTCCATGAATATTCCTCCATCAGGGAGAGGGAGGACTAGAAAGAATTGAAATTCAGTAAGCTTAATAACACAAGCTAGCCAACCAGCAAGGCTAAAATATGCCACCTAATTAAAAATGTTCACTCTGCCATGCATGGAATCATTGTGAGATCAGAGAACTAACATGACAAGGTCTAAAAAAAGCTTTTTCCAAGAATTACAGTGATCTGATGCCTTATGGTCTTCTAGTGGAGCGTTTTTAAATTGTTTTGGTGGGGTTTTCTGTGGGTTTGTTTTATTGATTGGAGTTTTTGGTCATGGGATTATAATAGAAGAAGATGGCCCTTCATCATCACCTGCATGTCAAGACGGTTGTTCAATGTGTAAGACTGTTGGCTTGCTCTTCAGTTCAGACACTTGTTAACTGCGTATGTGGCATTTCCTTAAAATCTATAAAGTCTGAAGAGACCAATTAATGCTTTTTAGTTAAATGCATGCACTGTGTGGGTGGAGGGGGAAGAGTAAATCTCAGTTTTATTCATTGTTTCAGGTATAATGTGAAAAAATAACCTGAAATAGAAGCTACAATATCGCATTTTCAAAAATGTATCTAATTTAACAGCCTCTGGGCCATGACAAGTAACAGATGCTGTCAATAGAAATTGCAACACCAACATAATATTGTTACATACTTGAATGGATTCAAGCATGCATCTCCACTGACTTCCTCTTACAAGGGCAACCCCTTCTGACATCTGTCCTTGCCTTTTCTTATGTTTTCCACCACACTGTTTGGAAAAAATAAAATAATACATTGCCTATGAGTATCCTTTTTCCAGAATGTAGCATAAGAGTATCTTTCCAGTATCTCCTGGAAATTTTGTGCGTGAAACCTGTTCATCCAGAATATTATGGATGCAGATGCTATAGGCAATCATTCAGTGAGAGTGGTACATTTCAATATTGCCTTTAAAGCACATTTTTTTCACTGAGTACTTTTCCCTTTCTTTACTTTTTCAACTCTTTACCTTAGCACTGTACTCTGTTGGTTTCCCCCCCCCCCCCCCCCCCCCCCCGAAATAATGTGATCTTATTTTGCTGGAGTTAGAATGATATATAAGCAGGTAGACAACTTTCCTTCCTATTTCATTTAAAAAAATGTAAGAGAGACTAAAAGAACAAATGGAAAATGAAATCAAGTTCAGGTGATGCAACTTTTTGTGCAGAACATTTATAAGCAATTGCAGTTCATGAGAAGACAAGAGCCATTAAACTATCAGCAATAATCAGGGTGATGACTGCAGTGTTGTTTTGTTTGGGTTTTTTTCTTTCTACTGGGAGTTGTATTGAGCTCAAGTTCAATTAAATATGAGAAAGGAATAAAACATGGAGTACCTTTTATGACAGGGCCTGGCAATTATATCGATTCACCAACTACTGCTTAAATTAAATAGTTAATACCAATTTCTCCCAATGGCTTACTGTAATCAATGCAAGGCTTTCTCAAAGCACTTGGTCCAACATTCTGAAATCATAGGCCAACAAAAGGAAAACTCACTTAAGAAAGACAGATTAATGCACCCAAGCGATATAAGTTGAATTGTATTATTGTATTTTACAGCAATGATATACCATTATTATAAAATACATTAATCTAAATGTTTTGGTACCTGCACATTTGATGTCATTGCTGCTGCAGGAATTTGGTGTTTATCTGTAAAGTATAAAATTATTTTTTTTAATGTTTGTTGGTTTGGGGGGGCTGTTGTTCCTTAATTAAAAGAAAATGCTAATTGTAGAATTATAGAATAGCTAGGGTTGGAAAGGACCATAAGACCATCAAGTTCCAACCCACCTGCCATGGGCAGAGACTCCTCACGCTAAACCATGTCACCCATGGCTCTGTCCAACCTGGCCTTGAACTCTGTCAGCGATGGAGCATTCACAACTTCCCTGGGCAACCCATTCCAGTGCCTCACCACCCCAACAGTAAAGAGCTTCCCCCTTATATCCAATCTAAACTTCCCCTGTTTTAGTTTACCCCTTGTCCTCTCACTACAGCTCCTCATGAAGAGTCCCTCCCCAGCATCCCTATAGGCCCCCTTCAGATACTGGAAGGCTGCTATGAGGTCTCCCTGCAGCCTTCTCTTCTCCAGGCTAAACAGCCCCAACTTTCTCAGCCTGTCTTCATATGGGAGGCTCTCCAGGCCCCCAGTCATCCTCGTGGCCCTCCTCTGGACTTGTTCCAACAGTTCCATGTCCTTTTTACTTTGAGGACCCCAGAACTGCACATAATACTTCAAGTGAGGTCTCACGAGAGCAGAGTAGAGGGGCAGGATCACCTCCTTCGACCTGCTGGTCATGCTTCTTTTGATGCAGCCCAGGATGTGGTTGGCCTTCTGGGCTGCGAGCTCACATTGGTGATTCATGTTAAGTTTCTCATCAACCAACATCCCCAAGTCCTTCTCCACAAGGCTGCTCTGGATCTCTTCTCTGCCCAACCTGTAGCTGTGCCTGGGATTGTATAATATGTCTGAAAAATATGTATTTGCCCTAACAGCCCCAGCAGTATTTGATGACAGACTTTCTCTAATTCCGTCAGGAATATTTAAAGTCAACAACAGAAGCTTTTTTGAAATTATTTTTTCAATCATACTTTTTTCCTTAATGTGTGTGGATGTAAGACATACACAAATGATCACACACATGGATGCACACTACATGGAAATCCTGTCAGCCAGGTGTTTGGCTGAAGTTTTTTGAAGCAGCTGCTAGAAATTACCTACAACATCAGACCCATGGTAATGATGCGAATTCTGTAGGAAGTAGTTACAAGTTAGGAGATCAAGGCTCCTCAAAAAAGAAATAAAAGTAAATAATACAACTACTGTTGAAGTGCAACTTGATTGCAATATTCCTACTCTTCTGCGTAAAAAAAAACCAGCTGAAATTTCTCACAAATCATTCCAGTAGTGTTCAGCCCAGATGGTAATGGAATGATCCTAACATTTACTATGGGAAAAATGAAAGAATATTGATAGTTGCTTATTTTGTGAACTCTTACCTGAAGATTCTTTTCAGTGAATATTACCAAAAGACCAACATACAGGATTTTGTTTGTTTTGTTTATCAAATTTGGATTTTTTGTGTCTAGCAAAGTTTCTCTCAAGACCACTGGAGAGTGGCAAACATGCTGAAGTGTACTGAGCTTCCCTGCTCATGTAAGGCTACCTAGGTAGAATTACCAGTTGCTCGGAATACCTCTGTTGAAAAACATTTGGGCATCTTCTACATAGTCATTGTATGTTATCCTTTTGATAGCCAGGAATATTACAATGGGGAGCTCCTCATCAGATCTTTTTTTTCTTTCTCTCATTAACTTCTGTTGCTTTTTTCAATATGCATTTATTTTGATCATAAGTCTCTCTGCCTCTGATTCGGTATTGTCCTTCCAGATGCCAGTTTTACTTTTCTCCCATATTGTTTCAGGCTCTTCTCCTTACCAGAGAATACAGAGCACTCAGGCCACAGATATGTTGGAACAAAATTGTGAGAAAATTTAAAGAATCAGAAAATAATAACCTGATACAAAATCTGAGCAGGTTATATATATTAACACTTTAAAAAATATGGGCAGTGTTTTTCAACCACAAGAGATCAATTTTACATCTATTCACTTTTAAGAACATCAGGAACACACATTGGTGGAACATTGTGGTTGAGTGCTAACTCACTGTAGGAACCTTCTGTCCACTAAATTCTTTCAGTACATAGCTTTCTCCTTCCTTATACTACAAGAGCTGTTATTATAAGGCACATGTGAGTAATTACAGTCCAAATTCTTATGTCAAGTGCTCCCACAGAAAGTAATTATTTGTTAGTAATGGCTGCTTCTCTGCAAAACAAAATATACATAATCAAATATATATGGGCTTATAATTTAGGCAATGAGACCTAAAATTAGTATAGTAAATTTTCATACAAGGATTATAGGCACTAAAAGTCCTCCTAAAATGCAGCTTGGCAAAGATAGTACACAGCTAGCCATTAAATGGCATGCTGTATAGCTTGTACTTGATGGTGGGAGGCATATCATCCTGAAATAGTAGTCAGCATTAGTGACTCCCATCTCATTCACACTGAGGATCAAATTTAGGAAAGGCTGAAAACCAGGGTTTATTTCATTTCAGAGGCAAGATACTACAGATTGCCAACAGCAGCTTGTCTATTCGAGGGCAGTATTTCTTGGTTCTGACTAAATTCCTGCCGGCAGACAAAGAATGTGCAATTTGGAAAACACGAAACGCAATCTGGCAAGCTCTCTATGAAAAGTTTTCAACTGTTATATTATGCTGCATGCGCAAAGAAGGCCAGACACAAACACAAAAAAAATCTTAGCTACCGGACATTTCTTTTCTAAACACCTTGTAATATCTATTTTAACAAGAATAATGATCATTTCATGCCTATGTCTCATGCAGAATGTTTTCTGCAGTATTATCTCCCAGTTTCCTTTAAGTAAGACATAGAAACTGAAATTAAGTGAATTACAGGTAATGACTCACAGTATAAAACTTCTAGTGTGTTTTCAATGTATTAGGGTGCTGGTTTTATGTTCACTGTGTTTTCATCTCCAGTTTGCACACACCTGCAGATGTAGTTTAAAGTTAGAAAATTAACTTGATTGTTACCATTCTAAATAGTAGGAAGGGGATATATTAGGCTAATAAAAATATATTCTTTGCATGACTGTTTCTTTCATATCAGTATTAGTGTTCACAGGAAACATATATCCCCTGTTACTTATATTCTTTTCCTCTGTTGATAATTTTATCACACCTTCATATTGTTCAACTTTTTCTGTTTCACCCATTTCACTAATATTTTCTGTGATGTTGCATATTACAGAATTTTTCTTATTTTACTTATTAAAGTAAAATAAGTCCCGGAAACCTTCAAAATGCTTGCCTCCTCTAATGAGGTTGCATGTTACTGTGACTTTATATGTTGAATCTAACTTATGCTATGATGCATGTCATAAAAAGTGTCATGTAGTGATTCTCATGGAACCACATATATTTATCCTTTGAGTAGTAAGTTTCCTAAAGCAGGATTTTTTTTGCCATTTATCACCTGTGATGCAGCATTATGTAACAGATATGTTAGATGCAGAATTTGGATTATGTTCTAGATTTCAGCTCTACCACTGTCATGGGTTCAGCAGCAGCAGTCATTTTTCTCCTTCTTGGTAGCTGGTGCAGAGCTGTGTTTTTGATTTTGGGCCTGGGAACAGCGCTGATAAGACCAGTGTTTTGGTTAATGCTTAGTGATGTTTTGGTCTGACCAAGGACTTTCTGAGTCTCATGCTCTGCCAGGGAGGAGGGGAAGCTGGGAGGAAGCAGAGACAGGACACCTGACTCAAACTGACCAAAGAGGTTATTCCATACCACAGCACATCATGTCCGGGATGTAAAGACAGAGTGCAGAGACCCGAAAGGGTGGGGGTGCACTGCGTGGTCAGGCTGGGTTTTAGGTGGTGAGCAATTGTATTCTTTCCTTGTATTTTCTCTTGTATGATTATTGGTGGTAGCAGTAGTGATTTGTGTTATACTTTAGTTACTAAACTGTTCTTATCTCAACCTGTGGGAGTTGCATTCTTTCAGTTCTCCTTCCCATCCACCCAGGAGCAGGGGGAAGAAAGAGGGGGAAGTGAGTGAGAGAGAAACTGCTTGAGTTATAGAGGCTTAAGCCATGACAACCACCTACCCCAAAATTCTTGGCTAAGGGCACTGACCTATTTCATATTGTGTACAGACAGCAGTTACAGATTCAAGATGGATCTAAATGTTCCTGAAATTCAAGAATATAATAAGGCATATTAAGCAACAGTTATTAAATATTATTTAAATTTAACTAATATTGTCATTATGAGCCATATGGGTACATGGCACAAAATTGGCAACAGCTACAGGTACTTCTTACACATAAAAGGGGAGCTATGTCTCTATTTTGCCTTCCCTATTATCCCCCACTTTCACCTTTCTCTAAGTCCTGAACCTTCTCCTGCAGGTCTCCTATGTTTTCCATACTTGTTTCTTGCATGACAGCTGTTACTGGCATTCTTGTAACTCCAAGGATATTCAGGGATAGTTTGTATTTGTGTACCCTTATTTTATTATTCTTGTCAAATCAACACTTACAGGTTTTTTAAAAAAGATAATCACTGTGAAGATTTGGCTGAATGTAGACCTCATAGCAGCCTTCCAGTACTTGAAGGGGGCCTACAAGGATGCTAGAGAGAGACTCCATCAGTGATTATAGGGATAGGACAAGGGGAATGGCTTCCAACATAAACAGAATAGATTTAGATTAGACATTAGGAAGAAGTTCATCCCTGTGAGGGTGGTGAGGCACTGGCACAGGCTGTCCAGAGAAGCTGTGGCCGCCCCAGCTCTGGCAGTGCTTAAGACCAGGGTGGATGGGGCTTGGAGCAACCTGGTCTAGTGGAAGGTGTCCCTGCTTGTGGCAGCGAGGTGGAACTGGAAGAGCTTTAAGGTCCCTTCCAACCCAAACTAGTCTGTGATGCAAATATATCTTCTTGAGTTGACATTGCATTATGTAGTATCTGTTGTTTTACATTGAATGAATGTGCAAAGGAAAATAAAAGGAAAATGTGTGAGGAAGATAAACCTCTTCAGGGCTGAGTTGCCAGACTCAGCAGCTCAGCAGCAGAGTCAGGGTTAAATATATTTTATAATTAATGAACATTCTAACTTCTTCTCTAGCGTTTTCAGTACTACTCTTCTATTTACTTGTCATTTTAATTTTTTATGAGTTTATGGAACTAACCGATTGTCATGGTTTAAGCCTGGCTGGTAACTCACTCTCTTCCTTTACTCTCTCTCCCTTCCCCCTGCTCCCAGCGGGCTGGGGAGGAGAATCAAAAGAATGTAAACCCCACAGGTTAAGATATAACAATCTGGCAACTAAGGTATAATACAGAACTACTACTACTAACAACTGCTACTACAATAATAATAATGATAAGGGAAATAACAAGGGGAGAGAATATGAAACTAAAAAGGGAAGGAAAAAAGAAACACAAGTGATGCACAATACAATTGCTCACCACCCAACAAATGCTATTGAGCCAGACCCGAGCAGTGATCTGGGGCTTCTGGGTAACTCCCCCCAGTTTCTATACTGGGCATGACATGCTGTGGTGTGGAATACCCCTTTGGCCAGTTTGGGTCACATGCGCTGTCTCTGCTTTCTCCCAGCTTCTTGCGCCCCTCCTCACTGGCTGAGCATGAGAGACTGAAAAGTCCTTGATCAGGTAAGCATTACTTAGCAACAACTAAACCATTGGTGTGTTACCAGCATTGTCCTCAGACTAAAGTCAAAACCACAGCAATGCGCCAGCTACTAAGATGGAGAAAAATAACTGTTACAGCTGAACCCAGGGCACTAATCAAAAAACATAAGGAGTCCTTTGAAAGTCCTTTGGAAACAGGATTTTGGTGGTGTACCCAACTTATAATAAATGACAATTGTGATAAAACAAACTATGATTCGTGTTAAAGAGGAAATAGAGAAGTATACATACAACGAGGCAGTATTAATAAAAGGTCCCCACCCATAGTTTCTTATATAAGGAAAAGCAAGTGTCTGGAAAGCATAGGGTTAAAATACTTTTAGCCTAGCTTAGAAAACAATGTTTGTGATGTAAGTCTGTGGTGTGACAACAGAATTTAGTAGCAGTTCTTCTTATCAGTTAGCTTGGAAACAGTGTCTGCCAAAAATCTGCTAGCTCCGGATACTCCTTATCTGCCTGTATTGTGTTACTTATCTCTTGTACAAAGGTCACACTGCTCTTGTAGATATGGCTGGTTCTGACTAATTACAATTACTGGGGCATCCAATTGTGCCAAAGGTGAAAAATGCACCCTGAGGAAGACTACTTACTTCATCTTGAAGACCCCTGCCCAGGACTATCAGAGGGCAGTGCGCAAGCCCCAAAAGGGAGGAGACTTCTGATAATGAGTACCTAAACTAATTGTAATATCCCCGCTGCTCTCTCTGGAATCTAATGAATATGCATGTTTGTGTGTAATAAATACCTCCTCATTTAACCTCTGGGTGTGCGACTTGGGCAGAGCAATGACTCCCCACACACCCAGTGCTGCTTGCTTACCTCCCATCAATGAGCACAATAAAGAAATTGGCTGTTAACTTCGGTGTTGGTGTAAAAAATTTATAAAACAATTAAAAAAAAAAAAAAAAAGCAAAACCTCAAAAAAACAAACCAAAAAACATTACAGGAAGCAAAAATGTTTTTCTTGCCATATAAATTCATTACTTTTATGATTTATTAATTAAACTACTCAAATATGACACCTCAAGAAAGAGGATACTGTTTCAGCTCAAATATTGAAGGAAAATGAAGACAAAATATTTGCAGTGGACTAAGAAGGTTTCAAAGTAATTAATTAAATCAGCAGTTTGTCGATGAAAACAGAGCATTTATATGTGATTTGTTGTATCAGCATAACTGAGAGGAAAATTTTAGATTGAAATTCACTTAAAAATATTTTACTAACTTAAATAATGCAGTTTTAAGTTATCTTTCTGTATAAATGTAAGTAATTTTCAGGTTCCTCATTATATGCATTTCCATCTTAGACGTAGACATGCATGAGAGGGTTAAAGTTCTGAACTGAAACTACTTTAAAAGAGGTTTAATGAGGCAAAGCACAATTTTTGTTCTTGTGCAATGATAGAAAGCTCAGTTTTTCTTAAGATTGACATATCTAGGAGTTTTGATTCTTTGCTTCTTTTAGAACAAAAATCACAATCTGGTTGCAATCATATTGCACATTGTTCCAACTGCCAAGTGCTGCTTCACACTGCTACTTTGATGAAGATTCCTTGAAAGTGTTATTTATAAGGAGGTGGGCTCATATTAAAAAAATACAGTAATTTATGAGCCTATACATGTATAGGCAATGTCGCTTCATATTTCTGCATGTTACTACTTTTCATGTGCACTTGATCAAGTGTGACTACTTCTAAACTTGATCAAGAACATAGAAAAAAAATAAAACAAAAAAGTTAGCTCACTGTTATACTTTGCCTCTGCAAATAGAAAATAAAACATACCTGAATATAGCTGATAGAAAAATTCAAAACCCAAAGAGATTGCATACTATAGTGTTTTAGAGGATGAAAATGCCAATGAAAGAAAAAATTTGAGAAGAATAAATAAAAGGACCAAAAAATGGCTGCTGTCAGTTTGATGGTATCTTTTATTTTTCCAAAACATACCTGCTCAGCCCTGTTGTTTTTTCGGGACAATAAAATCCAGTATGTTTGGTGTTTATAGTTTTGTGGAGACTGGGGACACTGATATTCTTAAACGAAGAGGTATTATGAATCCACAGTGATTTTCTGCTCAGGCCTGTTTTAATGGGTATGAATTTCACCATGGAGGGCTGTTTTTTTCAAATGTACAGCTTAGAATTCATAATCACTCAGCTCATTGATAACTTCAATTATAGCAGGATTAATAAATTTAAAAGACCACCGTACATACCTGTCTGGGTCTTAACAATAACATATTTCTATTATTGAAGCACAACTGTAAACACAATTGGGTATTGGTTAAAAATAATGGCAAATGAAATTAACATCTGCTTTAAAGTATTAGTGTGCTGTCTTGTGGTTTTGAGTGATAGCTCTATATCTAAGACAGCAGCTGTTTTAGTATCACACTTTTCTCTACATAGCTCTGGAGATGCAATAGCAAGATACTATGATGGTACTTGCAAACACATGCATATACCTGACAAAAATTGAAAGCATTTAATATTGGAATCATTATAGGTGCTAAAATAGAATCATCGAATCATAGAATCCTGGAATAGTTAGGGTTGGAAAGGACCTTAAGATCATCTAGTTCCAACCCACCTGCCAGGAGCAGAGACACCTCACGCTAAACCATGCCACCCAAGGCTCTGTCCAACCTCGCCTTGAATACTGCCAGCAATGGAGCATTCATAACTTCCCTGGGCAACCCATTCCAGTGCCTCACCACCCTTACAGCAAAGAATTTCTTCCTCATATCCAAGCTAAACTTCCCCTGTTTAAGTTTGAACCCATTAACCCTTGTCTTACCACTACAGTCCCTAACAAAGAGTCCTTCCCCAGCATCCCTATAGGCCCCCCACAGATACTGGAAGGCTGCTATGAGGTCTCCATGCAGCCTTCTCTTCTCCAGGCTCAACAGCCCCAACTTTCTCATCCTGTCTTCATACGGGATGTGCTCCAGTCCCCTGATCATCCTTGTGGCCCTCCTTTGGACTTGTTCCAACAGTTCCATGACCTTTTTATGTTGAGGACACCAGAACTGCGCACAATACTTCAAGTGAGGTCTCATTAGAGAAGAGTAGAAGGGCAGGATCACCTCCCTCAACCTGCTGGTCATGCTTCTTTTGATGCAGCCAAGGATATGATTGGCTTTCTGGGTTGCAAGCACGCACTGCCAGCTCATGTTCATTTTTTTCATCAACCAACACCCCCAAGTACTTCTCTGCAGGGCTGCTCTCAATCTCTTCTCTGCCCAACCTGTAGCTGTGCCTGGGATTGCTCCCACCCAGGTGGAAGACCTTGCACTTGGCATGGTTAAAATTCATTAGATTGTAATCAGCCCAACTCACAAGCATGTCAAGATCCCTCTGGATGACATTCCTTCCCTCCAACGTATCAGCCGAACCACACAGCTTGATGTCATTGGCAAACTTGCTGAGGGCGCACTGAATCCCACTGTCCATGTCACCGACAAAGATGTTGAACAAGACTGTTCCCAGCACCGATCCCTGAAGGACACCACTTGTTACTGGTCTCTAGCTGGACATTGAGCCATTCACCACTACTCTTTGCATGCGGCCATCCAGCCAGTTCTTTATCCACCGAGTGGTCCATCTACCAAATTGGTGTCTTTCCAATTCAGAGACAAGGATGTCATGTGAGACAGTGTCAAACACTTTGCACAAGTCCAGGTAGATGACATCAACTGCTCTACCCCTGTCCATCAGTTCTGTTGCCCCATCACAGAAGGCCACCAGACTGGTCTGGCAGGATTTCCTCTTAGTGAAGCCATGCTGGCTGTCACCATCCACCTTGTTGTTTTTCATGTGCCTTAGCATGCCTTCCAGAAGAATCTGCTCCAGGATTTTGCCAGGCACAGAGGTGAGACTGACTGGTCTGTAGTTCCCTGCCTCATCCATTTTCCCCTTCTTGAAAATGGGGGTTATATTGCCCCTTTTCCAGTTGTCAGGATCTTGACCTGACTGCCATGATTTTTCAAATATGATGGACAGTGTCTTAGCAACTTCATTTGCCAGCTCCTTCAGGACCCGCAGATGGATTTCATCAGGTCCCATGGACTTGTATACGTTCAGGTTCCTAAGATGGTCTTGAACCAGATCCTTTCTTACAGTAGGCCTAGGCTCTTCATTCTCACTGTCCCTACGTCTGCCTTCCAAGACTTGGGTGGTGTGGTCAGAGCATTTTCCGGTGAAGAATGAGGCAAAGAAGTCGTTAAGAACCTCAGCCTTCTCCAAATCCAGGGTAGCCAGTTCTCCCAATAGGTTCTGGAGAGGGCCCACATTGTCCCTAGTCTGCCTTTTATTTGCCATGTACCTATAGAATCCCTTCCTGTTATCCTTAACATCCCTAGCCAAGTTTAATTCTAAGTGGGTGGGCCTTAGCTTTCCTAACCTGGTCCCTTGCTTCCCGGGCAACATCCCTGTATTCTTTCCAGGACGCCTGTCCTTGCTTCCACCTTTTATAAGCCGCTTTTTTCCTTCGAAGTTTCCTCAGCAGCTCCTTATCCATCCAAGGAGGTCTCCTGGCCCTCCTACAACACTTCCTTCTAGTAGGGATGTATCGCTCCTGAGCTTGCAGCAGGTGATCCTTGAATATCAACCAAGAGCCTTGGGCCCACTTGCCCTCTAGGTCTATATCCCATGGAATCTTACTGAGCAGGTTCCTGAAGAGGCCAAAGTCTACTCTCTTGAAGTCCAGGGATAAAAGCTAAATGTAGATCCCTCACTTCACTGTAGAATTTTTCCTGCATCTTGACTAAGACTACTTTCATCCTCCTCCACATTAAAATTTCTGGGTGTTAATCTGCTTATATACCTTAATAGGTATACCTAATAGCACCTTTAATTTAAATAGATGTATTCTGTGGAGATCAGTATCTCCTACAACCCAATAACTTCTGAGTGCAAGCCTCTGTCCAAGTATAGGACTAAGTCCTATCGCCACTATGATATATAGCTCATAAATAGCAGTTGCTTGAAGAGAAAGCCCACTCCTTAGTGGATGATTATGCATTCATTTCAGGATAAGACATAATTATTACAACCAAATATTTGCAGGTCTTGGGTCTACCCTGATAAGCTTTCCCAAGCTTCATTAAAGTATGACCGTTAAGACACATGAATAACAACAATTAAGTGCAGGTTCTGGCAAGGT
Organism: Ara ararauna; assembly: GCA_028858755.1. Lineage (NCBI taxonomy): Eukaryota > Metazoa > Chordata > Aves > Psittaciformes > Psittacidae > Ara > Ara ararauna. The sequence goes on from CM054380.1 coordinate 22,694,902, forward strand.
TCAAACTGGATTTCAATTGTTATGCCATCAAAGAAGCTGAACCAGGAGTTACCTATACTACACACCTGAAACTTCAATGTGCTTCAGAGTGTTCTATGAAATAATGCATTATTTATCATATTTAACTCATTTCATGGTCATAGAAAAAAATGCAGCAGCATTAAAAGTCGTAAACTGGTGAGATACAGTGCACTCTATATTATGCAGTATATTGTTCAGCATGATTCCAAGAGGCTAAAAATAAGTCATGAGAGCAAATATGCTAAATGATCCAGAAAACTTTACTTAGTTGTGCCCATCAACTCAAGTACTTCATTCTCAGAAAAAAATGTTAAATCTTTCCAGAAGTCAGTCTAATACAAACTTTTTTATAGTTCAGAAAAGTTGGATGCTATGTAAGTTATTTTATCAGGTTTTTTCGCCCTATACTCTGAGGCATAATCTTAATACTGTGTTATGACACAAATTGTTTGAGCAGGCAAACTTAAGAATGTTTTCACCTGGTCCCTATTCAGATGTATGCCTTGCTGCATTTAATATTCAGAAGATGGATCCTGAAAGCACAGGTGCTCCAATGCATGAGGCTGCATTCATATTTGCTCAGGAGCTTTTAAATTGTGCAACTTCTGAAAAAAAAGGAAGAGGTTGACCTATATGGTATATTTAAAAATATACAACTTTTGCTAAAAGAAAACATGAAAATAAAGCTACAGAATCCAAAGTCTAATAAAAAAATGCCAATCCATGCCTTGTTTTACAGTGTATTCTAAAGTCATTGTGACATGATGTGGAGTATCAAAGACAGACTCCAGTTCTGGTGAAATCTGAAGACCTGAAGACCTTTATTTCTCATCTTGCATCCCTTTTATAGTCTACTAAGTGCTAAGCACTAAGCAGTAACTTTCCACTCTTTTACTCCCTTATCATCCCGATTTAGCAAAACTACTAAGGGTTTTAAATATTCACATTGTTTGGTCTGTCTTTGAGACACACATCCTGCTTTATCCTGCAAACTGCCTGCTTTGTTTTGCTAACGATCTTTACTCTTCATTGTTCTCTTTACAGTTCCCAAGGCTCATGCTTCATCAGGGCATTAACACCTGGTGCTTTCTTCCCTGTTCCCAAGGCTTAAACCTAACCAGGGTGATAACACCTGAATCCATATCGTTAACTATTCCTACCCCATCACCCACAACATGGTCAATGTATTAACTCCTAAAAATGATCAGTCCAAGGCACCTTGCTGACCGTTTGTATCAATCTTCATGTTCAGTAACTAATTAGTATTAGTAATGGAGGATGGGAGTTATGCACATGAAATTCTGGCCATATTAAAGTCACTGGCAATTCTTTGTGTGGTATCTTGATTTTAAAAAGAAGTCATCCAGTAATGTCATTCATGCTACAAACTAATAAACACATGGTTTATTTTTTTTTTTTTTCTACAAGCAAACAAAGAAGAAAAAAAAAAGCAGAACAAAACAAAAAACCAAACAATAAAGCCCCAACATTCCAACTTTAATATCTGGAGAATTTAATGTTTCCTTGATACCTATCTTTAAGAATTTGTATTATGGTTTTACCATGAGTTTTATTAAACTATTAAAAGTTGTTGCAGCTTCATTCAGAGATCTGTTAGCTTGGTTTTGTATAAGATCATAAGATAGAACACTAGTAAATATGTCTTCGAGAATTAATGTGCATTGCAAGGGAACAGATTGAGTGATCTACTGAATTGCAATCATGTCTACATTTCAAAATGTCACACATATAGGAAAGTGTTGTAAGCATATATCTTCATTTTATAGTTGGAGAGAAGTTTAACATAATACTGTTCTGAAAACCAAATGATAAGCAGGTGTTTATGCGAGTTTGTGAAGTAGTCACAACTTGGTGAAATATTCAGAAGTATCAGTTCACTGAACCGGGCTTTAAAGATCAAGAACAAACTAAATTAGTGAAACCATGCCTAGGACAATTTGGTTTTTTCCTTTCATCCTTGATCTATTTTGGTGTCTGTGATTAGTAACAAAAATATGTCTTTTTATTATATGTTCTCCTCATCTCTTGGCTTGAGGCTTTGGTGTTAATTTAATTGCAGGTAAAAGGTGTTCTGTTTATTATATTAGCTAAAATGTGTTAACTACATTTGATGTTAACTATCAATAAGGAAGCATGCCAGGAAAACAACAGTTTTCTTTGCATTGCTCAATGCTCAGGTTTATAGGACACCTAAGGAGCACCACTGAGGGTATACGCTCAGCTGGGTCCACACATCTGGTTATGCCAGGAGAGATTTAACATCAGATTCATGGATTACTTATTTCTTTATGGCTGCTATTCTTGATTAAACCAATTTAATACATATCAAGTGAATTCAAGAGCTATAATTATCTTGTACAACTCTAAAAGAAAAAAAATAAGCTAGTAAAAATAGAAGAATACACAAAAAAAGAAACTTTATCAGTGTAAATACACAGAAATCTAGGTTGAATTTACCTCATTGAAGAAAAGTCAATGCGATGACTTTGAGAGGAATAACACTTTCAAACTGCACTTATTATAATGCCTGGACAGTGGCTTTTAACTGCCAGAGGAGAAATTGAGTTTAAATATTAGGCAGAAGTTCTTCCCTGTGAGGGTGGTGAGGTGCTGGCACAGAGAAACATTTGGCTGCCCCATCCCTGGCAGTGTTCAAGGCCAGGCTGGATGGGGCTTGGAGCAACCTGGTCTAGTGGAAGGTGTCCCTGCTTGTGACAGGGAGTTGGAACTGGATGAGCTTGAAGGTCCCTTCCAACTCAAAGCAGTCTGGGATTCTATATCCTGGGGTTCACTATCAGGTTCACTAACAGTAGTTCAATTAAGTTGACACAAACTAATTTTTTCTATCCCTTTGGTTCTATGCTCATCACATTTAAGACACATAGTCACAGAGTACACTGTTACTACCTCAGTAATAGCAGAATTCTTCAAATGGAATGTATTGAGTGCATTGCGCCCCATATATTAGCTATCAGAGAAAAAATGATGCATGTGTGAGGTAGAAGTAAATACAGCAGCAGCCAGAAGCGAAAGCTTCGATCATCTTCTTCCTGCTCATGGTTTGCTTTGACACGGAATTTTAGCATAATGGGTCATTAAGTGGTGTGAATATATATTCATACTGTTTTCTTTCCTTCCACTCCAGTACACACAAATTATGCTCACTCCTCCTTTTTTGCACTAGCTGATACTCTTAATGCGTTGCTGAAGATCTCTGATTGTAATTATCCTTCAAAAATTATTTGAAGTTTTCAAGATAAGACTGTCTCCTTGCAAACCACAGACCTGGAAATTTCTGTCAGCTTTCTCTACAAAGATTGGTAGATGCTTCTTTTTCTTTTCCTGTGTCATTCTTTGCTCTACTGGGGATGTCATCCTTCATCCACTCACCCACTTGCTTGTGTGTTTTTGCATTGTCCCATTGTATTTTATTATACATTAAATTGCTTCCATAACCAAACTACATTTTTGCTTCTCTAAAATCCACCTTCTACCCTCCCTAACTGCTTATGCTAAACTCAAATATCAGAAGATGAGACAGTCAAGACACCTGAAATTCACCTTGTATTTCTTATTCATATAAATGAAATGAGAAATGACTCAAAACAATGAACTGTGGAAGCTCACAGACTGCACAAAGAGATAATACTTCTCTTATTCTCATTTTTTCTCCTTTTCTCTGTACTATTCTGTCTTGGATGTGTCTGACTGCACTTTGGGAGAGGTACAAGTCTGTTCTCAACAGCTTCAGGCACTGAAACACAAATATTAAATTGCAATTGTAGGGGCTACTCTAAATCAGGTAGTACAGGATAGCAAATCATGTCTAATTCCAGTCAACAAAAAACAATTTCTCAAACATTTTTGAAGGTAAATGTAGTTCTGCAATAAATTTAATGACAGTTCATTTCATTTTATATTCAGGTATATTTCAGAATCAGATTTCCAGCTCACTCAGAAAGCAGAGTATGTCCTGTGATACTGTGCAGCTCATCACTCACAGAACCAAATGGCAAGTTACTGAAAACAGCCTTCATGGCACTCTATAACAAGCCTTTGCTTTGAATGTCATCTAGCATTCTTAGTGAAAACATCCTGTATGTGTTCTGATGTAAGATAGCAGAGCTCAATTGTGCTAAATGACCTTTTGAAAACAATGATTTGCCGCTTATCCATGGTGCCTGTTGCTCTTAAAATTACTGGTAATCTTTGCAGTGCTGTCTCTGAACCTTCAATATTACATTAATGAGCGTTTAAAGGTATAATAAAAATAATTATTCCTGAACAGTGGGGCACCCTAAACTGATAGCAGATTATATAGGTAGACTTGGAAATAATAAAGAGAAGGTTGGAAAATCACTTTCCTCTCTTCTCTTAGGTGCCAGGAAGAGATTTTACATTCCTCTTTTTCCTGAATTAGGTGCTATTGAGCTCAGTGGGGTAAAAATTCTCCAAAGGAATAAAATTTTCCATCTCTTTAAAAAAAGTCAATCAAGAGTGCAATATCCATCAACTGAGAGAACTCAATGTTCTTGGGAAAATTTAAACAAAGCAAGGATTTTCATAGACCACTCCCAGTGCATGCAAGTCTGTATTCAGCGAAACTTTGCACATTGTAACTGGAAACGCTGACTCCTGGCTTTCATCTCTCATGGCAGCACTTTTCAACAATGCAGTAATTTTAAAAAATAATATTAGGTTGTTTCTTGGTTTTATGTTCATTCCTATTTGTAACATTTTTCTGCTTTTTCTTTCTTTTTTCAGTCAGAAAGGTTATGTGATCCATTATATAGACTGTAGAGTGAATTACCAAATTAGATATGTTTGGGATAGGAATGATTCTATTCATTCCTGTTTACATAAAAAACTTATTCCTGAACAAAGACATTTTCTTCAATAGTCAGCATCTTCTCTTTAAATATGATTATATGCACAAGGAAGAAAAAGTTATCAGGTAATGCACATGACTTTGAACAGCTGCATTTGAAATGAATACATTGTATGTCTTCCTGTTTTTAAAGAATAAATAATCCATTTTCCTGCATAATACTATTCCTATATTATCCCAAGGATTTACATTCTTTATGTTTTGAATTGCTGTTTTGCACAGCATTTCTTTATCTTACTGCCACTAGTTAAGACTGCACATAAGGTATCTAGTAGATTCTTCTTGACATGGTCACTATAGGAAGCATCAGTAAATTCACACCAAATATGTTTTCAGGCCTTTCAGATGAGTCTTAATTCAATTTTGAGTCTGTCCCAATGAAGAAAGTGATATAGAAAGAAGAAAATATACTCCAAAAAGTATTGCAACTGGTGCAAATTCTGTGACCTATTCTCTAATTTCATTGTTATTTATTGGGTGATGAGTGTCTCTCTGCTTGAACCTCCTTTAAGACTGTAGACTAAATTTAAATTGCCATATGAAACTACTCCTCTTCACTTTCTATGCATTTATAATATAAATTATAATTTTAAAGTCTTGATCCAGAAGTGAGCTCTGTATTGAAAGGGACAATTCACATAGGTAAATTTAGGAGCAGTTTTTAATATGTGTTTTAGAAATATACACAAAAACCCAAATCCAAATTAGATATGTTGCCTTAACCAAGCAATGTTACCTACCATAATATGCTTTAGTGCTTCGGTAAAAGGAAGAAAATATACTTGGAACCAAATTTAGGCTTCTGTTCCCAAAGGCAGCCAACAGATTGCAGCAGTTTGAACAGCAGTTTCTGGGCTCTGCTTTCTGGGCACTTTGCCTGGGATCTGGGAACTTCTGGGAACCCTCTGAGGATTTCTGCTGCTACCAGGTAAGAATAGAGTAGCTCCAGCAGCTTCTAATGAATTCTGTGGGCTGCCCTTGATAGAGGCTGCCTGCAGTCTTTGTTCCAGATAATCCCTGATTGGGCAGGGTCAAGCACCCTTACCCTGTATAAGAGCCAGGCACCATATGCATGGTTTAATCCTGGCCAGAAGCTAAGTACCACGGAGCCACCCACTCATTTCCTTCTCAGTGTAATGGGGAAGAGAATTAGAAGGGTAGAAGTGAGAAAACTCACAGATCCAAAACATACCAGCTGTTATGAAGAAAATTAACTTTATCCCATCCAAAATCATCATTGGTGCTGCATGTAGTTTTTTAGGTATCATGAGCACACAACACAGGGTTTTACTCCAGTGCTGCTAAAGTGACTGTCCATTTGCTATTGGACTCTTGGAACCATATTGAAAATTGGAAAGAGGCAGCAGCTCTGCAATTTTCTGGCTGAAAAGAGTGCCTATGACCTCTTGCAGAGTCTTGGGCACATAGTATTTTAGCCTGCAGCAGATACATGGTTGTTGATGAGCTGTGCTGCTAAGTGAAATAGTGTGTTGGGTGGGAGTCAGTAGGCCGTGCAGTATCAGAAATGGTAAGAAGATCAACTCAATCTTCTCTGAGTCCTTACAGCTTCGAAAATCTGAATCTCCAACTGCAGGGGAAGGGCAGGAAGAGCCTGTACCTGTGGAATCAGAAAGCGGAAACTCCCATCATGATGAAGGCTGGAAACTGATGATTCCTCCTACCAGGATGAAAGCTCCTATCCTACATCATGATCTGCAGTTACAGAACAGGTTAACTGCCTTTGCAGCTGATGAGGATCTAGGAATGCTGTTGAATGGAGCATCTCAGAAGTCAGAGCCTGAGCCAGACATAAGTGGTAGAAGGTAGTGGTGAATAACAGTGGTGGGAGACTCCTTATTGCAGTGGACAGGGACATTGTTGCGTTAAAGGGGGAAAAATAAACCCCTTGTTTTATTAAAGTGGAGAGGAACGGCTCCAATATACAACTACCAGTCCGGCTGCATTCGCTACTGATCCGGATTCACTGATAGTGTACCACACTGCCCAATACAATCAGCGGCAGCTATCAGTCCGGCCGTGATCGCTATTTCGAACTTCACTGATCCGGATTCACTGATAGTGTACCACACTGCCGGTTGAATCGTGCTCACGAACCCTCACGGCCACACTGAGAGATGGGGTCACGTTCAGTGAGAAAATTACGATCGGTTACCGAAACAGTGCAGTCTATTGTGATTGGCTATTGAAACAGTGCAGCCCATTGATGCAACAGGTACAGGTTCTTATGGATTGCCAGTGATAAATACTGTCTGCAAAAGCACGTGCTGATAATAGTTACATGGATACAAGCGCTCGATAAAGTTAACACAACCTGGCTCTAAAGTATAAAGGCAACAGTAAAAGTAACTCTATAGAGATTCTAAGTTTTCCCAGGGAAGCACTGGATACAGTGCGAGTCTTACCCACAGGCGTCCCTATGGGGGGGAAGAGAGGTCCAGCCCGTCTACTGGTCCCAGGAGTCTGTCGATGTTATCTTCCTTGACTCGTTCACAATGGTATCTTCCCCAGTATCCCCCTCTCTCTTGGGTCATTTTATATTATTTTCACCTTCAAGGTGGAGCTTGAGTGACTCTAGTCATACATACCTTTATTATTATTGGTGCAAAGCTCTCTCGCTTCATTTTAAAGGTATATGACATCAAAAATTCAGAGCGCATGCTCAGAGAGGGGTGGTCTCCTTTTCGGGGGGGGGGTTGCATTGGAGATGGGAGTGTATTTTAGCATGTAAATGTATTATAATGACATTATAATGAAGCAAAGTTCACACAGAGGACGGCGTTCTGTCAAAAGATGACAGGCTGCAGGCTCAGGGTAGCAAGTATGCAGCTAATCAGTTTCTTGTACCACCTAGTTCCCATCTCTTAGCTGAAGTTAGGACAAAGCATAACTGCGAGATCTCCACCTTGCTCTACCCTCCTCCGACGGTGTTGCCACAGGAACCGCTGCGGAGTGCACATTCCTGGCATACCAGGTGTGGCTGCATCTCACCCCGAGAGGCCCTGAAAGTCTGTTTCTCTCTTATGTGTGGACAAAGTTGCATTTCAAATATAAATTTGATTCCTAATTATCCTACATTTCCTAATTGTTCCACTTTTCCTAATTATCCCACAGACATCCATCTGCTGACTTGACTTGTCATCTTGGGAGATTTGTTGGTTTGTTGCTTGCCTGGGGTTTGCACTTAGGATGTTATGGAGAGACTACAGAGGCTCTGCTGGCCTTCTGACTGCTACTCTGCTCTATCCTTTTTCATGTAAGCACCAGTGATACTACTGGCGTGACCTGGGAAGTGCCAAATGTAGCTATAGGTCTCCGGGGGCAATGTTCAAGGGAATGGGAGCCCAAATGGGGTTTTGATCCTGCTGGTAAAGCCGAAAGGCCTGTGGAGTAGTACTCAGTGGATCCTGTGGCTTGTGCAGCTCTTGGAGTTTGGTGTCTGTGACCATAGGACTCTTCTTGAGGTTCAACAGCTCTTTGGAAGAGACAGGATCCATTGGACTACATAAGGCAAAAGTATCTTTATTCAGTTGGCAGGCCGGCCAGCTCAATCTGAAGTAGATCTTTGAGAGTAGACATGTAAACAACTAAATGCTGACAGAACATTTTCAAGGGGAAAGCTCTCAAAGATGTACTGGGGAGTTAACACTCTTAGCTGCCTCTCTGATGTGTCCCTGCATTAATGTGAGCAGAATGCGGAACAAACAGGAGGAGGTAGAAGTCCCTGCATAGTTAAAAGCTTATGACCTCATTGGGATAGTGAAGGCGTGGTGGGTTTTTATACAGGAATGGTCTCTGTGCTGGCCTTTCTGGTGTGATTTCAGCTATCGTACAGTTTGTGGTTGCTGATATTTCTCTGATTTTTATAAGGGGTTTTGGTCTTCTGTGGTAGTGTTCTCAGTTTCTTGCTGAGAACGGTCTCGTGAGCAATCCAGCCTTTGGCTCAGCCCCACCCCCATAGTGAGCAGAGGGGGCTGGAGGCTGCTGGAGGGGTTGTTACAGGACACCTTTCCAGAAGCCCGCCAAAAGTTACCAGAAGGGGATGCCCACTTGCTGCCACTTCAGGAGCTGCTACCAAGCACAAGCCGCTGTTACGATTCAACTGGGAGGCAGAACCAATCAACTGTTGTGGAATGTTTGGGGTTCTGTAACTTTTCTATAAAAGAGGTGCTTGCACACAATAAAGTTGTTCAGCGTTTGATCACATTGATCGGTGTCACGTTGTTCCATGATCTCCCGCAGTCTTCTGACAGACTGGTAACTGTATTAGATGGAAAATCTGTTTTTTTCCCTGCAATCAATTAAATTAAACACTAGTCACAATAATATAGGGTATTTTACCGTGAGGCTCCTAAGGTCTTTGAATGGACTATTAGAATCCCCCACCTTGATGTGATACAGGATATATAGTAAATTACATGGTTTTCAGGTAAATCTTTTGTGAATCTTTTGTTTTAGATAATTCTAGATGAAGAAAATAATTCAAAATTACCTGTAAGTAAAGAATCTGTATGTACAAATAGTTATATAGCATGTTTTTACTTCCAGTTCCAATTCCAGGTTTTTTTTATGCCAGTGTCACTTTGGACACATGGTCTGTATAGTGCAGACACTTTCCTACTGTACAGAGTCAACATGGTATATTATTGCAAATCAAAATGCTCAAAATGGTCTTGAATTTTGCTTGTGATCATAGATCAAAACATGAAGTGAACAGCATGATAAACTTTGGATCTTTTCCTGTTGCACCTTTCCTCTCCCTCCCCATTTGGCTTCTACTTGGGATTATCATGTCTCCTAATATCTGCCAATAACAATATCTATGATGAAAAATGTATGCTAACAAAGACATTTTTCCTAGCTTTACAGCAAGCATGAAGGTAGTTTAGAATAAAATGGAACTGTGTTAAGATGATGGGGCTTGTAGCATTAGGGACAACTGATGCAGCAGAAAGGATATATAAATTTTTTTCCTTATCACTTGGCCAACAGGAAGTCATACTAGTTATTTTAAAAAAAAGCTTAAAGTAGATAATGAAGTGTTAAATTTCTAAACCAATTTAAGTATTTGAGGTGATTATCCTTTTTCATATTTAATTGCTAGAGGCCAAATTCAGATGGGTTTTAGGTTGTTGTAGTGAGATAATTTACATAAATTTGCAGCCATTTTTACAATATGCTTTGTGTGTACACCTGTGTGACAAATTCATGAAGCATATCCAACTATCTTAATGAACACTTGTCCTACTGTTAACATATCTGTACCTCTAATTCTAAGACAATGCTGTAGATAATGTTTGTAGGAATCCAAACTCCATTTTCTCAAGTGCAGTGAATTACTTCATATTTACTGAATTTAAATTTGGCAAGTGAACCCATGTTCCTAAAATGCTACCTTAATTTATAACAAATTGCTTCTATTATGAAATGTTAAACTCATGTCCTCTTCTCTTCTCAGTTCTCAATGGGTCAGCTGAGTTAGATAATGGCTATACAATTGCTTTCAAGGGTTCTGTTAGATGTCATCCTGACATTGCACAAGCTACTCTTCCTGCTTTTTCAAAACAAACAAGTAGGCTCTCAAGCAGAAGGGAAAAATCTGTATCTGAATCCATTTCAGAATAAACTGCACTCTATTCTGTGAAAACAAACTTTTTAGTTTATATCTATAAACTTATATTGCTCCACAAGCCCTACAATTCTGACGAAATTCAGCTATGTCTGAAACAAATGCTTAAAAAAATCCCCAACAGGGCCAAACTTCTGTCTTAAGCTGTGCTCAGACACAAACCATCAAATTTGGTAAGACCTCCTAAGATACCTTAATGGAGGTGGGGGACAGTTAGGCTTAGATGTGTCCATTCATCGCACTTCATGTCAGGAGGAAGAAGCATGATTAAGATGCAGGGTTGGGAGTTAAGTAATCCAAGGCAAATGTTTTCCTGTAGATTTCCCATGTCACCTGCTGCAAATCATTTGAGTGTTCTGGGCTTTCTCTTCCTCAGGAAAACAAGTTTTGCACTGGTATATTTCTAGTGATATAGTTGCAAGGAACTGGCATCATAGACTTTTCATTTTCCAATTCCTAGGTAATTGAGATAGTAGTGTTTCTTATCTTATATTTGGTTTATGGGTCTCCATTAATTAATATCTGTGTATTTTTCTCTAGGGAAAAGCTGCGGATGTAGCATTACAGAATGTTGATATATTGATTAATTGAATACAAGAGGTAACATAGTTCAGGAAGAAGGCAAGTGTCATGGGTTCAGCAGTAGCAGTCATTTTTCTCCTTTGTAGTAGCTGGTGCAGTGCTGTGTTTTCCACTTTCAGTCTGGGAACAGCGTTGATAACACCAATGTTTATAGTTATGGCTTAGAATGTTTTGGCCTGACCAAGGACTTTCTGAGTCTCATGCTCTGCCAGAGAGGAGGGGAAGCCGGGAGGAAGCAGAAACAGGATACCTGACCCAAACTGACCAAAGAGCTATTCCATGCCACAGCATGTCACGCGCAGGATGTAAAACTGGGGGTGGGAACCCGGAAGAGTTCAGTTCACAGCTCGGACATCGGGTGGTGAGCGATTGTATTCTCTTCCCTTGTATTTCCCTGGTCATTATTATTACTGATGGTAGCAGCAGTGGTTTGTGTTATACCTTAGTTACTGGACTGTTTTTATCTCAACCCGTGGGAGTTACATTCTTTCAATTCTTCTCCCCATTCCCCCCCCTCGGAGTGGGGGGGAAGAACGAGGGGGAAGTGAGTGAACAGGCTGCGTGATTTACAGCTTAAACCATGACAGTTAGCACACAGGAAGGTAGGAAATATAGGCTTCATTGCTCACTTACGCTATTGTGCTGTGTAACCCTGGCAATCATTTTGCCATTCTGTAAATCTTCTACCTTTTCTTTTCTGATTCCATCTTTTCTATTTAGAGGAATGACTTTCTGGTACTAATATTGTATCTTAATATTCCTCTACTTAGCATTATCATACTTCTTTCTATTATGGTTTCTAGGTGCTTCATTAACACAAATAACACAGAAGAAAAAAAATTTACTTAGTTTATATTTCTCCCAATGTAGAGTTTTAACTGCAAATTGGCATGCATTATAAAAATAAAATTAAAACAAACCCATAATTACCCACTCTGCTATGAAATAATTTCCATTGTTCCTGCTTTCACCTATTTTTTTAATGGTCAAAAATGCTTAAAATGCGCAATCTTGAGATTCCAGAAATACAAATGAATTAAAGAGAACTTAAAGAAGACTATATATAAATTTAAAATAATAATAGTAAGAAATTCAAAGAAAAATCTCAAAAAGCTGCATTTGGACTGTAGTATTCAATGAATAGTGAAAAAAAAAAAAAAAACAACCCAAACCAAGCAAAATCAAACCCTTGGATAAACTATTCAATACCAAATTGTTTTCTTAGGTCTGGTTTTAACTAAAGACATAGTGTCATTTTAAGGAAATATGAGAATAATTTAAATTTTCATTTTAATTGAAATATAGTGCAAAATTTTTCCTACAGAAATTCTTTTATTATAATTAATTGAAGCTTTCCTTGCCTTTGGATTTGCTGATGGGAATTTAGCTGTATGATTGAATTATATGAATTGAGTACTCACAATGAAAATGCTATTGTTGTTTGACTGAAACTTTTTATAACGTACTAGGAACAATTGGAAACTTACAAAATCAAATCCTGAAATCTTTACTCTGACAAAAATCTCTGAAAAAAATCAAGGAAATGTAAGGTTTGCTTGGAGAAGACTGATTTTTTTTGCCTGATGGTATTCAAGGCAAGTTGTCAAGTGTTTACGGGAATAAATGCAAAAGAACTTGGTCCATGCAGTGTTATTATCGCTATCAAAAAAATCATGGAGAGACAGTAATGAGTTTTTAATGCATTAAACTTTTCAATTGACTTATTAATGCTTCTTTTAATTTGTTTATTTAAAGAAGCATCTTTAGAAACTAGATTTTCAAGCTGCTATCTTCAACATTATGGACGGAAATTTCCATTTTCATTGGTAGTGTTGTTATGATATGTTGCAGTTCTGAGAAGAGCACCAAACAGCATGAGACACACTAATATTTAATAATACCACCTGTGGTTTGAGCAGAACAGATATACTTTTGAAATGGCACACTAATGAAAATTCCTTGTAATGCTTTTAATGAGGTAGTTATATTTATGCAGGACATCACACAAGACAATTTCATGTCTGACACTGTTACAGTATATTTTGCCTGAACCTTCCATTTCCTGATTGAGTGTGTCCATGAAACTAGCTGTTACCAAGTATTAGACGAAGAAAGAACATTTCTGGTTTTAAGGCAATAATCTAGAGGAACAAATGCATTTGGTAAAGCCTTCCTTCTTTCTTTAAGAAGCTGAAGAGCCCATTATTATAAAAACAGGAACATAGAAATAGGAGATACTTTATTTTTATCTTGTTTAGTTTCTATGTACCAGTGGAACCACAGAATTTTGTTTAGTGATTATTTTTTTTGATTCAGTGTCTGTAAGCATGAGACTCCTAAGTGCACTGGAGGAATAAATTCCAAGGTTTCATTTTTCTTAACTGAAATATAAATACATGAAGGAAAAATTTAAATAAGTGACACACAAATTACTTCTACAGAATTTGCTATAATCTTTTGATTCTTAGTCATAATAAGTCATTCATACTAAAGTTTGAGAATACTGTTGAGACGCTGATGGTGCTAGATATTGTGCGAGCAACAATAAAATTATCTGACAGCAAAAAATATGCACAGCTAGTGGATGAATTTTTTTGATTTTTAGTTCTATCTGTATTTAGAGAGTTGGACTGTAAACTTCTCTGCTTATGTCCTACTAATATATATTTTTAGATACCAATTTTTCTCTTCAGTTTTGTACTATCAAAGTTTGTTTTCATGCGTAACCTAAGGTAAACTTCACAGATTTCAATAAAACAGCTGTCTGTTTCTTGAAGATGTGGCAATATAAAATATAACTAAGGTTTTCAGCTTAAGATTCAGCTTCCCAGTTGCAATAGGTGTAGTATAACAGAAGGTTTTATTCACATTGTATCATAAATGACACAGGCCAACATAGAATGTATTTGCTCAAGTACTACAAATATTCTATTACGACTCTACAGATTATTTTGCGGTATGATTTACTGTGTTTATTAGTAACCCAATTATGCTTGTGTTTATTTTTAAATGACTGGACTGTTTGCAGTACAGCCGAAAACATTACAGTCAGCTTTCTAAAACTTGGTCGTTTTGTCTAAGCTACCTGCTTAGAAATCTGCTAAACTTGTAGCAATTTGAATGCATGAATTTATTGTGGAAATGGTTTTCACTCTAATCATTGACAACTGATTTATAATTGCATGAAATACAGAAAGGCAACTGAAACTAGCCCAGAACTGTAAAAAACAATAAAGCGAATGTCTGCTCAGAATCATCCTCTAGCAGGAGGTATAGAATCATAAAATCATAGAACAGTTAGGGTTGGAAAGGACCTTAAGATCATCTAGTTCCAACCCCCCTGACAGGGGCAGCAACACCTCACACTAAACCATGCCACCCAAGGCTATGTTCAACCGGGCCTTGAACACCGCCAGCGATGGACCATTCACAACTCCCCTGGGCAACCCATTCCACTGCCTCACCACCCTTACAGGGAAGAATTTCCTCCTCATATCCATTCTAAACTTCCCCTGTGTAAGTTTGAACCCATTAACCCTTGTCCTTTCACTATAGTCCCTAATGAAGAGTCCCTCCCCAGCATCCCTATAGGCCCCTTTCAGACACTGGAAGGCTGCTATGAGGTCTCCATGCAGCCTTCTCTTCTCCAGGCTCAACAGCCCCAACTTTCTCATCCTGTCTTCATATGGGAGGTGCTCCAGTCCCTTGATCATCCTCGTGGCCCTCCTCTGGACTTGTTAAAACAGTTCCATGACCTTTTTATGTTGAGAACACCAGAACTGCGCACAATACTCCAAGTGAGGTCTCATGAGAGCAGAGTAGAGGGGCAGGATCACCTCCCTCGACCTGCTGGTCATGCTTCTTTTGATGCAGCCCAGGATACGGTTGGCTTTCTGGGCTGCAAGTGCACACTGCTGCCTCATGTTCATTTTTTCATCGACCACCACCCCCAAGTCCTTCTCTGTAAGGCTGCTCTGAACCTCTTCTCTCCCCAACCTGTAACTATGCCTGGGATTGTGGGACAGTATGGGTGACTATCTAGTCCACTGGGCCCCTCCAGTGCTTTGGAAGCATCACAGATGGAAGGCAGCCGTATGGAGTCCCCACCGACAAGCTGCAGAAACTGCTGGAGGGGAGGGTGAATTATTTTGAGCCTGGTGTGCTGTCATGGGTTCAGCAGCAGCAGTCATTTTTTCTCCTTCGTAGTAGCTGGTGCAGTGCTGTGTTTTCGATTCTTAGTCTGGGAACAGCGCTGATAACACCGATGTTTACAGTTGTGGCTTAGAATATTTTGGCTCGACCAAGGACTTTCTGAGTCTCATGCTCCGCCAGGGAGGGGGAGGAAGTCGGGAGGAGGCAGAGACAGGACACCTGACCCAAACTGACCAAAGAGCTATTCCATGCCACAGCACGTCATGCCCAGGAAAAAAACTGGGGGCAGGAACCCAGAAGAGTTCAGTTCACAGCTCGGTCATCGAGTGGTGAGCAATTGTATCCTCTTTCCATGTATTTCCCTGGTCATTGTTGTGGGTGGTGGTGGCAGTGGTGGTTTGTGTTATACCTTAGCTACTGGACTGTTCTTGTCTCAACCAGTGGGAGTTGCATTCTTTTGATTCTTCTCCCAAATTCCCCACCCCTCGGAGTGGGGGGGAAGAAGGAGGGGGAAGTGAGTAGTCGGGCTTTGTATTAGAAGGGGTGAGCTATTGTATTCTTTCCTTGTATTTGCCTTGTCATTATTGTTATTGATGGTAGCAGTAGTGATTTGTGTTATACTTTAGTTACTAAACTGTTCTTATCTCAACCTGTGGGAGTTGCATTCTTTTTGATTCTCCTTCCCATCCCTCCGGGAGCGGGGGAAAGAAAGAGAGGGGAGTGAGTGAGAGAGTGACTGCGTGATTTACGGCTTAAACCACGACAGTTCTTTTTGGCGCCCAACGTGACACCTCAGACCATCAGGGCAGAGATGCAACATACAGATGGGCTCGTGATCGAGGGGTGAACTTAGCAAAGGTTACTATTGCCTAGGTTATTCATGAGTGTGAACACTGCACATAGCCTCTCCTGCTCTGAAAGGCTGTTACAGAAGATGGAGCCCGATATCATGGACTGGATGGACTCAGCAGCTTTATAGGGATAGGTCCATGCACTAAGGGATGATCTCTCTCCCTCTCTGTGTGTGTGTGTGGATGCATATTCATACATGTGATGGTATATTGAAAATGTGGGATCTGAGCGTGACATGAATGGTAGGGTGGATATTGTCATGGGTTTAGCAGCAGCAGTCGTTTTTCTCCCTCTTGGTAGCTGGTGCAGCGCTGTGTTTTTGATTTTGGGCCTGGGAACAGCGCTGATAACACCAGTGTTTCGATTAATGCTTAGTGATGTTTTGGTCTGGCCAAGGACTTTCTGAGTCTCATGCTCTGCCAGGGAGGAGGGGAAGCCGGGAGGAAGCAGAGACAGGACACCTGACCCAAACTAGCCAAAGAGGTTATTCCATACCACAGCACATCATGCCCAGGATGGAGAGCAGAGAGGAGAGACCCAGAAGGGGGGGGGTACACTGCGTGGTCAGGCTTGGTATTAGGTGGTGAGAATTGTATTCTTTCCTTGTATTTGCCTTGTCATTATTATTATTGGTGGTAGCAGTAGTGATTTGTGTTATATTTTTGTTACTAAACTGTTCTTATCTCAACCTGTGGGAGTTGCATTCTTTTGTTTCTCCTTCCCATCCCCCTGGGAGTGGGAGTAAGAAAGAGGGGGGAGTGAGTGAGAGAACGGGCTGCGTGAGTTAGAGAGGCTTAAACCACGACACCTTCCCCCTCCCCGTGCTTTTTCTCAGGCTCAACTTCACTCCTTCGCTCCTCAGTCTTCAGCCTCCCTTCATGCCTTCCCTGAGCAGTTCGTTTCTGCAGCTCCTTCCTGCCCACACTTTTCCCTTGCTCCAGCTTGGGTTCTTCATCAACCACCGTTCCTCCAGAAAAAGTCCAACTGCTCCAGCATGGGGTTCTTCATGGGCTGCAGAGTGAATATCTACTCCAGTGTGGACTTGGCTGAAGGTTGCAGGGAAAACCATCTCTACCATGGTCTCTTCCGCAGGCTGGAAGGGAATCTCTGCTCTGCCTTGAGCATCTCCTCCCCCTCCTTCTTTCACCTTGGTGTTCACACTATTTTTTCTTACACTTTTCTCTCTCCCTGTCTTCTCTCTGCTCTCTGGATTATTTTTTTTTTTAAAATATGCTTTTACAGAGAGTTTTTTTTATTCGGCCTCTTTGGAAATTGTTTTTTTTTCTTTGACCTCGGTTCAGCAGTAGCAGTCATTTTTCTCCGTTTTAGTAGCTGGTGCAGTGCTGTGTTTTTGAATTTCAGCCTGTAAACAACGCTGTTAACACTGATGTTATCAGTTGTTGCTTGTTAATGTTTACTGTGACCAAGGACATTTTGAGTCTCATACTCTGCCAGAGAGGAGGGGAAGCCGGGAGGAAGCAGAGACAGGACACCTGACCCAAAATAACCAAAGGGGCATTTCATACCACAGCACATCATGCCGAGTATATAAATTGGGGGCAGTTACCCAGAAAGGTTAGATCACTGCTCGGGTCTGGCTGGGTATCGGTCAGCTGGTGGTGGGCATTTGTATTGTCTTCCCTTGTTATTTCCCTTATCATTATTGATATTGGTGGTAGCAGTAGTGGTTTGTGTTATACCTTAGTTACTGGACTGTCCTTATCTCAACCTGTAGGAGTTGCATTCTTTCGATTCTCCTCCCCATCCCTCTGGAAGCAGGGGAAGGAAGGGGGGAGGGAGTGAGCGAGCAGCTGCGTGGTTCTGACTTACAGGCTGGGCTTGAACCATGACAATCTTGCAGCCTGTATGACTAAAAGTGTTATACTTGACTTTGATATTTCCTTTTATTTTTTTTTTTTTTTTTTTTCTGACATCATTATCTCCATTATTATTTCTCTGACCTCCACAACTGTCCCATTCTTGTCCATCAGAATTCGTCCATGAGCTTTATTAGTTTCCCTAACTAGTCTGTCTTTATCTTACTTCCTTTGGTCTCCTCAGTTAAAAAACAAATGTGTGTGGGATTAGCATATCTTCTAATTCTTCTATGCATTTTATCGCATCAGAAATAATGTCTTCCTTTTCAAAAGTATTTTCTTTTACATCTCTGCAAGGGAGGACAGAGACATCCTCCCTCACATCTCTGTGAGGAAGGACCCTATTTGCTAGACTGTCACATTTAGTATATTTTCTCTATGTGACACCATAAATTTTGGGATGCACTTCCAGATGGAATGGATAGAGACACAAGAGGAAAACAACCCCCAAAAGCTACTACAGTCATTCAGTAAAGACCTTTGCATAACCCTATGTTTATTTGCAGCATTTGTTACTCCTCCATTTTGATGTGCACTTATCATAGAATCATAAAATACTTAGGGTTGGAAAGGACCTTAAGATCATCTAGTTCCAACCCCCCTGCCAGGGGCAGGGACAACTCACACTAAACCATGTCACCCAAGACTATGTCCAATCCAGCCTTGAACACTGCCAGCAATAGAGCATTCAGAGCTCCCCTGGGCAACCCATTCCACTGCCTCACCACCCTTACAGTAACGAATTTCTTCCTCATATCCATTCTAAACTTCCCCTGTGTAAGTTTGAACCCGTTACCCCTTGTCCTATCACTACAATCCCTAATGAAGAGTCCATCCCCAGCATCCCTATAGGCCCCCTTCAGACACTGGAAGGATGCTATGAGGTCTCCACACAGCCTTCTCTACTCCAGGCTCAACAGCCCCAACTTTCTCATCCTGTCTTCATACAGGAGGTGCTCCAGTCCCCTGATCATCCTCGTGGCCCTCCTTTGGACTTGTTAAAACAGTTCCATGTCCTTTTTATGTTGAGGACACCAGAACTGCATACAAGACTCCAAGTGAGGTCTCATGAGAGCAGAGTAGAGGGGCAGGATCACTTCCTTTGACCTGCTGGTCATGCTCCTTTTGATGCAGCCCAGGATATGGTTGGCTTTCTGGGCTGCAAGTGCACACTGCCGGCTCATGTTCATTTTTTCATCGACCCTTGCTAAATATACAAAGAAAAAAATATTGCTTCTTGAACTCAGTATATACATATACATATGTCTATATATATATACACATATACATATATATAGACATATGTATATACTCAGTATATACATATACAAAGAAGAAAATATTGCTTCCCGAACTCAGTCAGTACTGGAATAAAAAGTAAAAAACATGAGCTGTATTAGAATCATAGAATCGTAGAACAGTTAGGGTTGGAAAGGACCTTAAGATTATCTAGTTCCAACCCCCCTGCCATGGGCAGGGACACCTCCCACTAAACCATGCCATCCAAGGCTCTGTCCAGCTGAGCCTTGAACACCGCCAGTGATGGAGCATTCACATCTTCCCCAGGCAACCCATTGCAGTGCCTCACCACCCTTACAGTAATGAATTTCTTCCTCATATCCAATCTAAACTTTCCCTGTGTAAGTTTGAACTCATTACCCCTTGTCCTCTCACTACAGTCCCTAATGAAGAGTCTCTCCCCAGCATCCCTATAGGCCCCCTTCAGATATTGGAAGGCTGCTATGAGGTCTCCATGCAGCCTTCTCTTCTCCAGGCTTCTTCTATAATTTAAGTCTATAACTGTAGACAATACTGTAAATTGAAAGGAGGTATTTTCATTTTCTCATTTTGAACCAAGAAAGCTGCTGTTAACTTACAGAGTCGCTTCTTTTTTAAGAAAATAAAAAGAAATTAATTTTTAGAAATTTTTGTTTCCCTGAAGTAAATATCATGGCTTTTTAAAGAATTTTCCATTCTGGGTAGGTAAGGAGTTCCATTTCAAAAATACTCATTAGTGTTTGAGATTAATTAGTGTGAAGAATAATGAGATATCTGAAATGAGAATACCAATAATTAAATTGGTTGCACGAATTCTTGGATTAATAAAATCTAATTATTTTCATATGTAATTGGCACAAATTTTGTTTGCAACTCCTTTTTAATAAGTTTGCTAATGTTATCAGAATGTAAACAAAGCAAACTAATTGTAAATGAATGCAAAGTTCAATTAGACCTTAAAACCTTGCCAAGGCAAGGATGAAAATGCTGCTTCTCTTCTTTTTCTTTACTTCTCTTACCACATTTGAAACTCAGTTTTTATTCACCAGGAAAAATGCAACTTTCTAATCACAGCAAGAAAGTGATTATATCCATTATGCAGTTTTATGATAGATTTTAATTTATTTCTAGAAGAACTCCTATTTATTTGTTTTCTAACAGAGCAATGTTTTTGTCTTATATAAGTTTTCAAACTCACAATACCACCATGCATCATAGTAAACACTATTATCAATTGAATTAGAAGTTGCCGGTTTTTTTCATGCTAGATAAAATGGCTGTTAGTACTTGAGGGTTTTGTTGCTGTTATTCAATATTTGTGTAGGCCTAGTGAACCATGAGTAGCCCCAGGTTACCTGGGTTGTTTAGAAATCTCTAAAGACAGTCCATTTGCTGAAGATTTTTAGTTTTACACATTTGAGAAATTTATTGTACTCATATGAAGAAATGCACGTATCTATAAAACTTAGTGCTGAATGAAAGAGGCAAATTAAGAGTGAAGGAAAGAAGATACCTCAACTCTTTTGAGAGGAAGAACATTAAGACTAAATATACATAAGTGATTATTCATGTAGTTGATAGCTATATCTCGAAGCTCATTTCTTTTTACTGTATCATAAGTCTGCATGTAAATATCTGATTAAAAACACGAGTATCTGCTCTTAAAAACTGTGTTCAAGCTGTCTGAGACTATTCTTAATGTAGTTTGATGAACAAATAACAACCATAGGTGTTATTGGTGTGTGTTCTTGCTTTCCCTACTGCTTTATTAACCTATAAAGAGTATACCACAATTTTGCTGTATTGCCGCTGCTGCTGTTCGATTAAATTATTTCATTTTTTTAGATTTACTTTCTTATATGAAAGTATATAAAGTGAGTTTCTAAAGTTGTCACAAATGCACAGGCCTAATGCCTATCTGTTCACTCAGTCCATGGCAAAAAATACATAATCTTAAATAAAGATTGTCTGATACCATGCTAGAAGACATTACTGCTTCTAAGTTTAAGAAAATAAGATTTACTTGCTGTCTTTATCATGACCAAGATCACATTCTTATAACAACCCAAAATGACACCCTGAAAACTGCTACTGAAATGCAGAACTTGGGAGACTTGGTCCTCAGTTCAGTAAAAACTCTATCTTGCTGAAACTTACTTGCTCTTGTGTTGCACTCAGACCATGCTCTGTTTTCTGTGCAGTGAGGTTGATGACACATTCCAACTCTTCGAAAAAGCCTCCAGCATAACTTCAGTTATGTGTGTCAGCGTCAGTGACATAAGTGTCAGTTTATGTTCAGTGTCAGGGAAAAAGTTGTTTTCTTCATGTCTAAGACTGTATTTTTGGTCTTTTCTGAATTGTCCAAAAAGTACAGAGAAACAACAATGCTAAAACTCCGAGTTTGTGAAGAAATAATGTGACCAGAAGTAATTATATTGATTCTTGAAACCTTTTCAAAACAAAGCATTTTTTATTAGTTAACTGGAATATCATAGAATCCCAGTCTGGTTTATGTTGGAAGGGACTGTAAAGCTCTTCCAGTTCCAACCCCCTGCCACAGGCAGAGACACCTTCCACTAGAGCAGGTTGCTCCAAGCCCTGTCCAATCTGGCCTTGAACACTGCCAGGGATGGGGCAGCCACGGCTTCTCTGGGCAACTTGTGCTAGGACCCCACCATAATGAAGAATTTCTTCCTAATATCTAGTCTACAATTCCCCTCTTTCAGTTTAAACCATTCTACTTTGTCTTGTCTCTACAGACCCTTCTCCAAATCCCCCCTCCAGGTTTCTTGTATCCCCTTCAGACACTGGAAGCTGCTCTAAGGTTTCCCCAGAGCTTTGTTTTCTCCAGGCGGAGCAAACCCAATTTCCCTTTGAAGAAGGATAAGCACTTTTTTTTTTTTTTTTTCTTTTTTCCCCCTACCTAAGCTTTTATACTGATCTGTAGCTGTCCAGGCAGTATACAGTGAGTCCTGAGAATTTTTTCTGTGTAAATATTCTGGGTTTGGAACATTTTCGTAGGAACTGTCAGACACAAGTTCTAAACTTCCTTTAGCAGGTGCATATGCAGTGCTTTGCCAGAGGGTAACTTTTCACCTGTCTTCCTGAAAGGGATGGTCAGTTAAAAGGTAGGCATATGTGACTAAGGGATGTTGACAGAATCCTACCTTACATTTATAAGTCAGATTCACAAGGTTATGTAAAGACCAAACCTCATAAAGCAATGAACGCCTTTCTCAAGGACTGAGAACTCTCAGCACATACTCAAAAATTACATTCCAGGATCCTGAAAATTAACACAAAATGAATGTTTTAATATGTGGAGTAAGGATACAGGAAGTTTGCTTTAACTATATCTTAACACATATCCAGAACCTATTCCATACCTTTATGTTTATGATAGTACAACACACCTGCCACCAATGTATTTCAAACAGAGCTGCTAATAGGATTTATGACAGGACCTATCACTAAAATCTATCTTTAATAACTATACACATGCTTCTTGAAGGTGATAAACTTTCACAGATGTGAAAAAAATACAGGTTTTCTGTATTTCTTGTTAGCACTTCAGATTCCCCAAACCAAGAAATTTTTAAAATGCTATTTCATTATGTTAAAATACTTTTTGTACTGCGGTATCATGTTTTTTTTACAATAACATTTCTTTATCTTTTGTCTGCTCTTCTGGGGGTTTTTATTTCTGGGTTTTGCTCAGGATTTTTATTGTTTTTTTTTTTTTTTCTCTCCAAGTTTATGGTGCAAGTTGAGGTTGTTCAGACTTAAGAAGAGAAGACTCTGGGAAAACATTATTGCAGACTTTCAGTTCTTAAAAAAAGGCCTGTAAGAAAGATGGGGAGAGATTTTTGTAGCACAGCCTGTTGAGATAGGATGAGGGGTGATGGTTTTAAACTGAAAGAGAGAAGATTGAGCCTGGATGTGAGGAAAATATTCTTTACAATGAGGGTGGTGAAACACTGACACAGGTTGCCCAGAGAGGTGGTGGATGTCCCATCCCTGGAGATACTAAAAGTCAGGCTGGATGTGCTTCTGGGCAAACTGATCTAGATAAAGATATCTCTGTTCATTGCAGAGAGGTTGGACTAGATGAGTTTGAAGGTTCCTTCCAACCCAAACTATTCTATGAGTCTATGAAAATTCAAATTATCTGCTTCCCGCCATAGGAAAATAAAATATCTTAAAACTCCAATGAACATCTGTCATGGTTTAAGCCATGGGTTTAACACAAACCACTACTGCTACCACCAACAATAATAATGACAAGGGAAATACAAGGGAAGAGAATGCAACTGCTCATCACCCAATACCAAGCTCAACCCAGCAGTGAGCCCCCCTCTTCCGGGTAAATGTCCTTAGTTTTTCCATCCTCGGCATGACGTGCTGTGGTATGGAATACCTCTTTGGCTAGTTTGGGTCAGGTGTCCTGTCGCTGCTTCCTCCCAGCTTCCCCTCCTCCCCGGCAGAGCATGAGACTCAGAAAGTCCTTAGTCAGACTAAACATTTGAGCAGTAACTAAAAACACTGGTGCTATCAGTGCTGTTCCCAGGCCAAAAAGTCAAAAACACAGCGCTGCATCAGCTACCAAGGAGAAAAATGACTGCTACTGCTGAACCCAGGACAACACCAAATCTAACATATAATAAATAATGATTCTATACAGTATTTTTAGGAATGACAGCACAATCTCACCTTTTTCTGTTGTTGGAATAGGGTAGAATTTTTTCCTTAATATTCTACCTTATAAAATTATTGATGTGCATTAGGTCTTTATCCTGGAGTCTTTTTCTCTGTAGGGGAGAAAGCATCTGCAATACACCCTATAACTTTCTTACAGGGTTTTCTAGAAGTTAAATATTTTCTAAAACATTTTGAGAATCTGTATTTATAGTTCCTTTGGAACTACAGCAATCTCATGGTCGTGTTAAAGCCTTCACTGCCTTTTCCCTGCCCGTGTATCTTCTATTATTTAAAATGGGGGGGAGCGGGGACATTATGAGCATTACATAAAATAACATCTACCTGTCATCCCCTGAAACTTGATGGTAATGTCTTTACTAGCTCAACAGAAAGCATTTTGCAAATCCTACAGTATAAAACAGAGTCGAGTCCTCCATGGCGTCAGTGTTCTTGCACAGCTGACTTCATTTACAACATTTAAGCAACACTTATAACATCAGACCACATGTTTGATAACTGGAACATTTGTAGCAGGGCAAAGCCTGGGTTGTATATTGATCATTTGGCTGCTAAGTTCTACATCTGCTGTAACAAAGGAAATACATGTCTAATGCTGCACCTAATCTGAAAGGAAAATTAGCACTTCTGAAAGGGTAACTGTCCAATAGGCTGCCAGTTATTTCAAGGGGTACTGCCAAAACATGACCAGCAGAGGATATGAAGTGAGAATCAGCTTTAATAGGGATAAAGTTCCTTGTGTAAAAAGGGTTCCTGCCCTGTATTTCTGACAGTATATGAAGCTGCTATAATATTCTTTTGTACAAAAAGCAACTGCACAGCACATTATGAAAAGATAACAGTGTTGTGTAATGAAATTTCACAATACCCTTTGTAGATTTAGGTATATGAGGAACTGAGGGATAAGAAACTAAACACTTGCAAAACTGCATCGGGACAAAGCAAAAGATACTGGGAAAACCATGTAAGAAATTTGTGGGTGTGGGTGTGTTTTGGTTTCTTTGTTTGTTTTTTAATTATTTTCTGGTTTCTGGTGTTTTTTTATGAAAAAAATTATTGTCACTTAGGTTTTTATGTCTTTCATTATTAAAAAAAATTAGCAAAAGGGAGTTTTATTTTCATACCTGGCTATATTTCTGTTATTTTTTTTAAATATTAGCTTTTAATACCGTTAAGACTCTCCCATTTTCGTTTCTGGTATTTTTAATTTTTTTTTTTCATTTTTAAATAATTGGGATTTAGTTAATCAAGTAAATGAAACTACAATATTTAGCTATGGCTCTTTCTTCTCTGATTTAAACAGGATACAATAGATATAGCAATTGTGCATTCTCGTGTGGATTTAAATTTTTATAGTGTTCTAGAGATTCCAGAAAACAAGCTACAGCGTATTTCAGTTTACTTGACTTTACCCTCCGGGGTTCAGTCGTAGTAGTCATTCTTCTCCATTTTAGTAGCTGGTGCGGTGCTGTGTTTCTGACTTTCAGCCTGTAAACAACTCTGATAACACTGATGTTATCAGTTGTTGCTCATTAATGTTTACTGTGACCAAGGACATTTTGAGTCTCATGCTCTGCCAGGGAGGAGGGGAAGCCAGGAGGAAGCAGAGACAGGACACCTGACCCAAAATAACCAAAGGGGCATTTCATACCACAGCACATCATGCCGAGTATATAAACTGGGGGCAGTTACCCAGAAAGGTTAGATCACTGCCCGGTTTGGGCTGAGTATTGGTCAGCAGGTGGTGAGCGGTTGCATTCTCTACGCTTACAGAATCATAGAACAGTTAGGGTTGGAAAGGACCTTAAGATCATCTAGTTCCAACCCCCCTGACAGGGGCAGGGACACCTCCCACTAAACCATGCCACCCAAGGCTATGTCCAACCTGGCCTTGAACACCGTCAGGGATGGAGCATTCACAACTCCCCTGGACAACCCGTTCCAGTGCCTCACCACCCTTACAGCAAAGAATTTCCTCCTTATATCCAATCTAAACTTCCCCTGTGTAAGTTTTAACCCATTATCCCTTGTCCTATCACTATAGTACGTCATGAAGTGTTCCTCGCCAGCATCCCTAGCAGCCCTTCGGATGCTGGAAGCCTGCTATGAGGTCTCCACACAGCCTTCTCTTCTCCAGGCAGAACAGCCCCAACTTTCTCAGCCTAGCTTCATATGGGAGGTGCTCCAGTCCCCTGATCATCCTCGTGGCCCTCCTCTGGTCTTGTTCCAACAGTTCCATGTCCTTTTTATGTTGAGGACACCAGAACTACACACAAGACTCCACGTGAGGTCTCACAAGAGCAGAGCAGAGGGACAGGATCACTTCCTTTGACCTGCTGGCCACACTCCTTTTGATGCAGTCCAGGGTACAGTTGGCTTTCTGGGCTGCAAGCGCACACTGCTAGCTCATGTTAATTTTTTCATCGACCAACCCCCACAAGTCCTTCTCTGCAGGGCCGCTCTCAATCTCTTCTCTGCCCAACCTGTACCTGTGCCTGGGATTGCTCCAACCCAGGTGGAGGACCTTGCACTTGGCATGGTTAAACTTCATCAGGTTGGCATCAGCCCACATCATAAGCGTATCAAGGTCCCTCTGGATGACATTCCTTCCCTCCAGCATATCAACCGAACCACACAGCTTGGTGTCATCAGCAAACTTGCTGAGGGTGCACTCAATCCCACTGTCCATGCCACTGACAAAGATGTTGAACAAGACCGGTGCCAGCACCGATCCCTGAGGGACACCACTCGCTACTGGTCTCCAGCTGGACACTGAGCCATTGAGCACAACTCTCTGCGTGCGGCCATCCAGCCAGTTCTTTATCCACCGAGTGGTCCACCTATCAAATCGATATCTCTCCAACTTGGAGACAAGGATGTCATGTGAGACAGTGTGAAATGCTTTGCACAAGTCCAGGTAGATGACATCAACTGCTCTACCCCTGTCCATCAGTTCTGTTGCCCCATCATAGAAGGCCACCAGATTGGTCTGGCAGGATTTCCCCTTAGTGAAGCCATACTGGCTGTCACCAAGTACCTTGCTGTTTTTCATGTGCCTCAGCATGCCTTCCAGAAGAATCTGCTCCAGGATTTTGCCAGGCACAGAGGTGAGACTGACTGGTCTGTAGTTCCCCAAGTCATCCATTTTCCCCTTCTTGAAAAAGGGGGTTATATTTCCCTTTTTCCAGTCATCGGGAACTTCACCTGTCTGCCATGATTTTTCAAATATGATGGACAGTGTCTTAGCAAACTTCATTTGCCAGCTCCTTCAGGACCCACGGATGGATTTCATCCGGTCCCATGGACTTGTATACTTTCAGGTTCTTAGGATGGTCTCAAACCAGATCCTCTTCTACATCGGGCCCAGGGTCTCCATCTTCACAGTCCCTGCGTCTGCCTTCCAAGACTTGGGTGGTGTGGTCAGAGTATTTTCCGGTGAAGACTGAGGCAAAGAAGTTGTTAAGAACCTCAGCCTTCTCCAAATCCAGGGCAGCCAGTTCTCCTGATAGCTTCTGGAGAGGGCCCACATTGTCCCTAATCTGTCTTTTATTTGCAATGTACCTATGGAATCCCTTCCTGTTGTCTTTCACATCCTTAGCCAAGTTTAATTCGAAGTGGGCCGTAGCTTTCCTAACCTGGTCCCTAGCTTCCCGCAACTTTGTTATTTCCCTTATCATTATTATTATTGGTGGTAATAGTAGTGGGTTTGTGTTATACCTTAGTTACTGGGCTGTTCTTATCTCAACCCGTGGGAGTTACATTCTTTCGATTCTCCTCCCCATCCCTCCAGGAGGGGGGGGGAGAAGGTGGGGAGGAGAGTGAGCGAGTGGCTAAGTGGTTCTGAGTTTCTGGCTGGGGTTAAACCATGACAGTTCTTTGTGATGCCAAACGTGGGGCTGGAACGGTTGAGATAACTGCAGATCTGACCAGGGTGTGTCTAATCGTATCTGTGATAAGCATTCATTTTTTCAGATTAATAGTCACTCATCACAATGATGATTTATTGGCTCTCATACTTGTTGCTCTTGATTTTGGAGTTTCAGCATGTCGTACCTTACTTACAGCCAGTATTTGCAGTTTTAGTGTTTACTGGCTGGGGTGCTTGGGCTAAGCTTCTTGTTTTGTTGTACTTTATGGTAATGACTTGTGATACAATAGACTTATTGATCATGAAACTGATCTGGCTTGCGTTCCCAGTGTGCTCATCACCTCTATACTTTGGGAGGTATATAACAGAATGATGACCAATTACACATGTTTTTTTCCCTTGTTGGGTGGTCAACCTGCGAAGGACACATTCCCTTATACCCCCAGCTCCCCCACCAGACTATTTACAGCATCATTTGAGAGTTATGAAGGTTTTGAATGGCCTTTGAGTACCCTTGAGTCCCATCTGGTGATTGTGATGGGGATCACTATGTTGGCTCACATACAGAGTGTGATTTGCCCATGACCATTTCATCTCATCTCGAGAGTTAAGCAGAGTTGGGTTTGGGTCTTGTCTAGGGTTAGATGACAACACAGGAGGACCAAGAGATTTACTCCAAGGCTGGATAGTCATGAATGGCAAGGTGTGTGGGATAGTATGGACAAGTATCTAGGCAAGTGGGCCTCTCCAGTGCTTTGGAACTTCACAACTGAACAAGTGCAAAATCCAGAAAAATTAATAAAACACCTAAACAAGGTGTGTTGTCATCCTGGTCATGCCATAGACGGACAAATCATGGCAAAGTGCTGGGGCTTGACTCTGTATATTTGCATATATTATGGTAAAAGTGTCTAATAGTGAATTGACGAATTATCCTGATGACATAAAATGATTTAGACCAGCCAAAACTAAAACTGACTGTCATGAGTTAGTCTTTTACTGACTGACTAGGCAATGAAATGGCAAATGAAGTTCAGTGTCAATAAATGCAAAATAAGACACACAGGTGAAACAATCCTGTGAAGCTCTAAAATAGATATATTTAATTGTTTAAGAAATTGATTTACTCATTAGCTGAAAATTCACAATTGGTCAAAATAAATGTTCTATTTGTTTCGAACCCAAATAGAACATCAGCAATTATTAGCAAAGGAATTGACAACTAAACAGTGTAACTCTACCACTGAATGAAGCAAAATCCATTTCTTTTAAAATAGATATAATAGAGCAAGGAAGGTACGGAAAAGGTCAGGAAAATGCTGAACTTATGGAAAGGCTTGTGTATGACATAAGAGATATTTAGCTTTGAAAAATAAATGAGAAACGTGGGAGACTAGTCATGAACACCTTAGATAAAGAATAAATTCTTCTCCAACACAGAAACTGTTCAGAGGAAGATGCAAGCATGGAAATTTAAGAGGTTTATAGATTTTTTTTTCATCTACAATGTGCCATAGAGATTACTGCAACTAGCTGACACAAATTTTGTTTACAATTATATAAACAGATTAAAAAAAAATAGACTACTGAATTGAAGTACATAGTGATTATTACATGCAAAGATACATTGAAA
Source organism: Ara ararauna (assembly GCA_028858755.1). Lineage (NCBI taxonomy): Eukaryota > Metazoa > Chordata > Aves > Psittaciformes > Psittacidae > Ara > Ara ararauna. The sequence goes on from CM054380.1 coordinate 22,724,437, forward strand.
GGGACATGACCCCCCTCTTCAGGAAAATCCATATGATTCATACTTCTGTGAGCTAGCAAAATATGGAAAACCAACTGCAGTCTTTTCATACCTTTTCCTGAACCATCACCTTGTGGTTGCTGCTGGTGACAGCACACAAAGTTCTATCTTTCACACATCTTTCACAGCACAGCTTATTCTTGACTATTTTTAGATAGCATACAGTCACAATAATATTTTCTCTAATCTAAATTAGTTGACTTGCTTTTGTAATGGAGGGTTTTCTCCTGATAAACAAAGAGATTGCTATATTCAAGCTTCTTCACAATATTTAATTTACTAATCTGAGTCTAATCTTGAAGGGAATTTTGATATAGGCGTGGGGAAAGAGCTTAATGGATGCATGTTGCTGATTTTTGTGGGAACACTAAGCATTTGTAGTGAATGATGCTGAGAGGTGAAAGTACCCCTTTCTCTAGGCTCTTTCTACTAAAAGTAAAATTTATCTTACAGTGTCCGAATCTGAATTGAGTACCCTGTATTAAGAATTAATGGACAGATTAAATACATATAGCTATATGTTAAGAAGAAAACAGGAGAATCAGAAGGAAAATATACAGTGCCATGTCATAGTTACCTGGTGGTGGGGAACAGGAAGGAAGCAAAGGAATTCAGATCATAACTGGATTTTTGAGATCTTCAGCTATACTGCCATTGATACTACTGCTAATAAAATTCAAACAAACTCAATTTGAGATGGGGAGTTCAATGCATATACTAAATCCTTAGGCTTTTGCTAATCAGCAAAACCTCATGCACAGTATAAAAAAAAAATTGCTTTGTTCTATCTGTAGTTACCTTGTTTCTCTGTTCTAATCACTTTGATATTTAACCTCACTACAAGAGAGATATTGCGGGGCTGGAGTGGGTCTGAAAAAAAGACTGGAAGGGAACTGGTGAAGGGTCTGGATCACAAGTGTGATGAGGAATGGCTGGCAGACCTGGGGGGGGGAGGGGTGTTAGTCTGGAGAAGAGAAGGAAGGCTCAGGGGTGATCTTATCGCCCTCAACAACTACCTGAAAAGAGGATGGAGCCAGCAGGTAGCTGGTCTCTTCTCTCAAGGAACAAGTGATAGGATGAGAGGAAATGGCTTCAGGCTGCACGAGGTTAGGTTTAGATTGGATATTAGGAAGAGTTTCTTCCTGGAGAAGTTGGTCAGGCATTGGAACAGCCTGCCCAGGGCAGTGGTGGAGTCACCTTCCCTTAAAGTATTCACAAACCATGTAGATGAGGCCCTCAGTGACATGGTTTAGTGGAGGCCTTCTTGCAGTGCTAGGGAACTGTTGGGCTTGATGATCTTAAAGATCTTTTCCAACCCAGATGATTCTATGATTCCGTGATTCTATATTACAAATATATTGGATTTACTCTGTCAGCGGAAGTGAAATATTCTCCAATTACTGCATATGTCACAAGAGCTAAGAACAATGGTACAGTATCTGTGATGGAGCTGAAAGAGTTTTCCAAAAACCTGCTTGGCCAGCAAGTGACCTTTCTCTCTTCATAGCTTATCAAGCTCATTAGATAAATATACGGGGTGATATTAAGCAAAGAAATTTGAGACTGAACACTAAAATAAAATTCCATAACGACGATTCTGTCAATTTCCTGAGATAAATGTGATATACTTAGAACTAGACTACATAAAGGAATGGTAAGTGTGTCCCAGGAGCATCCTTCCAGCTCTCTGGTATTGAAGGATGATTAAATACCTTAAAGGATCTTTACCTCTGATTTCTATGATGGTGAGAAACCAATGACGTAACACTCCTGAGCCAGTGTTCATACACCCTGTGGTAAATGCCAAAGGATATCAAGGGAGTTTGAGAGAAAATAAGACAGGCAGCAGTAAAGCTCAGCATAAACTGTCCATGCTTGGTTTTCTATGCCCATCCTTCTCAGGAGAGAGCTACTGTGGTTCACTCTCTGCTCAAGGGAGGCCATGTAACAAGAGAAAGAAAGGCTGGAAGTATGATGGCCTAAGCACAACCTGAGTACATGTTATGGTGAAGAATTCCCATATCTTCTGTCATGATTTTGGTTGCTACACACTTGCTCAGCGCTGAAGGATCCTTTGGAGATAATGGATGAACTCATCGTCTTTGCTTATATATAGAAATTCCAATTCAACTTATTTGTACATTTGGGAGAAGACCATAGGATATGAGTGTGGTGATCTGTAAATCTCATGGAGAGATTAATATAGTTTTGGCAAAGAAACTGAAAGGGAGAAGGGATAAGAAGAAGGATTATGGGCTTTTCTTGTGTCAGAGACACTTGGCCTGGAGTGACAAGTGGGTGTTACTGTAACTCCAGCTGCTAGCTATAGCAGGTATTTCTGTTCCTCCTGTGACAGTGGTAACCAGCCAAACTAAGCTCGCTGTTATCTTCTAGAATCTCATAATTTATGAGATGCAAAATTTCTAGAAAATGCTTCAGTTTCAGGCTTAATTGAAAAGTCAGGAATGTTATTTAATTTTATCCTTGTGACAGGCCTTGTCCATACTTAGAATTGGGAAAGAATGAAATCCCTTTTAGCACATTTTTTTGTACCTTCTGTTTCTGAGGACTGGATGGAATTCTATGTATCATCCTCTCACTCATACTTATTTGCATATCCTGGGAAATGACTGTCCCAATAAAGCCTGTTCTCCTCATTTGGTTCTTCAATTTCCTTGATGTAGTATTTACCCCTTTATTCTCATGAGTACTATCTGAAAGGAAGTCGTGAGATGCTATATTTATTCTTTTCTGTGCTATATATCTAATCAGATCTCAGATATTTATTTTTGCACAATTTTCTAAGGGACATACAGTTATGTAAATTAGAACACACAACTTCTTTATCTTTCTTGATTCCTTCCTCCCAGGTTAGTTTAGAATAACAGAAGTGATCTGCTCATTTTGCCTCCACTAGATGCCTCATGGTAAGCTAACACCAGGACTTACAAAATTTAAAATTCATTGCTGTGTCAAGAAAAAAGGTGCTTTTATTTAACACAGGAAAACGAATGCCTGAGGCACCTGCATTCTGTTTTCTCATCTGTCACTAATTCACTATGTGTCTTAAAAAATGCACTGAGTCCAAGCTGTTTACATTCAATCTGCTAAATATATATGAATAAGCAACTTAATTTTACAATTTTTTAAATACATCTGTGTATGTTTAGTGTTTCAGAAAATCATGCTTCACTATTCAATGTTTTCATATGAATTTAAATTCCTAACTTATCTAAATTTGAAAAGTTTAGACTGAAGGTTTTGATTTTTTCCCTTGGCTTCAGCATTTGTTTCATGGATATAAAATATCCACATTGTAGGTTGCTTTAACAAATGCTTGGCTTTTTAAAGGGCTTTAATACCTTCAGGTAAAAATAAAAACCTGTTTAGTCTGAATCTGGTCATGATTCTGGACCCATAGTGTTTGAAATATCATTACTCAGAGAGGCAGTTCCAAATTCTTCTTAATGAAATGGTATTTTCTACATCTTCATTCATTGCTTCATGTTTCTGAAAGTCAAGTCTACTAAAATTCCAGATATCATAAAGCTTACCTCACATATTTAAGCTGATTCATTCCTTTGAAAATTGGAAAGTATCAATTAAAACCCAGAAGTGTTAACAGACGAAGGAAAAATACATGTTCAGCCTTTGAATATTTAAATATGCGAAGGCTTGTCTGTGTTTTTTGTTAATTTCAGTGTATATGGAGATAGGACTTCATGTTCTTCTTATGCAAATCATTTCTCTTTGAATTGGAGGATGAGCGCAGTAGTGTGCTTCATTATGCAATCTGAAGATCATGAAAAAGAAATATATGAAAAACTACAAACCAAGAGTCACGGTTATAAAATTATGAGATGTTCCAATAGTGTATGTCAGACAACAGGGGCTTAAGTCCTAAGTTATGCATATGTAAGCTGGGGAGTCTTACAGCTGAGCACTGACAAACTTCATTCAGAATTTCAAAACTTGCATAATGCCATTTCTGGTTTGGAGATAGATAGAATCACAGAATAGAATGGTTTGGCTTGGAAAGGACCTTAATGTTCATCCAGTTCCAACCCCCTGCCACAAGCAGGGACACTTTCCACTAGACCAGGTTGCTCCAAGCACTGTTCAACCTAGCCTTGAACACTGCCAGGGATGGGGCAGCAATGGCTTCTCTGGGCAACCTGTGTCAGTGCCTCACAGCTCTCACAGGGAAGAACTTCTTCCTAATGTCTCTTCTCAATCTCCCCTCTGTCAGTTTAAAATCATTCCCCCTTGTCCTGTCCCTACATGCCCTTGTAATAAGTCCCTCTCCCAATTTCTTGTAGGCTCAAGGTCATGTGTCATCAAGATAAACTTTAGTGGCTTTTCATACTTTGGAAATTATCTACTTTAAATTTCGGTTTCTTCAAGTACATTTTGCCTCTCTTGACAATGGGACACTTTTGTTGTGACTTTTTTCCTTCTTCTGACTTACAAGCTAGATGATTGCTTTTGATTTAACCTTGACTGATTTTTAGTGTTACCTGTACTCAACTGCCAGCTCACAAGTAAACAATTTTGGCACTATATAGGTAAAGCTTCTTTAGAGTTGTGAATTAAACAGCAGCATATGACAAAGAGTTAGCATAGATGTATCTATTTCTGCCTCCTGGTGGGTAAAACCAGAGCACTAACCCTTCTTTTACTCTTAAGAAACTTAAGACAAAAAGTTGGAGATATTTTTCCCCCATGACTGGGCTACAGTCTGCCTAAAATCCATTCTCAATCTCTTAAGAAGTAATACAAGGTGTTTCATAGTACTATGTTGATCACATTTACTAGCTAATTATAAACATTTAGACAACTTTACAGTGATTTGCTATATTTCTGTAATATGATGCTAAAATTGAGACAATTTCAGCCAAAACCACTGTTTACAGAAAATGTATGATGCCTTCTGACTTACTGAGTCAAAGCCCAGACATGCAATCTGGAGAAGTATGGAAAACCCCACCTAACAGAAACACTCAAGGAATCACTAGTGAATGATTTCTTTCCCATCTGTATGCCTAGCTTCTTCACATTTGAAATTAATTTGAAATAAAAGTGCTGTTTTTCAGTATTACTATTCTGGGTTGCTTAATGTTCCTTGTTGATAGCAAACCAAAAGGACACATTCTGGCTGATGACAAAGGCAGCACAGAGTCAGAGAAGGACAAGACTGGTGTCTGTACATTAAGAAGCAGTCAAGAAACACGAAGGTTCTCTAGGAATCTTCAGCAAATCAATTATTTCTGACATAAACTTCCTCAGCCAGGAAGATTCACAACTTTATACTAAGATACAGATACCAAGTAAAAAAAGAATAGTTGCATGTGTAAGTAAGGCTGCCACATGATCTCACATGAGTTTGTGAAAAGCATAACACATATGTGGGAGGCCTAGTAATTGCCAAACTATTTTTGTCCACTGGATAATTTTATTTTATTTAACACACAATTATCAGCTAGTGTAGACTTGGTTTGTTGCACTGATTAAGTACTTTATAAATTGCAGGAGGAAATGATCTTTGATAGATGATTGCAATCAGGTTGATAATATATAATTTTGATTAATCAAGGCAGTTTGATTAATTTTGATGTTGAATTTGGAATAATCCTATGCTGGAAGAAAGAGCTGTTTGCTATCACCCAAAATGGGTAAAAATAAAGACTTAGGGGAATGCTTATTTATGACTACTCAAAACACTGAGCTGCAGCTTTCCTAGATTTTGTCTGGAAAAGGTAAACAAGACATAATACTGTCTTGTGAATGCCACATCACTGATATATTTGTGACTAAATACATTGTATGGAATGTCTGTCTGCTGCCTGAGAACTCTGGAAAGACCTTTATTTATTTATGGGTACCATTTCTTGAAAGACTTTTGTGATTATTATGTTCAGTATATGATTTTCTACTTTTTACCCTCCTGTGGCTACCTATGGTGCTTTTCCCACAAAAGTCACACTAAGTGTGACTGTGTAGTCCACAGTTATATCCTCTTGATAGTCTGTTAGATACTGTACACATAGGTGAGTCATTTTTAACTAGAAGCCAGCTCTCTCTAATCATCCATGTAGATTTTCCTACATTCCCTTAGAATTGTCCAAGGGACCTACTACTTATTTATTTAATTAATCTTTTTGGCATAATTGCATACTAGTTAACATGATCTTTCTATTTCTTTAACAAATAGGACAAGCACATGCAGCATGAGAGATGAGAAGAAATAGTACTGGGTGATACACACTGCATATGATGGAAAGGGTATGTTAAAAACTTTAGAAAAGGAATACATAGAGTTGTGATGTGCCACTGACTATCATTAAAATCAAACCAGCTTTATTTGGTTATTGGCAAATACTGGCATTCCTATGAGCTCGAGGGCAACTGGCAGAATTCATGGTTGTTCACATCAGACAGCAGAGGAGCTTTGGAGCTGAGTGATGAAGTAAAAAAATACAACTTTAATTACAGCATAGGTTAAATTCGCATTGCAGATTGCATTTATTTCTCCCGTATCATCTTGAATTACTTCTGTGACATTAGTTAACTTCATATAAAGGGTGCGTATTTCAGTACCAAATAGAACCATGCTACTGTGACAGAAAGACTCTTATAATGCATTTCATTCTGGTTTATTGATGTAGTTGTTTTCTACTGTAAATTTAAGCATAACTGCCAGGGTTACAGAGATTAAGAGAAGTGATAAAGATACCTTTCAATCACTTTCTGTGTATGCCGGGAAAAATGTTGGTCACCAAGCACCTGTTCTAAACCAGAGAGACACAAAGTCTGTTATAAAACACAACATAATGCCCCCTTCTGGCCTCAGGGTTTTGTCTGTCATATAGACATTCTTATCTCTATAACACATAGCAAGGAAAAGTACACTGAAAAGCTGTTATGGTGACAGCACCATTTGCAATTATGGTTTTGTGGAAAAATGCTGTGTTTTGCATGAAGGTTAGCATACAGTGATAGGTAGAAGCATGTTTTCAATGCTATTGCTCCATGCACAGCCAAAGAACACTGAAGGTAAAATACAAGTTGAGCCACAGATATGAAATATGAAATTCATTACATGATTTATTACTATACTAATAACCGCAGGGAACATTCCAGCTATAACAAATAAGAAACCTTTCGAATACTTGAGAATATGTTCTTTGGGATAAATATGAACTTAATTTGGTTCTGTGTTTTGGCTGCAACACCTGCATGTCAATACAGAAGCCTGAAACAAAAAAAAAAAAAATTAGAAACCCGGTCTGTGTTGCCTTGTGTTAGAAAAAAATCAAGCCTAACTAGTGAATTTTTATCACTAGTTCTTAAATGTTCTTTTAAATACCTCTTTGTGGCTTTTTCTGAGGTTTGCTTACATTGCTGCACATCCCTAGAACGGTGATGTGGCTATAACAGTGTCCCCCTCAGAAATAAGAAGTTTCATTTTCCAAGGTCTTAGTCAATTACTTCATTCCTCAGAGTTATGTGCACTCACAGAGGTGCTTTTCAATGCAAAAGAATAACACAGAACTCTCAACTGATGAATAAAGTAGATAAATAGATAAACAGGAGGAAAACATTCTAATTCAGATGTAAGCAAAAGTGTCATGTTTTTGCTCTGGTTTAAAAAAAAATTCTACAGATCATTTTTTTATGGATTGCAAAATTCAAAAGCTGTTTTGGATCAGACTGCATTAAGTTAAAACACTAAAATCAGGAGCTTTGAAACCGTGTCTAGCTTTCTTAAAAGCAAGTTAGAATAGTTCTAATACTTCACAACTCAGTATACCTATACATATTCTGAAGCAGAAAATCTCGACCTTAGCACCTTTAAAATCAAATCAGGCACGTTTTTGAGAGAGATAAAAGCAAACTGGTTTAGGAATCTGTCACTAGTCAAACAAATATTGCCTAACAGGAGCTGTACAGTGAAGTTGAACAACATGTCTCTAAAATTTGACCTAAAATAGCATGGGTCTGGAAGACAGAAAAAAAAACCCAAACAAACTCAAAACAAAATAACACCAAGCTTTTATTTATTTATTTATTTATTTCTAAACCAGGGAATACCCATATTGCTATAACATAGAATAGGAGTATAATTTTTGGATGACTTAACTCTCACTACTGTAATCCAGATTTAAACCTGGTGTAGGTATGAAATTTAAAAGCATCATGACTATCTGCTCTCTCAAAAGCTGCTGATTCATATAAAACACAAACCACCACATTGCCAGCATTTTCTGTATATTCTTGCAGGAACAGAAGGCTGCTTTGGCAAGAAGAATTTCTACTGTTTGAAGAATCATAGAATCACAGAATCATAAAATAGGATTGGAAAGGACCTTAAGATCATCTAGTTCCAACCCCCCTGACAGGGGCAGGGACACCTCCCACTAAACCATGCCACCCAAGGCTATGTCCAACCTGGCCTTGAACACCGTCAGGGATGGAGCATTCACAACTCCCCTGGACAACCCGTTCCAGTGCCTCACCACCCTTACAGCAAAGAATTTCCTCCTTATATCCAATCTAAACTTCCCCTGTGTAAGTTTTAACCCATTATCCCTTGTCCTATCACTATAGTACGTCATGAAGTGTTCCTCGCCAGTATCCCTAGCAGCCCTTCGGATGCTGGAAGCCTGCTATGAGGTCTCCACACAGCCTTCTCTTCTCCAGGCAGAACAGCCCCAACTTTCTCAGCCTAGCTTCATATGGGAGGTGCTCCAGTCCCCTGATCATCCTCGTGGCCCTCCTCTGGTCTTGTTCCAACAGTTCCATGTCCTTTTTATGTTGAGGACACCAGAACTACACACAAGACTCCACGTGAGGTCTCACAAGAGCAGAGCAGAGGGACAGGATCACTTCCTTTGACCTGCTGGCCACACTCCTTTTGATGCAGTCCAGGGTACAGTTGGCTTTCTGGGCTGCAAGCGCACACTGCTAGCTCATGTTAATTTTTTCATCGACCAACCCCCACAAGTCCTTCTCTGCAGGGCCGCTCTCAATCTCTTCTCTGCCCAACCTGTACCTGTGCCTGGGATTGCTCCAACCCAGGTGGAGGACCTTGCACTTGGCATGGTTAAACTTCATCAGGTTGGCATCAGCCCACCTCACAAGCATGTCAAGATCCCTCTGGATGGCATTCCTTCCCCCCAGCGTATCAACCGAACCACACAGCTTGGTGTCATCAGCAAACTTGCTGAGGGTGCACTCAATCTCACTGTCCATGCCACTTACAAAGATGTTGAACAAGACTGGTCCCAGCACTGATCCCTGAGGGACACCACTCGCTACTGGTCTCCAGCTGGACATTGAGCCATTGAGCACAACTCTCTGCGTGCGGCCATCCAGCCAGTTCTTTATCCACCGAGTGGTCCACCTACCCAATTGATGTTTCTCCAACTTAGAGACAAGGATGTCATGTGAGACAGTGTGAAATGCTTTGCACAAATCCAGGTAGATGACATCAACTGCTCTACCCCTGTCCATCAGTTCTGTTGCCCCATCATAGAAGGCCACCAGATTGGTCTGGCAGGATTTCCCCTTAGTGAAGCCATACTGGCTGTCACCAAGTACCTTGCTGTTTTTCATGTGCCTCAGCATGCCTTCCAGAAGAATCTGCTCCAGGATTTTGCCAGGCACAGAGGTGAGACTGACTGGTCTGTAGTTCCCCAAGTCATCCATTTTCCCCTTCTTGAAAAAGGGGGTTATATTGCCATTTTTCCAGTCGTCGGGAACTTCACCTGACTGCCATGATTTTTCAAATATGATGGACAGTGTCTTAACAAACTTCATTTGCCAGCTCCTTCAGGACCCACGGATGGATTTCATCCGGTCCCATGGACTTGTATACTTTCAGGTACTTAAGATGGTCTCAAACCAGATCTTCTTCTACAGTGGGCCCAGGGTCTTCTTTCTCACTGTCCCTGCGTCTGCCTTCCAAGACTTGGGTGGTATGGTCAGAGCACTTTCCGGTGAAGACTGAGGCAAAGAAGTCATTAATAACCTCAGCCTTCTCCAATTCCAGGGTAGCCAGTTCTCCCAATAGCTTCTGGAGAGGGCCCACATTGTCCCTAGTCTGCCTTTTATTTGCAATGTACCTATAGAATCCCTTCCTGTTATCCTTAACATTCCTAGCCAAGTTTAATTCTAAGTGGGCCTTAGCTTTCCTAACCTTGTCCCTAGCTTCCCGGACAACATCCCTGTATTCTTCCCAGGCCGCCTGTCTGTAACAGATCCCCACAATACTGTCTCCCATCGCTGTTCTCCCTTTAAGCCTCACCCACAAACTCTCTGTCGACTTCTCACCTGTCCCCAGGCATACTTCCATACTCTCCAGCCTATCCCTAACATAAATAGCAACTCCCCCTCCTCACCTACCAGGCCTGTCTTTCCTAAAGAGCCTGTAACCTTCCATTCCAACACACCAGTCATAGGAGCCATCCCACCATGTTTCTGTGATGCCTATGATATCATACCCCCATAAACTTGCACACATCTCTAATTCCTCTTGTTTGCTCCCCCTGCTACGAATATTTGTATAGAGACATCTGAGCCGAGCTCCAGTTGAAGCCATCTCATTGGCTGGTGCAGCTGCAATATCTCTACATAGTTCTGAACATTTACTAGAGGTGCTGGCAACTGACTGGGTGTGTTGGGTTGGAATGATGCCCCCCTCCCCCAACACATCTACTTTAAAGCATCCTTGACCAGTCTGGCAAGCCTCCTCCCGAAACCACTCTTCCCTTTGTTTGTCAGACCAGCTCCACCAGCCCCCACTAGACCTGGCCTACTAAATTGAGTCCCATGTTCTAGATACCCAAACCCCTGACTATAGCACCACCCTTCTAACCATTTATTAACCTGGCCAATCCTCCTAGCCTTTTTGAGGTCCTGCCCTGTATCCTGGAGAATTGACGAAAAGACAATCTGCACTCCAGAGCCCCTAACCACCTCTCCCAGAGCTCTGTAGTCCTTCTTTATGCTCTCCGAGCTACTGCTATCTATATCGGTAGCATCCATATGGATCACTAGAAGTGGGTAATAGTCAGCGGGACTGACTAGAGCAGGCAGCTTCTCTGCAACATCCCTGATCCGAGCCCCTGGTAGGCAACACACCTCTCTTGAGTCTGGGTCAGGCCGACACATGGGTGCCTCTGCTCCTTTCAGAGTAGAGTCCCCCCTAGAGGCCCTCCACTTTTTCCTGGGAGCACCAGTATTGATCTTTTTTACCAGTGGATCAGCTGGTTGTTCCTGGTTAGAGTGGGGTTCCTCATCAGCCCCCTGCAGGCCAGCAAAGCAGTTCTGGGTAGGAACAACAGATTTAGGAGGAAGCCCCTTGCTTTTAATTGTCTCCTTCCTCCTTTTTTTGTTGTTTTTTTTTTTTTTTTTTTTTTGTTACTGTTTCCAAGCTTCCTGGGTTAGCAGCCTCCTTTCCTGCATGAGCGACAGTAGACACTTGAGGCCCCTGCACAGTCTGGTCCTGGAGCAAGCAGCTTTGTTTCCTCTCAGCTACCCTGACATCTTTCAGCCTAGTAACAGCATCCTGTAGCTCAGCCACCTGCTGCAGGAGGACCTCCACCAGGGAACACAGAGTGCAGCTCTGTCCATTGCACACCCTCCTCTCCGGAGAGCAGTGCAGGCGCTCTCTACACCCTGTGCTCTGCACTGCAGCCTCCCCTCTCATTGGCTCTGTCTGGGTGCCTACAGTGGCCACCGCCGGGGCAGCCAGAGCAGAGCTCCCAGACCGGAGCTGGGTCATATGGCGAGTGCTCACCCTCCCGCTTGCCCGCCCGCGGGAACTGCCGTGTGAACTGCCGCGCAAGTTGCCTTGAACCCGCCCTGTTTGCCCGCCCTGCTCGCCACGCCCCTGGTCGCTTGCGCTCCCTGAGTCAGGTTTTTAACCATTCAGGGCTGGGACCGCTCCTCCTGGTGCCGCCCCCTCTGAGTCAGCTCCTCACGTCTGCTGAGCTGCTGGCTCCCGGGTAAGCCCTGTCGAGGACTTGAGGCTCCCTCGGTGCCTGTTGCTTCTTGGAGTTGAAGCTCCTGGACGCCGAGCCTCCCCCCGATCAGGCACGCTGCAGGTGTCCCCTCTCGAGACAGAAGTTTGCACATTTCAGTTTCTTTCATCCAGTAGCTATCAGCATATCATATCTCTGACTAGCCAAATAATCTCATAGAGAAACATTAAGAAAAAAGGATGGATTGCTGTTTGTTTGCTTTTAACTAACATGCTGAAGCAGATTCAGGCAGATTCAAGGCAAGAATGTGTTCATTTATTCTTTCTTGCATGCTCAACAAAGTTCTACATTTCAATATTTGTGTTATGGATTTGAATATTTTAAAGGAAATAAAATATTTTTTATATGATACGGCATCAAAAAGTGTCCAAGATCCCTTTGCTAATGCAATGAGCTGCCTTGAAAAGTACAGAAGTCAACACAAATATTTACAAAAGGCCTTCTAGACCTATGAAGTACCCACAGAATATGGAAAGCTTTTTCTTCTAGGAATGTTTAACTGAGATACAAAAGAATGCTTTTATGTTCTTATGACCTATTAAATATTTTTAATGCAGTATTATTTTGAATTAATGCTTTGAATGCACTGAAGTACAGTCAGTTGCAGTTTTCACCTAAAAGAGATCTTATTATTCAAATATGTTTATTTTTATCCTTCATTCACAAAAGAGTATTAACCCCAGTCTTATATATGTAGTCTAAGATTCTGTGATTTATTCAGACAAACAGACCTTTCAGGTTCTGGACACAATTTAGCTGTTCAAATTAGACTCTTGTCGCTTAACAGGGTGCTTGTGAATCTTTCCTCCTCTCTGCTCCATTTTTTTTTTTCCACAGATTCTGAAAATAACTATATGGTTTTAAATCACTATCTACATAGCACTATTCTCTGTGAGAGACTACAATTGCAAATGGTGTTTTGGAACTAAATGTTGTAGAAGATTATGCAGAGAAAATAATTTCATTACAGACCTACTTTAATTAAAAAAAGAAAACCCCACTGCATTTCTAAATCTGCTATTCTTGGAAGTTAATGATGAGCCACTCCTGGCTTCCAGGTCCTACAGCACTGAGAAATCAGCATCAACTAATTCTCACCTATTTTTGAAGTCCAAATTATCAGTAAATATTTCTTTGTACAAAGGCATTATTTTGCCACTAAGAGAGGTTGTTATCCTGGATAAATCAGAACCACAGATGAGCTGTAATGACCAAATTTTCCTTCGTCATTTATGGACAAGATATCTGTAATCATGTGTTAGAGCTTCTTATAGCAGTAGCTAAAACGTGTTACAGTAATGGCTAATACTGGCATGAAACTGACAAAAGAGCTTAGACTCTAAAAAGATTTATTTGCGAAAACACAGAGAAAATAAGTATTATTTCTTACATGCGCTGAATCAAAGGAAAGAGTTTTAGTTACAACCTTTCCCAGAATGGCACTCTATGATGTAAGCTAATAGTTATACCAGAACTGGGATGTGAAACCAGTACTCTCAAGGTCTTCTTTTGACATTTAAATATCAAGAATAACCTTTGGTTTATCCTATCGTAAACTAAAAGGATTTTATTTCATAGAAAGCAAAACCTTAGTCTCCTGTTAAGGTCAGAGTGGTTCACATACCAGGGAGGGACAGCAGCAGGTATACAAAAAAATACACACATTTTCCTTTGCATGCCATGAGCTGAGATAAAAACAGTCAAATAACTAAAGTATAATACAAAACTACTACTACAACCACTAATAATAATGATGATAAAGGAAATAACAAGGGAAGAGAATATAGAACGAAAGAGGGAAGGGAGCAAAAATAAAAACACAAATGATGCACAATACCATTGCTCACCACTCACTAACTAAACCCAGCCTGACCCAAGCAGCAACCTGGGCCTTCCAGGTGACTCGACATGATATGATATGGAATACCTCTTTGGCTAATTTGGGTCAGGTGTCCTGTCTCTGTTTCCTCCCAGCTTCCTGTGCCCCTCCTCACTGGCTGAGCGTAAGAGACTGAAAAGTCCTTGATTGGGGTAAGCATCGCTTAGCAACAACTAAACCATTGGTGTGTTATCAGCATTGTTCTCAGACTAAACCACAGCACTGCACCAGCTACTAAGGAGAAAAAATAACAGTTACAGCTGAATCCAGGACACCCAACCTGAACTGACCCTGAACTGAATATTTGTCACTGACAAATAAAAAGCTCTAATGAGTTTATTATTGATTTTTAAAGCTTTTCTTTTTTTTAATTTGTTTTCATGCCCAAGCATGAGAAAACTATACAATCTAGTAATTTGGGAGGCACAGGGGAAGCGGGTTTCTCTTCTAACTACTCTAATGCAGAATACAAAAGCTGTACCTCTGAGGGACCTTGACTTTTGCCATCTACTAAACATTTTTCCATGCTAAGGACATCACTAGGAGAGATAAAGTTATTATCCCATTCTACTCAGCAGTTGTCAGGAACAAGAATACGGGAATACTGTGTTCAATTTCAGTCCCTGTTATACAAAAAAAGATGTGGACATGATGGAGTGAGTCAGGAGAAGGGCCACAAAGATGAGCAAAGGACTAAGAAGCCTGCCATATGAGGAAAGGCTGAGAGAACTGGTCTTGTTCAGCCTTGAGAAAAGAAAGTTCAGGGGAGACCTTTTTACCATGTTCCACTATTTAAACAATGGCTACAAAGAACATGGAGACTCTCTTTTCACAAGGAGACACATGGAAAAGACTTGGGGTGATGGGTGCAAGCTACTACCGGGAAGATCCTGGTTGGACACCTGTAGGAATGAGGCCTGAAGCCATGAGGTATGTGATGAAGGGATTAAGGATGTGTGGTAATTACAATACCCTGATGAAGGCGATGGGCTGCAGATGGGGGTGATTAGACTGCAGGCAGAGGCCTGATGGCCCTTAATGCTGCCCCAGTGAGGTGGTTTTGTGGTTCTGCTCTGTGTTGCCCTTGTAGCAAGACCCACAGCCCTTGAGCAGCCTGACCAAAGGTAATCAGAACTATCCTTATCCCTCATTTACGTGTAAGAAATCAACTAAAGGGAGAGAATGGCTGTGCCCACACCATCTATGACAGCAGCAACAGGTAATTTGACTGTTCTCCAACATATAAATTGGGCCTTTGAATTCTTCTGTGGTAGAGGATGAGAGCATGACCCTACTCTATAAACAAGTTGATGGGCTTGCTTCTCTCTTGTCCCCAGAGCAGAGATGTCTATCTGGTAAGATTTGTGCCTCCAACTATGCCAGGTCATACGTTGATGGAACTAAGCTAACCCATTGCTTTTTCCCATATGACCTCCATTAATCATTGGGTAGCTCTAGGTTTTAGTGCTAATGTAGTAAATGAATTTATCCATGCCAATTCTGAACCTGTTGCTTCAAAAAGCTGCACCATTTGTGACTCTGTAATCATGAAAGTTCTTGTTGAATGCTACCGGATGTACAGTGGTGAATTGGTGATAATCAGAAACTAAGCTGAGCTGTCCCCAGCCCCTCTGACCTCTGAGGACTGGCTGGAATGCAGTGGGGGTATTTTCTGCCAAATTTCTATACTCTTAATGCGACAGCAATAAAGGTAATTTTTTTTTTGTAGTGTGAACAACCAGTCATTGGAATAATCTCAGGGAAGTGGTATTGGATGATTTTAAGAATTGGTTGGACAGGGGGTTGGAACATCTCATCTAGGTCACGCTTTGCAAAAAATGGTTGGACCAGATGATCCTTGAGGTCACACCCAACCTGGTGTTCTATGATTCTTATGATACTTCTCCTTGTTAGCTTAGCTGCAGTACGCCTGCTCTGAGCATATTTACAGATATCATAAAAAGCTAAATAACCTTTCTTGAGGATGAGAACTATGATTTCATGTAAATCATAGATTCATAGAAACAACTAGGTTGGAAAAGACCTTTAAGATCAAGTCTAACCTTTACCACAGGCCTACCAAGTCCACCACTAAACCATGTCACTAATAGCTTCATTTGCACATTTTTTGAATGCTTTCTAAGGCCATTAGGCACATTAGTGTTTCGTTGGCCTAGAATTTATAAATGAGATGATTTCACTTTCAGAGATAGTCATTGGCTTTAGGTTCTAATAATGCACCTTTAAACACTGGATTTTAAGATACAAAACTTTTATTTTATACTTACTATCCAAAAACTAAGCATCAGAAATAATTCTTTTCATAGCTTTAACTTACAACTTTTTGTAGGTCTCCTTTTAGCCTCTCAAAATTATGAGGCAAGAGGCTATTAACTCGTAACTAAGCTGGGAGCCAAGCAAATTGAGTTGAGAGCCAAGGGGAGCAGCAGGTGAAGCTGGGGCAGTGCCCTGCCACATGAAGGATGCAATTGCAGCGAACCTGGCAAGAAGAGCCAAGCAGCTCTGGACATGGTGATGGTTCCAGTGTCTCATCACCCTCACTAGGAGGGTGGAGAGGTGCTGGCACAGATTGCCCAAAGAAGATGTGGCTGCCCCATCCCTGGCAATTTTCAAGGCCAGGTTGGATGTGGCTTGGAGCAACCTGGTCTAATGCGAGGTGTCCCTGCCCATGGCAGGGGTTTGGAACTGCATGAGCTTTAAGGTTCCTTCCAACCCAAACCAGTCTGGGATTCTATAGTAACCAGTGCTCTGTGGACAAGTCTGCAGTGATGAAGCAGATCCAAGGTAGGAAAGGTACGAAGCTGAGTACAGACACAGCTGCAACACGACAAATCAAGATCGAGCACAAAAGCCTGGATTAAATAGTAGAGGGTATACTCTCTAGTAGAGAGTAGAAGAATAGTAGAGGGAACATGTAGATAAGGCTTCTCATAGATCTTTTGATGAAAGCATCTTCCAGGGTCTGCTAGCAGTGCCACATCAGCTTTAAGCCCAGGCTTAAGCACCTGGGGAGAGGAAAAGAGATTGCAGGGTCTGGTGATGCAGATAGAGCTCTGACAGCTGTGCAAGTACAGTGAGGCTGAGAGAGTGTAGAACTGGTGAAGGCTTCTCATCTGTTTAGGCAAAATTCAGATTTACTACAGTCATAGAGTAGATTTGGGTCAGAGAAGATGAGTAAGTGAAAGTCCAAGATAAAATAACGTAGCTTGCAGGAGCTAGCAGTATCTCTTTCTTCACTCTGTTCAGCTATTCTGCTATATTCATTGGTCTGGGCTGTTTCCTTTCAAACTGGGTTCAAATATGCAAATGTGAACAAATCAAGATTTTGTGCATTGAAGATGAGTAGCAGCTGATTTTGTTGCATCCTTTAGCAGAACCATTTCTACTCAAAATTTACTTTGAATAGCAAAAACATGAAGGATTTGTGGAGGAACAGTGCAAAAAAAAAAAAAAAGGTTCTTCATAAAGATGTTATTCAGATAAGACTCTGTGAGAAGTATCTAGTCCTTGATTACCTAAATATAAATTATAACTGCAGAAGAAAGTCAGTGGATTTGGAGGTACTTTGTTTGCTTTTATGTTTATAGTGATCAAGATACTACTTTCTGAACAAGACATTGCAGTACCAAATAAAGTGTGACCTATATTTGTTTTAATACTCAATTTTGAATACCCTTTTAGGTTTTTTTCTAATCCACTGAAAATGAGGAACAACACTGCCTCTTCAAATGCACAGTCAGTTTTAAGCTGTTGCCTCTTACCACAGGTGGTAGTACATGTTTAAATATGAATATATCTAAGCAGCTTTTGTCAGCATTGGAAGAAACTTGATCATTGCTTGTTCTAGTTCAGCTAATCAAGGTTAAATATTATATTTCTTAGACTGTAAAAGACAAAACTGATTTTAAAAGGTTGCAGCATGTGAACTAACGTAACATTAGAGAACATGAGAATGAGGTGTGTTTATATCCTAAAGTAAATATGATTGCAATATATAACACTGTTGAATAAGGAAGAAACTCTGCTTGCTGCCTGTTCTGAGTTCTTATTGCTTTGAGGTCTAGCTGCTTTATTAGGCAGATCAGTTAGCTTATCAAAGCTAGACGTGGATGGATTTGTTAATGGCCACACTTCTACCCAGGCATGTATGAGCTCCAGCATTTTTCTAATCTGCTTTGGATTTGTTTACTTCTACCAACAGTAGAGTGTGGTTACTGACAGCTTTTCATATAAGTACCAGAGGCTAACTCAAACATTTGAAAGACTATTATTCTGAATAAAAGTACGCTAGGAAAAAATCCAGAAAGCTATTTACTTCCAATAAAAAAAATGCTGATTTTGTAATTTTTAATACAATCATAGAAGAGTTAGGGTTGGAAAGGACCTTAAGATCATCTAGTTCCAACCCCGCTGCCAGGGACAGGGACACCTCACACTAAACCATGCCACCCAAGGCTATGTCCAATCCCACCTGGAACACTGCCAGCAATGGAGCATTCACAACTTCCCTGAGCAACCCATTCCAGTGCCTCACCACCCCAACAGTAAAGAATTTCTTCCTTATATCCAATCTAAACCTCCCCTGTTGAAGTTTGAACCCATTACCCCTTGTCCTCTCACTACAGTCCCTAATGAAGAGTCCCTCAGCAGGAATCCATATAGCAGCCCTTCGGATACTGGGAGGCTGCTATGAGGTCTCCATGCAGCCTTCTCTACTCCAGGCTGAACAGCCCTAACTTTCTCAGCCTAGCTTCATACGGGAGGTGCTCCAGTCCCCTGATCATCCTCATGGCCCTCGTTTGGACTTGTTCCAACAGTTCCATGTCTTTTTTAGGTTGAGGACACCAGAACTGCACACAAGACTCAAGTGAGATCTCACAAGAGCAGAGTAGAGGGGCAGGATCACCTCCTTCAACCTGCTGGTCACGCTGCTTTTGATGCAGCCAAGGATATGGCTGGCTTTCTGGGCTGCGAGCACACACTGCTGCCTCATGTTCATTTTCTCATCAACAAAATCCCTCAAGTCCTTCTCCACAGGACTGCTCTGTATCTCTTCTCTGCCCAACCTGTAGCTGTGCCTGGGATTACTCTGGCCCAGCTGTAGGACCTTGTACTTGGCATAGTTAAACTTCATCAGGTTGGCATCAACCCACCTCACAAGCGTGTCAAGGTCCCTCTGGATGGCATTCCTTCCCTCCAACTTATCAACCGAACCACACAGCTAGGTGTTGTCTGCAAACTTGCTGAGGGCCCACTCAATCCCACTGTCCATGTCACTAACAAAGATGTTGAACAAGACCAGTCCCAACACCGATCCCTGAGGGACACCACTCGCTACTGGTCTCCAGCTGGACACTGAGCCATTGGCCACAACTCTTTGTGTGCAGC
Organism: Ara ararauna; assembly: GCA_028858755.1. NCBI lineage: Eukaryota > Metazoa > Chordata > Aves > Psittaciformes > Psittacidae > Ara > Ara ararauna. The sequence goes on from CM054380.1 coordinate 22,743,808, forward strand.
CATCCAGCCAGTTCTTTATCCACCGAGTGGTCCACCTATCCAATTGATGTCTCTCCAACTTAGAGACAAGGATGTAATGTGAGACAGCGTCAAATGCTTTGCACAAGTCCAGGTAGATGACATCAACTGCTCTACCCCTGTCCATCAGTTCTGTTGCCCCATCATAGAAGGCCACCAGATTGGTCTGGCAGGATTTCCCCTTAGTGAAGCCATGCTGGCTGTCACCAACCACCTTGTTGTTTTTCATGTACCTTAGCATGCCTTCCAGAAGAATCTGCTCCAGGATTTTGCCAGGCACAGAGGTGAGACTGACTGGTCTGTAGTTCCCCAAGTCATCCATTTTCCCCTTCTTGAAAATGGGGGTTATATTGCCCTTTTTCCAGTCATTGGGAACTTCACCTGACTGCCACGATTTTTCATATATAAACAGTGCCTTCTTTCACTCTTCATTTCCAAGTATTTGTTCTTTTTTGGTTGCTGCATTGGCTCCTTGAGTTTCTTTTATTGTAAGGCTCTCTTCACATTATCATCATCAAGGTTCACTGATTAATGGACGCCATTGTTACAGCAGCAGTCAACAAATGTCAAATGAGATGTTATACATTTTCCTTAATCTTCCTCAGTGTTCTTTTTGCTCATCCAGGGATAACACTTTTCTATTTTGGGCACAGCATGCCACTGTAAATTCATTCATCATTATCCATGAGTTCTTTTCAGAATCTTTGTTTCTCACAGTACATTTTGCCGGGATTGATTTTGTGATATTGACATTATTTTTTGTTTGTTTTTGTTACTTGATCTTAAATATGGATGTATCATAACATTATTAGTCCATTTTGTTTTGTTTAGCTTTCCAAGAGATTCTTCAGAAAGGCTCTGGGAGCCAGCATCCTCTAATATAGGTTACGACCATTGTTAATCCTCTGAATAAATAATAAATACTCTCCCATATTTCAAAGACATCACCACAGAAACCTACCTTTTTGACAAACCTGACACTTGGAGCTACTGTAGCAGCAGTGACGGAAGCCAGGGAATCTGTTCACCCATTTCTGAAAATAACCTACCCTGTATATTTAAAAATATAGCTAGCTGGTAGCCCAGACAATTAGGAACAGATTTGTAAGACCAGAGTTATTTGGTGATGAGGACCTGCATCCACAGTGGAAGGATTTGTATTGGATTTACTTCAGATTTGTTTTAATGATTTGCAATAAATGAAGTTGGCACTTTAGAGGTACCTAGTAACTCTGACAATGACATGCTATTTAAGAAAAAAAAAAAGCATACACCTTTCTATTTCTTCTGTAAATCTCAGATATTTGCAACCATTATAATGATGTAAATCTTTACAAGGCTTTTCAGTAATATGAAAGAATAAGAATATATTCTTATAAACAGGGTATTTCTAAGCTTCTTTTTATCACCTTTAGGTGTGTAACTGGGCAGCTAAATTACTTATTTACATGCTTCTTCATGCTTTGATTAATTTTGTTGACTCTTGCCCCAAACTTGACTATTATGAGCTGTTCCCTTTTTGCCACTTCTTAGTTCTCTTTCACTGGAAAGGCTTTGTAGATTATTCCAGCCTACCTGTTCCTTAAAATAATACAGAACCCTTAAATTGCAGAGGAAGCTATTACTGTTTTAGACAGCAATTCCCAAAATCAAAACTCTTTCTTCATATCTTTTAGCAAGTCAGATATTCGCCTCCTTATTCTTATAAATTCTCTCTGTCTTATATACTGGTAAGTGTGGGACTAGTGAGAAGACAATTCTAAAATCTTCAGCTTTTCTATTTTGACAATTAGAATTCAGTGTGAAATTATGATTTATATCCAAATCAGAAAAGTAACCAGGGATCTTTTATGCATGGATTCCTAGCTACTGGCTTCAAATGCACAGAATTTTAGAGTGACATCTTAGATTCTGGGATTTAGAAAGTAACAGAACTATCCTGCCTTCTGCTTCTTAAAAACTGCACACTACATCAGTTTTAAAAATCTTGTCTGAATAGTCAGAGGTCTTTAATGTGTTTGATTCCCATATGCTGTGGACTGAGCAATTGATCCACAGATTTGTTAGTTGAATATTTCACCAGTCTCCCTTTCATTTAAGCAATTGACATTCCAAAAATGTCTGCAGTTTCTGTACTGAAATATGCTGATGGCTGGATAACCTCTGAGCATTCTAACGCCCCTCACCCCAATGTTACATTCGTATCTGTTATGCTGCTGGAAATTACTGACTGCCAGGCAATCTCCATTTCTATTTGACCTTTTGAGTGTGTTTATTTTCCTTGAATCACAAGTACTAATGTCCTCAAGCTACTCAGAGATTTCAAGGACTGAAGTTGATCAATAGATTTATTGCTGTAATCAATCTGTGTGTTATCAGATTTATCTCTCATCAGTTAGGTTTAGGCCTCCCACTCTCCTTTCGACTGACTGGCAGAGTCATCTGTGGTATCCTTCAATCTTGAGCGTGTGTGTGTGTGTGTGTGTGTTTGAACAACCATCTTTCAGCACTGAATAAGGAGAGTTTGGGTCTCACCAGAAGTCAGCTTCCTGTTGTTATAAGGGATGCACTGTACGTGTGAGACAGACACCGGTATTTGCATGCATAGAAGTGGTAAACAAGCACTGTTTCAGTCTAATTTTCCAGACTTTTTTTTTCTCTGTGTAATACAAAACCAAAGAAATCAAAATATGACTTAAAAATATGAATGTGAATATACATTTATTCCTCATAAAAGTTAAATATGGCAGTGACCAAGGTGGTATTTTGTTTGCAGCTTTTCTTATTTTTCTCTGAGGGTGCAAATTTTCTAACAACTCCCAGCTGCTTTTGTCTTATCTTACAAGTATTTAAAGAAAAGCCTACCTCACCTTGCATGTGCTCTTCTGTAGTCTTACATGGTGTATGGCTATTTCTTCCCTTAACTTAATCTTGCCTTCAGAAATTCTTCTGACACACTAATTATTAGCTACACCTAAACCAAAATATCTCTTCTACTGCATCCATACAGAGCAGAGGTACACCACCTTCTTACAGCTCTGGTGCTCAATGTTAAGGTTTCATATTTCTTCTATTCCTTTTTCTAAAGGTGTAAATAGCAGAAATGAATAACAATATGAAGCAGAGTAGGTAGACAGAGGAGGAGGGCAGTGTTGTGCCAGTCTAAGACACAAAAACCCCCTTTGTACAGTGTTTTTACTTACTGAATTATTTTACTGAGAATTAAAAAGAACGAAAGATGTTCTACTTATAGTTATTGATGGTAGATTCATTGAGTTTTATTCCTGGGCAAAACAATTTTTGACTAACAGTTTATTAATTGAAAGACATGGAATTCATCAGTGGCTATAATTATTTCTGAATACTGGTCAAATTCAGGCAAAATTTTTAGATTATAAAATGAAGGGAGAATTTTGACCCATTTTTATTTTTGTTCAGAGGTCTCAAGATCAAATGGATCTAAATGTAGTGTCACAAGAATAAAAAATATACTCCTATTAGACTAAAAGCCAGCTGTAGGAGATTGACCCTGGCTGGACAAGAGGTGTCCACCAAAGCTGCTCTATCACTGCTCTCATCAGATGGGCAGGGGAGAGAAAATATAATGAAAGGCTCGTGGTTCAAGATAAGGACGGGGAGAGATCATCACAGTTACCATCACAGGCAAAACAGACTCTGCCTGGAAAAAGCAGTTTAATTTGTTACCAACCAATTCAGATTAGGATAACGAGAAATAAAAACAAATCTTAAAAACAGCATTCCCCACCCCTCCCTTCTTCCCAGACTCCACTTTACTCCCAAATTTTCAACTTCCTCCCCCTGCCAGCCATGAAGGGAGATAGGGAATGGGGGTTATAGTCAGTTCATTGCACTTTGTCTCTGCTGCTCCTTCATCCTCAGGGGAGGACTCCTCATACTCCTCCCTTGCTCCAGTGTGGGGTCCCTCCCATGGGACACAGTCCTCCACAAACTTCTCCAACATGAGTCCTTCCCACAGGCTGCAGTTCTTCATGACCTGCTCCAGTGTGGGTATCTTCTACAGGGCACATATTCTGCCAGGAGCCTGTTCCAGCATGGGCTTCCCACAGAGTGTTACAGCCTCTTTTAGGCATCCTCTGCTCTGGCATGGGGTCCTCCATGTGCCGCAGGGGGATATCTGCTCCACCATGGACTCCACGGGCTGCAGGACAAGACTTGCTTCACCTTGGACCTCCATGGGCTTCAGGGGCACAGCCTGCCTTCACCATGGTCTTCACCACAGGCTGCAGGGGAACCTCTGCTCCGACACTTGGAACACCTTCTCCTTCTACACTGGCTTTGGGGTCTGCAGAGCTGTTTCTCTCACATATTCTCACTCCTGTCTTCTCACTACTGCTGGTGTTCTCAGGGTTTCTCCTCCCCCCCCCCCCCCCCCCTTCTTAAATAATTATTCCCAGACGTGCTACCACAGTTCCTGATGGGTTTGACCTTTGCCAGCAGTGGGTCCATCTTGGAGCCAGTTGGCATTGGCTCTGTTGGATATAAGTGAAGCTTCTAGAAGCTTCTCACAGAAGCCACCCTGCTACAAATACTTTGTTGCACAAACTGAAAACACTAATATATGTATATATATATAATTTAAGTTGAAAATTTGGAGTGAGAGATTATTAGAAAACCAAAATGAATTTTATTAAGAGTTATTTTGAGAACATATCAACTTTGGATTAGAAATAAGTTTATTTGCACATTTTTACCTTGGTCATTCTTGGCGTATAAGTAGCAGCCTCTACTTTTGATGGAGTTCAGAGGTAATAAAGCATCCTGGATTCTCTAGCTCAGTCAATAACCAGTCTCAGATTGTTTATTTTGTAAAATGGACCCTTTTTTTACTGTGCTTCTTTAGTGGTGACTAATGAGAACAATATCATCTCGACAAGCAACCTTTACCTAAAGCTAATGTTGGCCTAACACGTGAAACATAGATATGCATTGAATATGGATAATTGCAAATAAATATGAATGTAAAAGTGTAATAATGAAACTCAAGGACATTTCAGCTGCATGGTAGTAACCTTCTATTTATGTATTTCTCATCCCAGCTGAATTTCCAAGCTAACAATTTGGATGCTTTTTGGCTACCAGTTCACACTGAACAGAAGTCTATTTTGAGCTCCATATAGACATTGATCCAAATTCTGAGTTCTTACTGTAAACTTGGAAGCTAACAGTGCGCAAGAACAATGTCATTATATTTTTTTCAGTTCACCTTTTACATTTATTGGCTATATGTAAGCATCCATTATTTTCATTAAATCTGTGTGATGGTTTAACCCCAGCTGGCAACTAAGCACCAAGCAGCCGCTCACTCACTACCCTCACAGTGGAATGGGGGAGAGAACTGGAAGAGAAGGAGTGAGAAAACTCATAGGCTCAGATAAAGACAGCTTAATAGGTAAATAAAAAGCAGCTTGTACAAGCAAACCAAGCAGTTCATTCATCACTTCCTATGGTCAGGCAGGTGTCCAGCCACCTCCAGGACAGCAGAGCTCCATCACACACAACAGTTACTTGGGAAAATACACCAGATAAGCCTCCTCACCCTGTACATCCTTCCTCCTGTTCCTTTTTCTTCCCTAGCTTCATATGCTGAACTTGATGTTGTATGGTATGGAACATCTCTTTGGTCAGCTGGGGTCAGCTCTCCTTCTGGGTCTCCTTCCAGTACCGTGTGCACCCCCAGCCTACCCACTGGTGGGGTGAGAAATAGAAAAGGCCTTGACCTTGCAGTAAGCACTGCTCAGCAATAACAAAAATATCCCTGTATTATTAACGCTGTTTCCAGCAGAAATCCAAAACATTATTCCATACCAGCTTCTATGAAGAAAATTAACTCTATCCCACACAAAACCAGCAAAATCTGGTTGAGGATTTTCTATATTCTATACAGCAGGTCAACTTAATAGCTGCTTCTGTGCCTATTCGGTGGTTGCATTCCTCAGATCATCATTTACTATTTCAAATGGTGCCACTCCAGAACTATAATTGGCTATTGGGCAAATTGATGAAATTAAATGATACAATTACATTTTCTACTTTCTGTCCTAGCTAATTTTGAAATTTCAGGGTATCTTACTAGGGTACCAGAGAGGGACTGTTCAACAGGGACTGTAGTAATAGGACAAGGGGTAATGGTTTTGTCATGGTTTAAGACTAACTCATGCAGTCTCTCTCTCTCACTCACTTCCCCCTCTTTCTTCCCCCCACTCCCGGAGGGATGGGAAGGAGAATTGAAAAGAATGCAACTCCCACAGGTTGAGATAAGAACAGTTTAGTAACTAAGGTATAACACAAATCATTACTGCTACCACCAATAATAATAATGACAAGGCAAATACAAGGAAAGAATACAATTCTCACCACCTAATACCAAGCCCGACCACGCAGTGCACACACACCCCCCCCACACCCCCCCCCCTTCTGGGTCTCTCCTCTCTGCTCTCCATCCTGGGCATGATGTGCTGTGGCATGGAATAACCTCTTTGGTCAGTTTGGGTCAGGTGTCCTGTCTCAGCTTCCTCCTGGCTTCCCCTCCTCCCTGGCAGAGCATGAGACTCAGAAAGTCCTTGGTCAGGCCAAAACATCACTAAGCAGCAACCGAAACACTGGTGTTATCAGCGCTGTTCCCAGGCCCAAAATAAAGAATACAGTGCTGCACCAGCTACCAAGAAGCAGAAAAATGACTGCTGCTGCTGAACCCATGACAGTATCCACCCCTTATTCCATATCATTCACGTCATGCTCAGATCTCACATTTTCAATATACCATCACATGTATGTATATACATACACACACACACACGCAGAGGGAGAGAGATCATCCCTCAGTGCATAGACCAATCCCTACAAAGCTGCTGAGTCCATCCAGTCCATGATATTGAGCTCCATTTTCTGTAACAGTCTTTCAGAGCAGGAGAGGCTGTGTGCAGTGTTCACACTCGTGAATAACCTGGGCAATAGTGTCCATTGCTAAGTCCACCCCTCGAACGTAAGTCCATCTGTATGCTGCATCTCTGCCCTGATTGTCTGAGGTGTCATGGTCAAAATAATTCACTCTCTCCTCCAGCAGTTTCTGCAGCTTGTCGGTGGGGACTCCATACAGCTGCCTTCCATCTGCAATGCTTCCAAAGCACTGGAGGGTCCCAGTGGACTACATAGTCACCCATATTGTCCCACACACCCTGCCACTCATGGCTGTCCAGGCTTGGGGAAAACCTCTTAGTCATCCTGGATTGTAGTATAACCTCAGACAATGCCCACACCCCACTCTGCTTAACTCTCGGGACCAGACAAAATGGTTGTGGGTAAAACACACTGTGTATGCATGCCAACATGCTGATCCCCATCACAATCATCAGGCAGGTCTCAAGGGTACCCAAAGGCCTTTCAAACCCTTCAGAACTCACAAATGATGCTGCTGTACTTGTCACTGGGGCTGGTGTAGCTGGTGTGCTTGCCAACTCTCTCACGACCTGCTGCTCTTTGTCTGAGTCCAGATCTTCCTCCTCTGCCTTTCTGGAAAGTGCTGTGTGGTCTCCTGCATCCTCCTGGGGCTTGGGCTCGCGGGATTCTGCGGGCAGCTGCCTGGGAATGCTCTCGGCCTCTGCGGGGCTGGGCTCAGCTGCACGGCTCGGCTTTTCCACCGCTCCTTCCTGTTGCTCGGCAGCCGCCGGGCTGGGCTCAGTGGGGGGGACTCACCCCTTCTGCCACCTCCTTCGTGGCCTCTTGATCCCTGGGGCCGCGCTCTCGGGCTGTTTCTGCCGGCGGCGGCTCCCAGGACCACCCCCCCTCGGCTTCCCAGAGCCTCACGAAGATGGAGGCGAGGACGAGGGCCAGGACGGTGAAGAGCAGCCGGACTGCCAGGTACAAGTCCACGTCCACGTTCACATCCCCCCCCCCCCCCCCCCCCCCCCCCCCCGCTTCCGGAGCCCACCCATATTACAAGCCATTCCAATAAAGTACAATGAAACAACAACCTTAACCCATATCCCATATCCGAAAAATGCTGAGGTAACAAATACCGGCTGGAAGTAAGGTACAACAGGCTGAAACCATGAACTCAACAGAATCAAGAACAACAATTTTGAGAGCCAATAAATCAGCATTGTGAGGAGTGGCTATTAATCCTGTCGTTATCTCCACCCTTCGTGCCCCACGTTGGGCGCCAAAAAGGGCTGTCGTGGTTTAAGACTAACTCATGCAGTCTCTCTCTCTCACTCACTTCCCCCTCTTTCTTCCTACTGCTACTGGGTGGATGGGAAGGAGAATCAAAAGAATGCAACTCCCACAGGTTGAGATAAGAACAGTTTAGTAACTAAGGTATAACACAAATCACTACTGCTACCACCAATAATAATAAGGACAAGGCAAATACAAGGAAAGAATACAATTCTCACCACCTAATACCAAGCCCGACCATGCAGTGCATATCCCCCTCCCCCCCCCCCCCCTCCTTCCGGGTCTCTCCTCTCTGCTCTCCATCCTGGGCATGATGTGCTGTAGCATGGAATAACCTCTTTGGTCAGTTTGGGTCAGGTGTCCTGTCTCTGCTTCCTCCCGGCTTCCCCTCCTCCCTGGCAGAGCATGAGACTCAGAAAGTCCTTGGCCAGACCAAAACATCACTAAGCAGTAACCGAAACACTGGTCTTATCAGCGCTGTTCCCAGGCCCAAAATCAAAAACACAGCGCTGCACCAGCTACCAAGAAGGAGAAAAATGACTGCGGCTGCTGAACCCATGATAGGGTTTAAACAGGGGAATTTCAGGTTAGATATAAGGAAGAAGTTCTTTACTGTGAGAGTGCTGAAGTACTGGAAGAGGTTGCCCAAAGAATTGGTAAATGCTTCATCCCTGGTAGTACTCAAGGCCAGGTTGGACAGAGCCTTGGGTGGCATGCCTATGTCAAGGGGTTGGAACTAGATGATCTTAAGGTCCTTTCCAACCCAAACCATTCTGTGATTTTATGATTCTAATATTGCAGAGCATAATTCATCTTTTGAATATTTTGAGATTTAAAATGTGTTGTCCAAAAATAAGTCAATTGTTTATACTTCTTTCATGGTCAGCAAAGAGATATCTAATGATCTTACTATAGGTAGGATGAGCTATCTTCTGGAACCTGTTTCACATCATTAATCATAAAGGGAGCCAGAGCAAACAACTAGCACTTATACAGCTAGCTTTCAGATACTGGACATCCTTCTATACTGTAAAAGTTTTTTGACTTCATTATTCTTCTGAGAATCTAAATATATTATGACCATCATCAACTATTTTGGAGATAGATTTCATAACTCAGAGGATTAGCATGTTATTTTTTACTGTTAGAGATGCTGATTTTTACCATCAAATTTATAAGTAATGTACCTAATAATTGTTCTAATAATTTTTTTTCTTTTTACTTTTTTTTTTTTCCGGAAGGCAACCAGTGTTGTAAAAATCCCCAAATTATTCTAATGATTTTGTAGAATATACCTCATTGCCTTCTGGTACAATTGGCGATATAATTGTGTCTGTCCAGCAGGCTCATAGCTTATTCTTTACCTCTTGATAACAATGCGGAATTCATGAGGTACAATATGTAGTAATAAACTGCTGGTGACTTCCTGTTCAGACAGAATGTGGTAACAAAGTACTGACTTAGCCAAACACTTGGTGTTGCATGTAAAAATGAACTACTTTATCGTTCGTCCCACTATGTTTTCAGAAAAATTGATTAAAATAAAAATACTTTGGAGGAAATTAAAGCTTGAAGCTTAGCTTTATTTCAGTATTCACTATTTTTCCCCAAATACAATATGACAAAACCTTATTACATTCCCATTTCTCTTAAAACCAGGATGTTGTTTCATGTTGGATGCTGTTTGCTATGTAATTTCAGCATCTTTACTGAAGCTCTGATGTACGAGAATGTGAGATGAGAAACCCAATTTTTTAAAAGAAAAAGATCTCATTGGAAATTGGATATGGTGAGGTTGGCAGCTCCTCAAATGATGCAGGAAAATACGCTAAATAAGCTCTTTTGCAGAGCTAAATGGCACTTGAAATATATCCAAGACCTTGTTTCCTGAGGCTTATTGAATGCAAAGAATGTGCTTACTGTGGGAACTACTTTTAAGTAGCTACAAAAAAATGAAAGTATGGAATTATTCTACTATGTTAAAACCAAAGTCTGTCTATGTCTCTTATACAGTATTGAAAACAAGTTTATAAAACCATGCTTTATTCGAGTTATTAATATTATTTCTGCTTGTGATCTTTTTATCTTAGTGAAAGTTTTCATTAGCTGTCATAAACCAGGAAGTTTTCTTGCAAGAGAATCTAAATATACTTCCAGAACAAATAGCCGTATCACCTATTCCTGTTTCTTGCAAAGTGAACCTTTAAATAAGTTATGCTTGAATACTGGACTTCAAGTCTAGAGGAAAATTTGTAATTTTCTCACTCTCATGTTCTAAAAGTAGCATCTTATCATCTACTGCTAAAAATATTGTCCACAGGCTACTGGATGTGTGGCATGGACAGAAGCCCAGCAACTG